>CM060896.1:42332794-43759044 GCA_030762935.1 Hymenopus coronatus | reverse complement strand
TTACAGTTTAACCGTTATGCAAAATTCTGTAAAACTCATGCAAAGTAAAACGTCTTCAGAGACTGTTGCCATAAAATTCAAAATATGCATTTTATTTGTGATGTAGATATTTTTAATATACGTTGTGTTAATCAAAATCGTCAGAGCCATTTTGAGAAAAACAATATTTTCAAAAAGTTTTCCACGTAAAGGCTAGTGTGTGGTATGAGGATAGTTTTTGAAAATCTTGGTGTCTCACCCTTGCAACATTTTGTTAGAGTCGGCTTACCCTCCGCATATTTGGGATTGATGCTGCCTAGGACTTACAAGCGATGCTTAGGAGTCTGAAGTCTGTCGGTGAGCCAACAGCAGGAAGTCACAGAATGGAGTGTCAGCCGTTAGCCAGGCATGAGTGGGAAGAACTGGATAATATGAAATACAAGTGAATTGATGGAATGAGTGGCGGGATAAACCCGGGGACCCGGAGAAAACCTGCCCAGACGCCGCTTCGTCCACCACAAATCCCACAAGCGGACGCGTGGGATCGAACCCGGGCAGCCTAGGTGGGAGGCGAACGGTCTAAATACTCGCCAACGGCGCCACCCCTTGGAATATACTAAACATAAATATCAATTTTGGTTTTTAACGGTCTATTCGTTTTTGAGCTGTCTGACTGTCTAAAAATGTCTTTTTTCGCATTCAGGGGACCTCAAAACATATATTTCTGGTTAAATCTCGACATAGAATTTTAGGTGTAATATGATACCTTCTCTAGCTCCTATATACATACGTTCTGGAGAAAGTAAAAAAAATGTTACATTTACTTTCTCTATCTATACTGCAAAAAAGTATTCCTACAAGACCTTGTTCTTCTGCTTTATGCTGATAAAGATAATATTAGCAGAAATGCGGCATTATATATTTTCTTATAGGTTCAAGAAAATAAGGGAATATAATAGGCTAAAGCTAAAGGAGCTGGTCGCTATGTGGTGACTTTGAAATTCCGTCCTATTTGCATGACCAGATTAAAACAGAAAGGAGGAAAGAAATAAAGAAAACAAAATGAAGACTTCTCATTTGAGAAAAGTATATTTATGGTAAATTTAAACTAAAACAAGAATATCTCGGACGTTTAACTCCACAAACAATTTATTTTGACATAAAGTGTATTTCTTTTCTAGACATGCGTTTCAGTGTAGTGATATTTTTCTATCTATTTTGCAAAAGTCACCTAAAATGAAGAGAGCTCTGCTAGAAAGTTAAATATATATTTATGTGTCATTTAAATATCTTTAGTACGCCTATATGTAATTTGAACCGATACGGATTGTCACATTTGAGGAAATCAAAAATTTCGAAAATGTTTCATGTAAAGTGTACGTACTTTGAAGTGAGGGAAATTTCTTGAAAGTCTTACTTAATTTAAGCTGTACTTAAATATAAAGATTATTACTTAAGGGACTTTTCATTTTTGAGTTATATGTACTGCTCACAGGGTTAAGAACACACACGCGCAGGGCTTGGGAACCACAAAACGTATTTCAGGTGAAATCTTAGTTTTGAATTTTTGGGTGAAATACAATACCCTCTCTATCTATATGTATATGCGACAGAAAGCAATAAATTATTTTACGTCAAGTACATTTTGTGGAGTCAAACATTCCTTATTATTTGTTTATATTGCTCGGTGCTTATACTTTTCTCAAATGAGCAGTCGTCACTTTCTCTAGCCTATACGTACACTGTACTTAGTGGATAGAGAAGGTGTTATATTCCACCCAAAAATTCTATTCCTAAATTTCACCAAATATAAGTTTTGAGGCCCCTCTGAATCCACATACTTGGTATTTAATTTCAGTATCTTCCAAGAATGTGACACGAAAATTTTCAAGAAAATCCCTCCACTCTAAATATCCTTTACATAGAATATGTAATGGTTCTAACGATTTTTAATAAAATGCCAAATGTTTAGTATATTTTTACGACAAAGCAAATGAATATCCTGAATTTTCTGGGAACAACCGCTGAAGATATTCATTCTAGATGACCTTCATATAATTTGTTATGACTGGTAAACCGTCAGAAGTAGACAAAACTTACCACACAAAAATGTAGATCTCATTAAAATAAACATTTTATGCCATAAACACTTTTTGTTTGATCAACCGTTTTCAAATACTCCGAGTTATTGGCTCCAGTTTTAAAGTAGTTAAACATTTCTCAAACTGGAGACATCTTTCTTTTCGTTTCATGTTTGTTTACTATCAAGAAAGGGAATCGAATTTCAATTGTTTCACTCAGCAACTGGCTTTTAAAATATATGAATATCGCTGCGCCCTGTCCTTATTTCCCTTATACTTCCAAGGGAGGAAGTAAAAAGACCAATTCTGGCAATGTTTATCTTGATTAGCATGACGTATATAAAAATAATTTCCTATAAGGAAAGTTTCGTATGGTACAGCCAGAGAAAGTTATGTGAGTGGAACGCATATTTTTTTTCTTTTATTCTACTTCTGGCCATGCGGAGAGAACGTAATTTTAATAGGATTACATACCGACCAGCATTTACATAATTTGATTATCGTTAGCTTAGTGTATCATTTTATTTCTCTTATAACCACAATGGAATGGGTAATGAGAGCATTTAGGTTAATATTTATCTCGATTAGCATGAATTAGTTAGAGGAATAAGTTTTGGAACAATGGTTTGTTGAAGGATAGATAAAGAAAGTAGTTTTAATGGTATACATTAGATTTTTTGATGGGTAGAATGCAATATTTCTTCTATTTATTGTAGATACCGAATGGAAATAGTAAAGATGTTTTCAAAATGCTGTTAAATAAATAATTAAATAAATAGGTAAATAAATAAGTGAATAGAAAGCAGGTATAAGGTAACATATCTGTTTCTAGAAATAGGAAAATTGTATTATTTTGTTAAATAAAGCTTCTGTTATAAAATGCGTTTTGGCTTTCAATTAGATTGTAATACTCCATTAGTATGAGGCCGTTTACTTAAGGACGAATCACTGAGACTAACATGGCTTCATTCATATTTAACTCCAATAAGAGACTTGTACACAATGTTTGTATTGTGGAGGGCAACAAAAACTCTATTGTCTAAGGAAACAAAAAGGACGAAGGTATGCAAGAAGCATTACAGTGCACATTTTGGATGGAGCTGTTTTTATCGGGAACGTAAAGCAAGCACTGGGAAGAACAACACGGACTCTTGTAGCACGAGATTTATGTCCTAGCAGGCACGGTGAGGGAGGGAGAGAGACACTCTCTTTCTCTCTCTCCTCCAAACAGTTTGCAATACAGATAGACAAGGTTTGCTCACCACACACTAGCAAGCCTTGTTCGTGAGCTCGTTCTTTGCCAAACATCAATATTTGTCCTGAAACGAAGTGAGCGAGCTATGTAGGATAAAAGGCTGGTTCACAATGCGCCCTTAGTGCCGCGGAAAGTAACTCAGGCTCCGTAAATTAATCCAACGTAGATTACAATTTGTTCGCAATGTTAACCTACTAGATAAGGAAAATTAGTGTTAAAGACAACGTGACAATTACAATTAGGGCTGTACAAGCAAAGACGATGTTAACCCTCATTTCTGTAAAAGCGTAGCTTACCACTGCAAAACATTCAGTGCAAATGGAATAAAGTTCATTTTATACATAAAAAAGGGATCTCGAGGAGTTCGATAAAGAATGGTATGCTTAGTTTTCTTTATCGTCCAATCATTAAAACAAGAGACTAACGTTACAGATGTATATGAGATAATCGTGCTTGTGCGTTGAGTTCTCGCAAGTTGCCTTTTACACTTATGTATTATAAAAATTATATTAACCATTATAATTTAAATTAATAAAAGTAAAATATAATTATTATTTTAAAATGTCTTCTATCTACTAAAACAAAAGTTATGATCCATTATAGAAAATTCCCAGTTCGAGTAAGATTGTCAGGAAAAAAGCTGCTCGAGCAAGTTTATAGCAATTTAGGTAGTGACATAATTCTGGACAAAGATAATGACATACAAATACACAATAAATTTCAATATATGTGCGAATATAACCAAAACTTTAAAAAATAAACTAATGAAGACACGAAATTAAAACTACACAAAACAATGCCAGCATCTGTGACACTCTATGTCAGTGAATCTTGAATTGAGAAAAAAGAGATAAAATGCACTACAGTGTGCAAAAGTGAGAGCTCTAAGAATGGTCAAAAGCTGTTCAAAACGATGACATCCGGGTAGAATTGCAAATCTATAATTTCAATGAAGAATACAGAAGATGGAGATATCTCGAGTAGATGGATATAAATAGAATTCCAACTGTTGTAAACAAGTATAAGTCCACGAGGAAAACAGATGTAGGAGGGGTGAGAAAAATATGGAGTTAATTCTGTGCAGCAGGAACGCGCAGATCGTCCAGGTGTTGAAGTACAAAAGAAGATATTAATTATTCACAGTTATACCTGGAAATTATATCAGTCCTTTAGTTGTTGCTGAGAAAGCCGTTCAAAAAATAAATGATTACTGTATTTTTCATGCCTCTGTTTTAGAATACCCTCTTTTCCTGATCACATTCATCTGTTTTCTATTCAGTATCCAATAGGCTGTAAAAAAAAAAAATAAAAGTAAAATGCTCATGAATTTTCCTGCTGGTCTATTTGAGCTCATGATTATTTAAGCTTTTTTTAGTATAGCAGAAAATGATAGTGAATGGCATTATGATGATTTTTGTTGTCTTCTTGTAATATAGCAGCTCCTCCTTCATTAAATTTCTTTAATATTCAACTAAACCTTTAAAAGAAAATTTTTAAACCCAAATAAAAAATTTAAAGATAAAGGAAGAACAAATACAGAGAAGCAGAAGTTATAGCTATTTAGTCCACGTGGCATGAATTGAGTGTTGCATTTGGAGAACTCTCTCCGAAATAGTTTTCGAGTATTAACTTGTATCAAAATCTTGCTTTGGAGACTTGATGTAAAGGTGCTCTAACGTATTTAAATACTTTAGTTGTCTGCTCTTCGATACTATACCCTTTATTAACAAAATGTCAATTAAAAAGGAACAAATATTCAATAATTAAGAATGAAATTACTGATATTTGTCAAAGAATTCGACAAGGCAATTGAGTATATATTTTAATTAATTAAGACAGCGCCGGGGCTGAGTGGTTAGACCGCTCGCCTCCTATCTAGATGTTCCGGGTTCCATCCCAAGCGCCCACATCTGGGATTGGTGGTGGAAGAAGCGGAATCTGGGCGGGTTTTCTCCGGGTCCTCAGATTTCCCCCGCCACATAGTCCACTAACTGCTCCATCATCACCTTTCCTATTATCCATTTCGCTTGCATTCCATATCCTCTACATTCTCACGCTCATGTTGCCTACGGATCAACCATTTTTTTCAAGTTCTTTATTCTGTAGTTCACGCCTTTGTCTCCAGGACAGGCTTCTGACCTTAGGGAAGGGTGTTCTAAGTCCTAGGCGGTGTCAGTCTTACATAAGGGAAAGGTATGCCGACTACGAAAAAACAATTTAATTTATTTATTTTCCTGTGTGGTCCTGATAATTCAGGGTTTTATTCGCTAAAACATTATTGTATATTTCAGATTGCTCCTTCAAGTAGAATGCGTAGATCAATAATAATATCTGCTTATTCTAATTATCTATTGGAGAAATGCAAATAAATCTGATTTTCTTGTACATGCATGCCCCTTGGTGTCAAACTTCTGATGATATCCTCGGTCCTTTATGGCAGTTCAGTCTTCCATCCCAAAAATTGGAACAATTAGCGTTATTAAGTTAAGCATTTTCTGCTATTATTGCAAGTTAGTTTATTTATAAAAAAAAACTTTCGACTTTTCATTTAAATCGCGAGATTTCTTGAAGTGTTGTAAAATATGTGTACCTTAAAATTAACTGTTTGTTATGGAATTTAAAGTTATAAGGAGATAAATCAATGATATACAATGACTATCAATTGGAATTAACTTTTAGCTTGCAAAGCTGTGAATTTAATATATATATATATGTGTTGAATGTACTAACTGCTACATATTTCGTTTTTCTTATAGATTCCAACTGGATGCACTGACTGTGTGTTTTCGGTAAGACAATTTGGACATCTTTAAAAGTGAATATACTAGTTATACCTGTCAAATACCTGGCCAGCCAATGAAAAATCTCGGCTTCAGCATGATCATAACCTCTGGAAAACACTGCTCTGCCGAGCCCAACTCAATCCGAACAACTCTTCAATAATGGATGGTGGAGTTTTCAACACTCACGTTATGGCCACTGAAGCGTCCCTTATGATGTTAAGGATATTTATTTTCCTATGTGTAATGGCAAAACATACAATTATAGCGAAGTAATATACTCAGTACAGCAAGTGCAGTTTAACATCATATACTATGGTTCACAGAGGGTTAAACACACTTAGACTGTTCATACTCAATAAAATAGAACATTCTCAATTTGGATATATATATCGCTTAATCCAGAGAGTTCATTTAACATAGTAATAATGATCATCATCAGCTTTGCAAGTTTAGGACCCACAAGGGTCTCAATACAACGTTTGAAGGGTCTGTTCAAGGATCTCTTTCTTGCTAGTTAGTCATTCAAAATTTGGCGTGGTATTCTTTTTCGACTCATTCTTCTTACATGTTATTCCTGTTGTAATTTTCATTCTATATGCTTTTCTTCAAATAATTTTACTCTCGGTGGGCTTAATTATCCTAATTATCTTAATTCTCTAAATGTATTCAATTTTATTTCAGGTCTTTACATCGAAACTTTGACTTAAAGCTTCATTACGTATTTTCCCCCACTCTCAAGTTTGTTAGATCTTCTTCCTTTAGATTTTATTTACATAATTTGATTATAAGCGTTGATTTGAGACATTCATAATATATCTCTGTCAACATAATGTTCTTCTACTCTTAATGTTTTAATTTATTCTTATTTTATTTATGTGATAACGATATAGCAAGTTAACAGGCCGGTTAAACAAATGAAAACAATCTCTTGAAAGTCACTAAGTCAGGCATCAACGAAATGTCAATATCAAGCGGCTGCTTCAAATCCAAAGTGATGAATTGATGTAAAATGTATAGATAATATTCGACATAAATATAAATGTTGATCACCTAAACTGTAACTAACACTTCAAGGTTTTTATTTCATTTTAGCGTAAACGTTGTCTAGTCTGAAATAGAAGAAATAGAATAGAAATAAAATTAAGAGTATAAAATAAAATTAAATCCTTTGTATCACAGCTTGTTGCACAATAAAATATATAAAGTGTATAAGTAATTCTTTATATTTACTTTGTATTTACATGTTTTTAAAATCACTAGCTATAATAGAAGAATATATAATATTGTTAATAGAAGAAATTATTTCTGAGATGACAATAAAAATTTATTCTTATTATTGGTAAGTTTTTTAATCATCGCCTTTGTTTTAATTCTCTCCGATATTAAGTTGCTTTCCTTACCTGTGAGTAGTGATGGAGTAAAAAATCAACTGGAACATCACAGCCTGGATTCGTGAAATAACACCAAATATAGTCATTTTCTGTAAGAGCTTAATGCTGGGCTCTGTATTTCGTTCGTTTTAAGTAGAAGAGTTTCGTATTTCTTTTTTAAATTTTACAAGCTTCTTTGAATTACTGGTAATAAACTACCCCGTATTTGATGTATGTAGATATGTTTTCGTACGGTATAAGAGTTGCAGAACTCAGCTGGGCTATTTCAAGTTAAAATAGATAAGTCGGAAACTAGCTGAGCGACCCTCGTTTTACCTTTCTTGCTTATCAGCGGTCGCGCTCATTGAAAGGGGTAAAACGAAAGTCCCATTTGGCTAATTTAACATGAAATAGCAACTCTCATAACGCAGAAAATACGTCAAATACACACTGGGCCACCTGGTATTCCTTCTCTTTGGATCTGCTTTACTGCTGTTAGGCAGAAAATTATTATCATTATGCAAATCTGAAAATAAAAGCATACTGTAGTGCAAAACAACGTTTATTTACTACGTGAAATGTGTTACAAATTTTACCACCCATCTCTGGCTGCGTTTCATTTTTTTCTGTCATTTTTAAACTAGTTACTAGGGAACATTAATGCAACCAGAATGCAGATAATAATCCTTCTCGAAGACTCAAAGCCTCTTCCAATACTTGGCCATACTACTTTGCTTTCTCAAACCTCCCCCTCTCAAAGTTTTTACAATGACTTGACCGATTGAATCACTCTGGTTTGGTCACAATACATAAACAAAGGTTACATAACGATGGGGGACAGGTCACTCACTGCAACCTTGTTAGATAATTGCTGCTTACATCCCCCAGGGAGGAAGAGTTGAAATGAAGGAACCACAGCAGGCTAGAGGTCGCAGGCACACAGACTACAGAGTCGCGCGGAAGTTCCTATAGTACTGGGCTTGAAGACGCAGCTCAGTACTGGAGCGACCTAGAGACGCGCATTGCCCATTAGGCTAGACACTCTTTCCTTTGAGCAAACATCTCTAGCACTGCCATTCGACACGAAACTTACATCCGGCACGAAACATAGATTAACTGCTAAAAAGTGAGAAGGAAATGAAATTAAAAGGAATAATGGAAAAATAGATGAAAAAACATCCACCTTCCGACAAGGAAAACCCACAAAAACCACAGGTCAGGACGGGAAGTTGACGGGAATCGATCCTAGACTTCCTGAGGTTTTACACATGACGGAGACTTCTCGCTCACCATATAGTAAGTTTAACAGGCAAGGTCTTTAGCATGTGTAACATTGTTCAACAATATTGGCAGAAACAATTAATTAAAATGAACATTTGAAAAACATTGAGGGAGAGAGTATTGCTAGATGAAGAAAATAGTTATTGCAAAACAGTTTAATTTAATGTACATGTTATTGTTTATGATTCCCTGTGTTCTCTAAGTATTAATTAAAATAATAGAACTTAATGTCTAGATATATTATCTACTGATGGCACCATCTAACTACGGATGGTAGACGGCTCTATAATACTCTACTTGGCACCTTAAAAGGCTACTGCCCACCACATACAGTCAACAAGGTATCTTACCGAACATTTCCGTCGTGATATGACGTAAAGAGACATACAATTATATTTTCACTTCAGCTTTCCAATGCTCTTAGCAATTCCTTTCGTGTCGGTGGAAAGTAAACATAAAACATGCAGTTTTAAACTCTTGCTACAAGATGAAGTTCAACAACGAATAATGAAGAGATTGGCATTCAGCGCCACAAGCGTTTGAAATCGAGGCGGGAAGTCTACAACAGTGACTACATTACGCTTAGGCGGATTGTGAACTCCGAGCCACGGCGAGGCGGGGGAGAGTGTTCTCACCCAATAGTTGAGAATCATTGCTACTCCTAATATAGAGGAGAGGGGAGGAAGAGGGCTTTACCAGCGCAACCCCAGTCAGTGTAAGGTATTATGTACATTTGTTTGTTTGCCCAAAGAGGCAAAGCAAGGAAGTAACTAGCACAACAGTTGCATGCCACCACCGAAACCAGAATTACATACGTTCCTATTGACTCTCCGGCACTAGCTAGCCCATTATTTGGATTACGTAAAGTTTCTCTTACTTGCACCTACACTGACCTCCCACAAAACGAGTAAAGAAATTATCAGCTTAATGGCTCTCCCTTTCTCTTCGCCGCTTTCTCCCTAATTGTCTTCCGATACGGTTCAGAACAGCTGAAAGCACTTTTCTCACATTATCACTTCATTTGCAAAGGAAATAAAAGCACACATAAACATAATAAAACGAACTTATCAAAATATTCTTACAATTTATGTAGGTCTATTTGTTTAATTCTTCATAAAGATTATCAAACACATATACAACATACTTACACCTAAAATTATATAATATTTTTAATATTTCTCAAAATACAATAAAATAAGCTATATAATGAATTTGTCCTTTTATATGAAGTTTTAGTTAAAACCCTTTTGAAAAAACATTACAAATATATTATTGATGTAATTGTTTTTGCACACAAGCCGTGTGTAGCACAGGAACTGGATATTTAAGATCAGACTGAAAAATTCAATGCCATAGCCAGGATTTGAGCCACGGATCTCCCGGCCTCTTACCGAGTGCTCTTTTACTGAGCTAATATGGCAACATGCCGGCATAGCATTGCATTTCTCAACCGAATCGCATTTTTCTCGGTAAACCCCAAGTTGATCTCAAATTATTTTGAGATGACATACCCCAATGGTGACTTGCAATGTCTTATTAAGTTTAAATTCCTATTCTTTCATTTTGCACTTCTGATTAATTAATTAATTTCGATTATGTCCCATTGAAAACCTTAAGAATATAATACTGTAACGCTCATTCAAATTTTAAATGTTGATTTTGTCGCAAATATTTTCTACTGAGATCTTCATTGCTTAAAATTGAATTTTTAATTAACTAACATGCAGTTCTCAGTTAAATTTACATATTTGACCACAGCTCGTTCCCGGCTGACCATGCACAGCTGTTGTCCGATCGGTCTCTCGCCGAATAATAAAAGGTAACAAACAGAAACAAATCTCATTATGCCACTTTCCATTAGTTTGAGTCATACAGTTCTGGAAGGTTTCTTTCGACTGTATCTCGTAACGTCGACGTCCAGAGTATTCCACTTTGTATACGGGAGGTATATAAGGGGCTGACTGGTACCCAGTGAGGACAGTGAAGGAATTAAGACAGTTAAAAAGGTACAGTTACGGAACTAACGAATGTGAATAGTTGATAGTGAGCATCGATTGCAGTATTTTGTATTATGTACCAAGTGTGTGACGATAGTGAATAAAATGAAACAGTGTGTTACATTAAATGTGAAGTAAAGCGTATTTAGCGGTAACTGGTGTTTTCATTTGCTACAAGGTTTTTTTTTGAGGTGCTTAATTTCAATATTTTTCAAACATTTTCCTAATTTACACCCTTAAATAATATCTGCATATAAAAATTTCATCTATGTAGTTTTCTTTATTATATTTGTTAATGACAAAATAAACTTTCGAGTACGATGTAACAAGAGGAAATATAATTTATAAAACTATAAAATAACTAAACAATAAAAATCATTAATTTTAAAGCAATGTGATAGTTAAATCGATTGTTTGAAATCAACTCCTTTAAAGGCCATTCTCGCCAAAAGATTGGATGTTTTCTTTCTCTTTCTTAATATCCAAATAAACAATTAAGCAATTGTCGTGGTCAGAAGAAGAAACTTCAATACATGATGTAACTGAATTTTCAGAAACAATATTTTCCGCTATTGTTGTGTTGTTTTATACGTTCTCACTTACGGTATAGAAAGCATTTTAAAAGTACAATTTTCTCAACTGAAGTACCTACATCTTTTGAGTGTGCTAAGTCCAAAAATAATCCATCTGTCCTTCTGTAATTCTGTCATCCTGTGTATCTGTCCTTCTAGCAATATGTCTTTTTATCAGTCCGTTAACATCATAGCTCAAAAACAAAACTTTTGATAAATACTAACATTCCTGTTTCAAAATCTATCTTCGAACGATGAGACACAGAGATAAAAAATGTACAATTTCAGACTTCCCTTTACATGTAAAATGACTCGTTAATTTCTATTTTATAAAAAATGGCTACAACGATTTAATTTAAATATTATTATTTAAAGATCAATATCAATTATATTCATAGCACAGTTTAGTACTTAATTTAAGATACATCCCGATAATTGGTTATCGTTTATCAACAGTTAGCAAAGAAGGAGGTAAATGGCCAAATTCATTGTGATTATTCTATTTTCAATTTATATGTAATAATTGGCGGTGCCGTGGCTGAGTAGTAAGACCGCTCACCTCCCATCTAGATGGCCGGGATTCGATATCAAGCGCCCGCATGTGGGATTTGTGGTGGATGAAACGGCGTCTGGGCGGGTTTTCTCCGGGTCCTCCGGTTTCCCCGCCATAAATTCCACCAACTACTTCATCATCACCTTTCATATACATTCTATTTTACTTGCATTTCATATCATATCATGCACTTCCTCATGCTACGGGCCGACCATGCGTTCCAGTTCTCCATTCTGTGGTTTCGGGCCGTTGGTTCCTCGACAGGCTTCTGATCCTTAGACATCTGTTTGTAAGCTCTAGGGGGATGTCAGTCCAAAATAAGGGGAGGCTAAGGCGACTACTATATATATATATATATATATAATATTTATATATATATCTATAATATATATAATTAGCTAAAGTATTTATGACATTAAAATGGCTTACAATATAGGCATTAGACTGAAATAGTGACTCTTTTGTAAATAAGTTGCCTAGTGATTTCTCTCTCAGTGATTCGATTTATAACGTGACCGCCCTGACATATGGCATCAACTATCTTGTTTTCAGTAACTTGTCGTACCTTCTATTATACCATCGCTGTATCTCCGGTCTTGTGGTTTTCTCAGGGTTAAGAAAGAGATGAGTAACATATCAGAATGGCCACCTTTAACAATCTATAGCTGTGAATTTGCTCAGCAAAATAAGTTATTCTGGTTTCATTTCCTGAGGCGTTTAAATAAATATAGTTTACTGTTGTTGTTTAGAGTTTTACTACACGCAAAACACAACCCACAATAAAAGAATGAAAATCGGCAACGCTTGCAGTACTGAACTCGCCCACACAGCAAAGAGTGGAAATTGTCTGCTAGGACAAATTACATGCTTCCCCCTCATGTAAAAGCACGGCATTTCCGATTATGCTGTCAGTTGTCTTGTAGTGAAGTTTTTATTTTATTTTTGTTTTCTTGCTTTTTGTAAGTATGTGATTTACTGCGCTATCTTTGTTATAGTTGTTATAGTTATTACATTTAATGTTACATCTTCCATTGTTTACATTGTACGAAGAGATGTGTATTCACTAGTGGCCAGAACTGGCAACACTGCCTCTAGTATACTTCACACCTAACAGTAGAAGTTGGAAAGGCATCATTGCCGTCTCTAGTGATAGCTCTCTATTCCTGCTATCTGGCAACATCCTATAAAGAATTACTTGCCGTCCTGCTACATGCATAAAATGTATGAAATCAGGAAATGGCATTTGTAATTTCAAGTGGATTGTCTGATTTATTACCTTTGCCACACTTAACGTCAACGTTTATAAATAATATTCGAGATAACCATATTATAAGGAATATATAGTACCGCCACTGTATCTCCAACTCGAATTTAGCGCGACACTGTTGTCTACTCTTGCTACTATTGTGTATTCATGTGATATCTCTTCGCAAAATGCAAACAATAAAAGCTGTAACGCTAAGTATAACAATAACAATCACATCTATAACGATAACTATAACAAAGATAACGCAATAAATCGCATGCGCAAAAAACAAACAAATAACACTTCTAAATGTTCTCAGGCTTCTAGCAGGTAAGTATACGGATTGACCCCAACGTTTCGAAGACTGCATCATCCTGAAGACGAAGAAACGTTGCAATCAATCTATGAATTAGAGTTAGCACGTCAGCTCTTGCTTTAAACAACAACAACAACTTCACCATGACTTAAGCAAACAACTGTTCGCGATACTAGAGCATTTGGAACATATGTGGAGGAAACACGTAATTGATCCTAGCAGACAGTTTCCAACCCTTTGCTCTGCGGGTCAACACAATACTGCAAATCTTGCCTTTCTTTATTTTTCTCGTTGCGTTATAGTAGCAAAGCTCTAAGCAAATGCAAACTGTACTTATTAAAACGATAAAGGGAATTAAATTTAGAGTACCCTCTATCTGTCGAAACGAATCAGAATAGCTTCCTATACAATGGAAATTGCTGTGCTAATATACACCTTTACCCTCATGAAACGTCAGGGCTGGAGATAGAGCGGCGATACCATAGTAGGCAAACCATGAGTTCCTGTAACCATTGTGTTGTGTGACGCTGAGTATCTGCCAAATAAAATGAGTTTAGCAATAACTGGTGCAGACGTGGAGAAAAACGGCTCCAAAGTGCCACTGCGTTGCAAGCCATTCTTGCTTCACTCCACTATCCATTCCCTCCTCTTCACTTGTTTTCTTCCCCTGTGTTTCGGGTCTCCTCATTAAGTGGCGGGTATATCTTCTAACTCGGAAGGTCAGTTTCATGAAGATGGCAGAGAGAATATTTTGTACCCACAAAATCAAACAAATCCCCTGCTGTTTAATATGCGGTGTTCAAACAGCACGTATAAAAATTCTTCAGTATCAGAATATATAATAGGAAATATAAAGCGGAATTTGGTGATTTTTACAGATATTTATTTACAATTTTAAAAGGAACGTTCTTAATATTTAGAAAGTTTAAGGTAAGATTACGAGTTTAGTTACTTATTACTTTATTAAGCATCCGGAACTGAGCTTATTATTTGAAAGGTTGTTTACATATTAGGCCTATTTGATGCGATTTAATATATACTATTTATTTAAAATATATATGAAGTAAAATGTTTGCAAGTGCGAAATCTCCAGTGAGAAAATATTACACTCCAAGTTATCGACTATCCAAACTTATAGCTAAAAAAGAGAGAAGCAAAGAACAAAAACAATACCCTGTTTTTCCGGTATTCAAGAAGTTCAGTCAGTATAAGGATTTCATGTGCAAAAAGCAACGGAAAAAGTTTTAAACTTGAGGAATGTGCAATTTGCTTAACTACACCAAGTGCTGTAATAGTTCTTTTTTTTTTTTAAATCTATTTCATTTTATTCTGTTCTATATCTAGGTCAAATCGCGAAACTGTTCTGTAAGATACCTCGTTGGCGATATGTGGTGGTGAACAAGCAGCCTTTCAGGACTTTCCCCTATCATATCATTATCGTTGGAGTCAGGCAAATAGCGTTAGGCGTCGGGTTTCATCATATTTTCTTCTTGGTAGTGTTTAACGTCCGCCTTTACTACTTGTGGCACCGCAGGTGACGACACTGGTGTTACATGGAATGAAGATGGAGAATGGCGGGAGAATCTGGAGAAAACCCGTCCCTGCACCGTTTTGTTCACCACAAATCTCACATGCGGTCGCTTGGGATCGATTCCGCCTAGCATTGCATATGGCCTAAAGGAAATTGTCGACATCTCTAGAGTTCTTCCTTGTTTTCTCTCTTCAGTTGATTGTATATCAGTTTTGATGGCCTCTCAGTTATGTCTTCAGTAGTTTTCCTCTTCAGATCGCAAAGTATTTTCTGCCATTTAATTATGTGGCCAGGTACTGTAGTGTGACTCTCCAATACATCTGCATCTTCAATGGAAACGGTTTAATAAAACGTTTGCAACCTTAAATGTCGCACGTCCATCGCGCTACGCCACTTCTTAAGCATATTTGCAATCCGAAAGTGTAAGATTTCTGAAGTAGCATTTAGCCTCCCATTCTACTCATTGTTCTTTTATCTCATTGGAGGACAAGTTTACTGTAAAATGGTCTGCTCTGAACTGAAATGAAGAAAAACAATTACGGATATTCACGCCGATATATTACCTGAGGCCGGTTCTGGAGGAATGAAGACTGTCAATCGACTCAAGGATTCATAGAATTCTAGAACCACCTGCTTTGATCGGGAGGAGTGAATACAATGGAATTACCCGACCCTTAAAGGTATGGGAGGAATGAATCCTATTTTTATGATTGCAGGAGGAATGAATCCTAAGTCCATATGGACGAAGCGTTGTCTGGCCGGGTTTCCCCCGCCACTCATTCCACCAATTCCTTCATCGTCGATTTTCCTATCAAATATTTTGCTTTCATTTCATATCATGCACCTCCTCACACTCATGCCTGACTAAAGGCCGACCACTCGTTCCAGGTGCTTCATTGTGTGGTTACGTGCAGTTGGCTTCCCGACAGGCTTCTGGCCCCTAGGAGGTTGACAGTCCTACATACGGGAGGGTAAGCCGACTACGTAACGTAAGAAAAATACAATGACCTTTTACGTAGCCAAAGTCTACTTTGTATAATGTGGATAGCTGTTTTATCATGTTTCTTGGGAAACGTAGCCAAGGTTGTGGGGTGCTAGCCCTCTGTCTAACCCCCAAACCTGGAGGTTGCCTCTTCTTCCAATTTTCAAGATTCACATTTGGCCTTCTCGGCTACCGTAGCGGTTCCTGAGAACAAGTCAACAAATCAAGCAACCTTTTGATTTAATCGTCCTGGGTAGCATCAGCTTTTACCCCAAGGCTCGGGATTGTTCATGAATGGATCACATCTTCAGATTGAATTCGTGTCATCCTTGATATGTTCTTTCTCGAACTACATCATTGAATAATAGTTAATTTTAAAATCATTATACCCCTCGGGGCAAGGACTTTGAGGAGCGCGTTTTCCCCTTAATTAAAACAACGAGAAAGTTCCGTGGTCGCCATTTCTCATGTCATTAAACAGAGAATAAGTAATGCGTATTTACTCATGTCTCAAATATCCTCGTTATTGCAAGCATTCCTTCAATTATTCTTTTTGAAGTACAATTGTAAATGAATTTTAAGAAAATTAAAACGAAACTGGAAAAAACGAACGAACTGAAAATGTATGACGTTTATTAAAGGCTTCCTAAATACACAAACAATTGCAACAAATACTTCTGGCTGAGTGTACATAGTGAGCATTTGCTCTATTTCCAAAAATTAAATTAAATCTAGTTTTATTTATGGACGTTCGTTAATTGCTACAGTTCTTAGCGTCAATTCTAAGTTGGACTGAAAGATCGCTTCATTTTGTTCAGAGGACTCTTTATCGGGCTACAACATTGGACCAATGCTTTACTACCCTTCCATATTAAGGATGTTTACCCCCGAACAAACCCATCGAGTTTGAAACCGCGAGATTGGAAACCAGAGGCTAGCATGGTAAGATGACATGCTACTCTATTCCCGTTGACTTAAATTCAAGTATTTGGTATTGTTAATCAAAATAACTATCGAAAATATATATTTTGAAGACCCGTGAATCCAAAAATCATTTTTAGAAAACTGTTCGTGTATATCTCTGTGGGCAGCTTAATTCAAAAACGAAACGCCGGCAATACCAAACTTATATTTCAACAGCATCTTCCAGTGACGCAACACGAACTTTTTAGAAAACCCCACAGCCCTAAATTACCCATTACATGACTGTAACACTTTTGATTAAAATGACATTAATATTTACATAGCAAATAATATAAATTTCTTGGGAACAGCCCTGAAGCCCCCTTTATTCTGAACGAATGTCCATAACTGGTAAAACGTAAAAGATAGACACACCTGACCAGACAAAACATCTGATGTGTAGTAATGTTAAACTAATTGGTGATGCTGATTGATAATGAATGGAAATAGTAAACTAATTAAGGCTTCGTAGTTGTCTGTAATTAACTATTATATCTAGCTATAAAATCATTAACTGGTAGCTATAATAATCTTTCTTAGAACTGTTAGTTCATATCATTTTTATTAATTGTTTATAAACTTAATGTAAACAGAGTCGTAGTTGGACTGTTTTGTTTATATAGGTGCTTATTTATTGTTCAGTACATTTTCTTTGAAATATTATTTTGTACACATATTTAACTCTGTCATCTTTTGCAAATTAACAAGTTGTCTGCATAGCTGGTTAACTAACTGGCTGTTTTCTTAACTGATTCGTTGACTGGCTTGCTGCCTGGCTCATTGCCTTACTGGCTGACAAACTTACTTGTTACCAGCTCAATGCCTATTTGATTGCTTAACTGACCGACAGACTCGCTGGATGACTGACTTACTACCTGTTCTCTCAGTCACTGACTGACTGACTGACTCAAAGTCTGTCTGACCTACTGATTGACAGAATTACTTATTGACTGGCCGATTGGTTAGCTGGTTGACTTACTGCTGGCTCATCGATTGAACTGAGTGACTGTGTAAGTGTTTGATTAACACTTGCTCTCTGATTGATTGATAGATTGACCCCCTGGATGACAGATAACCAAATTAAGAGTTGGCTGACTGGCTGGCTTATTGACTCATTACTTAGTTCTCTAAGTGAGTTTGTAACTATCAGATAGACTAGCAGGTTTACCGACTTGATGCTTGACTCACCACTTGATTCACTGCCTAACCTACTGGTTGGCTTACGGCTTGCTTATTGAGTGACTGTTGGCTCTTTAATTGACAGATAGACTAGCTAGTTGGCTCACGTATTGCTCTTCTCACTGATTGATTCAGTGGTTGACTGACTTACTGCCTGACTTTCTAACTGGCCGATTGACTGACTTCCTATCTGGCTGACAGAAAACACGAATTATTTGTCTGACTAGCTGGTAAACCAACTCACTGGCTCTCTGATTGACTGAGTGAGAGATTGCTTGACTATCAATTGGTCTATTCCCTAACTCTTTACCTGAGTCACTATCTAACTAAATACTGACTGCCTAATTAACTGTTTGACGGCTACAGCCTAGCTCTCTGACTGGCGTTTTAATAGGTAAATTGTTAGGTACTGATGTAATGTATAGCACTATGAATTTAAATTATTGGAAAGGTAGAGCCACATTCAAAATTCAATGTCATAGCCGGGATTTGCACCACGGATCTCCTGGTTTCCGTCAAGCTAATCACAGAGCTGCGTTGGCAACATGCCGATACAGCATTAATGTTTCAGCCTGCCGTTCCAACCCCTGTCCTGCATTGGACAGTGTAGATGAAACAATTATGTCACAAACGCTGAATCGGCATGTTGCTATGGTAGTTCAGTGGTTAGACCAACTGGTTGGATACCAAGAGATCCGTGGTTCATATTTCGGCTATGGTATTGAATTTTTCAGTCTGATTCCAGCTTTACAACTCCTGAACTGGATATTGAAAAGCGTGAAAGAAACAATTGCTTCAATCGAAATTATTGTAGAAATGATAAGTGACTCCTCGAAATGGAGAGTATCATGATATGGGTGAAGGACCTCAGTATCCTAGAGCACTGTATTCCGAAGTTTGTAGTACAGGTGCAACGTTGCCTTTTGTGTACAACATCCCACCCTACCCTAAGTGTTAGTAAAAGCGAGTGACGGCGTCACACAAAACAACGGTATGCTCTCCCCTGTGGTGCAATGTTATGTTTCACAGCCTTCTTAAAATGGAACGCCAACAATTGGTTAATTGGATAATTTTTTCAGCAATTGTTACCTTGTTTGCAGGAACGCCCGTATTATAATATGGTAATAATGGCAAATAAAACAAACAAAAGCACTCATACAGGGAGAGTAAACAGTGCACAGTAAATATGTTTTGTTGGTTTGTACGTATTTGAATGTAAACGTTAATGAGACGTTCCCGCTAATTATGGTTGGTCGGTCGGTTGCCTGGCAAGCCACACCATATGCTATCGCTACAGCGTGCCCACGCAGTTCAGGCACGCTTTCTTTCGCTTCAACAACATATTCTCAACTAACAATAATCATAGGAAAGGTATGTCACATTGAGCAAAGTGATATATGACTCATGCATCTGAGCAATTTGACCAAAAATTATGAAGAAAAACATTATTGTCATAATAAAATTATACGAATTCTAAACTTTATGAAAGCATATAGTGTTTTCTTTCCACTTGGCAAATTAACTGAAGCTCTGGATGGGCAAGCACATGCTTATTAATATCAACTCCCGAATTTTCCCGCAAACCTTTACCTAACACATTTCCATACTCCAAATGCTCCGATGCACATTTTCACTAATTCGTTTCAAATTATTTATACTGCCTCTCAAAAGTACATTAAAGAAATAGTCATAAAATTTTGCGAAATTATGCTCCAATTTAAGAAAGAAATTATTAAATTTTGAAAAGTCTAGGGTTTTAGAGAATACAAAAAATCATATTTTTCTACAATTATAAGGGCTAAATTATAAATATAATGTGACACATCTGTTTGTAAACTCGTTTCCTGTAAAACTGGATGTATTATGTGAATGTTTTAGAAATGCCTGCCGTGGTTCATTTTGTTGAAGCAATGAATTTAGACTGTAAAATGTATTATTATTATTATTATTACAATAATCATAGAAACTGGAGTTTTAATAAATGGCATAACTGCCACTATTTAAAACTGGTATAAATTACAAGATATCTTGAGATTTTCCAAATTTCAAAGATGTATCACTTTTACATTTTCTTCTCCGAGCTCTTTTCCACTGTTTATCATGAGACTCTCATTATTGGTGTATGTCTATGGATTGTTGCTAATTTTTACATACACAGGCACAAATATATATTTATTGGTGTGCAAAATACCTATACCAGTGTTAGATAAGTTAATGCCCCAAACCACAAAGGATTAAAGCGAGTGTCTTAGTGTGCATTGCCACAGAGAATACCTTTATCTAGAAAGTAAGGTGATGGTTTGCAGAAGAAAAAATAGTCACAGTGACCTCTATCTAGAAAGGGCGTTGATGGTTTTCAGAAGAGACAGTAATCACAGTGACCTCTATCTAGAAAGAACGGTGATTGTTTGCAGCAGAGAATGTAATCACAGCTACCGCTATCTAGAAAGTAAGGTGATGGTTTGCAGAAGAAAAAATAGTCACAGTGACCTCTATCTAGAAAGGGCGTTGATGGTTTTCAGAAGAGACAGTAATCACAGTGACCTCTATCTAGAAAGAACGGTGATTGTTTGCAGCAGAGAATGTAATCACAGCTACCGCTATCTAGAAAGTAAGGTGATGGTTTCCAGAAGAAAAAATAGTCACAGTGACCTCTATCTAGAAAGGGCGTTGATGGTTTTCAGAAGAGACAGTAATCACAGTGACCTCTATCTAGAAAGAACGGTGATAGTTTGCAGCAGAGAGAGTAATCACAGCTACCTCTATCTAGAAAGATGGTTTGCAGAATAGAAACTGAAATTTTCGAAATCTTTTCCATGTTAAGGGTAGTTTGTGCTAGGGGTATTTTACAAACCAAGCAGATGGCCCTGGAGGTTGCGCCTGTGGCCCACATTCGGGATGTCCTGGGTTCAGGATATAGATACAGATATAGATACAGTCATTGATACAGTACATGGCTTGTCACGGGGCAAAGAGTTATTCAGAAGGGAAATATAAATCATAGCTAATAATATAAATTAAGAAGAGAAAATATATAAATGTACAGTGAAAATGGGAAGGGAAGAAAGACTTCAAACTATAAGTAACCGAGTTGTCACGAGCTGGAGGCGCAAGCTACCGTTAGAGGTTAGTGCATTGACCCGAAGGGGTGAAAAGACACTGCCCGAAGGAACATGATGGGACAGAAAACAGTTCTCTACGCTGGTCAAGGGGACGCTTTCTGAGGCACTTGGCGCCGAGAATCGGCAGCACCAAGATGTGATATTTAGGGTTCGTGGTGGAGCCGTTCAGGCTACCTGTGAAAGAGAGGAAATATTTATTTTAATATTGAACAGAGTACGGAACATATCATTGCATCAAACTAATAAATAATAATAGTAGCGGTCGGAGAAAGTGTAATTTCATAGTAGAAAATTAAGAAGAATGCGTGTGTGGGCCCACCGATATGGCTGAGGTTTTCACGTGGTTTCTCTCATTACCAAGACAAATATTGGATAGGATATTCAATAATACCACGACTCAATATTGCACCTTCAGTCTAAAACAAATGTAAAACTAAAACTAGATGTTAATTGCGATTACCCGGCCATTTATCCATACATAATGAAAGCAGTAGCGTGGAAGGTACCTAGCTCATCTGTTTGTCACGGCACTAAGTGGTATGCTGTAAATGGACCTCGAAAGGCTAGCTGCATTTCACTATCTGACTTCGAATGATAGAGCAACCAGGTACACTGGAAGACACTCTGGCAGTGTCTGCTTTGCACGAAGTGTAGATAGTATGGTTGCAGGATGAGACCTTGACGGCAAGTAACCATAACATACCGTCAACGAGATATGTCTTTCAAAACAGATCCGTTGTGATATGACCAAGTAATTAAAGCGACATAAAATGAAATAGAATAACAATATTTTACGAAAGCTTATTTTTCAGTTACTCTTTTGCAGAAATAGTTTTATTACACACGAAATACAATTCTCACATAATTATACCTTCTGTGACTGTATTTCATTCTTTTATTACCTGGTATGTTGAACCGATAAACCACACAACCGCTTGCAAACATTCCCTTTCTGTGAGAGAAGTACGCAGTTGTTACAGACTGAGATGAAACCTACAGACTGAGATGAAACCTACAGACTGAGATGAAACCTACAGACTGAGATGAAACCTTCAAATTCAGATCTTAACTATTCCATATTTAACAATGTATAGAGAGGTTTGAATCTTCGAATGTCAGAGAAAAAAAAAACACAAAATGGTTTTATTCTGTTTATAATCCACGGCATTTTGGATAAATAGCATTATGACTTTGCTGTAATTATGCACGACATTAAATACAGCAATAATCTCTTTAAAATGGTATAGGTATACCTCATAAAATTAATAACTAACAGCTGCAAAATATGGTACTTCCAGCAGCAAGGCAACAACACCAACATTGGTGTCCAAGTAAATATTAATATTAAAATGTTATGTGCCCTATTTATATGGCTTTCTCAGCCTATTTTGTAACTAACTATTCTTACAAAAGTTATTATTTTATATACCTCATTCTAATAGAGAAAAACATTAACAGAAATACTCATTACTTATTTCCGTATAAGTGGAATGGAAATAAAGGAATACAATAAACTAAAACAATAAACAAATATTTTAAAAGCTGTCACCATGTGATTAAAATATACTTCTTTTTGCAAGACCAGGAGTAAAACAAAATAATCAGCAATGAACAAATTCCCGTTTAGAAAAGTTAAAAGTATTTCAAAATTAAAACCAATAACAAGGGATATCTCGGAAATGGTTAACTATATAAAAAGAGTATTTTAATATACAAAAGCCTGTGTGTGTGCATGTATGTGTTTATGTATCTATCATGCATGGATGTATGCATGTATAAATATATTATGCATGCATACATCGTCGCATTTCACAGAATTACTTATTTAATTTCATATTATGCTATCAAAACTGACAAGGCCATCTATATTCTTCTCAACCACATTGGCGATAGCTCGAATAATAATTTATATATTAAATGTTACCTTTCTTTTGTTTTGTATTTCAACGTTTTCTTAGAATTGCTATGTAGGTACGTATTTACTCAGAATCAACAAGGTTATACTGACGTTACTTAAACGGTTTTTAACTTGAGATATTTATATAAAAACCATGTGACATCGGTAACGTATCAACCTGGAGGTCACCAATTACATTCATGAGAAGTCATTATTATGAACTGTGGTATTTGTGGCTTTTAAAGTGTCTTTGCACATATTTTAAGTAACATTTTACATTGATTGCACAGCTATATAACACATTTCAGAAGCGAAAATGATATTATTATTCATTGATCCCTATCAAAATTAGGAGCATTAAATGTTTTAATAATAAAATAATAAATAACATTTGTGTATGTAGAAGCCACGACGTAATGTGTTTTGTAATGCATTAATTTTAAAGGTGCAAGAGTCGTGAAAGGCATAGATTTTAATATATTTTTTTCAAGAAGTGGGCAAGGAAAAGAGATGTCGTTATACACGTTATTATTCACTGCGACGCATCTAGAAGCCACAGTGTAATTCAATAATACGTTTTGTAATGAATTAATTCTTAAGGGCAAGGAAAAGGTAGTTTTGCACCTAAAAACTGCAATGATTTGCTGTTTTACGCCTTATATAAATTAACCTGTATGTTTTAACGAGATCTACATTTTTATGTAGTAAATTTTTGTGTATTTCTTGCGGTTTACTAGTTATGCAAAGGTTGTCCAGAATGAAGAGGTCTTTGCAAGCTATTGCCAGAAAATTCAAGATGTACGTTTTGTTTTCCATATAGACCTTTTTAATACACGGACGTTAATCAAAAGCATTAGAGTATTTTTGAGAGAAATGAAAATTGCCAAACATCATATATAGGGTAGTTTGGGGGGAGGCGATTTTCCTGAAAATCATGGTGTTGCATCCTTGAAAGATAGTAAACTTAATGCGCGGCCGGATCTTTTTGTATTTTTTTGATTTTGTTATTGAGGGGACACTAAAACATATATTATCCACAAAATATCGGTATTGAATTTTTGGATGGAATGCAATACATACTCTACCTATATAGCATGTACTTGCTAGAGAAAGTAAAAATCTGATGTGTTACACTCACGTGATTCTCTCTAGCTGTTCTGCGCATAAACTTTTTACAAAAGATTAGTCTTCTTTCTACATCATGCTAATCGAGATAAGCATTAGCAGAACGTTCTTATTACTTAATTGTTTATAAGTATAAAGGAACCAAATGAATACATTGTGCTAAAGCAATAGTCAAAGGCAGTCACTATGCGATTGTCATTAAATTTGCGTTCTTTGCTTGGACAGAAATAAAACTAAAGAAAAACGAACGACTTCCTGTCTGAGGAAAGTATAAGTATTTTAAAATTGAAGCAAAAAACAAAGAATATCTCGGAAACGGTTAGCTCTGCAAATGTTTTGTCAAGATCTACAATTTCTGTGCAGTAAGTTTTTGTCTATCTCTTACGGTTTACCAGCTACACAAAAGTCATTTAGAATGCAGAGGACTTGAGAGACTACAAATTCGAGGTATGCATTTTATTTTTCATGTAAAGGATCGTTTGAGCTTAAATCTTAAATTTTCGTGTCGCATTCTTGAGGCGTACTGAACTTAAATACTAAGTTTGGTATTTAACATAAGTTGTTTTTGAGTTATGCTTTTTATAGACACACACACGCAGACACACAGACAGATGGACAGACTGACGTACACACATACTCATTCAACGTTTTCTAAAAATACTTTTTTTGAATTCAGGGGGTCTCAAAACATATATATCCGGTGAAATCTCGCTATCGAAGTTTTGGGTGGCATACAATACTTTCTCTACCCTCTATGTACGTTGTACTTATGTACTAGAGTAAGTAAAACGTAAGAAAACACCCAATAAGATTTAAATGTTAAAATTCAACTGTCAAATATGGTAACATTTAATTTATGTATTAGAGTAAATACTAAAAGTTAGAGGATTTGTTATATGCCTCATGCAAGGAAAATAAACAAAGCTCTGTGATGAATTAGGTTACCATTATTGAATAGAGAAAAGATAACTATGGTTAAACAAACATATCGTCGAAAAGGAGTGTTAAAAACATTCATGGCCAATTTTGAGATCTAAGTGGAGTTAGATTTTAAAATGAACGCCAAGCCATAGAAGGCAATTCTTCTAAATCCCGTACTCCTTGAAATTATGGTTTAAGCGATTGTAAAATTGGCATTTTTGTTCGACTAAGTTGAAAGGTGATGTTAAGGTGTTTACCATCAGGATTGTTTCAAAGGTTGGCGATGAAGCCAGTCTGAGCGGGTTGCGTCCCTGAAGGCGTCGTATTGACATAGCGGCTGCGCTATTTGCCTAGGAGTGCTGAGAATCGATCCGACAGACCTTTTCTTGTCCACACCTCCACTTTCAAATCCGTTTCCGTGCTGTATGCTCTCTCATGAAAACTTCACACTGCGCTCGCTGCCTGTGGAAGTTGTCACAGCCGTTCCGACGTTACATAACATTATCTTCCTTTCATTTACCGCCTTTGTAAAGTGTAACAAACATCAAATGAATTATGTTTGGTAAGAGAGATGTTAGATATAATTACATGAGCGACGCCATTTTAAAATGGACGAGCTTGTGTATTTTTACTTTCTCTACTTCGTACTACATAGCTGTTATATTCCACCCAAAAATTCGATACCTAGATTTCAGTGGAAACACGCGTTTTATGAACCCCTTAATAAAAAGATTCGAATGTCCATGCTATTGTGAACAGCGTAACTCAGAAAACGAAGAGTCGGTTAAGCACAAAACTTTATATTTTAGTTCAGCGTTTTCCAAGGATGCGACATAATAATTTTCAGCAAAATTCGCCACTCCAAATTACTCTTTACATGGAAAAACTTAGAAAATTTTGATTTTCTCAAAAATGGCTCTAAGGGTTTTGATTAAAATAACCATATATTAAATATATTTACATGGTAAATAAAATTTGTATTTTAATTTCTTTATAATAGCCTCTGGAATCCTTTCATTCTGAACGACTTTTGCATAATTGTTAAACCCTAAGAGATAGATAAAAATGTAGCACACAAAATATGTAGATTTGGACAAAAGACACAATTTATGCCAAATATATTTTTTGTATAGCTAAAAGATTCCAAGATATTGATTTATATAAGTTCGAATTTTACAATATTTATATTTTTCTCGCATGTTGTTGTCCACGTATGTAGTATGGTTAAGTAATGTTTAGCATGTTTGATCAAAACCGTAACAATACGAGGGTCACCAATTATATTTTGAGCCTTGGCAACACTGATTACTGTAGGTGTCATTTGGTTTTCCCATTGGAAAGTTTGACATTGTTACAGGTGACTTCACGGGATAGAAACCAAGCTATAAATATTCGTTATTTACGCATTTTGTGCCTGTTCCCCGATGAAAACCAGTCAAGATAGTCGAAAGCTTGGATTTCTTTGATTCCAATCTAATTCGGTTGCTATCCCATGAAGTCATCTGTAATAATCAACACCGAGAAAGCTTCTAATCTTTAATTTGATATTGTTGACCTTAACCTACTTCAGACATTTTCTCAACAGAGCTTCATTTGTCTTATTTACAGTGATTTGAAAATTGTGTTTATATTCACAATGTGATTCTTGTTTATATTCAGTACTTAAGATACCGTGATCTCAAACTGAAATTATATTGATATAATTTAAATAAGAAAAAAAACATAAACTATGCATAAAAAGTATGGAATAACACATACATTTTTAATTAGAAGTTTTAAAAAAAAGTTTCTATATATAAAGCTTTTCGAAATAAGTTATAGAATATGATACTAGTGTTGGAAAATTATTTATATACAAAGGATGCAAGAGAACATCTTTTGTAAATGGCACTCCATTGTAAATTTGCTCAATAAACTTTTACATATGAATATGTTTACCCATTCAACTTTTCTTTAATTCACATTGTATTCACTTCTACCTCTCTAATAGATATATTTATGCGGATAAGTGCAACGTCTTCAACGAATAATTGCATATCGAGGACATTTTCTCCGTTTGTAAATTCTTTGGTCTTCTAGATTATGGTTTGTCTTTTACTTTTCCAGTTTCACTGAAGTTTTTTGTTTATCTTCTATTTTCGAAACTGTTTATCAGGTTAAGTGTTTAATGTGAAGTACGTACTTTCATACACCCTCTTTTTCACTCCTGTTTTTATCATCATTATAACTTCAATGTTAAGTAATGTTAGTGTTTCAATATCATCTGTGAAATTAGACCAAAAGCTGTAGAAAGTTGATAAATTACTTTATTTGATGATAAAATAATATTAATTATAAACTTTAAGAAAATATATCATTTTCCCCACTTGGCGCACTGTAACTTCAAATTATATGAAGGTATAGATGGGCAGCGCATGTTTATTAATAAGCACCCCAAACTTTAAACTTTATTTTCTCACAAACTTTTTTCCAATACTTTTCCATACTCAAAATGTGCCACACAATGCAATTTTTCTCTAATGTGTTTCAAAATTTTATATATCTCTTAAGAGCACATTAAAGAAAATTGTCATATTGCTTTTTCGAAACAATTCTTCAATTTTTACAATTAAACTATTAACTTTGAAAAATCATGAGTTTTGGAAACAACAACTAATAACTTTTCTGTACTAATTAAAGCTAATGTTATAAAATATATGACAGATCTATCTTAAATTTTATTTTCTAGAAAACTGGATGTTTGTATGTAAATAATTTTAAAAATGTAATAGTGGCTCAATTTTATTAAAACAATGAATTTAGTCAGTAAAAAATTCATTATTTAAATAACCACGTAAGCTATATTTTGATACATGGTATAAATATCACTATTAGTTATACAATAACTGGTATAAATTTCAATGAAATTTCTAACATAATGTGATTTTCCAAATTTCACAGATGCATCACTTAAGTTGAGAAGCCTAAGCAATATGTTTAATAAACTAATGACAGAGACATCTGGATGTGCAAAATATATATTCATATTTTATATTTTATTGAGATTTTGAATATATATATATATATATATATATATATAGTAAATAGTAAAATGCTATCATACAAAATATTTAATGATGTTAAAATCACATGACTTGCTTGATATTTCCTTTAGCAAACTAATGTTAAAAAAGCGTATACTTCTATCTACTTCGCGTTAAGCGAAATAAACATCCACAGTGACACCTTTATTACATTCTTCCTTCCATATACAATCAAATTATGGAAAACTGTAGATATAAACGACAGTCAAATCTTATAAAGAGCTGGTTTGAATGTGATGACTTTGAAATTCAGTTCTCTTTGCTTGGCCAGTAGAAATTAAAGCGATTACGACTTTCCATTTGAGAAAAATATAATTCTGAGAAAACATAAACCAGTAACTCGGAATATTTTTAAAATGGTTACTTTGACTAAAAAGCATATGATTGACATATATTTTGCTTTTTGACGAGATCTGAAGTTCTTTTGTGGTAAGTATTTATCTATCTCTTGAGCTTATACCAGTTTTGCAAAAGTCATTCAGCTTGAAGAGGACTTCAGAGGTTATTCCCAGGAAATTCAAGATATACATTTTGTATTTCATAAAAATGTCTTAAACATGGTATTTGAATCAAAATAATTGAACCGCTTTTATAAAATCAAGTATTTCGAAAAATGTTCCGCATAAAGGGTACTTGGAAGTGTGGGAATTTTCTTGAAAATCCTCATTTCGCAGCTTTAGGTGATCCAGAACTTTTGGTATATAACCAAATATTCATTTTTGAGTAATGTGTCCACAGAGACACAGATATAGACCGATATTTTTATTTAAAAGTTATTTTTTTTATTGTTTTGTTTCAGGGAACCCCTAAACGTGTCTACCCAGTAAAACTTCGGTATCGAATTTTTGGATGGAAGGCACTAGCTTTTTCTCTACCTAGTATGTGCATAGCACAGCAGTAAAATATTTATATCACATCCTAAATAACTATATGAAAGTGAACTATGATCTTTTATGATTTATCTCGAAAATTTTTGTAAACAAAAAAAAGAGCAGATCCTAAAATTAAATTTTAATAAGTTATAAGCGATATCCCGCACTGTTTTACACACTGTATAATCTGCTACATTTCATTCATGGAATAGGCATAAATCTCATTTGGGGTTACGAAATTCATCACATAAATTCGCAATCTCTCACGGGGCTACCTGTAATAAAATATGGTAATGTATAAACATCGGAGAGCTGTAATGAATTTCCTGAAAAACAAATATTGTAATATAATTTACTTACAAAGACAACGTTTTGAATTACAATAGTGCACTTAGTGGAAAACATATTTTAGAATCAAAGCCATTCAGACCTACACTTGATGAAAAAGGCCATCTTCCTTTCTCTACACGTACTATGTACTATAGAAAAAGTACTGCACGCCACCCAAAGCTTCGACTCCGAAATTTCAACGAAAATATACCTTTTAGGAGGGTCCCCTGTATTCAATAAAAGCACTTTTAGAAAAAGGTGAAAGGTGTGAGTGTGTCCTTGTGCCTATGAACACGATAATTCAAAAACGAAAAGTCAGTAAAACTTGGTATTTAAGTTTAGTATCTTACAAGGATGCGACACGGAGATTTTGAGAAAAACTACCTCAACATGGAAAAAAATTCGAAATGTTTAATTTTCTCATAAACTACTTTAACGAATTTGAGTAAAATAATATTTACATGACAAATACAACGTACATCTTTACTTTTCTGTGAATAGTCCCTAAAGATCCCTTCATTCTTGATGAACTTTGCTCAATTTTGCTTAACTGCTCAATCATAAGAGATAGACATAAACTTACTGCACAAAAAATTAGATCTCGTAAAACCCACAATTCTTTGCATTGCCAGGAATTGACAACTTCCCGTATGTGAAAACCAATAACAAGGAATATTTAAAAAAGTAGTCAACTCCACGAAATGTATAAGACGTAAACTGTAGGAGATAGTCAAAAATTTACTCCACAAGAAAAATAGATCTCATTAAAACACACAATTTTGTCATATACATTTTTTCCTGGAGCTTACCGTTTTCAAGGTATTCCTGTTATTAATTTCAATTTTAAAGTACTTATACATTTCTCAGACAGGCAGTATCCGTTTTTCTTTTGTTCTATTCCTTGCAAAGCAAAGAAGCAATTTGCAATGATAACTTTTAAAACATTTGACTCACTTTAGCATAGCGCATTCCTTTTGTCCCCTTCTACTTATAAGGAACTAAATAATAAGAACATTCTGCTAATGTTTATCTAAATTAGGAGTGTGTAGAAAGAACAATAATCTTTAGTAAGAAGTTTGTTTGTAGAGCAGCTAAAGAAAGCCATGTGAGTACAACACATCAGATTTGTGTTGGATTCAGTAGGTATTTCCGGTGAAATCTCGGTAACGACTTTATGGGTGCAATACAGTACCTTCTCTACAATTTCTATCATCTATTTCTTGCTGATCGAGATAAACATTAACAAAAATCTGATGTGTTCCATTCACATGACTCTCTCTACATCGATGTAACAAATTATTGTTAAAAAGCATGTTCTTCTATCTACTTTGTGATAATCAAGGTAAACATTAACCGACATTGCCTTAATTACTTACTTCCTTGTAAGTATAAGCAAATAAGGGAATAACTAGTTAGTAAAACCAATAATCAACATTTTAAAAGCCGGTTACCATGTGAAAGAAATCCGTTTCTAAGTAGGTCCAAGAGTTTACAACTTTCCGCGTGAAAAAAGTTTAAGTATTTTAAATCTGAAACAGATAACAACGAATATATCAGTAATGGTCAATTTGACGAAAATATGTATATGACATAAATTGTGTGGTTTAACGTGATCTTCATTTTTGTGTAGGAAGTTTTTGTGCATCTCTTACGATTTACCGTTACGCAAAATTCAGATAGGCAAAAATGTCAAAAGCAATCGATATGTAAAACAATTGAAATTCGGTTTCATTTTGCATTCCTGTAGTAAAACAGAAGGGATGAAACGAATGTTGACTTCCCGCTTTAGAAATATTTAAGCAGATCAAAATTGAAACTAATAACAGGAATATCTCAGAGAGGGTTAACTTTGCAAAAATAAAGTATATGTGTAATTTAATATGATAAACATTTAGTATGTAGTAAATTTTTGTCTATCCCCTAAGTTAACGAGTTATATAAAAGTCATGCTGAATGAAGACATCTTCAGAGGCTATTCCCAGAAAATTCAAGAAGTGCATTTCGGTTGTCTTAAAAATATTTTAAACATATAACATTTTAATCAAATCGTTAGTCATTTTTGGGAAATTCAAAAACATTTAAAGTGTAAAGTCTAAAGAGTAGTTGTGGGTGGGGGAATTTTCCTGAAAATCTTTGTGTCTCACTCTTAGAAGATACAAGTTTGGTATCTAACGGACTTTTCGTTTTTGGGCTATACTGCCCACAGACACACACACACACACACGAACAAACAGACATATTTCTAAAAATGCTTATTTTTATTCAGAGACCTCAAAACATGTACTACATGAGAAATCTCGGCAACGAATTTTTGGATGAAATATAATGCCTTCTCTATGTACTATGCACATTGTACATACGTGCTAGAGAAAATAAAAACTTCTCAAAATGAATAAAAAGGTTGGTTTTCCAATCACCTAACTTTCTGTACAAAGGATTATTCTTCTATTAAATCATGCTAATCGAGATAAACAGTAGCATAATTTGTCTTATTACTTCCTTGTAAGTAGAAGGGAAATGAGGGCCACTCTAGGCTAAAGCAATAGTCAAATCTTTTAAAAGCTGATCGCTATATGAAGCAACTGAGGTTCGGTTCGCTTGGCCAGCGATAAAATTAAAGGTGAATTCTTCTTTGAGAAAAGAATAAAAGCATGAAACGAATAACAAGCAATATGCTGAAAATGGTAAACTCTAAGAAAAACGTATATGAAAATTAAGTGCTTTAAAGAGATCAACATTTTTTGTGTACTAAGTTTTTGTCTATCTCTTACGGTTTAAAAGTTAAGCAAAATTTTGCAAAATTCCTCCAGAATAAAGAGGTCTTCGGAGGATACTTCTAGAAAATTCAAAATATACATATTATTAGTGAAGTAAATAGGTTTAATATACGGCATTTTAATCAAAGTCATTCGAGCCATTTTTCACAAAAATAAAATTTTCAAACAGTTTTGTTATATAAAGACTAGTTTGTGCTGGAATGATTTTCAAGAATATCTTCTTATCGCATCCTTGGAAGATACTAAACATAAATACCAAGTATATTATGTATACGCCAGTCTTTTTGTTTCTGAGTTCTGTGTCTACACACATACACTAGCGTAACTTTTTCTAAAAACTCTTATTATGTATTACTTCACATGACCTTTTGTACTTACTCTTACAAAGCTTATTCTTTTGTCCACTTCTAGCTAATCAAGATAAACATTAGAAAAATAGTCTTACTAGTTAGTTCCATATATGTAAGAGGTAATAAGGGAATACAGTAAGCTAAAGCGTTAGTTAAATATTTGAACAGCTGCCGCTATGTGAAATAATTGAAATTCTGTTCTATTTACAAAATCAGGATAAAAAATATAAGAGATCTGAAACGAAGGATAACTTCTAGTGCGAGAAAAAAGTAGTTTAAAACTTAAACATATAACAAATAATATTTAGAAAACCGTTAACTTATAAAAAAATGTATATGACAAATTATGCGTTTTAAGAGAAATATCTATATTTTTACTTTCTCTATACGCACTATGTACATAGTGTGTAGAGAAGGTATTGCACTCCACCAAAAAAATCGATACCAAGATTTCACCGGAAATATACGTTTTAGGGTCCCCCGTATCAAAAAAAGGTATTTACAGAAAAAGGTTCTTGTGTGTGTGTGTGTGTGTGTGTGTGTGTGTGTCCGTGTTTCCGTATGTCAGTGTGTCCGTGTGTCCGTGTGTATGTGAACACGATAACTCAAAAACGAAAAGTAGGTAAAATACCATACTTGGTATTAAGTTTAGTATCTTCCAGGGATGCGCCACGAAGGTTTTGAGAAAAATCCCCCACCCCCAACTACCCTTTACATGGAACTTTTTTCGAAAATTTTCATTTTCTCAAAAATTGCTCTAACAATTTTGATTAAAATTTCGTATATTAAAGATATTTACCTTAAAAATAAGATGTATATCTTGAATTTTCTGGGAATAGCCTCTGAAGAGTAGTTTATTCTGGATGAATTTTACTGAATTTTGAATAACTGCTAAACCGTAAGAGATGGACAAAAACTTGCTGCACGAAAAATGTAGAGCATGTTAAAACCCACAATTTATATTACATACATTTTTTCGTGGAGTTCATCCTTTTTTGAGACATTCCTTGGTTTTGGTTTCTGCTTTGAAAAACTTTGTTTTCTCATACAGGAATTTGTCAACTGCAGTCCATACAAACAAAGGAACTTCCATGACATAGCAACCAGCTTTAACCTATGGTAGTCCCTTATTTCGCTTCTACTTACAAGGAAGCAAGTAATAAGACTATTTCTGCTATTTTTTTCTGATTAGCATAAAGTAAATAGAAGTATAAGTTTTTTAAGAATAATTTATTGCAGGGATATAGAGAAAGTCATGTGAATGGTACACATAAGATTTTTTGCAGTAAGTGTTCGTCTATCTCTTATGGTTTACCAGTTATACAAAAATCGTCGAAAATGAAGAGGTCTTCAGAGGCTATTCCCAAAAAATTCAAGATATACTAGGTGGCCGATGCAAGCCGTTCTTCGGTGAAGTTAGTTACTCCCGGGTAATGCGGACCCCGAAAGGTTTGCCTAAGCATGTCAGGGAAGCGATCCCAACAGGGAGGAATTCTTGCTAAACGTAAGACCAGAGCTTGAAAACCAACACTAAACTGCTATAACTGGTCCCATAGCCAGTCACTAGAGCACTGTGGTGGGATGCCGTGTTCGATTCCTGTGCTGTGTAGAATAATTATTGTCCCTGACAAAACCATTACCATGACCCACATGGGCCAAAGCATATTAATGACCTGTTTCAAGGCATATCAGTAATCTGACAGGTAATTTATCAACAACACATAAATAGAATAATGTGTGCTTCACAATTAGCAAGATTAAATAAATGCTATTATATTCTTGATGGCAATAAAAGATAATGCATATAATTAAGATGATTAATTCATGTTCTTTTAAACCTATGTTATATACTGACATATATTTATTATTGCATTATTCATAATATAAATGTTTTCGAATGCATATCCGTATTTTGGTCGCATTGATGTAAGTGCCTCTCAATATTAGTATGGACACCTCTTAACATTTCTGCAGGTACTGAAGCGCAAGCATGATGCATTCTTTCTCTTAACACATCTTAATATTCCAGTTCCATTTCTTATACCCTTGTTTAGATATATATCCATATGAAAAAAGTCTAAGGAAATTAAATCAGACGATCTCGCTGGCCATCACACCTATCCACCGTTCGGGGTACACATTGTTGAGATATTCTTAAAATTTTCAACAATAATGGGGTAGCGCTCCATCGTGCTGAAACCAGTGCCTCACAACTAACTGAAGTGGGATGTTCTGAAGAAGATACTCCAGATTCAGCTCATTCTGTAGGAATTACAATTACTCATGACCAGGTAGTCTGGGAGCCAAATAAACTCTTGCAATGAAATGGTTTCTTAGAATGCCACACCATACGTTAATGTCCCAGTGCGCTTACATGTGATGTGGATTTTTAGTAGCCCAGTAATATAGATTATGTCTATTTACAGTAGAGTGTCGTTGGCAAAATAGCATTCAAATCCGGATTTAATCTACTTTATTTAAGAGATTTCTGTAGAACGATACCAGATTTTGGAAATCGTTTCCATAAGTATAGTTGTTGGTGCAGGTGCAGCTTAAAGGAAAGTCATTTTCGAAGACCTAGATATCCCTAGGTCTCCTGTAGGCCTTCTTTGTCCTAATTACGATGAGAAATAGGTATTAATGATTGAGAACTAATGGCTTTCATAATATTAATAATGATGATAATAATAATTATTTATTGATGTTATTATCATTATTATAGATAAAAACATTAATGCAAATTAAAATGAAATAACATGACAACATTATTGTTTAAATTACATTCTAGGCAGGCATTATTTTAATTTAAACTATGATTATCTTGCGTGGGATTTGCTCCAAAATACCGCATAACTGTCCCGGAAACATCAGGTGTGTCGCAGATTGGTCTTTCCACGACATGTTGTACCTGAAAAGATCCCTCGATTCTTAAATGCATCTCTGTACATGCGCAGAAGGTTCAGATGGAAAACGTTGAGAACAAAGCCTTTGGGCCTCAGCTGCATTGTTGTGCGTCTCCTAGATCATTATCATATATGTGTAGTCTTCGCTGGAGTACATTGCAGTTGTTACCTGTTTGACTGAAAGACCTGACTCAAACTACCAACAGACGGCCATGCGACCTTATCTGAGCGAAACTGGGAGGGAAACGCACGCAAATACCAGCACTACTCAGTGAAAGTTCGCTGGTACGTGCGCTTCCCCTTTGAATGGCAGTGACGAGGCAACCCTTCTTGCACTGAAGAATGCGGGGAATATAAAATTATAGAGGAAGACCTGGTGGGCCACCTTGCATAATTTATTTATCATGTATATATTTAATATATGGTATTGTAATCAAAATTGGTTGAGCCAATTTTGAAAAAAGCAAAATTTTTCGATTTTTCTAAAAATCTTCGTGTCGTATTGTTGGAAAATCCTAAACTTAAATATTTTATTTAACGACATTTTCGTTTTTGAGCTATGCTGTTCACAGACGCACAGAGAGAAAGAGAGAGAGAGAGAGAGAGAGAGAGAGAGAGAGACACTCATATTCACTTTCTTCTAATTTTTTTTATTCAGGGGATCTTAAACATATATTTCCGGTGAAATCTCAATATCCAATTTTTCGGTGGAATATAATACCTTCTCTACACACATGCGCTTAGTATGTGGGGAAAGTAAAGAGCCCTCATTTCTAAGAATCATATTCAAAGGAAATAACCGCTCTAGATACACTACCTCCTAATGGAAACTATTACAAATATGATATTGATCATCATAGTGTTGTCTTGAGCTGGGTTAAACCAAACCACCTTCCTTATATAGCTACAAATACCCGACATATACTGTACTTCCTAAACAGATATTACTCATCTTTGAATTAACTACAGCGCTTGGAAGTAAATCAAGTAAGGTCATCCATTACAGTTAGCAAATATTACTTCATACATGCCATTTCTTAAGAATTTGACCCCGCTTGGGCATTTTATAAAGCACACTTCACTCGTATATTTCGATGGTTACTTCTACAATAAAACCCTTCCTGGTTTCCTGTCTCGAGTTCGAACATTGCGTGACACTATTTCCAACCCAGTTAAGAAAATTCACTCACTTCCTCATGAGCTGAGTTACATAAATTTCGTTATTGAATGCCTCTTCATTGTAAAATGCATTATACACACATTTTTGAGGCACAATTATCTGATTTGGAGATGAGAATAATCTTTCAACACACAAAGGTTACAAATCTTTCAAAGCAGATGTCTAAGATTAATTAGCAATGCTCATGGTACTCAATAACCAACTGATTACATAACTTTACATTCCACAAGTAACAGCAGTCCATAGCAGAGTTTATCACAATCGCACTATAACCTTCGATGCATCAAACCACTAATCGAGGATATTTCAGCTTGTTACTTTTGAGATCCACATCTTAAAAGAATGAAAGGGAATTACATTTAATATTATCAGTAACTAAGACAATTATATGTATGACGTCGGATGAAACACTAAATTAATGTGTGGTTAACTTTTCTTTCCTGCGACATAGACAGGAAATATTTTTATTTCATATGAAAAAATCTGATATATTCAATGCATATGACTTTTTGTAGCTATTCCACAATAAAACTTGCATACAAAAGAGTGTTATGTTATCTATATCATGCAAATTAAAATAAACATTAGCAGAAAAGTCTTATTATTTTCTTCTTTGTAAGTATAAAGGAAACAAGGGAAAACACTAGGCTAAAGCGGTAATTAAATATGTGAAACAATTGAAATTCGGTTCTCTCTTGCATTCTGGGAGTAAAACAAAAGAAATGTAAAGAAAGTAATTTAAAGTTGAAACCAATAATAAGTAACATCTCGGAAACTCTACAAACCATTGTATATTACATAAATTGTGTTTTAATGAGATCTACATTTTTTGTGAGATACGCTTTTGTCTATCTCATACAGGAAATACGTTATTCCCAGGAAATTCAGATATATATTTCGTATGTCATGAAAATATCTTAAATATAAACATGTAGAGCATTATGGTCAAAATCGTTTGTGCTATTTTCAGAAAATCAAAATTTTCAAAAATGTTCCTTGTAAAGGACAGTTGGTGGTGGAGGGATTTTCTTTAAAATCGTCGTGTCGTATTTATGTTCATATACTGAACTTAAATACGAAGTATGATATTTAATCGACTGCTTCAAACACACATACAGCCAGACATACACAGGGACATTTAAAGACATTTTCATTTCTTGAAATATTATTTATCAAGGTGACCGACACTACTTTTCATTCTAAAAACATATTCATACATAAAGAGTATGTAACTTAACTTCATGGATTTGGAATCTTTGTATTTAAAAATAAGCTTTGTACGTCAATAATTGATAAAATCTTAACTATTTTTATTTATACATGAAAATGTATTTCCTTATTTTACGCCTGTATTAAGGATGCATACTTTAAGATCCCTTTTAGGATTTTGCATTTAAGTTTTTACTTTCTCTAGCATGTATGTATATACAAAGTGCATAATAACAACAGAAGATAGGTATTATATTCCACCATTAAATTAAGATTTTACCGTAAACATATCTTCGAGGTCCCGTGAATTAAAACAAGCATTTTTAGCAAAAGGTTCGTTTGTGTGTGTATGTGTGTCTGTAGAAAATACCATTAAATACCAAACGTGGTATTTATATTTTAAATAATCCAAGAATGCAATACGAAGATTTTAAATAAAAGCTCTGACCTCAAAATACCCTTTACATGGAAACCTTGAAAATTTTGTTTTTCTAACAATAACAGAAATAATTTGATTAAAATACCCATATTAAAGATTTTTACATCACAAATAAAACGTGTATCTAGAATTTTCTAGCAATATACTTTGAAGTCCTGTTTATTCTGGATTAATTTTGATGAATTATATACAACTGATAAACCGAAAGAGCTAGACAAAAGCTTACTATACAAAAAATGTAGAACTCGTTAAACACAATAATTATATCATATACTTTTTTTTAGAGTTGGCCCTTTCCGATGTATTATTTGTTATTGAATTCAATTTTAAACTAGTAACTTTTCTCAAAAGGAAGTCGCTTTTTGCTTCATCTCTCTTATTTTACTGCTGGCCGTGCAAAGCGAACCGTACTTCAATTTTTCACAAAGCGATTATCCTTTAAAATATATGACAATCACTTTAAACTAACGTATTACCTCATTTCCCTTCTCCTTACAAGGAAGCAAGCGATAATACCATTTCTGCTCGTAGTTTGAAGTAGACAAAAGAAAAATCCTCTATAGGAATAGTTTGTAGGTGAAATTGCTAGAGAAAGACATGTGAATGGAACAGGTTATTGGTATTTAACTTAAAATACCAGTGCACCACCACTACTGCTACTAGTATTGCTATTATTATTATTATTATTACTATTATTATCATTATTAAAATAATGATGATATAGAAAACAATGGTTTTTGTGTTTGTGGGAATAATACAAATAATTTGTGTTAAATAATAATAAAAATGATAATAATAATAACAACAACAATAATAATAACAATAATGAATATTGGATTCTCCTTTTTTCACTGTGCCCACATAGAAATGTATACAGTTTATGTAACTATGTATTAACATGAACTAAATAGATAATAAGCTTTTGCAAGACTGATTTGCCGAAGAATGGGTAGAGAAGTGATGTGAATGTATCACATCATCATTTTTAAAACTCCACCCTTAAAACTCGGAGAAAACCTTAGTTTTTCTCTGTGTAATACTTGGAACAGATGGCACCATTGGTGGTCCTATTTTATTTTCTATGGCATAATATTGCTATGATAACAAATTCATAATTTTCCATGTGCATCAATTAATTTGTAATGTTTGCTTTTGGTCAAAACAGACAAACAAGTGATGCAGTGTAATGGAATAGAATAAAATAAATAGCTATGTTCTTTTAGAAGCATTTTTCCGCCAGGTAGGTACATTAATATTTTACTAATCAAGCGAATGCAAATAGAAAGGCTGATCAACAATTGGATAAATATTTGTAGCACTGCTGATTGCAGCACCATGTCAAATGAAATTATTAATCAATAAAAATAATCCCCCAAAAACCACATATTAATTAACAAAGCGTTAATTTGGACAAAGAAAGTCCCATGTTATGATAGCCTATAGCTGTTTTATCAAACAAAACATTCACCATTCAAAAGTAAAAACAAAATGATGTGTATTTTACTGCTTAAAATAAAGTTAATGCTTGTGAGGAAGAAAAGCTTATATACACAAATAGCAATGGGGTTCATTTTTACTTTCTCTACCATGCAATATGTAAAGAAGGTATTGTATTCCACCAAAAATGGATTTTTTGATAGTGTTTAACGCCCACTTTTACTACTATGGGACCGCAGGCGACAAAAATTCAATGTCGAAAGATCTTTTACAATAATAAATAAAAATCTGATGCGTTCCATCCACAGGACTTTCTCTAGATGTCTGCAACAAATTACTGATAGTAAGTTTATTCTTCTAACTATTCATGCTAATCGAGATAAACATTAGCAAATTATTACTTAGCTCCTTATAGGTAGAGGGGAAATAACGGGATGCACTGGCCTAAGCCCACAATAAAATTTTTTAAAATATGGTTGCCATGGGATTGAAATCCGTTTTTTGCGTGACCAGAAATTGACGAGTTCACGTATGAGGAAAGTTTTAAGTATTTTAAAACAATTAACAAGAATATCTCTAAAACGGTCAACTCCATAAATTGTTTTTTAAAGTGTAGAAAGTTTTTGACTGTCTCTTATGGTTTAACAGTTATGCAAAATTCAGAAAAATTTATCCAGAATAAAAGGGTCTTAGGATGCTGTTCCCAGAAAATTCAAGATATAGATATTGTCATGTTAATATCTTAAACATAAGAGATTTTAATCAAAATCGTTAGAGCCATTTTCGAATAACAAAGATTTTTGAAAATTTTTCATGTAAAGGAATACTTGGAATATAGTGAACATAAATATCAAGTTTGGTATTTAATGCACTTTTCGTTTTTGAGCTATGCTGTCCACAGTACATAGTATGCTGTACATAGTATGTGTAGAGAAAGTAAAAGTTGAATAAAAAGAAACATTTTAAGAAAAAGGTGCGTGTGTGTATGTATGTGTGTGAGTGTGTCCATGTATTTATGAACAGCATAACTCAAAAACGAAATGTGCTTTAACTACCAAACCTGCTGTTTAAGTTCAACATCTTTTTCAAGGATACGATACGAAGACTTCTAAGAAACCCCCGCTTCAAACTACCCTTTACAGGAACATTTTTTCCAAAAGTTTGATTTTTCTCAAAAATAGTTCTAATAATTATGATTAAAATACTCTATGTATAAGATATTTGCGTCACAAAAGGTATATCTTGAATTTCCTGAAAAGTTCTTTATTCTGGATGACTTTTGCAACTGGTGTAAGAAACATAAAAAAGTTACAACGTGAAACACGTAGATCGCGTTAAAACACAAAGGCCTGGAAAAAGGCCTGGGTGATTACGTGGACAGCATAGGAAGTGAAACAAAGATTTTCAAGAAAATCCCCAAGCCCAAACATGAAAAATGTTTCGAAATTTTCTTTTTCTAAAAACTGCTGTAACAATTTTCATTAAAATACCGTTTAGTAAAAATATTTGTGTCACAAATAAAATGTGCATGTTGAATTTTCTGGGAATATCTTCTAAAGACTTGTTCATTCTGGATGAATTTTACTAAACTTTGCATAATTGGTAAACCGTAAGAAATAAAAACTTACTACACCAATAATATAGATATTACACGCATTATCCCTTATTTCCCTTCTGCTTACAAAGAAGCAAGTAAGAAGACAATTTTGATATTGTTTATGTGGATTATATCATATTGATAAAAGAGTATTCCTTTATAAGAATAATTTGTTCGCAGAATAGGTAGAGAAAGTTATGTTACTGGAACACATCTGATTGTTTTCTCATGTAAAGGAAATTATATGTAATAAAACCACATGTTTATGTTTATCTTAATAAGCGCGGAGTAGATAGAACTTTTGTAAGAATAGTTTATTGCACTATAATTAGAGAAGTTAAGTGAATGCAGCGCATCAGTTATACCGCCCATCTCTGTCATGTGGGAGTAGCGCGTTTACATTATATTCACGAGGTCCAGTTCGAACCTGGGTTAGGGTGGGTTGCGTTACTAAGCCTATTTTACTTTCTCTCACGTACTAGGCGCATACTGTATATTGAAAAGTATTACACTGCCCCAAAAGTTCGATACAGAGATTTCACAGAAAATGCAGGTTTGAGACCCCTTTGAATAAAAAAAAACATTTTCAGAAAAAGGGCATTGTGTATATCTGTCTGTGTGTGTGGAAGGCATAACTCAAAGCCGTAAAGCCGGTTAAATATCAAAGTTGATATTTAAGTTTAGTTTTTTCCGAGCATGCGAAACGAACATTTTCGAGAAAATCTCTCACACCGAACTATCCTTTACATGACAAAAGTTCGAAAATTTTGATTTTCTCAAAAATGGCTATAACGATTTTGATTAAAACATCGTATATCACAAGACATGACAAGTAAAATGCATATCTTGAATTTTCTGGGAAAATCCTCTGAAGACCTCTTTATTCTGAATGAATTTTGCATAACTGGTAACCGTAAGAGATAGAAAAAAACTTAAAACACCTTAAAACACATACTTTATGTCACATACTTTTTTTGTCTGTGTGTAGAGCTGATTGCATTTGAGACAGTTTTTTTGTTATTGGTTTCAGTTATGAAATACTTAATACTTTTCTCATAAGGGAATTTGCCAACTCTTGGTCATACAAAGAAATGGAATTAATTCACACAGCAACAAATTTTAAAAGAGTTGATTACATATTCCTCTTCTGTTTACTAGGAACAAAATAATAGCACCATTTCCGTAAATGTTATCACGATTAGTATAAAGTAGATAGAAGAATAAGCTGTTTAATACTAATTTGTTATAAAAACATAGAGAAAGTCACGTGGCTTTAAACATCAGACTTATCCATTTACTTCTTGTTTTGAAATTTTGCGAATGTCAGGTAAATTTACATTCAATTGAACATCATTCAGTCACACCCACATTAAAAAATCTGATGTGTACCATTCACATGACTTTGTCTAAATCTCTGCAACAAATTATACTTAAAAATCTTATATTTCTATGTACTTCATGCTAATCAGAAATAATTAGCAGAAATAGTCTTATTACTTGCTTTCGTGTAAGTAGAAGCGAAATAAGAGAGTTCCATAGGTTACTATGTCACTGAAGTTCCTTTGTTTGTATGGACTGCAGTTAACAAATTCCTGTATGAGAAAACAAAGTATTTCAAAGCAGAAACCAAAACCAAGGAATGTCTCAAAAACGATGAAATCCACGAAAAAATGTATTTAATATAAATTTTGGGCTTTAACGTGCTCTACATTTTTCGTGTAGTAAGTTTCTGTCCACCTCTTACGGTTTAGCAGTTATTCAAAACTCCGTAAAATTTATCCAGAATAAAGTACTCTTCAGAAGCTATTCCCAGAAAATTCAAGATATACGCCTTATTTGTCAGGTAAATATCTTTAATATACGAAATTTTAATCAAAATCGTCAGAGCCATTTTTGAGGAATTCAAAATTTTCGAAAAAAGCTCCATGTAAAGGGTAGTTGGCGGTGGCGGGATTTTTCTCAAAATCTTAGTGTTGCATCCCTGGAAGCTACTAAACTTAAATACCAAGTTTGGTATTTTACCGACTTTTCGTTTTTTAATTATCGTGTTCACAGACACACGGACACACACTGCTATATTATGCGTATAATACAGGGTTACCTAAAATGTTTATTTTCAGTGAAATCGCGGGTGGAATGCAATACCTTCTCTACATGTACTATGTATGAAGTAGAGAACTCAAAATAGTTTCACAATATTTGCAGTGTACCTGAAACGTATAGGATGAGCTAAAATATAATTGTGACGCCAGAGAACGGAATGGGGAGAAAATGCTGGGTAAATAGTAAGCAGCAAACCATTTCAGAATAAAAACAATATGATGTGTTGCATTCACATGACTTTCTCTATATCCCTGCAACAAATTATTCTTAAAACGCTTATACTTCTATTAACTTCATGCTAATCAGTAAAACATTACCAGAAATAGCCATATTACTTGCTTCCTTGTAAGTAGAGGTGAAATAAGGGAATACCATAGGTTAAAGTGATAATCAAAGGCTGGTTGCTATGTCACTGATGTTCCTTTGTTTGTATGGACAGCAGTTGACAAATTCCTGTATGAAAAATGTATAAGTTTTTCATAGCAGAAACCAAAAATAAGGAATGTCACAAAAACGACGAACTTCTCGGAAAAATGTATATAACATAAATTGTGTGTTTTAACGCGATCTACATTTTTTGTGCAGTAAGTTTTGTCCATTTCTTACAGTTTAGCAGTTATTCAAAATTCAATAAAATTCATTCAGAATAAACTACTCTTCAGAGGCTATTCCCAGAAAATTCAAGATATACATTTTATTTGTCAGGTAAATATCTTTAAGATACGAAATTTTAATCAAAATCGCTAGAGCCATTTTTGAGAAAATCAAAATTTTCGAAAAATGTTCCATGTAAAGGGTAGTTAGGGGTGGGAGGATTTTTCTTAAAATCTTCGTGTCGCATCCCTGGGAGATACTAAACTTAAATACCAAGGTTGATATTTTAGCTACTTTTCGTTTTTGAGTTATCGTGTTCACAGACACACGGACACACGGACACACGGACACACACACACAGCCACACACACACACAGACCTTTTTTCAAAAATGCTTTTTTTAGATAAAGGGGACCCTAAAACATATATTTCCGGTGAAATCTCGGTATCGAATTTTTGGGTGGAGTGCAATACATTCTCTATACACTATGCACACATTGCCTATAGAGAAAGTAAAAAATAGCAGAAATAATCTTATTACTTGCTTCCTTGTAACTAGAAGCGAAATAAGGGTGTACCATAGGTTAAAGTGATAGTCAAAAGCTGCTTTCTATGTGACTGAAGTTCCTTTGTTTGTATGGACAGAAGTTGATAAATTCCTGTATGAGAAAAGTATAAGTTTTTTAAAGCTGAAACCAAAAACAAAGAATATCTAAAAAAAAGTCTGATGTGTTCCATTCACATGACTTTCTCTATATCTCTGTAATAAAGTATTGTTAATAAGCTTATATTTTATTTATTTCATGCTAATCGAGAAATATTGGCAGAAATAGTCTTATTTCTTGCTTTATTGTAAGTAGAAGCGAAATAAGGGAGTACCATAGGCTAAAGGGAAAGCCAAAAGCTGGTTGCTATGTGACTGATGTTCCTTTGTGTGTATGGATAGTAGTTGACAAACTTCTGTATGAGAAAAGTATGTTTTTCAAAGCTGAAACCAAGAAAAAGGAATATGTCAAAAACGATCAACTCCACGAAAAAAATGTATGTAACATAAATTGTGTATTTTAACGTGATCTACATTTTTTTGTGTTAAGTTTTTGTCCATCTCTGACGGTTTAGTAGTTATGCAAAATTCATCCAGAATAAAGTAGTCTTTAGAGGCTATTCCCAGAAAATTCAAAATATACATTTTATTTGCCAGGTAAATATCTTTAATATATGATATTTTAATCAAAATCTTTAGAGCCAATTTTTAGAAAATCAAAATTTTCGAAAAAAAGTTCCATGTAAAGGGTAGTTTGGGGTGGGGGGATTTTTCTCAAAATCTTCGTGTCGCATCCCTGGAAGATACTAAACTTAAATACCAAGTTTGGTATTTTACCGACTTTTCGTTTTTGAGTTATCGTGTTCACAGACACACGAACACACGCACACACGGACACACGGACACACACACGGACTTTTTTCTGAAAATACTTTTTTTGGATACAGGGGATCCTAAAACATATATTTCCGGTATCGAGTGCAATACTTCTCTATACACTATGTACATAGTGAGTATAGAGAAAGTAAAAAGCGATCATCTCCACGAAAAAAATTGTGTGTTTTATCGCGATCTACGTTTTTGTGTAGTAGGGTTTTATCTATCTCTTACGGTTTACCAGTAATGCAAAATTCAATAAAAATCATCTAGAACAAAGAGGTCCTTAGAGGCTATTCTCAGAAAATTGAAGATATACATTTTATTTGTCATCTAAACATCTTAGTTTTATCAAAATCTTTAGAGCCATTTTTGAGAAAATTAAATTTTTTTAAAAATGCGCTATGTAAAGGGGAGCTGGGGATGATGGGATTTTCTTAAAAATCGTGTCACATCCTTGGACGATACTGAACTTAAATACGAAATTTGGTATTTAACGGCCTTTTCGTTTTTGAACTATGCTGCCCGCAGGCACACACCATACACACACAGAGACAAACACACAGACTGGCACACACACGGACATTTTTCTAAAAATGCTTTTTTTTTTTTTTTTTGTATTCAGGGAGTCCTAAAACATGTACTTCCGGTGAAATCACGGTATCGAATTTTAGGGTGCATTACAATACCTTCTCTAAATACTATATACATATTACGTGTAGAGGATGTAATAATAGACAAGTAAATCATGCTTATTTAACAAGAATTGTCTATTCTAATCTCCAATGGGAGCTGCCGCAGGGTTACGGTTTAGAAAGTCTCGCCCATTAACCATGGGCTCCTCGTCGGTCAACTCTCCCACGTAAAGATGGGGTCTCCAGCCTCAACAATTAACAGAACAGGTTGATTTAAAACGAAAAGCTCAACAAGTTAACGAGGTTCTTCACTGGTCAACAAATTTGGCGAAACGCGTTGATTCAACATGTCTTAGCTAAACAAAATTGTTTTCCACCTGCACTAGAAAACATGAACCGACTAACTTCACCTAATATGTAGTAGATAACTGTCCCATACTCCTTGTTTGCTAGCGAGAAAATGAAGTGTGCGAAGGAGTCGACAACACAGCTGTTAATGATTTTCATGCAACACCCATCATCAGAAATATGTCTATTAAATACAACAGAAACAAAATCAAGAATATTAGGTATCTATCTGAGCTTGCCCATTTTAAATGTACACACGAGAACAGAGAGATAGTCTAAACTCAGTTCAGCTGTTATAAAAATCTGATGTGTTACACTCTACACTGTTACACTGCTCTACAAAACTCCTACAAAAGATTATTCTTCTTTGTGCACAATGCTAATCAAGATAAATGTTAGCAGAATGTTATTACTTAGTTCATTATAAGTAGAAGGGAATAAGGGAATGCACTAAGCTAAAGTGATTGTCAAATGTTTTAAAAGCTATCTTTATGCGATTGTCATTGCAAATCACTTCTTTGCTTGGCCAGGAGTAGAACAAAAGAAAAACAGACACTTCCTGTGTGAGAAAAGTTTAAGTACTTCACAATTGAAACCAATAACAAGGAATAACTCGAAAACGGTTGCCTCCATAACAAAAACGCAAACGACAAATATTGTGTGTTTTGTCATGAGGTACATTTTTTTGTGCAGTACGTTTTTTTTTTTTTTTTCTATCTCTTACCGTTTAGCAGTTAAGCAAAATTCAGCAAAATTCATCCAGAATAAGAGATCTTCAGAGGCTATTCCCAAAATATTCGAGATATACATTTTATTTCGGACATAAATAGCTTTAATATACAGGATTTTAATCAAAATCGTTAGAGCCATTTTTAAGAAAATAAAAATTTTCGAAATATTTTCCATGTAAAGAATAGTTTGTGGTGGGGGGATTTTTTTGAAAATTTTCTAGTCGCCTTCTTGGAAGATACTAAACCTAAATACCCACCCAAAAATTCTATACCGAGATTTCACCGGAAATACATGTTTTGGGTTCCCATGAATCCAAAATAAGCATTCTTGGGAAAAGGTCCGTGTGTGTACGTGTGTGTGTCTGTGTGTCTGTGGACATCATAGCTCAAAAACGAAAAGACCGTTAAACACCAAACTTATTTTTTAAGTTTGGTAACTTCCAAGGATACAACACCAAGATTTTCAATAAAATCCCCCCACCCTCAACTACCCTTTACATGGAACTTTTTCGAAAATTTTTATTTTCTCAAAAATGACTAACGATTTTGATTAAAATATCGTATATTAAAGGAATTTACCTGACAAATAATATGTATATTTTGAATTTTCTGGGAGTAGCCTCTAAAGACTACTTTATTCTGGATGAATTTTACATAACTGCTGAACTGTAAGAAATGGACAAAAACTTACCACATTAAAGCACACAATTTATGTTATATAAATTTTTTTCGAGGAGTTGATCATTTTTGAGATATTCCTTGTTTTTTGGTTTCAACTTTGAAAAGCTTGTACTTTTCTCACACAGATATTTGTCAACTCGTGTCCACACAAACAAAGGAACTTCAGTCTCCTAGAAACCAGCTTTTGACTTTACTTTAACCTATGATACTCTCATATTCCGCTTCTACTTACAAGGAAGCAAGTAATAAGACTATTTCTGCTAATTTTTTCTCGATTATCATGAAGTTAATAGAATAATAAGTTTATTAACAAGAATTTGTTACACAGAAGTAGGGAAAGTCATGTGAATGGAACACATCAGACTTTTTTCTTTTATTCTTGCGGATCTTTCACAAATCACCCAACGTTAACATAAAGACTGACACTTCAGTATATGAATCCATGTAATTACTGATATTAACAAACGCAACGTGTTTAGCCTCACTTGTTTATGCAGTGGGGAATATGGATAGGAACTCCTGCCACGTGTAAGACTCAAACATGTTTCATATAAAAATGTGCATTTTTACTTTCTTTCCACGCACTATGTACATAGTGCATAGAGAAGGTATTGTAATACACCCAAAATTTCGATACCCAGATTTCACTGGAAATACATGTTTTGGGTCTCCCTGAATCCAAAAAAAAAAAACATTTTTACAAAAAGGTCCGTGTGTGTGTGTGTGTCTGTGTGTCTGTGGACAGCATAGCTCAAAAACGAAGAGACCGTTAAATTACAAACTTGGTATTTAAATTTTTATCTTCCAAGGATGAGACACGAAGATTTTCAAGAGAGTCGCCACACCCCCAACCACCCTTACATGGAACTTTTTTCGAAAATTTTGATTTTCTTAAAAATGACTAACGATTTTAATTAAAATATCAAATATTAAAGATATGTATCTTACAAATAAAACGTATGTGTTGAATTTTCTGGGAATAGCCTCTGAAGACTACTTTATTCTGGGTGAATTTTACGGAATTTTGCATAACTGCTAAACCGTAAGAGATGGAAAAGAAAACCTAACACACAACAAATGTAGAGTACATTAAAACACACTATTTATGTCATGTATATTTTTTTCGTGGAGCTGATCGTTTTTGACATATTCCTTGTTTTTGGTTTCAGCTTTGAAAAAAGTATACTTTTCTCATACAATTCCTGTCCATACAAATAAAGGAACTTCAGTCACATAGCAACCACCTTATGGTTATCAGTTTAGCCTATATTGCTCCCTTATTTCCCTTCTACTTACAAGGAAGTAAGTAATAAGACTATTTCAATTTTTTTTCCTCGATTAAAATGAGGTAAATAGAAGCATAAGCTTTTTAATAATAATATGTTGCAGAGATGTAGAGAAAGTCATGTGAATGGAACACATCAGATTTTTTTTCAAATTGTGGAAATTGTTTAGTTTTAAGTGCTGTGTGTTGATTGTTGAGGCAGCAGAGATCGACTTAACCGACTCATCGCAGCATGACACAGAAATATGGACTCTAACCAAACAAGCAATTAAAAGAATAGACGATACAGAAATTAAATATCTACGACTTGTAGCAGGATATATGTACTTTAATGAACAAAAAAGCGAAATGAAAATATTCACAAAGAACCACAAATATATAGTCTCACAGATAAAATATTTAACGTGCTGTTGCGACCACAACTAAATCACAGTACAGGAAATACTCGGCGAGTACAGGAAATACTCGCATGCACAGCGCTAAAACAAGTTACGTTCTCCTAGGAGCCAGTTCCATCTGACTTCGTTGGCAGAGCTACGTTACAGCTGTGCAGCCCCAGGCACTCCTGGGTCGGCGTACGGGGATCGGCCGGACGAGAGAGCGTGCCATCAGGCTTCCAGCGGCGCCCGTCTAGATTCAACATAAGTGATAGCATCGGTGGGTAAGTCTAGTGCGAGCAATTTTCGGCTTTTTAAATTTCTACTTATTATTCTGCGCTAACTGCAAACTTTCTAACGTAACTCGCATCCAGACAACGTGTTTTGTGTTTCATTAGGGCAGAAATAGTTTGAAGGCAAGACGCAAAGAGAAAAAATTGTACAAGCTTTATTGTACTTAGCTGTCTTGGATTCTTTACATAATGAGGATCTTTCCTTGTAAACTGTTGTACGATGTTACTTATCTAAAGTAAAAAGGTTGAATTTGGATTTCGCTTTTAACTTACAGAGGGTTTAAGTGTATGTAGAAGCATTTTAATTCCCATTCGAATCCTGCCTCTGGCAATAATCTATTTGTACCTTCACCATATTTGCCCAAACTTGGGTTCAGCATAACAAATAATAATACAGGAGACAATAGTATGAATATGTCTGCAGAATAGATACCATTAGAATGCGTTGGAAGAATCTGAAATATCGACCGAGAACAGAAAAAAGGAACAAGGATGTCCACAGAAGAGATGGATACAGCTATAAAATTGGAGCTCGAACGAACCAATAAGGTTTAATTCCTGAAAGCAGAACTAAAAGTGGAAATTTTTCGTCCAATTTTCGCTAATGTCACTTTGATGTATGTAGTCCATGCAGGTACAATCAGTGAAATATGTAAAAGTTAGGAAGGTTAAGTTACCAGCATTAAATGTAGGAAATTCAATTTTTCACCAGGACAGTTTGAACGAAAAATTTGATATATTCCATTCATCTCCCTATGCTGCAAATAAGCTTTTTTATTACAAAAGAGTGTTCTTTTATATACACCTCGTTAATTGACATAAATATTAGCATATTATATCGTAAGGAAGAGAAATAAGGGAAAACACTAGGCTAAAGTGATAGTCAAATAAATGTTTTAACAGCTGGCGCTATGTGATTGACATTGGCATTCCGTTTTCTTTGCATGAGGCGTAAAACAAAATGACTCTACAATGACTCTTCTAATGACTCGGTCAGGATTACACCAAAGAAATGATGACGTCTTCCATTTGAGAAACATGTATATATTTAAAAGTTGAAACTAATAACAAGGAATAACTCGGAAATCGTTAACTATACAAAATTATGTATAGAGCATAAATTCCGTGTTTTAACGAGATCTACATTATCTGTAATTTTTTGTCTATCTTTTATGGTTTATTAGTTACACAAAAGTAATATAGAAATCAGAGGTCTTCTGAGTCCCTAAAATTCAAGAATGCCATGAAAATATCTTAAAAATATGAAATTCTTACCAAACTTGTTAGAAGAAGCTTTGGGAAAAAAGTTCCACGTAAAGGATAGCTGGGGGGATTTTCCTGAAAGCGTTGGAAGCTGCCTAACTTAAATACTAAGGTTGTTATTTAATGGACTTTTCATTTTTGTGTTATGCTGCCCACAGAAACAGACACACACAGGCAGACGCATACTAGTCTTTTTCTAAAAATCTTTTTTCTGAATTAAGGGTGTCTCGAAACATATACTTTCGGTGAAATTTCGGATCGAATTTTTAGGTGGGATACAATATCTTCTCTAGTTATTTTGTACTATGTGCACTGTAAATAAAGTAAAAAATTGATCGAAGAACTCTGGAGTCCAAAATACTGGGCGATTCTCTTGTGGAAGTAGGTGAAGGGTCAAACCAACGGTTTAATACTCTTGTTTTAATTTGATGCAATGTGTAAGCTATGCGGGTTGCATGGAAATATCGCGCAGCAGATATAATCATGCTAGCATAGTAAATCAGCTACCGCATGTTACAACCCGCACAGAATGTGTGTCTTCACGGCCGAATTAGCCGCATTTGTTTGCTTTTACTGAATCACCAAAACTAGATAGCTGGGGCTCGACTCTCGGCTGCACAGCGCTCTGAAAGCCTCGTGACGTAGATTTTGTTTCGATTCCTTTGCTACCTGCACTTTGCTTTTCTTCAGTTTCTTCTATGAATGAGTTTTTTTAACTATGTCGGGCACCCAAGGTTTATTACTTCCAACTATAATGGATTTTAAAAATGTAATTTACTTTAACGAGTGCCTCAAGTGTCTCTACGCAGTGAGGTAAATGCGCTAGTACGTTCATTCATTACTGTGCGCGGTAATTATATTGGAAAGCAAGATGGAATAAACTAAAAATGAGATAACTTATCACCAGAGCTAGGAAGTTTTTTAATTAATATTTCATGTTATACATACTATTACATAAGAATTAGTTACATTAATCAATATGGCAATTGTACCTGTAATTCAGGACAGCTAATGTGGATGCTTCGCCTTGTATTTTTTTTTTTTTTTTTTGGAAGGGTAGTTGCTCATTCTGTCACAGTTCGGCACCTATAGTCTCTGTAAATGCCGAAGATCTAACGATAGAGAAGTCCGTTTTTCCAGTACTCAGCGTTCTTTCCGGATAAGACTCTGGAAATCCGGTAGTTGTGCTGCGTCCCCAGCCAGCAGAATCCAATATTATGTGGCAAATGATCCAGGTTAGGGTATCTGACAGCTGCCTGTTTGCATTCCAAGGTTAAATAGAGTTCACGTTTTCTTGTGCACCCCCCCCCCCGCAGGTGTCATAGATTCTGCCATATATTCAGTCCCAAATAGAGCGTTTGGTGGCGCGTCCACTAGTTTATGGTGCAGTTTGCACCTCATTATAGCGGGGGCAGATAGAAGTTGATCTGCCATGCCGCTACAATTTGTCTACTGTGGGTATAACAGCATTGGGAGCAAGCTATACTCTAGCCTTCCGGTCTGTGGGGATCTTCTCGTTCGTAAATGTCTTCCAGATGACACTCCACGGACGCCGCGGACCGTTCCGTTGCACCCGGGTTAGAACACGAGTTGAAGCCATAAGGTATCTATAAAAGGGTCTTAAAGAGTAGCCGTTTTTTTTAACAGTACCGGAGTCTGGTCAGGACTTCGGCGCTATATACCCTATTTACATTCCCCCCTGTACGATTACTGGTTTTACTGTTCCTTTATACAAACATAAACACATTACACAAACATATAATACCCATGCACAAGGCGGGACTCGAACCCACGATCCCCTGCCCACGAAGCACCAAAGCGAGACGCCTAAGCGAGCGTGGCCATGGGGACCGGCCCGTTGAGGAGCAGTGGAAGTTCGTACCGTTCGCCGTCCCGTCATATAGGTTGCGAACGGCCATTTCGTCACATCAAAACAAGTCATAGATAACAACACACGGTGGAGAGGTTAACAAACCTGTTGTCAAGTAAAAAGTTCTGTTACCAGAGAACAAAAATCTAATGTGTTCCATTCACATGACTTTCTCCATATCCCTGCAACAAATAATGCTTAAAAAGCTTATACTTCTATTTACTTTATGCTAATCAGAAAAAATTAGCAGAAATGGTCTTATTACTCGCATCCTTGTAAGTAGAAGCGAAATAAGGGACAACCGTAGGTTAAAGTGATAGTCAGAAGCTGGTTGCTATGTCAATGAAGTTCCTTTGTTTATATGGATAGGAGCTGACAAGTTCCAGTATGAGAAAAGTATACGTTTTTCATAGCAGAAACCAAAAATAAGGAATGTCACAAAAACGACGAACTCCACGAAAAAAATGTATATAACATAAATTGTGTGTTTTAATGTGTTCTACACTTTTTGTGTAGTAAGTGTTTGTCCATCTCTTACGGTTTAGCAGTTATTCAAAATTTAGTAAAATTCATCCAGAATAAACTACTCTTCAGAGGCTATTCCCAGAAAATTCAAGATATACATTTCATTTGTCAGGTAAATATGTTTAATATTCGACATTTTAATCAAAATCGTTAGAGCCATTTTTGAGAAAATCAAAATTTTCGAAAAAAGTTCCATGTAAAGGGTAGTTGGGGGTGGGGGGATTTTTCTCAAAATCTTCGTGTCGCATCCCTGGAAGATACTAAACTTAAATACCAAGTTTGGTATTTTACCGGCTTTTCGTTTTTGAGTTATCGTGTTCACAGACACACGGACACACGGACATAAACACACACACACACACACACACGGACCTTTTTGTGAAAATGCTTTTTTGGGATATTGGGGACCCTAAAACATATATTTCCGGTGAAATCTCGGTATCGAATTTTTGGTGGAGTGCAATACTGTCTCTATACACTATGTACATAGTGCGTATGGAGAAAGTAAAAATGACTTACGAGATATTCGTATATGCACACCTATTTAGATACTATGTACAACGTACAAATTATTGTATATATACTGGCTGAGCTACTGATTTTCTTCTTTACATATGTACATTATCAAAACACCCAAGCAATTGTATGTATATTGTAATATTTATAGATTGAATGTAAAATAATATCCAAATAATAAAATACATTCTTAAATAGCTTAAGATTCTTACTAGGTAAAAACCAAAACAGGAATGAAACTAAATCTTTACTCATGAGCAGCCGTATTACTTCTGAAGCCTTTCAAATAAAAACTCATTCTACGTTCCTAAAAATAAGATTTATACTGCGAAGAAGTTCGTTTCAGTTCGCATGATGTCATCAAGGCATATTTGAAATATTTTATCAGCAAATAACATTTTTTATGGTTTAAAAGTGCAGTTTGTATGCGATATATTACACTCAACTCTGCATTCCTTTCAAATTGTTATGCTTTTCATTTTCATCTTTATTTCAGGTAGGATGTTCATGGATTAGTAAATTCGTCAGTTCTACATGCAGCATAGATTCAGTCAGCTCCATACCTCTGGCCTGTAACAGTGCGGGTAACTTTTTGAACAAATTTGCAATCAACAATATATTTCTGTGAAGCAGTTCTGTTACTTGTATACTAGAACTGCCATTGGTTTCTAAATAAGCACACAAATAAGTACATTGCTAGAAAACTTATTATGGTGTAAAGCAAATTGGTTTTGCTCACATTTTGTTATTCGAACGCATTCCTTCCTACTGACGTGATTTTGTGTCATGCAGTGATACCTGTTTTGTAGTAATGGGTTGTGCTCTATGTTGACCTTTGCTCGCGAAAGTTTCACCGCGTGGTATTGCCAGATCTGGCCGCTCTTACTCTGCATAAGGAAAGCGGTACAGATATTGGAAGTGCTATTCTCATTCCCAGAGTTCGACTCTTTTGTCCTTGTTTCGAACAATTTGTCTAGGGTGTATACGTAATTTGTGATTTCTTGCTAAGTTCATTATTTTGTTTTCGGGACAACTGTGTCTTTAAAGGGACGCAATTTCATGGCCTTAATGAGGCTCTATATGCTGACTGATAGAAACAGTTGTTTCCCTCGCTAATTTCCGCATTCATTTAGTGGGGCTACTTAACATTATATCTGCTAGCTTCTCTATTTTAGCCTATGATAACAGTTTAGACCTACCGCTTTTTGAAGCATGTTTTAAAAATCCTGTTTCACAGAATTTAGTAACTAAATCTCTCACGGCATCACGATGAGAATATGGTGAATATGTAAAACTCGCAAGAAATATAATTTTGCTTGTTCTGAAGTCGTATCACCATCAAGTAATTCGTCCTCAACTATAACCGCTCTTCAATGGTAAACATCTTAACTTTAAAGCACAACCACACAGAATTTACTTAAAGTGCACAGTTCTCACAGTATTATTCTAGCAGGGAGGGAAGACATACTTGCTCAAAGTAATGCTCCTTCTCCATAGTTCCGTTACCAATTAACCACTGCCATAAGCGCTCCAGTTCACTGCGGAAACTCTTCTGAGCCGCCCTTTATTAATAGAAAAAAAAATCTGATGTATACCATTCACATGACTTTCTCTATATCCCTGCAACAAATTATTTTTAAAAAGCTTATAATTCTATTTACTTTATGCTAATCAGAAAAAAATAGTAGAAATAGTCTTATTACTTGCCTCCTTGTAAGTAGAAGCGAAATAAGGGACTACCATAGGTTAAAATGATAGTCAAAGGCTGGTTGATGTCAATGAAGTTCATTTGTTTATATGGATAAGAGTTGACAAGTTCCTGTATGAGAAAAGTATACGTTTTTCATAGCAGAAACCAAAAATAAGCAATGTCTCAAAAACGACGAACTCCAAGAAAAAATGTATATAACATAAATTGTGTGTTTTAATGTGCTCTACATTTTTTGTGTAGTAAGTTTTTGTCCATCTCTTACGGTTTAGCAGTTATTCAAAATTCAATAAAATTCATCCAGAATAAACTACTCTTCAGAGGCTATTCCCAGAAAATTCAAGATGTACATTTTGTTTGTCAGGTAAATATCTTTAATATACGAAATTTTAATCAAAATCGTTAGAGCCATTTTTGAGAAAATCAAAATTTTAGAAAAAAGTTCCATGTAAAGGGTAGTTGGGGGTGGGGGGATTTTTCTCAAATCTTCGTGTCGCATCCCTGGAAGATACTAAACTTAAATACCAAGTTTGGTATTTTACCTATTTTTCATTTTTGAGTTATCGTGTTCACAGACACACGGACACACACACACACGGACCTTTTTCCGAAAATGTTTTTTTAGATAAAGGGAGCCTAAAACATATATTTCTGGTGGAATCTCGGTATCGAATTTTTTGGTGGAGTGCAATACATTCTCTATACACTATGTACATAGTGCGTATAGAGAAAGTAATAACAAATACAAACACGCTAATATCGCTGATCACTTCTAAATTAAACAATCGCTATTCGGAAGAAGCTTCTACAATAGTCCAGAATAATATACTAGGGACGTTCCATAAGTCCTTAGAAAATCAAGAATTACACTCATAGCATCGAAAAAGGTTTGTATTCATTAACCGATGTCTCTTATGAGTTGACAGTTAAAGTTTCAGATATATCCATCACGTAGTTTCGTTGCCATAGGCGATTGAATCTTGTGCTTATTTAGAAAGATGGAAAAAAATTAGTTTCAATTTAAAAGGCTAAACACCAAGAAAGATAAATGCCAAGGTGGATGAGGTTCATGGCACATCCGTTCCTGGGTTTGCAACAATTTACAATTGGATAAATGAATTTAAACGTGGCCATACACTCACAAATGATGAACATTATTTCGGACTTCCAGTAGAAGTGAGTTCCTTCGAAATGTTTGACAAAATCCAGGATATGGTCCAATGTTCTCAATTTCGCACCTAAAATTAGGTCTGACAAAGATCTCGACAAGATGGGTGCCCCGCTTACTCTCAGTTGAGAATAACCGCAATCTTGTGATTTATTCGTAAGCCTGTTTGACACTTTTCCGTCGCAATCCTGACGAGAAAATAACTGTGGATAAAACATGGATACACTACTACACTCCAGATACAAAAGTGCAGTCGAAACAGTGGGTTTTTAAACGCGAGCCGGCTCCAAAGAAGGCAAAGGTGCTGTAATCTGCAGACAAGTTGATGACCTCGGTTTTTTGGGATGCACGCGGAATCATCTATATTGATTATTTGCAGAAAGAAAGAACGATAAATATAGTGTGCATCGTTATTGCACCGGTTGAACGGAGAAATCAAGGAGAAGCACCCCCATGTGTATGGCTTATTCTCTAAGTCATAGCTGACCGTTGGCATCCATTGCTACTCACGTGCACTAGTGAACACCTGCGCCGCGGTAAATTCTCTTGTCATCACAGCTTTGAGTGTTACACCGGTGCGAGTAATCACGTGTTCTTTGGGTGGTTCTTTGACGTCGAAGCCGCACATAGTTAAGCTTTAGTGAATTTGTGCCGCTGCGGTGGTTTGAACGTGCAACTGTTTCTAGATGTTTCCAGTGACGTAATCAACGGATATAAAAGGGGGCAACAAAGCCCTACCGTGGAAGACACCGAGATGGGAACATCGCAGCAAATTGGGGAAGAAAAAGAGTGGGAAAAAGTGCACGTCACAATGAAGGACATTTTCGACGAGTCACAGAACACCACACCAACACAACACCAAACAACTCACCTATGTCCAAAGCATTGACATCCAACTCCAGGAATAGCCAAGACGACAACGAAGAAGAAGAAAAACACACCTGTAACGCTGTACATGATGTTTGATGAGAAGAAGAGTATATTCTTTTGTAAGACGTTTGCTTATAGAACAGCTAGAGAATGTGAAAGGAACGCATCAAATTATGTTGTTTTTGACATCGGCTGTTCATAATCATAACTAACATGCAGCAAATCACGTTTCCTGGGCCATCTCATTCTAAAACTTTTTAAACACTCAGAATACACATCCTACGACCCATTGCTGCTCATAAGCTCATTATTCTATTAAACAATCTGATGTGTTCCGTTCACATGCCTTTCTCTACATCTCTATTACAAATATTGTTAAAACCCTTATTCTTCTATTTACTTCATGCTAATTGAGAAGAAGAAAAAAATAGCGGAAATGGTCGTTTTGCTTGTTTCCATGTAAGTAGCAGGGAAATAGAAAAGGAAATAGAGGTATTTAGCAGACTTTTCGTTTTTGAGCTATGCTGCCCACAGACACACACACACACACACAGACATACACTCACATACATATACACACACACTGACAGACGCAGACACACGCACAGACATTTTTCTAAAATGTTTTGTTTTATTCATAGAATATTTCCGGTGAAATCTCGGCATCAAATTTTGGGTGCATTACAATACCTTCTCTATACACTATATGCATAGTACGTGTAGAGAAAGTAAAATAGAATGAGGATGGTCAAAGAGTCACCTTGATGAATATCATTTTCTGATTCTATGGGATTTGCAGCAAATTCTTTGGCTTTTATTATAACTGAGTTTCCTTATTGTATAATATGTAAGGTATTATTATATTATTATTATTATTATTATTATTATTACCTTCTATACACGTACAATACTCATAGTATTGCAGCCAAAAATTCCCTACCATGTTTTCAAAGGGAATATATATTTTGAGGCCCTATGAATTCAAACGCAGCATTTTTAGAAAAAGGCCCGTGTGCGTACGTGTGTGTGTAGATGAAAAACGAAAAACCCGTTAAATACTAAACGTGGTTTTTAAGTGCAGTACCTTCCAAGGATGCGACACAAAGATTTTAAAGAAAATTCTCCACCCCAAACTACTCTTTACGTGGAAAAGAAATTTAAATTTTGTGTTTCTCAAAAATGGCTGTAATAATTTTATTAAAATACCACATGTTAAAGATATTTACATAGCAAATAAAATGCAGTTATTAAATTTTATGGGAATAGCCTGTGTAATCTCTTCATTCTGCATGACTTTTACATAAGTGATAAACCGTAAGAGTTAGACAAAACCTTAGATACTGCACAAAAATATAGTTTTCCTTAAAACACACAACTAATTATATATACACTTATGTATAGTTAACGTTTCCGAACTATTGATTTTTACTTATTGGTTTCAGTTTTAAGGTATTCAAGCGTTTCTCAAAAGGGAAGTTATCTATCGTTTGATATATATTTTGCTTTACTGCTGGTTCTGTAAAGAGAACCGGATTTCAATGTTTTTTAAAGCGACTAGCTTTTAAGAGATCTGATTATCGCTTTAGCCTACTGTATTACCTTATTTCATCCTTTTAGTGACCTTCAGATGTAAACTACTTGGTCATATGGAAAGAGTATGGAAATGAATGCAGTGGAAGGAGCTATATGTTTAAATTTCAGTCATGGAAAACTGGTTTTTGGCGAGGCTGTAATACAGTAATAATGCTGGCGGGAAGAGAAACGGAAAGGTGTTGAATTCTGCGGAACAAGGAAGAACGTTGGTAGCTGAAATGAGAATAACGGAGATGAATATGATTTAGGTTGGCGCTTTCCTCTGGATCGGAAGGACATGGTAGTGTGTCAGAGATGAAGACGATGAAGATGTTGAGGGTAGCATCCATAACCAAGTTGCATCTGGAGCAATGTGGTGAGAGACGGCGTGCTGCAGAGTAGTCAGAAAACCATTAGGAATTTTGGGAACTTCTTCCTGGATGGTGGCGTAATCTTTTCCATTTGATATTTTGAGAGCATCCAGGCATCATTCCAGCGGCCACGGGCATTGGTATTTAGAGCAGATTGAAAGTCTGGGTATGGGAATTCGATTCCTTGGAATGTACCCCGATGGAAGCTCTGTTTAGCAGGTAATTGACAAGCTGGTTGTAATATATACCGACATGAGTAAACACACACACACACAGGCATACACACACGCGCTCACATAGGACTTTTTCTAAAAATGTTGTTTTTGGATTCATCGGAGGTCAATACATATAGAACCCGCTTCAGTGGTTGAATATGCAAAGTGGAGAATATCATGCAGGTATTCATGCATTTCTCTTCTCCACAGGGGTTAGTCCAAGTGTTGTAGCAAATTCTTGGTGTCTATTAATTTAAGCAACTACAGAAAGTGCCGACACAGACCGTGTTGTAAGCTGCTCCGATGGCAAGACCTCCACAGCATAGTTGGAGGCTTCCATAGCTTATTTCTCCTCTGCTTAGAAGCAAGCAAGTAATAATACATTAGCTTTTCTATTTGGCAATCCGTACGTTTGAGACACCTAAAAGTTTTCTTTGTGAATAAATAAAGGGTGAGAAAACAACACAAAAAGAATAGCTTCCAATTAAAAAAAAAAGCAAATTGACGCTAAAATGACCATCAATGTCCTCCAAATAAAACAAGCAATTCATTTTAAGTTCCCCCCATAAAATCAAGCAACTTTTATTCAATATGCTACTTTCCACAACAAGATCTTGTACAGGCTCATTTTAAAAGATCCAGCCTGTATACCGAGTGGAAGGGAACATACTGCATTCATTCTAGCATGTGCTTCATAGAAGCATTACAAACAAAAAGTATAATAGCATTTTGCTCTTTGATCAGCTGATTTTGAAAAAATAAGCGGTTTTTGTTCCAAATTGGATGCGTAATTCCACAAGAATGTGCGAAGATGATGGTTTGTTAGTTGAAAAATGCGTAGATTAGTGTATTTCTGATATCAATTTCGATAGCAATTATAAGAGATCACACAGGATTACGAAATAATTAATCAATTAAAAGAATTAAAGGAATATTCCGAGCAGTTTTTTCAGACGTGAAGTAACTCGGCAACGTTGCGTTGAGGTTGGATGTAAACACGTAGGTCGCTTGCAAACAAGACGTAGGGTGCGGATAGTGAGCATTCTGATTGGCATACACTGTTGTTATACCAGCAATGAGGCGTGTTTGTTTATGTACCGACCTAGTGCAAGTGACACCTACACAGTCTGCAGCTTGCTAGCTTGTTTGTCTCTTGTTTTTGAAAAAAACTAAATTATCTCCGTAGGAAATGGTCAGAAACAAACAAGTAAGATACAAAATGTGTTCCAAACACCGAGATCTATCACTGGTTTAAATTAATATAATGACCTCCCTTCCACCCGGTATAAGCTAGGAGTTTATTATTATTGTTATTATTATTATTATTATTACCACTACTACCACTAGTACACTACTACTATTTGATGCATTGAGTTGAGGAACTATGGTCAGTGTCCCCGAAAGCCCAGCGAGGACAAGCTGGAGGGTCAAAGCGATGTGGGTTGTCTGCAGCTGAGACTGACGTAGCTGAGAGTCCTCTGTCCATCACTACAAGTGTTTGCCGCAGCTTTGTGTGTCGGGATGAATAAGAGCAGGCCACACTTATGATACCATTGTACCAGCAACGGAACGGAGCCCTTGTCTGCTCTCTTCTTGTTTCCTAACCTTCCAATATTGATACAAGAGTGAAGGCGTGGCATTGTCGGATGTCCCAGAAAAAAAGATTGGGTGCGTATTGGCCTTTACTCTCACTCACAAAACACTGTTTCTGAAGCTGTTTTATCATATCAAACCCATTCTGTAAAGGCTTTGGTCTGTTTTCAAACCAAAACATCTCATATGTTTCATTCAGATAACTTTCTCTAGCTGTTCCATATACAAACTATTCTTACCTACAAAGGATAATTCCTTTATCTACATCATGATAAATGAAACAATTGAGGTTCGGTTCGCTTTGGGTGGTCCCGTTTTGGAAAGTTTACAACAGTTTAAAATTGAAATAAATAACAAGGAATATCTGAAATACGGCCACTCTGCAAGAAAAACGTATATGAAGACAAATGTTCTATTTTAATGAAATCTATGCGTTTTGTTTGGTAAGTTTTTGTTTATCTTTTACGATTTATCCGTTATGCAAAATTTTTCAAAACTTATCCGGAATAAAGAGGTATTCAGAGACTATTCCCAGAAATTGCAACATGTACAGTATATTTGTCATGTTAATATCGTTAATATATAATATTAATCAACATCGTTAGAACCATTTTTTAGAAAAACAAAATTTTCAAAACAATGTCTAGTAAAGGGTGTTTGGGGTGGGGTGATTTTCTTAAAAATCTTCGTGTCACATCCTTGGAAGATACTGAACTTAAATGTCAAGTTCGGTTTTTAACGGTCTTACACACACAAGGTACACACACGGACCTTTTCTAAAACTTTTTTTTTTCGGATTCAGGGGGCCTCAAAACATATATTACCGGAGAAAGTTTCCACATTGAATTGTTGGATGAAATGCAATACCTTCTCTATCCGCTATATAGATACGTAGCACATACGAGCTAGAGAAAGTAAAAATATTATAAGTTTCCATTCACACAGCTTTCTCTAACTAATCCACAAACAAATGTTTCATACAATTTTATTATCTAGGGCATGCTAATCTAGAAAAACATAGCAGATTTCTTATTAGTTGCTTCTTTGTAAGTAGAAGGGAAATAAGAGAATACATTAGGCTTAAGCGATAGTCAAATCTTTTAAAAGCTGGTCGCTATGTAAAACAATTGAGGTTCGATTCACTTGGTATGGTCCCGTTTGAGAAAAGTTAATTACTTTAATATTGAAATCAATAACAATGAATATATCGAAAACGGTCAATTCTACAAGAAAAACGTATATGACATAAATTATGTGTTTTAACAAGTTCTAGATACATATTCTGTTAAGTAAGTTTTTGTCTATCAATTTCGGTTTAACCGTTAAGCAAAATTCAACCAGAATAAAGAGCTCTTCTGAAGCTATTCACAGAAAATTCAAAATATACATTTTATTTTGATGTAGATATCCTTAATATACAGTATTTTAATTAAAATCGTTACAGTCATGTTTGAGAAAATCAAAAATTTTATAACTTTTTCCATATAAAGGGTAGTTGGTTCCTTGGAAGATGCTGAACTTAAACACCACACGCACACACATACACACACGCACGCGCACACACAAATACACAGATGACACGCACATGGACCTTATTCTAAAAATACTTTTTTCGGAATCAGGGAACATCCAAACATATATTTCCAGTGAAATCTCGGTAACGAATTTTTTGGGTTCAATAAAATACCTTCTCTATCCACTTATGTGCATTGTACATTCGGTTTAGATAAAGTAAAAATTACACTGAATTAAAAGCCAAACGTTTATAACTTATTTGTGAACAATTGCGTTTAAAAATATTCTTCAGCCATAATGTTACACTATTTAAAAACAAAATATGTTTTGTGTTCCATTCACGTGGCTTTTTCTAGCTATCTGCAAACAAAGTATTGGTACGAAAGATTATTTTTTGTCTACATTATGCTAATGAAGATAAAATTTACCTGAAATGGTCTTACAGCTTAGTTCGTTATAAATAGAAGCGAAATAAAGGGCTAAAGCGACAGTCAAATCTTTTGAAAGCTGTCTCATTGCGATTGTCATTGAACCTCTGTTTACTTTGCATGACAAGAAGTAAAACAAAATAGATATAAAACGGATGAGAACTTCCCGTTTGAATAAAGTTTTAAGCATTTTAAAATTGAAACCACAAAAGAGAATATATCGGAAATTGTTAACTTCACCAAAAAGTATATGACATAAATTGTGCGTTTTAACGAGATTTACATTCTTTGTACATTAAGTTTTTGTCTATCTCTTACGGTTTACCAGTTATTTAAAAGTCATCCAAACGAAGAGGGCTTCAGGAGCTACTCTCTGAGTATTCAAGATATTAGATATATATTTATTTCCCATATAAATATATTTAATATATGGAACTTTAATTAAAATCGTTAGACATCTTTTAGAAAATCAAAAATTTAGAAAAATGATCCACGTAAAGAGCAATTTAGGGTGGGAGGTCGCACCCTTGGAAGGTGCCGAATTTAAACATTAAGTTTGGTATTTAACACATTTTGCGTTTTTGAGTATTCGTGTTCACAGACACACGCGCACACTCACACACGGACATTTTCCTAAAAATCTGATTTGCTCTATTCTCTAGCTGTCCAAAAACAAACTATTGTTACAAAAGATTATTCTTTTAATTAGTTTATTAAATTATACCAGAAATATTCTTATCTTAGTTCTTTATAAGAAGAAGAGATAGAAGTATACACTAAGTTAAAGTGACTGTCAAATGTTTCAAAAGCTGACCCAATGCGATTGTTTTTGAAATTCGGTTCTGTTTGCATGGCCAGGAGTAAAAGAAAATAGATAAGGCTTCTCAGGAAATAAACATTACACATATCCGCATGTTGTGTTATGGCTAGGAGGAAGATAGCTTTAAAGTTTCCTGCTATCGAGGCTATATTTTTCTCCAAAACATGATGGCCCTCAAATGGGATTGCTCTTCCTACCACCAGGCAATAATCATTAGCAAACAAAAGACGGCCCTATACTAGCGGCGAGAGGCAACGTGGCATAACCTGTTTCCTGACGATATTGCTTGCAAGTCGAGAATCGCGCCTCAATTAAGAGCCCAGTAAGTGGAAGACGTGGCAACTGCACGGGAAGATTTCTATCCGCACACTCCCTAATACAAAACTTTAAAGTGGGAGAAGAATCGGTCAGGGTCATCATATTCTGAAAAATACTCTACCTAACCTCATATCTAAGACGAGCGCCTGGACGTTATGCATACTTAATTTACATTCAATTTCGGCGGAAAAATGTAGAATTCCGGATGTAGCCGGAAGCACATTGTCTACAGGTCATGGATCTACTGGTCAATGCTTTTGTTTATTTGTCATGATTAGGGACCGAATTGGGAACCCAAAGAAGGAGAATACCCTATACGAATACGGTAATTAATGGAGAGTTACAGATGAATGGTAAATTTTAGTCCATTCTAAATCAGATCCTTAAAGTGCAATACATATGAGATCAGGAAATAAATAAACTAACTGTACTAAAAAAACAACTTTGAAGAATAAAATCATTTGTTCTCGTCCTGACGAAAGGAGTACGCATATTTTAAACCATTTTTTTATCTACTTTTCTCCTTCTCACATAGTATATAAGTAGAGAAGGTAGGTATTGCATTCTACCCAAAACTTCGATACCGAGTTTTCACCGGAAATACATATTTTAGGATAGATACCCTTAATCAAAGAAAAATCGTTTTACAAAAATATCCGTTGTTTGTGTTTCTATGAATATCATGACTAAATCGATAAGTCGATTTAATATTTAAGTAACGCATATGTATTCCAGGCAGAATGGTTAGTTCACTTTCCTCCCACGTTGGTGGTCCGGGTTCATTCCCAAGGGTCTGCATAAGGGATTTGTGGTGGACGAAGCGGTGTCTGGGCAGGTTTTCTCCGGGTCTTCCGGTTTCCCCCACCACTCATTCTACCAATTGCTCCATCATCACCTTTTCTATCATCCATCTCGCTTTCATTTCATAGCACGCACTTCCTCACGCTGGGGCAGACCATTCGTTCCAAGTTCTTCATTCTTGGATTTTTCTATGATTTTTCTCAAAAATGGCTCTAACGATTTTGATTAACTTCTTGTAGGCACGTTTTAGATATTTACAAGATAAATAAAATGTAAATCTTGAATTTTCTGGGAATAGCGACTGAAGACCTATTTATTCTGGATGGTTTTTATTGAACTTTGCATAACTGGTAAACCGTAGTTCATAGACAAAGCTTATTAAATAAAAAATGTAGATCACGATAAACCACACAATTTGTCATACATTTTTTTCGAGGAGAAAAAAGAGATATTTCTCATTATTGAATTCAGATTTAAAATACTTAAACTTTTCTCATACGGGAACTTGTCAACTCCTGGCCACGCAAAGAAATGGATTTCAACCCCATAGCACATTTTAAAACATTTGATTGTTGGTTTAGTCTAGTGTATTCTTTTATTTCCCTTCTACTTATAAAGGAGCTAAGTAATAAGACCGTTTCTGCTAGTGCTTTAGCATTAAATAGAAGAATAAACTTACTGACAATAATTTGTTACAAAGATGTAGAGAAAGTCATGTGAATGGAGGACATCAGAATTTTTTTTTTTTTTTTGTACAGTTAAGAGAACAAATTGCATTCCACCCAAAAACTCGATACTAAAATTTCAATGGAATCTACGCGTATCCAAAGAGGAATTCTTTGGAAAGGCCTGTATATATTCATTGCGCGGGCGCGTGCATGTCTGTGTGTGCCTGTGTATGTAGACACGATAACTTAAATACGAACAGAGGCTAAATACCAAACTTAATATTTTCGTTCAACATATTCCAAAATGCGATGATTTTCAAGAAAATCTCCCAACCTAAACTACTCTTTACTTGGAAAAAATTTCGAAAATGATGGTTTTCTCAAAAATGGCTGTAACATTTTCATTAAAATGCGATATATTAAAGATACTTATCTGGAAAATAAAATTTATATCTTGAATTTTGTGACTGTAACCTTTGGATTCCTCTTCATTTTGAATGACTTTTGCATAACAGGTAAACCGTAAGAGATGGACAAAGACTACTGAACAAAACTGTAGATCTATTTAAACACGAAATGCGTGACATACATTTTATGGAGTCCACCATTTCCGAGATATTCCTTATTATTGATATTTCTTTTCTCATTTGAGAATTGGTTAACTTCAGTTCAGTTACTTTTACCAACTAATATTTAAAAATGTTGACTATCGCTTTAGCCTAAAGGAATTAAGTAATAAGACCATTTTTGTTAACGTTTATCTTGGTTAGCATGCAGTAGATAGAAGAATAAGCATTTTAAGAATAATTTGTTATAGAGAAATACGGAAGTTCATGTGAACGGAACATATCAGATTTTTCTCGAATTGGAAATCGTTATTCATATTTATTGATCCTAGACGATCAAATTGGACTAACTTTCAGCACCATCCGATAGTGAACATTTTTAAAGCATTTGACTATCGCTTTAGCTTATTGTATTTTCTTATGCCTCTTGTACAAGGAAAAATATCTTAATAAAGCCATTTGATACCATGAAGAAGATAGAACAATAAGCTTTTGTAAGAATATTTCGCTGAAGCATAGGTAGAAAAAATTATGTGAATGTAGCACAGCAGATTTATTACTTTCTCTAGCACGTATGTACATACAATGTATATAGTGAATGGAGAAGACATTGTGTTCCATCCAAAAATTCAATGTCGAAATTTCACTGGAAATATATGTTATGAGGTCCCATGAGTTCGAAAAAAAATGAAAAAAAGGTCCGTGTGTGTCTGCGGACAGTACAGCTCAAAACGAAATGACCCTTAAATACCAAACTTGGTATTTATGATTAGTATTTTCCAAAGATGTGACACGAGCAGTTTAAAATATATCCCTCGACCACAAACTACCCTTTACATAGACATTTTTTTCAAAATTTTGTTTTTCTCAAAAATCACTCTAACGATTTTGATTAAAACATCCTACATTAACGATATTTACAAAAATATATATCTTGAATTTTCTGGGAATAGCCTCAGAAGAGTCCTTTTTTCGGAGTGAGTTTTGCAGACTTTTGCATAAAGGTTAAACCGTAAGAGATAGACAAAAACTTAAATGTAGATCCCATAAAACAGATAATTTATGTCATATACTTTTTTCTTGTACAACTGACCATTTTCCAGATATTCCTTGTTAATGTTTTCAATTTTAAACTACCTAACTTTTCTCATACAAAGCGAGCCGAATCTCAATTGTTACACATGGTGACCAGCTTTAAAAGATTTGACTATCGCTTTAGCCTAATTTATTCGCTTATTTCTCTTCTACCTACAAGGAAACAGATAATAAGGCCATTTCTGTTATGTTTATCGCGATTAGCATGATGTAGATAAAAGAATGAGCCTTGGAAAACTCAAACGACGAAATCAAGTAATTCATCTCCCGTCTAAGAATTGGTCGCTGCAAACTGACACACTCCCTTCTTCGAAACAAAGACCAGCCTCCAACCTGCACTAGCTGCAACACACCATTAACCATACATCACAGCATTGTGGACTGCCCACTGCACTCCAAGAGCAGACAACAATCTCGGATTTTTTGTTGACAACTGAACAAAATTTGCAAAGAAAAACTGTTTCTGTTAAGAATGCAGAGGTTTACTGTAAAAATCCCAGTGAATTTTTGAGACGGTTTACTACCATAGGTGAAACTTGAATACATCAGAAGGTAAATCATAGTCTAAACAGTGGATTGCGCCAGGTGAACCAACTCCTAAAAAGGCAGTCAATTTAGTCAGCTAACAAGGATATGGCGAGTGTTTTCTGGGATGCACAGGGAATTATTTTTATTGATTACTTGGAAAAGGGTAAAATTAACACTGGTGACTACTATGCACGCTTACTGCAGCGTTTGGGTGACGAGGTGAAAAGAAAAGACCTCATTTGCCAAAAAAAAAAAAAAAAAAAATTGTTTCATCGACAATGCTCCGGCCCATCGTTCATCATTGCATTGCTCTACCACCTATTCCCAAACCTCAAAAAATTTCTTGGAGGACGAAAATTTCACAGCAACGAGGTCATTGATGCGGTAAACAGCTATTTTGAGGAGCTTGATAAATCGCACTATAGAGATGGTTTAGTTAAATTAGAACACCGATATGACAAATGTATTAGCCTTTCTGGAGATTATGTTTAGAAATAAAGGGAAAAAATGTTTTTAAATGATGTTTTCATTGAGAGGCCCGGGCCAACCCTAGTATTAATTCTAAAAGCAGTCAAAGCGACCAAAAATAAATATTATAAAAAGAAATAATGTTTTGTAAGAATAGTTTGTATATGGAATAGCCAGAGAAAGAATGTGAGTGGAACACATCAGACTTTTTGTTCAGTGTTATGTTTGTTACTTTATAGTCCCGGTATGGTACCACTCAGTTCTTTTCGCGCACATAAAACTGTTGTCCGCACATGTGTTACGTATCTTAAGACGGAAGTAATCCTTCCTATAGAAAATATTTTGAATTGCTCTGTCTGCGGTGGTGTAACTCCCGTACACAGGACAAGGGGATAACACAAACCTATTGTGTTCAAGTTGCCTTGTGATGATGATTCATGAGAAGCACTGTGCCTTTCACGTCAGCCAACAGGAAGTAAAGCAACAATAGAAGAGAAAACCTACGCCAGGGGTTTCAGTCATACTGCTTGTACCTGCCCGACTATGGTGCTTTGTTTATTTGTTGGCAGCAATAAACTGTTGATGGAAATAAGCACATTTTTTAGTATCAATATTTGTAAAGACACTCATTTTGAATCGGGTTATTTGCTTAAAGGAATGCTATCTTTTTAGTTTCTCTACATGTACTATCTTAGTGTATAGAGAACGTATTGCATTCCACAAAAATTCCATACCGAAATTTCATGGAAATGTACCTTTTGGGACTTCCTGAATTCAAAAAAGGTATTATCTGTGTGTGTATGTGTGAGTGTCAGTAAACAGCATAGCTCAAAATTCCAAATTTGGTATTTAAATTTAGTGTCTTCCAATGATGCGACATAGGATTATAAGAAAATCCCCCCACCCAAAACTACTGGAACATTTTTCGAAAATGTTGATTTTATCAAAAATGGCGTACCATTGAAATACCTTATGTTTAAGATATTTTTATGACAAGCGATATTTATATCTAGAAATTTCTGGGAATAACACTCAAGACCTCTTCATCCTAGGTGACTCTTTTATAACTGGCAAACCGTAAAAGATATACAAAAACATAGTGCACAAAAAATGTAGATCTCATTAAAGCACATAATTTATTTCATATACATTTTTTATGGAATTAACCATTTTCGAGATATTCCGGATAGTTGGTTTCAATTTAAACTTTTCTCAAACGGGAACATATAAAATTTCAATTGTTTCACTTAGCGATTGGTTTTTAAAGAACGAGACTATCGTTTTAATCTGTGCATGTTCTTATATCTCCATCTATTGAAAGGAAGCTAGTAATAACATTAATTTTGCTTATGTTTATCTTGATTGTCATGTTGTAGATAACTGATTAATGTTTTGAATAAAAGGTTTGAAAACCAAACAGCTAGAGGATGTCATGTGAATGGAACACAGATCCCCCCCCCTTCTACTTACAAGGAACCAAGTAATAAGGGAAATGTCTGCTAATGTTTTTCTCGATTAGCATGAAGTAAAGTAGAAAAATAATTTTGAACTATAATTTGTTACAGGATATAGAGAAAGACATGTGAATGGAGCACATCATATTTTTAGAAACATGCCCGTGTATGCGTGTGTGTGTTTGTGTCTGTTTGCAGCATTGCTCAAAATTCCGTTAAGTGTCAAACTTGACATTTAAGTTCGGTGTCTTCCAAGGATAGATTTTCCAGAACATCCCACCACCCAACTACCCTTTACATGAAAAAATTTAGAGAATTTTTGTTTTCTCAGAAATGGCTCTAACGATTTTGATTAAAATCTCTTATGTTTAAGACATTTACAAGATAAATGAAATGTACATATTGACTTTTCTCGTCATAGCCTCTGAAGACCTCTTCATTCTGGATGAATTTTTCTGAATTTTGCACAATTGGTAAGCAGTAAGAGATAGGAAAACTTAAAAATGTAAAACACATAGTTTATAATAAGAACTGAAGCTTTCCTGGCGACGTATTAATTCAAAATCTTCTGGGGCTTTTAACCAGGTAAAAACTTGGCTTGAGACCAACGTTTCGAAGAAGTGCATCTTCCTCATCTTCAGGGTGAACTGAACCCTGAAGACCAGGAAGATGCACTTCTTCGAAACTTAGGTCTCAAGCCAAGTTTTTACCTGGTTAGAAGCCCGAGAAGATTTTGAATTCACATAATTTATGTCATATAAATATTTTTGCGGAGTTGACGGTTTTCGAGATATGCTATTGGTTTCAGTTTTACTTTTCTCATATCATCTCCTGATCATGCAAAGAAACGGATTTCAATCCTATAGCAACCACATTTTAAAGCATTTGAATATCCGTTTGACTTAAGAGTATTCCCATATTTCCATTCTACTTGTAAGGAACTAAGTAATAAGACCATTTCTGCTAATGTTTATCTCGATTAGTGTGAAGTAGACAGAAGAATAAGCTTATTGTGTTGCAATGATGTAGAACATATTATGTAAATGGAACACATCAAATTTATATAGATTAATATATGCAGTCTCCTTTTATTTTATTTGATTACTTCTAAGGAGTATAATTCAGATTATTAAAACTAAAAAATAACAGGATTAGATAATATCTTTATCATATTTTAAAGCTAAAATTAATTCATCACATTGAGTAAATATTAACAGCTATGCTCTAACTTGTGAATCATATGTGCAATTACCTACATATCCGTAACTTTTCTATTTGCTCTATAACATATATATAATTAATATATAATATATCTTTATATATTTATTTATTTATTTTAAATGTAGATATTTACTTTTACTTTCTCTGCTTCGTACATACAGCAAAGCTACATAGAAGATAGTTCATAGGTAAAAGTACATACGTAGAGACGATGTTGCATTCCAGCCAAAATTTATGTGTCGACATTTCATCGGAAATAGAGAGGGCAAGAGAGAAACGCAGCAGCGAAACTAAAAACGTTAAACACCAAACTTCCCATTGAAGTTCAATATCTTCCAAGTATCCAACCCAAGATTTTTCCCCGCTACCGTATACCGTATATTTTTTCGTAAATTTTGATTCTTATCAAAAATGCCTCTAACGATTTTCATTAAAATACCGTTTTTTGTATTGTTTTTTACTTTATCTAGCACCATATGTACATAGGGATAGAGAAGGTATTGGTATTGTAATGCACCCAAAAATTCGATACCGAGATTTCACCGGAAATATATGTTTTGGGGTCCCCTTAGTCCGAAAAAAGCATTTTTAAAAACAGGTCCGTGTGTGTGTCTGTCTGTGTATCTGTGGACAGCATAGCCCCAAAACGAAAAGACCTTTAGGTTTAATATCTTCCAAGGATGCGACAAGAAGATTTAAAAAAAAAAATCCCTTCACCACAAACTACCCTTTACATGAATTTTTTTGATTTTCTTAAAAATGGCTCTAACGATTTTGATTAAAATGCCGTATATTAAAACTATTTATGTCCGAAATAAAATCTCGATTTTTTTTTAGAATTGCCTCTGAAGACCTCTTTATTCTGGATGAATTTTGCCGAATTTTGCTTAACTACTAAACCGTAAGAGATAGAAAAAAACCTCACTGCACAAAAACTGTACATCACGACAAAACACACAATTTATGTCCTTTAAGTTTGTTGTGGAGGTAACCGTTTCCGAGATATTCCTTGTTATTGGTTTCAATTGTGAAGTACCTAAACTTTTCTCAGACTAGAAGTGTCCGTTTTTCTTTTGTTCTACTCCTGGCCAAGCAAAGAAGTGATTTGCAATGACAATCGCATAACGATAGCTTTTAACGCATTTGACAATCACTTTAGCATAGCGCATCTAATAGAGATAAGCATTAGCAGAAATTGTTGTATTAGTTCCTTGTAAATAAAAATGAAATAACGTAATACTCCAGGCCAATGAGATCTTTTGCAAGGCCCATCGTAAAGTGAAACATTGAAATTCGGTTTTGCAGCGTAAGAAGTTAAACAAACGAGAGATGAAACGAAACATGACCTCCCGTCTTTAGGTACTTAAAATTGAAACTAAAGCACATTACGTGCTTTCCATGGATTTCAGGATATAAATTTATTTGTCATATAAACATCTTTAATCAAAATCGTTAGAAGCATTTTCTAAAAAATGAAAAATTCAAAAAAGTTCCACGTAAAGGAAAGTTTGGATCGGGGATTTTTCCTGAAAATCTTTGTGTCGCATCTTTTGAAGATACTAAACCTTAATACCAAGTTTGGTATTTAACCAAATTTTAGTATTCGAGTAATGCTGCCCACAGTCAGAAACGCACAGACAGGCACACACAAACGCGCTCGCGCAGATACAAACAAACGCGGAGCTTTTTCTAGAAATGATTTTTATTTAGTGGTATTCAAAACATGCATTTGCGACGAAATGTCCGTATAGTAACTGCGTGGAACGCAATGCCTTCTCTACCCACTATGTAAATTGACATATGTGCCAGAGACGGTAGCGTGGGGTAGCGAGTCTCCATCATACGCGGTTAGGGTGAGTTATTTGGAAATGGTTTTTGTCTAAGAATACCAATATTCAGTAACTTTAAGCTCCATGGGCTTATTGGACTCACCGATTTCACTCATCGCCCCATATGATCTACCAGCTAAAATGACGTTAAACTACACAAAAAAATAAATATATAGTGACTCACTGCTCGAAAAAGCATGTATGAGTGTTTGAACATTAAAACTAATAAACAATATTGTAAATGGTCAACATTACTATTTTAAGGAAATATATACGTATTTAAACTACTTTAACAGAAAATATATTTTTACTTCCTCTACATGTACTATGCACGTAGTGTATAGATATGGTAGGTAATGTATTGCACCCAAAAATTCGATAGCAAGATTTCACGGCAAATTCATGTTTTGAGGTCCTCTGAGTGCAGAAAATATACTTTTAGAAAAATATAATGTGCGCCCGTGTTTGTCTGTTACCAGCATAAATAAAAAACTAAAAGAGCGTTAAATACCAAACTTGGTATTTAAGTTTAGTATCTTCCAAGGATTCGAACTTCCTTTCCATGGAAACATTTTTTCAAAGCTTACATTTTCTCAAAAATAACTCTAATGATTTTGATTAAAATGCGACATATTATTGATATATATCACGTATTAAATATATAATACTTATTATAAGTATATATTGAATTTTCTAGACGACCGAAGCTTGGTTCATTCAGAATTAATTTTGCTGAATTTTGCATAACTAGTAAACCGTAAAAAATAGACAAAAACTTACTGCACAGAAAATGTATATCTCGTTAAAACACATACTTAATTTATGTCATACACATTTTTGCTGTAGAGTTGACCGTTTCCAAGATATTGCTTGTTATTGATTTCAAGTTTAAACTACCTAACATTTCTCAAACGGGTTTACCTTTTGCTTCAGCTGCTTTGATTTTTATTTCATTTATATAGCCCCCTTTAACATTGAGGTCATATCGGGGGTTTTGCATTAGAAACTACTCGTCTGTAGGTTGGGTAGGTTAGGTTTAAATCGATTTTTTATTTTCCTCAAACACACACATATTCACTCTCACATACATAATTCCAGTCTCTGTGGGGGATAGGGAATAATTCTGCTTAAACAACCAGGAATCGAGCGCCGGAACTCCGGGTGAGAAGTCAGCTTGCTGACCCCTCGATCACGGAGGCAGGCTCGTCTGCTTTTGTTTATGCAAAGCGAAACAAACTTAAATTACTGTAATGCTGACCAGCTTTTAAAAGATATGACTATTGTTTTAGTAAGATTTCCCTTCTTCTTTCAAGGAATAAAGTAATAAGACAATGTATGTTAATTCTTATCTCAATTAGCATGATGTAGATAAAACAATCTCTTTTGTAAGAATAGTTTGCAGAACGGGTAGAGAAATTTATGTGAATGGAACACATTAGATTTTTTGTGTATTAAATCTTGTATACCTATTACGGTTTACCAGTTATACAAAATTCATTGAGAAGAAAGAGGACGTAAGACATTATAAGCTATTACAGGAAATGGTATACATTTTATATATTTATCGGTGTTTAGGGCCCGTTCTTAAGTGCATATTTAAAAATTTGACAGTATAAATTAGAGGTAACAGGATATCATATGAGGAACTTATTGTTTAGCCTGGACACGAGGCCATATGGGCACAGTAGAAAGCAAAAGATGGATTGGCAAAAAATTCTGCTACCTGTAATCTAAGTTTTAACTACAACTTATGATATGAATAAACTTAAGAGTATTTTAGAAAGCATCGGAACAAGCAGTGGATGTAAAGGAAGCATCATAAGAGAACGCTATATAACAGTTGAGTGCAATCTAAGCTGTAAAATATCACACCAGACTTCACGCATTTTATCAGCATATTGTAAATTGGTTTTTTACTATAAAAGGTCCAAGATGCATAGACAAAACGTTATCAGTGTATATGCACTGAACAACACACTGTTGAAAATCTTATATTTCACTACCCAGTTCTAAGCATAAAAGAAAAATCCTGAATACACACTTAAATTTTTGTGCCCTTAGATTTGACAAACCACTATAGCATATCTAGAAAAAAATGTAATGTATTCCATTCACAGGACTTTCTCTACACCCTTGCAACAAATTATTGTTAAAAAGCGTAATCTTGTATGTCCTTCAAGCGAATCGAGAAACAATTAGTAGAGATGGTGTTATTACTTGTTTCTTTATAAGTAAAAGGGAAATAAGGAGTACCATAGACTAAAGCGATAGTAATAGTATATGGCATACTAAGAGCTGTAAGTTATATTTATCAGATTTTGGTATTTAACAGACGTTCCGTTTTTGAGCTATGCTGCCCACAAACACACACACACTGACAGACACCGAACATTGATCTAAAATTACTTTTTTTTTTCTTTTTTTTTTGGATTCAGGGGATCCCAAAAGATATATTTGCAGTGAAATCTTGGTATCGTTTTGGGTTCATTGCATACCTTCTCTATACACTATGTACGCAGTACGTGTAGAGAAAGTAAAAAAAATGTACGAATTTCTAAAAAACGTTTATGTCCCCATTAGCTTCTCTACCAAGTATTATGCACTACAAAAAAGTATACACCTTATTTTTACCAAAAATACATGCTTGGAGTTCTCCTGAATCTTTAAAAAGCATTTTTATAAAAAGGCCCACGTCCCCCCCCCCCCGCCACTCTCTCTCTCTCTCTCTCTCTCTCTCTCTCTCTCTCTCTCTCTCTCTGTGGACAGCTAACTCAAAAAGTCTGTTAAATATCAAGCTTGGTATTTAAGTTTAAAATCTTACAAGGATATATCCCGAAAATGTCCAAGAAAGTCTCTCACTCTGAAGTCCACTTTACGAAAATTTTTATTTTCTCAAAAATGGCTCTAACGAATTTGATTAAAACGCCGTGCTTTAAATTTATTTCCATGAAAAATAAAATTATATCTTATTTTCTGGAATAACCTATGAAGTCCGTTTCATCCTGGATGAATTTTGCATAACTGGTAAACCTTAAGATAGACAAAAACTTACTTCACAAAAAGTGTAGATCCCATTAAAACACGCAATTTATCTCGTGTACATTTTTGCTGTGGATTTATTTCCAATATATTCCGTGTTATTAATTTACATTTTAAAATACTTCACCTTTCTCAATCAGGAAGTCATCCGTATTTCTTATCTTTTACCCATAGTCATGCAAAGAAAACCGAATTTCAATGAAAACTATGGAAACAATTAAAAATATTTGACTATCGCTTTAGCCTAGTTTATTCCCTTATTTCACTTGTGCTTATAAGAAACTATGTAATAAGTTTAATATTTATCTCAATTAGCACGAAGTAGATACATGAATAATCTTTTGTAAGTTGTTTGTTAGCAGATTAGGTAGAGAAAGTCATGTTAATGGAACACACAAAGTGCTTAAGAAGCCTTAGTCTCCTTTTTTAATATAACCTGGTTGGCTTGTTTTCCTTTACTATCAGTGCTGAGTCTAATTTGTTCTTACTAATATTGTAAATTAATTTGTATTATAACCAATTTATCTTGGGTAAAAAGGGTTTTATGTACCTACTTGTGAATTAAATAGTAATAAGTGCATATGATACCACAGGCAGTTGGTGTTAACGGCACATGACATTTTCTGATATTATAAAAACGTCCAGTTCTAGCGTACCTCCTGATATATGCCGTTTATGAGAACTGAGAAAACTTCAGAAGAATACTTTGTCAGGGAGGACAATGCGATTTGTTTTTCATTCAAATTTCTTACACATATGACATTTTATTCAAAATATTAGACTAATTTTAATCAAATAAATTAACTAAGCCGTTTCCGTTTATAGGGTAGTTTGGAATTTTGTTTTGTTTTGTTTGTTAATGTTTTGCTAATCCTTGGAAGACGCTGAACTTAAACACTAAGTTTGGTAAATTAACAGACTAACCGTCTTTGAGTTAGGCTGACGTTACACTGTAAAATATTTCACAAAATTATATGCCAAATATTTATAGTAAAAGATTGTATAAACTTAACTTTTATAAAACATTCAACTGCAGCATCAGGAGGACATTAAACTAAATAAAATGTTTGCTAATAGCTGAACAACAGCATTATCAAATAAGTAGTTACGAATACATCTGTGTATGAAACATATGCAAAACAGACTAAATGACGATTTCCATAATAGATTATAAAAAGCTAGTATGTAGGTAGGTGCTATTAATAAATGCTTACTATAACTAGTCAGAGAAAGCTGCAATTAAATACTAAACTTTTAAACAAAAGTGATGTTTGTAGCATATGGTTTAAAGTGTGGTTAACTTACATTTGTAATAAACGAGACAGCTTTATTTTAATACAATATCTACAAAAATATGCGATAGAGCTTAGAAAATAATGTGAATCTCACCGACATTCATTTTCTCCATAAATACTGATTTACGAAGAAAATGTAAGCTGCAGCCTTACTGGACAGCTTTTATTATTCTGCATTTTCTTTGTTGCTTTTATTTTATTTCAGTTCTTGTAATCCGCATGCATTGTGCTGTATAGTAATTCATTAGTTTCATTCTGCTTGTATTAATAATTCAACCTTTTTGGTTTTCGCTATGTTGCTTCATAAGCCAATAATGTTTTATAAAAGGTAGCCAACTATCCTTACATTTTATAAAAAAACTGTCAAATGTTTCACAACAGATGTTTTATAAAATATTATTGACACACATAATTTTCAGTGCCTTATGCTGTTCAAACACATACACGTACGGGCGGACATATTTTCTTTTATTTTTATTCAGGTGGCTTTAAATCGTGTTTTTCGGTGGAATCTCTATACCAGAGATTTGGCGTGCATAAAGAATAATTATTATTAAAAAACTCTTATTGCAGTTTAAATAATACTTTTATGTACTTTTATCAATAGCCTACGGATGTGTTTGCATTCTGTTTGGACAGTTACAGTTTTCCAGTAAGTGAAGAAGTATAAGCATGACGATCATACAGCCTTTCGAAGGTAAGATTATTTTAATACCTACCCAAACATTACAATTAGCCAATGTGGTTTCGAGATAAAATTTATTTTATATTTTCTAAAATATGCTTATTATATCACGCAACGTATCTTCAAAAGATAAAATTACTTCAAACCATGTATTACAATGTTCATAATTTCAGAGAATGTGTATAAAACCTGAGTTTTTTTTTTTAATTCATAAGACCATATTCGGATATTTTCAAAATGTGCGGAAGATATCAGGAAATTAGCATTTCCTTCGGAGTCTATAGGCTATATTTTTATACTAGATTAATAAAATACAGTGTTACTGAAATTGCAAATTCATATTAATTATAAGACAGAATACCAACCGGATAAATGTATTTTCCGCTTGGAAATATTACGTTTAAAATTACATACATATAAAAATGGTAACAAGTACAATTAAAAATATAGTTAAGCTAAGGCATTATTAGAAGGTATTGGAATGCGCAGTGGATGTCCAGTTCCAAAGGAACCACCACATAATGAAATATTTCCAGTAGTTTAGAGTCGTCTGCTCTGTAAAAATACCTCACCAGATTCATATTTCAGTCAACTCTTGTTAGGACATAGTAAATTTGGTTTTTATTTCCAATGATTAATATATAAAGAACGATTATCAATTAATATGTATTGAATCTGTTGAACACCTTATATTTCGCTGCCCAGTCCCAGAGCATAAAGGATTCTTAGATGCACAGATGTTTGTAATATAAGATATTAGATTTGACAAGCCACACTATGAGATAACACTGTCATTGAGAATTCCACAAGGTTTGATGTTTTAGTTCCTCTATTTAGTATATCCATTTCAACCATAAATTCGACACTATGATTTTACTGGAAATACACGTTTTATGGTCCTCTGAATCCAAAAAGTTCTGTTTGCGTGTGTGTGTGTGCGAGTCCGGTGTCTGTGTGAGTGTTTGTAAACAATGTAATTCAAAACGATAAGTCCGTTAAATACCAAACTTGACAATTAAGTTCAGCTTCTTCTAAGGATGACACAAGAAAATCTCTCCCTCCCTAAACTACACTTAACATGGAGATATTTTAGAAAAATTAGAATTTAGGAAACGTCTAAAGATTTTTATTAAAATACCGTATACTAAAGATATTTACATGACAAATAAAATGTATATCTCGAGTTTTGTGTGAATAATGTCTTAAGACTTTCTCTATAATGACTTTTCTATGACTGATAAAACCGTAAGAGATAGATAAAAGCTTACTACACAAAAGTTTACACAATTTATGTCATACATGTTTCTGTAGACTTAGCCATTTCCGAGATATTGCTTGTTATTGTTTTAGCATTAAAACATTACACTTTTCTCAAATAGGAATTTGTCATTTGTATTTCTTAAGTATTACTCATTGCCCATAAAAACAATCGAAGAGCAATTTTCGTCACTTTTCTAGGAACTAACTAATAATACAATGTTTATCTTAATTACCATGATGTAGATAGACGATGAACTTTTTTAGTAATGCATGTTGTAGAACAAGGGGAAAAAAAAAACATTTGAATGGAAACATCAGGATTATTAAAAGATGTTTTAGTATTATTTTTATAACATACATTAGTTGTCCTGTTTTCTTTTATCAGTATGGCCTGTTTTAGTTATGGTAGTAGAATAGAGTAGAATGTTTTATTTATTTCCAACTTTTATACAGTTTTCTTAGTTAGGAAATAAGTATTACTTATTACTAATAATATCCTTTATTTCCCAATTTATGTACTGCTGTTTAAGTAGCGTTATTTATTTTATATACCATTACAATTAACACCAGATTATGTATCTAATGGAGCTGTAATTATGTTAAATCCTTATGCCTAGTAAGTATTATTAATATTATAAAGTCATGTGTATTTTTACTATTGTTCTGATATAGTGAAATAGGATTTTATGAACTTGTGTGTTATAAATAAATGTAGTTTAATCAGGTCTCTTGGATCATTAACGGTTCTACACACAAAGTCGTGTTTCAAAGGTTTTTTGGCACAAAGCTAGAAAAGCTACATTGATTCAGAGCTCTTTTCCTTTCTGTTTTATATTCTCCTTTCCTCTGGAGTATTGTGCCTTCTACTCTTCACTTCCTTTAATGCACCTTCCCGTGAACACTGCGTCACATCTACCCGTGGAATAAAATCGATGTTCAATAAAAACGTAAATGCTCGGAATCAGTTGGAAGTTTTCTCACAGTTGTTGGATGTGAAACTGCTGTTACGAATGCTGAGCGCCGCTTGATATTATTCTTTTGTGCTTTTCTCAAAGAGCACCACAAAACCCCCCGTATTACACAGTCAAATCATTTTCAGAACTGGAAGATGGGAAGAAAGACTCGACCCATGCGTGTTTGCACAACCAGACTACGGCTTAGAACTTCGCCCTGCCTCCCTTCCCAGCTCTGCTCTTCTCTTCAGCAAGGGAACAATGGACCAGCTGAGGGGAGTGAACTCGGCTATCTCCTCATCCAAAATTTGCGCTTGCAACATTGTTTCGAATTGCTCCTTGCTATACCATGTACATTCGCTGCCGTCCATTATAATGCCAGTGCTCAAACATAATCATCCTCCTACCTTTTCTGCTGCCTAACTATAGGAAGCAGAGAAATTATTGCATTCCACCCAAAAACTCGACACCGAAATTTTAGCTCAAGTACTTTTTTTAAACTTCCTTGAATTAAAAATCTGTTTCACATCACTTTCGTGCATCACTGTATTAAGTTATTTCTGAAAAGCTTATTCTTCGATCTACATAAATGGTCTTATTACTTGCTTTCTTGTAAGTAAGAGGGAAATAAGGGAATGCACTATGCTAAACCGATAATCAAATGTATAAAAAGCCGGTTGTTTTGTGATTCTTGGCATTGCCAAAAGCTGAAAAATTCCCATTTAAGAAAATAAGTATTTTAAAACTGAAACCAATAACTAGGAATATCTTTAAAAATGGTCAACTACACAAAAAATGTATAGGATATAAATTGTTTTTTTGCGAAAATCTGCACTTTTTGTCCAATAAGTTTTTGTCTATCTCTTACGGTTTACTAGTTATGCAAGATCCAGTAAAATTCTTCCAGTATAAACAGATCTTCAGAGGCTGTCCCCAGAAAATTCAAGATAGGTGTGCATTTTATTTGTCATGTAAATATCTTTAATATACAGTATTTTAATCAAACTAGTTAGAGCCATTTTGAGAAAATCAAAACTTCTAAAAATTTTTCCATGTCAATGGTAGATTGGGTTGGGGGGATTTTCCTCAAAATGTTCGTATCGTATCCTTGAAGATATTAAACTTAAATACCAAGTCTGGTATTTTACTAACTTTTCGTCTTTGAGTTATCAAGTTCACAGACACACAGACCCACCCACACACGGACCTTTTTCTAAAAATTATTTTTTTTGTTACAGGGGATCCTAAATCGTGTATTTCAGGTGAAACATCGATCAGTACACTATGCACATAGTACGTATAGAGAAGGTAATAAATCTGTTCCATTTCCATGACTCTCTCTATCTGTTCCCCAAACTAACTATTCTTACAAAAGTTTATTATTTTCTCTACATCATCATGCTAATCAAGATAAATATTACCAGAGATGGTGTCATTACTTAAGCTCATGAGAAACTACTACAAAATTGTATTGCATGCCGGGAAAAATATAAACTTAAAAATGGAATAACATAATATCAAAAAAATAATATAATATTCTACCTTATGGGAAACATATTTAACTATATAGTAACTTTAACTAAATTTGTTTTATATCTTTATATAGCATTGTTGTTATCAGAATTTGTACTATTATTATTGTTGTTGTTATTTTGTAAAATTGTCTTTGCAATACTATATTGTTTTTATAGGATTATTTCATGGTTTAAGTATTCTGGGTATTTTGGCAAACACTAAATAGGGTCAGATGGTTAACTAAATAAAATACTAGGTTAAAAAAGTATCAAACGATTTAAATGCCTTCGCTATGCGATTATCACTGAAATCCAGTTCTCTTTCCACGAACTGGGCTAAAACAAAAGATATATGAAACGGCTGAGAAAATCCCGTTTGAGAACAATTTCAGTATTTTAAAATTGAAACCATTGCAGGAAATAACTCCGAAATGATTACCTCTACAAGATAAAGTAATATACATATGTTATAATTTGTGTGTTTTCATGAGCACTACATTTTTGTCCAACTCTTACGGTTTACCAGTTGTGTAAAAGTCATTCAGCAGGAAGAGGACTTCAGGGCTATTTCCAAGATATTCAGGATAATACATTTTATTTGCCATATAAAGTATCTTTGATATGTTACAGTTTAATAAAACCGTTAGAGCTAGCTTTTAGAAAATAAAAAATGTCGACATTCTTCTACATAAAGTGTAATTTGGGATGCTGGGGATTTTCCTGAAAATCTTTGTGTGTTTCCTTGATGCTCAACTTAAATACCAGCTTTGGTAATAAAGCGACATTTCGTTTTTTTAATTTATCTGTCCACAGACACACATGCGCTTACACACTCAGACACGCACGTACATTTTTCTAAAATTGCTTTTTTTTTATTCAGGGGTGCGTAAAACACGTATTTCGGGTGAAATATCGATATCAAAATTTTGGGTGGAATATAATATCGTGTCTACTTACTAAGTACATAGTATGTTCTAGAGAAAGTAAAATATCTTGAGATTCTCTATATATTCGTAGCAAACTAGTCTTATAAAAACTTATTCTTCCAATTACTTCATGTTAATCGAGATAAACGTTAACAGAAATGGTCTTATTTCATATACAGGCAATTCGAATTGAACAAAGCCTATAAAGATATCAAATAAGTTAGTTCTTAATTAAGACATTAATAAGAAAATTAAGAGAATATTAAGCAACTCAAGAAGTTAATCGCACCATCAGAAATCTCAACATGTCTCCCTCCAGTGATACGATACACACCCAAACTGTATTCAGTTTTTCTCCAGGTACTGTGTAACATCTGTGGAGTTACAGAATGTAATACGTAACCTTGCGTAAATCTTGAAGATTATCCATTCTGGTACTGTAAACGCAGTCTTTTACGAATATCCAAAGAATCTAATTGTGTTAGATGAGGAAATAGTGGAGACCATACAATAGGACCGCCACGACCAATCCACCTCTAGAAAAATAATGGTTTAAAACTTGCACGACTAGTACCTAATAATGAGAGAGAGCCCAGACTTGCAGGACAATGTCCCCCTCATATCGGGATATGCGACTAGAGTAGAGCATATCGGGATAAGCGACTCCATTCACTGTGCTATGTCGCTGAAACTCTCCATTTTTGTAACAAAACGTATTTTTCGAAATCTTCGCTGGGCTCTCACGGGAAACTGAAACTCTGCTAACCAATAACAACACTGAACTTTTTATTGTGTAGCTATTTTGGAAATCAACATGTGTACTCACAACAGCAATAAAGGTATGCCAAACTCAAGATTCCCTGAATTTCTCTACATTTTAGCGCAAACTGGCCGCATGTAACTTCTATGGATGTCGAGATATTCTACTTCTTTATTGGTAGCTTTCATTTCGGATATCTGCATATTGTAGATACGAGGAGAATAAGAGAATTCATTAGGCTAAAGCGGTAGTCAAATCTTTTAAGAGATATCGCTATGCGATGACTTTGAAATTCCGTTCTCTTGGCATAACCGGGATGAAAATAAAAGATTAACGCTTCCAATTTCGGAAATATATAAATATGAAAAATTTAAATCTAACAATAATAAGAATATCTCCAAAATGGTTATTTCCACCAATAAAATATGTATCTGATATAAATTGTGAGCTTTATTTAGATCTACATATCTTATACTCGTAGTAAGACTTTGTTTGTGTTGGTGTTTATCAGTAACACAAAATCCAGAATTAAGAGATTTTAAAATACTTGATCGGCTTTTAAAAGATTTGAATGTCACTTTAGCTTATTGTATTTCCCTATTCCTCTTATACAAGGAAAATGTGTAATACAAGAATTTCTAGTAATGTTTATCATGATAATCGTGAATTAGATATAAAAATAATCATTTATACGAATATTTTGTTTTAGCATATATAGAAAAAGTTATGTGAATGGAGCATTTCAGATTCTTAAATGCATTTTTGTTAAATTTCACCTTTGTGTTCCTTAAATTTTTAGAAACTATTTTTTAAGGTGAATCATTTATGACTTTTGGAAAATCCACAGTACATAACATATCGTATTGTAATGTATATCAACTATTCATTACACACAAAAATAGTGATATTTTGGCTATGTTTCAGAATTCTAGCTTCCATAGTTATTTAAACAATAATTGTTTATTGTCTAAATTCATAGTTCCAATAAAATGAGCCACGTGGTGCATTTTAAACACTATTCTCATACAAAATTAAAGTTTTTCAACAAATAAATTTACAAATAGGTATTAAATTATATTCATTTATATTAATTGTAATTATTGTAGAAAAATGCTTACTATTCGAAATCACGAAACCTCTTACCTCTCAAAATTGGAGCATTATTTTTGAAAAATATATTAGCATTTTTTGTACTTTATAGACGCTGTATAAAAATATTGAAACAAATTATTAAAAATACATCGTATGGAGCATTTTGAGCATGGAAAAGTGTTGGAAAAAATTTGCGAAAAAATAAGGTTTAAAGTAGGAAGAACCTGTTAACAAGGTTGAGCTGCACATTTTAAGCTAGAGTTAATTGGCAGTCAAAGTGCGCCAACGTGACAAAAACAATATTTTTTCTTAAATGTTTGAATTTATGTTATTTATCATGAAAACATAATAATTTTGGATTTTTCACAATTTTTGTCAAATTTCAAAGAGGAGACACTTGATTTCAAATAATTAAAAATCTGATATGTTCCATGCTCATAACTTTCTCTAACTTATTCTGCAAACAACTATTCTTACAAAAGATTATTCTAATCTAGATAACATTAGCAGAACTTACCTTAATAGTTAGTTCTTATACTTAAAAATGGAAATAAGTGAACACACTAAACTAAAGCGACAGTCAAACCTTTTAAAAGCTGTCACTATGCGCTTGTCATTGAAATTGGATTTTCTTTCCAAGGATAGGAGTAAAACAAAAGAGACATGAAACGAATCATGTATTACCATTTGAGAAAAGTAGTTTAAAGTATACCACTAAATAGGAATATCTATAACACGGTTAATTGTACAGGGATGTATATTGACGTAATTTGTGTGTTTTAAAGAGATCAACATTTTTGCCTATCTTTACCTTTTTCAGTTATACTAAAGTCATCCAGGTCTTTAGAAGTTATTCCCGGAAAATTCAGGATATGCACTTACTTTGTAATAAGAATTTAATACACTAATTAAAATCGTTAGAGCCATTTTTGAGAAAATCAACATTTTTGAAAAATTGTTCATGTAAAGAGTAGGCGGTGGGGGGAAATTTCTGGAAATCTTGGTGATGCATCCTTGGAAGCTACTGAACGTAAATACCAAGTTTGGTATATAACCGTCTTTTCGTTTTTGTGTTAATGCTGTACACAGACACATACACGCAGGCTAAAAATGTAAAATGATTTTGTTGGACTCAGGGGTCCTAAACATGTATTTTTGGTGAAATATCGTCACCGAATTTTTGGGTGGAATACAAGACGTTCTCAATCTACTATCTACACTCACGCTATAGAGAATAATTATATTCCAACCCAAAGTTGTTCAACAAGGGATCTGAATTTTGTTTATATATGCATGTACTAGTATACCTAATGTTTATATTTGAAATATTTCTTTTAAAACATCAAAGTTCCTAGTTGTATCCGCTTAAGGGTTTCGCAGACCGCAGCTCTCACCTATCAATTATAGGTACATTACTGAACGGATTTTCTAGCGTGACTTTGACAGGAAATACCCACCCCATACATTACCGTGTGTCAGCTCCAATGGGGGGCTTAGAGTATCACTTCGCCACCACTGTAGCAAATTTCACGGCCCATTGTCACTTGCACGCTATTATACTCCAACTTCCTTGCCTGGGAAACATCTAAAGGGGCACGCATCTTCCGCACAGTGTGACCCGAAATAACCTCAACCTATCACTTTTAAGAGACGCTGTGACTGAAATTTTGCCTACAAATAGCCACAAAATAGAACGTCGTTTTTTTATAGCAAATGCGTTTGCAGCCTTAGAGACACATTAGAGAATCGAACTTAGCTAGCCCCCCTTGCTTAACGCTCTACGGACATTTAAACATTATACAATACATCCGTTTCCTAGTATACTATTTTTAAAATTAATTTTTCACAAAGCTACATTTTTACACCCTTCAAAGTGTTTCTCAGATCTCATGTGTTATTTAAAAACAACTAATATTTCCAAATATGTGCAAAAATATATATGGTAATTTAACAGCTTCAAAATGGTCCTATCGTCAATGGTAATTTTTCAAAAAAAAATTTAATTCAATAATTCCAAAAATGCAAATATTTCTCAAATTTTGAGGCGCGTAGAGCATATTTATTATGCAATATATTTACACAGCATTTATTAAATCATTTATATCTGCTAGACGTTTGTCAAAATTTAATGAAACTTGATATTCATATTAACATAACAATCCAATGACAGTGACATTTTCAGAGACATCCATACCAAAGTATAGAAATTTGAAATTGCACTCCCATTGCTCACTTAGGAAAATCACAGTTTTAGATGTATTTCTTTAAGATAATACTCGTGTGAAATTTGTCCAAAGATTGAGAAAAATTAATTTTTTACATAATAAAATAATACAAATTCTAAAATGTAAGAAAATATGTTTTTTTTCACGTAGCGCATTTAAAATACCGATTCACTTAACCTATAAATGGACAGGTGCATTAATAGACGTACCCAGCTTTAATTCTTTTTCTCGCAAGCCCTTGTTCGCCACTTTTACATATTCAAAATACTTCATAGATGCAATTTTTACTAATTTGTTTACAAATGCTTTTACTGCCTCTTAAAATTACATTAAAGAAAATGGTCCATAGTTTTTACTTTCTCTACACGTACTATATACATAGTGTATAGAGAAGGTATTGTATTGTACCCAAAAATTCGATACCAAGATTTCACCGGAAATACATGTTTTGGGTCCCCCTGTATCCAAAAAAAGCATTTACAGAAAAAGGTCCATGTGTGCGTGTGTGTGCGTGAATGTGTCTGTGTGTGTGTCTGTGGACAGCATAGCTCCAAAACGAAAAGACCGTTGAATTCTAAACTTGGTATTTAGGCTTGGTATCTTCCAAGGATGCGACACAAAGATTTTCAAGAAAATCTCCCCACCTCCAACTACCCTTTACTTGGAACTTTTTTCGAAAATTTTGATTTTCTTAAAAATGGCTCTAACGATTTTGATTAAAATTTCGTATATTAAACAAATTTAACTGAAAAATAAAATGTATATCTTGAATTTTCTGGGAATAGCTTCTGAAGACTACTTTATCTGGAGGAATTTTACGGAATTTTGCATAACTGCTAAACTATAAGAGATGGACAAAAACTTACCATATAAAAATGTAGAGCACTTTAAAACACACCATTTATGTTATACACATTTTTTTCGTGGAGTTGGTCGTTTTTTATAGTTATTCCTTGTTTTTGGTTTCAGCTTGTAAAAACATATACTTTTCTCATACAGGAATTTGTCAACTCGTGTGCATAAAAAACAAAGGAACTTCAGTCACATAGAAACCAGCTTTTGACTATCACTTTAACCTATGGTACTCCCTTATTTCTCTTCTACTTACAAGAAAGCTAGTAATAAGACTGTTTCATGCTAATGTTTTCTCGATTAGCATGAAGTAAATGGAAGCATTATCTTTTTAACAATAATTTTTTGCAGAGATGTAGAGAATGTCATGTGAATGGAACGCATCAGATTTTTTTAATAATGCTCCAATGTTGATAAATAAATAATGTTTAAAAACTCAAGAGCCTTATAGTCCACAAGTAGTAACACCTTTTATACAATGATGAGGGCTTAATATTAAAACATGATATACTAAATCTATTTGTAAACTCATTTTCTGTAGAATTTTAATGTATTTTTTAAAGTGTTGTGTTATTGTAGCATTCACTTTATATTCACATTTTATACTCACATGACTTTCTCTACCTCAACTGAAATAGATTATTCTAACAAAAGCTTAATTTCTTATCTACTCCACGTATATCGATATAAACATTTACATAAATAATTTTACTATGTGTCTCCTTGTAGATACGCAGGAGTAAGGGAATACGCTAGGCTAAAGCTATAGTCAAATTGACACAAATTACTTTTTTAAAGAGATCTGCATTTTTTGTACAGTAAGATTTTCTCTATACTTTATTGTTTACCACCTATGTAAAAATCATCTACAATGAAAAGGACTTCAGAGACTATTTCCAGAAGATAGAATATATGCATTTTATTTAACCTAATAATATCTTAAACATAATTATGATATCTTAATTAAAATTGTTTTGACAAAATCATAATTTTCGAAAAATGCTACACGTAAACTTAAATATAAAGTTTGGTATTTAATACATTTTTCTATTTATAGCTATAAACGTGTTTTTTTTTTTTTAATTGTGAGGACCTCATACATGAATTTCTGCTGAAATCTTAGCATAAAAATTTTGGATGGAATACAATACCTTCTCTATTTACTAATACATTGCATGTACACTTTAGAGAAGGTAATAAGCATGGATGATAGAAGTTTGAAGCATGGCAAAAACATTACTGTTATTATGACGTGTAATAATCTGGTATAAAGTTCAAAAATGTATTTTAACATACTCTGAATTTTCTAAATTTCACAGATGCACTACCTTAAAGCTAACCTGAAAGTGTAAATTAGTAAAAACTTACATTTTCGTTTCAAAACTTAAATAAATCTACAACTCTTCCCTATCATATGATGTAATACTTACCTGTTACTTAAAAATTACTTTTAGGCAATTTCCAATCGCCTTGTAGTGTTGCATGTATACACATAACAAAGAAATCAGAAAAACAAGGAAAGTCATGGTACATATTACGGATGGACTTCCGAAACCGAGACGGGGCTTACACGTAGACCAATGTAGCCCCTTTGTGCTTCGAACACGATGAGAGTAGGTGTGAGGGGAGAGACTCGAAGGGCGATCAGATTCGGGAGACAATGTTTAAAAGCTTGGTAGGGGTCCCTAACGTTTCCTTATTGGATGCATTCGACGACACTAAAACTCCACAAGTTCCCTCAGGGCAGCATGAAGCGAGTCCATTAGCAGGCTGATGACGTCAGGGAGAAAGCTACACAAGCGCACTTCTACCGCCCAACCACAACACGCCGAGGTGACGACTGGTCCTTCAGTCCTAAACAGATAATAATGGATATGATGGGTACAGGAAAGTTGTGGTAAATAGTATCCACCCTAGCATTCGCCTACTGACTGTGGAAACCACGAAAAACCCATTGTCGGAGTTGGTGGTCGCCGGGCTTCGAACGTGGGACCTCCGAATGCGAGTCTCAAGCATTATCGCTCGGTGGAAATAAAAGAAAGAGCTTTTAAATGTCTTTAACATTTGATCATAATTATATTTAATGCATATTACCTTAGGGACAAAACGTCATATTTAATTTCACATAGCGAATTGATTTCAAATTAATATTCATAAAAACAATAGAAGAATCCAATCCTGTTGTTTCATTGATTATTGAAATGAACATTTATATGTCCATAGTTTGTTATTGTTTCTTTTCTATTCTGAAGCTATTTTACTTTCTCTAGCACGCATGTACAATCAGGTTGCATTCTATCCAAAAATTCGATACCGAGATTTTACCGGAAATGTGTTTTAAGGACCCCTGAATAGATATAGTATTTTTAGAAACAGATCTGTGTGTGTGTGTGTGAGAGAGAGAGAGAGAGAGAGAGAGAGAGAGAGAGAGAGAGAGAGAGGAGACTGAGAGTGAAGGTATGTGGGAAGCATAACTCAAAAACGAAAATCGGTTAAAAACCAAGCTTGGTATTTAGTTTCAGTGTATTCCGAGGATCCAACGCGAAGATTTTCAAGGAAAATCCCAACTACCTCTTTAAATGGAACATTTTTCAAAATTTTTTATTTTCTCAGAAATGGCTCTGACGTTTTTATTACAATACTATATGTTTAAGATAGTTTGTGATAAATTAAATGTATACATAGAATTTCCTGCAAATAGCCTCTGAAGTTATCTTCATTCTGGATGACTTTTTTAGGTACATCGAAACAGTAAGAGATAGACAAAACTTATTTCACAAACCATGTAGACCTCGCCAAAACACAAATTTATGTGAAATACATCATTTGTAGAGTTAATTTCCTAAATATTCCGTGTTATTGGTTTCAATTTTTCCATAGTTTTTTGCTTTCTCTACACGTGTGCTATGTACATAGGGTCATCCAAAATTCGATTCCGAGATATCACCGGAAGTATATGTTTTGAGGTCTCTTGAATTAAAAAAAAAACATTTTAAAAAAGGCCTATGTGTCAAAAACTAAAAAAAAACGTTAACTACCAAACTTGGTATTTAAGTTTGGAATCTTCCAAGAATACGACACAGAGAATTCAAATAAAATCCCCTTAGCCAAAAATACCCTTTACATGGAAACTTTTTGGAAATTTTTGTTTTTCTCAAAAACGACTCTAACGATTTTGATTAAAATACCGTATATTAAAGCTATTTACATCACATAAAATGTATGTCCTAAGTTTTCTGGGAATAGCTTCTGAAGAGCTGTTCATTCTGGGTGAATTTTGCTGAAATTCGCATAACTGGTAAACCGTAAGCGATAGACAAAAATGTACTATACAATGATGTATAGTTCTTTAAAATACCTACCTAAAATGTTTTGTTGCAGAATTGGGCATTTTCTTGTTATTGGTTTCAGTCTTAAACTACACATCTTCTCAAACAGGGCCGCGCGTTTCATATTTCATTCGTTTTTCTGGAAATGGAAAGCGAACCGAACTACAGTAACTCATATATCGACCGGCTTTTAAAAGATTTGACTATCGCTTTAGCCTAGTGTATTGCCCTATCTTCCTTCTGCTTATAAGGAGGCAAGTAGTTACACCAGTTCTGTCAATGTTTATCTCGTTTAGCATGAGAATAATCTATTATAAGATTGTTTTTTTTGCAGAACAGGTAAAGAGAGTCATGTGAATACAACACATCAGATTTTTTTCATATGGAAAGTCGTTGTTCTTTTTTTCCGATTATCATAGAAAGAGAACACAATTTCACAGCTCTACATAGCGAACAGCTGTTTAAAGATTTAGCTATCGTTTAAGCCTACTCTATTACCTTAATTCTATTGTTTCTATATGGAATTATATAATAAAAATATTTCTGCAGATGAGTATCTCGATTAATGTGAAGCAGATGGAAGAGTATTTTTTAAAATAAGTGAATGTATCGCATCAGATTTTTACTTCCTCTAGCACGTATGTACAATGTACATAATAAATAGGGAGGATATTGTAATCCTTCCAAACTTCGATGCCGAGATTTCACGGAAAATATATATTTCGAGGTCCATTGAATCCATAAAAGTATGTTTAGAAGAAGGTCCATGTGTGTGTGTGTGTGTTTTTTCTTTGGACAGTATAGATCAAAAACGCAAAGTTAATTAAATGCCAAACTTGGTATTTAAGTTCAATATCTTCAAAGGATGCGAACGATGATTTTTAGAAATATTCCCCCACCCGAAAGTCTGCCCTTTACATGGAACATGTTTTCGAACTTTTCGATTTTCTAAAAAATGGATCAAACGATTATGATTAAAATGCCGTACATTAAAGATATTTACATGTCAAATAAAATGTATGTTCTGAATTTCCTGGGAAGGACTTCTCAAGTCCTCTTTATTCTAAATAGCCTTTGTAAAACTGGTAAACAAGACAAAAGCTTATTACACAAAAATTGAGATGTAAAATACACAATTTATGTCATCTAAAGTTTTTTGTAGGGCTAACCATTTCCGAGTATTCCATGTTGTTGGTTTCAGTTTTAAAATACTTAAACTTTTCTCTAAGATGAAGTTCTCATCAGTGCCATCTCTCTTTTATTTTACTTTGTCCACGGAAAGAAAACTAAACGTCAATTACAATCGCATAGCGACAGCATTTAAAATATTTGACTATCGCTTTAGGTAAGTGTAGTCGCTTATTTCCCTTGGAAACACTAATAAGACGATTTCTGATATCTTCTGTTTGTCTTTATCAGCACGAAATAGCAGAAGAATAAGCTTTTGTAAGAAAAGTTTGTTGCAGAATGGCTAGAAAAAGGCATGTGAGCTGAACACATCAGAATCTTTCATATTCTTTAGATAAGATTATGTAGCGATTGCTGTTATTTTAGTACTGTCCGTAGGCCTTGCTTAGCAGAGCAATATAATAATCTAATTGAACAGGAAGTAGATAACCGTTGTAAGGAAGTCGCTGTTCTCTTTTTGGAATCATACTGTAGAAAAATCGCAGCGCCTAAGAAGGAATTAAGTACAAGGTGCAAGGAGGGGGAGGTTAGGGCGGAAGAGGCGTAATGGATGCGGCGGCAACAATGGAACGCCTGACAAATGACTGTCGGGGGCAATCCGCTTAGCCTCCGGTACAAGCTTCCTGCTGGGGTAATGGTGTCGTAATAACTACAAAAGGGCGGGAACAACCCCCACATTTTTATAGCTCATCGGTTGGGAATCAGTCGTGACACCTGGACCCCGGGCCCATTTCTCACCCCGACTGTCACTTCTATCGGCAGCCGAATTGCAGCCTTTCACAAAGAAAACCTACGGCCCCTTTGATTTCATTTTGCGTTAACCTGAAAATATACACATTTCCGTCTTTTTCAACATGGAAATAGATGTAAACACGAAAATCTTGAGAAGAAGTGCATCTAGGGAGAACAAATTAAATCCATAATTTTCAAATAATAAACTTGAAATTCTAATTGCAGTATGCATATAAAAAAACAATTAGAATCCAAAATTTTCAAAAATGTTAATGTTGCCTATCACTCTGAAACCCAAGTTTCGAACTCCGATTGTATCTAGTTGGTCAGTTCAGATCCCCCCCCCTAAACTAGCCCTTGCGACAATACATGTTTTGTCACATGGCTAAGAGTTATTTAAAAGGGAGATATAAACTTAGCTAATAATATCAATTACACTAAGAGGGGACAAATGTACATTGAAAATGGGCAGGGAACAAAGATTTCAAACACGTCTAAGTAGCCGAGTTACTGACCAGGGGTGAACATAACAGCAAAAGAGAAACAATTCTCTCGCTGGTCAGGCGACACTTTTTGGCACTTGGTATAGACATCCTCAGAGCAAAGATGTAATATTTGGGGTCAATGATGGAGCCGAACAGGCTACCATTAGTTGTGACGGAAATAGTTATTTTAATACAGACTAGAGTACGGACGAAATCACTGCGTCAAAAGTAATAACAGGAGCGGTCGCGTAAAGCGTAGTTTAAAAGGGGAACATTCAGGAGGAACGCGTGTGTGTTCGAATGCAGAAAAGGCCGAATGAAAGTAATAAATGAGTTCAACTATAGTCTGGAACTATGTGTCTTACCACACCTGAAAAAGAGATTCTATGCTAACAAAATCCTGAGCTAGGGCACCCTCATATCGACAAATTCCTTAATAGCTATCACCTACTCACGAGATACGAACCCGGAACCCCTGTTACCGTCGCACCCTGTGACATCTCTCCATTCCAGTAATTATCAAGACTATTGTTCATCGTGTAAAGTTCAGCAGTGGCGGAGCTAGTCAATTTTAAAGATAAGAGGCCGGATACCAGAATATGTCTTGCAGCTTTCTCCCATAAATGAAGTTTTACAAACATTTTCCGGGTGCATAGCAGAATGGTGACACATTTTCTCGACACAAATTTATGAATGTCAGCCTTAATGGTAGATACAGAGAGACGGAATATCGATAGAATGGTGTCTTCATTTGAAATGGAGCGTTATTAGCCTTACTTTTACAATCACACCTACCTGAAACTTTAACGTTTATATGCTGATTAGAATGGGCAGAATTAAAATAGCATCTGATGTTATAAATTTCCACAAGCCCAACTCTTTAGAACACAATAAACATTCAGCCTTTTTACCATACTGAACCAGAAACAGTCAATTCCCCATTCTTTGCGAATTTCGTATCTAGCATTCTCGTGCGCCATTCTCAGTGAAACGTCATTGTATGCTGTTATTCTGCATCTTCAGCGCTAAGGCACAGTGGAATGGATGAGGAAGAGGTGGCAGTGTTTGTCCACAAAGGTAATCAAACTCCCCAGGCGTGCCCCAATCCATTACCCATTTCATATTTTCATTCATCGCCCAAATGTGTACCATCTAATTAAAGAAATTTAGGTCTAACTTGCAGATATATATCTCGAGATTTCAATAGGTATGAGAGTGAGTGAGTGAGTTAATGACGGAATGAATGAGTGAGTATGAAGGCTACGAGTGCGCGCGCGCGCGTGCGTGTGTGTGTGTGTGTGTGTGTGTGTGTGAGTGTAAATAGCTCATCTAAAATCCAACAGTGGGAAAGAATCAGCTAGATTCCCAAGACATCTTCTGGCCAAATTTGGCACTTTTGGTTGATCAAATGTGTTTTGGCAGAGTATTTTCTCAGAAATCTTTCTCTTTTTATAGTATTCTGAGAGTTTTAACTGACTAATTTTTAAGTATGTTGTCTAATAATTTTAAATACCAGCAAAGAAATGCTCAGCTATTGGACATGTGCAACCTAAGGCTGAAACTTGTCAGAATAGTTAGGCATGCGTGGCCGGGTGTTTCAGTAAGCTTCATTTGCAAGCGCACCTTGTCGCCGCGTACGAGGCAAAGGTACGTACTTTTTGGAGTACTAACGTTTAACTATTCCGCCTGGGTAGTGTGGTGTTAGCGTGTCTGCCTCACATTCAAAAGGTCATGAGTTCGAATCTCGTTTAGGGTGAGTAAGGTTTTTTTCGGGGTTTTCCCTTATCCAGAGAAGACGAATGTCGAGTAATTTTGAGCTCCATGGACCCCGAGATCATTTGAGCAGCATTTCACCAATTTCATTCATCGTTCGATATGACCAACCAGGTTAAAGGACGTTAAACTAGCACAAAAAAAAAAAAAACTTTGTTACATTTAACCGACATATTGTATGTGTATTATTAATTATGGTATTCTTCATATAATATGTATATTAATGTAACAATCCGTGATACAATACAGTATAGTTATAATAATAATAATAATAATATGACCCGTTCATCACGAAACATATAAGATTACTTCTTAGGTAGTTGCCTTGACCTACATATCTACAACTGAGTTTTGTTTACCGTGGTTAGGAAGGTGGGTTTCTAAAAAAGAGTTTCGAAAAGAGTTCGAATGCCGCTTCAGTCTGCAACTAGTCCTCGAGATCGCTGGTTCAAACCCGGTAGAGGGAGATGATTTTTTTTTCGGGCGTAAAATCCTCGGAAGGTAAATAAAGCCTGTAGTTCTATGTCTTAGATTTAAGCCACGTAAAAGAACCTCATGCCTGAGATAGGTTTCTGTGCAAAATTGAGTGATGTTTCGTACCCAATATAGAATGTGACGCTGGAAACCACTATATTTCAAGCTTTTCCAATATTAAAAACAATTTAATTGCTTAATTTGAGCAATCAAAGAGAATGAAAAATGTGTCGCAGATGTTAATATGAAAGGTATAATTGGCAACGTAGAACATAGGAACGATGGAAGTTGTAGGCGGGACTTAAGTTATTATTTATCCATGTATTTTGACAATTTTGATATTTGTAGATATTTTTAAAGCACAATTCATTTCAAATAATGTTTGCGAGGCAAGAGATATCTCCCTAATGGCTCCATTTGTTCAATCCTTTTCTCACTCTTTTAAATCCTGTCGATTTTCAGCCTCTTCTCGTGATTGCATTAGAGACCAGCGTTTAAAGTCCACTTTTATTGTTTATTTAAGGTCGCTTTATAACAACGAAGTCGCACATTGTTGAGCCTGAATTTGTGCGACTGCAGTGTTTTTATTATTATTATTTTTTTTTTTTTGCACGTGCGGCTATTTCCAGAAGTTTCCAGTGATTAAACCAACAGATATAAAAAGGGGCAACGAAGCCCTGCCGGATGTGAGATTTCACTGGGTATGCATCGCGCGCAACATAGAATAACTTCGTAGCGAACTGATCTTCGCCGCGAATATCGAAAAGAAACTATACGACAGAGCTATTACGAAAAGCAGTTATTTGTGAGCACATTGTAATCAGTTTGTGGAAAAATAAAAAGCTGTTTATCGAAGTAAAAATGATTTTTAGTTACATAGATGCAACATTTAATTCAAATGCTTTAAATAGGTCTGTGGTCATAAACGCATCAACTTTTAACACTAGAATATAATACACGTTCAGAAACAATTTTATCGTTGAAATATTAATATTGGCTTTAACAAATAAAATAATATTATATGCTAACAGTTTTAATTTCTCGATTGCAAGAAAATGTGCAGGTCATTGAGTAATTGTGGCTATTAGTAATGTATACATTGTAAATAGTCAAAATGAAGTTCATAATGATTCTAACTGCTGTGGTTCCAAGTGCAGTTTGAAGAGGAGTTTTATTTAGAAAATGATCCCCGCACAAAATTTAAAACCTCCTCGCTATATTGCATTTTGTCTATAAGATAATCACGCCATAAGCCACGCGATTTAGGGTGCTGTTGTTCTTTAAAGTTAGTATTCGGAAGACAAAGTACTTTTGGCCTGAAATTATTGATAAGAGTATAAGTAGGCTCTTCTAGCATTAAACAATTGCAATTCCATGTAATTAGATCCATTATGATTGTGCAAAAATAAAAACAAAACCTTTGCAATTTCATTAAATTAGATCCATTATGGTTGTGCAAAAATAAAAACAAAACCTTTGCAATTTCATTAAATTAGATCCATTATGGTTGTATGTTCGTAGCATTAACATTATAATTAGTCGCGAACATGGTTTATAATGCCTTTACTAGGTACAGTTGGCCGGACTATTTTTAACATCGTTACTAAGGCTGACAATTCATCCGTGAAATGTTTAGCAATGTCGGTGACATTTGTGATACACTTGGTTTTGTCAAAAAGTTCCATAAGCTGGTTCATTGAGAGGGGAAAATTAGCGACTTGTGATTCAATTATTGTCTTGGTATCAGTTGATATATTTTCTTCTAGATCGTCTGAAGTGGTTCTTTTTATATTTTACCTTTTCTTTCTTTTTCCTGATTCTTCAGCAACCTTTTTTGAAACAAAAAAAAATCTAATATTTACGATTCTGTCTCACTTTCAGTAAACAAAATAAAAGAGGTTATATTTGAGTTGGTGAATAGCAATAATCTCTTCATTTTTGTAGTGAAGTTGTAGTGTTTGTATTTTATTGTCACTCATGGTGACTGGACGACGTAACTGGTGAGTTAATAAATTTATGGGGATAAGTTCAGGAGAAAGTAAAATGACTTTAGAAACACTGTCATTATATAGTTGTGGTTGGCTGGAGGGAAACTTTGTTTTGTGTCGTTCCAGTATCACTAGTAGCAACTGTATGAGACTTAAGAGGCTGGAGGGAAACTTTGTTCTGTGTCGTTCCAGTATCACTAGAAGCAACTGTATTAGACTTAAGAGGCTGGAGGGAAACTTTGTTATGTGTCGTTCCAGTATCACTAGAAGCAACTGTATTAGACTTAAGAGGCTGGAGGGAAACTTTGTTTTGTGTCGTTCCAGTATCACTAGAAGCAACTGTATTAGACTTAAGAGGCTGGAGGGAAACTTTGTTCTGTGTCGTTCCAGTATCACTAGAAGCAACTGTATTAGACTTAAGAGGCTGGAGGGAAACTTTGTTCTGTGTCGTTCCAGTATCACTAGAAGCAACTGTATTAGACTTAAGAGGCTGGAGGGAAACTTTGTTTTGTGTCGTTCCAGTATCACTAGTAGCAACTGTATTAGATTTAAGAGGCTGGAGGGAAACTGTGTTCTGTGTCGTTCCAGTATCATTATTAGCAACTGCATTAGACTTAAGAGGCTGGAGGGAAACTTCATTTTGCATTTCTGCGCTATCACTAGAGCCAACAATGTTAGATGTGGCTAACTGAGGATAACATTGTTTTGTATAGGTGGATCATAAGTTTTTGACAGTTTTTACAACTGGATCACTGTGTTTTTGATCAGAAAGTTATGTTGTAATAAATTTTCCTGAGCTTCGGTTATTATTTATGCCCTAATTTCTTTGCAACGAGGAATATTTACAAATTAAAATAGCCAAATTAAATAAGCAATGGATCAGCAGCACAAAAGGGCAATTACACGATGTTTTTTTTCCTACAGTCAATATTCGCTTTAACATTCCACAAGTTTATATCAGGGTACGGAAATTTTGGAGTCTATTTTGATAAATTTAAATTACAGAACCGCAATGGAATTTATATAACTGTCTTGAGGAACAAACAGTTAAACACCTTTTGTTTCATTGTCCTGTTTTTGAAAGAAGATACCTCTTTGCTGGGCATTTAAACTCTTGTGGCTTGCATTTACGAGCAAACATGTCCAACATCTCCAACTGTGGTTATTATTTCTGAGCATATACCCTGCAGTAATGGTATCCCACAAAAAGATGCGTAAACACCATCTACACCTAATACTGCCACTTTTGCGAATTTATCACATAGTCCTTCCAGTATGGTTGGCTGCTGGTTTGACTATTAGAAAAAAAATCTGATGTGTTACACTCACATGACTTTCTCTAGCTACTCTACAAACAAACTTCTTACGAAAGATAATTCTTCTTTCACCACCATGCTAGTCAAGATAAACATTAGCAGAATTTTATTACTTAGTTCCTTGTAAGTAGAATGGAACTAAGGGAATGCACTAGGCTAAACTGATAGTCAAATGTTTTAAAAGATGCCGTTATGCGATTGCCATTGTAAATCGCTTCTTTGCTTAGGCCAGGAGTAGAACAAAAGAAAAACGGACACTTCCATCTGAGAAAAGCATATACTACTCAATTGAATCTAATAACAAGGAATACCTCGAAAACGGTAAGCTCCGCGAAAAAAATGTATATGACATAGCTTGTGTATTTTAACAAGATCTACATTTTTTGTAGATTAAGTTTTTATCTATCTTTTACGGTTTAATAGTTATGCCAAATTAAGCAAACTTCATCCAGAATAAACAGATCTTTAGAAGCTATTCCCAGAAAATTCAAGATATATATTTTATTTGTGATAGAAATGGCTTTAATATATGGTATTTTAATCAAAATCGTTAGAGCCATTTTTAAGAATAACAAAATTTTCGAAAATGTTTTCATGTAAAGGGTAGTTAGGGATGGGAGATTTTCTTGAAAATCTTCGTGTCGAATCCTTGGAAGATATACCAAGTTTGGATTTTAACCGTCTTTTCGTTTTTGAGCTATGCTCTCCACAGACACACACACGCACACACAGACAGACACACACGCACACACACACAGACAGACACAGACGCACACACACACACGGACCTTTTTCTGAAAACACTTTTTTTGGATTCAGGGGATCCTAAAACATGCATTTCCGTTGAAATCTCGACATCGAATTTTTGGGTGTAATACAATACTTCTCTATCCCTATGTACATTGTACATATGGGGCTAGAGAAAGTAAAAAACCAAAATAATTTCCAAAACACAATGGATTATTGCTTTAAGAATTTTAAAGAGGAATAGTCTTTTAAAATATGTTCTTGAGGTTTACATTGGAAGCAGAGCAGAACATAAGAGGATACATATATCCAGTGTGAAACATCATCTACAGATATGTGAAAATATTCAGGTAGCTTTTCTTCATCGTCTAGTGCAATAAATACCGGCGAAAACTCAATATATGAAACAACCTGGCATTAGAGAAAGTTGCGCATAGGAACGAAACAGGCGTGACCGTCTTTATTTCAAAAGAAAATAATTTGTCTTCTATCATAACTTTCTCTGGCTGTTCCAAATACAAAGTATTCTTATAAAATATTATTATTTTATCTACATCAAGCTATTACAGATAAATATTAGGAATTGAACTTAATGCTTGCTTTATTATAAGTAGAAGGGAAATAAGGAAATATACGTATCAGGCTAAAGCGATAGTCAAATCTTTAAAAGCTGGTCGCTGTGTGAAACAATTATATTCGTTTCGTTTTGTATGGTCTGTTAGAGAAAGTAGTTTAAAACTGAAACCAATAATAAGGAATATCTCAGAAACGGTCAACTCTACAAGAAAAATATGATGTGAACCATTCACATGACTATCTCTATATCTCTGCAACAAATTATTCTTAAAAAAGCTAATGCTTCTATTTACTTCGTGTTAATTGAGAAAAATTAGCAGAAATAGACTTATTACTCGCTTTCTTGTAAGTAGAAGCGAAATAAGGAAGTACCTTAGTTTAAAGTGATAGTCAAAATCAGGTTGCTATGTGACTGAAGTTCCTCTGTTTGTATGGACAGAATTTGACAAATTCTTATATGAGAAAAGTATAAGTTTTTCACAGCTGAAATCAATAACAAAAATTATCTCAAAAACGATCAACTCCACAAAAAAAAAAAAAAATGTATATGTCATAAATTGTGTGTTTTATCCTGATCTACATTTTTTGTGTGATACGTTTTTGTCTGACTCTTACGATTTACCAGTTATGCAAAATACAACAAAAATCATCCAGAACAAAGAGGTCTTTAGAGGCTATGCCCAGAAAATTCAAGATACGCATTTTATTTGGCATGTAAATATCTTAAATATAAGAGCTTTTAATCAAAATCGTTAGAGCAATTTTTGATAAAATATTTTCCATGTAAAGGTAGTTTGGGGTGGGGGGATTTTCTTTAAAATCTTCCTGTCGCATACTTGGAAGATACCAAACCTAAATACCAAGTTTGGTATTTAACGGTCTTTTCGTTTGTAAACTATGCTGTCCACATACACACACACACTCGCGCGCGCGCACACACACACACACATGGACCTTTTTCCAAAAATGTTTTTTCGGACTTTGGATACCTCAAAACATATATTTCAGGTGAAATTTTGACTCAAATTTTTGGGTGGAGTACAATTCCTTCTCTATCCACGTAGTACATTGGTCATGGGGCTAGAGAACGTAATAAAATTCTTTTTTTTGGACTCAGGAGACCTCAAAAAATATATTTCCGGTGAAATCTCGACATCGAATTTTTGGGTGGAATACAATACCTATCTTACTTAGCTAATATGTACATTTTATGTATATATGTGCTAGGGAAAGTCAAATATTTTTATTATTTTTTAGCGAGATAAACAACATATTTTGTTTGAAACCTTGCATCTCCTGGTCTCTGCACAATGATTAGAGCAACTGGAGACTCATGGTTCAAATCCCGGCTATAGCATTGAATTTTTCCAACTTCTTTTCCATGCATTGTCCAGTGTGGAAGAAACAATTCTTAGAAGACACATTTGTTTTCTTAATGACACACATTTTCTAACTGAAAAATCCTTGTACGTATTATCCACTTAAAACAACAGACGATCTTTGGCTATCCTCTTTGGACCTAATGCAATGTGTAATATGACAAATTTTGCAAACGATTCCTCGATTAAAATGAAGCTGATATAAAATAAAATGTCCTAAGAATAATTTGTGTCCCCGGGAATAAACGAAAGACGGTGGAGAAAATCATGTGAATGTAACACATCAGCGGATTAAAACATTTTATGCACGTATTAAGAACAATACACATGCATGTTTACGTAGGAAATAATTTAAATTACGTACAGGCACAGTTTGATATACGATATATACAGATTAATATAAGTGACTATATATCATACGCGATATTAGGGGTATATATATATATATATATATATATATATATATATATATATATACATATACATATATTTTGTTAAATGGTACCTTATGTATATCAATTTCGGAGAGTTGTTTTTTCTCTTCGTGTAACAGTTTTCCAACAAACCAATCACATAATTTATTACCTGGCGTGCTTTGAAACAAAAAAATGAACAACCCCTGTCAGTATAGACTATGTGTTTTGCTTCCACGTTTTCACACCTCAGTATTTGATCTGCTGGTCTAGATCATTGGCCTTGAAGAAAACATTCGAAGTCAGTTCCGACACCACATTCGTTAGTGTGGTTTGAGTGAAGGCCCGTTCACTCAAGATTACGTCATCCGACTCGCGGTTTCAGGGAAAATAAACACGTATATCTTGCGTGTGCCACGTCTACTTGGAGGTATTAACCAACCTGAAAATATTACTTCTCTTAATAAATAAAATTATAATTCCGAAAATAAAGCAAAGTTGATGTAATGTTCATTCTACTGTTCTCAGTTCATTCATAATCGCCTTTACCTCCCTCTTGTTAGTCCTCTTCGGACTTACAACCGGATGCCTAGGGGTCAGAAGCCTGTCGGAGAACCAAGGCACGAAACCACATAATGGGGAACCTGGAACGAATGGTCAGCCCGTAACCAGGCATGAGCTTGAGAAAGTGGATGATATGAAATGCAAGCAAAATGGATGATAGGAAAGGTGATGATGGAGCAATTGCTGGAATGAGTGGCGGGGGAAACTAGAGGACCCGGAGAAAACCCTTCATCCACCAAAAATCTCACATGCGGGCACTTGGGATCAAACCCGGGCCGCCTACATGTGAGACGAGCGATCTAACAAATCGGTCCCTGTTCTTTGTTACCAATACAGATATCTTCACTTACACTCCTAAGGGTAGCTATCGGAAAACTGTGTAAGAAAGATAAAATGATGAATACGTGTTCATGTATAGTGAATTAAAAGCTATATACAAGTAATATATCAATAATTGTTGGCTTTTCATTCATATTTCTCAGCTTTAGTTTAATACGCTTCTTTATATAGTTCTGATCGATTTGATATTCTATAGCTTTTAGATGAAAGGGAAGGTCCTTATATAAAAATGTATTCATTCTAAGTTTCTATTAATACGATATTATTATTATTATTATTATTATTATTATTATTATTATTATTATTATCATCATCATCATCAGCATCATTATTATCATCATTAAGATCCGGAATTTTAGGTTCTAAAAATTTAAAATTGATTACATCTGCATTAAGATTTCATAAGATCTTACACGTTCAGCTTAACAATTTATAGGATTTTTGAAATATATGTAGATTTGTAGAAATCACTGGGTATGTCGTATTCTAAACACTGTCACCATTTTGTTGTATGATACCGAAAAACACACAATTAAATTTAAACCCCACATGCACACATGTTTTCGTTTCTCGTTTTGCAATCCTAGGATGTTATTGAACGATGAAGAACTTAGAAGAGAGTTTACATCTGAGAATATTTCAGTTTTCCGTTAAAATGCGTTTGAAAGCGGAGAAACTGCGTTCCACTTCACATAAGGTAAGAGGTGCAAATTTTATTTTGACTACTTCCTTAGAGTTCCAAATTAATGTTTCTTGCACCTTTTTCCTATAAAGAACGTGACCATTGTTGCTACGATCTTGAAATATGGACTGCGTATTAAAGCACCTATTTCTTTCTTATCAGGAAAATTGCACAAGAATTCATAAGATGTTACTTATTTAAAAATTGCATTATTCCAGAGGTCTGCTTTCGGTATGAAAATATTTTAAATAGATATATGCACTCTATTTAAATAACCGTCATAAGTATTTTAGTTTCTATAATTAAAATAGGTATTGTTAGGGCCTAACAAAAATTAGTAGAATATAAGGACTATAACATTGAACCGTATTACTCGTTAATTATAACATTAAAATAGACTGAAATTTGAGAGTAAGAGATCAGGAATCAAATTGGTCAGAACTTAAGAACCCAGGCTTTCAATATTATTATTATTATTATCATTATTATTATTATTATTATTATTATTATAATTATTATTACTATTATTATCATCAATCACATTATTTTAAGCTTATGCTGGTTTAAATGCATGGGTAGACGTTACTGACAGATTAGGGAACCCAAATGATTACGCAAAAACAATTATCTGTTCAAAATTAAAAGCAGAAGGTACAGTACCGACGTGAGAAAATCCTCTTTTGTTAATAGTACAAAAAAAGAATGGAATGAATTGGTCTGTAGCAGCCTTTCAGAGCTGTCCTTTGCAGAAGTTTAGGAAAAATCTCATCTTAATAAATGTTGGATAATATATTGTAAATGATACATAAGTGTATGTTTATTATTTAATATTGCTGTAAATAATAATGTTAAACTTATTGGTTATACTGATTAGATAGTTAATAAATGGAAATAGTAAAATAATTAATGACTTCATAACTGTCTACAATTAACTATTATACCTAAAGCTATAAACTGGTAGCTATAATAATCCGCTTCTAAACTGTTAGTTCATATAATTTTTATTAATTGTTTGTAAACTTATTGTAACTAGAGTCGAGGTTGGACTGCTTAGTTCAAATAGTTATTTATTGTTCATTATTCTTTACAATATTATTTTGTACATATAGTTAACCCTGCCACCGGGTAATACCCATTCGCAGAGGAATAAACGCATACGGGTTTTTTATTATTATTATTATTAATAATAATAATAATAATAATAAAGTTTCTTAAACATATTAAGCTTAAAGTTAAGGTTTTTATTTACACTGAAAATTTTAATTGTGAGATTCGATGTAATCTGAAACTAATGAAGTGTTTTAAATCAAACTTTTTAAATACATATATTGATTAACTTCCTCTTAAATTGTTATAATTTTATTATTGGGTTGAAGGTCAGGTCAGCTCACGAAGAGAGAGAAATTGGGCACGAACTATTAGCATTTACATTTTTATAGTAGCACCCTGTAGAAGAAGTTCTTTGTGAAATTAGTCCTCTTAACGCAGGTGGAGAGTAAAGAGAGAGATTGTATAGAATGGCCCGGGTTGCAAACAGTTGCTACATATTTACAGTGCATTTAATAAATCTTTAAAGCGTCTGGAGCTGGCGGGGTAGAGGAGAAGATAAACAGTGACACAAGCACCTCCTTCCCTCTTTCCCTCCCTACGGCGCTTGCGGCCTCCAAGATTGACTAACATGTTTGAGGTACGGATTCCGGCGTATTAACTCGCTAGGTTCAGGGAGGCAAACATCTCAGGTATTTGCTTCGGCATTCGCAAATATTTGTTGTCGAAAGGAAGTGTTGACATTAAATTGTGACGAATATAGTGTAGCGTGCGCGCCGCCGCGCCGTGGCCGCAAGAAGGAGAGGGGTATCTAACCAATGGCTGTAGCCAAGGAGTATTTAACTTGTGAGCTAACCCTTTCCCCTCTCACTCCAGCGTCATGATGCTCCTCTTCTGTGTTCTCTCTCTCTCTCTTTTTCTACTCAGTGACAATGTGTTGCAGTGGCGGGCACGGAACTTAGGTAGAAGCCCTCGTTGTCATCAGCGTTAAACGGTTTTTTGTTGAACCTTCCGGCAGTTGACACACGTTACACTGTCTATACCCCAGCCAGGGACTGCCATTCAGGAGGTCATGGGCTCCTTGGTTTCGGGGGTTTTCCCGGGTCACTAGGCGAATGCTGGGGAGGTCTCTTCATTCACCCGCATTTCTTGTCTCTTCATTTCATCTCCATTTCATTCAACCGGTCTCTTTCAGGGTTGTAAGTGTTCAGGTTGTAAGACTGTGTTGGTGGAGCCCTTCTGTGGGGGTGAATGCGCTCTAGAAATACAGCTCTCGACGGCGGGATGGCGTTGCAAGTCGTATGTAGAACCAGGAAGTACGGTGGTACCTGGAGCACGGGCTCCCAGCGTTCCCCGCTTCAAAGATGAAAAGCTGATTGGAATATGTTAGGGAGTCTCCACGGTGGCTCTTCTCCACCGTCCGGTTTCGGCCCCCCTTTAAAAATACTGTCATTTCATTCTATTCTCCAGGGGGTTTGTCATACAATAAGCCCTGGCTGCAGTGTGGAATCCCCTCCGGCATCACACACACACACACACACACACACACACACATTCATACTAATTGTTCTATTCACTGGTGGTTTAGTCACGCGTGTGTGGATCTTGCGGACAGAAAGAGGTCCGCTTCTTTTGTAGGAAAATAGACCATATCCCTGCTTCACTCATTCCACTATTTTCGACTTTACTTATCTCTGGCACTGTGCTTTGCACCGTAATGAGTATTGACGGCCCAGGATGGATTTCGAATCTCTGTGCTTGATATATAAGCATGATTTCAGGTTAAACTAATTTGTTCCTAAAACATCGAGACATCCGCACTTGAAACCATTTACAGGAGGCATAATGTCACACACTGCTATTTCCAATAATGAATCAAAGTAAAACAATTTGATGGTCTAACTTAAATAATAATAAGAATAACAACAACAATAATAATAATAACAATAATAATCTTCTCTTTATATTGCGTCTTGTTAGCAACATTATCCAACAAAACAAAGAACACTGTATATATTGCGCCTTGCTAGCATATTGTCCAAACAGAATTCAGTCATTAGAATAAAACATAGAGAATGTGCATATTTGAAAGTTTTTACTACTGATGTGTAAGCTTTTGTACATAAACTATGTTCATATGCGTTAGGATTCATAGTATAATTTTGTAATGTTTTCAGTACTTAAGTATGCTGTTATATTTAATTTAAGATACTAGACATTACAGTAGCTGGCCATTGTTGACTTCGTTGGCGAAGTTGTGTGGACATTCGCAATTGGCACCGGGCGAACACTATCTGCTAAGTGGAGTTCTCCCATTTTCCGAACTCTTCATGCCTATTATATTAGGACGGACACGCCAATGCTCTTGAGTGAATTTTTTCGAGCAGGTCCAAACACAAGTAAACGTACAATAGGTATGTTGATCACGTATATGATCATAAAGTGAAACAAATTTTTGCCTGTGCTTAATAGGTGCTCCTTGACAATAAAACGCACTTTCGGAGTCTACTATCTTTATATATCTATATATAGATATATATGCTATTGTATATAATATAAATTAACCTTGTATTGAATTTACTGTTGATTATTTTGTATTTTTAGCTCAAAACTGAAATACATAATAAAAATAAAGATTGAAAAGGAAATTAAATTGCATTTTATATTTATTGCCTCCTTGTCAATGAATAGCACAAATTATAATATTAAAGTTATATAACAAATATTAATATTTTATATGGGATTGCCCAGTAATGTAGTTTTGAGTCGTCTCTTAAATACAGAATAGATTTGCTACGCACAGAGACAGGTAATTTGTAAAATGTATATGAAATACAAACAAACGTATCTATACATATCTCCGTCTATTTCGAATGAGAGGATCGTTCACATTAGCATATGTTATAAGAAAATTGAGTTAATACACCAGGTGGCCCAATTGCCCAATTAACGTGTGCAGATATCCTTTCGTGCCTTAAAAGAGTTGCAGAACTCAACGGGGCAATTTCAAGTTAAAACCCGCCAATGGAGAACCCTCACCAGTGAAGATCGCTCTCATCAGTTCTCTACTGGGGGTTTTAACATGAAATAACCCCGTTGAGCTCTGCGACTCTTTTAACACACGAAGCGAGCCGGTCCCCATGGCCGCACTCGCTAAAGCGCCTGACTGTGTTGCTTCGCGGCGCAGGGGACCTTTGGTTCGAGTCCCGCCTTGAGCATGTGTGTTTGTGAATGTGTACATGTATGTGTATTTGTCTTAAAACAGAAAACGGCAAACAAAGGAAATTTAGGGAAAAAAAGGGGGGGTGGGAAGCGATATCTGCACACTTGAAATACGTTGCCACTTGGTGTAGGAGGCAGCCCAGTATAAACATTTCCGGCAGTATAAGAAGTCTAAGATCTATCAAGAGTTGCTTACATTGCGTTTTCATTGTGCATTATGTATAATAGATTAAATGAAACAATGATTTTAACATTCTCTCATTGCTATTGTTATTATATTACATTTGTCCTTTTCTTGCTACATGCATCAAAATACAGTAAAAACCAATCTACGCTTATTGCACACATCTGAAAACAGATATTTAAACAAAATATTCCTTATACTTTTAAGCTGTGCAATTTCTAATGAACTTCTTTGTATTACGTGTTTATTATATCAAGTAATTCTTCTTCCAAGTATTATGTTAGAATTATAAATGGATGGTAAGCCAAACATACATGTACGTTATTATTGTATAGTTGTCCTTTTTTAAAATATTCCTTGTCATTGGTTTCTCTTGTATTTGGTTTCTTTTCTCAAACGGGACCATACAAAGCGAACCGAACCGAAATTGTTTAACATAGCGACCAGCTTTAGCCTAATATATTTCCTTATTCTCCTTCTACTTATAAGGAAGCAAGTAATAAGACAAAGTCTGCTAACGTTTATACAGATTAGCATGACGTAGATAAAAGAATAATCTTTTGTAAGAAAAATCTGTGTTATGTGAATGGAATACATACATTTTTTAATTTTTTTTCTTCTTTTACCCTAAAATATGCTACAGTATCTCAAATATGAGTCTCCTTGCAGATGTCAAACAATTTATATTTTGTTTTAATCTTTGCAAATAGTGTTAAGTTGCATGTGTGTGCTCCATCATCTGGTTGTGAAAGCAGAAGATAAGTGCCTTGCAGTTCTCGTGCACTAAACAAACGTTCTCAAATATAAACAATGACGACAATAATGCTTAAAAATAGCAGAAATCCTCAGTAAGAGGCTTTCTCACTTGCACCTCAAACAAAACAATACACACGTCTCTTTCTGTCCCGAGAATATACAAGTACACACAAACTCGCTTCATAAAGGGTAAACAGATTTCCACGAGGGAACATGATAAACATGGAAGCTAAAGAGGGGAGAGCTAAAAAAAGCAGAGGTGACTAGGGGGCGGGAAGAGGTAGAGAACAGTGAAAATGTGATTATTGTTTTCACTAAAGAATGTATAGCCCCTGCTGGACTAATTGAGTGTTAGATTCCTGATAATTCTGTGTTCTAAAAACAGTGTGTTATTTGTAATGTTTACCTCCCTGAGTAGGAGTTTATTTACACACCTCTAGGGACATATGGCAGACACGAAATTTTAAAACAACGTGTTCCAGTCGGATATAGCGTACATAACACTGTGAGGACTCCAGCTTCGTTAAAATCCTATACTAATCAAACATTATTAGCTGTCTTACGTGGATTAATTCTATGCATGTCACATTATTTGGGTTATTCATGGACTTTGAATATAAGACTTAGGGCGACTGCTAGCAGAAATTTAAGTTTCTGTTTAACAATCATTATAACAAATGGGTTTATGTTACAGACTATATTGTATGTAGAAATATAAGAAGCTCTATTTTAATATAAAAATATCTTATATGTTCCATTCACATGTCTTCTTCTACCTATTCTGCAACGAACTATTCTTACACAAGCTTATTCTACTAATTACCTCAAGTTAATCAAGATAAACATTGGCAGAAATAGTCTATTATTTAGTTCCTTAAGCAAACTAAGGGAAATATACTAAGGTAAAGCGATAATAAGATACTTTAAAAGCTGGTGTTATCTGATTGAAATTCAGTTCTCTGTGCATCGCTAGGAGTAAAACAAAGTAAAAGGAATGGCACATTCCCGTTTCAGAAAAGCTTAAGTACTTTAAAATTGAAATCAGTAACAATAAATATCTCACTCAACTTCATTAAAATATATGATACAAATTGTGTGTTTTACCGAGATCTTCATTTATGGTTTACCATTATGCAAATGTCACCCATTATGAAGATATATTCAGCGCCTATTCCCAGAGAATTCAAAATATTTTATTTGTCGTGTAAATATCTATAATATATGGTATTTTAATCAACCTTGTTAAAGCCACTTTTGAGAAAATCAAAATGTTTGAAAAATTTCCAACGTCTTGAAAATATTCGCGTGTCATCCTTGGAGATGCTGAAATTAAACATTAAATTTTGTATTTAACGACTTTTCGTTTTTGAGTTATGCTGTCCACACACAGATTTAGACACACACAGACCTAGGATTCAAGGGTCCTCAAAACATGTATTTATGTGAAATCTCAGTAGAGAATTTATTTGTGGAAGATAATGCCTTCTGTAGCTATTATGTACATTGTATATGTGTGATAGGCCTATGTATGTTGCCATACATATATAATTTGTGACACTTTTATAATAAACTTTAACTTATTAGTACATAATTCAATCTATTTGAACATTTTAAACTATGATTCTCGTGAATAATTAGATAATTGCATTACAATAATGAATTAATGATGCACTTTGTTAGTTGTAAGCTTTCGAATTTAAGATGACCAAATAAGAAGCAACTCCATAACTCAGAATTAAACTACGGAAACGTTACTATTCTTTTAAAAAATGCTGGTATTCAATAATATGCCCTAAAATTTCTGGAAATGTCATAACTTTAACACTTTTTTTTAAGTTTCTACTAATTCAAAAATATAAGTTCGAAAATTTTTCTTTTAAAATTTTAGTTCAGAATTTTATCTGTTTTGTCTTTAACCATTATGACATAAACAATTATTTTTGGATAAATATTTAGAGTAGTAAATATTTAGAACATTTAGAATTGCGGTGTTATCGTTTGCACCACATTTGGGACGCCTTATGCGGTGAGCTCAGACGTTGGGTGCCCTGGGCGGTGGTCTTATCCCCACGCTCAAAAAACCAGATGCTAAGTTCTCTGCTTCGACCCTCGTCGATGACGTTGGTAAGACTCACTCCTCTACCTATGAGTAGACCCACGTATCTGGTGAGATGAATTTACTACCGTTGAATTTTGCCTCGGCGTTGCTCAGCCTGCACGATGGTTGACTCTCTCGGGGTGGTGCGGTTAATGGGGATAGTTCAGGGAGTGATCTTATAATAATTAAAACTTACGTAACTTTCCTGGAGTTTATTTCTTACTAGGAGAAGCGAGATAAGCACTTTTTCTTTACAATTATGCTAACTTGTACACTTGTTATGAACTTTAACACTTGGCTGATCACACGTAATTATAGTTCCTTCTTCTTCCTTAATTCTGCGTTATACAATATACTTTAACACACGTCACTATCTTTAAAGATACTTAGGGCTCTGGAGACTACTAAGCTTTCATTACCCGTTACAATGTTTAACTTTGTGTGATGAATTTACGTTCAGCCCGACAACCGACAGCATGCCAGCGACAGATAGCATACAGCAGATATCAACAGACAGTAACAGAGAGTAAAGCAGACAGCAGATAGTAACAGATTGCCCCAATGTGCAGTATATACTAAAAATACCGTCATGGCGGCCTCTTTCTGATTGGACAGAAAGGCCGCGCGATTGACATAAATGTTGCCCAAAAGCCAGTTTTCTCTTCTCAGGGTGCACTGCAAACCTCACGTGACATGTCTTGTACAATGAAGAATTACCGTCCTCCGAATTTTAAGGTTTACCCCCGTTGTAACTCGATTGTACGTGACTGGACAAAAGTAACCTTTCTAACAAAAGCGCTACTCACCCCCTTCTACTATCTTGGTGTCAGCTTTCTGTTTCTGCTCCAAGCTGAATTGGCTCTGTTAAATACATACAGTTGTGCTCTTTTAGCTTTACATTGATAAATAATTAATAACTAATAATAGTTTTGATAGGGAAGCTAATTAACGGTCTCAGAAAATAGTGCAAAGAACAAAAGTGTGAATTCACACAAATAAACCACAGCTGGTACCTGATTTGAAATGGGGAAAAGTACAGTTGCATTGCCAAGGTATTTAAATATTTAATCTAACTTAAAGGGCGGAAAAGAAATAAAATACCCCGAGAAGTTGTTCTTGAGAGAATTCATGGGACATCAAATGGTTAATCATTGAGTAAACCAGAGGAAGCAGCGATGCTCGATGCTCACGAAAAATCTCCTAATGTGCACTGCATGAACAGCGAGACAGTGCAGTAACAGCATGCACTATTTTGCGTTTGAAGTAGTGCATATCCACCTTTCATAATGATGGAAGCGAGTTGTGCTTAACTTTAAAACTGAAACCTTAGGGTTTGATGTATTACTTCCTATCACTATTGTTTTAGTTAAAAAGTCCAGTCCCTTTATTTAGTGGCAGTAGTTTCTTAACGAAATTTTCTTTATAAGAATCATCATTTGGGTTTATTTAAATAGAATAGTGAATTATCGATCTATTGGAAAGAGGTTTGGGTAGACCTCGTATGAGGTGGATGAATGATAGAGGCAGGAACAGATGATCAGAACACTTAATTCTTGAAGAAGATTTTAAAAAAAATTGTGTTAATCTACTTTAAATACACTATCCTGAGGTTTAAGCTGTCCTGTTAGTGGGGCGATTTTCTACTGTTGTAAAAAGTAACTGTCTTCCTACTTCATACATTATATATAAAAGAGTCTATACAGATGCTAGGGATATGGGTGAGCAGATTTCGCATAATGAGAGATAAAAATGGAGGATAATAAAGTCCAATAACAGTTCCATCTATCTTAAAAAGCAATAAAGATAACTGAACATTATTGAATACATTATCTGCACAGTCTGACAACAGACCAAGTCTTAAGATTCAAATGTTTTGTTCTGATTTGCGGTCAGGCAATGTTTGGTTTTTGTTTGTGCTTGAAATCCGGTTCGTCACGTGCCTGTGTGTTTATTATCAGCTAGTGCCACTAGCGCGGGGTGGGGTGCTTTTCTTTCAAGTTTTCACGAAACCTGAGCTAAACGCTGCGTACAGGATACGTATAACATTTAGTCTGATGATCAAAGATAAAGCAAATTCAAATTTGAATTATGAAAATACCTCCTTCAGATGTATCATGGAAAATAATTAAATCAAAGTCACAACTTTACTGAACAAAACATTTATTGTCGTTCAATAGCTACATCAGCAGTATGTATGTTCGTTTATACCAGTTGTTTAAAATGTACTACGCTAGAATTTATGCAGATATCGCATCGTCTTAGGCAATTTTGCCCTACACTCGTTAGAGCCTCTGCGTTCTGCTCAACTTCTAGACCTGCTTCAAACACAAGTTTGTGAAGACCATCAATGATAGCAACCTCGTCATGGTACAGCAACGCTTCAAATATCCCTAGAAATAATAATCTAAAAGATTGGGCTTTGCTATAAGCAAGAAACATATCCAAATACTAAATACTCGGGATTCGTAAAGACTGCCATAGTTCTGTATGCATTACCTATCTGAAGCATTAACAGAACCAGTTATTGTGCAAGGTGTCCAGGCACATTACTGTCAACGTTCCTGACCTTCCGCCCTAAACACAACGCCAAATGTGGCGAGTTTACAAGCGCATGGCTACGACTTTAGTCCAGTAAACACGCTGGAATCCAACTCTTTAATATCACTTTGTGGCTAAACAACTCATTTTAGCAACAAATGGTAAAATCACGAATAACTCATCTTTTGTAGCTCTATCTTATTATTCTAATTGCAGAAGTAGACGATAAAGGAGTGGTGACTTCAAAACCAAACAGTTCACACATTTTATTTGTTATTTATGCAACCATGCACAGGAACTTGTGTTTTAGCTTAACGTCAGGAAGTTGCCGTCGAAGTATGTGCACTCAGTCGCTAACACCTTGTAATGATGTGTTGCTTTCGTTTGTTGCTGTAAAACTACTGATTATGCAATGTGCAGTGTGCGACAGAAGAGAGTGGGGCAACTATCGTTGTCTCTGTCGCTGAGCCTTATCGACAAAACTGCGTCTCGGATAGCACTGTATGGGATAAAACCATATTCACAGATATACCTATATGTTTTGCGTTCTCTATACTGCACCACTTACTCTATTATCAAACTAGGATATACTGGATCGATTTATTGACGACGAATCCTCCTAAATAAACAAATTATAAAAGGCATTCGATTTTAAAACTCTTTTAAAACATTGGTTATATTTATATACTTATGGTATTGTAGGTTACCAGGTGGGGCAGGTTTCACCCGTACACTGCGCATACTAGGGAGTGGTAGCTTCAGTGGTAGAGTTGTTCACGCATACGAGAAGGAAACGGGTGGCCTCAGGTTTTAAGGTGCAAGAGGGTGTACTCTTGGGTTAGAAAGATCAGGAGCCATAAATTAATACACAAGGATGAGAGGAGACACAGGGATGTTTCTGTTAAGAAGATAATGTGTGGTTAAGAGATGAGGCAGCCCAAAGGTTACCCACATTCCATTCAACTCACTTGGTACTTTATGAATCTTGTAGTTTACGCTTTAAAATAAAAACTATGCCGTTTGTCAGTAAGTAGGACTGCACGACTCCCAACGTTAGCAGCTCAGATGAATTGAGCCTAGTTACTGAAGTTGTTATAATTAAACCCATGCTTATGCTAGCATTCTTTTAAGAGGGTACAGCTAGGCCAGCATTTCGACATCTTGCCACTAATATCGATTGCTGAATTTGATGCATCATTAACTCTTACTAAATGAAATATAATTTATTCAAAATCAGTATAACAGGTACCCTAGAATATTGTCTACAACTACATAGATTTCAAATTTTCTATTGCACATACTATGTACCTAGGAGGTAGAGAAGGCATTGTATTCCACCCCAAAATTTGACATTGAGATTTCAGTGGAAACACACAGTTTAGGTTGCCTGAATAAAAAATAGCATTTTTAGAAAAAGGGGTTCTGTGAGTCTGTGTGTTTGTGAACAAGATGACTCAAAACGAAAGTTGGTTAAATACCAAAATTTATAAACAAGATCAGCATCTTCCAAAGATGGGATAAGAAGATTTTCAAGTAAACTACCCACCCCAAAGTACCCTTTACATCGAAAATTTTTCGATCATTTTGATTTTCTCAAAAATTGCTCCAGCAGTTTTAATTAAAATACAGTATATAAAACATATTTACCTGAAAAATAAAATTATACCTTGAATTCTCTGGGACTAATCCCTTTATATTTCTTCGTTCTGGATGAATTTTGTATAACCGGCAAAGAGATAGAGATAGACAAAAACTTACTGCATGAAAAATGTAGATATCGTTAAAATACATACACACACGCACGCTATATATATATATATATATATATATATATATATATATATATATATATATATATATATATATATATAACCAGCTTATAAAAGAGTTGAGTATCGCTTTAACCTAGCTTCCTCCATTATTTTTCTCCTACTTATAAGGACAAATTGTCTTATAAGTTATAATAAAGTTGTGATGATGTGAAATTTGTGAAGTAGTTAGAAGAATTTGTTTGCAGGACAGGTAGAGAAAATCACGTGAATGGAACACATCAGAGTTTTTTTCACAGCAGATACAAAATGAGTTGTAATGTGGAATTTAGTACAATATTTTTACATTTCCTAAATGGTTCAATTCGCTGTTCTTTGCCGAAGGTAGTTTGGATTTGCTAAACAACACTGGGTAATCCCTGACCAGTTTTACAAAGCTCATTGATCGAATAAAAACAACTATTGTCGAAATTAAAATGCAACAAAACAAAACAGAACAATCTTCATCACTTACACAGAACGCCATTAAACACGACACGTTGATGATGCAATGGAGCCTAGGAGGTTGGGGAGATGTGATAGAATATCGGTTCTTTTTATTCTTTCGAAAATCAAATATTCTCATACAGTGGATATAATAATGAGAATAGGATTTTAACGCTCTTGCGTCTGAAATTATGCTCACTGTGTATGTGAGTTAATTAATAATTTTCTAACAACTTAACTAATATTTTATGTTGCTCATAGTGCACATGCGTGTACTGTTTCATCATTTTGCAAATTTTACTGCATATTTTCTCAATAATTTTAATTGTTTTCTCACAGAAACCGTGTGTAGGACAGGAGTTGGATAGAGTCAGACTGAAAAAAGTAATACTCTACCATTGAGCTAACATGGCAACATGCCGGCATAGTCTGACTCTACCTATCCAACTCCTGTCCTTCAGACGGTTTCTGTGAGAAAACAATTCAAATTATCACAATTGTACATAATAGTTGGCTATACTATGAATCCTGGGACTTAAAGTACTTACAGCATTGGGTTTGTCATCTCAAAATAATTTGACATCACCTTGTATGGTTTACCGGGAAAATGCGAGTCAGTTGAGAAATTCAATGCTATGCTAGCGTGTTGCCGTGGTAGCTCAGGGGTAACGCAACCGGCAAGAGACCGAGAGATCAGTGGTTCAAATCCCGGCTATGGCATTGAATATTTCAGTCTGGCTCTACCTGTGCATATTTTCATGTTTTACATGTGTGTTTCAAAATATGTATTTTTATTTCATTCACTTTATCGTTATAGTTGATTCATAATATATTTCCAAATGATATATCGCCCTCTCCATTGAAGTGATTACCATGCTAGCTTCTTGTACTCAAAGTCGCGGGTTAAAATTCGGTGGAGGACGATGGATTTTTGGTCATAAAATTCCTTAGCATGGCTTCCTTCGGAAGGGAAGTAAAGCTCTTGGTCCTTGTCATAGATTTACGGCACGTAAAAAACCTCAAGGCTGATAAATAGTCCTCTGAGTGAAATTAAGCAGCCTTTCACGCCCAACATAGAATGGGACGCTGAGAACCACAGTAGTTAGAGAGCATCCATAAATAAAACTTCATTTAATTTTCGAATTATATGTGCCATCACTTGAGTCTTGAAATGTGGCAACAATGATAGTAGCTCACAAGCAACGCCATCGATTGCTCACGGCATTTAATTAAATCCCTGGCTTATCTGCTCGCAACCATTTGCTGACGCATCATGTTCATATATATGATAGCGATACATCTGATATAAAATTTACTTTGAATTTTATTATTTATTAATGTATATTAAATGTGACCTACTAATTTACACAAATAAAATATTTTCAAAATATTCATCTGATAAAATAAAAACTGAATAGTTTTAGAAATTAAGTTTTGAAAATATTACTGCAGTTTTGCAGTCTTTCTCCAGTTTAGGCTTCAGAGTATTATTTTAGGGGTGTATTGCCTGATATGGTGAAGGTTTTTGGTATCTTCAATGTTAAAATAATATTTGATGAGTTTAATAAAGACGTTGGTTTGCATAATAGTTTTGTTAACACAGAGGTTACATAACATTGCCTTAAATTTGATATATATCTTAAAGGATACATACTACTACTATCGGTCAAAATATCGAAAAACTCTTTTTATTACTTTTAATAGTTGTTGGAACCCTAGGGCTCTAAAGAGTACCAACATTAGCTCTTCTAGCCTTGATTAGAGTTCTACAGCCATTCAATACACCTGTTTTCTAGAATAATATTTCATTAAACAGCGTTTTTCTCGAAACTAGAATTTCACGTATTCAAAATGCTCCACGCGTCTCCTTTTTTTTTTTAAATACAATTGAAATTTCCAAAATATGCAGAAGTGTCTATTTTAATCTTACAAACGATACAATTATCATATTACTAACAGTAGTTTTTCAAAAAAAATATTCTATGAAAAATGATTAATTTTAGAAACAAAAATTCTAAATCGTAAAAAATTGTAACAAATGTATTGAAATATTCTCGTTTAATTTATCTTCTAATTAAGAAAATCTCAACTAATTTTCACAAATGTTGACGGGAATCGGACATTTTTATTATGCAATATGTTTTATAATGAAACTTAGGAAATACTTTATATTTTGTCAAGCATTTATGCATTTTATTGAAATTAAGTATTCATATTAATATAATACCAATGCAATCACAGTAGTACTTTCAGATACATTTAAATTTCACTCCCTGTGTCCCTTATACTTTTACGAACATGCTTGGGCACATATTATTGAAGTTTTCAGTGCACAAATACATACATATTAAAAGAATTGTTAGAGTATAAAATTTCTGTCCCTAATAACAACAGACAGGACTCATAATATAAATTACCTCGAGTAAATACTCGTGTTGTATTCATACAACCTTTGTGAGCATAACCACTAATCCCTTCACAAACAAAAGCTTCAAAGCAATGCCTTCAGAATGGCTGTTTTACTCTTTTATTTTTTCATATACAATAGCAGACATTTTAACTAAAATAACGAAAGAGCTGCATTAAACATTTTGTTTGATTCTACGTAGTAATTATGTTGTGTATTGAATACAGCAGAATTTAGAGCTTGGGCGCAAAAAGAGAGAATTTACATATTAAACTGTGAGGGTTTGAAAACCTCCAAAGTATATACCTGGATTCGAAACTGTATTTACAGACAATACTTTTATTTAAGGACGGCTGTTAATTAATTCAGTGCCACTGACATAAAAATTTAAACATAACCACAAACAGAATGCTTAATGTTATTATTTAATCAAATCACTGTGTTGATTAGTATTTAACTTGGTTCCTGGCAGTCCCAGATGCATCAAAACTCGAAAAGCCTTTGTATCGCTTTATTTAGAAAAGTAGCAAAAATTCAGTGTCTGCTTAATTGAATTTAATGAACAAACTGGTAGTGGTGTTAGTTTTTCTTACTCAAAAATGCAACAGTAATTAGTTTTAAACGTTTGTGTTGATTTTTATAGTAGACATTTCATGACCGCAGAGTCGGCGATGCGTGGCGTAATTTTCGATTGGAATTAGCGGTGCAAGCAGCACTCATGTCATGTTTCAATTGTGACGTGTTTGCCCTGAACAGTTGATGCGGAAGTCACGCGGCGAGCGGGCGGGGGTGAGTTGGGGAAGGGACGTGAAACGCGTCGCGAATGTGCGCCCGCTCTAGTGTCAAACGCTCTAACTAAACAGCGAATACCTCTTTTTTTTCTTTCTTTTTCTCCGTTTTAACGCCCTCGCGGCAGTTCAAAGACTGGTGGATTGCAAGAATTTAGATCCGGATACACTGCATCTCTTACCAAAACCGGTGAAAAGTGATTTGTTCCAGTCAGTACCTTTAGTGGGGGAATGTTTTGATTGGAGATGCATTAGGAAAATTGATCTGCAGTTATCCATCTACGTATATTACGCCGTTCAACAGTCAAAATGCGTCAGATACAAAATTAGTTAGAACTTAATTTTCGGTCATTAAACATGAAAATTGCCTTCATTATCGTGCAATGCTTCTCTTTCAAAAATAGGCAGAAAAATAAATTTCACTAGGCTTTTATTTAGCAGATATTCAGCTATGGTATTTTGTTTGTCAAAAAGTTTATGTTGCAAAAGATTATTATTTTATGTACATCATTCAAATAGAGATAAACATTAGTAGAAGTGATCTTATTATCTATTTTCTTCCTTGTGAATAGAAGGGAAATGAGGAATACACTGCCTAAAGGGATATCCATATATTTTATAAGCTGGTTGCTATGTGACTGAAATTCAGTTCTTTTTGCATGGCCAAAAGTAAAACAAAAGAGATATGAAACGAATGAGGACATTAAGAACATTTTAAGTATTTTAAGATTGAAACCAATAACAAGATATATCTCGGAAATGGTAAACTCTACAGAAATAATGTACAACATAAATTGCGTGTTTTAAACAGATCTGCATTTTTGATCAGTAACTGTGTCTAAATCTTCCAAAAGTTGCTCAAAATTAAAAGAACTTGACGGGCATTTCCCAGAAAATTTAATGTATACATTTTATTTGTTATGCAATTATCTGTAATATTTAATCAAAACCGTAACGGTCATTTTTGAGAAAATCAATATTTTCGCGAAAAATATTCCATGTAAAGGGTAGTTTTGTGTGTGAGGGATTTTCTCAAAAACCTTCGTGTCGCATCCTTGGAAAATGCTGAACTTAAATATCAACTTTGGTATTCAAGCGATCTTTCGGTTTTAAGTTATGCTGTCCACAGACTCTCACACGCACGCAGTATTCGCTAAAACCTGTATTTGTTTTTTGCTTTTTGTGCTTTTTTAATCAGTTGTCCTCAAAATATTATATCCGATGAAATTTCGAAATAGAATTTTAGGTGCACTGCAAGAGCTTCTCTACCTATGTACTACGTACATTGTATGTATATGGGAGAGAAAGTAAAACAACAAAGTCAGGAAGAGTAGTTAAGTTACCTCGCCTTACTAGTAGTGAGCGGATAGTGAGTGTACCGACCCCGCCTCCTGTCTCTCCACAGCCCGTAAATATAAGGAACCAGTGTGTAATCACAATAAATTCGCAAAAAAGGTCTATCAGGCATTGTTTAATAGCTTAGCTATGATCGACCCTCTCATTTACTTCAAACTATTCATACATACAGAAATTAATTTCATAGCCATCAACTCAGTTTTAAATTAACCATTAATAGTTTCACATTGATACATTACATTCAAATAACTTCATTGAATCTTATAATAAGTATAATTTGCCCCATTCAACCATTTGCCTATTCTGGAAACAACTCAACAAATTCTCTTTTTCGTCCCTTTTCCATTTCCTTTGTTTTTCTATTTGGTTACTGCTTTACTTTATGCACAATATACAAAGACACAAACATCGAACCCATGATCCCCTGCGCCACGAAGCCCCAAAGCGAGCACGGTCATGGGGACCGGCGTACTACAGCAGCGATTCAGAGCGGAAAGACGGCAGCTGTAAACAGCAAATGTCTTCAGCTTCAAACTTACCGAAGAGTGTGTAACGTCGTTACAAAATGATTCTTAAGACACATATGTTAATAGGCAACAAAAGTGGCTCTATTTTTGTAGAGCTTTTGTGTTCAGGAGTGGCATAAGTTGGATACAATTTTCTCTATGTTTCTTAGGACAATTGTGAGGCAGAGAAGATGAAGAAATTGAAGAATGAGTCCGGATGTTTAAGTTTTTTAATGATAAAATAGATTTCTATCTATCACTATATTAGGATTTTATAGAATCATATAATTATGTCCAATTTAGGAATTTATAGGAGTTGTATAAATCACTGAACTTGCCATTATGTTTAAAACACTAACTTTAAATTTAAATTTAAATTGGAACTTTAATATGTATTTAAAATTATCAAATGTATACCTGAGTTTAGTATATCACTGAAAAACACAAATAATTTCAAGTACTACATGCACAATGATTCCGATTACGCTCATTAAGTATGCCACTGAAAAACACAATTTAATTTCGAACTCTACATGCATTTCATGTTTTCAGAACTTATTTGCACTCCTAGTACGACACTAAACAATGAAGTATGGTTCCAAATCAATGATTTTTGCACTTTTTCTCCACTGAGAACACGACCGATTATTGCAACATTGAAATGAACTGCTCACTAACAGCTTCTATTTTCTTGCAGTTTCTCAACTGGGCCAGATACCGTTTTGTTTCATAGTCCTCCTTTATGCAATGCTTGTGTAATACAGAGATGGTCCGGGTTCGATCCCAAGCAACCGCATGTGAGATTTGAGGTGGACAAAGCGGCGCAGGGGTGGGTTTTCTCCGGGCTCTCCGGTTTCCCCTACCATCACATTCCACCGAGGTTCCATCTTCATGTATCATCAGTGTCATCGCCTGCGGTGCCAGAGCAGTAAAGGCGGGCGTTAAACACTACCCAAAAAAAAAAAAAAAAAAAAAAAAGAGAGTTGATTTTCCCAATTTTTCATTTCACAATTTTTAATGTTATTAATTGATATAAAGGAAATGTAATAAGATATAAATAATAAATGTAATAAGGTATAAATGTAATAAAAGGTACCTTTTAAGTTTTCATAAAATTATAACTATTTAACATTTTCCTTATTCGAATGGCGATCTTTCTTTTTGAAAATAGTTTATAAAAATGTATTTGCTTAAATTTGTACTTTTAGGTTCTATCACAAAAAATAGTCTTATTAGGTTCTAACGTAAAATTAGGTCAATTCAGACTATAAAATTGAAGTGCTTTACTCGTTGGTGCCTATTTAAAACAAATTGAAATTTGGAGAATAACAGGTTAGAAGTAAAATAGTTTAGAATCTAAGAATCCAAGGCTTAATGATCATTGATCGGTTTGAGGGTATGCGGAATATAGCCAAGCGTCAACAGGAATGGCAACCGAAATAAAAAAGATTAATGAGGAAACGAGGAGGGAGATAATGGCAATGATGAATGAGTAAAATTAGTGGGCGACGTAAATGAACATTTGAGGTATAGAAAATAAGATCAACAATGAAGAAGGGGTGGTATGGGTGCCATGGTATAACATAAAAGCACATTGTATATACTTTTAGAAGAATAAATGCTTAAGTCACCAAGTGGCATGAATTGTTGAAGAACTGGTCGATTGCAAATTTCAAGACCTGAAGACCCCCACAATAAAACAGTATCTGCGGTGTCATGTTTCAAGAGGCGTAAATACTAAGAGACAGCTATTTTGTGAAGCTACTTTTGATAATTATTCTTCACATTTCCAGATTCTGGTTTCAAAAACATGCTTTTCTCTACATCTCGGTAACAAATTATTGTAAAGCAGATTTTTCTTCTATCTACTTCATACTAATCGAGGTAAACTTTGGCAGCAATGGTCTTATTATTACTTGATTCCTAGTAAGCAGAAGGAAATAGGAGCACACTAGACCGTTTAAAAGTTGGTTGCAATATAATTTAAATTCGTCTCTTTGCATGTCAAAGTTAACGAACTCCGTATGAGAAAAGTCAAAGTATTTTGAAACTGAAACCAACAAAACGGAATATGTAAAATCTACGAAAAAATGTATATCACATAAATGAAGTGTTTTAACAGGATCTACATTTCTTGTGTAGTAAGCTTTTGCCTGTCTCTTTCAGTTTAACCGTTATGCAGAATTCAGTAAAATCCATTCAGAATGTAGTTCTTCAGAGGCCATTCTAAGAAAATTCAAAATATACACTTTATTCGTCATATAAATATCTTTAACATATGGTATTTTAATCAAAGTTGTTAGAGCTATTTCATGAACACGATAATTCAAAATTAAAAGTTGGTAAAATACCAAACTTGGTATTTAGCTTAGAAATCTTCCTAGCATGCGATACGAAGATTTTGAGGAAAATGCCCCACTACTTTATATGAAAAATTACGAAAATTTTTATTTTCTCAAAACTGTTTCTAAAGATTTTGACTAAAATACCGTATGTTAAAGATAATTACATTACAAGTAAAATGTGCTATGTCTTGAACTTTCTGACAATAGCCTCCGAATATAATAATAATAATAATAATAATAATAATAACAATAATTCTGAATAATGGTAATTATTTTGCATAGCTGGTAAACCGTAAGATATAGACAAAAACTTAATACACAAAAAATATAGATCTCGTTAAAACACACAATTTCTCATTGCACTTGCTTTCGTAGAGTTGATCATTTCCGCAATTTCTGCTAATGTTTATATCGATTGGAATGAATTAGATAGAAGAATAACGCTTTTAATAATTTATTACAGAAATATAAATTCATGCTAATGAAACACACCAGATTTGTTTTTTTACAGAATGCCGCATAGTCCTTCGTTGGTGCTATGTTTTTATTGTTTCATTTATATAGCTCCCTTTAGCTTCTATGGTCATATTGGGAGCTTTTCCTTTAGAAGCAACTGCTGATGTTTGCTAGGTAAATTTTAGGGTTTGTTTCAGTGCTATATTATTAAACGCTCACAAATTCACTATCACATGCATATTTGCAGACTCTGTGGGAGATAGGGATTGCCCCAGCCGAAAATCGAACCCGGGACCTCTGGGTGAGAAGCCAGAGCGCTGACCATTCGACCACAGAGGCAGTCTGTTGTCATTTTATATACTAGGATTCGTCGGGAACATAATTTATGGCTTTCATTTTAATATTGGTATACGTATTTGTTCCCTTGATTGTATTTATTAATCAGTACTTAAATATATTGTTTCCATTTTCTATATTAAGATTCGCGGGGAACACCGTTTATGTCATTCGTATTAATATACGTATTTGTTTGTGTGTGAATCATACTAGAAATGAATTTGTAAATATGTGGACGAACAGAGTTAAAATTAAACGAAACGCTTCGCATGAATTTGTGATTCTGTTAGAAGTAATTGTGGCCTAAGCCCAAATATGGAGAGGAAATAACGAATCAGACTCTATTAAATCATTTACTAATTAATCAGCAACGTTTTAACATTTTAACAGTTTGGTTGACTGCTATCATTTTCTCAACAAAGCATCTTATATCTAGCATCCAACAGAGTAACTGATTCAACTTCTCAAACTAGTTGATATGACATTTCAGTATCTATTGAATCATCAGTATCATGTATGGATAACATATTAAGTAAAAATACATTTTTATTGTTACCATACAGCTGTAACTAAATCAATAAGTTCACGCTCAACTGATGTGCTTACATAGAAAATGTCCGCGCACAACTGATTAATCGTTAATCCTTTCGCGCGCAACTGGTGCACCTGAGTTAATTTTCTCCGTTGCTAATCGCCACAATTTTGTTTATCGCATATGATAAGTTTCTTCGTTTCACAGTTTTGGAGTGAAAAATGAATTCTTACTTTTTAACTGACGAGCGCTTCCAACGAAAATGCCAAATGGTGAATTCTTATTTTCGGAATACCGTTTGGTGGAAACAAAAGGGCAAATTGGTAATTCGCTCCTTTTCGTGCAGAAACAACTCGGGAACGGAGAGACAACAGAATGTTATCGCTCCGTTGTGTAAACTTTGTATGAAAAAATAAACTGTCTGATGCGACAGTGCTACAAAAATGCATGAATTAAAACAATCGATACACCAGAAACAACAGAATGTTTACTGGGAGTCCGTTACGCAGCCGAACATAAAACGTTCCCGTAACGAAGTTTGACGTTCCATCGCTTAACAATGGAAAGGCGACACAGTTTAAACAACTTTAACCCTTGAATTTGACTACATTATAAATAGTCCTGCCATAGACCACTCTTGCTATAAACTACGTCACTAGCAGGGGCCAAACTACCTTGTATTTGACGTGTGCAGATATTCCTTCGTACGTTAAAGTGTTACAGAGCTCACCGGGAGTATTGCAAGTTTTTTTTTTTTTTTTTATTTTTTTCTTTAAAAAATACAGTTCCAGAGTCTGATCGGGACTCCGGTGCTGTATACCCTACTTTTTATTTACCTAATTTGTTTACTTTGATTAGTGTATGATTACTGAATTTCTGTTTTACTTTTTACACACACATACACAAACATATAACACCCATGCCCAAGGCAGGACTCGAACCCACGAACCCCTGCGCTGCGAAACACCAAAGCGAGACGCTTTGGCGAGCGCGGCCATGGGGACCGGCTAAGTTCAACCTCCCCCCCCCCCCCCTGGAGGGAATTGGTCTGGGCGATCTCCGTTTTATCTTTTTGACTTATCAGCGGAGAATAGTAAAACAAAGGTCGCTTAGGCTAGTTCCTCAATGGCAGTTGAAATAGACCCGTTGAGCTCTGCAACTCTTTTAACGCGCGAAGGGATATCTGCGCACTTCAAATACGGGGCAGTTGGGCCACATGATATTTTTCCTCTCCTCAAAAGTTACAAAAATGGAGTAGGAATGCAACGAAGTTGCCCAGTCCCCAAGTATAACAAATCCTATAGCGACACTGATACTTACCTATAAAATAGTATGCTAGGGAACGAGTGTATCGTACGATCTCTAAATGGCTTTAGAGCCCGAAGCAAGGAGGAGAAAGCTAAATGTTGGTTCTCTATGACTGACAAAAGATTCAAACAGCTATTTACTAAAAAAGGCTTTTCGACTTTTTGACCGATTGTAATCAAAATATCCCTCACAGCGTCCCTTATCGTAAGAACAGTTCAGCTTCCTTATTGAATCCTATTTCAGAACAGAGATTGTTATTGAAGGAGAACATTAATACGATATCAACCAACATGTAATTGATATTGCAGAAAAATATCTGCATTTCCGTGGATATCTCGAAAGAACCTGGAGAGGATGTTAAGAGGTAAGTAGTAAATATTTTATGTCGTTGTGGAGGTAAAAGAAAATCAAATCAGTTGTTGTAAAACATTTAAATGATAAGTAATTTGTCATACTTCTCTTGTGTTTCTGCTGTTTTTCTTCTTCTTCTTCTTTTAACGATAGCTGCATTGCTCGTTTATATTAAACAGGGACCGTGTGGTGGAGAAAACATGTAACAATAATGTTGTAAACGTAACTTCATTGTCCGACAGTCCACAAGGGACCTTGGCCTACCATCCATCCGCTGCATCCCCCATTTCGACTCGAAGGCGTCATGAATGGGATGCAATGCTGGAGGGCTAGATGTGATCAGCACCTCGAGTCCCTCCCAGCCGGTTGATGAGGTCTTCTTGACCCAGAGTCGCTGCTTCTCAATCAAGTAGCTCCTCAATTGGCCCCCCAGGGACCCCACGAGGCTGAGTGCACCCCGGACTACGTCTCCTAGCGGGGTACTACGTCTTCTTCCCGGTACCGGGAAACGAACCCAGGTCCCCCGTTTGGTAAGTAGCCGCGCTATCACCGCGCTAAGGAGACGACCAATGTGATGTTGTGGCTGACGTAATTATGAGTAACCTAAATGGCTTTCTAGATCCCCAGATTTGACACTACCTTCTTGTTTTCTTGCTCTCTGAGGTTATTAGAAGGACTCTTTTCTAGACTCCCCAGCTGCTGAACTTCGTTCTCCAGGAGATGATGACAAGATGTCACGTCAGCAATGTTTTAGACTGCTTTCTATAACTTGGTCAAGAGTGCTAACGACGGAATAGTGTATAAGTTTTGTCATTTGTCAGAGATTTTGTCATTGGCATGTTTTGTTTCCATTTCACCCTGTCATTCAGTAATTAAAGAAAACCAATGCTTCAGAAAACACTTAAATATTGTAATGAACCCCAAATATAAAGCTCTTTGCCTTCTCCCATATAAGTGATTCATGTAGCAGTTGCTATTTACTGGCTTATGGATTAATTAAAATAGATTACCACCTTGACGCCACATATTCTGCATTATGTTAGACAACGGATCAGAATAAATACATTAGTATAAGACACTATTCTGCCTCTGTCTGAAAATCCAAGACTCGCGATGATAACAAAAAAGTGCAACAGGTTGTGTGTATGTGTGTGTCTGTGTGTGTGTGCGTGTGTGTGTGTGTGTGTGATAGAGAGGGAGAGAGAATCCGGAGGGAATTACACATTGCAGCCTTTAGCTTATTCTAAGTCAGACATCATGGAATGAGAGCAATTACATCGGAAAGCCGAAACCGGACGGCGGGGAGGAAGCCACTGTGGAGGATCCCTAACAGTTTCCAAGCAGTTCTTCATCTCGAGGCGGAGAGCGCCAGGAGCCAGCTACCCGGATCTGGCCGAACTCCCAGGGTGTACAGATGACTTCCAGCGCCATCCGGAACACAGTCACCACTACGGAAGGGTGCCACCAGCGCAGTCCTCGCCAACACTTACAACCGTGAAAGAGAACGGTTGAATGAAATGGAGATGAAATGAAGGGACAGTAACTTCGGGGGAATAAAGAAAATTCCACATCATTTAGCTAGTGACCATGGAAAACCCGCGAAAAAACCACGTGTCAGAGAGGTCGGTCGCGATCCCACAACCTCCCGGGTGCCAGTCTCAGACGAAACACCTGAACTACCTGGCTGGTTTGTGCAAGAGGTAACGTCAGCGAAGATTCAGTTACTACAATCTAACAATATGGATGAGAGTGAATATGTGCATAAAGGTTCAAAGTTAAAAAATAGGATATGCTCCATTCACATTATTAAGCTTATTTTTCTATCTACTTCATTCTAATCTAGATAAACATTACTAATTTCATTATAAGTAGAAGGGGAATAAGCGAATACACTAAGCTAAATCAATAGTCAAATGCTTTAAAATGGGGTTGCTCTGAGATTGAAATCTGATTATTTGCGTGGTCAGGAGTTGACAAGTTCCCGTATGAGAAAGTATGAATATTTTAAAACTGAGACCAATAACAAAAACGCTCAACTGCGCGAAAAAAAATGCATATAGCATAAATTGTGTGTGTTTAACGAGATCTACATGTTTTGTGTAGTAAGCTCTATCTAACTCTTACGCTTTACCAGTTATGCAAAATTTCGCAAAATGCTTCCAAAATAAAGAGTCTTTTAGGCTATTCCCCGAAAATTTAAGATATACATTTTATTTTTCATGTAAATATTTTAATATACGATATTTTAATCAAAATCGTTAGATGTACTTTTAAGAAAATCAAACATTTTTAAATAAGTTCCATGCAAAGGGTAGTTGGGGGTGGGGGATTTTCTTGAAAATATTCGAGTCACATCCTTGGAAGATACCAGCCTAAATACCAAGTTTGGTTTTTAACAGACTTTTTATTTTTGAGCTATGCTGCTCACAGGCGCGCGCGCGTACGCACACACACACACACACACACACACACACACACACACACAGATGTACACACGGACACTTTTCTAAAAATGTTTTTTTTGGATTCGGGGGTCTTAACATGTATTTCCGGTGAAATCCGGGATCAAATTTTTGGGTACATTACACTATACACTTGTACATAGTACGTGTAGAGAAAGTAAAAAGTAATGTGTAGTTTGACCAAATGATTACAACCAATGCAACGTATATAATTTAACATCATTGTTCCCAAAGGCAAAGCCTCCGATGTGATCATAGATGTTGTTTGGTTATCTTCCTTGTCTTTTATTTATGTACAGCATAGAAGAGAACAGCTTACTTAGGAAGTCATGACTGATTTTTGCCGTCTATTGCTACACTTGCGTTAGTGGACAGTTGTTCCGTCAAATTTCTTTGATATTAAAGTCACACATTATTACACCCGAATGACTTTGTGAAACCTGCGTCGTTTGCACGTGCGACTGATTCTGGAAATGTCCTGCCACGTCATCGACAGGTATAAAAAGAGGAATGAAAAAGTAGGGAAGTTTATTTTCAACTGGAGATACTTAGCGTGCAGCAAATGAGTATCGACGGGAAATTCGCGAAATATTACTTGTATTCCCTATTTCAATATCTCTAATATACGTTGTTATATTATAAAAATCCTTAGAATAGTTAAAGGTAAAGTAAAAAATTACAGTTTTTCCTATTTAAATTGTAGTTTAAGAAGGGAAAATCTTCGGTTGCATGTTTGAAAGATGTTGGACTAAAACTTTAATTTAGTTTTCTTTCAACTGTTCGTTTATGAATTATACTGTTTAAAAAGACACACAAGCGCACATATTCATCTTTTTACTTTTTCTATCACGTATGCACAACATATATAGCAGATAGAGAATATATTCTATTCTATTAAAATTTTTGATGCCGAGATTTCACAAGAAATACATGTTTTGAGCGAATCCTAAAAAGACTTTTTTTTTAGAAAAATACCATTTTTTTGTTTTATTTTCTTAAGTGTTTAACGCCCACTTCAACTATGAAATACCGGATGTGTGTCTGTATCTGTTTCAATGGGAAGTAGAAATTCCTTTACATGGGCATTTTTTTGGAAATTTTGATTTTTTCAAAAATAGCTCCAACGATTTTGATTAAAATACCTCATGTTTAAAATATATTATGACAAACGAAATGTAGGCACATATTGAATTATCTGAGAATAGCTTTTGAAGAAAGTATTCACACGAATATTTCCTTCCATTCTTCAGAGAACTATTCTTAGAAAATTTCATTCTTTTATCTACCTCATTTTATCAAGACAAATATTTATATAAATAGATCTATTACACATTTCCTTGTGAGAAGGTACAATAAAATAGGGAATACACCAGGCTTAAACGATAGTAAGATATTTTAAGAGCTGGGCTTTGAAACTCCGTTGTCTCTGATTCCATTTTCATTTAAAAATAGTTAAGTATTTTAAAATTGAAACCAATATAAGAAGGAAGGTCTCCAAAATGGTTAAGTGGGTTACATAAATAATGCATGCATTAATGAGGCCTGAATTTTTTGTGTAGTAAGATTAATCATCTGTTTCAGTTTATTATTTATACAAATGTCGTACTGAATAAAAAAGAGTTCAGAGGTTATTCCCAGAAAATTCAATATATACTTTTTATTTGCCAAAAAATGTCTTAGACATATGTAATCAAAATCGTTAGAACCATTTTTACTTTCTCTACTTAGTACAAGTGCATTTGTAGAGAAGGTATTGCATTCTACCTAAAAATTCGGTACCGAGATTTTAAAGGAAATACAAGTTTGATGGTCTCCTGTATCCAAAAAACATATTTAGAAAAAGGTCCGTGTCTATGTATGTGTAGGTATATGATATGTGTGTATGTCTGTGCGTGTGTGCATGTGTGTGTGAGTCCGTATGTCTGTAAACACGGCAACTCAAAAACTAAAGTTAATAAAATAGCAAACTTGTATTTAGGTTTAATATCTGCCAGGGATGCGACACGAACATTTTCAAGAAAATTTCCCATCCTTAATTACTACACTTTACATGCAAAAAATGTCGAAACTTTTGATTTTCTCAAAAATAGTTCTAACGATTTTGATTAATATATCTATCTACCGTGTATTAAAAATATTAAGTTGCTAATAAAATGTATAATTTGAATTTTTTGGGATTAGCCTCTGAAGAGTTCTTCATATTGGATGACGTTTGCATAACTGGTAAACGTAAGAGATAAACATGTAGATCTCTTTAAAACAGAATTTATGTCATACACATTTTTTTTTTTCGTGGAGTTCACCATTTCTGATATATTTATTGGTTTCAGTTTTAAAATACTTAAAACTTTTCACATACAGAAATGTGTAAACTGCTGGATATAAAAAAAAAATTGAATTCCAATATCATAGCAACCAACTTTTAAAAGACTTGACGATCGTTTTAGTCTAGTGTACTCTCTCATTTCCATTCTACTTACAAGGAGGCAAGTAATAAGTCATCTCTGCTAATGTGTATCTCAATTAGCATGAAGTAGATATATGAATAAGCGTTTTAACAATAATTTGATACAGAGGTGTAGAAAAAGTCAAAACACATCAGATTTTTTATAGATCATTTCGAAAAATATTCCATTTAAAGGGTAAATTGCGGTGTGGAGGATTATCTTGAAAAACTACGAGTTGTATTCTTGGAATATGCTCAACTTGGGTCATGTTAAGAATAGGTACAGCTCTAAGTAATATTCTATGTATAAAATGAATTAATATTTCAAGTCAAGCTGCAGTTATACGTAGGTTGAATAATGAATTACAATATAAGCTGGACTTTTGTTTTTGTATTTATTCTGTTTACAGACGCACGAACCCACACGCACACACATGTTCCTTTTTTTCTAAAAAAAAGTCTTTTTGGGAATTAAGGGGTCCCAAACGGGTATTTCCAATGTAATGTCGGTGTCAATTTTTTGTTAACTTCTTAGACCTCTACGTAACTATGTGGCAGTGAAAATAAAAAGGTATGGTTTACTGCGGAACAATTTTTTAGTGCTTATTCCGAAGAGGATGGCTTCAAAATTATATATTATTATATAAAACAAATTTATATATATAGTTTTAAAATGTAGCTATATTTTATTGAAAGTGTGTATAATTAAAGTAAATTATCTGCATTATATTCGCTCATTGCTATGTAAAAATCTATGTGTTCCATTCACATGGCTTTCACTACATCTCTGATATTGTTAAACATCTTATTCTTCTATCTACTTCATGCTAATCGAGATAAACATTACCAGAAATGTCTTATTACTCGCCTCCTTGTAAGTAGAAGGGAAATAAGGGAGTACTATAGGTCTAAGCCATAGTGAAATTTGTTAAAAGCTGGTTGCTATGTGACTGAAATTCTTTTGTTTGGATAGGAGTTGACAAATTACGGGAGAAAATAGTAAATGTTTTAAAAGCAGAAACCGATAACAAGGAATATCTCAGAAACGGCCAGATCTGAAAAAAAAATCGTATGTGACATAGATTATATAAACGTGATTTACATGTTTTGTGTAGTAAGTTTTTATCTATCTCTTATGGTTTACCAGTTATGCAAAATTCAACAAAATCATCAAGAATAAAGAGTTCAGATGCAATTCTTAGAAAATTATTTGTAATGTAAATATCTTTATTTTACGATATCTCAATCAAAATCATTAAAGCAATTTTTAAGAAAACCAACCTTTTCGAAAATAAGTTGTTGGGGGGGGGGGATTTTCTTGAAAATCTTCGTGTCGCATTCTTGGGAGATACTTAACTTAAATATCAAACAGTATATAACGGACTTTTCGTTTTTGAACTATGCTATTTACAGACAGACAGATACTCACACACACACACTGATTTTTTTCTAAAAATATATTTTTGGGATTCAGGGAGTTTCAAAACATGTATTTATGGTGAAATCTCGCTATCAAATTTTTGGTGCCATGCAATACCTTCTCTATACACTATGTGCATAGTGCGTGTAGAGAAAATAAATATGATTTATCTGTTTTTGCATTACAATTTAAAACAAAAACTTTTAAATTTGAATACAGATATATTCGAGACCATATTATGATTAAACACTATACAAATATGAAAGTGAATCTCTGACATAGCCGCCCAAATTTCCCCAAATATTGTAGCTATGGAAAGATAATGGACCAACATAAAATAGGCAAAAATTATACAAGGTAACCACTATCAGTAAATTACCCGATTGATACAGCTATCGCGAAAGATGCATTGTTGTCGGACTGGCATAATGTGCAAGCTAACCTTGCGCTTTCGTTGGTGCTTCTCAGGAGAGTATGTGAAGAGGGAATCAAATAGTTACTGAAAAAGGAGTAGTTGGAAACATAGACACAGAGGATACTATCTCTACGCCTAAAAGGCAATCAGAATTAAATAATAATAATAATCATAATAATAATAAAGATAAATGGAGAAAAATTGTGATTAATGTCATAATAATAAAACTTTCGGATAGTCATATCGAGTTGTGTCCTATGCACTGATTTCTATGAAGGGTTTTTATCTCTTTTATGCATTTGGTGGCATCACATATTTGGTTGCAATGTTCACACACACACAAACACACACAATTTCCATCGGGATCAGGGGAAGCATTTGAGCACACATATTTCATGGTGATAATCATGCACTGTTAACGAGTTCACAATTTGTCTGAGTTTTTGGTTTGTGTCAGTCCAGGATCTGTTCATTAATGTCCCCACCGGTAGAAGTTCGGCCACATCTCTTTCTGGCGTGCGTGCGTGTCTGGTAGGCTCGTGGTGAGCCTAGGTGTTGTTGCTGTGTACCTACCCTGGTAAGGGTTTAACCGCAGGAATAAGGTGAAGGTTGAGGTTTGAATTTTGAGGTTTCAGGTGTTGGTGGTAAGGAGGTAGCGCTAATAGGCTCCTCGAGCGGTTGCATTATTTTAGGAGCAGCACCCTCTCCTCTGCTCCGCTGATGTTTATTTTGTTTTAAATTAATTTTGTTATTTAATTTTGAAGGACCACTTCCAATGGGAGGGCGGAGTGCATTGTTCAGCTATTACGCTGTTGGCTGGTTTAAAGCCGTTGTTACCGGGGGTGCCCGCAAGCCATGCGGGGAACCCGGAACCGCCTCTTACGGCGTTCAGTGGGTAAGTACTTCCCCAGTGATCTGACAAGTGCGTTCTCATGTTCGCCCAATCTGGTGTAGAATTTCTGAGCCCGGCGCCTAATGACATTTTCCACATATGGGAGGACTGAAACTTCATGTAGTAGCCTCAAAGGGAAACGACGACATACCGAATATATGGACCGGAATCATCTATTCTGTACCCGTTGTAACCAGAGAAGCCAGGAGTATGCTGTCATACCCCACACTTCGCAGGCGAAGAGCATCAGGGGGAGAAACAGTGTCTTCAAGCTGTCTGTGAACGATAGCATTAGCTTCAGTCACAGGGCTTATATGAAGAGGGTTTCTTTGGCGAGTTCATAGAATAGCCTCACCTAGGGTTACTGTTAAGAAGTTCGACTTGACTGCTTCTAGTGTCCTTAGGTCTTTGCACTTTATCTTCCCATAACATTTTTATTCCACACATGGCTATGGGGATTATTTTTGCATTGAACAAATACATAGCGGTATTCAATAATAGTTTGGATATTACCTTGATGTCAAACATAGCTTTTGTGGCAGTTATTGCTCTCGATTTTATACGTATTGTGAATGGCCTGACTGTGGTCTGCAGTGTCATTCCTAGGTATTTCAAGGCGCTTATTGTCTTGAAAGGAGGAGCTTCCGTGGTGCGGGACCTACGTGGACACTAGCACTGGTGGCACTTCTGATATTATTAGAAATACGCTGGGTCGGACATTTGAGCCCTTACGTCAGGGAGTATTGGAATTTGTTGTGCTCGGTGGGGTGGTGGTTCCCGAAACCTATGGCAGAATATGTGCATCTAGTCGGCGATGCCTGAACGGGATTGTGAGACTCCTTAATGCCTTCCGGCTATAAACCACAGCTTGGTAGACAGGAGCTGGTAACAGTGCCCCCACCAAGGTTAAGGTAATCATCCCCTATGGGGTTGAGGCGCATAAGGAGAGCGTCAGATTACAAAAATTAGAAGGCCCAGAATTCCGTCTGCGGATGTAGGTGATCTACTGGACTGAGGTGGGGTCTAAGATCGAAAAAGGTCAGATGGCTCTACACATCGGTCATAAGGCCTTCATATCTTACGCAGCGTCCATCTGGTGGTCCACCTCAGATATGAAGGCAGAGGTCACCAGGCTAGCTAGATTCGTTGCAGAGATTGGCGTGCATGGTGATAACCGGATCCTTGCGGACCACTCCACAGTCTGCATTAGAGATTTTGGCAGATCTCTCTCTTCTGCATTTTGTTTGTGAAAGAGGTTGCAAGAGTGGGCAATTAGACAATTGGTGGGGGGGGGTGGAGTTTCAAAGTACACCATAAAAAAGCTCACTGATTCTGAATAGACTTCAGGTGAGTGTCCATTCTCCCCGATGGGAGTCAGATATAATCTAAGACCTGCGTATGTGGTGGCGTTTCCGACCGAGATGGGACCCAGAGATCGGGTTTCCCCTGAAAGCTTGGTGCTAGACGAAATACACCGACCGTTCGCGCTTCGGGGCAGGACGGGAGCCGGGGTATGGGGCCTTTGGACTGGACTTGCCATTACCGTGGAAGATTTGCCACTGTTTTCCAGGCTGAGGTATATACCATTTTAGCCTGCGTCATGCATATTTTAAACGTGCCAGCTATCGAGCGGATATTTACGTCTGTTCAGATAGTCAGGCAGCTTTGAATGCCCTTACGGCGGTTAAAATGACATCAGATTGGTGTGGGAGTGTCGAAGAATATTGGACAGACTTTTCGCTTTCCGGGTCATGCGGGCATCAGGCTAAGATGGCTAAGTGGAGAGCAGGTCTTGCGTGTGTAGGACCCAAGCTCTTTTACGGCATGTCCCCCAGAAATGTTATGTATGAGATAACCCAGCTTAAAGCTAGGAATCATCTTGTGCGGTACTGGGTTTGTATCCCGGGTGCGGGTTTTTGGTATTGGAATGGTGTAGATATGTGGTTGGCTTTGCTCAGGGTTTTTATTAGCATGGAAATTCTTTCAGGCTGTGGCGAGACACAAGTGCCTAATTAATTGAGTCCAACCATTTTCCGCCGTAGAACACACGCGTTTATTCCTTAATTTTCTATTATGATTTACGTGATTTATTACGTATTCTGTTCAATATTTAAACAACTACTTCCCTCTTACCCAGGTAGCCTGTTCGGCTCCACCACAGACTCTAAAAATCACATCTTAAGTCATGCAGAGGTTCATCGCCAAGTGCCTCTCAATTAAAGGTAGCCTTTTCGGCTTCACCACGAATTCTAAATATCACATCTTGGTTGTGTGGAGGTCCTTCACCAAGTGCCGTACAATGTCGCCTGAACAGTGAGCATTGTTTGCAGTCCCGTTAGTTCCCTCGGGCAGGGCATTCTCACCCCTTTCCCTCGGTTCAACGCTCTGACGTAGCGGTATCTTGTTCCCCGAGCTCGTGACTTATACGTGTTAAAAGTCTCTCTACCCTTCCCATTTTCACTGTACATTTAAATTTTCTCTTCTTGATTTAATTTATATTATTAGCTATGATTTATATTTCCCTAATGAATAATTCTTTGCCCCAGGACAAGGCAATCTTGAAATTTGAATAAAGCAAAAACAGGTTTTATTTCTTGGCCGAGTACCACACTGAATCCAGTTCTTTTGAACCTAACTAGAACCAGGCTCAGAGTGGTTGATGGCTATCCCACTAGGCACAACACTCTGAGAAGACACTTATGCATAATGAGGCTAATTGAGGACTCCATGTATAGGAAATGCGGGATGGATCTTGAAACCTCCCAGCATAGTTTATCTGAATACGAGGTATTCACCTTTCACAGATAAGTAAACCTGGATTCCTTGTTTTTGGAATCCGGGGATGTAAGAGAGGCAGGCACCAAAGATGTGGTCCGATTTATTGGGATCATCGGGATTGATTGAAGACTAATTTATAAGGAATAAGGGGCTCTAGGAGCCCTTATGTGGGGTCTCGTGAGAGGTAATTCAGTTTTCATCAGCATCATTACTATCCACAAGCGAGGGGATTGGTATATAATATAAATATTTGCCGTCATAATGGAAAACCCCATAGGCTGGCTATATGAGTGCCATGAGGCACATCTCTCAGTCAGGTGACTCTTCTTGGCTATGAACAAAGAGGTTTCGATCCTAAGTATATTCTCTCAGCTGCTGCTTCTCTACATCCATTATGGTCATTATGGTTTGCTTTCTTTTGCCCATTTGTCTAGTTAGCTGGTAAATTTTGCAGTTCATGTTTGGAGTGAGACCCAATAACCATATCGTCAACATATATGTATACCAGGAGGTCCAAGTGCTCTGCATATCTGTGCAGATATCGTTTTGTGCGTAAAAACTATTTGCAGTACTAAACGGGGTTATTTCCATTAAAACCGTTATTAAAACAGTTATTTTCGTTTTACCCTTCTTGTTTATCAGCAGAAACGGTGAGCGAGTCGCGCTCATTGAGGGAGCTTAAACGAAGTTCGCTCAGCCAATTCTCCATTGGTTGCTTTTAACATGAAATAGCCCCCGTTAAGCTCTGCAACTATTGTACATCAAATAAGTGGCAGTTGGGCCACCTGGCATGCTCACGTTCTCCTCCTGTCTCATCTTAAGTATGTAGCAGCGTTGAACAGCAGGGGAATTGGTGGATCACCTTGCAGTACACCGTTGGTTTGTGTTGTTTTCTAGGAGGTAGTGAGGCCATTTGCGATTTAATCTAGTTGGTTACTAGCAACCAGAACTAAATAAAACTATGAACAATCATAGATCCGTTAGATTTAGAATAGAACACATGGCCTTGTGGCTATAGCATACGATTATTATTTTTGTCTGAGTCCTATAGAGCAGATTTGCATTATCTGAAACGAAAGTAAAACCTGGGAATACATTGGAAGTGAACGCTGATTTGATAATGAATTCAATAGAAAATATAAGAATGTGAAAACAATAACGGAACAGCATCAAAGTATGGAAAATGTAGACACTAACATAATTTCAATCAATGGTGATGAAGATTCGGGTTCTTGAGTAATAAAATCTAAAATATGCAATACATTTAATATATTTTGATTGGACTCCTTTGAGTCAGTGAAACGAGAAGATAAGGCCGTCGCGTGGCCGTGCTGCGGCTATCGCAAAGAGCCGATTAATGTAAACAAACCTGCTACACAAAAAAACTTGTTTTCCAACTGTCTGTTCAAAAGACGCTGACTAAAGTTTTATGGATAAAAACTGAATGTTTAGAAAATGCCAAGTACACTATATTGCTGCTATACTTTACATACATACGTACATACATACACACATACATACATACATACATACATACATACATACATACATACATACATACATACATACATACATACATACATACGCACACATACATACATGCATACGTACATACACATACATACATACATACACATACATACGCACACATACATACATACATACATGCATACATACATACACACATACATAAACACATACATACACACATACATACATACATACATACACACATACATACGCACACATACATACATACATACATGCATATATACATACATACATAAATGCATACATACATACATACACACATACATACATAAACACACACACACTCATACACACATACATACATACGCACACATACATACATACATGCATGCATGCATACATACATACATGCATGCATGCATACATACATACATACATACATACATACATACATACATACATACATACATACATACATACATACATACATACATACATACATACATACATACATACATACATACATACATACATACATACATACATACATACATACATACATACATACATACATACATACATACATACATACATACATACATACATACATACATACATACATACATACATACATACATACATACATACATACATACATACATACATACATACATACATACATACATACATACATACATACATACATGCATGCATGCATGCATACATACATACACACACAACATACACAAAAACAACCCATATCTGGAAGAAGCATACACAAAAATCTGCTGTGTTCCATTGCTTACTTATTCTGCAACAAACTATTCTCAGAAAAGGGTATTGTTCTCTCTGCTTCATGATAATTGAGATAAGCGTCAACAGAAATTGTATAATTACTTAATTCCTTCCAGGTAGAACGGAAATAAGGGAATACACGTCGTATCTCTTGAAAGTAGGTCGCTATGTGCTCAAATTAGAACTAGAAAAGGAAACTCACTATAGGAAACCATAAGGTGCGAATAGAAACGTTTCCGGACACACGTCGTTTCAAATCTAAGATCTAAAAAAGCAAAAAAAAAAAAAAAAATCCTGTCTCTCGATGAACTTCCTTTGACAGAGGTAAATGAATTAGCGCAGTGAAAAGTAACAGTTAAGCTAAGCTTGTGGGAATGTGACCAGTGATTAGTAAAAGGGTACAAGGATCAAAACTTTCCGCCTGCCAAATTGTAAACACTTCAAAACACAATCAGAGATCCTTGACGGAGGTTTCAGTGAGTTACATTGAAAACTGGCGAAGGTACAATGTTAAAAGATATATGTAAACTGTTATTTCTCCTTTAAGCTCACTGTCCATGAGAATTTTGAACTTTTCACATTTGGAAATCTCCCTTTGCAGCACAAAGCTTCACTGTTGTAAAATAAATAAACAAACAACTAAATAAACAAATGATAATAATAACTGCTCGCTCACACAGATGTAAACCAAATGAAAGTAGATAGTAAGATGTTTGTATAAAATGTTGAATTACAATGCAGTGTTCATAGTATGATACTCTTATTATTCCGTAATGCTCTCTTTATAAAGTTGTAACCTATCCCCGCAAATAATTATTCTGTTAGTATTAAGACAAATTAAATTCATTTTAAAGTGATGTATTCCACTCTCGTTTCTTAAATTGTATTACCGAAAATACTGTCTAGTTAAAAAGGCTTGTTCTGCATCTAAACTTGTTACTTTCTTCACCATTGTTACTTACAATGCATGTGTAGGTAGAGAAGGTATATTGCATCCCAAAAATTCGATAGCTGGTTTCAACGGAAATGCATGTTTTGAGATCCCCTATATCCAGAAAAAATAGAAACTTGTGTCTTCGTCTGATCATCCGTGTGAGTATCTGTGAAATGCATAGTTCAAACACAAAAAAAGGCTTATACACCACACTTGTTTTTAAATTCAGCATTTTCCAACAAAATCTAAAAATGTTCAATAAAATCCTAAATACTTAATTACCCTTCTTTACACGAACAGTTTTCAAAAAATTATATTTTCTGAAAAATGACTAACGATTTTGATTTAATATCATATGTTTAAGACATTTTATGAGTTTTATGATAAATGAAATGCACGTCTGGATTTTTCTGGGATAACCTTTGAAGATCTGTTGATTCTGGATGATTTTTGCATAACTGGTAAACCATAAGACAGAAAATTTTACCGCACCCAAAAATTAATGTAAATCTAGTTAATTTAAATCAAATAGATAACTTTTGTATAGTTAATCGTTTTCGAGATATTCCTAGTTATTGGTTTCAATTCTCAAATATAAAATCGTAATTTTCTTTAGCTGGTCAAGAAAAATAACGGAATGTCAATGTACCGCATAGCAAACGGCAGCGTTTGAAAGATTCTAGAATCGCTTTAGCCTACGTATCTATAAGGAAATATATAATAACATTTTGCTGCAAATGTTTATAAGACGTGGATAGAATAATAAGGATTTTGTAAGAATAGTTTGTTGCAGAAAAGATAAAGTCAAATAAATGTATGTAACCAAGATTTTTTTCTTGTTATAATCATGCTAAACATGTTTTATCTGAATTATTCAGATCCGGATAAAATAATGTGCCTAGTATATACAGCAACTAAATGGATACACGCCGAAGTGTGTTGTAGGTGCGAGTCACTCGTGCTCCTTTTTATCCATATTTATTTCTATCATATTATTTAATATGTAGGGCGACGCCATGACCGAGTGGTTAGACCGCTCGCCTCCCCCCTAGGCGGCCCGGGTTCGATCCCAAGCGCTCGCATGTGGGATTTGTGGTGGACGAAGTGGCGCCTGGGCGACCGATTTCCCCCGCCAATCATTCCCCAATTGTTCCATCGTCACCTTTCCTGTTATCCTTTGTGCTTGTATTTCATATTATCCACTTCCTCACGTTCATGCCTGGCTACGGGTCGACCAATTGTTCCAGGTTCTCCATTCTGTGGTTTCGTGCTGTTGGTTCCCCAACAGGCTTCTGACTCCTGCTTGTACGTCTTAGGGGGGTGTCAGTCCTACATACGGTGAGGGTAACCCGACTACGACAAAAAAATTATTTAATATGTATTATTCATATTTGCTCCAGATAGCTGGGTCGAGCAAGTATCCCTTACGCAGGAAAAAAGGAAATTATTGTCACAGTAATTTCTAGTTTGAGTATTTATTTCAAACCATTGCCAAAGAAATATTTAAAATTATTATACACTTTATATACATACGAAGATCCTAACTGAAACTGTCCTATATAATGACCTGCGCATTCGTTTACAAGTGAAGCGAATCGCATTGCTTACGAAAATAATATCTGTCGTTACACCGTAACGTGAAGAACACTGAAGGATTAGTGTGTAGAAGTGACTTGTCTCTAATAGATCTATATTAAACACCGAAACATTAAGACTGGGCTCTGATTGGGTTACATTGGTGCATTTAGTGGCGTGTGTTTTCATGAGCCAGTCACTACCATTTTAGCATCTCCTTAGGTGTTCACTCCAAAGTAACGTTTACATGTCTATTAGATTGTCATCCACAACTCTTGCTTTTTGTCTTTTTAGTAGTTCAAGACCTTCTTTTGTTTACTTCACACCCCTCTCGTAGCTGTTGTCCAAATGATATGTTTACCCCCAACAGTTTCAGTTTTGTCGTATTCATTTCTATTCTAAGCTTATACTAACATGCGTCTATTCTATATGTAATAGCTATTTATTTACATTAGATTACTATCCTATTATTTCATTATGCTTCTTACAGTCACAATACTGTCTCAAAAATAAGTGAAACAAACATTACTGTACATGTTTTTTCAAAACATTCGTTTTTACTTATGTTGCCTTTATACATCTACTGCTAGAATTAGAATTGCCGTTAGTCTTCTTCTCCGATGGTCACTAAATAAAAATCCTAATGCTGAGGATTTGGGACTGCCTCAGCTTTGTTAGATACACCTCCATTCCTTTCTTCTTATTCTTTGGCTTTTTTTTTTTTTCACATTTTATGTCCGTCGGAAAAGAAAGGTATTGAAATATTCCACACACAAGTTGCGACTGATGTTACCACATTAAAAGCCGTGAAGCAGAAATCAAACATGCAACTATGCACATTCTAGCTTATTGGAATAAACTTCAGGAAAATGAAATACTGACATTGTGGCAGTAAGGAAGGAACAAATTGCTCCTAACTCAATAATCCAAATAACACAGGATGATATTTCCTCTGCAATCGCCATTAATCTTGTTCACGGTCGCTATGCGCTTTTAGCATCAAAACAAAAAAATTACATCCGGAGAGGAAACAAAAGCCATGTGAATGAAAGAGACTGAGGAATAGCGATAAAATAATGGCGGTAATGCATAGATAAGCCGAAACTAAATAAAAATACTTGGACGGGGGAGAGCAGCAGTACGAGTATTTGCTCTGCGCCACCACCACGTTACCATTTTGGTCTCTTTCCCTCCCATGCCATCCTTCATTGTCAACCCCACCATCATCCCCAGTTGCAGAACTAACGACTGTTTGCCGATTCGGCACTCGCTGCATAATTAATGATTTGTAAATTCTGCTGCTGCTAGTAGGGTGGGTGGGGGTGGTTTCGTGTTGGCCGGTAGGGGCTGATAGCAACTGCCTGACTGAGTGACTGACTGACTTGTACCAACTCGATCGATAATACAGAGAGCGTTGCCGCAGTTTTTTCTATTTCTTTAGCTTTTTTTCTTTTCCACCATCTCCCTCACGTTTCCTTAGTGTTTGCATTTATTTCGCACTTTTTCTTTGCATTGCTGGCACCAAGTTAATATCTTTTAGCTCCGTTACATTTATTTTGTTTTCATCAATTTTGAGCTTAATTTCTTTGCAGCCATCATTCGGTCTTTTGTGTATTTGTTCATATGTTTTAAAAGAGTGTGGTTAAATGAACTGTAAATATTTATAGACATTTAAAAAGTTGGAAAGTCATTAAATACGAGTAAAATGCTGTGTCACCTATCACTAAATTTGTATATAGCCATTTTGCTCATTTTTTCAGGAATTTGTATTTAAGTTGGAAGTATATTCTTTTAAATTATTTACTCTGATCCGTCTATTCTAGTTACCTATAAACACAGGTGATAAGTTTTAACTATAACTGAGAAAATGTTCAATTACAAAAACAAAATGTTTTTGATATATTTGATATTATTTGAAATAATGAAGAGGATTATTTTTTGGGTTATTCATATTTTCAAGAATATTATGTTTTAACAATAAATGAGAAATACCAGAATGATATTCTTTATTTGCCTATGCTATTCTACCGTCCTTCCCAATAAATTAGGAGGTGTAATTGCTTTAGTTATATCAATTGTAATTTTATTCTTTATACCTTTAACTATTACAAACTCACGAGGATTACAATATTACCCAATTAATCAATTTATATTTTGAATTATAGTTATAACTGTAATTACCAACTTTTACATTCTCTACACGTATGGTCATAGTTTTAGAGAAGATATGTGATTCCACTAAAAAGTGCGATGCAGACATTTCTCTAGAAATATATATTTTGAGGGCTTCTGAATAAAAAAAATAGAAAAAGGCCAGTGGACAGCAAAACTCAGAAACGAAAAGACATAGTATTTTAGTTGTATATATCTTCCAAGCATGCAACAGGAAGCTTTTCAAGAAAACTCCCCCACCTCAAACTACTCTTTACATGAAAATATTCTTGAGAATTTTGAGTTTCTCAAAAATAGTTCTATTGATTTTTACTAAAATGCCGCATATTAAAGATATTTACATTAAAAATAAAATGTATAACTTGAATATTCTGGGAATAACCTCTGAAGAGATCTTTATTTTGGATGAATCTTACATAGATGCTAAATAAACACACAATTTGTGTCATTTGGTACATCATTTTTATAGAGTTGAATATTGCCGAGATAGTTATTGGTTTCTATTTTAAGCTATACACATTTTCTCAAACGGTAGTTATCTTACATTTCACGTCTCTTTTGTTGGATGAATGATTTTTTAAAACATTTGACTATAGCTTTAGGCTAGGTATTAACTTATTTCCCTCCTGTTTAGAAGGAACTAATACATCGATTTCTACTGCTGTTTATCTTGATTACCACGATGTAGATAAACGAATAATATTTTGTAACAATAGCTTGCAGAGAAATTTGTGTGAATGGAACACATCCGATTTTTTATTTTCCATAGAAAGGTATACGTTTATTTCAAGCTAAAAAAATAAAATTTTAATTTAACATTTTGGTCTTCATACCATAAAGCTAGAAATTGTGAACCAATGTTTAGAAGTTCAAGCCGGTTACAATGCTTACAAGATACTAAAATAAGGGAAGGTCATGTTTTTTGAAAATTGTAGGTTGGTAACATATCTCATAGGTAGAGTCACACTGAAAAATGCAATGCCAATGGGATTTGAACCACGGATCTCCCGGTCTCTCTGTCACTGAGCTGTCATGGCAACATGCCGGCATAGCATTGAATTTTTCAGCTGACTCGAAGTTTTCAATTTTATTTCAAGTCTCAGTATTCATAGTATAGCCAACTATTATGGCCAATAGGTATTGCATTAATTGTTTTTTCACACAAGCCGTGTGTAGGACAAGAGTTGGATAGGTCACAACCTATTTCAATGCTTTTTCGGCATTCCGGCATGGTAGCTCAGTGGCAGAGCAACCGGCTAGAGACCTGGAGATCCGTGGTTCAAATCCCGGCTATGTTATTGAATTTTTCAGTCTGACTCTACCTATCCAACTCCTGTCCTACACACGGATTGTGTGAAAAAACAATTAAACCAACATATCTAATATTAGAATTTTAAACTAAAGAAAAGCGTGTAGCTCACCTAATTTTTTTCCGAATTAATTCGTTCAGAGCCAAATGTGAAAATATGACCAACGTGAATGGTCACTTTGGAAATGGAGTAAGTGTACGTGCAGAACGGATTGGGATTCTAATGTTGCAGATACAGTAGAGGACAATTTAAAAGTTTGCTGACGCGTGACTTTAAATTGGTCTCTATTATGGCAAAATAAACGAATGATATAATAGCATTAAAGCTTTAAATCCTTTGTCAGAAAATTCAATATTAGTTATTGAATAAAGTATCGGTGATTTCATTAATGTAATGGCAGCATTCAATCAGCCAAATGCATTTAAAACTAGCAATTCTAATTAGATTCTTTATTACAAAGAAGTTTGTGCCATTCTTGAACAGCCAATCTATTGGTAAATAGATGTATTACAGCACTTTTGGCACTGTAAGCAAAAGGTGAGTATTGCCTTCTGTGAAAAGCCCCAGCTTATTTTTGGCTACCGATATCCCTTCCTGACAGCGAGATATTTCTTTTTCTACGTTTACCTTAGGTGTAACAGACAGAAGAGCAACTATCAAATTCGATAAACATATATGTTGTAGATTGATGAAGTCGCGTATATGATATCTGATTCCATACACAATAGTGATTTGCAATAAAGTGTTTTGAATTTGAAAATAAAGGGTTTTAATAGTAATGTTATTTTAGTGGTGTGTCAATTTTGATTTTTGTCACGCAATTAGTCATTAATTCTACTCGAAATTTAGCACGAAGTGAATTTAAGTTTATGCAGAATAATCAATATAGATACCAAGAATTAAAATTATTAATGATAATTTTTATTTTCTCTATACCTCTATGCATATACTAGGTAGAGAAGGTATTGCACTCCACCCAAAAATTCGAGGTCGAGATCACATTGAAAATATACGTTTTTAGATCCACTGGATTAAAAATATCGTGCTAAAACATTAGTAGAAACGGTATTATCACTTATTTCCTTATAAGTATAAGGGAAATAAGCGAATACACTAGGCTAAACCAACAGTTATATGTTTTAAAATGTGGTTGCTATAGGATTGAAATCCGTTTCTTTGCGTAGCCATGCGTTGACAAGTTCCAGTATGAGAAAAGTTTAAGTATTTAAAAACTGAAATCAATATCAAAGGATATCTCGAAAATGGCCAAATCCACGAAAAAAATACATATGATATAAATTATGTGTTTTATCAGATCTACATTTTTGAAAAGTAAATTTTTGTCTATCTCTTACGGTTTACCAGTTATGCAAAATTCAATAAAAATCGTCCAGAATAAAGAGGTCTTCTGGGGTTATTTCCAGGAAATTCAAGATATACAATTTATTGGTCATGTAAATATCTTAAATATAAGAGATTTTAATCAAAATCGTAGGAGCCATTTTTGAGAAACAAAATGTTCCATGTAAAGCGTAGTTAAGGGTGCAAGGATTTTCTTGAAAATCTTCGTGTCGCATCCTTGGAAGATACTGAACTTAAATATCAAGTTTGGTATTTAACGAACTTTTCATTTTTGAGCTGAGACAGACAGAGAGACAGACGCACATGGACATTTTTCTAAAAGTGCTTTTTTGTATTCAGGTGGTCCCAAAACATGTATTTCCGTGAAATCTCGGTACCTATAGAATTTTTGGGTGCAATGCAATATCTTCTCTATACACTATGTACATAGTACGTGTAGAGAAAGTAAAAAAGCATTTTAAGAAAAAGGTCCGTAAGTGTGTGAGGCAGTGTGTGTATGTGTGTGTGTGTGTGTGTGTGTGCGGACAGCATAGCTCAAAAATGAAAATACCGTTAAATACTAATAATGGGATTAAGGTTTTGTTCCTTTCGAGGATGCGAAACGAAGATTATCAAGAAAGTTCCCCCAGCCCCAAACTATCCTTTAAGCGTGAAAGTTTTCAAAATTTTGTTTTCCACAAAAATGACTTTAATCGTTTTGATTCGAGTATTTATATGAAAAGTAAAACGTAGACATATCTTGAATTTTCTGGAAATGGACTCGGAGAACTGCTTCTAGGTCGCGTCGTGGTCGTATGATTAGACCACTCGTTTCTCACTAAGGCGGTCCGGTTCAATCGCAAGTGACCGTTGTAATATTTGTGGTGGACAAAGTGGCGTAGGGCAGGTTTTCTCCGGGTTCTCTGATTTGCCCCACCATCGCATTCACCGGTACTTCAACTTCATTCCATCAGTGTTATATGTAGTAAAAGCGGGCGTTAAATATTATCACAAAAAAGGTACCTCTTCATTCTGGATGAATTTAGTATAACTAGTAATCCTTTAGAGATAGAAAAAAAAACTTATTACACAAAATATGTGCAGAGTAATTGTCTGTGGTGCCATGCGGGCGTTAAACACTAGAAAAGGACCTCTTCATTCTGGATGAACTTTGCATAGTTGGTAAACCATCAGAGAAAAACAGACACTTACTATTCAAAAAATATAAACTCCTTGAACAAACAACTTGGGTTATATACTTTGTTAGCAGCTTTTCCAAAATATTCCTTGTTACTGGTTTTAATGTTAAGCTACCTAAACTTTTCTCAAACGGTAGGTTATCTTTCATTTCATTACTCTTTTGTTTTACTCCCGATCGTGGAAAGAGAAAACCGAACCTCACATTTGTTTCACATAGCAACCGGCTGGTTAAAGGATTTTGTCTAGTGAATTATCCTTGGGGTGGGGATTTACTTGAAAATGTTCATATAATTGACCGACTTTTCGTTTTTTAACTATTTGGTCCACAGACGCACACATATTCACGGATCTTTTTCTAAAAGGCTATTTTTTATTCAGAGAACCTCAAAACATATATCTCTGGTAAAATCCCGACAGCAAACTTTTGGGTGCACTACAATATTCCTTTACCTAAGAGTAGAGTACAATATGTATATTAAGTGTGGAGAAAGTAAAACTCTGATGTGTTCTATTCACATGATTTTCTCTACCTGTTCTACAAACTATTCTTTCAAAAACCTGTTCTTGCATCTATGTCATGCTAATGGAGATAAACCTTTGAAAAAAAGTGTTGTATTACTTGAATAGTATAAGCAGAAGAGAATAAGGAAATGCACTAGGCTAAAGCAATTGTCAAATCTTGCAAAAGTTGTCACTACGTGAATGACTTCGACATTCAACTCTCGTTGCATAGTAAAATAAATAAAATACAGATGATGGCTTCTTCTTGATAAAGCCATACGTATTTTAAAAGTGAAACAAATAACAAGGAATATCTTGGAAATCGTTAACTCCACCAAAAAAATATAGCCTATACATAAATTGTGTGTTTTAGGAGTTCTACATTTTTTGTGTAGTAATTTGTGTCATCAACTCACAGGGGTCTACCTGCAAGTATAATACAGTGCAATATTAAGGTAAGCTGTCATCACCGTTGAAAGTAAAGTGTCAAAATGTAAGTACATTTTTATTTATTTATTTTTTTGTGTGTTTAACGTCTATATTTACTACAAATGACAACGCAGGCAATGCCACTGATGGTACATGGAATGAAGATGTAGCACCGGTGGAATACGATGGCGGGGAAACCGGAGAACCCGCAGAAAACCCACCCATGCGCCGCTTTGACCACCACAAATCCCACATACGATCGCTTGGGATCGACCCTTGGCCGCCTTGGAGAGAGGCAAGTGATCTAACCACTCGGCCATGGCGCGGCCTGGAAGTCTATTCTTTCCTACGTGTGTCGCACTCTATTTATTTTCTCTACACATACTCTGTACATAGTGTATAGAGAAGGTATTTCATTCCACCCAAAAATCGATACCGAGATTTCACTGGAAATACACGTTTTAGAGTCCCCTTATCCAAAATAAAGCAGCCATGTGTGTGTGTGTGTGTGTGTGTGTGTGTGTCCGTACGTCCGTGTGTCTGTGAACGCGATAACTCAAGAACGGAAAGTTGGTAAAATACAAAACTTGGTGTTTAAGTTTAGTATGCTCCAGGGATGCGACATGAAGATTTTGAGAAAAATCCTCCCCCCCCCCAAACTACTCTTTACTCTTTGCATAGAAAAAATTTCGAACATTATGATTTTCTCAAAATGGCTCCAACGATTTTAATTAAAATACCGTATATTAAAGATATTTATGTTGCAAAGAAAATGTATATTTAGAATTTTCTGGGAAGAATTTTCTCTGAAGACCTCTTTATTCTGAATACATGTTGCTGAATTTTGCGTAACTGGTAAACAGTAATATAGACAAAGACTTATTAAACAAAAAGTGTAGGCCATGTTAAAACACACTATTATGCCGTATACGTTTTTTCGTGGAATTGACCATTTCTGAGATATTACTTTTTATTTGTTTCAGATTTAAACTACTTAAACCTTTCTCAGACGAAAAGTTGTAAACTCCTGGCATTGCACAGATACGGATTTCAATCACATGTCAACCAGCTTTTAAAAGATTTGAATATCGTTTTAGCCTAGTGTATTCCCTTATTTTCCTTCTACTTACAAGGAAGTAAGTAATTAAGACAATTTCTGCTAATGTTTATCCCGATTATTATAAAGCAGATATAAGAATATGCTTTTTAATGATAATTTGTTACAGTGAAGTAGAGAAAGTCATGTGAATGGAGCACTTCAAATGTTTTCTAAGTACAACGTGAGTGTAATGTGTTTTCCAAGTACAGCTTTAAATTCTTTTTTATCTAGTACGTATTTCTTGCCGGAAACGTTTACTTAATACAACTTAAGGTTTCTTATTTTTAATTTATTTACTTTCCACTCATATAGCGTACTGAAGAAAGCAGTGCAGCGAAATTATCCATCTTGCGTCATTTAACGCAATACTGATAACAGTCTTTTTTCGTCCATAAGTACAGTCATTAAGTAAGCCTAGCCTAAACCTAATCGCTGCAGCTAAGCTGGTGTACTCGTTAGTCTATTGGACTATTTGCTCTTTAGTCTTTATTACTTGGGATTGCCTACAGAGCATTACAATACTTCAAATTACTTATTTTCTCCCCAAATTGATTAAAGAGTACCATGTGTGCCAAAGTAGATATAACCCGTGCTGGCACTCTAACGAAAAATATTGCCTATATCTTGTTCATTCCGAGTAACCACTTCCGTGGCTTTATAACTTCATGGCATATTAAAGAGCGTTCGAGCGCTTTCGAAATAACGTAACATTGGAACCATAGGATGTAGATCATTAATTCAATGTAAGGATTAGAATTAGCTGTAGAATATGTCCTGGAGGGGCCCTTGGATTTTGAGCAAGAGTATCGGACAAAGCTCCTGTGGCCTTTGCCTATTATACGACTCCAGGGAGGGATGGGGAGAGACCCGAAGGGCAACCAGATCTGGATGACGACGGGCGCAAGCATGATCAGTGTTTTTATCAAGTACGTTGAAACGGCTCTAGCCCTGCTCACTGGCCTGGGCCTCCAGATGGACACTCAGAGGAAGCACTAAATTCAAAGGCGAGCCTCGATCCAACGCTCCCGACGCCACCAGGATAACTGTTTACAATGCCATGATCTATTCGCAATCTACCGAACGTCCTTGCCTGGTCCTACAACCTTGAAAAAGATGATTAGGAAATGATGCGAACAAGAAATGGTAGACCAGAAAATTCCAGGGATGTAATACACCTACTCACCATTTGCCTGACGACCCTAGGAAACCATCTTGAACCTCATGGCTCAGGCAGCAGGAATTGAACCCGCAACCCCCCGAATCCAGGCCACAGACGAAACCGTCTGAGCCATCCCACTTGGTTATGTTAATACATACTCCAGGTTCTTCTTCTTTCACTATTTGCCCTTCGTACAAGTCGCTGCCTGCAGACAGATGTCTGTTGAGGAGCAAACGGGCTCTGGATCGAGAGAATAACCAAAATATCTGGTATGAGAGCTGATGATATGTAATGATAGTAACATTTAAGAAAGTAAAGGTGGAAATGGTGGAAAGAATGGTGGAGAATCCGGAGAAAACCTACTCGGTCTCCGCTTTATCCACCTCAAATTTCATATGTGTTCGCCTTGGTCAAATGTGAGGGGATTAACCACTTGGCCACGGTACCGTAACGCTAACATCCAAGTGGTTTTTTTTTCTCTACTTGTTCTGTTCCTGCAAAAGATTATTATTTATCTACTTCGTGCTAATCGAGATAAACATTATCATAAATTGTCTTATCATTTGCTTCCTTGTAAGTAGAAGGGAAATAAAGACATACGTTAGGCTAAAGTGACAGTCAAACTTTTAAAAGCTATCGCTATGCGAAACAATTGAAATTAGGTTCGCTTTGCATTGTCAGTAAAATAATAGAGATACGAATCTGATGTGTTCCATTTTCTCTATATCTCTGCAACAAATTATTTATTCTTCCATTTCTTTCATGCCAATCGAGAAAAAAGTAGTAGAAATGGTCTTTTTAATTGCTTCCATGTGCTTAGAAGTGAAATAAGGGAATACACTAGGCTAATAAAGTGGTAGTTAAATCTTTTAAAAGCTGGTTGCCATGTGATTGAAGTGCCTCTGTTTCATATGACCAGGAGACAAAGTTGCGTATAAGAAAAGTGGTATTTTAAAACTGAAAACGATCAACTACACGAAAAATATGTTTACATATGTTTGTGTGTTTTAACGAGAACTACAATAAGTTTTTGTCTATTTCTTGCGGTTTACCAGTTGTGCAAATTTCCGCAAAATTAATCTAGAATAAAGATGCTCAAGATATACATTTTGTCTGTCATGTAAATATCTTTAATATACGACATTTTAATCAAAATCGTTAGTGCAATTTTTGAGGAAATCAAATACCAAGTTTGGTATTTAACTGTGTTTTCGTTTTTGAGCTATGCTGTCCATAGACACACACGGACCTTTTTCTAAAAATGTTTTTTTTAGATTCAGACGGACCCAAGATATGTATTTCCGGTGAAATCTTGGTATAAAAATTTTGGGTGCAATACAATACCTTCTTTTCACACTATGTAAATATGGTAGGTACGTGTAGAGAAAATAAAAAGAAAGGGAATCCTGTTTGAGAAGATACGCAGTTTAAAATTGAAACCAACAACAAGAAATATCTTGGAAACAGTCAACCACATCAAAAATATATATGACATAAACTGCGAGTTTTAACGATATCTACATTCTTGTGTAGTAAGTTTTTCTCTATTTTCTGTGGTTTATCAGTTAGGAAAGTTCAGCAAAATTCATCCAGAATAAACAGGTTTTCAGAAGCTATTCTCAGAATATTAAGATATACATTTTATTTTTGATTTAAATATCATAGGTATATGGTATTCTATCAAAATCGTTACAGCCATTTTTGAGTGGAACAAAATTTCAATTATTTTTCTCCATGCAAAGGGTAGTTTAGGGTGGGGGATTTTCTTGATAATCTTCCTATCGCATCCTTGGAAGATACCAAACTTAAATACTAAGTTTGATGTTTAATGGTCCCTTAATTTTTGAGCTATGCTGTGCACAGACACACACATACACACATACGCATATGTTTCCAAAATGTTGTTTTTCTTTCTTTATTTCTGGATTCAGGGGGTCTCAAAACATGCATTTTCGGCTAAATCCCGTTATCGAACTATTGGGTGGAATACAGTACCTGTTCTATTCACTATGTAAATTTTACATACGTGCTAGAGAAAGTAATATATAACCAAAATAGGACAACTGAAGATAAAATTGGCGTACAATCTGTAATTTCTGGAACGTAAAAAGAAGGATCTACTTTTTTATAGACAGTCAGAATATGAATACACTGTTACTGCAGCACTTAAATATGACTTTTGAATTTAATAGAGTAATTCAAGTAGCATCGAACTGCCACACTCTTTTGTCAAGTCAAATTTTAGATGGCGCTGGAAAGCTATCTCGCTGTGCTGGTGTTTGGAGCCAGAATAAAATACTTAAAACAGCTCGTGAGGTATGAAACCAGCGAAAATAAAAGAATGTTGCTGACCCAATTCCCGTCGGAAACTAATACTGAAACGAAGTGGACCGATTTCTGGCGATGCTGTCTATTTGACCATATCTACAGGTTGGTTCACGAATAGTTGACATATTTAATATTGTCCCAACACTTTTATTTCTGATATGAAAATTCTCAAATTTTATACACACGTCCATAGAAATATATTTCACTTCATCATATCTTTTATGTGCACTCCATTGCAGTGACAAATTCGTGAAGGTGTCTGCCGATTTGATCGTTGGACTTTATTGTATATTGACCCGTAGCGTTCCATAGAACAAACAATCAGTGCCTGCGGTCGTTTCTCTCCTTTAATTTGTTTCCTTAATCGAGGAATTGTGATCCTTGATAGAGCCCAATATTATTTCCCTAAATCTTTTCTGTTTTGCTGTGACACTTTTCAGTTTCGCATATAAGAGCACTGCCTTAACACACGGATGAGCATAACGTCCGCTTTCCCACAGCAAGACGCCAACTACGAAACTAGGGTCTTGGCAATAACACAGCCTCTACCATGAAACAAGACAGTTGGAAATGAAACACAACTGCAGGTACAAGTTTTATTCAATGTTAAAACGTGTCAACCATTCGTGTGCCACCCTGTGTATCCATAGTGTTTCCAAACCATATCGGTCATTTTCTCCCTTTTTCTTTCTTTTTTTCTTTGGTTTATCAGTAAATTGCATACATTTTAGAAATATATACATGCTTTTGCTTCGCGCAGAAAGACTATCAGAAAGTTTTAAAAAACGCGCTTCTGTAATTCGCTGCTGAAAGGCCATTCTGCGTATCTAGGATTACTGCACCAACGCTTTATATAGACTCCACATATTTGATTGCTTTTTCAATAACTTTTTGGTCTCTAGAATTAGGTAAAGTTTATTTTAATAACAGCATCCTCTGTGTATCCATAAAGAAGAAAACTAGGAAATAGGCATATATCTACCGCTGAGGCGGGAATTTCTTCACGGTCACTTAATTATTTATCAGTGCATTTTTTGACAAGGAAACTATGTGAGCTTAATTTTATTTGCGGTAATATAACACAATTTAAGATATTCATGACTAATATCTAAAAATGAATATATGCAGCGATTCTATACGTCAATCTGGGGTGTTCTTTTGAGAGGAAAAAGCGATTTTCTCGCAGGCTATTTCGGAAGGGGCCGAAGTCGCAATGAAGTTTACCGTAATGTTGTTATTGTATTCCAAAAGTCTTGTTCAGCGCGCGAGGTCAAGGGAGGCCACAGAAATTCTCGATATTTGCTACGGAGGTAAATGAGTTTAATAACCTTCAAACTGCCGGGAAATTAAGAAACCGACGCGAAAACGTTCGGCCAATAAGAAGGCGATTTTAAGGCGCAAAGCCAGGTTTAAAAACCAAATAAATACGGATGTGCGGAAGTCAAGATCTTATTGGTTATTTCTTGTTGCTTATTGCTTGTTGCTTATTGCTCGTCGCTTGCTGCTAGTTCTCTCGTACTTGTTTCATTCAGTTAGTAAAGTATGCTCCAGTGCGCAGAACGGCCAAAGCAGGAAAGTGCGATAAAGAAGTTGAAGTAATCGCGCGCGAGTTTAGCACGCCCAAAATGGTGCTCTTGTCTGGGTGAACAAAATCGCGAGGTGAGAAATTCTTATCGCACCGCGTGAGGTCTCTAGCCACGAGAACCGCAACATAAAAGTCAAAAGAACGAGCCAGGTCGACTTCGCAACCAGAAAATAAATTGGAGTGAGCAAGAATGTCTCGTGTCCTTTCTGTTCTCCACCCCCTGAGAAAGAGACGAGTCCCATGAGATTTCAGCCGCCGGCAAGAAGACACCGCAGCGCCCAGAAGCGAGGGAGAGACAGCCCAAACCGAGGAGGTACGTGGACAGGCGAGGAGTACAGGTCGCAACTTCGACGCTGTGAACAAATGAGGAAAAACTTTGGAAACATTTGCAATGTGGGAATGAAAATATGTGTAAATTCACTGGCAGTTATAGAAAGAATAGGTCAAGGGATGCTGAAAACGAATCATTAACACGATAAGAACTTCCGGCAGTGGATGAGAAGAATTTGTTTAATCGATATTGCTCTGAAAGGAATAAAGGAATGGGTATAGGAGTTTCTGGGCAGAAAATAAATCAAATGCCAGAAAATAAGTATTAAGATAAATGCATGCGGAGGACAATATGAAGTATACGGTTTGAGAAGGATCTACCGTTGGCTTGGCAAACAATCCTTGATTGACTGTCTGAGTGTATGGACGATTGTTTGATCGATTGAAAGAGCAGCGTTCTACGTTTCTCGCATATTTGATATTCTTAAGTTATTAATTAAAGTGCGGCAAAATGCCCGCCTCATCAGTGTGGGGGTAGCGTGTTTCCCTTACATTCAGTCGCTCTCCTTTCGGGCGTAAAATTCTTAGCATGGTTTCCTTCGGAACGGAAGTAAAGCCGTTGGTTCAGCGACTTAGATTTACGCACGTAAATCTGATAAGGAGGCCTTTGAACAAAATTAATTACTGTTTCACGTCAAACCGGTGTTTCATTCACTAAGAACCACAGCAGTTAAAGATGTCCATAAATAAAGCTCAATGTAGTTTATAGTGTCTGATAGTCAAGAGGTTCCGAGTTCGAATCCCGGTTAGGATGAGCTACTGAGATAAGCTTGTCTTTTCAAGGTTGTCTTGAGAAGACGAATGTTAAGTAACTTTCAGTTCCATTGACCCCGGACTCATTGGAGCATCATTTCACCGATTTTAATCATTGTCCGATATAACCTAGCAGATTAAAGAACGTTAAGCTACAAAAAGAAAAGTTTCTGTTGGTACACATTTAAATACATATGTCGACGTACTTAATGAGTATTTAGATGCATAGCTTCAGCTTTTTAGTGAACATAATTTTCAGTACTAATCAAAGGCGTCTGCTGCTACCAAGCTTTGGGCTAGCTCTCTTTTTACCTGGCAAATTATGTTACATTTTTGTTTTGATTTAATGAAAGTTATCTATAACGATTTAAATATTTTCAATGAAATTTAACATATAACGTTAACAATAATAATAATAATAATTAATAATCATAATAAGAAAAAAATATTATTGTACTTACTCATTAATTAAAGCTTTAAATTGTAAAACATGATAAATAATCACCTCTATCTATTTTGAAAATAGTAACTTCTGATTCTGTGTCCATAAAGCAAATTAACAATCCCTATTTTCAGTAATAAAATCACTAAATGGCTATACTTACACAGAATGACAGGCAAATACGTGCAAATATTTGTGTCAGCGTTTGAGGACTATGTGATGGTCCAGTATTTGCAGTTTTTTTCGCTATTTTATAGTTATGTCCATGAGGAAAATTTCACGATTTTCTGGTTGACTATTATTCATTATTACAGGTGTTCGACTGTTTAGTAACAGGTCATACGGTTGACCTTCCTCAGCCCTCTGCCCTGCCCAGGTGATGTGATGTATATGAATATAGCAGAGACGGCACAGGGCCGTACGAAACACATTAGACCCTGAAATTTGTGCTTCATTTATGACAATGCTACTAGAAAGCGGACAACATGGCTACATTATCTGTTATACACATTATTCTCTACTAAATATCAAATTATTTTGCACTATCAATAGTTGTATTTATTCACCTCCCATCTTTATACTTATATCGGGAACTGCTTCGGCCGTCCTCGAGATCCGTCGACTATTTTTCGCAGTGTTTATTGTAGTGACTTCCCCTTTCACGTCTCGTCCCGCGAGTATGAACATTATACTACATCAGTGAGTCATGCTCCTCGGTGAGAAGACAGGCGCATTTTATTGTGAACAGAATGTAGTTTCACCACAAGGAACCCATTTATGCTGCAACTATAAGCTAGAATGTAAACGTCCTGCAGATTAGGAATACATTCTTTGTTCTTTAAAAACTTAATAGAAAGTATTTCTTCACAAATTTACTGGGCTTTGCAGCTAGTCTAATAACCCACAGAGCACGTCTTCTGGTACTAATGGTTTAATTTTAGAAAATAAATTATTATTTTGATAAAGATAATAAACTGTAGTTGCATTCTGGCACTGCAGGCCAGAGGTATCTTAAGAGCAGCAGCTCTACCTTCATAACCTGCTCCATGTTACACGAGACTGTGTATGTGTTCCTCCTGGGAGACGTTCTCTTGTTTCAGTAATTGCTAGCGACGTCACTTCCGACGTGTGTCCCCAGGTGGGCGTGCACGTGACTCTAATGAGATTAGGTCACGATGCTGCGTCATAACGGCTGTTTTCATCAGCTTTACATCTTCCTTACAAGAAATAACCTCAGCAGCGCATACACCAGGCATCCTTCCTTTATTTTGGTTGCTAACGCAATATTTACTAAGTATGTTGAAATAAAGGCAACTTGAAATTAATTAATAATTACAAAATGGCATTTGAAATACAAAAACTGAAAATTGCACTATCAAAATATAGGATGTTAGGGATTGTTGGTGAACAGATGACAAACAGTGTTGTTTTTACTTTCTCTATCACTTAAAAATGTACATAGCAGGTACAGAAAGTAGTGTATTCCACCCAAAAATTCTATATCGAAATGTTACTAGAAATTCAAGTATTAAGGGTCTGTGAATCGAAAAAAGCATTTTAAAAAAAGGTACATATGTGTGTGTGTTTGTGGACAGCATATCTTAAAAACGCAATGTCCGTTAAATACCAAACTTGGCATTTATGTTTAGCATCTCCCAAGCATGCGACAAGAATATTTTCAAGAATGTATCCTACCCCCCCCCCCAATCAAAAAATGGTAGAAAATTTTGATTTTCTTAGAGATGGTTTAACGATTTAGATTAAAATACCATATACTATAGATAATAAAATGTGTATCTTGAATTTCTTGGGAATAACCTCTGAGACCTCTTCATTCTGAATGAATTTTGCGTAAATAAAACCATAAGAGACAGATTAAAAATGTAGATCATAAACACACAGCTTATGTCAAAACATACTGCTTATGTCTTGTACATTTTTATTGTGGAACAACCATTTCCGAAATATTCATTATTGGTTTCAGTTTTAAAATACTTATACTTTTCACAAACAGGAAGATTGGTCTGTGTTGCCAGAGAATGAAAACACGCATTAGCAGAAATTGTCTATTACTTGCTTCCTTGTAAGTAGAAGGGAAATAAGAGAACACACTACTCAAATCTTTTAAAAACTATTGCTATGTAAAACAATTGAAGTTCGGTTCTCTCTGCATGAAACGAAACGAAAGATGACTTCCCGTTGAGAAAAGTTTAATAAGTTTAAATTGGAAACGAACAGCAAGAAATATCTTGCAAACGGTTGACTCTACAAAAATAATCTGATGTATTCCAGTCACATGGCTTTCCCTTGCTGTTCCATAAACAAAAGTTTCTTATAAAATATTATTCTTTCATCTACATCATTCGCATAATTTCTTGCTTCATCATAAATAGAAGGGACATAAGGAAATACACTAGACTAAAGTGATAGTAAAATATTATAAACGCCGGTCACTATATGAAACAATTGAAATTCGGTTCTCTTTGCTTGCTAGGAGTAAACAAAAGAAAGAGAAGAAAAGAAGTATAGATGACTTTCCAGTTGAGAAATGTTTAAGTGCCTTAAAACTGAAACCAATAACACGGAATATCTCAGAAACAGTTAACTCTAGAACAAAAATATATGACAAAATTGTGTGTTTTAACGAGATCTACATACTTGTGTAGTAATTTTTTGCCTATTTCTTACAGTTAACCAGTTATACAATGGTTATACAAAAGGAATCCAGAACGGGGAGTTCTTTAGAGAATATTCTCAGAAAATTCAAGATTCTCATTTTTGTCATAAAAATATATTAACAATTAGGTACTTTAATCAAAATCATTAGAGTGTCGCATCCTTGGAAGATACTGAAATTAAAGTTTGGTCTTTAACCGGCATTTCCGTTTTTGAATTACGCTGTCCACATACACACTCGGGCCTTTTTTAAAAAACGCTTTTCTTTTTTCTTTTTTTGTATTCAGAGAACCCTAAAACATGTATTTCCGGTGAAATTTCGGTATAGAAATTTGGGTGGAATACAATACCTTTTCAATCTACTATGCAAACTGTAGATACATTTGTGCTGTAGAAAGTAAAAATGTATTTGACATAATTTGTGTGTATTAACAAGATTTACATGTTTTGTGTAATAAGTTTTTGCCTATTTCTTACAGTTTACCATGTATGCAAACATTTATTCTGAATGAAGAGGTTACACGCACATAAAACACATAATTTATGTCATATACGTTTTTATTATAGAGCTGCAGTTTTTTTTTTTTTTCTTCAGATATTTCTCAAACGGTATCGTGCAAAACTAACCAAACGTCAATTATTTCACATAGCGACCAGTTTTTAAAAGGCGTCACAAACGCTTTAGCCTTGTATATTCCCTTATTTCTCTTTTACTTATTCTGAAGCAAGAAATAACACCAACCGAGCTAATGTTTATCTTGAGTAGCATGATATGGATAAAAGAATAGTTTATGTTTGGAACAGGCAAAGAAAGGTATGTGAATGGTATACATACGATTTTTAGAAAAATGTATGTGTGTGCGTATGTGTCCGTGTGTCTTTGAACACGATAACTCAAAAAGGAAATATCAGTAAAATACCTAAGTTTAGATTTTCCAAGGATACGACACAAGGATTTTGAGAAAAATTGCTGTATCCGTACTGAAAATTTTTGCATTGTAAAAACTTCGAAAATTTTGATTTTCTCAAAATTGGCTCTAAAAGTTTTATTTAAATACCGTGTATTAAAGATATTTAATAATCAATAGAATTTATCTATTGAATTTTCTGGGAATAGCCTCTGAAGACCTCTTCATTCTGGAAGACGTTTACATTACTGGTAAACCGTAGAGATAGGAAAAAGGTTACTACACAAAACATGTAGATCGCGTTAAAATGCACAATTTATGTCAATTACATTTTTTTTCACGGAGTTGACTATTTCTGTTATTGGTCTCAGTTTTAAAATACTTAAATTTTTCCATACGGAAGTTTGTCAACCCCTGACCTTGCAAAGAAATTAATTTCAATCACATAGAAACCAGCTGTTAAAATATTTGACGATCGCTTTAACCTAGTGTTTTTCCTTATTTACCTCCTACTTACAACTAACTTGTAATAAGACAATGTCTGCTAACGTTTATCTCGAGTAGCATGTGTAGAAGCTTTTTAACAATAATTTGTTACAGAGATATTGAGAAAGTCTTGTGAATGAAACACATCCGATTTTTTTTTTATTTAACAACTTTTTCGTTAAATACTGTTGTATCTGTCTATGACATCTCACGTAGACTTAACCTGGTGAAAGCAGAAACCTCTAACCGGCTATCTTTAGACTTTAGTTGTCCTAAAGGACATAAAACACCCTTGAAGGACCTAGCAGACCCAGAAGGAGTCTCTACTTGAAGTCTCTGCGAAAGGACTTTTGTTAATTTCATTGGAAGTTAGAGACACAAGATGAAGTTGGAGAAGCAGCGAACATGCAGAACAGTGAGCACTGTGACATCGAAACGCACGCAACAAAATAATTAATTTAGGAGCAGCTCGTCCTTTCCTTTTACCGCTCCTCTAATAAAGTAATAATGGAAGAGGAGAACCCGTCCCGCCTGGGGCCCTGCTCAAAAGTCAAACAAACTCGGCAAGCAATTCGTTTTGTCTCCTCTCTCTTCGCGACCCGAAGCATCTTCAAATTGGTATTGTAAATGCATTAGTTAACACCCAAGAGGACGTATGTTTCCAATTCACGTTTCCTTAACAGAAAATCTGTCCTCTAGCGTCATTCTGAGCGTTGTGCCGCACAGCCGGGGTCCTGAAAACAGAATTATTTATTTGGAAACAAAATCAAACTCTCTCTCTCTCTCTCTCTCTCTCTCTCTCTCTCTCTCTCTAATTGTATGAATTGGTAAGTGAGAGAATAAGTAAAAATCTGATGTGTTCCATTCACATGTCTCTCTGCATGTTTTTAACAAATTATTGTTAAAAAGCTTATGCTTCTATTTACTTCATTCTAATCTAGAAAAAAATAGCAGAAATAGTCTTATTACTTGCTTCGTTGTAGGTAGAAGCGAAATAAGGGAGTACCATAGGTTAAAGTGATGGTCAAAAGCTGGTTGCTATGTCACTGAAGTTCCTTTGTTGTATGGAAAGAAGTTGACAAATTCCTGTATGAGAAAAGTATAACTTTTTAAAGATGAAATCAAAAACAAGGAATATCTAAAAAAAGAACGATCAAAAACGTATATAACATAAATTCTGTGCTTTAAAGTGCTCTACATTTTTTGTGTGGTAAGTTTTTGTTCATCTCTTACGGTTTAGCAGTTATGCAAAATTCCGTAAAATTGATCCAGAATAAAGTAGTCTTCAAAAGCTATTACCAAAAAATTCAAGAAATACATTTTATTTTTCAGGAAAATGTCTCTAATGTGCGATATTTTAATCAAAGTTGTCAGAGTCATTTTAGAGAAAATCAAAATTTTCCAAAAAAGTTCCATATATAGGGCAGTTTGGGGCGAGGGAATTTTTCTCAAAATCTTCGTGGAAGATACTAAGCTTAAATACCAAGTTTTGTATTTTACTGATTTTCCGTTCTTGAGTTATCGCGTTCAGACGGACACAGACGCTTTTTTTAATTTATTTATTTATTTTTTATACGAGGAGTCTAAAACGAGTATTTCCGGTGAAATCTTGATATCGAAATTTTGGATGCGCTACAACACATTTATACACTATGTACATAGTATGTGTAGACAAAGTAAGAATCTGCTGTGTTCTATTCACATGTCTCTTTACATCTCTATTACAAATTATCGTTAAAAATCTTATTCTACTATCTACTTCATGCTAATCGATATAAACGTTAGCAGAAATGGTCTTATTACTTTTCTTTATAAGTAAACAGGGAATATGTCAGGCTAAAGCGAAGGTCAAATCTTTTACAAGCTGGTTGTCATTGATTAAAGTCCTCTGAAGACCTGTTCATTCTGGAACAGTTTTGCATAACCATAAAAGAAAGACAAAAGCTTACTGCACAAAAACGTGTAAAACTCGTTGAAACACATAATTTATGTCAAATAATTTTTGTTGTTGAAAATTTGACCATTTCAAAGATATTATTGGTTTCGGTTTTAAAATACTTAAACTCCTCATACGGGAATTTCTCAATTTCTCAATCCCAGGCCTTGCAAAGAAAATGTTTTCCTTACAGAATTATTACGCCATGTATTTTCAAAATTGAGAAGCGAGCTCGAGTTTGTCTACTCCGACGACAATGTAAATATCTTTAATATCATATATCTACGGTATTTTAATCAAAGTCGTTGTAAATATGTTCTAAAATATTTTCTATGTAAAGGTTAGTTTCGGGTGAGTGGATTTTTCTCAAAATCTTCGTGTAGCATCCTTGAAAAATACTAAACTTAAATACCAAACCGTCCCACACAGTGCTGTGCCGAGCCGTGCTGCCCGTTTGTAATTGCTGCTGGCTGTTCCGTTTCTGTGCTGAACTGTACCGCGCCGTGCTATGCCGAGCCGTGCTGTCGTTTTTAATGGGTGCTGGCTGTTCCGTTTCTGTGCCAAGCAGTGCTGTGCCGAACCGTGCTGTCCATTTGTGATGGTTTCCTCCTTAATGCCGCCGGTCCCCATGGCCGCGCTAGCCAAGGCGTCCCGCTTTGGTGCTTCGTAGCGCTGGGGATCGTGGGTTCGAGTCCCGCCTTGGGCATGGGTGTTATATGTTTGTGTTTATGTGTGTGTTGTAACAGTAAGAAAACAGCAATCCAGTAATAATACAAAAAAAAAAAAAGAAAAAAAAAAAAGTAAATTAAAGTAGGGTATACAGTACCGGAGTCCTAATCAGACTCCGGTACCGTATTTAAAAAAAATAAAAAAAAAAGGGTGAGTTGCCTGGATAAGGTTTTTAAAAAAAAAAATGCTTACCTACTTGAAACTGTGATCATGACATCAGAAGGCAGGCTAGTTCAGGATTTGTCTGCCCTTCGGAGACAAGGGACAATTGCCTTTGGGTGTTCAAAAATCTAGTGTGTTCTCGTTTAAAAATATCGATCTTTCCTTCTAGAACAAAGCGGACCTGCCGAATTATCAAGAATTCCATCATTCAAATACTTCTAACTATATGGAGTGTAATATTAAATGTAGATTTTGTTTTGTTAAGTGGAAATATATCATTTTAACCTCGAATTCGATACTCAAACAAATATTTTGAAACTATTAGGTTGGGCTTAGCCTACCCTGAGGAGCGGCCTCTGGGTTTGATCCACGGGAACCGCGTGAGGTATCTGTGGTGGATAAAGCGGCGTCTGGGCGTGTTCTCCCAAGGTTCTCCGGTTTCCCACGACATTCATTCCATCAACTGCTCCATAATTATCTTACCGTAATTTCATATCATCTACTTTCATACCAGGCACAGGACTGATCGTCCATCCTGGTTTCTCTCTGATGCAGAGCCTCTGCTCCTCAACATGCGTCTGACCACAACGCGGCTTGTAAGTCCTGGAGGTGTACGAGGAGGGCAAAGAAACAAAGAAATACTAAACATATTTGATGTGTTGCATTCATATAAACGTCCCTACCTATTATAGGTTATTTTTATATAAATTTCTAACTATAGCTATTTACAAAAGCTTATTCCTTTCTCCAGCGCATATTTACAATATATATTGTAAATGTAGAAAAGGTATTGTATTCTTCCCAAAATTCGATACTGAGATTTCATCGAAAATACATGTTTTGAACACCCCTGATTCCAAAAAAATTAGAAAAAGGTTCATGTGCGTGAGTTTGTGCGCCTGTGGATAGCATAACTCAAAATCGAAAAGTCAGTTAGTAGCAAACTTGGTATTTAAGTTCCGCATCTCCAGTTCAGGAAATTTTAGAGAAACCCCTTCACCCCAAACTACCCTTTACGTTGAAAATGTTTTGAAATTTGCAATTTTTTCAAAAATGGCTAAAAAAAATTTGATTAAATCTTATTATGAATGACTTTTGCTTAACTGGTGAACCATAACAGACAGACTAAAGCTTATTATACACTGTAGAGCCGTTAAATCACACAATTTATGCTATACCTATACTACCTATACAGTTTTTTTTTTTTTTTTTTTTTTTTTTTTTTTGTAGAACTAATCATTTCCGAAACATTCCCTGTTGTTGATTTCAATTTTAAAACATATTATTATTTTTTAAAATGGATAGTCCTCGTCCGTTACACATATATTTTGTTTTACTCCTAGACATGGAAAGAGAAGGGAATTTGAATGTTAATCACATAGCAGCAGCACAACTCAAAAACGAAAAATCTGTTAAATACCAAACTTGATATTAATGTTTAGCATCATTCAAGAATGTGACACAAATATTTTCGAGAAAAAACCCCAAACCAACTACCGTGTACCGAAACATGTTTCATAAACTTTTATTTTCATAAAAAAGTCCCTAATGAATATATTATATTAAGGTATTTTCAAAAAATATATTCTTGAATTTTCTGGGAATAGCCTCTGAAGACCTCTTCATTCTAAATGACTTCTGTATAGCTGATAAACGGTAACAAATAGACAAAAACTTATTGCATAAAATATACCTACATTGTTACTACTCACAATATATGTCATACAATTTTTTTTTTTTGGTATAGTTTCCGAAATATTCCTTGTTACTGGTTTCAATTTTAAACTATTTAAATTTTTCGTAAACGGGACCCATTTGTTAGTTCTGCCCAAGAGATATCTGAGCGGGTACATGCTTCCATTCCAAACACATTATTATCAAATTTCTTGCTCATACGATTTATACGGTCAACAATTTTAATCGTGTTTCGTGGAATAAAGTCGTAATTGTCAGAAAATTAGAGTTTTGCAAAGGCCGAATATAAACAAGATTTAGGAAAAAAAATTTGTCAGGGATTATAATGAAATTTATTTAGGAAAATAAACAATGTGAAAATCAGCATAAATAAAAAAATTTTTGATGTTCCATTCACATTGCTTTCTCTAGCTATTCCACGAACAAGCCATTATTTTATCTACATCATGCTAATCCATATAAACATTAGCAGAAGTCTTATTACTTACTTCTATGTGAGTAGAAGGAAAATTAGGTAATATATTAGGCTAAAGTATAGTCAAAACCTTTATAAACTGATCGTTATGTGAAACAGAACTTCGTTTGCTTTACATTGCAAGCAGCAAAACTAGAGAGACGAAACGCAGTAGACTTCCTATTTTAGAACAGTTAACCCACTTCAAAATTGAAACCAATATCTGGCAAACGGTCAACTATAAAATTAAAACGTATATGACATTAATTATGTATTTTAATGAGATCTACATTTTTTGTGTAGTAAGTTTTTGTCTCTATTTTTTTCAGTTATGCAAAATTCATCCAGAATAAATAAGTCTTCAGAGGGTATTCCCAGAAAATTCAAGATATATATTTTATTTCTGATGCAAATAGGTACCTTCAATATGCGGTATTTTTAATCAAAATCGTTAGAGCCATTTTTGAGAAAAACAAAACTTTCAAACATTTTTCCATGTAAACGGTAGTTTGGGGTGGGGGGATTTTCTTCAAAAGCTCCGTTTCCCACCCTTGGTAGATACAAAACATAAATACCAAGTTAGGAATTTGCAATGTTTACTTTAATCTATTTATTTTGATAATCAATATACAACATTTTTATTTCATTCCAATGAATAAAAATTTCTTTTGAACTATGCTGCCTCCCCCCACACACAGACCTATTTCTATTTTTTTTGGAATCAGGTGACCTCAAAACATATTATGAATTCTCGACATTGAAATTTTGGGTGGAATACAATACCTTCTCCACTTACTATTACTTTATATGTACATACATGCTAGCGAAAGTAAAAAGCAAATGCTATAAAAAGGACCACAAGCCTATACACATGAAAAAATAGATTTTAATATTAATAGGAGAAACAAATCCTCTGAAAACAGTTAAAGTTAAGAATAAAACATTAAACGAATATTATTTTATATACATTTTATTCAGTTGTTTCTTTGTAATAGACATGCTTCTATAAAAATCCCACTGTGTTACGGAGTGCAAAAACCTATTTTTGTAGAACATAATAATAAGTATCATATCTCATGTGTCATAAAAGACAAAGATGACGAAAGTGAACAGTACTTTTATATGTATTAATTTGTAACTGTGTCCATGAAACATATAATTTAATAGCCCTCGTAATAACTTAATTGAAATAACTCAAAACTTATACGTATTAAAGTACCTGTAGTTCCTGTTAAATATATTATTGTAATATTGCTTTGGTTATAAAAGTCTATTCTTGCTATTTGGGTCCCCCTTTGCCTAATATACCTGCTTCCTCTCCATCATCACTATAATCAACCTCATGTTCATGATCAACTTATAAGCTGGTCTTCCTGCTGTTACTCCTCTCCACAGTCTTGTACCAAGAATCTCGTAATTATGTTCCTGCAAATGTTTAGTATGGAGAACCATACAATACACATAAACGAAGGTACACTGAGCTAACGTTACTTGTTACTGAATTATTTTAAAGCTCTTTTGCCTCCAAAATATCTGTGTGTTATAGCACGTTCCTTGGCGAGATACCTACAAAGGGTGTATATGATGTCATTTTTAAGAAATAGCCTATTCTTCTTCCTATTATTCATTATTATTATTATTATTATTATTATTATTATTATTATTACTATTACGGATATTTCTACAGAAATCGGAATTTTGCTCCTGAATAGAACCATGCCACTTGTAAACAACGCCTTTCCTGGTAATGATTTCGTCTATCTGAAATTTCTGTTTTTTATTATTATGACAGGGTATAATCTAAAGCTCCAATAATTACATCAGTGAATATATTGTACTCTTGCCATATATAGTTATTTTAAATTTACCAGAAATTTGATCCAATCAAATGCTCGTACCCTTGCGAAGTTGCGGCAAACTTTTCAAAAGGTTATGGACACTGAATGCTGAGATCTTCTGCGATGCCGCACTAAAACCCAGGATTTACTACCTGTGGTCTAATGGTCAGCATTCTAGCTTCTTACCCCAAGGTCCGGGGTCGATTTCCGGCTGTGGCAGGAGATTCTTTTTGAACTACAACCATCTTCTGTCCATACAGAGCCTCTAATTATGCGCGCGCGCGTGTGTGTACAATATAATGTGTGTACAATTAAAAAAAACAGCGTTAAGAACCTTATAGTTCAGCGAAAAATCACGAGCAGTTGTTTCTAAACTAAAGCCCTCGATATGACTACAGAAGTTAAAAGGGGTTATATCAATGAAAAAATAATGAAAGTAATATTCTAATCTTTGCTCCTTTGCGTAAAGCTGATCTCTTGTTCCTGTTGCTTCGGGAAGAAAATGTTGCACAAGCCACTCCACATTTTACTTTAATCTTGAAGTTTGTTAGAACTTAGTTCTACAGCTTCCCTCCTGATTTAATAAACCTTCCTAAACGCAAAAAACACCAAAACTGCTACCATATCTGCCTATAATTTGTTATAAACAGCTGCGTCTTACGAGTTGAGACACTTTCTGAGGTGACTTAGAAAATCATGAGACGCGGCTGCTTTTTATTTATTCCAAAACCTGAGATGTGTCTCATTACGTAAGCGCGTGAGACGTTGGTCGCGATCAAGGTGATCTCCATCTTGAGTTGTCGAATTTTATTCATACGAAAGTGAGACGCGTCTCGAAAATTGCAAGTTTTGAGACACGTCTCATTTTTATTCATACCACACTTATCATCAAACTTGTTGCTCATGAAGGTGTGGAGTTGGCGGAAAGGAGAAAAGTTGGCTTCCGCAGAACCATTTGATAGTTCTGCCCAAGATATTACAAGATGTCTGAGCAAGTACATGCTTCCATTGCAAACAGATTATCATAAAAATTTCTTGCTCCTGAAGGCATGAAACCGGGAGAAATTTTGCAGAGACTGGCAGCTCTGTTTGATCAGTAAGGTTAGGAAATTGAAGACCTATAAATTACTTAAAATACCTCTAAAAATACCTAAAATATACAAAAAAGAATGTATAACTGGAATAAACATTTTGTGTTACACTCACATGACTTTCTCTAGCTGTTCTACAAACAATCTCCTCACAAAAATGATTCTTCTTTCTACACCATGCTAATCAAGATAGCATTAGCAGAATGCTCTTATTATTTAATTCCTTATAAGTAGAAGGGAACTAAAGGAATGCACAATGCTAAAGCGATAGCGAATTTTTTTAAGTTATCGCTATGCTATTGTCATTGAAATTCGCATCTTTGCTTGGCCAGGAGTAAAACAAAAGAAGCACGGGCGACCTCCTGTTTGAGAAGAGTATTTTTAAAGTGGAACAATAACAATAACAAGGAAAAGCACGGGCGACTTCCTGTTTGGGAAAAGTATTTTAAAAGTGAAACAATAACAAGGAATATCACGGAAACTGTTATCTCAACAACAAAATGTACAGGACATAAATTGTGGTCTACCTCTTGTGGTTTACCAGTTATGCAAAAGCAATCCAGAATGAAGAGATCTTTAGAGTATATTCCCAGAAAAGTTTATATATAAAATAAGAACTATAGCTTTCCTGGCGACGTGTTAATTCAAAATCTTCTCGGGCTTCTAGCCAGGTAATAACTTGGCTTGACACCAACGTTTCGAAGAAGTGCATCTTCCTCGTCTTCAGGGTGAACTGATGATCAGTTCACCCTGAAGACGAGGAAGATGCACTTCTTCGAAACGTTGGTGTCAAGCCAAGTTATTACCTGGCTAGAAGCCCGAGAAGATTTTGAATTAAGTTTATATATGTGTGTGTTAATTGCCATGTAAAAATCTTTAATATACGGTATTTTAATCAAAATCTTTAGAGCCATTTTTGAAAAACACAAGATGTTCTAAAATTTTTGCATGTACAGGATAGTTTGGGGTGGGGGGATTTTCTTGAAAATCTTCGTGTCGCATCCTTGGGAGATACTGAAATTAAGTACCAAGTTATGCCCAATACCACACACACATACACACTTTTTCTAAAAATGCTTTTTGAGAGGGGGTGTCAAACACATCTTTTCGGTGAAATGTCGATATTGAAATTTTTGTAGAATACTATACCTTCTATACCTACTGTGAACAATTGTAGAAACGTGCTAGAGAAAGTAAAAAAGAAGCAGCTAAATGAAACAAAAAGGTTAAAACCGGACTTTCAAATCAAAATGCGCAAAAACAAATAAGGCAAAAAGGACAAAAAAAAAAAACAAAAAAAAACAAAACAATAGTGTTCTGGATTATGGTGAGCAATAATGAACATATATAATGAAGGGTCTTATCTTAATGCACTGATGTGTTCCATTCACATGATTTTCGCTACCTGTTCTGCAAATAAACTATTCTTATTAAAAATTATTCTTCTATCTACTTCATCCTAATCGACACAAACATTAACAGAAATAGTCTCTTAGTTCCTTGTAAGTAGACGGGAAATAAAGAAATGATACAGGCTAAAGAGAAGGCCAAATATTTTAAAAGCTAGTTGAAATCCGGTTCTCTTTGTATGGCCAGGAGTAAAACAAAAAGAAATGGGAAATACCATTTGAGAAAAGTTTATATATTAAAAAGTTGAGACTAACAACAAGGAGTATCTCAAATACGGTTAACTCCAAAAAATGTATAACAAATTATAGTTTTAACGAGATCTACAGTTTTTGTGTAGGAAGCTTATGCCTATCTCTTATGGTTTGCCGGTTATTCAAATGACATCCAGAATGAAGAGGTCTTCAGAAGCTATTCTCAGAAATTCAAGATATGCGTTTTATTTGTCTTTATCATATGTAGGTATCAAAATCGTTAGGACTACTTTTGAGAAAATAAAAATGTTAGACCATTTTTGCATGTAAAGGGTAGTTTGGGGAGGAAAGATATTCCTGAAAACCTTCTTGTCACATCCTTGGAAGATACAGAAGTTAAATATGAATTAATCGTTTCTTTAAAGCCAGCCGTGTGTAGGGCAGAAGTTGGAGAGGTAGAGTCAGACTAAAAAATTCTATGCCATAGCTGTGATTTGAACCACGTATCTCCTGATCACTGAGCTACCATAGCAACATTCCAGAATGGCACTAAATTCTCCAACTGACTCCAACTAAATCTGAAATGTAAGTTATGTTTACACAAACACACATGTTGTACACACGACATAAATGCTTTCTTTGGATTCAGGGGATACTAAAATGTGTATTACTACTGAATACTTAGTATCGAATTTTTGAATAGAATGCTATACCTTCTCTACCTATGTATTCTACATTAAGTAGAAAAAGTACAAAAAAAAATGTTTTCCTCAACTTCCGAGCCCTTGTGATCAGACACTTTCAAGGGCTTGTTTTTATTTGGCTCGACTGGGAGCTGATAATGTGATTACGACTCTGTTTTGATTGCCATGGCAATTTTCTTATCGATTTTCTACATCGTGGCGCATTATTGTGACCATCTGAGTGAAGATAGACTTGCTTATCTCATCAATCGACATGGTCAACCAATTACAAAAGTCGTTGTTCTCCATGATAACGTATAGCCCCACATTGCAGAGCTCACTAGCCGTAAATTGGAAGAAAGGAAATGGGCACCATTCGAGCATCCTCCTTACAGTCCTGACTTATCGTCCTCTGATTTTCGTCTCTTTGGGCCAGTCAGGGAGCCAAACGATTTAATGACGCAGGTGTGGAAGGCATCGCGGGTAACAGTCAGATGGCACGCTCTTTATGTGAGGACATCAAGAACCTGCCAATACGCTGGACTAAGTGAATTTCCAACAGAAGATTGTGTAGCTAAATGTATCTACTTTGTTATTTTGTTACATTAAATAAACAATTTAGAAAACAAAGTGTCGTCCATATTTTATTTTCCTTATAATTGAAGATTACAAATATTACTTCGCAGTAGCACCTTATTTTGATTGCTGCTTTTGAAACTTAATGTACTTCATCTTCCTTCACGCATTACTATCTGTAACAATCTACATATTGTCACATCCTAGCAGTGATGTGGTAATACTGTAATACATATCATTTCATATGTTGGCCACATTGCCAACTTTAGCTTTCATTAAAACCACAGTTAGCCTGGCATTTTCCTCTTTATTAGTGTGAACTTAGGATGGAACTTGGCTCCTCCTGGACACCAAGCTTGGCCTCGTGCCAAGATGGTGGCATGTGTTAAGTGCAAGCTAACAATATATTTTCTATTGATTTGAAGTGTTCATTTTTAAATAAGTAGTTTAGTTAACCCATCCACGTCCCTTTACTGAATTATGTAGATTATTTTCCCTGTTGTAAAAGATTGCATAGAGCTTATGCACGCCTAACTGTAGTGAAAAGTACATTTTTCTTAATCCATCCTCTAATAGCCAAGCGAGTTTGTTAAGTTCATAACAGTAGGCGTGACATATCTGATTATTTCATCGATTTTTGGTTCTTCCAATGATTCTTTTTCCTATCGATTTATAATTCTTAAAAGCAAATAGTAATCTCTCTGTCTATATATCCATTTTTTGTACAAAGATTATCCACTTGGTTTTATATTAATTAGTTTTTTAATTATAAAAAAAACAACTATATTTTCACTTCTCTGTTGATCTATTTCCGCTTATAACCATCAACTGTTCTTAAAAATCTTATTTCATTTGTTTCAAATTCACTTTTATTTTTCTCTGTTATGATCCAAGTTTTGTTCCCATATTAATAATTGGTACCGCTATTACTTTATAGAGTTGTAATATGGATCTTTTCTTACTTTATTGTTCAAATATCTTTGTATAGTGATATTAAAATAATTAAACCCTTCCAATTTTTATTAATAAGATTCTCTTTGATACGATATGTTTATTCCTAAGTATTTAAATGCTGTAACTTGTTCCACAATAATGTTTTCTATTAAAATTTTGATCGGATACCCTCTTCTCCTCTGAATGCCATCTCTGATATTGTCATATTATACTCTTTTGCTATTTTATTTGATGCACATATTGACTTCTGAAAATTATGTTCTTAATTAGATATTATAATCTATCATATGCAGACAATGCTAGTGCACAATCTCATTTACTTAATTTATACTCACATTAGGCGACTCTCTCTCTCTCTCTCTCTCTCTCTCTCTCTCTCTCTCTTGGTTTCGCTCTGTGTCCGTCGGTCGGTCAGTCTGTCTATCTGCCTCTCTCTCTCTCGGTTTCACTCTCTGCCTCTCTTTCTCTTTCTCTCTCTCTCTCTCTCTCGGTCTGTCTCTGTCTCTCTGTTTCTGATAGTCTGAGAAAGCATGTATATTAATTACCTGCAGGCATCCCATGGGAGAAAAGGCATCTAGTAACGCAAATTAGTATGAAAACCATGTCCCTGATACCAGTAGCTGCAAGATCGAGTACGTAATTATTTGCAGTATTTGCGGGTATGTCTCTCTTATTTTATGAGAGTTAAGGTTCAGTTTTAGCGGGTTTTGACACGTATTGACCACTGAGGCTTACCGAAGGTACTTTATTAAGTGTTACATCTCCTATTATATAACCTTCACCTCATCTTTTTCACAATGTGAGCTTAAAGGTCCATTGTATTGTACTGTAATAATCCTATGTAATACTTTCTTCAAAACCCCCAAAGGGAATCTTTACAAAAACAAGTTTCCCAAAGGCCTAGGGGAAAATGTCTAGGAAACTCTAAAAACAACTAGCAGAATTTCATCATATTTATTTTCAATAAACGTTTTTTTTTATTAAACAGTCATTACTAATACACGTGTTTTAACCTTGATCACATTTTAAAATGTAATATATGAATCCGGCTCAAAAACTATACATAAGTTACAGATGAGTTACAGGCAAATTACAGGCAATGAAATAAATGCTGGTGAAAATTTAGTAATGAATTAAATATCTGATTATCTCGAGCAAAAGTGAATTTCTCAATTACAAAATTTTAAACGTACAATACCCCAATTTTATCCAAGCCGAAAGAACCCTCAGTTTTGCCCACTATAGACGGCTGTGCTGTGCGTATTTAAGAGAAGCCCGTTCCACGGCAAGTTCCAAGATGAATTATTTTGTTCTCTCCCACGATGGTTTACTAAAAGCTGTGGAGGATGAATCATTCTGCTCTTTCCCACCAGGTCGCAGCAAAGTTGCATATTTCGACACTCTGTGTAACTGTGTAGTAAGATAACGCCGTAAGCACATTACCTCTGAAGATATCAATCACAAATAGAGTCGAAACACCAGGAAGGAATATTTTAAACAAAAGCATTTTAACAGGAATTAATGGAAAATACCCTGTTTACTGAAGTTTAGTGAATGTCCCTAGCCATGCAGTGACTTTGTTGCACGCAAGTTCAATTCACTATGAATATGCATTTTTGAAGCCCAGCAAGCCTTTCGTTGCTCTGTATCTTACAAACATATACAACAAAATCTGCATTTAGCTATTTACATTATTATTATTATTATTATTAACCAACTCAAAACCAATGGTCAGAGTGGGTAGTCAACGTCATTGATTTTTAAGCAATTATCATTATGATTACTATATAGTGATTAACATATTATAAGGTGAAATTTCTGGGGATCGAACCCGGAACTCCCGAATGCCGACCACAGACATTACTCGCTAAACCCGTTATACTCTTATTAGTATCGTATCGTATTATAAAGATCAGTAGAAAATGGTATTCAGCATAGTCCTCTATTGTTTAGTATAATAATAGACAAAATAATAGATAAAGCTGAAGTGAATAAAAATAAAACATGCAAAATGGCATGCAGACAGTCACGCAGACACATAGACACATACACACGGGCTTTTTTTTTTTTTTTTTCTAATGAGTCTCAAATTTGTGTTTCCAGTGAAATTTTGGTATCAAACATTTTAGTACCTACAATACACCTACTTACTATAGATACATACGCATGGACCTTTTCTTTCCTTTCTTTATTTTTTTTCTTTTTTTTTTACTCAGCGTGTCTCAAAGCTGTGTTTACAGTGAAATTTTGGTATTGAATTTTTAGCACAATACAATACAATACATCTACTTGCTATACATAGAAGAGAAAGTCCAAATATGATATCTACTTTATTACATTCACGAGACTTTCTCTACTCTCTATGGTACTTTGTTATTCGATATAAAATTACTTAACGAAAGTTTATTTTACTGTATTTCATTTTTAATGGAATGCCTGCATTATGCATTTTGTTACACATGCAAAGGGAATAGCGATAGTCAAATATTAAAGAACTGGATATTATTATACCGGCTGTAAAATTCCCCACTCTTGGCCTGCAATCGGCAGAAACAACCGAATGTTAAAAGAACTAAAAAAGAATGACAAAGAATTAAACAATTCAAACCATTAACAATGGATATCTCGAATATGGAGTATGCCAGAAAGAGGGTTGTTGGAAATAAATTGTGTGTTTCAATGTGATCAACATTTTTGTATAATGCATTTTCGTCTATTGCTTAGTGCTTAACAGCTACACAAGATTGTATAAAAGTCTCTTCGAATGAAAATGACTTCTCTCTATAAATTAAATTTATGGTATTTTATTTTCATTAAAATACCTTTAATATATAGTATTTTAGTCAAAATCGTCAGTTGCTAGTTCGTCTGGGACTGACATTCAGGAGGTCACTGGATCAGTTCCTTGCGGCCGATCTCTCTGACCCATGGGTTATTCAGATGTTTTCTCCAGTCTCTAGGCGAATGCTGGAGAGTCATCTTTATTCTCTCGAATTTCCTGTCCCTTCATTTCATCCCCATTATATAAATTGGTCTCTTTCAGGGTTGTAAGTGTCGACGAGGACTGCGGTGGTAGCGCCCTCTCATGGGGGTGACCGTGATTTGGAAATTCATCTCTCGGCGGTTGGATGGCGTTGGAAATCGTCTCTAGACTCAGAAGCGTTTGGTCAGACCTGAGACGCGGACTCCCAGCGCTCCCTGCGTCGAGATGAAGAACTGCTTGGGAACCGTACATGGTGGCTCCCTTCCGCCGTCCGGTTCCGGCTGCCCGCTGTGTTCACTCTAGTTTCATTCTCCCCTCCTGGGGTCTGATGTTCAAAAAGCCAATAAATGACTGAAGTATGGCATCCCCTAAGACACACCAGTACTACTAAGAAAATAAAATAATTTGGAAGATCTTCGTTAGGGGTCTCTTTTGTAGATACTCTTATTTGAGTTTCCACTTTTATTTATTAGCTTACCTATTCAGTTGTAAGAAATTATGGCTTTAAATGCTCCTTATGAACCATTCGGTTATAATTTATCGGTTTTGATACCATTGATGACCTCTATATGTTTCGATCTTTCAACCTCCTTTTGAAGCGCACAGAAAATGTGATTCAATAGTAACATAACAGAAGTGCATTTAATTCTCACTGGTTTTGCATTTTGCAACCGTAAATAAAATGAATCGTTAAAGCTACATAAGCAAAGGGTTTATAAATAGCCTAGCAGCATATGCATGTTGAAAGAAACCCATGGGACCTGGCCATTTTGTTGATGTTCGTTTGTTTTGACTTAGCTTTGCCTTTGTTTTTCTCTATCAGAGGCCTCATGGCAGCACACCGCAATCACAAGCACAAACAGTTATTGACATTTCACTTAATAGTTACGTAAGTAAATGCTAACATAGTCGATGTATTTTTGTTTCATTTGATTCTCAGAATGGAGTCCAGGCTAAAATCAGAGGACGCCTATTTAATAATGAAAAGAGTATGTGTATTCAAACAAACAAATAAAAACGGTATATATTTCATACAGTGCACATGCATCCCAAAGATTAACGACAGAGAATATAATATACCTGTTAATAAGTAATGATATTAAGTCCGTTCTTTTATAATCAGATTTTCAAACATCTCGAAAAATAAACACTCCGAAAAAGCTGTCAGTTTCAGATAGTGTATTTGATTCCCTTTGTGATTTTTTCATGAATGCGTTTGTTGGTCTGGAATAGGTAAAATCATTCATTATGCTTTTTAATGAATAATTTTAATGGACGCTAATTTACCTTTGAATTTGTAACAGTATCTCCATAAAGACAACAAAGGCCGAACAGTAATGAAAGTGTACTTCAATCTACCCCTAATTTTTATTTTTATAAGTAAGTTTTGCACTAAACAAAGGTGAAAAGTAGGGGAATTAAGGTCACATTTCCATCGATCACTTTTCATAACTGCATTGGCTAGCTGTTTGAAATATTTATGATGATACTTTCATTGTTATAAACCGTGATTATTAACCCAAGTTGCCTTATAATTGTGTTGATGCACCTGGTTGTCTGCATTCCAACTTTTCACAGCTCTCTTTGAGCTCTTGAGTCGGGATGGACACTAAGAAGTGAAGACTATCGAATTATTCGATACTCACTTAACTACGGTTATGTAATTCTTAAGCAAATATTCCATTTTGATTCGCTTTTAAAAAGTTTTAAAATATACTGTTGATTGCTTGGAAGTCGATTGTCCCCAATCACTTTTCAAGTCGCTTTCATCGATGACCCAATGCAGTTTTAATACCAACCCCATTCCAGATAGTATAAAGCATCTATTACTTTATTTTGTTTATTTCACACTTCTGGCAACCAATCATAAATGTAACACTACAGAAATGAAATTAATTTTATTTATGGACCCTGTTTAAATGCTTTGGTTCTGAGCGTTCCATTCTGTACTGGGCGTGAAAGACCGCCTTAATTTCGCTCAGAGGCCTCTCTGTCAGGCTTGATGTTCTTTTACGTGCCGTAGCTCTACGATATGAGACCAACGGGTTTACTTTCCTCCCGAAGGAAGCCAAGCCAAGAATTTTTACGCCCGAAAAAACCGCCAGGTTTGAATCCGCGACTTTGGGTATATGAAGAAGCACTACACCATGGAGGGCGACCATAACACTGCTGTTGGTTGACTAGGGAGTATAGCATGCAGTTTGTTTTAAACACATACATTAATATTGATAATACATCCGGAAATGTGGCCATTTTGTAGCGGATGCAGCAGTTAAGGTGGAATTGTTGTACTTGTAAATAAAACTTTAACGCAACCTCTTTTTTCCATAAAAAAAAGACAACATTGTAGTAATGTTACTGTTTTGTTCCCTAGCTAGTTAACAGCCAGAAAACCATTGCAGCGCCTCATCTGCTTGTGCATTAAAATTGGGAATCACAGGCCACATGAAAATTAGAATGTTAGCTATGCCAACCCAAACTATCATTTAACCAAATTTAGGACTGAATACCGCAAATACAAATATAAGAATTAATTACTGAATCAAGATCCCCATATTGCAAAGGAATAATCATTGGCATATTAATTTTAACTTAAAATCAAATGGATACGAAATAATAAATACGATATAACATTACCTAGATTTATTGAACCATAACGCACATAATTTTGAAACAAGTAGATGACCTTATAAAGAAAAGTATATTTAATTATGTATTTTAAAATATTAGATTTCAGAGCTATACATACATGCTAATCTGATTGAGAAACGGTATGCTTTCTGAATCCAATATTCATGGAATTAATTATCGCCTTATTTACTGTGGAATAACTTCAAGCTGTTTGTATTTTAATATTGCAAAATAATGTTCACCAAAGTCATTTTATATTACTCAAGAGCTAGAACGCCTATACATCGTACTTTTAAATCCGAATGATAACTGGTTACTTTAGTAAGTTATATATGCTAATAGTTTACGCATTTTGCGAAAATAAATAGTTTTTAAATCCGAATGAAAACTCGAAGTATTCGATACTCATTTCACACTATTGTAATACATTCGATTGTCGAAAAAATGTTCAATAGTGTTTAAATGATAAGGGAATTATTAATATTAATTTTGGTAGGTTTAATTTTAATTATTTTTGTTATAGTTGGGGTACCAATTTTTTTTTCAAGAGTAGATGGACAAAGGAGCCTCCAAGAACTGAAATACAGCACCACAAGTGGGTCCTAGTGAGCCCCTTAGGCGGAACAGATGAAACGAACACCCGAAAGGTGACCAGAGTCGGACGATGATGTGCACTAGCAAGGACCAGTTCACTGACGACAGTCGAGGACCCAGGAAGAGCACCCCAGCCAAGCCCCATTAAACTTCAAAGAGAAACCTTTCCAAACACCACCATCTTGACGCACACACAAACTGCCGCCGTTTTGTCCCACTACCCTAAAATAGATGAAAGGAAATGATAGGGAGAGGAAATGATGGAACCACAATAGAATTTGTGGAAAAGAACCCGGAGAAACCACGAAAAACATGGATGTGTTCCATTCACACGACTTTCTCTACATCTCAGTAACAAATTATTATTCATAAGCTTACGCTCCTATTTCATACTAAAACATTAGCAGAAACGGTCTTTTCCTTGTAAATAGAAGGGAAATAATGGAATACACTAGGCTAAACCGATATCAAATGTTTAAAAATGTGGATGCTATGGAATTGAAATCCAGTTTTTTTTTTTTTTTTTTTTTTGCGTGACCAGGAGTTGGCGTATGAGAAAAGTTTTAAAATTGAACTCAATATCTCGGAATACCTCGAAAACGACATAAACATTAAAAAAAATTATGACATAAATTGCGTGATTTATCGAGATTTACGCATTTTGTGAAATAAGTTTTTGTCTATTTCTAGCAGTTTATGATTAATGTAAAATTCAATAAAAATCATCCAGAATAAAGGGCCTTCAGCGGCTATTCCCAGAAAATTCAAGATATACATTTTATTTTTCATGTCAATATTTTAAATATAAGAGATTTTAATCAAAATCATTAGAGCCATTTTTGAGAAAATAAAAATTTTCGAAACGTTTTCCATGTAAAGGATAGGTTGAGTGGGGGATTCTGTGGGAGCATTTTTCTCAAAAACTTCGTGTCGCACCCCTGGAAGATACTAAACTTAAATACCAAGTTTGGTATTTTACCGACTAATTGTTCTTGATTTATCGTGCTCACAGACACATGGACACACACGGACCTTTTTCTGAAATTGCTTTTTTTAATACAAGGGAGCCCCAAACATCTATTTGCGGTGAAATCTCGGTATCGACTTTTTGGGTGGAATGCAATACCTTCTGTGTATACTATGTACATAATACGTGTAAAGAAAGTAAAAGACATGATCAGAGTGGCCGAAGTGGCCAGCTAGACAGAAATAAACCGGGACCTCCTAAATATCAGCCTCAGACGTTTTCGCGGAGCCTTTCCCCCGGTAATTGGTAGTAGTAGTAGTAGTAGTAGTAGTAGTAGTAGTAGTAGTAGTAGTAGTAGTAGTAGTAGTAGTAGTGGTAGTAGTAGTGGTAGTGGTAGTAGTAGTAGCAGTAGCAGTAGCAGTAGCAGTAGGAGTAGGAGTAGGAGTAGGAGTAGGAGTAGGAGTAAGAGTAGGAGTAGGAGTAGCAGTAGGAGTAGGAGTAGGAGTAGGAGTAGGAGTAGTAGGAGTAGGAGTAGTAGGAGTAGGAGTAGTAGGAGTAGGAGTAGTAGGAGTAGGAGTAGGAGTAGTAGGAGTAGGAGTAGGAGTAGTAGGAGTAGGAGTAGTAGGAGTAGGAGTAGTAGGAGTAGGAGTAGGAGTAAGTAGTAGGAGTAGGAGTAAGAGTAGGAGTAGGAGTAGCAGTAGGAGTAGGAGTAGGAGTAGGAGTAGGAGTAGTAGGAGTAGGAGTAGTAGGAGTAGGAGTAGTAGGAGTAGGAGTAGTAGGAGTAGGAGTAGTAGGAGTAGGAGTAGGAGTAGTAGGAGTAGGAGTAGTAGGAGTAGGAGTAGTAGGAGTAGGAGTAGTAGGAGTAGGAGTAGGAGTAGTAGGAGTAGTAGGAGTAGTAGGAGTAGGAGTAGGAGTAGTAGGAGTAGGAGTAGTAGGAGTAGGAGTAGTAGGAGTAGGAGTAGTAGGAGTAGGAGTAGTAGGAGTAGGAGTAGTAGGAGTAGGAGTAGTAGGAGTAGGAGTAGTAGGAGTAGGAGTAGTAGGAGTAGGAGTAGTAGGAGTAGGAGTAGGAGTAGTAGGAGTAGGAGTAGTAGGAGTAGGAGTAGGAGTAGTAGGAGTAGGAGTAGGAGGAGGAGGAGGAGTAGTAGGAGGAGTAGGAGGAGGAGTAGGAGTAGGAGTAGGAGGAGGAGCAGGAGCAGGAGCAGCAGCAGGAGCAGGAGCAGGAGCAGGGGCAGGGGCAGGGGCAGGGGCAGGGGCAGGGGCAGTGGCAGTGGCAGGGGCAGGGGCAGGGGCAGTGGCAGTGGCAGTGGCAGTAGCAGTAGCAGTAGCAGTAGTAGTAGTGGTAGTAGTAGTAGTGGTAGTGGTAGTAGTAGTAGTAGTAGAAGTAGTAGTAGTAGTAGTGGTAGTGGTAGTAGTAGTAGTGGTAGTGGTAGTGGTAGTGGTAGTGGTAGTGGTAGTAGTAGTGGTAGTGGTAGTGGTAGTGGTAGTGGTAGTGGTAGTGGTAGTGGTAGTGGTAGTGGTGGTAGTAGTAGTGGTAGTGGTAGTAGTAGTAGTAGTAGTGGTAGTAGTAGTGGTAGTAGTAGTAGTGGTAGTAACAGTGGTAGTAGTAGTGGCAGTGGTAGTAGTAGTAGTGGTAGTGGTAGTTGTAGTGGCAGTAGTAGTGGTAGTAGTAGTAGTAGTCGTAGTGGTAGTAGTAGTGGTAGTAGTAGTGGCAGTGGTAGTAGTAGTAATGGTAGTAGTAGTAGTGGTAGTGGTAGTTGTAGTGGCAGTAGTAGTGGTAGTAGTAGTAGTTGCAGTGGTAGTAGTAGTAGTGGTAGTAGTAATGGCAGTGGTAGTAGTAGTGGTAGTAGTAGTAGTGGCAGTGGTAGTAATAGTGCTAGTGGTATTAGTAGTAGTGGCAGTGGTAGTAGTAGTAGAGTAGTGGCAGTGGTAGTAGTAGTGGCAGTGGTAGTAGTAGTGGTAGTGGTAGCAGTAGTGGTAGTAGTGGTAGTGGTAGTAGTAGTGGCAGTGGAAGTAGTAGTGGTAGTGGTAGTAGTAGTAGTAGTGGCAGTGGTAGTAGTGGCAGTGGTAGTAGTAGTGGCAGTGGTAGTAGTAGTGGTAGTAGTAGTGGTAGTGGTAGTAGTAGTAGTGGTAGTAGTAGTGGCAGTGGTAGTAGTAGTGGTAGTGGTAGTGGCAGTGGTAGTGGTAGTGGTAGTAGTAGTAGTAGTAGTGGTACTAGTAGTGGTAGTGGTAGTAGTAGTGGTAGTGGTAGTAGTAGTGGTAGTGGTAGTAGTAGTGGTAGTAGTAGTAGTAGTGGCAGTGGTAGTAGTAATGGTAGTGGTGGTAGTAGTAGTAGTGGTAGTTGTAGTGGCAGTAGTAGTGGTAGTAGTAGTTGCAATGGTAGTAGTAGTAGTAGTGGTAGTGGTAGTAGTAGTGGCAGTGGTAGTAGTAGTGGCAGTGGTAGTAGTAGTGGCAGTGGTAGTAGTAGTAGTGGCAGTGGTAGTAGTATTAGTGGCAGTGGTAGTAGTAGTAGTAGTGGCAGTGGTAGTAGTAGTAGTAGTGGCAGTGGTAGCAGTAGTGGTAGTAGTGGTAGTGGTAGTAGTAGTGGCAGTGGTAGTAGTAGTGGCAGTGGTAGTAGTAGTAGTGGCAGTGGTAGTAGTATTAGTGGCAGTGGTAGTAGTAGTATTAGTGGCAGTGGTAGTAGTAGTAGTAGTGGCAGTGGTAGCAGTAGTGGTAGTAGTGGTAGTAGTAGTGGCAGTGGAAGTAGTAGTGGTAGTGGTAGTAGTAGTAGTAGTAGTAGTGGCAGTGGTAGTAGTGGCAGTGGTAGTAGTAGTGGCAGTGGTAGTAGTAGTGGTAGTAGTAGTGGTAGTGGTAGTAGTAGTAGTGGTAGTAGTAGTGGCAGTGGTAGTAGTAGTGGTAGTGGTAGTGGCAGTGGTAGTGGTAGTGGTAGTAGTAGTAGTAGTAGTGGTACTAGTAGTGGTAGTGGTAGTAGTAGTGGTAGTGGTAGTAGTAGTGGTAGTGGTAGTAGTAGTGGTAGTAGTAGTAGTGGCAGTGGTAGTAGTAATGGTAGTGGTAGTAGTAGTAGTGGTAGTTGTAGTGGCAGTAGTAGTGGTAGTAGTAGTTGCAGTGGTAGTAGTAGTAGTGGTAGTGGTAGTAGTAGTGGCAGTGGTAGTAGTAGTGGCAGTGGTAGTAGTAGTGGCAGTGGTAGTAGTAGTGGCAGTGGTGGTAGTAGTATTAGTGGCAGTGGTAGTAGTAGTAGTAGTAGTGGCAGTGGTAGTAGTAGTGGCAGTGGTAGTAGTAATAGTAGTAGTGGTAGTAGTAGTAGTGGCAGTGGTAGTAGTAGTAGTAGTGGCAGTGGTAGTAGTAGTAGTGGCAGTGGTAGTAGTAGTAGTGGCAGTGGTAGTAGTAGTAGTGGAGGTAGTAGTAGTAGTAGTAGTATTAGTAGTGGCAGAGGTAGTAGTAATAGGGGCAGTGGTAGTAGTAGTGGCAGTGGTAGTAGTAGTGGCGGTGGTGGTAGTAGTAGTGGCAGTGGTAGTAGTGGTAGTGGGAGTAGTAGTGCCAGTGGTAGTAGTAGTAGTATTAGTGGCAGTGGTGGTAGTAGTAGTAGTAGTGGTAGTGGTATTAGAAGTAGTAGTAGTGGCAGTGGTAGTAGTAGTAGTGGCAGTGGTAGTAGTAGTAGTAGTAGTAGTAGTAGTAGTAGTAGTAGTAGTAGTAGTGGCAGTGGTAGTAGTAGTAGTGGCAGTGGTAGTAGAAGTAGTAGTAGTGGCAGTGGTAGTAGTAGTAGTGGCAGTGGTGGTAGTAGTAGTAGTGGCAGTGGTAGTAGTAGTGGCAGCGGTAGTGGTGGTAGTAGTAGTAATAGTAGTAGTAGTATTAATAGTAGTAATAGTAGTAGAAGTAGTAGTAATAGAAGTAGTGGTGGTGGTGATAGTAGTAGTATTAGAAGTAGTGGTGGTGGTGATAGTAGTAGTAGTAGTAGTAGTAGTAGTAATAATTGCAGCAGTAGTGGTGGTAGTAGTAGTAGTAGTTTTTTTTGTCGGCGAGTTGGTTTTTTACCAACTAAAAAAACCACTGTCTTATCCGCTTACCATTTCGGAACTGCTTGCCGCATTTCATCAAAATGTCAGCTGTCTATATGTATTGTCAGTTACTGTCTTTCCTCTTTTTCCTTTGTTTCCATAATTTCTTTACATAGTTATTTTACTGTATTCCATGCTTTTTTTCTCCCAGTAATGGTCTGCTCTAAATTATGTACTGTTACAATTTTACCCAATTTTGTGTGAGCTTTATTCCTATAAGTCTCCCATCTGGGGCAGTGGAGTAGCGTGTGCTCCGCGGTATCAGTTTCTGGGCAGTAGTTGCATTTTTCGCTATTCGTTTTCCCCATTTTTTTTTTTTTTTTGCGTAGTACCTAAATCTTCCATGACCAGATAGTACCTGCGTCATGAAATAATCTAATGATCTGTGCTTACATAAGAGCCACATATTAATATCTGGGATAATTTTCCTCATCCATTGTGCCACTTCCATGGTCTCATGCCACCGCTCTTGCCACTCTTCTATGATTTGTTGTCTTATATTTCTTTTGTCTGCATTGGTGGAATCAATTGTTTCTTCTAAGATATTTCTCTCTTTTACTAACAGATCTATGGGTACTGCTCCTGAGATGACCTGTAGGGCTTTGGTCGATGTGGTTCGATACCCGTTTACTACCCTTAATAATAATTTCCCCTGTACTCTGGCCAGGTGGTTTCGGTACACTTCTTTTCTTAATGCAGTGTGCCATATGGAGGCGGCATATAACAGCATAGAATAGATTGCGCTACATAAAATTTGCCTTTTAACAGTTCTTGGGCCCCCAACATTCGGCATTAGTCTACTCAGTGCCGCTGTTCTCTCTTCGGCCTTCTTGGTGATTGTTCTAACGTGCTCACCAAAATTACCACCCTCACTCAATATGACACCTAGATATCTCACTGATTTTTTTTGCTTAAAATCAGTATTGCCTATCCTGAAACTCACATCTGGCCGTTTTCTTGGCCCTTTTAGGATCACAGCTTCCGTTTTCTGTGGCGCAAGAATTAATTTGTTGGCCTTCATCCACCTGTCTATGCGTATGAGGGATTCATCTGCCTTCAACATTAATTCTTCTGCGTCGGCAGCTGTAGTGACTAACACTAAATCATCTGCAAATCCCAGCGTATAAGCTCCTGTCGGTAGTTTTAGCAGCAATACGCCATCGTATAAAATATTCCACAGTATAAGTACCAGGACCGAACCTTGGGGTACTCCTGCAGTAACCTGTACTTGTTTCTTATTTCTTAGCGTTATGTATCTTGAGTTGAGGTACTCTCGTATTATATTTACTAAATATGCTGAAATCTTTTTTCTTTAGAGCTCTTGAATGATAATACTCCATGTTGCACTGTTGAAAGCATTTTTTACATCCAGTGTGATTGCGGCTACCCACTTTTCTTTACTGTCATCTTTAATTTTTTCTTTAATGTCCTGCATTGTAGTTTTGCCTTTTCTGAAGCCATACTGGTTACAGGATAGTCCTTCCCCTTCCTCAATTTCTTTGTCGCTTCTTGCCCTTATTAGACTCTCATATAGTTTACCATATGCTGATGGATCTTGAGGTAACTTACCCCCTTTTAGCAACAATATGAGTTTAGCTACTTTCCATTCTCCTGGAAACTCCTGTTGTTTCAGTAACGTATTTAAGGCTGCTAGAATCCATTTAGGGGTTGCCTCAATGGCGAACCTCACTGCTTCGGGTGGAATACCGTCCAATCCCGGCGCTTTGCCGGATTTCATGTTTCGCCCTGCTTCATGTAGTTCATCCATGGTGAATTCTTTCTCTACGCTACATCTTGTTTTGGCTTCTATCTTATCCTCATTGCTAGGGAATAACGCCTTTACTACACTTTCCTTCTCCTCTGTTAGTTTTATGGAAGCTCTATTAGTCAAACGCCCTATTACTATTTTATATCCTGATCTCCAAATATCCTGATCAAGTTCTTCACATAGATTTTGCCAGTTTTTACTCTTGGACTCCTTTATAGTCTTTTCTTCTCTTTATAGTCTACTCTTAACGCTTCTAGGTCCTGCTCTTGTATTCGTATCTTATTTGCTCTTATTAATTTGCGCCTGCTTTGATTGCATCTCCTCCTTTGACATTCAATGTCATTGGTACACCAGTATGGTACTCGGGAGCTGTCTCTCTTGCTGGTATGTATTTGGCTAGCTAAAGTAGCTTCTTGTATTGCGTTTACCACCTCCTCCCGGGAGACTTCTTCTGTAACGTCTTCTCTATTCTCTTCCTTCCACTTCATGGTAAATTTATATATATATATATATATATATATATATATATATATATATCCCCATCATACTCTACTTTAGTCTTCTCATTTTGCCGACCCTTTCGCTTTGTTGGTTCTTTGATTTCAAAATAGATAAACTTTTGGTCGCTAAGTGATTCCTCTTCGAGCACCTCCCAATTCAGAATTTTATTTGATATCATCTGAGTTGAACACGTAATGTCTATAACTGATTCACAGGCTCCTCTCACAAAAGTCGGTTTGTTTCCTATGTTTTGTACTACTAAACCCAGTTCCACCATCCACTCAACCCAATATTCACCTCTCTGGTCAGTGGTTTGTGCGCCCCACTGTGGTGATTAAATATTTAAATCTCCTATTATAATGCTTTCTCCTCCTTGCGTACTAATGTCTTGCATTATAGAATCTACTTCTTTCTTAAATTCGTCCAGGGGTATATTTGGTGAACTATAACATCCATAAATCTTAAATTGTTTGAAGTAAATACAGACATAATCATTCTCTAACCTCCAATCTATTACCTCTATATTTTTGTTTAGGAAGTTAACAGCGACATCCATCCTCTTATCCTTAATCCAATTATTGCTGGATACACACTTTAAATTTGGTTCACTTACTATCATTATGTCAACCTGACCCATCCAACTCTAATCTGTCTTCGTTTTAGTAGGGTCTTACCAGGTTCAGCAGGTAACGTTACTGTTGCGTTTTGGTTACCAAATCTTCATGGTCTCATAGAAACATTAATTACATCCGTCTCCTGTAACTCTGTTTCTTCACAAATTGCAGTTTTCGGACCACCTTCCTTGGTTGTATAATCTATTCCATAAATAAATACATTAATTTCCTTCCTCACAGTACGCACCTCAACTTCTTCAACATTCTTCAGGATCTCCTCTTTGAGGGCATTTGCTTTCCCTGTTCCCTCAACTGCAAGGAATAGGTCCTCTTTACCTATTTTCCTAATGCTTTTTATTCTCAAATCTAGTTTTCCTATATCAATACCTTGTTTCACTGACTTCAGTGTTTCTGCGTATGTTTTCCCTTTTCCCTTAATTACTACCGTTTCTTCCGGTTGTTCCTTTTTGCGCTGACCTATTTTCTTTTGCATTGGTTTCCCGTTCTTCTGTGGTTGGTACAATATATCTTATTTCTATTCCACATCCACGAAATAACCATTCCAGTATTTTCCTCGTGCATTCTCTATTTATACCTTCCGGTGTGGCAATTGCTATTTTTCTTACATGATGTTCTTCCAGTACTTGCTTCCATTGGCATAGGATTCTGGAGAAACACTCCATGTCATTTACACCTTCGACATCTACATTGAACGGGATTATATAAAAGTATCGAGATGTGTCTTTTCCTTCTCTCTACTACTATAAGCTTTGACATTCCTTTGGAGATATTCTATTTTACCTTCTTCTAGATTTTCACCTGTTATACCTACAAACTCAGGATAAATCTCTTTCAATTTCTTCAAGATGCCTTCGTCTCCTTTATCTCCCGGATTTGTTACCACAGCAATATCATATCCTTCCTCAACTTTAAATAAGCTTCCAGGTAGTACAGATATAGTCTGGAAATTACTTTCCGACCATTTAACATCCAACAAATGCGCAAAGTCTACAAAACTATGAGCTTGGGACATGTCCTCCTCTATGCTTCTTTTACTTTGGTTATTACACCCTGATGCACCGGAAATATCTCCCTGTGTATCTCTCTGTATAAAATCTTCTTGCACTTGAACTGCTATTTCTGAAGTTTTGAGAGTACTAACATCTCCTTTTTACCTCTGTAGATCCCATCTCTTCCACCTATCCAATATCATTCGGCTATACTGCCTAATTTCGTGACACCCTTTTTTATTTCCAATTTAGTATTGGGAGTTTTTTTAACCAAGGCGGCTAAGTTTTCACTGCGTTTAAGTAATTCTCCCACAATATCACCAAATTCCTTCAACCGAATTAACTCTTCACCTTCCAGATCGCCATACTCAGTCTCTACGTTCATTGATACAGTAGGGTAATCCTCTTGAACTTTATCCGTTTTTTGAAGGTACAAGTGATGATCTTCTTTGCTCTTCTTCAATTTTTCAGGGTTGCTAATACTCTTCCTTTCCATTTCCCTGTTAATTTCTTCTTTACCGGGTTCAGATGTACTTGGTCTGCTAGCATTACTTATAATGTCACTTATCTAGCCCTCAAAGACTGTATCTGTTTTCAGACTTCCAGTTGAGCCGCGTCTTAGGTGCGGAGGTGATCTCCCAACTAATGAACATCCATTAAATGGATCAAAATCATCTCCTCTAACTCCTATATCTCTTTCCAAATTTTGGATTTCCATCCGTTTAGTTCCAGTAGTATTTTCCTGCATAGCGGCCTGGTTCCCCACCGCTGGTGCATGGCAGTCGCTGGCTGACGATCGGGTGGGGTCTGCCCTCTCACCACCACTTCCGACCGGTTCTGGGGTACCGATTCCCCTGTCCCGTAAGTTACTATCCTTTATTCGCGTATCCACATTCATAATCACAGTGCATAAACCCTGCCGGGCAACAGTTAACAGCAGAAGTACTCCAATACAAGTATTGGAGGAAGAGAAGACTTCGACCAAAGGAGCGGCGGAAGTCTAGCTAGAGTACCTCGGGGTTGCCAAGCCTGTGACCATATAGTCGTGGCCCCCTGTAGTAGTAGTAGTAGTAATAGTACTAGTGGTAAAGTAGTAGTAGTAGTTGTTGTTGTTGTAGTAGTAATCGTAGTAGTAGCAATAGTAGTAATAGTAGTAGTAGCATAGTAGTAGCAATAATAGTAGTAGTAATAGTAGTAGTAATAGTAGTAATAGTAGTAATAGTAGTAGTAATAGTAATAGTAGTAATAGTAGTAATAGTAATATTAGTAGTAATAGTAGTAGTAATAGTAGTAGTTATAGTAGTAGTAATAGTAGTAACAATAATAGTAATAGTAGTAGTAATGGTAGTAATAGTAATAGTAGTAGTAATAATATTAATAGTAGTAGTAATAGTAGTAATAATAGTAGTAGCAATAATAGTAGTAGTAATAGTAGTAATAATAGTAGTAGTAATAATATTAGTAGTATTAATAGTAGTAGTAATAGTAGTAATAGTAGTAATAGTAGTAGTAATAGTAGTAGTAATAGTAGTAGTAATAGTAGTAATAGTAGTAGTAATAGTAGTAGTAATAGTAGTAATAGTAGTAGTAATAGTAGTAGTAATAGTAGTAATAGTAGTAGTAATAGTAGTAATAGTAGTAGTAATAGTAGTAGTAATAGTAGTAGTAATAGTAGTAATAGTAGTAGTAATAGTAGTAATAGTAGTAGTAATAGTAGTAGTAATAGTAGTAATAGTAGTAGTAATAGTAGTAGTAATAGTAGTAATAGTAGTAGTAATAGTAGTAGTAATAGTAGTAATAGTAGTAGTAATAGTAGTAATAGTAGTAGTAATAGTAGTAGTAATAGTAGTAGTAATAGTAGTAATAATAGTAGTAGTAATAGTAGTAGTAATAGTAGTAATAGTAGTAGTAATAGTAGTAATAATAGTAGTAGTAATAGTATTAATAGTAGTAGTAATAGTAGTAGTAATAGTAGTAATAGTAGTAGTAATAGTAGTAGTAATAGTAGTAGTAATAGTAGTAATAGTAGTAGTAATAGTAGTAGTAATAGTAGTAATAGTAGTAGTAATAGTAGTAGTAATAGTAGTAGTAATAGTAGTAGTAATAGTAGTAGTAATAGTAGTAGTAATAGTAGTAATAGTAGTAGTAATAGTAGTAATAGTAGTAATATTAGTAGTAATAGTAGTAATAGTAATAGTAGTAATATTAGTAGTAATAGTAGTAATAGTAGTAGTAATAGTCGTAATAATAATAGTAGTAGTAGTAATAGTAGTAGTAGTAATAGTAGTAGTAATAGTAGTAGTATTAGAAGTTGAAGTGATAGTAGTAGTAATAGTAGTAGTATTAGTAGTTGAAGTGATAGTAGTAGTAATAGTAGTAGTAATAGTAGATAGTAGTAGTAGTGGTGGTAGTAGTTGTAGTGATAGTATTGATAGTAGATAGTAGTAGTAGTAGTAGTAGTAGTAGTAGTAGTAGTAGTAGTGGTAGTGGTAGTAGTAGTAGTAGTAGTAGTAGTAGTAGTAGTAGTAGTAGTAGTAGTAGTAGTAGTAGTAGTAGTAGTAGTAGTTTTTTTTTTTTTGTAAAGAGGGGAAAAACCCTCATGGGCATCAGGGAAGATAGCCCTGATGTGCCGGACTCTTACCGACTAAAAAAAACCCTCTTTTCCGTTGGTATCCTACTTGGAACTACCTAAAAATTGGTAACACATCAATTAGGAAACCTGAGACCTTATAGTGCATTATATTTTTGTCTTTCATTTCTCTCTGCTTCCTTAATGCTCATTATCTCTGTGACCATTGATTGTATTAATTTCCAAGTGTGCCAAGTCTGAGCCATAATATCAATCATATTATCGGTATGTAGCTCAATACCCAAACTTATGTAGGTGTTTTCTCTCTGCCTTTGCCATCGTTTGCAGGAAAATAAGGTATGTTCCACTGTATCCACATCATCACAATAGTCACACTGGTCATTTTCTCGTACTCCAATCCTCTTTAAATAGGCATTAAAAGACCCATGTCCTGTAAATACCTGTGTCATATAGTAATTTATATTCCTGTGTTTACATGTTATCCACTTGTCTATTTTTGGAATTAATCTTTTAGTCCATTGGGCCTTTTCAACGTTTTGCTCCCACGCCTGCTGCCACTGATTCATCATAATTTCTCGCTCCTTTAATTTCGCCTCTTTTCTGTCACCTTCAACTTTAAATACATTTGTTCTTTCACGTATCTGTAGTTCAATAGGAAGAATACCAGTAATTACTTGTAACACCACATCAGACGCAGTCTTGTACGCACTTGCGACCCTTAAAAGTATTTTTCTTTGTGACTTCTCCATTTTTTGTTTATAACTTTTGATTTCCAAAATTTCCTGCCCTACCGGACAGCCATACAATAATATTGAATGCAGAACTTCACTCAGGATTAACCTCTTGTAATATTGAGGTCCACTTATATTTGGCATTATTCTAGATAGTGCTTCAGTTTTTTCATCTGCCTTTTTGGTCACTGCATTAATATGTTGTCCAAACTTTAAATGACCTCCCAAGACTATCCCCAAATATTTTAATGCATTAATTGGAGTTATTTTTGTACCTTTTATCTCAGAAGTAATACTTTCCAAATGTCTCTTTCCTTTCAGGATAACAGCTTCTGTCTTTTCAGGGGCCAACTGTAAATCATTTAATGTAAGCCACCTGTCGAATCTCTTCAGTGCCTCATTAGTTCTAAGAATAAGGTACTCTTCATCTTGTGCTGCTGCTACTATAGCTAAATCATCAGCATAAGCTATAGCTCTAATATTTTCTCGAAGGTCAAGACCTAATATTCCGTCATAGGCAACGTTCTATAAAGTTGGTCCAAGCACTGATCCCTGAGGAACTCCCATTTGCATATCCTTCTCTATGCCTGCAATACTGAGTTTTCTATTAGTAAAATAACTTTCAATAAAATTCACCAAGTATGTAAATATTTGTCGTTTTTTTAGTTCTTTAATAATAAAACTCCAGGTCACAGTATTAAAAGCATTTCTTATATCTAATGCCACAAGTGCACACCATTTACCTGTTGACCTTTCAACAATGTCGATCACTTTTTCCACAGCTTGTACTGTTGACATTCCGCTTCTAAAACCGAACTGGTATTCCGAAAAAAAGTAGTAGTAGTAGTAGTAATAGTAGTAGTAGTGGTAGTACTGGTGGCGGTAGCGGTGTCGGTGACAGTGGTGGTGGTGGTGGTAGCGGCAGCGGCAGTGGCAGTAGTAGCACAAGATTACAAGAAAAGACTGTGATTTTATCTAGAAGGTTCTAGGTACTAAGTAGTAAGATATTGAAAATGTCAAACACTTCGAAATAACGCCATGTTTTTAGATAATTTTCGAAACAACGAGAATCAGGTATTCCAAATGTATCACAAAACTCCTCTTGTGTTGCTCATCTATATTCGACGAAGTAAAAATGAAAAATATTATGCACCATCTTTATTCCTATTTCAGAAGAAATATACTGATATGAATTATGTGACTTGTGCATTTTGTAGTTGAAGGTAACTTATTACATTCTCTAGTCCCGAGTTTACAATATACGTAGTAGATAGAGAAGGTATTGTATTCCACAAAAATATTCGATGTCTGATTTCACCGGAAATATATGTTTTGGAGTCCCATAAGTCCGAAAAAAGTTTTTTTTAGAAACAGGTGCGTGTGTGCGTACGTGTGTCTGTGGACAGCATAGCTAAAAAACGAAAAGGCCGCTAAGTACCAAACTTGGTATTTAAGCTTAGGTTCTTCGAAGGATGCGACACGAAGATTTTCAAGAGAATCCCCCCACCACAAACTATTATTTACATGGAAAAGTTTTCGAAATTATTGCTTTTCTCAAAAATGGCTTAACGATTTTAATTAAACTATCGTATACTAAGATATTTAAAAAAACTTTATCTGCCAAAACAATGGGAGTCAATCTCACTGTTCTATTTCGCACGTACAAAACGACGATCCTCTCCAAGTTGGACTCCGCTTCTGTTGTTTTTAACTCTGCTAGTCATTCTAGTCTACTCGACACCATTCAGAACTCAGTGCTGAGGATTGCACTTGGAGCTTTCCATACCAGTCCTATAGAGCGCCTGCAAATTGCTGCTGGAGAACCACCTCTTCCTCTCCGATGTCTGTCCTATGCCATCAAGACTTCCATCAGACCTGGCACTGGTTAGACGCTTATATTTCACAAGAAACGTCCACTCTAGACGGTACCCGTTACTACACGTCTCTCAAAGAATAACTATGATTATTAAAAAATGTATTATTGATTTCTGTTTGACGATATCGAGGGTTAAATCAATGGTTTCAAGTTAATAATTTAAAGTTCGATTTCATTATTTTTTAATTATATTAATTTTGATAATGTTTATAATCTATTGAAATATCTTATATTTACTTCGAAGAGTTTAAATTGACAATTCCCTCATGATTCTCCGTTCCTTCAACATAATTGCTATACCACGGAGGCTTAAAAATCCTGTAATCAACACCACCCTCACAAAATATACTAAAGATGACACTCAAGGAACTTTCTACACCAGTTTATTCAAAGAATTGCGTGAAACATACCCCAACTACGAACTAATTTACACCGATGGTTCACGATGTGACAATAATACTGACTGCGCGGTGGTTGTCTCTAACCACACCATGCTCTATATTCTACCACAAACTCTCACCATTTTCTCTTGCGAACTTTTCGCCATCTGCTTCGCCCTTGACTATATATCTAAGAACAAAAACTTGAACTCCTACATACTTTTCACTGATTCCCTAAGTGCCCTAATGGACAGCGATCTCGTCGTCATACTTTGGTAAGCGAGATTCGCCGCCTATTATACAATGGCATAATATCAGCTGACAAACAACTCATCTTTGTATGGATACCATCTCACCGTAATATACCAGGTAACGAACGACCTTGCTGACACTGCCGCTAAGGAAGCTGCAAAGCATCCATGAACTTTACCAGATCTCAAGCTTCCTCACGAAGACTACTTAGCACATCTAAGACGCAGTTTCTTGCAACAGTGGAAGACAGACTGGACTACAACGTCCACCAGTAAACTACATGATGCGCGATGACATTTAAATTGTTGCCAAGTTTATTATTGTTAATTAACCACAATAAGATTTAAGTAACATTTGTAATTCTACCTCATTGTATAACTCAGTTTTCAGTCGCGTTATGACTTTACTGCTGAAGCGACTATAGTAAATGTTAATAAAAAAGATTTTTACCTCCCTCTGAAGATTTCTTTATTCTGGACGAAATTTGCCCAATTTTAATTATTTGCTAAATCGTAAGAGATAGACAAAAACTTACTGCACAAAAATACAATTTATGTCATTTACATTTTTGTTATCGAGGTAACGTTTCCGATATATTCCTTATTATTGATTTTAATTGTAAAGTATTTATACTTTTCTCAGACATGAAGTGTCCGTTTTTCTTTTGTTCTACCCCTGGCCAAGCAAAGAAGCGATTTGCAATTACAATCGCTAAAGACAGCTTTTAAAAGATTTGACTATCGCTTTAGCCTAGTGTATTCCCTATTAGTGCTCTTACTTACAAGGAACTAACTAATAAGATCGTTTTGTTAATGCTTATCTCGTTTAACATGGTGTAGAAAGAAGAATAATCTTTTGTAAAAGGTTTGTTTGTTGAAAAGCATCCGTTTCTTTGTTCACACCTAGCAGCATTTACAAGGTCAAGTCCGAAGCATATTAAGTTGATCCAGCCCCCCTCTGGTTATTAATCCAAATCGCAGCAGAATTCAAAAAACAAGCGGCTACCTCTGATAGCTCTAGTTTTCCTTTCCCTACTATGTATAGAAAATAAAGGAAGTATTGCACTCCACCAAAATAATTTAGTCCAGTATTTCCCAAAGATTGTAGTCGGCTTACCCTCCACGTATGTACGACTGATACTCCCCTAGGGCTAACAAACGGATGCCTAGGGATCAAAAGCCTATCGGGGAGGAATTAGTGAAATGAGTGGCGGGGAAAACCGGAGGACCCGGAGAATACCCGCCCAGAAGCCGTTTTGTCCGTTTACGTGCGCTTGGGATTGAACCGGGATCTCTTAGATGGGAGGTGAGAGGTCTAACCACTCGGCCACGCCGCCACCCCTCTCCAAAGATACGACACAAATATTTTTAAAAATATCCCCCTTCAAAAATTACCTTTTACATGGAACATTTTGTAAGAAATCGATTTTCTGAAAAATAACTCTGATGATTTAGATTAAAATGCTATGTATAAAAGAAATTTGCTTAGCAAATGAAGCTTATACCTTGAATTTTCTGGAAATAACTGTGAACACCTCTGGATTGTGAAGGAATTTTGCAAAACCCTTTATAACCGGTAACTCTCAAGTGAAAAATGAAAATGTCTCACACAAAAAATGTAGATCTCTTTAAAGTATACAATTTATTTTAAACTTTTTTTTTTTTTTGCTGTAAACCATTTTCGACGCAGCCGTTAAAATGATTAGAATTGTTCAATACTTGTCATTATTTCAAAACCCTTTCGATTTCAGTTGCTTCTTGGGATAACATGGAAACAGTATGGAATTTTAAGACAAGTATAAATAATAACCATTTGCTAAATCTCTTGACTGTCAGTGTTCTCTTTGTAATTCTAATGCAACGTGTATTCTAGCTAAAGTTTATCCCAATTTAAGTGAAGTATAAACTTTGCTAGAACGATAGTTGTGAATGTAACAATTCAGATTTTTATACATTAGTACTGAGAGAACTGTGTTAGATAAACGTGCAAATTTTATAGGAGGAAATCAAATCAAAACATTATTGCGATAATTAAACCCGGCGGAGGACGATGAATTTTTTCGGGCGTAAAACTCCTTAGCATGGCTTCCTTTGGAAGGGAAGTAAAACCGTTGGTCCCATGAAATAGATTTACTGCACGTAAAAGAACCTCAAGCTTGATAGAGAGGCCTCTGAGGGTCTTTCACGCCCAGTATAGAATGGGACGCTGAGAACCACAGCAGATATAGAGCGTCTATAAATAAAACATCATTTCCATTTCACTATTGCGATTATTATGGAATAGGCTTTTAGGAATAGGATTTTAATTCAGAATGTTACTCGTTTGGCTTCTAGTAGGTATATCTAAAAATATTAACAAGAACTAAGATTCAAATTACCCCATGATTGACTGTGGATATGGGCTGTGTGTCCCGCACTACTTGCACATCCCACTAAGCGAATGCCAACTGTTTCCTTTCAACAGAAATAAACTTTTCAATATAATCTGTGCTCTTTATATTGGCGGCGGTAGTGGCGGAAGCGGATGCGAGAAGGGCACGTTGTTGTGGCCGCGGGGCATGCGCAGTGCCCGATACAATATCCGGTAACTTCTCTCCCACCTTCGTTTCCTGCTCTTGCAGCCCTACTAGCGAATGTTGAGACGCACCTAACCTAACTTCACAGAGCGCTGATGTTATAATACCAACACTCACTTGCAACCCCAGAAACATAGGTGGACTTGATAAAATAGCGTTATTAAGTGATAGCTACGCATTATAGGGATACACAAGACTGTGACCAAAAATACAAAGGCGCAGTATAAGAGATTAGGATTAAAAGTATCACACTTTTGACCATAGAGGGAGGCCATTGCTAAAATAGAATGTAAATAAAAATGTTTGAAGAGTTACGTGTTTGAACCTGTACTTATGGTAAGTCTCTTGCTAATATATAGGCCTGCTACAACCATTAACTGATGGTTATGTAGTTAATTCGAGGTGTGCTCTCAGAATTGTAGGATGATATACGTGTGGTGTAAAATAGTATGGTATTTATAACACGGGCGGCGCCATGGCCGAGAGGTTAAACCGCTCGCCTCCCATTTTGACGGCCTAGGTTCAATCTCGTGTGGGATTTGTGGTGGACAAAGCGCCGTCTGGGCGGGTTTTCTCCGGGTCCTCCGGTTTTCCCCCGCCACTCATTCCACCAATTGCTCCATCGTCGCCCTTCCCATCATCCATTTGGCTTACATTTCATATCATCCACAACTTCACGCTCATGCCTGGATACGGGCTGACCACTCGTTCCAGGTTCTTCATTCTGACATTTCGTCCAGCGTGAATGCCCGATTTCACCTGAAGAGAGTCATCAAAGTGTGGAACAAGGAAGTCGAGGAGGAGCTGTGTTCATAGTTCTGGACACATCATTTTGTAGCAAATAGCGATTTGAGAGTACAGGAATGGACAAATCCCCAACTACTTCACATCCAACCTACAAAGTGGCCTAACATGACATAATTTGAAACAATAGATGGAGAAGCATGAAGACAGTTTCAGTTCTGATTGCTAATTTAGATAAACAGCATTGATTTCTTATGTATAGACTTTTGGCTGAGGTAAACTAATATAAACAACATGATATTTTTAATGAGATTCTTTTAAACTTCAAATTACTTTCTTAAAATTAGGTTACCTCTGATAGAGCTATTTCATCTGCGCCAATCAGACTGTGTCTATATTTTGACTTCATATAATTACTTTCTGAAAACAGTTGTTTATGCACATATATAGAGCAAACACTGCAAATATTTTAGCTACAAAGAATTTTAACTGCGTGTGCTTTACAATCGATAACTATTTAAATATCGGTAAGTATCAACACCATGCCCCCCCCCCCCAGTAGTGGCTCTGGATGTTTAAGATAACCTTGGAAATGTGAAATAGCATAATAATTATAATTATGAACACATTGATATAGCAGCAGCCGATCCCAAGAGACAACGATGATGATCATCATGATGATACTAATGCAAAAATTGAAATGGAGTTTTATTTATGGACGCTCTTTAACTGATGTGGTTCTCAGCGTCGCAATCTATCATAGAGGTGAAACAACGATTAAGTTTGCTCAGAGGCCTCTTTTATCAGGCTAGAGGTTTTTTACATGCCGTTCTACGACAGGCGACGCCGTGGGTCAATGGTTAGACCACTCGCCTCCCATCTAGGTGGCCTGGGTTCGATCCAAACACCCGCATGTGGGATTCGTGGTGGACGAAGAGGCGGCTGAGCGGGTTTTCTCCGGGTCCTCTGGTTTCCCCGCCACTTATTCCACCAATTGCTCCAGCATCACCTTTCCAATCATCAATGTCGCTTACATTTCATATCATCCACTTCCTCATGCCCATTCCTGGGTACGAGTCGACCCTTCGTAACAGGCTCTCCATTCTGTGGTTTCGTGCTGTTGGCTTCCCGACGGGCTTCGCCATGCTAAGGATTCATCGTCTTCCGCCGGATTTGAACCCTCTTGAGTATATAAAGTTAGCGTGGTAACCATTACACCTCTGAGGGTGACATACTAATATATAAGTTGTCTTATGAAAGAAAGGATAGTGTTGTCGATGTTTCTTACCTACACAATTAACTACAGCGCCTAAGACAAGAACTGAGTAAAGTGTGATTTAAATTACAGTTGAGAATGTGGATACCAGGTCCATGATCATGTACCTTACCTACCTCTACCAAGGTCACAAGGTAGTAAGATTAACACACTACACTATACTGTGACTGTACACTGTTTTTAAGAAGCATTAATAATGCTGCCATCCAGCGACCTTGACTCTAGTGAGCTACCATCTGGTGGCATTAATGTAAAACTGTAATGATAGAGCCCGGGAAAAGAAGCTTCGTCGTCAAGCAGGCCTTGAAGAGTGCACAATTTGTAAGTATTTAGCATAAGGCAATTATATCAATCCAGTCACACATCCTCAAAAGCTCCTTAAAATATGCACAAATCCAGATGTCCTATCGACCTTAATGACTCATTTCATCCAGTTTAGAAGAGTCGCGCGGCAGATTGAATGCCGTAGGTTTTAAATCACTGCATATATGTTATGCTTAATATTATTTTGATAAAAATATTCAATAAATCCACAAGATGTCAAAAGTTAGGGTGCCCGCCTGTTCTTGTTCTTATAGCTGCCGCCACAGTTTATACTGGTAAACATATTTCAAATAACCTATCATTTTTTACTAATAATTAAAGTAGCTACAAATAAAGCCTTACCTTTAAAGATTTGGCATGGATAGGCGAACAAAACGTCAAAATCATTTGCCAGAATTTGTTTTTTACTCTTTAGATTTTCCATTAAGGGAATCTGCATATTAAATTATGTTCCCGTGTGTATTTTAGATGGATAACAAAGAAGGAAGGATTACATTTATTATAGGATAAATCATATATATAATGTACAGGAACTTCCGCAACCACATCTTCTGTCGTATTCATGCCGGTCCTGGTTCCCGAAACAGTGAATCCCCATACTTCGTAGTACAACATGGACTGCACTGTTTGAGTATAGTGCATACGGATACGGACAATCACCGGTTTTCTATAGGTTATAGTTTGTTTATAATGTTAAAAATTCATGTATTACATTCATACAAACTTTCCTACCAATTATTTATTTTATAAATCTTCTATAAACTAATGCAGAAATGTTTATTTCACTGTAACTATAAAGAGAACAAAGGAGGCTGTAACGATAGTAACATTTCAAAAAGCTGTCGCTAACTAACGCTGCCTTTGAAATTGAATATCTACTTCTTCCATGATATTGTGTGAAACAACTGAAAGGTGACAGCACTTGATAAGGTACATAAATCTTGAAAAATAAAAACCAATAAGAATGAATATCTTGGTATTGGCTCTTGCAACAAAAACGTTATTTCACAAATTATGTAGTTTAAACCTAATATTGATTGCATAGTAAACGTTTGACTGTTCTCTTATTATTTACATTTAACCAAAACTACACATTCAAAATTGCTTTCGAATGAAAAGAACTTGATAAATTAAAGAAAATTAAATAGGTATATAGGTACATTTTAATCACGGTGTAAACATCCTAAATATACCTATAGCATTTTAATCAACACGGTTAAAGTTATTTTGAGAAGATAAATAAAATATAGGAAGGATTACCTGTATAAAGGATAGCTAAATGTGTGAGCATTTTCTTAAAAATTTTCGTCTCGAGTCGTTGGTCGATATTGAACTGAATACCCTAAAGTTTGGTATTTATCCCAGATTTCGTTTTTTACCTTCTCCACACGTACTATGCAGATAGTGTATTGAGAAGTAATTTATTGTATTTCAACCATAAATTCCATATCGAAATGTCACAGAAAATATATTTTTTGAGGTCCTCTGAATCCATAAAAATAGTTTTACTTTCTCAAGCATGCATGTCAACGTACATAGTTGATAAAGAAGGTACTGTATTCCACCCAAAAATTCGATACCGAAATTTCTCCGAAAATATGTTTCAATACGTCCTGAAACAAAAAAAAAAAAAAATAGAAAAGGGTTAGTATGTGTGTCGGTGTTAGTGAGTGTGTGTATGTGTGTGTGCGTGTGTGTGTGTGTGGATAGCATAGCTCAAAAATGAAAAGTCAGTTAAACACTAAATTTAGTATTTAGATTCAGTATCTGCCAAGGAGGCGACATAAGATTTTCAAAAATATCCCCCGCCTCCAACTACCCTTTATATGGAACATTTTTCTAAAGTTCTGATTTTCTCAAAAATAGCTTGTAGCGATGTTGAGTAAAATACTGTATGCTTAAGATATTTTGGGACGAAATTATATGGTAAAGATCTCTTCATTTTGGATGACTTTTCTATAACTCGTAAACCATAAACGATATACAAAAATATATTACACAGAAATGTAGATCTCATTAAAATACTCAATTTATGTCATATGCATTTTTTGTACAGTTAACCGTTTCCGGGATATACCTTGTTATTAGTTTCAAATTTACTTGAGCTTTTCTGAAGCGGTAAGATAACGTTTCGTTTCATCTCTTTTGTTTTACTCCCGGAAGTGCAAAACTAAATCGAATTTTAATTGTTTCTGATAGCGATAGCTCTTGTAAAATTTTAAAAGCGCTTTATCCTAGCGTATTCCCTTCTAATTACAAGGAACAAATAATAAGACAATTTCTGCTAATTATATCTCGATTAGTACGACGTAGATAAAAGACTAATCTTTTGTAAGGAAAGCTTGTTTGTGGAACGCTAGAGAAAGTCATGAGAATAGAACACATAGATTTTTAGAAAAAGGTCCTATGTGTGTATTTGTGTGACCATGTGTCTGTAAACACGAAACTCAAAAACGAAAAGTCGGTTAAATTATTAAGTTTAGCATCTCCCAAGGATGCGACACGAAGTTTTTCAAGAAGCCACCAGACCCCAAACTGCCCTTTACATGGAAAAATTTTCGAAAATGATGATTTTCTCAAAAATGGCTCTAACGATGTTGATTAAAATACCATATGTTGAAGATACTCTCGTTACAAAACGTATATCTTGAATTTTCTGAGCTTGGCCTCCTAACTCATACAAATTGTGTCGAATAAACTTTCTGGCAGAATTAGGCTTTTTAAAGGTATTTTGTGTTGAATGTGTTACCCTTTCCTAAGCGTCATCTAACCGATATGCTTGAAAGTTAGCGATTTTATTTTTTTTTTTCAATTTCCAAGGCGCCAGTTGTGTATAAATAGGAACGCGAGTTTATTTGTTTGAACCAAGAGCTCATGCCCAACTATATTGGCTTGCTGGTTTTAGACAATTTTTTTTAAGCTTAACGTCCTTTAACCTGGTTTGGTTATATCAGACGATGAATGGAATTGGTGAAATGATGCTCAAATGATCTCGGGGTCCATGGAGCTTAAAGTTACTCGACATTCGGCTTCTTAGGATAAGGAAAAACCCCGAAAAACCCTTATCCGGGCAACCCACCCTAAACGAGATTGGAGTTCACGACCTTTTGAATGTGAAGCAGACACACTACCATCACACTGCTCAGGCGGGCAGATAAACTTTTATATTAAGAATTACAATGCATCGTGAATATTATGAAACAACGGTTAGAAAAACGCCTCTTTTTATCGGTGCAGACTATATAGTACCCATATGAAAGGCTAAAGCCTCTGAATCTTCTTTGATAGATTTTTAGGAAATTATACTCTTCATCAAGAGAGATCTTTGAATATGTCATGCTGGTTATACATAACTCATTGACAGTCACGTATCTTTTACATGGAGAAATCTGTTTATAACTCTGTAATTTTATAAACAAACACAAACATTTATCGTAGCTTCTTCCCAATTGTTTTTGCTTCAGATGAGTGCCGGATGGACTCTTTTCGTAAGACTGTTTTATTTTACGTTTAATTCATATTTAATGTGCTACACTAGAAACCGTTTTCAAGTGTTTTCTCTTCTGGTTTATATTCTTTACCTTTCGTTGTTTACACTGCAATTTACAAAATACCTTGTAAGAAGTGAACTAGATTTAATGTTAAGAATTCTGTTGCCGTTAGACCAATTATAGTATTGCTTGTTTTGGTGATATTAAAAAACGATTTCGTGAGAATAGTTTGTTACAGAATAAGTAGAGAAAGTCATGTGCATGGAACACATCAAATGTTTAAGTTACGTAGTTCACACACATACGCATGCGCCCATATGACAAACAGAGGTGAACCATGTTCTAAAAATGGTGTTCTATTCAGGCGACCTCAAAACACCCATTTTCGATGAAATCTCGAAATCCAACTTTTGTGTAGAATATAGTACTTCCTCCGCTTACTATATTTGGAGGTGTGTGTGTGAGAGAGAGAGAGAGAGAGAGAGAGAGAGAGAGAGAGAAAGAAAGGTCCAATATTCAAAATTCAATTCAATTAACTAAATACAAATTTCGAATATTTCAAAAATCTAATTTGTTCCATTTACATAATTTCTCTAGTGTCCTGCAACTGAACAGCTAATTCGTGTTAATCAAGATAGTCGTATTAATTACTTCCTTATAAATAGAAACGAAATAAGTGAAAACACTAGGCTAAAGCGATAGTCAAATCTTTTAGAAGCGGGTTGCTATGTGATTGAAGGTCGTTTCTTTGCATAGGAGTTGACAAATTCCCGTATGAGAAAAGTTTAAGTATTTTAAAGCTGAACCGAATAACAAGTAATATCTCGGAAATGGTCAACTACACGTAAAAAAAAGTGCGTGTTTTAACGAGATCTGCAGTAAAGTAAAAGTTTTTCGGTTTACCTCTTATGCAAATTTCATCCAGAATGAAGAGGTTATTCCCAGAAAATTCAGGATATACATTTTATTTTCCATGTAAATATATTTGATATGCGGTATTTTACTAAAAAAGATCCATTTTCAGAAAATCCACATTTTTCATGTAAAGGGTAGTTTTCCTCAAAATCTTCGTGTCACATTCTTGGAAGATACTAAACTTAGATACCACAAGGACATACGGACAAACATACACAGAACTTTTTCTAAAATTCTTTTTTATACAGGGAATCTTAAAACATGTATATCCGATGAAATCTGGGTATTAAATTTCTGAGAGCAATGCAATAACTTTTCTATCTACGTACATTGTAAATGCGCGCTAGAGAAAGTAAAAAAGGCTGATGCTACAAAAACTGCCTTTGACACACAGTGTGTGCTTTAAACAGATCTAAATATTTGTGTAATAAGTTGTTGTCTATCTCCTATGACTTATCAATTTTAGAAAAAGAATCCTTCCGTATGAAGAGGGCTTTACAGGCTATTTATAGAAAATTCAGGATATTTTAGGTACATTTAATTTTCGTCTACTTGAGTCTGCTTGTTGTAATTATGATACAGCTAGCAGTCGTTCCTTTTTAGTACGCACAACGAGAAAAAGAAGCAGCAGAATGTAATTTCTTCGTGAAAGACACAATTTCCTTTTAAAGCAAATGTTTTTCTGTTGTCGAAGTTGGTAGTGAGTGTAATTTGGTCAAACAGTTGAAGTGAAGACGAATGTCCTGTTAACATTCCTGCTGCAGGAAGAAGACGATGAACGTTTCTGCCAGCGAATGGGATGGCGATGAGCGAATATTACGACGGACGTACGGGAAGGGGGGGGGGGGGGCACGGCTCGCCCCAGGGAACAGGCAAGCGTCCAGATCCGTCCGAGCAAACAAACCTGGGCCTGCCGCTTAGATGAGATGGCGTCTCTCCCTCTCATTGTTGCACTGTAATAAAAAGTGCAAACAGCCCGTCTATCTCTCCCTCCCTCCCACCCTCCACGGCGAGGCAGCACCCGTCTCTTTACAAATCAAAAATATAGATCACTCAGTCTACATACCCAGTGCACTTAACCTGATATCATATTCTCCCTTCTTTTCTTTGTGTGCCTCAGTTATAGCAGTGAAAATGTAATCATAGAAATAATAGAAGAGCTGTGTAACTGCCATTTTAACGTGTGGAAAGAGCAAATGGCGGTAAATAGCCAGCGTAACTTCTCACGTTGTAGATCAGTAGAATGAAAGCACGTTTTACTTTCTCTAGCACGTATGTATATGCAATGTACATAGTTGCTAGAGAAGCTATTGTATTCCACCCAAAAATTCGATGTGGAGATTTCACCGGAAATATATGTTTTGAGGTCCCCTGAGTCAGAAAAAAAACTTTTTAAAAAAGATCCGTGGCTGAATAGCGTAGCTCAAAAACGAAAAGAGCATTAAATACCAAACTTGGTATTTATGTTTACTATCTTCCAAATATGCGATACGGAGATTTTCAAGAAAATCCCCTCACTACAAACTACCCTTTACGTGGATTTTTTTTTTTGAAAATTTGGTTTTTCTTCAAACATGGCTCTAGCAATCTTGATTAAATACTGTATATTAAATATATTTACATGACAAATAAAATGTGTATTCTGAATTTTCTGGGAATGGTCACTGAAGATCTCTTTATTCTGGATAAGTTTTGTAGAATTTTACACAACGGTTGAACCGTAAGAGGTAACTTACTGTGCACACAATTGTAGATCTCGTTAAAACACATAAAATATGTCATATACGTTTTTCTTGTAGAGTTGTATTTCCGAGATATTCCTTGTTATCGGTTTTATTTTAACTACTTAAATTTTCTCAAATGGTACACTGCAAAGCGAATAGAATCTATATTTTTTCACATAACAACCAGCTTTTAAAATTTTTGACTAGTGCTTTACCCTAATGCTATTTCCTTATTTCCCTCCTACTTACAAGGAAATAAATAATAAGCCAATTTCTGCTAATGTCTATCTCGATTAGTATGATGTAGTTAAAAGAATAATCTTTTATAAGAGTAGTTAGTGTATGCAAAGCTAGAGAAAATCATGTGAATGAAAGATATGATTTTTCTTTTTCTGTTTATTCTCTCCACTTGGTACATAGGTAGAATAAGTGTTGCTTTCCACCCAAAAATTAAATACCGTTATTTATTGGAAATACACGCTTTATGGTCCCTGTATTTAATTGTTTTACTTTCTCTACACGTATTATGCACATAGTATGTAGAGAAGGTGTTGTATTCCACTCAAAAATTCAATACCGAGATTTTACCAGAAATATGTGTTTTAGGGTTACCTAAACCGCCCCTATAAACATTTTCAGAAAAAGGTTTGTGTGTATGTGTGTTTGTCTGTGGACAGCAGAGCCCAAAATGAAATGTCAATTAAATACTAAACCTGGTATTTAAGTTTAATTTCTTCCAAGGATGTAACACCTATATATCCTGTGGCAGTACTGGGTTCGTGTCCCAGTGCGGGTTTTGATTAGTGGCAATGGTGTAGGTTTGAGTTGGCTTAACTCAGGGTGTTTATTAGCATGGAGACTCTTTCAGGTTGTGGTGAGACACAAGAGCTTTATTACTGAGTCCGGCCTTTTTCCGCCGTAGAACACACGCGTATACTTCTTAATTTTCTACTGTGATGTTACACTTTACCCGCACGCGATTATTACTGTGTATTCGTTTGATGCAGTGATATGTTTGTATTATGATCGGTCTTAAAATCTCTTACTTCCGTCACAACTAAGGGTTCAAATATCACATCTTGGTCGTGCGGAGGTTCTTCGTCAAGTGCCTCACAAATAAAAGGTAGCCTGTTCAGCTCCATCACGAATTCTAAATTTCACATCTTGGTTGTTCGGAGGTTCTTCACCAAGTGCCTTACACTGTCGCCTGACCAGCAGGAATCATTGTCTTGTGTCCCGTTAGTTTTCCTTGGGCAGGGAATTCTCACCCCTTTCCCTTGGGTCATTGCACGGCTCTTGTAATCCGAGCTCGTGACTTATACGTGTTAAAAGTCTTTCTACCCTTCCCATTTTCACTCTACATTTGTATTTTATCTTCGTGATATAATTTATATTCTTGGCTATGATTTATATTTCTCTTCTTAATAATTCTTTCACCCCGGGGACAAGACATATTGTCTCAACCCGCAACTACCCTTTACATGCAATATTTTTCGAACTTTTAAATGTTCTCAAAAAAAGTCTCTAACACTTTGGATTACAGTAGGTACTATATGTTTTCAAGATATGATAAAAAATGTATATCTTGAATTGTATGGGAATAGAAATGAAAACCTCTTCATTCTCGTCGACTTTTGGATAACTGGTAAGCCGTAAAGCGATAGACAAAAAACGTAATACACAATAAATATACATCTTGTTAAAATACACATTTATTTATTTATTTATTTTGTAGAATTAGCCGTTAAAAAGCTATTCTTTGTTATTAGTTTCATTTAATCTACATAAACTTTTTAAACGGAAAATCAGCTTTCATTTCATCGCTCTTTTGGTTTATTTCTAGCCATGCAAAGAGAACCGAATTTCAATTGTTTCACACAGTGACCAGTATGTTGACTACCTATCCTTTAGCCTAGTGCATTACATTATTTTTCTTCTACTTATAAAGAAGCAAGTATTAAGAACATTTCTGCAAATGTTTATTTCGATTAGCATGATCTAGAACAAATAATAAGCTTTTCTAACAATAGTTTGAAGAGAAAGGCATGTGAATTGGACACGTCAGATTTGTATATACATTTTTAGTAGGTAGAGTTTAATGTCTGCTGTTAATGAATACGGTACTGCTGGTGGTGGACGCAGAAGAAACATAAAATAAAATAAGTACATTTTGGAAAGCAAGTTGGGAGGAGAATACTCCAGAAGTAAGTTTAGAGTACTTCTAAGGTATTTGCCGATTATGATGACTGAGAGAAACCTGTTATATTATGTATCGAGAGTATAATGGTAGCAATTAGGATGCGAGTTTCATAATTTTCATACGAGCTTCTTAATGACCATAATAGTCAAGTTTTTTACGACTATTTATTCTCGACCATGTGCCAAAGTTTAAAATATTTATACATTTTTTATAATATTCTACGCTTACTTGATTCAATAAGTGCATTGACCTTATCTTACGCAGTGAAACATCTGCCAGGCTTATAGTATGCGCACAAACGCGAAAGTATTGATTGTTACATTTGGATCTTCTTATTGGTGGAAACCTTCATTTATGAAAGGTGCCCCTTAATGAGGATCATAAAGACTGAAACTACTAAATTTGGACATGGTAGCGTATAGAGTATATTATAGTACCTACTATAGTCACCTGTGAAATAGCAATGCATGAAAAATCAATGTTTGTGAAGAGCAGCGTTTTAAGCACATGCAAAAAGAAATCAAATTCTTAGAAAAATGCGTGAGATATGTAGATATAGGAGAAAATTAAAGCACACAGGAATTTAAGATGATTTTAATATGCGTTACAAGGTTTCAGGTATGCGTTACAGGACTGACCTTCGCATAAACCATCTAGGATATAAGATTAACTTTTACGTCAAATCGAAGCATTGACTTTCTCTCCCTCTCTCTCTCTCTCTCTCTCTCTCTCTCTCTCTTTCTAAGCTTCGTTTACTTCTTTTACTTTTGCTAGCTTTTTCAGGAACGTATTCAGAGAGGCCTGGACTCTCTCCGAATGCTGCTTTAACTTTTTAATTGATTAGAGTGGCTTGCGAGCAACATTAATAAAATTAGTTCAGATTATTTTCAAGGAAATAATTTGCATCAAGTTACTTCTATGAAACGACCGGAACAATGTTCATCATTTTTGGATGTACGGCCACATTTAAATTCATTTATGCGATTGTAAATTGTTGCAAATCTAGGAGCAGATGTGCCCTCAACTTCAGCCAACTCGGCTTTTCGGTGTTAATCCTTTTAAATAGAAGTTTCATCTTTCTAAAAAGGCACAATATTGTTGATTTAATCGCCTATGGTAGTGAAACCACGTAATAGATATAGCTGAAACTCTGTCATCTAGTAAGAGACTGTTACTAAATACGAACTTTTTTTGATGTTACGAGTGTAATTTCTTGGATTTGCTAAGGACTTATTGAACGCCCCTAGTATTAGAAAATGACATCACAGAAATTTGTGGAAGCCCAAGCTTCGAGAAGAATCGAGACGTCTCTCGTTCTCAAGACTCTGGTTACCGTCGCACTGCATTTCCTTTTTGTAGCGTTCCAAGGTCTCCAACTTCCCGACTCGCATAACAAAGCGAACTTGAGAGCGGCCACATAGCACTGTCACAACAACAATAATAATTACAATATAACAACAATTACTGTGAGCAAACAGCCCAAGATCTACCAAAGTTTGCAGATCTCACCAACATGTTATCTAGCTCATCCTTATTTCTTATAATCTTGTCCAGGAGAGAAGTAGTACTCCGCGCGGCGTTACCTTCATATTTTTCCTAATTGGCTAATATACGCCTTTGAATGTTAACAAACAAGCCGTATGCCGTAATGTAAGAATAGCGATAAACGCTATATAAACACTGAATCATAATAGATGCCTACTCTTTCGTCATCTTGAGAGGCTTTAAAACGAAGGATCCTCCAATTAATTTGTTGATAAGACTACATGTATATTATATCCGTTACATAATATAAGCCAGGCGTCACTAACTCGCTTGATTTTGTGCCGCAACAAACTGGCTTGCTCCGTGCATGCAATGGTTAAACACGTGACAGCAAGGACTGTCTGTCTGTCTTTCTTGTATAGCGTCGTGGGTCAGTTTATAACATCGGAAAAAGAAACAAGCTACCAACTCCTACGTTTGTAACTGTCTAAGAGGAATCTTTCATATTTATAGAAGGTAATCGGATAAGTGTTTAGTTTCCAGCAAAGAACTCCATTCAGAAAATTCAATTTTCAGTGGCATTAAGCAACCCATGCATACATGAATACGACAATTACCAAAGAAGAAAGTCTCTTTCGATTTTTTCCCCCTAAGCTTAACGTCCTTTAACCTGTTTCGTCATATTGGACGATGAATGAAATGGGTGAAATTAACCTCAAATGGTCTCCGGGTCCATGAAACTTGAAGTTACTCAGGATAAGGAAAAACCCTTATCCAGGCAAAAACCTAACCAAGATTCGAACTCGCAACATTTTGAATGTAAGGCAGACGCTCTACTCCCGCACTGCCGAGGTGGACTCTATCGAATTGTGTTCGATTCCAATTAATTACCAAGATGTCTGTTCATATTCACATCTATAAAATGTGAACAGCTTTAGTTATAAATTAATTCTCATGCTGTTGGCGATATAATATGATTACAAAGATATTAACCACATTAAAGGGCTTTTCATTTTATTTTGTTAACACTAATTTTCATTATTATTGCAATCATTTATGCTAGGACTACCAATAGTCACCAAATGTACTTCATAACCGAAGTATAAATACTAATACAAGAGACATAATAAAGCAAATTTTCCAACAAAGTAGGACCTAAAGTAGGTGTATTAATCTATTAAAGATGGATTACGTATTTCAAACACAAAATGTTCCATACTATCACAGACTGAAAAAAGTATGTATTCTTGCTCTCCGCGCAGTTGGTTGCGCAATGCATAGTAGGCGACTCGCAGTTACCATTCAATCAAATGTTTTTGCAGTCTTAAGAACATTATATTTTAGAGAAGTCTAGAGCATCGAGCAAATTTGCTCTAATTTGTTTAGTCAAATGATAACCTGATACAAGCATTTAAATCATACTGCCATGAAAAGGAACATTTCGGAATACTCTTCGGAAGTATTTCTAAAACATAAATTATCTTGTTAAATAAGAAAGTACGTTATGCCTCTTAATATTCAACGAAGCAGCCAATGAGAGGTGACTAGTTACCTGACATTTAAGATTATATGGAACAAAACTAGTACCAGCAGGTGATGTACTCAGCACCCCACATCCCCCGGCCAATGGTGGGATGGAACGCATGCGTCATTTTCTGTACGGGAACAAAAGACTGAGCTCCAGTCCAGTGCACACCGACGTATTACAACTTTCTACTTTGCTTTTATGGACTTTATTGTTTTTATGGTTTTATTCTATATTTTTGGTTTGTTTTTGTAAATACAATCAAATTACTCTTTAATTAATTATATATTTATCATTTACTAAAACCATACATTGATAAAGTACGATCAGCGAGCACTTCAAAGCAACACTAATGGATACTTTTGGCAGTACAATTCTAATTTATGCGAAAGTTCATTTTAAAAACGTTTGTAGGGTATTCATTTTTAATTTGCTTTCTCTTTGAGGATTGGCATGGGAATATGAAGCCTCTAAAATAAAATACGATTACTGACACTTGGATACAACAAAAATAAAATTTAGCGTCATATGATAAAAGCCAGTCATTCATCTATAAAATCTGACGCATTCCATTCACATAACTTTCGTTACCTTTCACACAATTCCATGGCACGACAGTCCACATGGTCTACTGCCCGGCCACTGCATACCCCATCTCGGCCCGAAGGCGTCATGAATGGGGTGCAGTGCTAGAGGTTGAGATGTGAACAAGTCTCGAGTTCCTCCCGGCCGGTTGATGCGGTCTTCTCGATCTGCAACCGCTTCTCCTCAGTCAAGTAGCCCCTCAATTGGCTCCTCCCCCAGGGACCTCAAGAGGCTGAGTATAAGTCGGAGCAGGTTCCCAGCGGGAGAAAATTCTCCACGCCAGTACCAAGAATCGAATCCAGGCCTGCAGCTTGGCAAGCAGCCACGCTACCACCGCATTAAAGTTACGTCCTTCGATATACTGTAATAAATGGTTGTTAAAAAGCTTATTCTTCTATATGTAAATAGTTTTAAAAAGAGACTAAAGAAGAGTGATTTATAGTCAGGATAGTAAATAAAAATATTGTGTTATTATTACTGTTGTTACAATTATGTATATATTGATATACTATAATTTCATTGGCATTTTAACAGGGTATTACTCACATTATTGTTTATTTAACTCAATTGTATTATACATTGTATTATTACATTGACAGCGCTGCCACCGGGCCACGCCCTAAGCAGTGAAATAAAATATCCATCCATCCATAAAACATTATCTATCTCAGTTGGCGAGAGATATCCGGATAGGTTTTTTCGGGGTGTTTGCTTATCCTGTGAGGACGAATTTTGAGCAACTCTAAGCTTTATAGATCCGGTGCTCATTTTAGTATAATTTCACCCATTTCATTCATCGTCCGATATAACCTACCAGGTTAAAACATCTTTAAACTAAAAAAAGAACAAATTGTGCATTGTAATGACGTTTTCTTTTCATAACCAGGAGCAAAAACAAAAACAAAATGAATAACGACTTTCCATTTGAGAAAAAAATATAAATATGGAAAATGTATACCAACAACAGGTAATATCTCAGAAAATGAATAACTTCACAAAAAATCTATTTAGCATAAGCAATGTATTTTGACAAGATCTACGCTTTTTTTGAAGTTTTTTTTTTTTTTATGTTTTAATAGTTATACAAAACATATACATACACACGCAGACCTTGTTCTAAAACTGCTATGTTTTATTCAGGGTCCCGAAAATGCATATTTCCAGCAAAATTTGGTATCGAATTTTGGATGGAATGCAACACCATCCCTTTCTAATATGTTCTTACGTGGCAAGGAAAGTAAAAATGAAACCATAAGAGCAGACTTGAATAATAGAACAAAATGGAATGGTAATGCTAGAACTATAGAGAACAGATTGCCAAATAAGGTAATGAATTATTGGCCGATTGCAAAGAGAGTCGCTTGGAAACCTTTAGCGTAATAAACAAAATTTAAATTGCAGTCACCATTCGTACCAACTTTAAATCTTTCGTTGTATCAGTTTTTTTTTAAATACAATATATTACCACTCTTACTGTTATCAAGATTTTTCTAGTACAGCTCCGAATTAAGATATTGAGATTTCTTGGAATATGCATTAATGTTTACTGTCATAAATTTGTAACTTAAAAACGTACTCAGAATTAAGCACTGCCATTTACAGCTGCATCTCGAGTATTACTATGCTTCCTAGAAAGTATTGATACGGTTCATTGCGTAGGATTCAGGTGTGTGTTTGTGTGTGTATGTGTGTTTGTGTGTGTATGTGTGCATGTGTATGTGTGTATGTGTATGTGTGTTTGTGTGTATGTGTATGTGTGTATGTGTGTTTGTGTGTGTATGTGTTTGTGTATGTGTGTTTGTGTGTGTATGTGTGTATGTGTGCATGTGTATGTGTGTTTGTGTGTATGTGTGTATGTGTGTTTGTGTGTGTATGTGTGTATGTGTGTTTGTGTGTATGTGTGTATGTGTATGTGTATGTGTATGTGTGTGTATGTGTATGTGTGCGTATGTGTATGTGTGCGTATGTGTATGTGTGTATGTGTGTATGTGTATGTGTGTATGTGTATATGTGCGTATGTATGTGTGTATGTGTATGTGTGTTTGTGTGTGTATGTGTTTGTGTATGTGTGTTTGTGTGTGTATGTGTGTATGTGTATGTGTGTATGTGTATGTGTGTTTGTGTGTATGTGTGTATGTGTGTTTGTGTGTATGTGTGTAAGTGTGTTTGTGTGTATGTGTGTATGTGTATGTGTGCGTATGTGTATGTGTGCGTATGTGTATGTGTGTATGTATATGTGTGTATGTGTATGTGTGTATGTGTATGTGTGCGTATGTGTATGTGTGTATGTGTGTTTGTATGTGTATGTGTGTGTATGTGTGTATGTGTGTTTGTATGTGTATGTGTGTTTATGTGTGTTTATGTATGTTTGTGTGTGAGTGTTTTAACAAATGACTATGCTTTTTACTTTCTCTACTGAATACTTAGGACATAGAGAGAGAAGATATTACATTCCAACCCAAAAACTCAATACCGAAATTTTACTGGATATATACATTTAAGCGTCCCCTGTATTTAAAAAAAAAAAAGCATTTTTAGATATTACATTCCAACCCAAAAACTCAATACCGAAATTTTACTGGATATATACATTTTAAGCGTCCCCTGTATTTAAAAAAAATAAAGCATTTTTAGAAAAATGTTCATGTATTTCTGTGTCCGTTTAGATGTGCGTCAGTTGAAAAGTCAGTTAAATATGAAACCTATTAATTAAGTTCAGAATCTTCCAAACATGCGATACGAAAATTTTCATGAATATCCCTTCAATTCCAACTACCCTTTACATGAAAATATTTGGAAATTTTTTATTTTCTCAAAAATGATTCTATGGATTTTTCTTAAAATATCGTATATTAAAGATATTTAAATTTCAAATAATATATATATATAGAATTTTCTGGGACAAGCTTCTACAGATTTTTCTTTCTGAAAGACTTTTCCATAACTGGTTAATCGCAAGAGATAGACAAAATCATACTACACAAAGCATGTAGATCTCGTTAAAACCCACACTTAATGTTACATACAACTTCTTTTGCTGGAGTTAACCATTTACAAGATATTCCAAGTTATTAGTTACACTTTTAAATTAATTAAATATCGAATTTGTCATTCCTGTTTCACTTTTTTCTTTACTTTTTGACTATACAAAGAAACCGACTTTCAACAGAGAGGAAACAGATTTTAAAATATTTGACTATTGCTTTAGCTTAGTGTATCCCCTTATTTCCCTCCTACTTACAAGGAACTATGTATTGAGACTATTTCTGCTAATATTTATCTTGATTAGCATGAAGCAGAAGAAACATTTTTTTTAAGGATTGTTTGTTACAGAACAGGTAAAGAAATGTGAATGGAATGCATCAGATTTATATATCTATGCCGTACTTGTGTTACATTTATTTATTTATGTATTTATTATATCCATTATAGGTTAGAGAGTTTCCACTAATGTACGCACCACGTACGCAAAACTTTAGCGGACTTGATACATAAGTAGTTATAAAATCAAATTGTTCAAGAAAAGAGTGCAAGACTCTTTTTACTTTCTCTACACTTACTATGTACATAAAGAAGGTATTGTATTGCACACACCCCATATGTGTCTGTCTGTGATTTTCAAGAAAATCTCCGCATTCCCAACTACGCTTTACATGGGAAATTTTTCAATTTCTTTTTATTTTCTCAAAAATGTCAAAACGGTGAATTGCGCGATGTGATCCAACTCTAAAAAAGGTAACTTCAATTATGTCAGCTAACAAGATTATGGTGAGTGTCTTCTGGAATGCACAGGGAATTAGTTGTATTGATTACTTGGAAAAGAGTAAAAGTATCACTACGCAAGCTTACTGTAACGTTTGAATGATGAGGTGATAAGAAAATTACCTCATTTGGCCAAAAAAAAAAAAAAAAAATTGTTTCATCACGACAATGTTCCGGCCCATCGTTCAGTCATTGCAATGGGAAAATATGCGATTTAAAGTTCGAATTGCTTGAACATCCACCCTATTTGCCAGATCTAGCATCCAGTGACTACCATCTGCTCCCAAACCTCAAAACATTTCTTGGAGGACGAAGATTTCACAGCGACAAGGTGGTCATTGATGCAGAAAACAGCTATTTTGAAGACCTTGATCAATCGCGCTACAGCAATGGTTTAATTAAATTAGAACACCAATATTACAAATGCATTAGCCTTTCTGGAGGTTATGTTGAGAAATAAAGCAAAAAACAATTTTTTAAATGCTGTTTTCATTGGGAGGCCCAGGACTTATCAACCGACAGATAGAAGAATAAATGTTTTTAGCAATAATTTGTTACAAAGATGTAGATAAACTCATGTGAATGAAATACAGCAGATTTTTATTTCATCTACACCTACTGTTTACATAGTGTATGGAGAAGGTACTGTATTACTCCCAAAAAGTCAATAGGGAGATTTCACCGGAAATACATGTTTTGGGACCACCTGAATCCAAAAGAATCTGATGTATTCCATTCACATGACAACAAATTATTATTAAAAAGCTTATGCTTCTATTTATCTACTTCATTCTAATCGAGAAAAAATTAGCAGAAATTGTCTTATTTCTTGCTTCCTTGAAAGTAGAAGCGAAATAAGGGAGCACCATAGGCTAAAGTAATAGCCAAAAGCTGGTTGCTATGTGACTGAAGTTCCTTTGTATGGACAGAAGTTGACAAACTCCTGTATGAGAAAAACAAGTTTTTCAAAGCTGAAACTAAAAATAAGGAATATCTCAAAAAAGATCAACTCCACGAAGAAAATGTGTATAACATAAATTATGTGTTTTAACGTGCTCTACATTTTTGGATGGTAAGTTTTTGTCATATCTTACGCTTTAGGAGTTATGCAAAATTCCGTAAAATTCATCCAGAATAAAGTAGCCTTCAGAGGCTATTCCCAGAAAATTAAAAATATACATTTTATATGTGAGGTAAATATCTTTAATATACTATACTTTAATAAAAATCGTTAGAGCTATTTTTGAGAAAATCAAAATGTTCTAAATAATTTGCATGTAAAGGGTAGTTGAAAGTGGGGAGATTTTCTTGCAAATCTACCGTGTCGCATTCTTGGATGATACCAAAGTTAAATACCGAGTTTGGTGCTTAACGGTCTTTTCTTTTTTGAGCTATGCTGTCCACAGACACACACACACACACACACACACATACACACACACATACACACACACACGGAACTTTTCTAAAAATGCCTTCTTTGGATTTAGGGGGACCCAAATCATGTATCTCCGGTGAAATCTCCGGTATCTAATTTTTGGGTGGAATACAATACCTTCTCTATCCCTATGTACGTTGTAGAGAAAGTAAAAAGACTCTTTATAGAAAACTGTCCGTACATGTGTGTGTGTCTATCTGTTTGTCTGGCTTTTGTTTGTTTGTGTGTGTGTGCGTGTGTGTGTGTGTGTGTGTGTGTGTGCGTGTGTGGATAGCTTATCTCAAAAACGAAAATACCGTTAAATACCAAACTTAGTATCTGTTTGGTATCTTTCAAGGATACGACACGAAAATTTTCAAGAAAATCCCCCCATCTACCCTTTACATGGAACATTTTTCGAAATGTTTTATTTTCTCAAAAATTGCTCTAACGATTTTGATTAAAATATCGTATGTTTAACAATTTATGACAAATAAATTGTACAACTTGAATTTTCTGGGAATAGCCTCTGAAGACCTCTTCATTTTGGATGACTTTTGTATCATTGGCAAACCGTAAGAGATATACAAAAAATTGCTACACAAAGAATGTAGACCTCATTAAAACACACAATTTATGTTATATACATTTTTTGTACAGTTATCCGTTTTTGGGATATTCCAGATTATTAGTTTCAATTTTAGCACATCACCTTTTCTCAAATGGGAAAACTCTTTCTTATTGTTTCTCATTTGTTTACTCTTGGTAGCCAAAGACATAGGAATTTCAATTGTTTCACTTGGCGATCAGCTTTTAAAGAACGAAACTTCTATTTACTTCTTATTTCTCTTCTATTTACAAGGAGCTAATAATAAGATTAATTCTGCTTATGTTTAACTTTATTATCATGATGTAGATAACAGATTAATCTCTTGAATAAAACGTGTTTTTTTTTTTTTTTGCCCAACAGCTATAGGACATCATATGAATGGAACACATTAGATTTTTTCCCTTCTACTTATAAGGGACCAAGCTATAAGGACGATCTCTGTATCGATTAGCATGAAGTAGATAGAAGAATAAGCTTCTTAACAATAAGTTGTACGTAGAGAAAGTTCTGTGATCGGAACACATCAGGCTTTTTGATTCTGACTCTTGATGTATTCCCCCATAAGTATCGTCAATACATTAATCATTCTCTCATAAGCAATGGCTACTTCTGTGCCGTTGCTATGGAGCAAAAATCTGATATGTTCCATTCACATGACTTTCTCTACATCGCTGTAACAAATTATTATTAAAAACATATTTTCTATCAGCTTTATGATAGCATAGATATTAGCAGAAATTGTCTTAATTAGTTGTTTCCTTGTAAGTAGAAGGGAAATAAGAGCACGCACTAGGTTAAAGTGGTAGTCAAATCTTTTAAAAGCTGTTGCCATGTGATTGAAATCCGTTTCTATACGTACGAGAAGAATTGAAGTGTTTTAACTGAAACAAATATCAGGGAATATCTCAGAATTGGTCAATTCCACGAATAAAACGTTTATAACATAACGTGTTTTAACGTGATCTAATTTTCTGTGCAGTAAGTTTTTGTCTATCTCTTACGGTTTAGCAGTTATGCAAAATTCGGCAAAATTCATTCAGAATAAAGAGGTCTTTAGAATTTATTCCCAGAAAATTAAATGTATACATAAATATCTTTAATATAGCATTTTAGTCAAAATCGTTACAACCATTTTTGAGGAAATACAAATTTTCGGAAAAAATGTCATGGAAAAGGTAACTTGGGGGAAGGGATTTTCCTCAAAATCTTCGTGTCGCATCCTTGGAAGATACTAAACTTATATACCAAGTTTGGTATTCTACCGACTTTTCGTTTTTGAGTTATCGTGTTTACAGACACCGGATACACACGGACATTTTTCTAAAAATGCTACCTGGGATACAGGGGACTCCAAAACTCTTATTTCCCATGAAATCTCGTTATTGAATTTTTGGGTAGAATGCAATACCTTATCTAAACCTATGTATATACTACGTACATGTAGAGAAAGTAAAAATGATTTTTTTATACATACATACAAGAGAACCCTAAAAACGCGTTTTTCTGTTGAAATGAGGATATCGAATTTTTGAATGGAATGTAATACCTTCTCTATACACTATGTACACTATATGTGTAGAGAAAGTAAAAATGGAATGACATCGTTAAGAATAGGCGCGCAGGTAGTGCAGTAATTTATACGGAAACCGGTAGAAAAAGAAGTATTTGTTGATAAATTAGAAAGAAGATTAGGGGAAAGGAACGCAGACACAGCGGAGGAACTAACGCATATAATAGCAACGGCTACGGGGACAATGAAAGTCCAAATGCATGGTAAGTTAAAACGATTCAATGGTTGGTATGACCAGCAATGCAGAGCTGTAAAGAAACAAGCAGAGGAGGCTCTGTCAAAATTCAGAAGGGCAACCGTCAGGCGCCCAACGAAATTTCTCCCAGAAAATGGGCAATGCATTTTATGGGAATATTCGGGAAAGGTGAAAGGGAAGGAATTTTTATAAAGGAAGTGCAAATTTTGGGAAATCTTGAGATCCCAATACTGGACGAGGAAATATCAGCACGAGAAATAGCACAGGCGCTGAGGAGTCTGAAGGGAGGCAAAGCTCCAGGGTTGGATGGGCTGCCCCCGGAAGTTTTTAAAGCCGCAGCCAATGTTAATGAGGTAGTAGTATGCTCCAGATATGTAACAGATTGTTTATTGAGGGGAATTACCCTATCTGTTGGGGAAAGGGTATTATTCATCCCATTTATAAAGGGAAGGGAACTATTGGAAATCCGGATAACTATAGGGGGGTTACTCTTTTGCCAATTATGGAGAAAATTTATTGTAGAGTGTTATATAACCGGATAAAGGACTGGGAATATAAATTTGGCAAACTTTCAAAATTTCAAATGGGTTTCAGAGAAGGACACAGTACCATAGATGCCGCTTTTATATTAAACACTTTAAGGACGAAGCAACTGTTAATTAAGCGGGGAAAGCTTCATTGTGCTTTTGTGGACTTTAAGAAGGCATTTGACTCTATCAATCGAAATGCATTATGGTACAAACTAGGCAGAAAGGTGTTATCAAGTAAAATGGTTAGAGCATTGTAGGCAATGTATCAAAATGTCGAATTCTGTGTGAAGTACGACAGAAACAGAGTGTCCGAGAGCTGCCGAAGCTATAGGGGAGTGAGGCAGGGTTGCATTTTATCTCCCTTGCTATTTAATCTCTTTGTGGATGATATTACTGATACAATGATAGCAGAGAATATCCAAGCACCAGTAGTAGCGGATTTGCAGATCCCAACACTTTTATACGCAGACGATTTAGTATTGTGCTCTACGACAGTAAACGGATTGCAACGAGGACTGGACAAACTTAAGAATTATTGCGATGAATGGCTACTTACGGTTAATGTGAATAAGACTAAGGCAATGACTTTCAAAAAGGGTTGTGTTTATAGCAGGGAGGAGACTTGGACATATGCAGGACAGATACTGGACAATGTTAAATCTTTTGTGTACTTAGGACTCACATTCACAATGAATGGAAAATGGACAAAACACATTGACATTACGAAACACAAGGCAAGGGTGAAAGCGACGGAAGCTCTCCGGATACGCTACAGAATACCGAATATATCCATAACCTTAATGGAAACTGCATACTGAGCGACAGTTAGATCCACGATGACATACGGAGGAGAAATATGGGGTTGGGAACAAACAGGGAATCTGGATCAAGTGAGGACCCAATTTTTGAAAGGAATTCTGGATGTAGGGAGGCGTACGGCAAACTGCGGAATAATGAGGGAATTCGGGGCACATAGTGAAACAATAGAGTGCAAAATCAGAGCAGTTAAATATTGGCTGAGAATCGTTCACGGAAACCAATCTCTAATTAGGGCAGTCTGCTACCGTGAACAGTTGCGAATGGAAGGTAATTCGACGTGGGCATCAAAATTAAAGAAAGGGTTGGAAACCATTGGGATGGGAGACATTTGGATGGCGGGGCAGGAAAACAGGCGAAGCATTTGGAGAAAAATTACGAAACGTCTCTGTGATATTGACAGACAGCAAATAATTGTGCAATGCACAGAGAAGGTGTCATTAGAATTACAGTCTGGGCTGAAATCGGAGTGGGGTATGGAGCAATACATCAAAACAGGTACCAAACTCATTAGAGAGGGGCTCGCGTGGATTAGACTAGGAGCATGGAGGAGCACGAAAATTTCTGACGAGAATGGTACGAGAATCTGTCCCATTTGCGAGGAGGAAGAGTCGTGGACATCTTGGCAAGATGTAGGGGTACGGAGGAATGGCGGGAAAAATATTTGCCGCGATTTTTTACCACTGCGAATGTAGGGCTAGAAGCATGTTGGACGCTACTGGCAGGCACGGAAAACATGGACGGGCTAGGTAAATGTATACTTAAGGCAAGACAGCTGAGATCTGAGGAGGCTGCCAATAGAGAAGGGGGGGGGGGCAATAAGATCAACTAAACAAAAGTGACTACATTGTTCTACATACATATATATTATGTCATACTTAGGTCACTGTTGTGCTATGGTTTTATATATGTTGTATATATTATGTGTATATATGTCTTTTAAGTTTAATTTTCTATTATAAGAGGGTGCATTTATGTAGGTGTACTCTGTGCTGTAAATTTAAATTGCTATATTTGAATATATTTGTATTTTTATTTTCGGGTTCACTCTTAATTATTTATTGTTGTTTAATAATGCTTTGGACTGTGTATTTCCTTTGTTTTTTTATTTTCGTGTTTACTCTTTTAATGCTTTGTTGTTGTTGTTGTTGTTGTTGTTGTTTTAATATTGCTTGTAATGTGTATTACAAAAGCACGTACGGTCTGTGGACCCATGCGATTGTTGAACTTCTATGTATGATATTGCTATGTCAATAAATACACTTATTCATTCATTCAAATTCATATAAGGTCTCCTCCGACTAGCCTTTGCTTCCATCCATAGATACACACGTGGTTTCTCCTCGCCCGGCCCGCCGTCTTAGCTAATCTCACAACATCGTTTTCGTCTCGTGCGACGAGGAGGAGAAGGAGCCGGTGTTTGCTTTCCCTTAAGCTGTTTGGTTACCGCTTGCTTGTCGTAGACTTCGCTTTTAATCACTGTTATTTTTCAGTCCTTGTCTCTGTTTCACGTGTTTGCCTGCTCCGCTCCTCCCGCAGTTTACCCAGCTAATAATCCTGCGATTGTAATGCACGCTGATTGCCTTCACCCGCCACTGTAACGTCTCAAACAACCGCAGCAGTTCCATCTTCATACCTGAGACTTGTCCAGCGCTTCCCTTCACACGAGTTCTCAGTTTTCGACGACGCCTAGAGACATTTCAGCGTATAAAACCAATAATAACAAAGGTTTACTTTCGTTTAAATGGATGTGGAGTTTTATTTATGGACGCTGTGGTTCTCAGCGTCCCATTCTATCCTGGGCGTGATACGGGACCAATGGCTTTACTTCCCTTCCGAAGAAAGTCATGCTCAGGATTTTTACGCCCGAAAAAATCCATCGTCTTCCGCCGGGTTTGAACCCGCGACCTTGGGTATATGAAGTTAGCATGGTAACCTTCCGTTTAGGGTTAGTAATGCTAAAGTTATATAATAGAACACCTCAAGAAGCAAAATCCGCACGTTCAAGTAATACATCTGGGAGATTTGGAAAAGCTGTAGTATCAATATGTCGATTTTGAATTGTATAACAGTTATGATACACAATACTAGTGATATGTTTGTCAGGTTTCAAAATTCTAACTTACATGTTTATTTACACAATAATATTTTACTGTCTAAATTCATTGTTTGAATGAAATTGAGCCACGAGATGCATTTTTAAAAATATTCACATAAAAACATCCAGTTACAGAAAATGAGTTTACAAATAGAATGTGCGATAATATTATATGTTTATATTAGCACTAATTAGAGAATTAACCTAATTCGCCATCAATGAGAGAGAATGACTAACATAGAACACAAATACATAATATTAAACATCCATGCCCATGCGGGATTCGAACACGCGTCCTTTCGCCTCAGAGCATCAACGCCAAACGCGCCAACGACCATGTCTACTGAGGCCAACATCACTGTGTTATAGGATAGGACATTGTCGGAGGGAACTGCCCCAATCCAGTAAGAATTTTATACTATGCCCCTGAAGGGACGCCCCAGATAGGGAGGGATGAGGTGATAGGAGATACCGAGCAGTGAAACCAGAAGTGACGGCAAAAACATTGGTAGGATTCATACAGTTTCCAGATTAGGACTTCCCAGGAATCGGACAGGCTCCACCTAGAAGGTCCAACGTCTCTATAATCAGGCAACCAGACGAAGGCCGAGGAACGGAGAAAATTTCTCAGCGAGCATCCATTTCCACTGCTACGCTACACCGAAACACCATCGCCGACACTGAAAAAGATAAAACGGGGTGAGGGATGAATGAAATGCTTAATAGGACCATATGGAAGGACAGGAAATTCATCTGAAACAACTCCAACATTTGAGTGATTTAAGGCCGTATGTAATTTTATTTTAATTTGATTTATTTTGATTTTATTTCTTAAATCCAAGATAAAAATAAAGAAAATACAGGCTAAACATATTTTTACAGTCAGCTTACCCTCCTCTGAAGGACCTTTCTTAAGGTGTTTAACAACCCGATTTTACTACTATGGCCCCACAGGCGATGACACTAATGATACATGGAATGGAGAAGGAGCACCGGTTGAATGCGATGGCGGGGGAATCCGGAGAAAACCTGCTCCTGCGCCGCTTTGTCCACCACAAATCCCACATGCGGTTGCATGGAATCAGCGGTCTAACCACTCGCCCTTGGCGCCGCAAGATAAACATAATATAATAAAACTAGAAACTAAGGGATCAACGAGCCGGAGAAACCCCCGAAAAAGACCATGTGTTTAAGTGGAACGGTCACCAGGAATCGAATCCGGGACCTTACGAATACGAGTCGCAGTGTGTTACCTGATACCGCCTCGCTCTGTGTCTAATGGTATGGTAGCTGGACAAGGACAATGAGACAAAAGAAGAAAACAGAGATTCATGCGCACAACAAAACACACACACACACACACACACACACACACAAACACGCTGAAACTGTGCTGGAAGCTACTAGATGTTCTTGCAATCCAATATATCCAGTAGTACCAGAATACCTGAAACAAACACAAACACACACACAATCACGCCGAAACTGTGCTGGAAGCTACTAGATGTTCTTGCAATCCAATATATCCAGTAGTACCAGAATACCTGAAACAAACACACACACACACAAACACGTTGAAACTGTGCTGGAAGCTACTAGATGTTCTTGCAATCCAATATATCCAGTAGTACCAGAATACCTGAAACAAACACACACACACAAACACGTTGAAACTGTGCTGGAAGCTACTAGATGTTCTTGCAATCCAATATATCCAGTAGTACCAGAATACCTGAACCAAACACACACACACAAACACGCTGAAACTGTGCTGGAAGCTACTAGATGTTCTTGCAATCCAATATATCCAGTAGTACCAGAATACCTGAAACAAACACACACACACAAACACGCTGAAACTGTGCTGGAAGCTACTAGAAGCTCTTGCAATCCAATATATCCAGTAGTACCAGAATACCTGAAACAAACACACACACACAAACACACTGAAACTGTGCTGGAAGCTACTAGATGTTCTTGCAATCCAATATATCCAGTAGTACCCGAATACCTGAAACAAACACACACACACAAACACGCTGAAACTGTGCTGGAAGCTACTAGATGTTCTTGCAATCCAATATATCCAGTAGTACCCGAATACCTGAAACAAACACACACACACAAACACGCTGAAACTGTGCAGGAAGCTACTAGATGTTCTTGCAATCCAATATATCCAGTAGTACCCGAATACCTGAAACAAACACACACACACAAACACGCTGAAACTGTGCTGGAAGCTACTAGATGTTCTTGCAATCTAATATATCCAGTAGTACCAGAATACCTGAAACAAACAAACACACACACACAAACACGCTGAAACTGTGCTGGAAGCTACTAGATGTTCTTGCAATCCAATATATCCAGTAGTACCAGAATACCTGAAACAAACACACACACACAAACACGTTGAAACTGTGCTGGAAGCTACTAGATGTTCTTGCAATCCAATATATCCAGTAGTACCCGAATACCTGAAACAAACACACACACACAAACACGCTGAAACTGTGCTGGAAGCTACTAGATGTTCTTGCAATCCAATATATCCAGTAGTACCCGAATACCTGAAACAAACACACACACACAAACACGCTGAAACTGTGCTGGAAGCTACTAGATGTTCTTGCAATCTAATATATCCAGTAGTACCAGAATACCTGAAACAAACAAACACACACACAAACACGCTGAAACTGTGCTGGAAGCTACTAGATGTTCTTGCAATCCAATATATCCAGTAGTACCAGAATACCTGAAACAAACAAACACACACACACAAACACGTTGAAACTGTGCTGGAAGCTCCTAGATGTTCTTGCAATCCAATATATCCAGTAGTACCAGAATACCTGAAACAAACACACACACACACACAAACACGCTGAAACTGTGCTGGAAGCTACTAGATGTTCTTGCAATCTAATATATCCAGTAATACCAGAATACCTGAAACAAACACACACACACACACACAAACACGCTGAAACTGTGCTGGAAGCTACTAGATGTTCTTGCAATCCAATATATCCAGTAGTACCAGAATACCTGAAACAAACACACACATACACACACACACACACACAATGACACTGTAGTAGGATCCCTAAAACTTGTTTAATTGTCCACTTAGAAGGGAACCGGCTTCTGCGCTAAGAAACGATGGTTCGAAAATCCGCTTTGAGCCTGTAAACGTAGGACCCTTCAGGCCTCTTCTGTCACCCGCATATAGGAGCTCGCGGGTTGGACCTACTTGACCCATGAACTTTTCGGAGGTTTCCCCGCGTCCCCCGAATTTCCTGTTCCGCCAGTCCATTTCATTCGTCTTTCATTCCGTAAATGTTTACTTTCTCTACAAGTGCTATGTAGGTATTCCACCCAAAATTCGATACCGAGAAATATGTGAAATATGTGTTTTGATGTTCCGACTCCCAAAAAATCACTTTTTGAAAAAGGTCCGTAAGAGTGCTTGTGTCTGTGTGTGTCTGAGGACAGCGTAGCTCAAAATCTAAAAGACCGCTAAATACCATACTTAGTATTTAAGTTTATTATCTTCCAAGAATGCGATACCTTCCCACCACCGAACGACCCTTTACATGGACATTTTTTTGGAAATTTTTATTTTTTCAAATATGGCTCTAATCATTTTGGTTAAAATACTTTACATTATACATATTTATATCACAATTAAAATGCATATCTCGAATTTTCCGAGAATAGCTTCTGAAGACCCGTTCTTTTCCGAATTTTGCTTAACTAACATCCGTAAGAAATAGAAAAAGAAAATACCAAATAAAAATATAGATCTCGTTAAAACACAAAATTTATAGTATGTGTATTTTTGTTGTAGAGTTGACCGTTTCCAAGATATTCCTTGTTATTGGTTTCAATTTGAAAATGCTTATATTTTTCTCAGACTGTCCGTTTTTTATTTGTTCTACCCATGACCAAGCAAATCAGCTACATAACGATAGATTTTATAACAGTTGACTACCGCTTAGCATAGCGCATTCCTTTAGCTCCCTTCTAGTTACAAGGAACTAAGAACATTCTGCTAATGCTTATCTCGATTAATATGGTGTACAAAGAAGAATAATCCTTTGTAAGAAGTTTGTTTGTAGAACAGTTAGAGAAAGTCATTGAGTGTAATACATCAGATTTTTTTTTAGGGTGGTTCGAAGTGTCTGTGGTGGTGCTCAGTGTGTCAGGAATAAAGGATTCTTATGCGGCCCGGTGCTGCCTGTCCGACTCTCGGGGTGCTTCAATCTAGGACTGTAGGGGCCTGTCATTGCTGTGGCGTCTGCTCCCTATTCCGGCCGCCCGGTGTATGCTGTCACCTCATCCCTTCCTCTCTCTCCTTAGTTTCGGTGGCGCGTTCCCTCCGAGCGTGTCCTCCTATCCTGTAACACGTTCTTGGCCTAAAATGTTACTGGTAGAGGAAGAAGACCTTATAAATGCTATTGCTCTGACGCTACTAACCATAAGAAAAAGCTCACCTAAATGCTTCCTGAATAGAAGCTTAAAACAAATTTTACCTTTTCTATGATATCTTTCTAGAGAAGGTGCTGCATACCTAAAAATCCGATACAGAGATTTCACTAGAAATACATATTTTGAATAAACAGTTCGTGTGTAATTGTGTTACTATGTCTTTGGGTCTATGTATTCAAAAATCTTATGTGTTTCATTCGCATGACTTTCTCTATCCGTTCTGCAAGCAAATTACTCTTACATATGATTATTCTCTTATTTACATCATGCTAATCTAGATAAACATTAGTAGAAATTGTGTTATTGTTTGCTTCCTTGTAGGTAGAAGGGTACTAAGCGAATTCATTAGGCTAAAGCCATAGTAAAATATGTAATGCGCTCTCACTATGCGACTGACATTCAAATTCGGTTCTCTTTACATGGCTATGTGTAAAAGAAAAAACAAGAAAATACGGATGATCATTACTTGTTTGAGAAAAGTATAAGTATTTTAAAATGGAAATCTATAATAAGGAATATGTCCACAAGAAATGTATATTACATAAATTGTGTGTTTTGACGAGATCTATATTATTTGTGTAGTAACTTCTTTGCATATCTGTTACTATGCATCAGTTATATAAAAGTCATCCAAAATTAAGAGGAATTCAGAGGCTATTCCCAAATAATTCAAGATATACATTTCATTTGTCATAAACATATCTTACAGATATGCTACTTCAATCAAAATCGTTAGAGCCATTTTAGAGAAAATCAAAATTCTCCAAAATTATTCCACTTGAAGGATAGCTGAAAATTTTGGGTACATACTTGAAAGATGCTATACTTAAACACTAAGTTTGGTATTTACCGGACATTTCATTTCTGACTTATGCTGTTCACAGACATGCGGACACAGACACACAAACACACATACACACACACTATCTCCCTCTCTCTGTAATGCATACACCGACCTTTTTATAATACTTCTTCTTTATTTTGGATTCAGAGAACCTCAAAAATATATTTCCGTTGAAATTTTGACATCGAATTTTTGGGGTGGAACGCAATACCTTCTCTATCTAATAGCACGTTGTAAAGAAAGTAAAAACGAACACACGGTTAAGAACGAAACTGATATTTAAGTTTAGTATCTCCCAAGGATGCGATACAAAGATTTTCAGGAAAAATCTTCTCACTAAGCTTTAGATGGAACATTTTTCTAAATGTTCTATTTTCTCAGAAGTGGCTCTAACGCATTTGATTGAAATGTCATATATTAAGTATATTTACATAGAAAATGAAATACATTTCTTGTTTTTTCTGGGAATATTCTCTAAAGCCCTTTTCATTCTGGAGGATTGTTGCATAACAGGAAACTATAAGAGATAGATAACATCTTATTACATAAAAACTTAGATTTCCTTAAAACACACATTTTATATTTTTGTAGAGTTAACAATTTCTAAGATGTTATTAGTTGGTTTCATTTTAAAATACTTATACTTTTCTCAAACGGGAAGTCACATTCGTTTATTTTAACTCCTGGCGATACAAAAAGTACAGAATTTCAATGAGATGACATAGCAACAGCTTTTAAAAGATTTAACCATCGCTTTAGCCTGGCGATTACCTTAGTTCTCTTGAGATAAAATTAATCCTGCTAATGTTTATCTCGGTTAGCATGAAGCAACTATAAGTATTTTTTGTAAGAATGTTTTGTTTTAGAACAGATAAAGATAGTCATATGAATGGAAGACAATCAAATTTTTAAAATACTATACAAAAGGAAAACGAAAGCAACTTGTAACACCCTGTGTTGTTGAGCTTTTTCAAAAATAATACTTGGAACTTTATTATGGTTTTATATTTTAAAATTAAGTTTAACAGTTGCATTTATTGCAGTTTACCGGAAATTGGAGAAATAGTTTAAAGGCCATTAAGAAGTGGACAAACACAGGCGGGCATATTTGCTATTTTCCCTTATTGGAAACTAAATTAAAAACAACTCTTCAACACGCTTCCCCTTCTACAGGAACGAAATTATGAATAGCCATCTCTGAGATCGCTTTCACGCGTTAATTATTGGTATTGTTGCAAAACGTGGTGGCAATTAATGCTGCCGTCTATAAGCAGAGGGAGGATTCTGGAGGTGTGACGTGGCAGCAGCAAGCAGCGCCCCTGGTGGGAGTTATCAATAATTCAAGACGTCGAGCGAGCTAGCGAGGCCGCCGCGAGCAACATTAGTGTCAAATGACTTACTACGCGATCCTATCGTTTCGGGCGATAAAAACCTGTGCCCTCTAGGGAGCAATCGCATGGGTTATTGTTAGTGCCCTTGTGAGTGAGTGTACACACATACCGAGTAAATTACGTGAGCTGCCGCCCAGGCTTCGATTAAAACAAAAGACTGACGCGATTCTACTTCACCTCTAGAAATCAATTAACACGTGTTAAAGTTATAAACATTCAGAAAAAAAACACTGATGTGTTCCATTCACGTGACTTTCTCTACATCTCTGTAACAAATTATTACAAAAAAGCTTATTCTTCTATCTACTTCATGATAATCGAGATAAACATTAGCAGAATTTTCCTTATTACTTGGTTCCTGGTAGGTAGAAGGGAAAAACTCCGATGTGCTCCTTTCACATGATGTTCTGTAGCTGTTAGGCAAACAAACCTTTTATTCAAAAGATTAATCTTTTGTCTACATTGTGCTAATCAAGATAAATATACGCTCAATTAATCTTATTACTAGCTTCCTTGTAAATAGAAGGGAAATAAGGGAATGAACCGGCTAAAGGGATAGTCTAGTCCTTTAAAAGCCGGTCGCCATGATAAACAGTTGAAGTTTGCTTGCCAGGAATAAACAAACGAGAAACGAGAAGAAAGATGTCTTCCCGTTTGAGAAAGGTTTAAGTGGCTTAAAATTGAAACCAATAATCCTAAATATCTCGAAAACAGTTAACCCTTACAAAAAATTATATTATATAAATTGTGTGTTTTAATGGGATCTACATTTGTTGTTTAGTAAGTTTTTATCCACCTCTTATGGTTTGCCAGTCATATAAAAGTCATCCAGAATGAAGAGGTCTTCAGAAGCTATTCCCAGAAGATTCAAGAGATACATTTTATTTGTCATAAAAATAACGTAAACATAAGGTATTATAATCAAAATTGTTAGAGCCATGTTTCAGAAAATAAAAATTTTAGAAAAATATTCCATGTAAAAGATTGTTTGTGGTGGGGGGATTTTCTTGAAAATCTTCATGTCCATCCTTGGAAGATATCAAACCTAAACACCAAGTTTGGTATTTAACCTACATTTCGTTTTTGAGCTATGCTGCCCACAGGTACACATACACTAACCTTTTTCTAAAAATGCTTTTTTAACCAGGGTGAAATTTGGTATCGATTTTTTTTGCTGGAATTCTATATTTTCTCTATCTACTATGTACATGCCTCTCACCTAGGCGGGCCAGGTAGGATTTGTGTTGGACAAAGCGGCGTAGTGCGGGTTTTCTCCGGGTTCTCTGGTTTCTCCCGCCATCACATTATACCGGTGCTCTATCTTCATTCCGTGTATCACCAGTGACATCGCCTGCGGTACCTATGTGGTAAAAGCGAGCGTTAAACACTATAAAATATACGTGCTAGAGAAAGTAACAAGTGCGTTGCTTAAAGAGGCCTCACGGTAAAAAAATATATTCATAGACGATGACTAATTTGTCAATAATTAGATTACCATAATTCTGGACCCAAAAAGAGCACTTTTCAGTTTATTTATTAATTTTTAAGAAATTGTTAAAGTTAACAATGTTGTATTATCTGCTCAATATGAAGATATTTCTTCCATGATATCATCATCTGTTCAAGGTCGTCTGTTCCATCTCAGAGGTCATTTTCGTATCGAAGTCGAGGTTTTCCTTTTGACTTGTGCTGTTAAAAGCATCTAGGTGGTCTTCATACCTGTTGATCAACTGCCCCATATTTGACGTCAGCATCGTGCGTTAAAAGAGTTACAGAGCCCAACGTTTCAATGACAACCCGCCAGTGCGGAACTGCACATGGAGCTTAAAGATAGTCCACATTCGTCTTGTCAGGATAAGGGAAACCCCGCAAAACAGGATTTTCTGAGTAACTCGCCCTAACCGAGATTTGAACTAGGGACCTCTTGAATATGAGGCAGACACGCCACCTCCACACTACAGAAGCGGGAATTTAATGTTTCCTTTCTAACATAGTTTATTTGTTATTTATTATATTTCTTTCTCTACACATAGTATGTAGAAAAAGTATCATATTCCACCCAAAAATGTAATGTGGAGATTTCACTGGAAATGCGTACTTTGAGATACCCTGAGTCAAAAAACAGCATGTTTAGAAAAATATGTGTGTGTTAGCGTGTATATGTGTATGTTCGTGTGTAAGTCTGTGAATACAAAATTCAAAAGCGAAAAATAGATTAAATACTAAACTTGATGATTAAGCTCAGTATGTTTCAAGAATGCGACACGAAGATTTTCGGAAAATTTTCTCCACTCCAAACTATCCTTTACATGGTGAAATGTTCAAATGTTTTGAATTTATCAGATGGCTCTAACCTTTTTTATTAAAATATATTGTATTAAAGATATTTACGCGAAAAAATATCTATTATATCTTGAATTTTCTGGGAATATTCTCTTAATCTGGATGACCTTTGTATAACTATGAAACCATAAGTGACACACGAAAGTCTCGTTAAAACACACAATTTATATCGTATATATTTTTTGCGTAGAGTTAAAGGTTTCCAAATAATCCTTGTTAGTGGGTAAAGTTTTAAACTAGGTAAAAGTATCTCAAACAGGAAATTATTTCGTTTCGTTTCATATATTACACTCCTGGCCACACAAAGAAAACCGAATTACAATTGAATCACATAACCACAACTTTAGCTCTCCTACTTTTAGGGAAGGAAGTGAGGATGTAAGTAATAAAGGTTCTGCTAACGTTTATCTCAATTAGCACGATGTAGATAAAATAATAATAATAATAATAATAATAATAATAATAATCTTTTGTAAGATTAGTTTGTACGCAGAACAGATAGAGAAAGTCATGTCAATGGAACACTTCAGATTATATTTTATCTTCTGTGTTATTTACCTTGAAAGGTTATTTGCTTACTTTTATCCATTGAAATCATTAAATTATATTCTGACATGATTTTATTAAGTTTATGAGCAGAGAGTTGCAGTTTACGCAGAAATAACTTTGTCATTGGCAGTGTTCCATTATATCTCTATTTTGTAAAATTCTGATAATATTAACGATGTTTCACTAGCGTCACCAAAAGTTATCTAATGTGCTAATTTTAATGGCAAAAGTTCAGATGAAAAATCTTTAAAGTAAAGGGACTAACTCCAACTAAATCTAGCTCATTAAAAATATCTATGCTTCTAGCAATAAAATTATCAGTTTCAAGCTCAGATTGAACATTCTTGTTTACAAATGGTGCTATAATATTAACTACTGTTGCCTGTATATTTGTTTTCTAACAAATACATTTTATGATACAATTTATTTAACAATGAAGACTTTCAAATACCAGAATTGAAGTTCAATCAATGCTACGAACGACAGAGGAAAGTTGCTTCTTGAGCAGCACATTGAAAGTCATCCTTCTTTGCAATTTCCCATTGTGTTGCTAACATTAGAAGCTCTAATAGTTTTGAAATGTTTTTGAGTCCGTAAGTCCATCTCTACGGTCAGAAAATACAATTGTGAATTACAAAGTACACATAAGCACGTACTTTATTTGTCTTTAAAGTCTGATATATTCCATTCACATGACTTTCTCTACATCTCTGTAAATAAACCATTGTGTAAAAGCTTATTCTTCTATTTATTTCATGCTAATCGAATAAACTTTAACAGATATGGTCTTATTACTTAATCCCTCATAAGTAGAAGGGAAATTGGGAAATGCACTAGGTTAACTCGACAGTCAAATATTTTAAATGTGGTTGCTATGGGATTGAAATCTGTTTCTTTGCATTGCCAGAAGTTGACAAGTTCCTGTATGAGAACAGTTTTAAGTATTGTAAATCTGAAACCAATAACATGCAATATCTCGGAAATGGTCAACTCCACGAAAAAAAAAAAAAAAAAAAGGTACATGACAAATTATGCTTTAACCAGATCTATATTTTTTGTGTAGTAATCTTATGTCTGTCTCTTACGGTTTATCAGTTATTCAAAACTCATCCAGAATGAAAAGATCTACAGAGGTCATTCCCAGAAAATTCAAGATTTACATTCTATTATTCATATAAATATCTTTAATAACGGTATTAATCAAAATCGTTAGACCTATTTTTGAGAAAATCGATGTAAAGAGTAGTTGGGGTGGGAGATTTTATTGAACATCTTCGTGGCGCATCCTTGGAAGATAGGAACTGAACTTAAATGCCAAGTTTGGTATTTAACGGACTTTTCGTTTTTTCAGCTATGCTGCCCACAGACACACACACACACATACATAGTAATATTTTTTTTTCTAGAAACGTTTTTTTTTTAATTCAGAGTATTTCAAAGTATATTTACGGTGAAATCTCGGTATCAAATTTTGGGTGCAGTTCAATACATTTTCTATACACTATGTACACAGTAGGTGTAGAGAAAGTAAAAATGGAAACACTTTTTGTAAACTCAGCTGAGATGAAGACCATTTCCTCTCGAAATTTTAGGAACCTTTTAGACTACACTTCTTACTTTACCACCAACCAACAACATTAAGAATCTATTTGATAGTATACGGGCAGAAGACACCGACCAATCAGAGAGCTTCTCAATTTTTAGCGGGAAATTCAAACCGCAACCAAACAAAAATTCTTTTCCTAACCAAATCATCATGGCGAATGTCTGGTACTGGTCCCGGCCCTAGCCCCAGCCGCGACCCCGGTACATACCCCGCCACGGCTGCGGCCATGTTAGAATGCTAATTTTTTTGCAAGGTGAAAAAAAATTGCCACAATAATAATGATTTTAGAATTTTATTAGATAATCGCTGAATGGGGATATTGAGGTATGGTTGCATGTGGTACCTCGGGAAGTGTGAGTACGTAGAAATAAAAACGAACGAAAGGACATTTGATTAATATAAATATATTTATTCACCTTTATGGGATACAAATGTAGAGTTTATTTCGTCACAAATAACATCGTAAAGTACGAAATGTGAAACGTTTTCTTTTGGCATTACAAAAATATTATTGTCGATAATAGTCAAATCAATTTTTGGATCCAAGGAATATATTAAAACATGTATTTCCGGTAAAATCTCGGAATCGAATTTTTGGGTGAAATGCAATACCTACCTTCTCTAAATAATATGTACACCATGGACACAAAAAATGAGTCATCCCAAGATTCTATATGTCGATCGAAGAGCTCCGGATATCGTAAAAGCTGTGTTCACAACGCACACGAAAGAATTATGTAGTGGTCTGTGACTGGTTAACTTACGAATGCTGAAAACAAATCACGAAACACGTTACGATGGACGAGAAGTTAAGAAGACTTTGCTTTCATTCATAAGTTCCTAAGTTCATATCTCGTGCTGCTTGTCATTTTTTTATGTTTGTTAATTTTATGACTGGATATGTAGAGCCTAATATTGCATTAAGCTGGCATTTGAAGTTATGGGGCTATCTATGCACACAAAACATAATTGTACTAACACTCGTGTTAAATAACTACAACAATCTGATGTTTCACACTCACATAACTTTCTCTAGCTGATCTACAAATAAACTTCTTGCAAAAGATTCTTCTTCTTTCTACACCATGCTAATCGAGATAAAAATTAGCAGAATGTTTTTATTACTTAGTTCAGGCGTCCCCAACAGTCCGCCCGCTCGGGCGGCAGTAAAAACCCTCAAGCCCTGACCGTCCGGTTGCGGGCATGAAATGGACGTGCTACAGTGGCGGAAATTAACTTACACTTTCTCTGTAAATTACATAATAATGATAGCAGTATTTTACACACTTTAATACTGATAACTAATATAATACAAAGAAAATATAATTGGCAGGAAATTCAATTAACGAAATACAAACACTCGTATAAAACTAATAAACTATATAAATAATATAAAATGACATACACTTTCTTCTTGTTAGTATTATGCAATTCAATGAAGAAAAACAATACAAATAAACATAATATTCTTCAAATAAATTTATCTATGAAAACTATTCTTTCTTAGCATCCGAGAATCGCCCTGATTTTTGCAGTTGTTGTCTGTTTTCAACCAGCTGTTCAATACTGGGACTATTGTTTGCGAGCTACTCAACCGCAAACTTGCTTTCAAGTGTTCACCACCTAATTGGCTTCTGTGACGTGACTTTGTATACTTCATTAAGGAAAACACTGATTCACAAACATAGGTTGTCCCGAACATGCACAAAATTCTTCTTGCTGGATTATGGAGTTTAGGAAATCTTTCGCGTCTTACAGAGGTGTAAAAATGGTTTATACTTTTTCTGTGTTGATATTTATCTTTTAACTCAATATTATTTTGCATATGTATTACTCCCAATTGTAGTTCAACAGGACTATCGAGAATATCCACTGAAAATGGTGTTGCAAATAACTTAAATTGTTTCTCAAGTGGTATAACGTCCTGGAATCTACGTTCGAATTCTTCGCGCAATTGTCGCTGTAAGGTTATATAACCATCAAAGTCCAAGTTTCAACACTCTGAATCAGTGCCGGTCCCCATGGCCACGCTCGCTAAGGCGTCTCGCTTTGGTGCTTCGTGGGCAGGGGATCGTGGGTTCGAATCCCGCCTTAGGCATGGGTGTTATATATTTGTGCAATGTGTATATGTTTGTGTAAAGGAACAGTAAAACCAGTAGTCATACAGTAAACTTGGGGGGAAATGTAAACGGGGATACAGACTCCTGATCAGACTCCGGTACTGTTTAAAAAAAAAATCACTGAGCGGGTCAGAAAATGTACCGTCACCGCATTGCTAAACTGGTGCTCCCAAAGACGTAACTTTTGTTTAAATACCTCTATGGTACAAAACAAGTCAGTGTTAAAGCGCTCTCTACCCTGAAGTGTGGTATTCAGTTCGTTAAGATAGCGGGTTAAATCTAAAAGGAAAGACATTTTATTTAACCACAGCTGATCTTGGAACAGGTTTACCATGTACATTCATAAAGAAAACAATTTCATTCCTGAGAGCGAAAAACGCTGCAGAACGTTTCCTCGACTTAACCACCTTACCTCCGTGTGGTAAAGCAAATCCCCATACTCACTGTCAATATCAAGTAGTACCCGGAACGCTCTGTGATTAAGCTCTGTAGATCTGATGAAGTTAATTGTTCGCACAACAAGTTCCATTACATTGCTCAGACGAATGATTTTAGCACACAAGTTTTCTTGGTGTAAAATGCAATGCACCGGTATAGGTTCCATTTGTATGTTTAATTCATTCCTTCTTTGTTTTACCAATGCCATAGCACCCTGTTTCTTTCCACACAAAGTTAAAACTGTTCCATCGCTCCCTCGATGCAACTGAAGATATCGGCTCCAGTAGTAGTATGGTTCATCGGCACAATAACTAACAACTCTTCCCTTATTTCAAGATCTTTATTCACGCCTCTGATGTAGATGACAAGTTGTGCAGTGTCGGTTATATCATTGCTCTCATCTATTGCAAGAGAAAATGCAATGGATGTTGTAGTTATCTCAGACAACTGACTCCGAATATCGTCTGCAGGGTCCTCCACACGACGTGTTATCGTGGAGGCGGATAAACGGACCTATTGATAATCGTGTACATACCCTGGGCTCAATTCTTCAGCTGCATAAATTAAATATTGTTTTACCATCTCACCTTCACTGAAACATCACAGGTGTGGACGACCGTCTTCCCAACGCGGATGTGCCAGCCATCACAGTACTAATATGTAGCGTTACACCAACACTGCAGGGATATACTGGACTGTGTAGCTGTGCGGCCCGCAGTAAGTGTAATGTTAGCCCCGCGTGCCCTCAAGCGACCTTGACTCGACTTGGGGATGCCTGACTTAGTTCCTTATAAGAAGAACGAAACTTAAGGAATGCGCTATACTAAAGTCATAGTCAAATGTCTTAAATGTTTTAAAAGCTGCAATGCAAGTCGCCTCTGTTTGGTCAGGAATAGAACAAAAGAAAAACGGACACTTCCTGTCTGAGAAAAGTATAAGTACTTTACAATTGAAACCAATAACAAGGAAGGCCGCGCCTTGGCCGAGTGGTTCGATCCCAAGCGACCGCATGTGAGATTTATGGTGGACAAAGTGGCGCAGGGAAGGGTTTTCCGGTTTCCCCCGCCATCACACTCCACCGATTCTCCATCTTCATTCTATCTATCACTAGTGTCATCACCTGCGATGTCATAGGTTGTAAAAGCGTTAAACACTACCAAAAAAATAATAATAACAAGGAATATCTCGGAAACGATAGCCTCCACAATAAAAACATAAAGGACAGAAATTGTGTGTTTTAACGAGATCTACATTTTTTTCTATTTCTTACGGTTTAGCAGTTAAGCAAAATTTGGCAAAATTCATCCAGAATAAAGAGGTCTTCAGGGTCTATTCCCAGAAAGTTCAAGATATACATTTACATTACATATACATTTTATTTGGGATGTAAATATCTTTAATCAAATTGTTAGAGAAATTCAACATTTTCAAAAATGTTTCCATGTAAAGTGTAGTTTGTGGTGGTGGGATTTTCTTGAAAATCTTTGTGTCGCATCCTTGGAAGATACCAAATCTAAATACCAATTTTGGTATTTAATAGTATTTTTGTTTTGGAGCTATGCTGTCCAAACACACATACAAGGACCTTTTTTAAAAATGTTTTTTTCGGACTCAGGGGACCCCAAAACATATATTGCCACTGAAACCTTGACATCGATTTTGTCAGTGGAATACAAATACCTAATCTATCCACTCTGTGCATTGTACATGTGGACTAGAGAAAGTAAAAGTATGTGTGATTAAACCGTAATCTTCTGAAACTGAAATACAAAACATAAACACAATATCAGGTGTATGAACCCTCAGCCCGTACAACAGCCTTCAAACTTCAGGGCACAGACAAAATAAATGCGTTCAGTAATGTCGACGAGAAGCTACAAGACTGGCTTCTTGAAATTATCTCCAGAAGTCATATTTTGTCCTTCGCCCGTTTACAGGTAATTGGACCGCAACTCCCTTTTTACTTTTTCTACACATACTAGGTGTCTAGTGTATAGAGAAGGTATTGCACTCCACCCAAAAATTCGATACTGAGATTTCACCGGAAATAAATGCTTTAGAGCCCTGGGTTTCCAAAAAGAGCATTTTGAGAAAAAGGTCCGTGAGTGTGTCCGTGTGTCTGTGAATACGATAGCTCAAAAACGAAAATTAAAATACCAAAGTTGGTATTTAAGTTTAGTATCTTCCAGGGATGTGACACGAAGATTTTGAGAAAAATCACTCCACCCCAACCTACCCTTTACATGGAAATTTTTTCGAAAATTTTGATTTTCTCAAAAATGGCTCTAACGATTTTCATTAAAATTTCGTATGTTAAAGATATTTACCTGACAAATAAAATATATATCTGGGATTAGCCTCTGAAGACTACTTTACTATGGATGAATTTTACGAAATTTTGCTTAACTGCAAAAGAGATGGACAAAATTTTGCCACACAAAAAATGTAGAGCACGTTAAAACACACACTTTATGTTATATACAGTTTTTTCGTGGAGTTGATCGTTTTTGAGATATTCCTTGTTTTTTTTTTTGTTTTTTTTTTTTTTTTGTATCAGCTTCATAAAGCTTATATATTTATTATACAGGAACTTGTCAACTCCTTTCCATACACACAAAGGAACTTCAATCACATATCAACCAGCTTTTGATCATCACTTTAACCTATGGTACTCCCTTATTTCACTTCTACTTACAAGGGAGCAAGTAATAAGACTAGTTCTGCTACTTTTTTCTCCATTAGCATGAAGTAAATAGAAACATAAGCATTTTAACAATAATTAGTTGCAGAGATGTAGATAAAGTCATGTGAATGGTATACATCAGATTTTTACTTTCTCTACACGTACTATGTACATAGTGTATAGAGAAGGTATTGTATTCCACCCAAAAATTCGATACCGAGATTTCACCGCAAATATATGTTTTAGGGTCCTCTGTTTAAAAAAAAGCATTTTCAGAAAAAGGTCCGTGTGTGTGTGTCCGTGGGTCCGTGTGTTCATGTGTCTGTGAACACAATAACTCAAAAACGAAAAGTCAGTAAAAGACCAAACTTGGTATTTAAGTTTAGTATCTTCCAGGGATGCGGCACGAATTTTTGAGAAAAATCCCCCCAGCCCTAACTACCCTTTACATAGAACTTTTTCGAAAATTTTGATTAAAATACCTTATATTAAAGATATTTACCTGACGAATAAAACATATCTCTTGAATTTTCTGGGAATAGCCTCTGAAGACTAACTTTATTGTGAATGAATTTTACGGAATTTTGCATAACTGCTAAACTGTAAGAGACGGACAAAAATTTACTACACAAAAAATGTAGTTCTTTAAAACACATAATTTATATTATATACATTTTTTTCGTCGATTTGTTTGTTTTTTCTTGTTTTTGATTTCGCATTTAAAAACTTATACTTTTCTCATACGGAATTTGTCAACTCCTGTCTATACAAACAAAGGAACTTTAGTCACATAGCAACCAGCTTTTGACTATCACTTTAACCTATGGTACTCCCTTATTTCGCTTCTACTTACAAGGAAGCAAGTAATAAGACTATTTCTGTTATTACTTTCTCTATACGTGGTATGTATATAGTGTATAGAGAAGGTATTGCACTCCACCAAAAAATTCGATACCGAGATTTCACCGGAAATATATATTTTAGGATCCCCTGTATCCAAAAAAAGTATTTTCAGAAAAAGGTCCGTGTGTGTGTGTCCGTGTGTCAGTGTGTCCGTGTGTCTGTGAACACTATAACTCAAAAACAAAAAGTCGGTAAAATACCAAACTTGGTATTTAAGTTTAGTATCTTCCAGGGATGCGACACGAAGATTTTGAGAAAAATCCCCCCCCCAAAGTACCCTTTACATGGAACTTTTTTCGAAAATTTTTATTTTCTAAAAATATGGCTGTAACTATTTTGATTAAAATACGTATATTAAAGACATTTGCATGACAAATAAAATGCATATTTTGAATTTTCTGAAGACTACTTTATTTTTGGGTCAATTTACGGAATTTTGCATAACTGCTAAACCGTAAGAGATGGACAAAAATTTACCACACAACAAATGTAGAGCACCTTAAAACACACAATTTATGTTATATACATTTTTCGTGGAGTAGATTGTTTTTGAGATATTCCTTGTGTTTGGTTTCAGCTATAAAGACATACTTTTCTCATACAGGACTTTCTGAACTCTTATCCATACAAACAAAGGAACTTCAGTCGCAGAGTAACCAGCTTTTGACTATCACTTTAACCTATGGTACCCCCTTATTTAGCTTCTACTAACAAGGAAGCAAGGAATAAGACTATTTCTGCTAATTTTTGCTCCATTAAATGAAGCAAATAGAATAATTTGTTGCAGTGATATAGAGAAAGTCATGTGAATGGAACACATCAGATTTTTTTTTTATTATATAACTCCATGGCACGACAGCTCACGGGTAACCTTGACATACAGCCCGGCCGCTGCGTCCCCCATCTCGGTCTATTACAGACGTTATGGTTGGGGTGCAGAATTGGAGGGTGAGACGTGGTCAGCGCCTCGAGCCCCCCGGCCGGTTAATGCGGTCCTCATGACCTGGAGCCGCTACTTCTCCATCAAGTAGTTTGCCCCCCAGGGACCTTACAAGGCTGAGTGCACCCCGGGCCAGGTCTCCCAGCGGGGGAAAAATCCCCACGTCGGTACTTGGGATCGAACCCAGGTCTCCCGCTTGGTAAGCAGCTGCGCTACCACCGCACTAAGAAGACGACCTTTTTTTTTTTTTTTTTTTTTTTTTTTATTAGCATGAAGTAAATAGAAGTATAAGCTTTTTAACAATAATTTGTTGCAAATATGTAGAGAAAGTCATGTGAATGGAACACATCAGATTTTTTGGAGCTATGTTGCTCACAGACAGACACACAGACGGACGTACTTCTAAATCATTTTTTTTTTGTTCTCAAAAAACATATTTTCGGTGAAATCTCGGTTTCGAATTTTTGGGTGAATAAAATACTATGTACATCTTATATAGGTACATGCTTGAGAAAGTAAGAAACATTTCGTTATTGATATAAAGGGAACCGAGTGATATATTTAAGAGCTCCCTGGTATATGCTGGCCCCAAAATTTCATACTATTCCCATGCAAACAAATAAATCTGAGAAGACTTTAAATAATGTGAATAAAGAATAATACGAACCTTTAATGAAGGCTACCTTGGAAATTACTTATAAGAGTACAAAGATCGCTTAAAGTAAATTAAAAAGATCTGCATATTTTTGGGCTACGTTTTCCTCTATTCTTCAAGTTATACAAGGTTATACAAAATTGAAGAAGACTGCAATTCCCGTAAAACTCCACCTCATGTAAAAAGTAGTTAAGAGTTGGGGGATTTCCTTGAAAATCTTTATGTTGCAGTTTTGGAAGATACAGATCTTAAACATATTAATTTTGGTATTTAGCCCCTTTTGCCTTTTTGAGTTACTTCTCTCTCTCCCTCTCGCTCTCTCTCGTACACATACGCACTCGCACACAAAATTCTTAGACAAATTTTTGGGTGGAATGCAGTACATTGTATAAGTAGTAGAGAAAGTGAAAATATGTATTATAAACCAAAAATTAAAATAAACAAGCGGTACCCAACTGCAACCACACCTCTATATATTGTTGACGTGATGGTCCTCTGTTGTCAAGGGGTAATAAGCTAACCTCTGGTTCTCAAGGTCTCAGGTTCAAACTCGACGAAGAGCGATGGATTTTCGAAAGGGAAGTAAAGCCGTTGGTCCCGTGCCGTAGATTTACAACATGTAAAATAACCTCAGCTTGATAAGCAGTCTTTCACGACCAATACAGGTATAACAGGTAGCTCAAATGTGTCTCCGCAGTGAGGTGAATGCGCTAGCTCGCTCAACCATCACAGTTCGGTTGGTAACAGATCCCGCTACTTATTATTGGAAACGAAGGTGAACTGAAACTGAGATTAATTACTTACCAGTCACAGAAGATGTTGGAAATCTGCCCTCATTCCTGTAGGCAGAGTTCTACTGTCTTGCCCTTATTTTGGACACTTTGTGAAGCATTTCCCGCCTAAATGTGTGATTTCCTTTAGTTCATCATTTTTATTTCGGGACAATTGTATATTTATAGGGATGCAGTTTTATTTCCTTGCTATCGGCTCTGTCTTCTGCCTGTATGGAAACAGTTGTATCTGCATTCATTTAGTGGAGTTCCTTAACATTACATCCGAAATGTCGTGTTAAAGGTTCAGACCTACCGCTATGCGGAGTATACTTCTGTTTCAGGAAATTTGGAATTTAGTAATTAAATCTCACAGAAAATCTCGATGAAGACATGCCGAGTATGCAAAACATTCAGCGTACGCTTTATATTTTTACTTTCTCTACACGTACTGTGTACATAGTATATAGAGAAGGTATTGTATTGCACCCAAAATTCGATACCGAGATTTCACCGGAAATACATGTTTTGGGTCTCCCTGAATCCAAAAAAAACCATTTTTTTGGAAAAGGGTCCGTGTGTGTGTGCGCGTGTGTGTCTGTGTGTCTATGGACAGCATAGCTAAAAAACGAAAAGACCGTTAAATACCAAACTTGGTATTTAAGTTTGGCATCTTCCAAGGATGCGACACGAAGATTTTCAAGAAAATTCTCCCACCCCCAACTACCCTTTACATGGAACTTTTTTCGAAAATTTTGATTTTCTCAAAAATGGCTCTAACGATTTTGATTAATATATCGTATATTAAAGGTAATTACCTGACAAATAATATTAAATCTTGAACTTTCTGGGAATAGCCTCTGAAGACTACTTTATTCTGGATGAATTTTACGAATTTTGCATAACTGCTAAACCGTAAGAAATGGACAAAAACTTACCACACAAAAATGTAGAGCACATTAAAGCACACAATTCATATCCAACCAGAATGGTATTTCTTATTTGCTTATGTTATTTTACGATCTATTCCTAATAAATTAGGAGGGGTGATTGCTTTAGTTATATCAATTGCAATTCTATTTTTCATACCCTTAACTATTACAAATTCACGAAGATTACAATATTATCCAATTAATCAATTTATGTTATATAATTTTTTTCGAGGAGTTGATCGTTTTTTAGATATTCCTTGTTTTTGGTTTCAGCTTTGAAAAACTTGTACTTTCCTCATACAGGAATTTGTGAACTGTGTTCATACAAACAAAGGAATTTCGGTCACCTAGTAACCAGCTTTTGACTTCACTTTAACCTATGATACTCCCATATTTCGCTTCTTCTTACAAGGAAGCAAGTAATAAGACTTTCTGCTAATTTTTTCTCGATTAGCATGAAGTAAATAGAAGAATAAGCTTATTAACAATAATTTGTTACACAGAATTATAGAAAGTCATGAGAATGGAACACATCAGATTTTTTAAATCTTATCGCCATTAAGGAATATGTCCTCAACTAAAACAATCTCTTTTCAATGATGAACATTTCGACTTCACATCACAAGCACAGCCAGACACTATTAACTCGAAGAAAATAGTTCTCAGAGTATTATGCAAACATATAAAATGCTTCTCCTCCATAGCTCCGTTTCCAACTTAGCCACAGCCACAAGCGACCGAGTGTACTGCGGAGACTCTTTTCAGACACCCGTTAGAATGGGATGCTAAGAACCGCAGCACTTAAAGAGCGTCTATGTGTAAAACTCAATTTAGTTTAACGACGGCCTGATAAGATGAATACGGCTTGAAACATTTGATATCTTACATTCACAAGCTTTTCTCTACATTCTATCCCTTTTGATGAATATACAAACTATTCTTAATGAAGTTTATATTTTCCTGCTTTTTAAGAGCGCACAAAAAAATGCCCTGAATTTTTGGAGATAAATCCCACCATTATAGTTGCCCTGCGTAACGTCAGCAATGCTGCTAAAAAACATTTATGTTGATGAACCCGAGGAAACATTGGACTAATACTAAGGACTTTACCAGACAACGAAAAAGGACAGAATATTACGGATGGCAGAATATATAGGATCGGTATTTTGTTTTTCCAGACGTTGGTCTCAATACATTACCTAAAGTATCATTAACATCGTAGGATTTTAAAAATGCAACAACAAACCCAATGTTATATTGTAGAATTACTGAAGTATGCATCGATTCTATTTGATCTCAAATCTTAAGTTCAACGTCAGGACGTGGCACGAAGATTTTTCAGAATTATATCAGTCAAATTTGCTTAGGTATTGTGTTTAATATATTTTTATGAAAATATGAAAAGCATATATATAATTTTCTGCAAATAGCAGAAGTCTTCATACTTTGTACATATAATTGCTAAACCGCGAAGAGAGAAAATGTTACTCTACAACTACACAGATCCCGTTTAAACAAGCAAGTTATGTAATATGAAAGTTTACCATTTCCTAGATATTCTGTAATTGACTTTTCAAATATTTATACTTTTCTCAAAAAGCATCACACTGTTAGGTTTTTCTCGTGGCCATCAAGCACTATGGAATTTCAAAATTCATTATATAGGGATCCGCTTTTTAAATATCTGATTGCATCTTTAGACTATTGCATCCTTATGCCTGCAACGAAATGTGATTAATAGTAAGTAGATAGAAGAATAAGTTTGTAAGTATAGTTTGTAGGAAGCGAGAGTCATATGAATGTGACACATAAACTGTTTCTCTAATAGTGATATTTGCACGAGTAAAGAAGTGTAATTATAAGCGGCAGTGGAAGAAAAGTATCTTGCTTGCCCAGAAAGAAAGTCAAATTTATAGTTACAAATTATAAAGCAATTTAGAAATAAGCATTAATTATACACTGTGTGGCCAAAGTTACGGGTAGGGTTGTCCCATTAGAAAATGTGCCGTATATGACTCGCGAGTGTAGCGTCTAGATGCGACCAACGGCACAAGTGTATCTGAGCAGTCTATTACAGAAAGATGTATAGTGAGTTAACCGACTTTAAACATGGTATTATGATAATTAAAGGGTCATATCATATCGGAATTTACACAAGAATTCCGGGTTCCGAGGTCAACAATGTATAGCAAGGATCTTCAATGTCGCAGAGAGAATTTCACAACCGTAATCTACCGCACAAGAAGACCACAAGTGATTAAGAACAGACATCACGTGTCTTAGTAGAACCATATGGGGCGCACAAAGGGCTACTGTGAGTCAGATCACCGCCCAGTTGAATGTTGGGAGTGAGGAACCCATTTCCACCAGGACTGTAAAGAGGCACATGCATTACATAGGCTTCAACAGCCGACGGCCAACTCGTGCATTGGCCCGCGAGCATCTGCAATGGCATGTGGTATGATCCGATGAATGTTGGTTCCAGTTGTCTCGGGCTGATGGGCGCATGGAGTATGACCCATGAACCTATGGATCTTGCGAGTCAATAAGGTTTTGCCCAAAAAGAAGGTGGCTCAGTTATGGTTTGGGCAGCATTCTCATAGTCGATATTAGGCTCGATTTTTTCGGTAACAGGGATCAATGACAGGTGCACGTTATGTGAACATTCTAGCAGACGACTGGCCCTAGAGTAACTGATGTAGATGTCATGTTTCAATAAGACAATACGACATTTTACTTATCTTTGATGTCACGCAGGTGAATTTATGAGCACTCCAGTGAATATGCGACCAGGGTTTGGCCCTCCAATGTACCCGAACTGAATCCAATCGGGCATTTATGGGATACTGTTGATGCAGGTGTGCGCTCCATGAACCCATCATAAACTATATAAGAACAATTGTGGGTAGCACTGCTAGATGCGTGGGTTTATATCCCGCCAGAACGATTACAACACTTCCTAGAGTCAATGTATTGCTACATTTAGAGAGCTCATAGAGAAACAACTCGTTATTAACAACACATGCAGTACCTTCTCATGAGGTTTGGCCATTCATGTATTATTTTTATCAATTAACAAATTAGGAAATTAATACCAAAATATATTTTTGGTATTAATTATTCATTCATGAAAAAACATGTCCTTCAAATGTCGATTGAAGATCAGCTTACCCTGAATGCCGATATAACAGAAACATCATTAGTTTCACTTAGAATATCGTCGTTAAGGTCTATAAGGGTTTGTGCATGATGTGAATAAACCTTGCTCTACTAATAACCCTAGAGAAAACAGTCACAGTAAAAAATCTGGGCATCTTGAAAACCATAAAATATATTTAGTCATTTTTCGAGATGGTTGGATTCTCAAAGAGGACACGCAGAGCTACCTAAATGTGCTACTCGCCTGTCTTGGTGAAGCCATTGTAGTTGGTTCCTCGTAAATCTTAGAGACAATATTCGGAGATAATAAATATTGCTTCAGTAGGAACGTCATAAAACCAGTTTGGCAATGTGCATCACATTATCGTCATAGAACTTGAGCATTTGCGACACCATATCCCATGCGACAACCCTAAACCTAGAAGAATGTCCAATGAACTCCGGCAGCTGTTTAAACCCAAGGTCGCTCCAGGAAGCCATGGTAGCGTTTTTGTCCAGTACAGAGGAAGAATACCAGCAGTTCAAAACCCTGGTACGGCGACTGCGTATTGAAAGGTAGCCTAAAAGCGTGTAAACTGTAAACCCGCAAAAAAGAAACCCTGGCGAATTATAAATCTTCGGGAAAGGTAAAACACAACACCAGCTTCTTTTATACGGCACTTGATGGAGATTTGTTTTCTAATCTCACGGGAAAGCTTTGGTGTTTTTAGATTATTTAGATAGTCAATTCGAATCTCAGGAGGAACCCCATGCAAGGTCTTAACTGATCTCTTAGAGGCGACTATGGAGGACCTCTGCGAGAAACCGCGTTCGCACCACAAGAAGATTCCTTTACATCGCATACATGTTGCGGGGAAGAACCCATACACTGTGCACGAAATTGGCTACCCAAATCAACCAGTTGGTGTATACCCTAGGTCACTGCGACTACATGGGTATCACATGGGAGAAATAGGTGCCGTCCACCCAAGGAAACTTTGGCACGAACCTCTGATCTGAAGGGCTGCCACTACTAGCTCTTCTACACTCCATGTTAAGTCGCAGTGATCATTGCTAGATATGTGATTGGACAACAGTGCTCCGCCCATTTGTTTAACATGGTAATCCAACACGATTGCCTTATTGCTATATTGCTTCCTACCAGCCGGTCTGCTTAACCTAACAGCCACATAAGCTGCCGATCATTAAATATCATTTGAGCTTGGTCACTATTAGATGGGTGATCGGAAAGCAGTACCCCGCCCATTTGTTTGTCATGGTAACCCATACCAATACCTTATTCCTAACCTGCTTTCCTACAAGTCGGCCTGCTTAACTTGACAGCCACATAAGCGGTCGACCGTAAAGCAGCAATTGAGTTTGGCCATTGTTGGATAGGCGATTGGAAAGCAGTACCCTGGCCATTTGTTTGACCTGGTATCCCATACCACTACATGATTCCCATCCTGCTTTCCTGCCAGTCGGTTATACTTAACTTGATAGCCATGCAAGCAACCGAATAATTATACAGCAATGGGCATAGCAGTATTGAGAGGCTATGCGATATATGATCTTGATTGGGGCATAATTTCAAAAAATGTTTTTCTGTGTTGCGGAAAATGGCACATTACTCGCATTGATCTTACATATTGGCCAATTTATGTAAATAACATAATTAATATTTACTGTACAATTGTAACAATGCTAATTCATTGAACCACCCTTCTAAAATGAATGTCTTCTATAAATCTTGAAGGGTTTAATGCGTAAAATGAAAGAATAGAATAAATAGCAAACGTTCGCTAATTCTTGCTGCTATATCGTGTATATTCTAGAAATTTATTTATTTTAAGAGGAGGTTGGTATTATAATTTTTTTTATAATGCAGTCTCGCTAAAAGGTGTTTCCATTACAACTACGGCTCAGAACACCAACCTAAACGGCATATTTCGTCCCAAGAATTTACAGTTATTAAAGATATTGTTGGTTCTGAAAATGTTATATGCTTAATCAATATTTGTTTCTTTACTGTTTAACCAGTGAAACTGGATTCTGTTTATAAGTATTCTCGTCCTATGTCTGCCTGCATTTTTCACATTGGATTTTTAAGAAGGAACAATACTTATTATCCCCCGAATGCTGGATGGTGGTGAACAGAGGGGATCTACAGCTTAAGGTGAAATCTGGACTATGATGGGGACCCAGTTTGCTTCACATTTAGTTTTTAAAGGTGAAAGATTCCACAACCTGGAAAACTTTCACATTGACTGAAGTTTTCTTCCCGGGCTTCTAACTTGGAAGCCGTTCATCTCATCCTCTAGACCTGGTGGTTCCAATCTGCTCGGTTGCATCAGATTATTTGCGCGTACGCAATAACGTGCGCGGAGCCCGGCGGAGGGGAGCGCAAAAGCCAATAATGTCACTGGGATAAGGTCATAGATAAGTGCTTACGCTTGCTGCCACTTCATTCCAAAATTATATTTAGTCCGAATAACAGCTTGCCGTTAAATCTGAGCTGAATTATCTGCTGCAGACCGACTCCGACGAGTCGTTTGATGCGTACCCAAGCTACAACAGCCTGCAGCAGATGCTATTCGTGTAAAATGCCGTCAAATGTTGAATCAGCTTATCTCATATATTATCATGGCAATTCTTATAACAGTTCTTATACAGTTTAGATACTGGTTTATTAACCACAGCGTGCACTTGAGTACTACTTTCGTGATCATTGCAGACCACGTCATTCCGTCGCAGCTGATTGAGATACGGGTTTACTCTGGTTTTAATAAGTGAATATTAGGAATACTGCAAGAAATGTGAAAACAAAAAATCATATGGTCCGACCAGAATGATTAAGAGTCAGATTTTACCTCAAATTGCGTTGGAAATACAAATGGACCCATGTATTGAGCTGTAACAGTGTGCAATCCTATGCAGAAGAAATGCCAAATACATCATTGATTTGAGGTATTGTGGTGTCAGAAGAACTAATGGGAAATAAATTACGTAAGATGTGCTGCAGGCCTGTATATACATCGCAGTGCTAGTATTGTGATTATTATCATCACTTAACTTTTTGGCATATGTGTTAATAAACGTACAAGTAAACGTGTAATATTCTTATTATTTTGTAAAATATTTTATTGATTAATTTAAAATTAAGTTATGTTCAATAATTAAACAAATGTGTCTTAAAATTAGATTTAAATGTTTTAAGACTAAAAAAAAAGGCTTTACACTTCGCCATGTTTGCTTACTCTCATTAAACGATAGGTAAAGCGAGACATGTCTCGGTATTTTTTCTGTAGCTCAGGATATGCGTTTCTTATAAGTGAGCAACGCTATCATGTTTCTGCGAGTTTTATTAAAAGCTGGCCTTTTATGTTTATGTTATCACTCTTCCAGCATCAATACCACGTTTTAAAGCGGTCCCACACTACATTTTTGTTAGTTTCCGCACACTTTAAAACCGAACCGATGCCTTTAGACAAGGTAACACTTGCGAGGTATTGATGTCAGAACTCGTTTTCCCCGTTTCTAGTTAGGTAGGGAAATGTTGGTGAGTCACACTTAGCGCCATATATACGTACACTGCTTGTTAGAGAATGTGATGTTTCTTAAGCAAACATAAACAGAATGCAAACTCGAAACGCGGAGACAGTCATTTTCATAACGATTTCAGAGGTCCACACGAACTGCAAATGGAATTACTTGCTCTACAAAATTGTACAAATATAAAATGTTCGAAGAAAGAGTGGAAGTTATTTATAAACAGTATATTGTCGCATGTGTCATTGGCGAGAGTTTAATTTATTATGTTTTAGTAATTACGAATTAATTAATCTGAATTAATTGGGATTTGAGCTTACAGATTCTTAGGAAAATACAAGCTTTGTTATAAGCTGATGAAATAACAGGATGGAAGCGACTAGCCTCTTCCGATGGCACTCCCAGTGGACTTTTGATGCCACCAACTTCCGTTCGGTTTACGTGCACATTCGCACTTTGACGTCACACAGGATATTCTAGAACATTTAAGCATTCGGTGCTGATTGGCTAAGTCTACCCACTATCAGGGCGTTGGTTCTTCATATCCGGAGAACGGCCACCATGTTGGAATGCCCTTCCGGGGACGCCACTAAATCTATTTAAGGGACGGCAAACCCGTCCTCCGGGGCTATTGTCTTTGACCGTCGGGGAACCTCTATTTGCTTGTGTGCGTCTTGAGGCGTCGCTCCGGGCTCAACCGGCCACCACTTTGACCACTTCTCACCTCCCCTAGACACATCATGACATATTTCTTAAGGTAAGGATTTATGTTAATAACTCCATAATGAGAATGATATTGGCCAGGATTAATAGAATAGTTTGCCATCCTCCACCTTTGTAAACCAAACATGCGTAACCAACAGACTATTTAATCTTTCTTAATATATTAGCTTAACTTAAGTCCCATTGTTATCATTGCTCTACCATCTACCTTCCTTTCACTACCCTCTAATAGCTATTCCCCCCTGTGTCCAACTTTAGTTGTGACATTTATGGTCGAGGCGCCGGCTCTTCCCCGAAATCAGCATTTTGTTAGGGAAGAGTATGGTTCGATCCCGTACCTCGGTTTATGGTCGAGGCGCCGGCTCTTCCCCGAAATCAGCGTTTCGTTGGTGAAGAGTATGGTTCGATCCCGTACCTCAGTATATGTTGGAAGCGCCGGCTCTCCCCCGAAATCAGAATTTTGTTAGAGAAGAGTATGGTTCGGTCCCGTACCTAGACAACCTGATGGAGTGGCACCGGCTTCGCTGTAATAGTTTTATTTTAATGCGAAGTATGGTTGGATCCCGTACCTCGGTATATGTTGTAGCGCCGCCTTTTCAAATTATTATATTGTAGATTTAATTCACAAATAATAGAGTTACACTGATTCTAACAATATGACACCCAGAAACCCTGCCTCGATTTTGCATATGCATTGCAACTCTCCAGACACTTTCTTTTCTTACTATATTATTGCCGGAAATGGATATCGTAAATGTAGTCTCCTTGCCTGATGTTTCAATTTATACCTCTGTTTTCAATTTCTTTCAGTAGCTTACAAATTCAAAATTTTGCAATTAAAATACTTTTGTAATTTTATTTAATTGTAATCTTTAGAGTACATTTAAGGTGATTCTTCTCCTAAGCATCACAATTTGCATTAGCTTCGAATTAGTTGCTTTCGATTTTTCAAAAGAACACTTTATTCAACTGCATTTTTCTATTTTATAATTAATTTATTTAGCCTTTAAATGCTAAAGTTTATGGAAATAAAATTTGCAGATATCTTACGGTGTTACTGCAGTGCTTGATTTCCATTGGAATATAAACAGTCAATATAATTTTTTTTTCAGTATGGCACTATATATGCGATTCGATTAATGTTTAATTTTATTGCTTCGAATATGTCACTTTAAAAATTTGATTTGTACTGACCATCAATGTAATCCCTCCCTCCCCCCCTTCCATCCTTGGGTTAAATACCATGATTTTTTTCACTTAGATGTATGCAGTGACATGCATACGAGATGTAAAGTTTTCACTAAACATTTATGATTGCTCGTGCTTCAATGGAAATTTTGAGTATTAATCTGCACATGTGATCTTCCAACAATTCACTTTACCAAAATATGTTTATTTCAGCGCCTATTTTATCGCTGGTTTATATTTCTTGGACTGTCACTTTAAACATTAATAGGTTTCTCTCTGGAGCGGTAATCTGTAAAATGATGTGGTTGCTTATCTCTTTCTATATTTACTACCGCCGCAGCAGTAGATAACTGTTTTGATGCATTTACGTGTGTTACTCATATGCAAGTATTTATAATTTCCAACTCTTGGTTCTGGAAAGCTGTAACAGCAAACCCAGATAACTGTGTCTTAATCCTTTGGCCATTCTAAAAATAGTTTTATGAATGTTCCGAAAAACCTTAAATTTCATTAGATACGTGCCTTTTTCATAATATTCTCAATAATTTTTATTGTGAGTTTATTCGTATGATAAATCCCTTATATACAACAACCCGCGTAAGAGAACAACTGTACAATTTGTAAATGTGCGATACAAGTGATAATGTGATCAGTCTAGTTCAAGACAATTAGTAACAAATGTCCACCGACGGGATCTGTAGGTTTACTTTTGTGTATAACCTAAGATGAACTGTTAGACGCGTATAAGTTTACAACGCTTGCCCTACATATCTGGTGGTCGAACTTGAAGTCGTCTTGGTTGGTTGGGTCCGGAGCGCCCCTTAAAAATATTCCCCCCATAAGCACCTTTAACAACCCCCCCCCCCCAGAAAAGACCAGCACAAAGAACACTTGATTTGAAAGAAAAAAATCGAGACAGCAGCAAGTGACCCCGAGTAACTACGAAGCCAACTACATCTAGACAGGATGCATAAACTGAAGAAGGACTATAAGGTTTAAGTATATATTTGGTCATATCAAGTTAATTCTTATAATATTAGATATGTTTCGCTTACAGCTCAATAATAAGCTAAGAATTTTTATTATCATGCTTTTCTGTCTTCTAATACTCTGTTTGCTATGTTTAATAATATGTATGGATAGTTTAGCATGCCTAAGTGCTTAATATAATTATAATCAGATGTGGAGATAATATAGCCCCTAGATAAGCTTATTACAAACGCAACAATTTCAAACATTTTATTCCAAATCCGGTAATCATAATACTTAGTTTGTCATTCTTAGTCCCAGTAGCCAGAGGTAATTTAAAATAAATCAAAAGCGTATTTCAATAACACCAATAGTAGCCAAAATTACAATAATTGTATTTTTCATAACTAGGTATAAATGTTTAATGCTTACTTTAAAAAAAAAAAAGAAGAGATGATTAAGTATTGATCATAAATAAATAAATAAATAAATACGTAGCACAGTAGCTGATTCAATATGATATACATGAATAAAACAATATTGCTTAACCGTCAAGCAGTGTGTAACATAAGTAACCCTTTTTGTGAAGATGTATACTCTATCTGAATGCCTGTGTTGAAGAGAAAATATTGTTAATTATCATAACTCCAATATAAAACTCCGATAATGAATTATAGGAAGGAAACTTTATCGCTACTTTAACAAACTCTCCTTGCTTACTTCTTGGAAAACCACTTAGAGCACAGGTTTGAAACAAAATATAAAGCTAAGATAATAATGTTCATAATAACAATAATAATGTTGATAAAACAAAAATAATCAATATTAATTTTACATAATAGTAATAATGTTTGATATGAAAGATAAATATATTACTTAATCACTACATAATAATTAATAGTAAATTATAACATATACTTTCTTTAAATTGACTAAATAATTCACATTACGAATTAAAAAGAAATAGCAAAATGAAATTGTCGAAAAAAAAAAAATAAAAACATGTAAGACATTAACAATATTCTTTTATTTCGAATAAAATTTTCAACAATTATTATATGTAAAATGCCAATTAAATAAATCATATTAAGCTTACTAACATAAGTAAGAACGTTGAATAAAAATAAAAACAATAGTAAAAATAATAATCAGAAAGGAAGATTTATTTTAATAGCTTCTAACTATTCTAACATAATTTTAAAAAAAGTATAATGGAGAATCACAGTAAGAACTGCTATAATAATAATGATAATAATAATAATAATAACAATAATAATATTTTATTAAGTAATGTTACAGTTAAAATAATGTCTTAAAATCGAAAATTTCAGTAGCGAAATAGTTGGATTTATATACACACAGATTAGTGATATGTTATTCGCACTAGATAACCTCGTGAAACTTAAAATCTGTTCTTTTTGAGGTATTTCCTGTTGCCAACTTATTTAAAGCCACTACTGGTACTAAAATAAAAACAGGATTGTATTAATAACTTTTATTTCTAATAGATTGTGTTGAATACTTTTAAATAAAGTCACCTAAAGTTTGTGTTAATTAGTAAGCTGAAATACTGCTTAACCATACGATTGAATGGAATCGCGATAAACTAAAGTAACATTTATTTAATACTTTTTTTTCAAATCTAGGAATCTATGTTTCTAATCAGCATTATACTTATACTTCACAATGAAAAATTTACAACTTTCATTATTATTTTTTTCATTCAGCTATAATGGTAACTGCTGATTTTTTTCTTCTCTCGTTGAAGGCTTGACCATTCTGTATCCACTTTTAATCTCATTGTATAACAGATAGTTTACGAAATCAAAAATTTTATGACCGTGATTTTAGTAAAACTCGAAACAAATGGACACCTTCCTAGTTTGTTTCCTTAAATCTAAGTAAGCATATATTAAAGTTACCTTTACTGCAATTTTTTTTATCCATTGGCACCCATGATTTTAATAGATGAACGTCAGAAGATTATAGACGACACTCAGCAGTTTATTTTCGTTGCAATTAACATACGAAAAATGTTCCACTTAGACAAATTAGCAAAAATTATTTGACCGTAACTCACTGACTTTTTAAAGTCGACCTTGTTCATTACAAATCTGATATAAGACTGCTTTAAAGCGGAAGTCTTCGCTGATAAGCCTTGCTCTTTCCGACAAAGCTTTTACTGCATCTCAGAAATTTCTCTTACCATATTATAACTTCTGTCTACTTTAATATTTATTAGTTTCATAATACCTATATTTTATGTACAGGGTTTTACTTTGCGTTCAGATGCAATTAGGGACTAGCTTACTTTGATTTCCTTCATAGAGCATAATGCATAATTTTAATTGAATGTTTTTAGCAGAAACCTACTTATAAATATATACAAGTGTTAAAGGGAACACCGTTAGTATATTTACTGCATTTTCCCTTGGATGTATTCCATTCTTTGAGTTACGCAATGGTTACTTTTACCTATCACGTGTGTGTGTGTGTGTGTCGTGTATTTTGGAATTATAATGTTTGTGCATAATATTGCTGTGTTTTTGTTGCTTATATTTTGTTGTTAAGTTTTGATTTCAGACGTGAGTTCTATTGCTTATATTCTTTCCCCCTACGATTGGTATGAGCTTAGGAAGCAATGTTGATCATCGGCGATAAGACTAGGTGATAATGCCAAATATGATGACCATGGATGTATTTTTCCGAGTTATTTCTTTCAAAAAGGTAAATTATTTTTATTTTCTTTTTGGTGTTCCGCTACTGTATTTATCCGGTATGCGTAATGGCATCTTGCTTTGTATTTTCTGGCGGATGACTGTTACCGCATCCTGTTGTCAATAGTTAAATGCCTTGAGATACAATATTTTGTAGATTTTCTGTTTAATACAATAAACATTACCGAGAGAATTTGCTCCTATACGTATGCATATGTCTGCTCATTATGGATTGTCAGAGTTTTCGTCACTATCGTTGATTTCGGAGAGTTTTGCCGTATGGCATTCTCCATGATGTTATAGCTGAGAATATATGTATCAGATTATTTTCCTTATGGCTAAAGCCGCAGGGCTCCATGAAGAGTTAAATCTGTGTGAGAATATTTTTATGAGAGGTCGATTTCCGATTAATTAATTTCCTGAGTAAACCGCGAGGTCTCATGAAACATTAATCGATGTGGACAAAAACCTTGGGATAGGTTATATTTGTAGTGAAATATAAGGATTATTTTATTTGCTGGGGAAACCGCAGGGTCCCATCGGGTAGTAATCTAGGGAACATGTACTTTGGAAAACTACGCAGAGTTTTAATATTGTGTACACAAATGTTATTTTGTTGATGCGGGTAGCTCCCGTAAGATGAATATAAATGTTGAGTTTTAAGTGTCCCGGGATAGTTAAACTAGTCGAGGAGTATGTTTAATAGCGGCACTCACCACCCGTCATTGTGATATTATGTAATTATTGTTGTTTACTTTTATGTGTTTTAATTCTGACAATTCCTAATGTGTAAAGAAAAAGATTTGTTGACATATTAATTGCAATATTATATGGTTATGATTTTGCCATTATTTAAAGTAACAGATGGAGCATAATTAGCAATTTATTAATTATAGTAACAATTGAAGGATACTTCTATGTTTTGTATAAACAAGAAATGTACTGGAGACTCGGTATTTCTAATGTTTTTACATTGTTAAACATAGCTTCCTGTAGCAGTATTTTATTGCTGTATCACGAAAATTTTTAATTTTTGGTAAGTGATGTGTTCAAAATCAATTTGTACGTAATGCAACTCTGTACCATGCATTTTAAGAAGATCGTTCCATGACTTATTTTGGTTTATTCAATATCTTATCATACTTGTGGATACAGTCGATAGCCATCAGGGTGTTATTGTTTGTTCAGAAATGTTTTTCGAAAGTGGTAATAACAACATTAACTATTTCATCCTTATTCTTTTGCTTTATTTTCTTATCTTTATTGGAACGTTATCTAACATGTATTTAAACCTTGCCATACTAATTTAAACATTATTGATTAACTGGAAGGGACGACCCTTTAACAATATAGCGATCGCGCATGCTATTTATTGGTGTATTGGGGGAGGGCGATGCCTTCTAGTTTATCTTTAGCTTTATAATGTAATTTATTTTAACTTTGAGAGGATATCGTTTCCGGTATAGATAAACTATGTTTCTTTTTCGCATAATGTTTGTTACCTCTAGTACCTTCGCACCCTATGGGTCTAATCTACAGTATTCATAATGTTTTTATTAGATACATTGACATGTTTATTAATATTGTATTTACTTACATCTCTTACATTTACTATTTCAACTTTCTGTAAACTATTTTGTCAGTCACATTTCTGGTTATTTACTGTCCAAAATTTGATTGTATGAATGTAACAGTTGCTCTGTTTCTGATGTTATGATTTTATGCCTTCTACTAAGATCCATTTCATGTTATATTTACTAATGAAACTTTAATTGTTAGCTGAACAAAAATATCTGAATTCCACTTATGAATAGCAATACTTAATATTTTATAATATAATTTTTTTTTGTATTACACTGTCACTATCATGATTGCTTTTGTAACTTGTTTGTGTTCCGGTGAAACATCTGTGTAATGTGTTAGTTTGGTAGCACGAGTCACTAAATTTCAAATTTTAACCTCTGTCACGTTGCCAGTGGCCTTTGAATGCATTGTCAGTTTTTGTTGTAATCTTACTCCTGCTACGCCGTGTTGAATTACTCAACTTCATTATTACTTAAATGTTTCACGACCACATATTACTCATTTAATTTGCATTTTATGTTTGCCATCTTTAGTTAATCTTATGTAGTAGCACCATCATTCAATTATTTCCTCCTATCTTTAACATGCGTACCTTCTGGATTACCTGACGTGCCTCTCCCTCATCTACCACCTGATCTACCTCACATAAGTATTACTGCTTTCTCATTTTTTATTTTTCCAACCCTAATTCCCTTGTATTTGTTTCTCTTTCGAGTAACCCACACTAATTGCACTTGCACGGTGCTGACACACCATCCGTCAACAAGGATCTTCGTGGGACATCAAGGCTGAGCACCACCTTCGACATTTCAGTTTACCCTGGGGGTGAACAATGGACTATATACCCCCGGAGGGATGTTACGAGTGCTCATCTTGAAGCCAGAACATTGTACTGCTGGACATTGGTTTTTCTTCCGGAAGCTTGGTGAGGATCGTACACTAAGGACACAATGTTAAGGGCGTGTGCTTATCTCCCTTTGGACACTGGCTGTGTCCCAAAGACTTTTCATAGACTGCGTTCAGCAAGTGTATAATTGTATCTGCAACATATTCGTCGACATTGTTTTCTTCTGTGTGTCCAAAAGTCAGAAAAACTTCCCGTGCTAGTATTCATTTAGGTCTCCTATGGAACTTGACCTCACACATTGTGGATTCAACGAGTGAACTTACCTTTCCCTCCTTCTGATAGGTACTTCTTCCACTCCCCTTGTACTTTTTTTCTCTCTCTTTCAAACTTCCTTGTATATTTTATGTGATATTATAATTGTATTACGTTTTGCGGTGTTTGGTACCCCCTTTCAATATTTGTTTGTTGTTATACCTGATATTCTTGTTTTTTTTTAACAAGCGTCAGGGGCCGCTTTTCTTACCGTTCGGAGGTATGTCGCATGTGTCATTGGCGAGAGTTTAATTTATTATGTTTTAGTAATTACGAATTAATTAATCTGAATTAATTGGGATTTGAGCTTACAGATTCTTAGGAAAATACAAGCTTTGTTATAAGCTGATGAAATAACAGGATGGAAGCGACTAGCCTCTTCCGATGGCACTCCCAGTGGACTTTTGATGCCACCAACTTCCGTTCGGTTTACGTGCACATTCGCACTTTGACGTCACACAGGATATTCTAGAACATTTAAGCATTCGGTGCTGATTGGCTAAGTCTACCCACTATCAGGGCGTTGGTTCTTCATATCCGGAGAACGGCCACCATGTTGGAATGCCCTTCCGGGGACGCCACTAAATCTATTTAAGGGACGGCAAACCCGTCCTCCGGGGCTATTGTCTTTGACCGTCGGGGAACCTCTATTTGCTTGTGTGCGTCTTGAGGCGTCGCTCCGGGCTCAACCGGCCACCACTTTGACCACTTCTCACCTCCCCTAGACACATCATGACATATTTCTTAAGGTAAGGATTTATGTTAGTAACTCCATAATGAGAATGATATTGGCCAGGATTAATAGAATAGTTTGCCATCCTCCACCTTTGTAAACCAAACATGCGTAACCAACAGACTATTTAATCTTTCTTAATATATTAGCTTAACTTAAGTCCCATTGTTATCATTGCTCTACCATCTACCTTCCTTTCACTACCCTCTAATAGCTATTCCCCCCTGTGTCCAACTTTAGTTGTGACAATATCTGCCTCTCCCAGCAACAATTGATCATGCAGGTGCTGCAGCAGATTTAACCACTACCTTGCACATATTTAAGAATTATAGCAGCCGTTAACTTGGAATATATTGGGTCGGTTTGTAAGGGAGTAATGGATCTGTTTGTGAGGGGTGTATTGCGTAAAAAAGAACCAAGGACTACCCCGCTAAAAAATCATAATTGCCTACGGATTCATTTTCCAAACTGCGATTATTTGCATCGCATTTGTTGGCTCCACATACATTTGCGAGCAAAGCTTCCCTAAAATGAATTATGTTAGAAACCAGCATCGCATTAGACTATGTGACCATTATTTGGTTCTCTATTAAAGCTGTACATCATATTTAGCAGGATACTAAATGTGCTCGTCCCAAATTAAAATATTACCGAAGTAAAAAGCTCTGATGTGTTCCATTCATATGACTTTCTCTACCTATTCTGTAACAAACTATTCTTAGAAAAAAATATTCTTCTACGTACTTCATGCCAATTGAGATAAACATTAGTAGAAATTACCTTACTGGTTAGTTCCTTATAAGTGGAATGAGGAGATACACTAGGCTAAAGCGATAGTCAAATCTTTTAAAAGCCCATCGCTATGTGAAACAATTGAAATTCGGTTCTCTTGTGCATTTCCGGAAATAAAACTAACGAGATATGAAATGGACGTTGACTTTTTGTTTGAGAAAAGTTTAAGTAATTAAAACTGAAACCAATAACAAGGAATATCTCGGAAACGGTTAAGTCAACAAACAAAATGGATTTGTCATATATTGTGTGTTTTTAATGGAATCTAAATGTTTGTGCAGTAAGTTGTCAGGCGGCGCCGTGCCCAGTAGTTAGACCACTTGCCTCCAACCTAGGCGATCCAGGTTCGATTCCAAGTGTCCGAATGTGGGATTTGTGGTGAACGAAGTGGCGTCTGGGTGGGCTTTGTTCAAGCCTCCGAATTCCCCCGCCAATTATTTCAACCATTGCTCCATCATCACCTTTCCTATCATCCATTTTGCTTACATTTCATATCATCCACTTCCTCACGTTAACGCCTGGCTGCGGGCTGACTACTCGTTCCAGGTTCTCCATTTTGTGCTTTCGCGACGTTGGCTCCCCTACAGGCCTCTGACCCTTAAGCATCGTTATGTAAGTTCTAAAGTGGTGTCAGTCCTAAATACGGGAAGGGTAAGCCGACTACGAAAATAAAAAGCTTTTGTCTCTCTTAAGGCTTACGAGTTATACAATAATGATTCATAAGAGATCTTCAGAGATTGTTCTCAAAAATATGCATTTCGTTTGTCTTGACATATGGTATTTTAATCAAAATCCCAAGAGCCATTTTTGAGAAAATAAAAATTTTCGAAAAATGTTCCCTGCAAAGAGTACATATTTGGAGGGGGAATTTTCCCGAAAATCTCTGTGTCACATACCTTGGTTTGGTATCTAACCGACTCTTCGTTTTTAAGTTATTTTGTTCACAGACACACAGGCACACATGCTGACCTTTTTCTAAACATATTTTTTTTTTTTCCATTCAGGGGTCTCAAAACGTATTTCCGGTAAAATCCTGCTAAATGTTTTCGGTTGTACATACATGCTAGAGAAATTATAAAAGGCAACATCAGATGCAGATGAAGACCTTGTGTTTACAACATTCCATCACGTCCTATAGCGGCATTCTCTAATGCTTCACACAAAGTGGAATGAGTTACAGCACAGTTACATTTGGACAAGCTTGTTCTAGAAGAATGAGTTTAAGTAGGCAAGGTTTCTCCTAACGAAGGAATTAAATAGGCGTAAAGAATCATTTAAACAAAATACGATCTCGGAAATCACCCCTACTGCACACACGCTCCTGCCTCCATCGGAAAGCATGGTTCTAATAATTAATATTGCATTATGAGTCCATTATGTTTCTCACAGCACAATTTTATACTTGCCTCTAAGCGTCGGTGTTACATTAGCTTTCATGGCTTCCGTTTGACGTAGGTGATAGGAGCGGGAGTAGGATATAGACGGACGCTGAACCAATGCTACACGAGGAGGGCCCGGGAGGGAGTGAGAGGATATACCGGGCGGCCGGAACCAGGACCTACATCACAGCAATGATGAATGGCACCACACAGGGTCCAATGCCCACGGTTCTCATCCGGCAATTTTGGGTATCTTTATCTTTAATTTTTGGATATTAATGTCTTATATAAGAGGATTATATACTTAAAATAATGAATAAGACAATAAACCCTAAAATATCCTTAAATATAAGGAGGAACAGAAATCTTCAGCCAAAATCGGGGGACGGAGAGAGTCACGATAAACTATTTTTCCCTGTCACGCCTCAGCGAGCACCATGGTTCCAACCCTGAAAGAAATCAGCAGGATGAACCATGAATGAAATAACAATGGAAACGACATGGAGGAGCAGAACATTTTGGGGATGGAGTAAACCTATCCAGCATTCAGCTGGTAACCCTGGGAAACACCCAAAAATACGCATGGGCCAGGTAGGCTGGCCTCATGTACAGAACCCGCGATCTCCCGAATGGGGGTCATAGACGAAACCGCGATCCCGCTCGGTGTAACCGGTGGTGTATCGTATTATTTTCTTTGAGTGCCCTGCTGTCGTCAGGCGGGTGGAAGAAACTCGGAGTTCCGGACTATGATTTGAGTCAGGCCTTTGACGACTCAGATGGATGACGGGCCTCTTCACCTTTCTATTTCTCACTCCTTGCTTAGTATCATTTTATAAATAAAGGAATATGATATTGGGTATACATGGAATATGCTAAATATGCGTTAAAAGATTTAACTGCCGAATACATTTTTAAATATTTACAGTATACAAAGCACAATACATCAATGTGCTTTGCTTTAAAAAATGGGAATAAATTTTGGTTCTAATAATTTCAAAGTTTGTCATTGGTACTGGCTTGAAGAAATGTGTACAGAGTTCTGAACAATCTACATCCTAGCCTGTCTGCCGCACAGTCAAAAATTCTAGAGTTCGAATCTTGCTTAGGGTAAGGTTTTTTTGGGGGGTTTTTCTTGTCCTAGAACACAAAAGTCAAGTAACTTTAAGCCCAGGGATCCTGAGAGAATTTGAGCAACATTTCTCGACTTTATTTCAATAAAAAGCATCCAGATTAAACAGGCCTTTAGAGGCTATTCCCAGAAAATTCAAGATATAAATTTTATTTGGTTTGTAAATATCTTAAATATAAGAGATTTTAATCAAAATCGTTAGAGCCATTTTTAAGAAAATCAAAATTTTGGAAATTTTTTCCATGTAAAGAGTAGTTTAGAGGGGGATTTTCTTGGAAACATTCGTGTCCCATCCTTTGAAGATATCAAACTTAAATGCCAAGTTTGGTATTTAACGGTCTTTTCGTTTTTGAGCTATGCTGTCCACAAACACACACACACACACACTCGCACACACATGCACACAGGACTTTTCCAAAAATGTGCTTTTGTTGTTTTTTTTTGTTTTTTTAATTTATTTATTCAGGGAAACCCAAAACATGAGAACATGTATTTCGGGTGAAATCTCGGTACGACTTTTTGGGTGGAATACAGTACCTTCTCTATAGACTGTGTACATAGTACGTGTAGAGAAAGTAAAAATATACCTAGATCGCTTAACATGTTAAAAGTTGGTACCGATCAATAAGCCAGACGGCCGTGTAATTTGCCAGTACCTGGGGAAAAATGATATAAGTCCAAAAAATGACTTTTACATTTGTATTATTTATATACTATCAATGAAGCTAAGGAAACTCAAATCTTAGTTGTTGACAACTTTCAGTTTCTCACTCTGGTGTTAACTTAAACCTTGATGTTAATAACCTTATTGAAATGTGAATCAACTGTTTATGAGAATTGTCTAAAATTGCTTACTGTAAAATAACATGTCTACTTTTCTACCCGCACTATGTACAAGGTAGGTAGACAAAGTATTGTATTCCACCCAAAATTCGACGTAGAAATTTCACCTAAAAGACATGTTTTGAGTTCTCGTGGACAAAAAGTATTTTTAAAACAAGGTCCGTGAGTATTACTGAGTCTGTGACCAACATAACTCAAAGACGAAAAGTCGTCAGCCCCAAACTACCCATTACATGGAAACATTTTCGAACATTTTGATTTTCTCAAAACTGGCTCTAGTGGTTATGATTACGATACAATATAATACCCCACAAATAGAATCTATATCTTGAATTTTCTGGGAACAACACTTGAAGAGTTCTTTATTTTGGATGACTTTGGTAATTGGTAAACTGTAAGAGATAGAATACTTACTACACAAAAAATGTAGATTTCGTTAAAACTCAGAATTTATATCATATACATTTTTGTGGGAGTATACAACTTTCGAGACATTCTTTGTTTTTGATTTTAAAATACTTGAAATTTTGTCATACAGAATTTGACATTACCGTTTCTTTTGTTTTTCTCCTGACCATGCAAAGAGAACCGAACTCCAATCACATGTCAAACAGCTTTTAAAAGGTTGTTTTGTTTGTTTTTTGTACTTTAACGTCATATGGGACAATGAATGAAATTGGTGAAATGATAACTCCAATAACAGGAATACGGAATTCGTAAGATAGCCAGGAATAATGGACAAAGGCTACTTTTATGTTCCCAATTCTTCAAACAAACTAAACATTTAAAAAAAAGCACAAAAATCATTGGTAATTAGAGTAATTCTGGACGAAAACTGCGAAAACATCCAGGACGGAAACAGTATTGAAGTTTACATTCTATTGAAACTCATTTAGCCGAAAATTACAAAATTACTTATATACCATAAACGCAAATCAGATTTAGCAATGATTATTTGCTGGTTAAATGTTGATATTTAAAGCTACAAAGTCATCTTGGCATCACTGATGCTTGCAAACTCTAATGAGACTGCATATACACACCAGTCCAGCACTTGTGTAGGTCCAGAAGAGGTGCAAAGAACGAGTTTGTTTTGCTAGAAATGGAACAGGCCCAAAGACTTGAGCAACAAATTAATTTATCAGGCATTATTACTGTATTTTATGAACAATTTTGCACAAACTTAAATCAAGAGTTGCTTTAAAACAAAAGTTAAATTACCAAACGTCTTAGACTAGAGATTCTTATTAAATTTTAGATATTAGGCAGGAAACCATGAGTTGCTCCGGAAAGTACGTGGTGACTACTATAGACGGCAGCTCTGTTTACTGATATAAGATCATATTGATGCAAAAGATGATGAATGCCATAAAATAAAGATCATTTTCGTAGAGAAAATTATATCAGTATTTTGGAAGAACCTGAAGTTGTTTAATGAGGTAATCTAGAAATATAGCGAATAAAGTCATTGCACAGGGATTCTAACAGAGAGGTTTAAAAGAAAAATTCTACACTATTAAGCAAATCCACGTAACGATCAAACATTGGGGCAAATATTCATCGATTACTGTTTTTTTTTTTTTTTAATTGTTCCATTTATCTATATAGCCCATATCAGGGCTTTGTATTAGAAACAACTCGTTGTCTGTAGGTTCTTTACGTTGGGAAAAATGGAAATGGAGTTTTATTTACGGACGCGTTTTAACTGATGTGGTTCTCAGCGTCCCATTCTATATTGGGCGTGAAAGACCGCTTAATTTTGCTCAGAGGCCTCTCTATCAAGCTTGAGGTTCTTTTACGTGCCGTAAATCTGCGACACGAGACTAACGGTTTTAATTCCCTTCCGAAGGAAGGATCGTTCTACGCCGGGTTTGAACCCGCGACCTTGAGTATATGAAGTTAGTATGGTAACCATTGCACCACGAAGAGCGTTGGGTTTAAATTATTTCATTTTCCACAAACATATACAGATACACATTCACTCTCACATACATGTGGGGGTTAGGGAATAACTATTCTGGTTAAAGAAAACCGAGAATTGAACCCGGGTGAAATGTTAAGAAACATATCTTCCCCCAGGCTTCCCCTTGGCTTTTTCTTTGTGGTTTCACGATGATAAATTATCTTGATACTGCATCCAAGAGTTGAACTACAAACGAGAATTAAGCAGCACAGACTAAACAATCACAATATATCCTATGAGATTATTTTTAACGATCTTGATGAATATTCGACTTCAGCATGATCTGCCTGTTTTTCCAAGGAGTTTTCCAGTACATCTAATTTAATTCACTTAAAGATTTATATTCCTTCCAATAAAACGAGAAAAGTTTTCTTTTGGTTATTTATTGGCGTTTATAATATTTCTTTTTTGTTGTTCTTTTTTGCCGTGGCCGAGTGGTTAGACCACCTGTCTCTCACCAAGGCGGACCAAGTGTCGCATGTGGGATTTGTGATAGGCAAAGCGGCGCAGGGCGGGTTTTCTCGGTTTCCCCCGCCATTGCATTCCACCGGTGCTCCAACTTCATTCCATGTATCAGCAGTGTCATCGCCTGCGGTGTCATAGTAGTAAAAGCAGGTGTTAAACACTACCCAAAAAAACCTACTTTTATTTAAACTTGTGTGGAAACTTAGTTTTGGTCTTACGCTTAGTACACTGGTTTCTGAATCATGGGCTCTAGATTTAATTCCTACTTATGGCATGTTTAATTGTAATTATTCTTCACAATCTAAGCGTGCATGATGAGATGAATGTGAAGACGCTGCAATGTGAAACTCAACTACGATAATGAAAACTTAAAGAAATTATATAACTTTAAAAGTTTCATCATATTTCAAGCTTTAGAAAGCATTGAAGACATCAAGAACGTTAGATGTACCTGTGAAACACCTACACCCCTGTGCGCAGTGATGTTTCTCTTTCACACCCCTGAGAATACACGAAAAGCACTTGAAAAATAAACCTTCGAAAAAAGAGGAGATATAGGAAGGGGAACAGAATGAAATGCAAAAATAATTATGGTTTAATGAAAAATGAGAGAAAAAGGGAAGCACGTGAAATATAAAAAAACATAACTCCGATACAGTACGAAGGCTATAGGCCGGTACGGGGCAAAGAATACAAAGAAATTTCATTTTTTGGTATGTAAAAAATTGAAAACTAGGAAAATGATCTATTTTTTCCTCTCTTGCTTGTTTTGCAAAGCGAGGCGAGGCGGGAGAAGAGAGTTTGAGGAACAGAAGCAGGGTAAGGGGTGTAGGTGAGTGACGGCCGTGTGTTTGGGGTAAGGATTGTACAATATTAAAATGATTGCTCTTCGGCAAATATCGTATCTGTTTGAATTATGGAGCAGGCAAATATAGGGAGAGCAAATATTTGGCCGCATGAGGTGGTTTGCACGCTGGAAATTAAAAGCACACAAGGAAAATAGAGCAGTGAGTTGAGTGAGGCAGGGATGATAGAAAGGAAGGTGGTAGTAGTAGGGGGCATGGCTTAGTTTAGCTGCCTACTGCTACTGCTGATCAATTCCCAACATGGCGGCGGCCACTACAAACTTTCCCTTAGGGATTTGTTCCATATGAATTTGCAGGCATGTTTATTTACTTGTGTATTTATGTCCTAGTGTCAATGGATACTTTATTTAAATTGTGTTCCTATGGTAACAGTGAGATTGTTGCGGACCCAACATTGTTAGCTTTCCGGCTCTTTCGAAGGGATTACGTCATAATGAATATGTGTTGTTTATATGTTTATTACCAAGCCACTCAGAAAATGCGTTACTAATATTTTTATGGGTTACTAAACAAGACTGCGGTTAAGGGGACTCAAGAAAGAAAGAACGGTCAACAAACCTCCAATGGGAAGGTTCTATGAAAGACCACATGGAAAATATTCGAAAGAGAACAAAGAGATTGAGAAAACGCCTACGAGACAACTCTACAGGAAATAAAGAAACATAATGAAGCAAGTGGATTTGTAAAGGTTTTTGTAATGTAAAGTCAGTGGTCCAAGGAAAGAAACGACTGTAGAGTATCAGAAGCATACTTCTTGAATAGTTTAATTTCAAAATATTTCCTCGAAATATACTTATTTTTACCTGAAAATCAGTCATATTTTGCTCAAGAAAATAGCATCTAGACTATCTCTGCAATCAAGTGTCAACTTTATTCTGAGGTCCCGAGTTCGATTCCCGGCTGGAACGAAGAATTTTTCTTTAATCAGAATTATTCTCTGTGTCCCACAGAGTCTGGAAGTATGAATGTGAGAGTGAATCTGTGTACATGTATATATATGTGTGTGTGTTTAATAGTATAATACTGAAGAATCTAATATTAAGAAGCCCTGCAGTTCAGAAAGCAAAACACACCATTTGTTTCTCAAATGACATGATTTGATCATAGAAGTTAACGAAACAGTTTTTAAAAATCTCGTATGTTCCATTCACATGATTTTATTTACATCTCGATAACAAATTATTGTTAAAAATGTTATTTTTTTATCTACTTCATTCTAACGAGATATTCATTAGCAGAGTTGGTTTTATACTTGCTTTCTTACAAGTAGAAGGAAAATAAGGGAGTACACTAGGCTAAAGCGATAGTCAAATCTTTTAAAACCTGGTTGCCATGTGGATGAAATCCGTTTCTTTGCACCAGTTAGCAGCTGTACGTGAAAAGTTTATTTAAAACTTAAACAAATAACAAGGAATATTTCAAAAAAGCTCAACTCCACAAAAAAAAAAAAATCAGCAAAATTCATCCAGAATAAAGAGGTCTTTAGTGGCTATTCCCAGAAAATTCAAGATATACATTTTATTTGGCATGCAAATGTCTTTAATGTACAGTATTTTAATCAAAATCCTTAGAACAGTTTTTGAGAAAATAAAATGTGTCCATGTTAAGGATAGTTTTGGTTGATGGATTTTCCTGAATATCTTTGTGTCACATTCTTGGAAGATATTAAACTTTTCATTTTGAGTTATGTTTGACAGACACACGGACACACACAGATATTTTTAAAAATACCTTTATTGTATACAGGGGACCCTAAAACGCGTGTTTCAGGTAAAATCTCGGTATCGAATTTTTGGGTTGAGTGCAATACTTTCTCTGCCTACATACCATGTTCTATGTAGAGAATATAAAAATAATATAAGAAAGCTGGCTGACATCTATAGTACTCAGTCTCAAATGTTCTTAATTGTTACCGTTACAATTCTTTTTCTTAAAGCACCTAATGTCTGTAAAATGTGTATGTGTTTCTTTCGCTGTCAAATACAAGGCCAGCGCCTAACCAAGTGAGCCATATATTTTTCACAAGGTTTCTTCAACTTTGTTACCCATACCTTACCTGTGTATATAACGGAAATGTTTATTTTTCTTAAATACTCTTTATTTAGGCAACTACATCTACGTTGTGTCCTTCGAGATAAACTCCCTCAGATACAACACATTTGTGCCAGCACTTTTTCAAATCTTGGAAGCAATTCTGGAACTCACTTTTCCTTCAGCTACTTCAGCGATTCTGTTTTAGCTCACTAATATGGCTAAATGACGTCCTTTCATGTTCTCTTCAGCCCCGAGGATAGAAAGAAGTCGCAGGGGGCCATGTCCGGCGAGTAAGGTGGGTGAGGCAACAACGTTTCTGGTCACGAACAAGCGTTGAGGTGTGAGCAGGATGAGTGGTTTTGCGAAATATCAGGTCGTTTTATTCGGATTACTTCATAAAAACGGCGCATAACTTCTAGGTAATATTCCTTATTGACTATATAACATATGGCAGAATCATTTCTTTGCATTTTCTACATTGTCGAGAGTAATTGACGTGTTAGGACCTCCAGGAGATCATCGTCTTCAGAGTCTTCTCGACCCTCTTTGAAATGTCGATACCACTCGAAACCTCTTGTCTTACCCATAGTAGATTTGACAAGAGTCAAGCCATATTTTGAACACTTTACTCCATTTTCAAGCAAAATTTAATGTAAATTCGCTGAGCCTTCGAAATCATGTATAACCCTTATAACTGCTAACAATAAACTAAGTATTTAAAATAGTTGAAGTACGTATATACACATACATCAGGAATATGTGTACCTACTAGATAAAAAAAAGTTTTGAAAATCGGTTGTATAAAACCCGCGAAATAAAAGAAAATCCCGTTATTTTTATCACACCTTATACACACACACACACACACACACACTTCAGGAATGGGTAACAAAACTTAAAGAAACCTTGCAAAAAATATGCCGATCTGGGTGGCTCAGTTGGTTAGGCGCTGGCATTCTGATTCCAAGGTGAGAGTTAAAATCTAGCCCAATCCAATGGGTTTTCAGTATCCTTAAAAGCGATCGCCTCATCTCAGTAGATTTACTGGCATGTAAAAGAATTCCTGCCAGACGAAATTCCGATTCACTGGCGGGGCTGATGTAATCCTGACAGTTGATAACGTCGTTGACAAACAAATGATTTTTAAGTTTTTGAAAAAATGTAGCATAATAACAAAATAAAAAGCATAATGTAACAAATGGCTTCCTTGACTAAACAATTAAGTACAAATAAGCGTCAAGTTCACTGAACGAACGACGGTTCACAATTAATGGCAGTACGCCGTCCGTGGCTCGCGCCCCACTGTGCGACAACACTGCAGTCACTCACGACTCAGTTCAAATCACAACATACACACACGCACACACACGCACACACACACACACACACATACACACACTGAATCCTACCTGATTTTATAAGGGGAAAATAAGGCCACAAGTTTTCTGGAAATTTTTCGACTCAGGACACTCGAGAAGAAACGGCACTCGCATTCTAGAAGGTTCTGGTTACATCTGCGGAGCATCTCGGCCTTGTTTACACCGATCTCCAACTTCGACGTCTCATAGTCCAGCTCTCGCAGTCGCATGCCTCAGCAAACGTGAGAGGTCACACACGTGGACGACATTGTCACACAGGTCCCTCTTCAGGGCTGCTCGTTCTGACCAGCACCATCGTAGAAGGTTAGACGATCCAAGCGTAGTACAGTTTCTTCCCTCGGTGTAGTGTTTGGATGCGGAAGACGAATCGTTTATCCTCTTCACCACAAGGTATGGCCCTTGCCATGTTGTTGAAGCTTGGGGCAGCTTTCCTTGGTCGGAATAGAGCGATATAACCAGATCACCTTGCTGGAAATCTCGGCTGTTGGCCTACCGGTCGTAGCAGCTCTTCATCCTATCGCTCCCTACCTGGATGTTTAGACGGGTCATCTCATGTATATGTCAAGAAGTCGATCCACAAGAGTTTCCACGTAGTCGACTGCCGGCTGTTCGGTCCCAGGATAATCGCAGCTCTCTGCCAAAGACCAAACTGGCCGGTGTCAACCGGTGGTGTTAAGTTGAAGAGCGGTAGGCCAACAAGAAAAGTGGCACCCTCACATCTCAGACTGGTGATTGGCCACAATCTTCTTCAGATATTTTTCTAGGATCTTAATGTGTCACTCAACCATGCCGTCTGACTGTGAGTGAAGAGATCGCCCTCTGTGGTGTAATGGTTACCATCCTAACTTCATATACCCAAGGTCGCGGGTTTAAATTCGGCGTAGGACGATGGATTTTTTCGGGCGTAAAAATCCGTAGTATGGCTTCATTTGGAAGGTAAGTAAAGCCGTTGGTCCCATCTCGTAGATTTACGGCACGTAAAACAACCTCAAGCCTGATAAAAGAGGCCTCTGAGAAAAATTAAGCGGTCTTTCACGCCCAGTATATATAGAATGGGACGCTGAAAACCACAGCAGTTAAAGAGCGTCCATAAATAAAATTCCATTTCATTTCATTTTGTGCGTGAAGCGGTATTTTGCGCGTCTTCCTTCATAAAGTTGGGCTCAAAATTGGTTCCCTGATCACTGTATAGCTCCATTTGGTACCCCATAGTGACAAAACAGTTCATCCACGAGACAGTTCGCATTGGCTTTGGCCTCTTTGTTAGGGATGGTGTACAATTCCAGTCACTTGGTGAAGCAATCCCTGGCTAACAGCAAATACCTGCTGCTCCTGTTGGACACTGGAAATCGTCCCAAGGCTATGCGTTTGAAGAGGGGAGCACCAAGGGCTATCGGACTGTTCAATATTCCCCTAGACTTCTTGACCTCTACTTGCTTCGCCAAGGGAACATATCTTGGTGGTTGCCGGATAGGTCGCGCGTCTCCAGTGTCGGTGCTGTGGAGTACTCGGTTAGTGCGACCATAATCGCCGCTCTCTTCGCTGAATACGGGCTGGTATCAGCTGAGAGATGTTGGACCTTCTCCAGTTTTGAAGTTGTAAGATGGTCGGCCGCTCTCTTCAGCAAGTCTTTCTGCAGACCCTTCGATGGTGCTAGCTTTTCGGATTTGTCACACAGTGTTACACTAACAGCGGGCTCCCACGTCCCTAACTCCGTCCCGGCCTGGATATTCTGGTCTGTATCCATCGGGCTCAGCAGCCTCACGGTACTACTTCCCGGCAGGGCAGTAATGTTCGGGCAACACTGGTCCGTTTAGTGATGTCTTACGGTCCAATACCAAGTTCCTTGACCTTTGACCCTGCATGTTCGCCTGCACTACCACCTCGCTTCTTGCGGGCGCAATTACATGTTCCTCCAGAATTATCCTGTAGATCTTCCTGGATGTTATTGTGGACTCCGGAGCAATACCTCATCTCGGCTGAGTCGCAAAACGCTCCAGCTGACATCGACTGCAGCCTCGTGGCTCTTGAGGGCACCTAACCCCAGCATTACATCCTTAGTCACCATGCGATGAACACTCACAGTTTCACTGTCCCAGTGTCAACTCCAGCAGGGCCTCCTTCACAGATAAGATGTCTCCGACGCCGTCAGTAGTTAAGGCAACTGAGTGTTCGTGTCGGCAACCCCGTTGCCACATCAGGCCTGATTACAGTCACGGTTTTTCCTGTGTCTATGCGTATCTAGCGCAGCTTCCCATGTATCTAGCCGTCTGTGATTAGACTGTCGTCCAATCTTCTGAGGGGGTGGTGAAGATGAGCCCGACGTGCCCTTCGTCACGCCATTCCTCACTCGTTTTCCGGCTGCTCATCATCTAGGTGGACAGTTCCTCGCTAGGCTCGCAATACTCCCAGCACATACCAACTAAAAGGTCGTCTCGTCTCTGGGTTGTATCTCTTTCCCGGACATAATGAAAACTCCTGGTCCTCGAGGTGGGCGCAGCTGTTGTCTTGGCTGTCTCCAATCTGAGGAATGCCATTAACGCCTCGTGGATTGTTTTTAGTCGCCGAACATCACGCGCTGTCGCATCTTGGCGTCACACACCCTGTTGACGAAGAAGTATGCAGCTTCCTGCAACACGTATCTTCATGGCAGATTCAAGCAGATTATAGCAGATTGTTCGCAATTTGTTGGATGGCTAGGGCGAACTCGTCTCGCCAGGCCGCTGCAGCCTCACCTTAAGTTAACTGCAGTAAGCCACAGCCAAGTGATGGTTACCAAAGCTGTTCTCGAGGGTCTCCTAGACCCCTCCAGACTTCACCGACGTCGGGACCGCATTGTGTTTCTGCCGCTCGTCCTTGCAGGCCTGCTATTAGCTAAGCGGTTTCTTCTGATGGCCATCGATTGCGGGTGGTAGCAGTGGCTAACTGTCGGCGGAAGACTTCAAAAGTTGACGTCCCGTCGTACTTGAGGTGCTTGACGCGCGCGGGTGTTGAGTCGCGCCCTCGCGTCACGACCTTCAAATCTTTAAGCCTCCGGCCGAGCATCCTTTCTATCATGGCGCCACTGTCGAGTTTCCCCTCCAGGACATTTAACAGTTGCTCGAGGTTCTTCCAGAGCATCCAGCCGAGTTCTTCCATGTTTTTCTCCACGCAAGTGAGACGTTCGTCGATTTTGGTCACTAATTCCATCTTCATGTTTTCCATTGCCGATTCCATTTTCTCTTCCTTCTTTCTTCCGGTAAAACTGAAAAATGAGTGAAAGAAGTCAAATGAAGAACAAATATGAAAATAAGTATCACAACAGAAGAAAAAGGCACAAATGAAATAAGACACAATATCTGGAGGGAGAATAGCTTATGTACTAGAGTCGGACACCTAGCGTACTGTAACCTATGAGGGATTTATTGTGGCTTCTTCTCTCCAGGAAGAAGGGATAAAGTGAAGGAATTACAGGAAGCGACAGGCCCCTAACGCTTCCTGGCTCGAAGACCTGACTACTTGAGCTGCCCAGAGAGGGTGGTGAAGCAGCCGTTCAACCAAGCGGCCCTCTAGTGTCAATGAGAATTATTCTATCTTTGATCAACTTTCTTTACTACATCTAGTAAGCAGGAAATTATTGTATTCCATCCAAAATGGATTTCAAGAATATTGAAATATATATATTGAGACTCCTAAATAAAAAGAGCAGTTTTAAGGAAAGGTCGTACATGCGTCTGTGTGAATAGTGTCCAGGCTGTATGAGTCTGTGTGTATGTGTGTATTTATCTTCAGTCTCTGTGTGTACGTAAGTGTGCCTGTGTGTGCCAACGTGTGGGCCTCAATGTGTGTGGGGGGAGGTATCTGTGTGTCTGTATCGGGGGTATCTGTGTGTGAGTATATCTGTGTGTCTGTGTGTGTCAGTCTACCTGTGTGTCAATTTGTGTGTCGGTATGTATCTGCGTGTGTGTCAGTGTCAGCGTATGTGTGTGTGTGTGTGTGTCTGTGCGTATCAGTGTGTGAGTATGCGTGTGCCAGTGTGTGTCTGTGAGTATCAGTGAGTGAGTATGTGTGTATCAGTGTGAGTATGTGTGTATCTATGTGTGAGTCAGTTTATATCAGCGCGTGTGTATCGGTGTGAGTATGTGCATATTAGTGTAAGTCTGTGTGTATCAGTGTGTGAGTATATGTGTATCAATGCGTGAGCCTGTGTACATCAGTGTGTATATCTATGTGTATCAGCGTGTGATTATGTGTGTATCAATGTGTGTCCGTATCAGTGTGTGTGAGTATGTGTGCATCAGTGTGTGAGACTGTATGTATCAGTGTGTGAGTATGTGTGTATCAGTGTGGTGTCTGTGTGTATCGGTGTGTATGTGTGTATCAATGTGTGTGTCCGTATCAGTGTGTGTGAGTAGTGTGTGAGACTGTGTATGAGTGCGTGTTTATAAGTGTGTGGGTATGTGTGTATCGTATATGAGTTTGTGAGTATCAGTGTGTATGTGTGTATCAGTGTATGAGTCTGAGTGTGAGTATGTATGTATTAGTGAGAGTATGCGTAACTCAGTGTGAGTATATGTGCATTAGAGTGTGATTCTGTGTATATCAGTAACGATTCTGGGTGTATCGGTGTGTGGATCTGTGTGTATCAGTGTAAGAGTCTGCGTCTGAGTATGTGTGTATCAGTGAGTCAGTATCTGTGTATCAGTGTATGAGTATGGGTGTGAGTATGTGCGTAACAGTGTGTGAGCATGTGTGTATGAGTGAGTATGTGTGTAATCAGTGTACGCGTCTAGGTGTATGAGTCTGTGTGTGAGTTGTCTTTATCAGTATGTGAGCATGTGTGTATCAGTGAGTAAGTCTGTGTGTATCAGTGTGTGAGTCTGTGTGTATCAGTGTGTGAGTATATGTGTATCAGTGTATGAGTATGGGTGTGAGTATGTGCGTAATAGTGAGTATGTGTGTATCAGTGTACGCGTCTAGGTGTATGAGTCTGTGTGTGAGTTGTCTTTATCAGTATGTGAGCATGTGTGTATCAGTGAGTAAGTCTGTGTGTATCAGTGTGTGAGTCTGTGTGTATCAGTGTGTGAGTATATGTGTATCAGTGTATGAGTATGGGTGTGAGTATGTGTGTAATAGTGAGTATGTGTGTAATAGTGAGTATGTGTGTATCAGTGTACGCGTCTGGGTGTATATGAGTCTGTGTGCGAGTTGTCTTTATCAGTATGTGAGCATGTGTGTATCACTGAGTAAGTCTGTGTGTATCAGTGTGTGAGACTGTGTGTATCAGTGTGTGAGTATATGTGTATCAGTGTTTGAGTATATGTGTATCAGTGTGTGAGTCTGTGTGTATCAGGGTGTGAGTCTGTGTGTATCAGTGTATGAGTATGTGTGTAACAGTGAGTATGTGTGTATCAGTGTACGCGTCTGGGTGTATATGAGCCGGTGTGTGACTTGTCTTTATCAGTATGTAAGCATGTGTGTATAAGTGAGTAAGTCTGTGTGTATCAGTGTGTGAGTCTGTGTGTATCAGTGAGTAAGGCTGTGTGTATCAGTGTGTGAGCATGAGTGTATCAGAGTATGAGTCTGTGTGTATCAGTGAGTAAGTCTGTGTGTATCAGTGTGTGAACATGTGTGTATCAGTGTGTGAACATGTGTGTATCAGTGATCAAGTCTGTGTGTATCAGTTTGGGGGTATGTGTCACCAGTGTATGAGTCAGAATGTGAGTATGTGTGTATCAGTGGGAGTCTGTGTGCATCAGTGTGTGAGTATATGTGTACCAGTGTGTGAAGCGGTGTGTATCAGCGTGTGAGAATGATCAGTGTGTGAGTCTGTGTATCAGCGTGTGAGAATGTGTGTATCAGTGTGTGAGTCTGGGTGTATCAGTGTGTGAGTATGTGTATCATCGTGTGAGTCTGTGTGTATCAGTGTGTGAGTATGTGTATCATCGTGTGAGAATGTGTATCAGTGTGTGAGTATGTGTATCAGTGTGTGAGTATATGTGTATCAGTGTGTGAGTATGTGTATCATCGTGTGAGTCTGTGTGTATCAGTGTGTGAGTATGTGTATCATCGTGTGAGAATGTGTATCAGTGTGTGAGTATGTGTATCAGTGTGTGAGTATATGTGTATCAGTGTGTGAATCGGTGTGTATCAGCGTGTGAGAATGTGTGTATCAGTGTGTGAATCGGTGTGTATCAGCGTGTGAGAATGTGTGTATCAGTGTGTGAGTCTGTGTGTATCAGTGTGTGAGTATGTGTATCAGCGTGTGAGAATGTGTGTATCAGTGTATGAGCCTGTGTGTATCAGTGTGTGAGTCTGTGTTTATCAGTGTGTGAGTTTGTGTATCATCGTGTGAGTCTATGTGTACTAGTGTGTATGTGTGCATCAGTGTGTGAATATGTATGTATCAGTGTGTGTGTGGGTGTATCAATGCATGAGTATATGTGTATCAGTGTGTGAGTCTGTGTCTCAGTGTGTGAGTGTATGTCCCTGTATCTGTGTGAGCACGTGTCTCTGTGTCTGTGTGTGAGTCTGTGTGTCAGTGTAGGAGTCTGTGTGAGGGCGTGTCTCTTTGTCTGTGTATGAATCTGTGTGAGGGTGTGTCTCTGTATCAGTGTGTGAGTCTGTGTCAAGTGTATGAATCTGTGTGAGTGTGTGTTTCTGAATCAGTGTATGTATCTATGTGAGTGTGTGTCTCTGTGTAGTGTATGGGTCTGTGTGAGTGTCTTTCTCTGTGACAGTGCATGTGTCTGTGTGAGTGTGTGTCTCAGAATCAGTGTATGAATTTATGCGAGTGTGTGTCTCTTAGAGTATGGGTCTGTGTGAGTGTGTGTCTTTATGACAGTGTTGAATCTGTGTGAGTATGTGTCTCTGAATTAGTGTATAAATCTATGTGAATGTGTGTCTCTGTGGCAGTGTACGAGTATGTGTGAGTGTGTGTCTCTGTGTCAGTGTATGGGTCTGTCTGAGTGTGCCTTTGTGACAGTGTATGAGTCTGTGTGAGTGTGTGTGTGTCTCTGTATCAGTGTATGAGACTGTGTGAGTGTGTGTGTGTCTCTGTATCAGTGTATGAGACTGTGTGAGTGTGTGTGTGTGTGTCTGTATCAGTGTATGTATCTATGTGAGTGTGTGTCTCTGTGTCAGTGTATGGGTCTGTGTGAGTGTGTGTCTCTGTATCAGTGTATGGGTCTGTGTGAGTGTGTGTGTGTGTGTGTGTGTGTCTGTGTCAGTGTATGTATCTATGTGAGTGTGTGTCTCTGTGTCAGTGTATGGGTCTGTCTGAGTGTGCCTTTGTGACAGTGTATGAGTCTGTGTGAGTGTGTGTGTCTCTGTATCAGTGTATGAGACTGTGAGTGTGTGTGTGTGTCTCTGTATCAGTGTATGAGACTGTGTGAGTGTGTGTGTGTCTCTGTATCAGTGTATGTATCTATGTGAGTGTGTGTCTCTGTGTCAGTGTATGGGTCTGTGTGAGTGTGTGTCTCTGTGTCAGTGTATGTATCTATGTGAGCGTGTGTCTCTGTGTCAGTGTATGGGTCTGTGTGAGTGTGTGTGTCTCTGTATCAGTGTATATATCTATGTGAGTGTGTGTCTCTGTGTCAGTGTATGGGTCTGTGTGAGTGTGTGTCTCTGTGTCAGTGTATGTATCTATGTGAGCGTGTGTCTCTGTGTCAGTGTATGAGTCTGTGTGAGTGTGTGTGTCTCTGTATTGGCGTATGAGACTGTGTGAGTGTAGCTCTGTGCAGTGTGAGTGTGTGTCTCTATGCCAGTGTATGAGAATGTGTGAGTGTGTGTCTCTATGTCAGTGTATGGGTCTGTGTGAGTGTGTGTCTCTGTGTCAGTGTATGTATCTATGTGAGCGTGTGTCTCTGTGTCAGTGTATGGGTCTGTGTGAGTGTGTGTGTCTCTGTATCAGTGTATGTATCTATGTGAGTGTGTGTCTCTGTGTCAGTGTATGGGTCTGTGTGAGTGTGTGTCTCTGTGTCAGTGTATGTATCTATGTGAGCGTGTGTCTCTGTGTCAGTGCATGAGTCTGTGTGAGTGTGTGTGTCTCTGTATTGGCGTATGAGACTGTGTGAGTGTAGCTCTGTGCAGTGTGAGTGTGTGTCTCTATGCCAGTGTATGAGAATGTGTGAGTGTGTGTCTCTGTGTAGTGTATGAGTCAGTGTGAGTGTGTGTCTCTATGTCAGTTTATGAGTCTATGTGAGTGGGTGTGTCTGTGTTTGTGTGTGAGTGTGTGTGTTTGTTTGTGTGTATGTTAGTGTGTGAGGCTCTAAGCATTAGTGTGTGTGTTTGTGTGAATCAGTGTGTGAATCTGTGTATATCTGTGTGTTTGTGTGTATCAGTGTGTGAGTCTGTGTGATACACAATGTGCAATTTGTGTGTGTCACTGGTGAGTCTGTATGTGTTTCGTTTTTATACTTATGAACAAGATGCCCCATTTAATAAACATTTAGGTTCTCTAACATTTGCTTTTACTAGCGAGTGGAGAGAGTTTGTATAGAATGGCTTAATTTAATTGGCTATTTAATTTTAAAGAGTTGTACATTTGTGTTCCTGTTTTGAAGTATGTTTCTAAAGGATGGCTAAACATGTGTACAATATTTACAAATGTAAAATTTACATAATTGTTTATAGTTGTTTGAGACTACTACTGAAATTGTGTGAAGTCAATTGAATTGATGAAATTGCGAAATGCGTCTGAGAATTTTGTAACTAGTTCGCTATTTGTAATTTGCCAGTACCCTCTTGTGGCTAGTCTATGCTGTTTCAAAAAGTTTCGCTCGCTTTCCAGGATTTTGAAATGATGAAAAATAGGTGTGCCGTAATTTGTTCTCCCTTGTTGCAACAGCAGGTTGGGCTTTCTGTTAATTTGAATCGCAACTAGTTTCTGATAAAACAATTAAGTAATATTGTCCATCAACTGCGCTACTAACAAATGCGAACAAAGACGGCATCTCTGGATACGATTCCTGAACCATTCTTCCACGTAACGTTTTAGCGTCTACCAAATAAGACTTTATTAAGGTTTGTTTATAGGAGGAATGCGCCGACCACCCACGTCGGTTGCTCGAGTGTTTGTCTTCACGTCATCTTCTTGTTCTTCCTCGCCCCATTGTCAACAGCAATCCTCTCCAGTTGGATTTTTTTCCTACCCTTTCTTTTCCTACTGCCTATAAGGAACTAACTGGAAGGAATAATAAAAAAATAAACCACTAACGCTTTAATGAAAAGACAGCAAATCATAGGATAGCTGTTACTTTAGGACATGAGCCTACGCTCTTTCCTCTGGGTGGTAATTTTCCCGCACTTATTTCTAGTACTAAGCTGTTTCCATACAATTAGTCTTAAAACCTTTTTCCTCTTCCTAAAGGCACACTCATTTCCTTTATTTTGCATTTCATCTTTGCATCTGTATATAATATTCTTACTTCTCTTTTCCAGCCTTTCATTCTCCATTCGTCTCCATTGTATAATTTCCTTATACGTTTTCTTAATTGGCACTTTACTGCCTCTTACGTAGTTTCCATTATTTTATATTTTAAGTTATAATAATTATATTCTGTTTAAATATTATCTTAAATAAAAAATGAGGAAAAAATACAAACAGTAAAACTTCATTAATATGCCAACTCTATTAAATTGTTCCGTCCGTTCAGCTTTTTATATGCAAAACCTAAACCTTTATTAATCCAGTTATTGATTACTCTACCAAATTCAACACTCCAAAAACTACACCACATTTATTATGCTTTGCTAAATAAGTAGGTACATGAACATCGGAACAAATTCACGATGTAACACAATAAACACAAAACTAAAATCTCTGACTATGTTTGCTGTCTAAACCAACTTTTTACCAACGGTAGGTTTCCACCTTAATAAAAATCTTATCATTTAGAACTACACTCAACCTATTGTATTTGAACCGATATAAATCCTTCTTAAAAGCTCAATTTCTGATGTTTATGTTTGATAGATTCAAGGTTATGTTGTGTTGACATGATGTTATGCTATTTGTATCTCGTTTTCTATCCATTTCTCTTTGAGTTGATACTCTTAATAGCCACCCTACGATATATTTAATACGCTTAGGTGGGTTTTATTGATCCATGATTATTCTTTATATTTTATTCTATTAGGGAAATACTTTTCTTGTTTGTAAAAAGAAGATAGAGAAGATTTTGTATTCCACTTAAAAAAGGCATTTTTGAAGGGAAAAAATATCTACGTGTTTGTATGTGAATGTGTATCTGTGCTTAACTCAAAAAAAAAGTTCGATAATACCAAACTGATATTTAAGTTCAAATCTTTCAGGGACGGACACGAAGGTTTTCAAAAACTCCGCTCAAACTAGCCTCAACAAAGACCATTTTTCGAAAATATTGATTTTCTCCAAAACAACTCTAAAATTTTTATTAGAATATCATATGTTTAAAATATTTTCATGACAAATGAAATGTATAGATATCTTGACTTTTCTGATGACTTCCTCTTCATTCAGAATGACTTTTGCCTTTTGCTAAATCGAAAGAAATAGACAAAATCTTAGTATACAATAACTTAGATCTCGTTGAAGCACACGATTTAGGTCATACACATTTTTTCTGTAGGTAACCATTTTCCAAATATATACTTTTTTCATTTTTTTACTATTTCTAATTCATACTCTCAAATGTCATGTTCGTCGCCTACTTTCTCTCTCTCTCTCTCTCTCTCTCTCTCTCTCTCTCTCTCTCTCTCTCTCTAAAAAGGAACGGAATTTTAATTTCATCGTATAGCAACCAGCTTTTAAAGATACAACTATCACTTTATAAGTTAATATATTTCCTTATTTCCGTTTTATTTACAAACAAATAACTAAGAAATTCATTTCTCGTCGCGTTTATCTTGCTTAGTAGATAGGAGAATAAAGAGATAGAAGGTTAAGTTGTTGTAGAAGCGATTGTTGGTTGTAGAATAGATGGGCAAGGTATGTGAGTGGAACACATCAGCGACGATTTGTCACATTTAATATATTAATTTTCTAATGTTCATTATGATTAGGAGATCGTATCAGGCACCGCTCATTTGTATCGTATGTAAGGTACGATATATGTCGTAATTAGTGAAAACAATTACGATACTGATTATTCAGAAGGAAAATACTTAAAAATAAGAACATTTAAACGACATAAATTATTTTGTTTTGTGCATTCACAATTGGGACACAAAAATAACGTTGTTGGGGAGTTAAGGAGTTGGTTACTATTGTTGACTTTGTCCATGGTGCCAAAGTATCAGCCTGAATGTGTGTATATAGAAAGCTGTACTTCAATAAATAATGTTATAAACCAGTACAAAATGGCTATAAATAATATGTTATATTTATACATATGACTTCTAAAATAAATTAGAAATACATTTTAAAAAGTTGAATTCAATGTTCTTTCGCCACCAATAACACTACCATGGAGATAAAATACTCAGCTCTACACTAACTAGCAGGCTAACCAAACTTTGGAATCCACATATTACACTAAATATACTATTTCATAATTGGGACAAAAATATAACTTCATAGCTGTGGGGCAAATAAACTGCTACTGCCCTAAATTAGGTTCATAATTTGGCGACCTTAACTATGACACCAAACGGAAAAACATTGAAGAAGAAGCAACGCCCTTCGGGAACTAGAGACATCGGAGACAGAGAAATCCTGTTTGAACTTCTAGGAGTGAAGAAATTACACAATGGATGGAGAGTTCTAAAAAATGTTATGGCTAGTTTTGCTGTATGCACTGAATCTTCTACAACTTCTTGTGATAGTGCACCATTGTTAGATTTTAGTGCTCTTAGTTAGATTTTTAAAACATTTCAAAAGCTAACTTTCCCCAAGAATTATTGTTTATCAATCTGCAAAAAGGTTCACAGACTTGTTATGGAATAAAAGTTCTATGATAATTGGCTGCTAAGGTTTTTTTTTTTATGATTTATATCAATTTATAAAATATAGATGAAAATTTTGAATTCTCATCAGTAATAACTAATATTTTCAGCAATAAGGATAGCTGGAACATTATAAACTTTGTTTCAATAAACAGTGAATTACGATACAACAAATCTTTCTGTTTTTAAGAAGTGGTATTATAACGAGTAAAGTGGCCGCGTAGTATTATTGACCCCTCTTCAGGGCTGGTCATCCCAACCAGCACCATCGTAGTAGGCTAGACAATCTAGGTGTACCACCAGCCTCTCTCCTTGACCAAGCCGCCTTTGGGTGCGGTATATGACGTAGTTAATTAGCTTCAACACGAAATAGGACTCTGCTGGAAACCTCTGCTATTGGCCTGCGTTTGTAACAGGTCTTCATCTGGTCGTTCGGTATCAGGTAGTGTTAAGGGCCATCTTATACATCTACGAGAGTCGATTGGAGGCTGTTCTGCCCCAGGAGGACTCTCAAACATAGGGTCAAATTGTAGACGCAGCTCTCAACCAAAGACTAAACTGGCTGGTGCCAATCCGCTGGTATGGTGGGTTGAAGAGCGGTAGACCAGCAAGAAAAGTGGCCCTCTGACATCTCAGTCTCTCTGGTGATTGGACACAACCTTCCTCAAAAGTTCTTCTAGAGTGTTGATACATGCTGTCTGATTGTGGGTGAAGAGGTGTTGTGCACATCTTGTCCAAAGGGGAGCGAAAAAATATATAAGAAGAAAGAATGTAGTCAAAGTGCAGGCACCTGAACCTTCACTTGCGTCCTAGAGAAACGCTACTCGGCTTGTCTAATTAGTCTTCTGAACCCTCCTTGCTTCTTACGGAAATACTATGCGCGTACCAGGTCAATAGTAGCGTTGGTGGGGTAGGTTTCACCCCTGCCACTAAGAATGCTAGGGAGACAACAAGTCAGGACAGAGGAATCACTCGCACTACGAGAGGGATGATAGGGTCCTCCGAAGGTTGGGACGGTCAAGGGGATAAGTTCGGGATGAGGTCGAGATGCTCACATAGGAGAAGGCGCAGAATTACGGGGAGATCCAGTGCCTTTACTGAGACTTATGGAAAATTGATACAGGATTGCGGGGATTGAGAATACTGCATGCTTACAATCTTTCCATGCTACTCACCTTGATTCTACTGTGCTTACATATATTAAAAAGATTTAAGCTCTTGGTTTAATGTTGGCTAAAATAATTCCTGTCGATAGATCTGATCTACTTAACCGGGTTTTTAAATGCAGTTAGGACCATCCTAACGCAGTGCCTGGGGTTAGGATGGGGTAAGCGCAGTTAGCACTGTCCTATTCTGCTTCCAATTATGATTGCTCAGTCAAATACAACTTTCCCTCTTGTTTAATTTTTTGTAGTGTTTAACGCCCGCTTTAACTACTTATGGCACCGCAGGTGGTGACACTGATGATACATGACTGAAGATGGAGCACTGGTGGAATACGATGGCGAGGGAAACCGGAGAAACCGGAGAAAACCCTCTCCAGCGCCGATTTGTCCACCACAAATCTCAAATGCGGTCGCTTAGGATCTATCTTGCTTAATGACCATCGGGTACCCTGCAATAGAAATATGAAAAATTTGCCTATGGATTTTTGGCAGAAAGATGGAAAAAACTTGCCATGTAACCAGCGTAACTGTTCATGTTGTTGTTATTATGATTATTATTATTTTATTATTATTAAACTACAATTTGTGCAAAAGTTAATAATTATATTGGTATCACATGTTTTACACATCTTAAAATATGATAACGGTCACAAAGTTTTTTACATACTTAACATAGAAACCTCGGCCCAGGTCGCGATAGATTTTTTTTTTTTTTTTTTTTCCATTCTTTATAGTGGTATCCAAGTATGGCACATGAGTTCACAAAGTGACGTAGTTTTTAGTTTGTCCTGGTTCATGATCTGTCCATTATTACTCTTTAGTGTAGAATTTAGTCCATACATCCCTCCTTTTCTTTTTTCTGTCTTCCAACTACGTTCTGTTATTTGTGGCAGGAGTTATTATTATCATATTGTTATAATACGACGTTAAATGATATACATTTACTTCTATTTAACGGTGGTGATGATCCTGTGCAGTATTTAGGGCAAGTTGACTATTGTTTTGAGAAGAATCCTTGACGAACTTGAATGGATATAGCTCATTATAGCCTTCAAAATAGAGCTAAAATGAGTTTGTTTCTGGTCATGAATATTTATGTACTTTAAAAATGGTTTATTGCTTTTTTATGGAGACCTGCAATACAAAACCAATGAACAACCTTTGACAATAAGAAACTGAACAACCTAGAAATCAATCAGGGTCACCATTGCACACAATAACAAAAAATACATGCCTAGCGAAGGGGCAAGTCCAAGGCAGGAAAATTACGTTGGAAATAACTCACTGATTACAACAATGACTTTAAAAAATGGAAATCATAGATGTCAAAGAACGCAAATGGATAGTTATAATAATACGCGGAGTAACCAATGTCATTAAGTCCATAAGAGCTATAATCATTGAACTTTCCTGCAGAATCAGAATAAACTGCATACATTGCATCCATAGCATAATTATTATGAAACAAAAAATCTTATGTGTTCCATTTACAAGACTTTCTCCTATTATGCAACACATACTCCTACAAAATTTATTCTACTACTCTAACCAAGATTAACATTAACACCAATAAATAATCTATTTGTCCATCTCCTTGTATGCAGAAGAGAAATAATGGGATACATTAGGCTAAGCGACATCAAATCTTCTATAAAGCTAGACGTTAAGTGATGACAATGAAATTCCATTCTGTTTTCATAGTCAGGAATAAAAAAGAATCAATGAAAAGTTTTCTTTGAGTAAAGCTTAACAAATGGGAAAGTTAAACTAATAAAAGGTGATATCTCGAAAGTGGTTAACTCCACAAAAAATGTAGCTGACATAAATGGTGTTTCAACCACATGTACGAGATACTGCAAGTCTTTATCTGTCTCTTAGGGTTTATTTTTTTTTTTTTTTTGGGTAGTGTTTAACGCCCGCTTTTACTACTAATGGCATCGCAGGCGGTCTTAGGGTTTACCAATTATGCAAAATGATTCAGAGTGAATCACTTCCGGGGCTATTCCCAAAGAATTCAGAATAACATTTTGTTGCTGATATTAATGTAAGATATTTTAATCAAAATCGTTTGAATCATTTTGAGAAAATCGAAAATTATGAAACATATTTCATGTGAAGGGGTGGGGGAAAGTCTTTATGTCCATCTTTGTAAGATTCTGAACTTATGCCAAGCTTGATATATAACCGACTTTTATTTTTAGTTATGATGTTCAAGGGCACAGGCTCGCACGCACACACACACACAGACCTTTGTATGTTTTAATTCAGGGATACGCAACCATGTATTCTGGTGAAATCCTGGTATCAAATTGTTAGGTGGATCGCAATGCTTCCTTAATTATTATATGTAGTACAGAAAGTAAAACATATAATAGCTAACACTATTTAGAATACTTACACACATACATACTACTGCTTTTCGTATTTCAACCTACAACAAAATCTGTGTTCCACTTTTTTACCTATCTTATAACAAATAATTTGTATATAATGCTAATCAAGATAAACATTATCAGAAGTATTATTATTTTTATCTGCTTCCTTGTAAGAGGAAGGGAAATAAGGGAATACACTAGGCTAAAGCGACAGTCAAATCTTTATAAAGATGGTCGCTATATAATGACACTGAAATTTCCTTCTCTTTGCATGACCCGATGACAAAAGAAATAAGACTTCCTATTTGAGAAAACCAATAAAAGGAATATTTCGGAAATGGTTAACTCTAAAAAATCTGATGCGTTCCAGTTACATGACTTTCTCTACAGCTTCTCAAAGAAACTGTTCTTACAAAGTCTTCTATTCCATGCTAATCAAGATAAACATTAGCAGAAATGATTTTATTAATTATTTCCTTGTAAGTATAAGAGAAATAAGGGAATATAGTTTAAAACAGTCGAATATTTTATTAATAACTATGTGATGCAACTGAATAAGTTCTCTCTGCATGACAAAGAGTAACATAAAAAATGTATGAAACGAATGACAAATTTCGTTTCAGAAAAGTATAAGTGTTTTCAAACGAAAACAAATATCAAAGACTATCTCAGAAATGGTATCCCTATAAAACATAAACAAATATATGACGTAAATTGTGTGTTTTAACAAAATCTACACTTCTTTTTATTAACTTTTCGTCTATCTGTTATAGTCTATCAGTTATGCAAAATAAATTCAGAATAAAAATGACTTCAGAGACTATTCGTTATAAATTCATGAGATAAATTTCATTTGTCATGCAAACATCTTTAATAAGCGATATTTTAATCAAAGTCAATAGGGCCACTTTTGAGAAAATTGAAAATTTCGAAAAATCTACCATGTAAAGAGTAGTTTGAGTTGTGGGAACGTTTCTGAAAATCTTCATGTTGCATCCTAGGAAGATATTAAACTTATATACCAAAACTGGTATTTAACCGACTTTTCGTTTTTCAGCTATGCTGTCCACAGACGCACATACACACTCACACACACAGACATGTGCGCGGGGGCCTCTTCCTTAAGATATTTTTATTCAGGAGACCTCAAAACATATATTTGAGGTAAATTATCGATATAGAATTTTGGGTGGAATACAATACCTTCTCTACCTACTACATGTGTACATAGTATCTAGTAGACAAAGCAAAAAGAAGTATGTGGCAATGGTGCTTTACACTGGTTTTAAAAAATGATCAATTTTTCCTTCTTTGATTTTTCCACACACTAATTACAGAAATGTGCATCTTTTAGGCTTTTCGAGTATATAAATCGTTAACTTCTAGAGCCTGAATTGCCTCTTGCAAGTTGGGAACACTTTCATTATTTAGGACTACTTGTTATCAAACTTGTCAAAATCATTAGATACAACCTGGGAAAGAATGATCATTCCCGATAGTATTGTTAACAACTATGCGTCCCGAAAGTGTTTAGTTTCAACCAACATGACAAAGTGCTTTTTCTGCGACACGCAGAAAAATTTGACATATTAATGAGAACACGTAAATATAATGGATAATGTTGGGTGCGTAAGAAATTGAGGATGGTTATATCTACTCAAAATCTGATGTATTACATTCACATGATTTTCTGTACGTATTCTGACATGTACTATTCTTACAAAAGCTTATTTTTCTATCTAATTCATGTCTAACGATACAAAGATTGCAGTAATACTTATATTACATTCTCCCTTACCCATACGCGGGAATAAGCTAAAACAATACTAAATGTTTAAGAGCTGGTCGCTATGTGATGCTTTGTTATTCCGTTTTCTTTGCTTGACCTGGGTAAAGATAACTAGATAACGAAATTCCATTTGAGGAATGTAAAAGTATTTTAAAATTGAAACTAACAGCTAGGAATATCTCGGAAAAGTTTACTCCACCAAAAGAAACATAAAAAAGGACAAATAATGTATGTCCCTTTTTATTTTTTTGTGTAGTAAGATTTTCTCTACCTCTTAGATTTACTAACTATGCAAAAGTTATCCAAAATGACCAGAACTTCTGAGATTATTTTAAGAACTTTCAAGTTGTACATTTCATTTAGCATAAATATCTCTGAGCATATGATATTTTAATCAAAATTATTAGAGGAGTTTTTGAAAAAAATAAAACTTTTCCAATAAAATTCTATGTAAAGAGTAGTTTGGGGTGGGGGAATATTCTCAAAAATGTTCGTATCCTTGGAAAATGCTGAACATAAATATCAAGTTTGGTATTTAACAGAGTTTTAATTTTTGAGCTAAGCTCTACACTCACAGACACGCACACACATACACACATAACACACTTGTGCGCACGAACCTTTTTCAAAATATCTGACAATTTCGACTCTTACAGACTAACTACTCTTACAAAAGCTTATTTTTCTATCTGCTTCATGCTAATTAAGATAAACGTTTGTAGAAACGGTCTTATTACTCAATTGCTAATAAGGAGAAAGGTAATGAGAGAAAACACTGGCTAAAGAGATAGTCAAATATTTCAGAGGTTGGTTGCTGTGTGATTGAAATTCAGTTCTCTTTGCATGGTCAGAAGTAAAATGAAAAACAAAGTGCGAATTCCCCTCTGAAAAAGTTTGAGTAATTTAAATTATAGAAACAATAACAAGGAATATCTCGGTAATGATTAGCTACACAAAAATTGTACATGACATAGTGTTTTAAAAAGATCAACAATGTTTGAAGTAGCAAGCTTTTGTCTATCTCTTACGGCTTACCAGCTATTAAAGTAATTCGGAGTGAAGAGGTCATCAGCAGCTAATGCCAGAAAATTCAAGATATACCTTTTATTTGTCAATTAAATATATTTAATATACCTACAGCACTTTAATAAAAATTGTTAGAGCCATTTTTATGAAACCAACATTTTCAAAACCTTTTCTTTGTAAATTTTAGTTTGCAGTAGGAGATTTTTTGAAATTTATCGTGTCGCATTCTTGAACTTAAATTCAAGTTTGATATTTAACCGACCTTTCGTTTTATATGTTGTTCACAGACACAAGCATACACACACGGACCTATTTCTAAACACTTTAAAACGTGCTTTTTCAATAAAATTTCGGCATCTAAGTTGTGGGTGAATGCAATACCTTCTCCACCTATGTGCTATCAAAAATATTAAAAATGAGAACCTGAAAATAATACCTCCGAAAAGAATGCCTTGACATGTGTGTTTTAATGAAATTTATGTTTTTGTGTAGTAGGATTTTCTCTATGTCTTATGGCTTACCAACTATACAAAAGTCATCCAGAAAAAGTCAATCAAGCTAAACATTTAATTTACAGTAAAATATCTTAAACGTATTATATTTTAATCAAAACGTTACAGCGATTTTTGAGAAAATAAAAAAGTTTCGAAAACGTTCCATATAAAGGGTAGTTTGGAGATTTACTTAAAAATGTTCATGTCCTTGAAAAATGCTGATCTTATATATCAAGTTTGGTGTTTAACGTCTTTTCGTTTTTGAGCTATACTGTTCACAAATACATATACACGCGAGTACCTTTTTCTAAAAATAAGGGACTCTGAAACGAGTATTTGCAGGGAAAACCGGTATCGACTTTTTCAGGGAATACAATACCTTCTCTACCTGAAGAGAGAGTAAATATGGACTTTTTTTATATATGTATTTTATGTACATTGTATGTATATTGTAGAGAAAGTAAAAATTAGAAGCGAAGAGCGTATAAGTGAGATTCAGTTGTAGGTACTGAGTAAATGGCAACATTTCCACTGTAGTTCCTGCACGAAGAATTAAAAAGTAGTGCAATGCAAGCAAGAGAAAAGAGTTATATGGACATGATTTGGAGCGATGCCTTATTTGGCAGGAGTAGTTGCTATCTTGGAGTGCAGGCACGAGTGGGCAGAACTGTTATCTGGCTGGCCGTGATGGATAGCCACGGCACTCTATCTCGCTTCTAGACGTGCCCGCACATTCGCCCGGCAGATGTTCCCCATAATCCTGCGTGCTACTTTAAAATTCACAATCCGCCACTTCTCTCTCCGCTAGGGGATGCATTCTCTCCTCTGTACTTAAAAATCGAGCACTTTTTGTGAATTCAGGGTCGTCTCCGGCAGTAATAACTCGTTTTCCTTTATTTTAATTGTCCACTGAAGAGTTATTTCTTTCCAGAAGTTGGAGGCTATCAGCTGGTTTTTACTTTCTCTACACGTACTATGCATATAGTGTATAGAGAAGGTATTGCATTACATCTAAAAACTCGATACCGAATGTCCACCGGAAATACACGTTTTAGGGTCATCTGTATCCGTGAAAAAGGTCCGTGTGCGTGACTGTGAAATGATAACTCAAAAACAAAAAGTCAGTAAATTACCAAACTTATTTAAGTTCAGTATATTTCAAGAATGCTATACGACGATTTTGAGGAACATTTTTCACCCCAAACTACCCTGTACATGAAAAAAATAAAAATTTTCGATTTTAACGATTTTGATTAAAATACCGCATATTAAAAATATTTACATGACAAATAAAATGTTTACCTCGAATAGTCTGGGAATTCCCTCCGAAGACCTCTTTATTCTGGATGAATTTTGCTGAATTTTTCATAACTGGTAAACCGTAAAAGATACACAAAAGCTTACTAAGACACGCAATCTATGTCATGCATTTTTTTGGGAGAGTTGCTCTTTTTTTAGATATTCCTTGTTATGGTTTCAGTTTTAAAATACACTTTCTCATATAGACATTTTTCAACCCCTGGCAATGCAAAGAAACAAATTTCAATCTCATAGCAAAGATCTGAGTCTAGTGTATTCACTATCGCTTTAGCCTAGTGTATTCCCTTATTTCCCTTCTGCTTGCAAGGAAGTAAATAATAAGACTATTTCTGCTAAGCTATCTCGATTGGCTTGAAGTAGATAGAAGAAAAAGCTTTTTAACAATAATTTGTTACAGAGATGTAGAGGAAGCTATGTGAATGGAGCACATCAGATTTTTAAGTGTTTCATTTATATAGTTCCCTTTGGCTTCTATGCTCATATCAGCAACTTTGCCTTAGAAACAACTTCTAGTGTTTTCTCGCTGATCTAAAGGGTTTCTTGACGTTAGTTTATTCAGTATTAAATTATTAAACACACACATTCATGAATTATCCTATTTAAGGATTCAAACTCGGGTTATATTGAGTCTGGTTGTTCAAATGCACTAGATGCAATGCTCTATTGAACAGGAGTTCCTTTGACGGTTTAGGCGCTGGCTTTCTGATCCCAAGGTCAGAGGTTCAAACCCGGCCCAGACGGTTTTTTTAAATATCCTTAAGGGTGACAGTCCCATGTCAGTGGATTTACTAGCATGTGTTTTTGTTTTTAGTTTTGTGAATATCAAAACCTTGTATAAGAGTTTTGTATTCTTATAATTTAGAATACTTTTAGTTTGTTTACTTAATACGTAGTTAATATGCACAGAATGAATAGCATTCCACCAAAAAATTCGATACGAGATTTTACTGGAAGTACGTGCTTTAGGATTCTCTGAATCCAAAAAAAAAAAATATTTTAGAAAAAGGTGCATGTGAGTGCAATGCAACTCAAAACGAAAAGTGGATTAAAAACCGAACTTGATAATTAAGTTCAGCATCTTCCAATGATGTGATACGGATATTTTCAAGAACCCCCTCCAAATATCCTTTACATGGAAAAGTTTCGAAAATGTTTATTTTATGAAAAATTGCTCTAAACATTTTTATTCAAATACATATATTAAACATATTTACATGAGAGATAAAATAGGTATCTTAAATTAGAGGGGCATAGCCTCTGAAGTCCTCTTCGTTCTGAAAGATTTTTGTCCAACTGCTAAATCATAAGAGATAGACAAAAACGCACTATACAGAAAATGTAGACGTTGTTAAATATCAATTTCTATCAGATAAATTTTGTTGTGGAATTAACGATTTTCGAGATATTCCTTACTATTAGTTTCAATTTTAAAATGCTTATAGTTATCTCAAACGGGAATATGCCATTCCTGTTTCTTTTATTTTACTCTTGGTCATCCCAAGAGAACTGAATTTTAATCACATAGTCACATAGCCACCACCTTTACAATATTTGAGCATCACTTTAATATAGCGTATTCCCTTATTTCTCTTTTATATATAAGGAATTAAATAATGAGATTACTTTTGTTAATGTTTATCTCGATTAGCATGAATAGCATGGCTAGAAAAATAAGCTTTTTAAGAATAGTTTGTAGACTGGGTAGAAATGAGTACTGGGTGTGATTTTAACATCAGATTTTTTTTTTTTTTTTTTTTTTTTTTTGCATGTACCGGTATTGATGTAAATACAGTACTATGAAATGCAAGGATCATACCAATGTTGTCGGTGTGCCTGAATTTTGTCCCGCAAGCGTTCTTTAATTCGTTCAGTTAATACTACTGTATAAGCACTTATACTTTTGCATGCTAAAAATTCTGATGTGCTCCATTCACATAACTTTCTCCACATCTCTGTAACAAATTATTGTTAAAAAGCTTATTCTTATATTTAATTAATGCTAATCAAGGTAAACATTAGCAGGTTGATCTTATTACTTGCTTCCTTGTAAGTAGAAGAAAAGGAGATAGGTTAAAGTGACAGCTAAATCTTTTAAAATTCCTAGTCGAGTGGTCAGCGAGCTAACTTCTCACCCACGGATCCCAGGTTCGATTCCCGGCTGGGGCAGAGAATTTTTCTTTAATCAGAATTATTCCCTATCCCTCACAGAGTATGGAAGTATGAATGTGAGGGTGAATGAGCGTGTGTTTAATGATATAAAATGATTAACCTAATGTTCTAAACCTACTACAATATGAATTGTTGCACACGTCAAAGCCTCCCCCCCAATATGACCACGAGGTTAAGGGGGTTATACAAATGAAACAACTAAAAAACTCTTTTAAAAACTAGTTGTTATGTGGTTGGAATCCGTTTTTCTTTTTTTCTTTTTTTTTTTTTTTGTTTTTTTTTTTTTTTTGATTGCCAGGAGTTGACTAATTCACGTATGAGAAAAAATTAAGTATTTTACAACTGAAATCAATACAAAGGAATAATTTAAAACTGGCCAACTCCACGAAAAAACAAATGGGACATAAATTATGTGCTTTAATGAGATCTACATTTTGTTGTGTAGTAAGTTTTTTTCTATCTCTTACAGTTTATCTATCAGTTATGCAAAATTCAGCAAAATTCAACCAGAATAAAGAGATCTTCAGAGGCTATTCCCAAAACAATCAAGATATGCATTTGATTTATCATGTAAAATCTTTAATATCGGTAATTTAGTCAAAATCGTTAGAGGTATTTTTGAAACAATAAACATTTTCAAGCATTTGTCCATGTAAAGGGGGTAACCGAGAGCCCGGAGAAGACCCACCCCTATGTCGCTTTGTGCTCCACAAATCCTATATGCAGTCACCTAGGTGAGAGGCGAGTGTTCTAACCACTCGGCCACGGCGCGGCCATTGCATCCTTGGAAGATATTAAACTTAAATGCCTAGTTTGCTATTTTACCAACTTTTCGTTTTTGAGTTACGCACTCAAGGACACACAGACCTTTTTCTAATGTTATACAGGGACCTTAAAACGTGCATTTCCGGAGAAATCTTGGTAGAGAATTTTGGGTGCATGTACTATGTAGAGCAAGAAAAATATATGTTCTATTCAGAGGACATTCTCTACCTTATACATATCATTTGGAGCTTTAGCATACTCACAACCATAGAAGAAAACTCATGTTAACAACTTTCTCTATTCGGTACTTATTAGAGAAAGTATTGTATTCCAGAAAAAATTCTGTACTAAGACTTAAAGATGAATCTTCTTTATTTATAACTTTGAAGGATATTAGTTTTTTTAACAATGTTTCACTGTGAACAGGATAACTAAAAATCTGATGAGTTCCATTCAAATAACTTTCTCTTCATCGCAACAATTTATTGTTAAAAAGAAATTCTTCTATCTACTTTAAGATAATCGAGATATAAACATTAGCAGATATTTTCTTAATTACTTTCTACCTTGTAAGAAGAAGAAAATAAGGAAATACATTATGCTAACACAAATGTCAAATCTTTTAAAAGCTGGTTGCCATGTCGTTTAAATCCGTTTCTTTGCAGCTTTTCTTGCGAGAAAAATTCAAGTATTTTAAGTCTGAAAACAATAACAAGAAATGTCTCAGAAATGGTCAATTTCACGAAAAAAACGTATATCACATAAATTATGTGTTTTAGCGTGATCTATATTTTTGTGTAGTAAGTTTCTGTCTATCCCTTACAGTTTATCAGTTACACAAAATCAGAAAAATTCATTCAGAATAAAGAGGTCTTTAGACGCTATTTCCAGAAAATTCAAGATATGCATTTGATTTGCTACATAAATATCTTTAACATACGGTATTTTAATCAAAATCGTTAGACCCATTTTTGAGAACATCAATATTTTAGAAATTTTTTCCATGTAAAGGGTAATTTGGGGTGGGGGAATTTTTCTCAAAATCTTTGTGTCGCACCCTGGAATACACTAAAGTTAAATATCAAGTTTGGTATTTTACCGACTTTTCGTTTTTGAGTTATCGTGTTCACAGACACACGGACACAAACATACATGGACCTTTTTCGGAAAATACTTTTTTTGGATACAGGGGACCCTATAACGTATATTTCCGGTGAAATCTCGGTATCGAATTTTTGGGTGGAGTGCAATACCTTCTCCATACACTATGTATATAGTACGTGTAGGGAAAGTAAAAATTCGATAACGATATTTCACTGTAAATATATGTTTTGAGATAACATAATAAAAACATTTTAGGAAAAGGTCCGCTCATGAGAGCGTGTCTGTGAACAGGAAACTTGGTTAAGGTATGGGGAATGTCCTGCAACAAAAATACTGCATGTAAGCAATTAAAGATACACACATGGTCTTTTACTCAACTTGTATGGACAATATTGGTGTTATTAATTTGCACTAATCGTTGTATTCCATGATAATATAAAATATTTTCCTATTTAATTAAAAAATTTAATAATTACTTTCTCTGCCACTTAAATTTAGATAGTAGATATAAAAGATTTTGCTTTCTAACCAAAACAATATAAGCGACATTTCTCAGGAAATACATGTTTTGAGGACTCCTGAATAAACAAGCATTTAAAACAACGTCCGTCTAGTTGTCTATCTGTCTCTGTGTGTCGAGGCGTGCGTGCGTGCGCAAACAGCATAGCTGAAAAACTTTCAAAAGTTTCCAAGAATACATCACGAAGATTAACAAGAAAAGCTCCACATTAAACTACTCTTAACGTACAACATTATTTGAGAACATTTTTATTTTCTCAAAAATGGCTGTAACGATTTTGATTAAAATATCATTTGTTTAAGATATTTTCATGACAAATTAAATATGTACCTTTAAAGTCTATGAACAGACTCTGAAGTCCTCTTCATTCTGGATAACTTTTGCATAATTCGTAAGAGATAGACAAACTAACAATACAAAAAAGTGAGATCCCGCTAAAGCACACATCTGTCAGATATGTTTTTCTTTTTCTTTCTTTCTTTGTGAGTTAACTATTTCTAAGATATTTCTTGTTATTGGTTTACATGTACCAATAATTATAGATTGCTCATATGGGAAGTCGACATTCATTTTCCTTCTGGTTTACTCCTGTGTATGCAAAGAGAATCGACTTTCAAAAACCTCATGTAGAGACCATAGAGAAAATATTTTAGTATCACTAGAATATTTCTTTTTACCCTCTGTACGTTCAAGGAAATAAGTGGAACGACCATTTTTGCTGTTTATCTGTATTAGTATGAAATAGAAGTATAATCTATATACAAATAATCTGTTGTTTTGATAGTGTTTAACGCCCACTTTTACTACCATAGCACCGCAGGCGATGTTGATACATGGAATGAAGATGGAGCACCGGTGGAATGTGATGGAAAAGGAGACCAGAGAACCCGCAGAAAACCGCTCCTGCGCAGCTTTGTCCACCACGGGTAGAGAAAGTTAAACAAATATTTTTTTTTTCTTCATCTGTACCACCCATGGAGAGTCAAAATTAGGATTACTACTATGCCTTATTGACATTAACATAAACACAACCAGAAACGGTGAACTTATGTTGTGCCTTATAAGTAGGACGGAAATAAGGGAATACACTGCGCTAAACCGACAGACAAATCTTTTACAAGCTGTCATTTTGGGATTGTCATTCAAACTCTGTTCTTTTTCCATGGCTAGGAGTAAAACAAAGGAGATGTGAAACGGATAAAGGTTCTCCGTTTGAGAAAAGTTTAAGTATTTTACAATTAAAACCAAAAACACGGAATATCTCTGAAACGGTTAGCTCTACAAAAGTGCATATAACATAAAGTGTGTGTTTAAGCGAGATTTACACCCTTTTGCATATTACTTTTTTTTCTTCTATCCCATGCGGTTTACCAATTATGCAAAATGACTTTTGGACTATTAAAAAGAAATTCAGGGTATTCATTTTTAACTATCCTTTAGTAAATCGAAAATGTCCTAACATTTTCCATGTAAAAGGTAGTTTGGGGCGGTGCTAGGGGGGGTTTTCCTGAAAATCTTCGTGTTGTACCCTTAGAAGATACAGAACTTAAATCCAAACTTGTTTTTAACATCTAAAGTCATATTGGGGACTTTGCATTAGAAACAACTCGTTGTCTGTAGATTCTTTACCTTGGGTATAATTTTTTTCCTCGCTCTCTCTCTCTCTCATACATATATCCAGATTCTGTGGGGGATAGGGAATAATTCTGGTTAAAGAAAAATCTCCCGCCCCAGGGGGGAATCGAACCGGCACCTCGGGGTGAGAACTCAGCTCGCTGACCACTCGAACACGGTAACCGTGGACTTTTTGGGTTGAACTATGCTGTCCACAGACAAATAGACAAATAGACACGCGCATGCGCGTACCTTTTTCTATTAAACTTTTTAGGGGTCCTCAAAACATCTATTTACGCGAAATTTGTTGTCAAATTTTGGGTGGAATGCAATATGTCCTCTACCTACGTTGTACATAGTGCTAGCGAAAGAAAAAAAGAGAACAGCCTCTAGTTTCCGTGGCTTTGGAGGAGAAGAAATAGGTCGACAGGTAAGTATTGTCTGAGGCCAGGAAGGAAGGGTGACCCTCTCCGAGTGTTAACAGGGTGTTGTCAAGAAAAGCAATTATGACGGAAATGGCAAGTGCTCTTTGTGTGGGTGGTCTGCAGGTGTGCCGAGCACTTCCCTCTGTTTGGACAGTCTCACCTGAACGAACCATGTGACGGAAACACTTTCATATCAAATCCATAACTAATGCTCATATAGATACCGGGATGGTTATTTCTTAATAAGACTCTTTTGCGAGAACGATTAATGTGAAATCGTACGCTGTAATGCATTTTACACTGAAATACAAACAAGAGACGAACACAAAGACAAACGCATGACAAAAAAATCTGATGTGTTCCATTCACATGACTTTCTCTACTCTCTGCAACAAATTATTCTATTTACCTCATCTAATCGAGAAAATATTAGCAGAAATACTCTTATTACTTGCTACTTTGTAAGTAGAAAATTCAAGATATACAGTTTATTTGTCAGGTAAATACCTTTAATATACGATATTTTAATCAAAATCGTTAGAGCCATTTTTAAGAAAATCAAAATTTTCGAAAAAAGTTCCATGTAAAGGGTAGTTTGGGATGGTGGGATTTTTTTGAAAATCTTCGTGTCGCATCCTTGGACGATACCAAACTTAAATACCAAGTTTGGTATATAATGGTATTTTCGTTTTTGAGCTATGCTGCCCACAGACACACATACACATACACACAGACAGACACACACGGGGGTCTCAAAACATATATTTCCGGTGAAATCTTGGTATCGAATTTTTGGGTGCAACAACGTATAGAGAAAGTAAAACTTTGATGTGTTCCATTCACATGATTTTCATTACATCTCTGTAACAAATTATTGTTAGTACGCTTATTCTTCTCTCTATTTAATGATAAAACATTAACAGAAACGGTAGAAGGGAAATAAGGGAATACACTAGGCTAAAGTGATGGTCAACTGTTTTAAAATGAGGTTGCTATGGGATTGAAATCCGTTTCTTTGCGTGGCCAGGAGTTGACAAGTTCCTGTATGAGAATGAAATCAATAACAAGGAATATCACGAAAACGGCCAAATCTACGAAAATCTATATGACATAAATTGTGTGTTTTTTTATTGTGATCTACATTTTTTGTGTAGTAAATTTTTGTCTATCTCTTACGGTTTACCAGTTATACAAAATTCATTAAAAATCATTCAGAATAAAGAGGTCTTTAGAGGCTATTCCCAGGGAATTCAAGATATACATTATATTTGGCATGGCAAGAGACTTTAATCAAAATCGTTAGAGCCATTTTTGAGAAAATCATAAATTTTGACATTTTTTCCGTGTAAAGGATAGTTTGGGGTGAGGGGATTTTCTTGAAAATCTTCGTGTCGCATTCTTGGAAGATAATAAACTTAAATACCAAGTTTGGTATTTAATGGTCTTTTCGTTTTTGAGCTATGCTAACCACAGACACACACTCACTCACACACACACACTTACGCACACTCACACGGACCTTTTTTTTGAATCCAGGGAGACCTAAAACATGTATTTCCGGAGAAATCTAGGTATCAAATTTTTGGGAGCAATACAATACATTCTCTCTATCTTAGCACGTGTAGAGAAAGTAAAAAATATGATGTATTCATTTGACTTTCTCTATATCTCTGTCTTAAATTATTGATAATAAGCTTAATCTTATATCTATTTAGTGCTAAGTCACTAGCAGAAACGGTCTTATTACTTAGATCCTTATAGATAGAAGGGAAATAAGGGAAAACACTAGGCTAAATCGACAATCACATATTTTTTTAAAATCTAGTTGCTATGGGATTGACATCCGTTTCTTTGCGTGATCGGAGTTGACAAGTTCCCGTATGAGAAGAGTATAAGTATTTTAAAACTGAAACAAATAACAAGGAATACCTCGAAAACGGTCAACTCCAGGGAAGAAATGCATATGGCATAAATTGTGTGCTTTAACAAGGTCTACATGTTTTCTGTAGTAAATTTTGTCTATCTCTTAGGGTTTACTATAATGCAAAATTCAGAAAAATTGATCCAGAATAAACAGGTCTTCATAGGATATCCCCAGAAAATGCATTTGCCATATAAATACCTTAAACATAAGATATTTTAACCAAAATTGTTAGAGCCATTTTTGAGAAAAATAAACTCTTCGAAAGTCTTTCCATATAAAGGGTAGTTAGGGGTGGGGGATTTTCTTGAAAAACTTCCTGTCGCATCCTTGGAAGATACTGAACTTAAATATCAAGTTTGGTATTTAACATACTTTTCGTTTTTGAGCTATGCTGCCCACAGACACACACAATACACACACATAGGCATACACACGGACATTTTTCTAAAAATGCTTTTTCTAGATTCAGGAGGTCCCAAAACATGTATTTCCCTGAAATCTAGGTATGGAATATTTGGGTGCAATACAATACCTTCTCTACGCTATGTACATACATAGTACGTGTAGAGAAAGTAACAATTCTTTCCATTGTAAAGATGAATCAGCTTTAAAAATTCACTGCCAAGATCAGTACACTGAGCTTACACTGCCGGTACTTTATGAATGAGCTATTAAAGAAATGAATTTTAAAAAAATGTTCGTATGTGTTTTTCTGTCTGTAAACAGCGAAAATTAAACACCTAATACTGATTAAACACAAACTTGGTATACGGATGCGATACGAATATTTTCAAGAAAACCCATCCACCACAAACTATGCTTTATTGGTTAAAATATCAACTTTTAATATTTGCACGACAATAAAATATGTGTATTGTATACTTTTGTGAAAGTTTTCTTAATTTTAGTTTAGTTTTGTATAATTGCTAAATTGGAGATAGACCAAACTTTGCCACACAAAAGTCTGTTGCTAAAGCAGACTCTTTATGTGAAATAATTTCTGTGGCATTAACTATTTCTGAGATAGGCCGTCCTCCATTGGCTAGGGCTAACATGCTAGCTGGTTCCCAAGATAGCGACTTCAAACCTGTCGGAGTGTGATGGATTTTTTCGGAGGTTAAAATCATTAGCTTGGCTTCCTTCGGAAGCCTAATAAAGATTCTTCTGAGCGTAAGTAATTAAGCTATCTTTAAGACCCAATTTAGAATGGGACGCTGAGAATGCAGTAGTTAAAGCGCGTCCATAAATAAAGATTAATTTAATTTAATCATCTGAGATACTGTTTAATATGTTTTAATTCTCAAATAATTATACATTCTGCTCTAAAGTCTATTCGTTCTATTCGTGGTTATGTAAACAAAAAGGAATTTCAAAACCATCATAAAGAAACGCATTTATAAGAAACAATTGAACTGAAATATAACATTTTACTTACTCTAGCATGTACAGTGGCTGTCTCAGAAGTACCCGACCTGACTATATTGGGTTGTTTTTCAAACAACAAAAATGGTAAACAGTACCAACCTTAGAAAGTTTAAGTTTGACGATTTACATTGTTTAGCATTTGTTTGGCAGCCATCATTAGTGAATGCTCTCAGCGAATTTGCAAACATGGATAAAACTACTCATCGTTATGTGATACAATATTTTCATTTGAAATGTATTAGTCCAACTAATATTAAAGTTGGGATAGATTCTACTTTGGGGGAGTCTACTCCTTCTTTATAACAATGAAACATTGGGTGGCAGAGTTTAAGCGTGGCCGTACTAGCTGTCAAGACGTACATCGCTGTGTTTGACCAAATGAGGTTACCAGTCCAGAAATTGAAAAGAAAATTCACAAAATGGTACTGGATGACCGTCGACTGAAAGTGCGCGAGCTAGCAGTCATTGCAGGCATTTCACAAAAGTTCTCTACATCACATACTGCTGAAAATTTGGATATGAGAAAGTTGTGTGCAAGGTGGTGTCGCATTTGCTCACAATAGAATGAAAACAGCGTTGTAAGAATGCTTCAGTCTTGTGTTTGACAATGTTTCGCTGCAAAAAAGTGAGCTTTTGCGTCTATTAATAACAATGGATGAAACCTCAGTCCATCACTTCATAACTGAGACGAAGGAACAATCAAAGCAGTGGATTGGAAGGGAGAACCTGCTCCAAAGAAGGCAAAGAGAGTTCCTTCTGCAGGCAAAGTCATGGCGTCAATTTTCTGGACGCACGCGGGATAAATTTTCATTTATTATCTCAAAAAAGGAAAATTAATCAATGGCGAATATTATGTGAACTTGTTACAGCGTTTGAGTGACAAATTCGAGCAAAAACTGCCGCATTTAGCTAAAAAGAAAGTTTTGATTCACACGTCCATTATTTAATGCCCAAAATCAATGAGTTAAAGTTCGAATTGCTTCCTCATGCACCCTATTTGCCAGATTTAGCCCCCTCTAATTATTTTCTGTTTCGAAACTTGAAGAAATGGCTTGGTGGTAGAAGATTTACCAACAATGAAGAGGTGAAGTCTGCAGTTGATGGCTATTTTACAGACCTCGATAGTTCTCACAGGATATCGAAACTATTGAACATCGCTGGGAAAAGTCTATCGAGCTGAAAGGAGACAATGTAGAGAAATAAAGATCTTTTCACCCAAAATGTTTGTGCTTTCTTTGTTAAGTCGGGTACTTCTGGGACAGCCCTCGTATGCACAATGTTCATAGGTACTAGCGAAAATATTGCATTCCAGAAAAAATATATACCGAGATTTCACCGGAAATGCACGTTTTAAAGTCCCATCTGCCCCAAAAAGTATTTCTAGGAAAAGGTGTGTGTCCGTGTGTCTGTGAACACTATAACTCAAAAACGAAAAGCCGTTAATATACAAACTTGGTATTTAAGTTAGTTTAGTATCTTCGAAGGATGCGATACAAAGATTTTGAGGGAAATCCCCCTCACTCCAAACTACCCTTTACATAGAAAAATTTCGACAATTTTTATTTTCTCAAAAATGTCTAACGATTTTGAATAAAATGCTGTATATTAAAGATATTTACATCATAAATAAACTGCATATTTTGAATTTTCTGGGAATAATCTCTTAAGACCTCTTTATTCTGTATGAGTTTTGCGAAGTTTTGCATAACGGTTCAACCGTAAAAGATTGACAAAACCTTGCTTCACAAAAAAAGTAAATCTCGTTAAAACGATTTATATCATTCATATATCTACATTTTTGTGAAGTAATGCATATCTGAGATATTCCTTTTTTATTTGCAGTTTTAACATACTTAAACTTTTCTCATACAGGAATTTTTCAACTACTTGAGCTGAAAAGAAACGAATTTCAATCATATGGCAATAACTTTTAAAGGATCTGACAAATGCTTTAACCTCGGGTATTCCCTTTTTCCCTGCTACTTATAAGGAAATAATTAATAAGGTCATTTTTGCTAAATTCTATTTAACTTGATTAGCATACTCTGTATCATGTTTCCATTCTGACAACAAGGTTGATAAGGTGTTCTCGTGGGCCACAAGGCTGATAAGGCTTCTTGTGGTAGGGCGTTCCATTCCTCCACTGTCGCTGTAAATAACTGTAAAGCGCCGTTTGTGCATGTGGACGTGCTGCAATGCGCCCTCTCAAAGCATTCCACACGTGTTCAAAAGGATTTAAATCGGGGGCACGGACAGGCCAGTCCATTCGCCGAATATCCTAGAGATCCTCCACCGCATTGGTTCGATGCGGTTGCGCATTGTCATCCATAAAAATGAAGTCAGGGCTGAAAAGACCCACCGCTGCAAAGGAAGGAAGGACTGTAGCATCATAAGTTGATCAGTGAGCATACCGTGTTCAAAGATTTGGAGATTGGTACGGCCATGCAACATTATGCCTCCCAATACCAAAACAACGGACCACCAAATAGATCACGTTCAAGGATGTTCCTGGGTGCATTATGTGTTCTCACCTCTCGGCAGATGAGGGTACATCGAGAATCACTATTCAGGCTGAATCTGCTCTCATCCACGATCACGTGAACCCATTCCTCATTGGTCAATTTCTGATACTCTTAGGACCATCGCAAACGGTGCCAAGGATGTGCGGGTGGGTCAGTGGAACACAACATACTGGCCGTCGCTATGCCACTGTGAAAGATTGAGATTGCGTACTTAGCAATCCTACTAAATGGGATTGCAATTGCACCCGTTGTTTGACGTGAATCTCTTCTTGCCTGTTGCACAATGTGCTGCTGTAGGTGACCGTGGGCGACCACTTCGTCTGTGCTTTGGAAGGCTCCTCATGTAATGAAACAATGATGTGTGCAATTCCAAGCTAATGGGCAACACTCGTCACACTTCGTCCTTCTTCCAGTTCTCCGATGATTCCTCCTGTGTGAAGTCATTCGAGTGTTGTCTACAGCCATATTGTAAAGAAGAACACCACTACAGTGCACTGTAACAGCTCGCTGATTGCCACACGCTATCTTGTCCTGTTTCTTCAACTGTCCCATGTTGCAGGGCCGGATCCATTTGGCACTATAATCTCGCTACACACACGCCGTGCTGTTCAGCTTTCTGTGTGAGTGTGAGAGACCTCTGGCCGATTCCAAGCGATCGCATTTGAGATTTGTGGTGGACAAAGTGGCGCTGGGGCGGGTTTTCTCCGGGTTCTCCGGTTTCCCGCACCATTGCATTCCACCGGTGCTCAATCTTCATCCAATATATCAACAGTATCATCGCTTGCGGTGCCACAAGTTGCAAAAGCGGGAGCTAAACACCACAAAAAAAAAAAAAAAAAAAAAAACCTCTGGCAACATGCTCCCGCACTTTCATTCATTTCCACGAAGTAGTTTATATGTTATGTAATTTATCCACCTTGTCCTTATGTTTGACACAAGTGTATTTTCTTACAAAGCTTATTACTTTCTGTATACGCACTATGTACATAGTGTATAGAGAAGGTATTGCACTCCACCCAAAAATTCGATACCGAGATTTCATCGGAAATATATGTTTTAGGGTCCCCAATATCCAACAAAAGTATTTTCACAAAAAGGTCCGTGTGTGTGTTTGTGTCCGTGTGTCTGTGAACACGATAACTCAAAAACGAAAAGTCGGTAAAATACCAAACTTGGTATTTAAGTTTAGTATCTTCCAGGGATGCGACACGAAGATTTTGAGAAAAATTCCCGCACCCCAAACTACCCTTAACATGGAACTTTTTTCGAAAATGTTTATTTTCTTAAAAATGGCTCTATTTTGATTAAAATATCATATATTAAAGACATGTACCTAACAAATAACATGTATATCTTGAATTTTGGGAATAGCTTCTGAAGACCTGTTTATTCTGGATGAATTTTGCTTAATTTGACATAACTAGTAAACCGTAAGAGATAGACAAACACTTACTATACAAAAAATTTAGGTCTTGTTAAAATACACAAGTTATGTCATATACATTTTTCTCGTGGAGCTTACCGTTTTCGAGGTATTCATTGTTATTAGTTTCAGTTGTGAAGTACTTATACTTTTCCTAGACGGGAGTGTCCGTTTTTCTTTTGTTCTACTCCTGACCAAGAGAAGAAGCGATTTGTTATGACAATCGCGTAACGACAGCTTTTAAAACGTTTGACTATCGGTTTAGCCTAGTGAATTCCCTTATTTTCTTCCTACTTATAAGGAACTAAGTAATAAGAACACTGTGCTAATGAGTACCTCGATTAGCAAGGCGCAGAAAGAAGAATAATCTTATGTAAGAAATTTGTAGAACAGCTAGAGAAAGTCATGTGAGTGTAACACATCAGATTTGTCTATCTATTTCACGTATACCGATGTAAACCTACTTTAATTATATATTTTATTACATATCCTCTTGTAGATATCTAAGAATGAGTGAATGCACTAGGCTAAAGCGATTGTCAAATCTTTCAAGAGCTGGTCTCGATGTGATGCGTCGACATTTCGTGCTCTTTGTTAGACCAGAAGAAAAAAGAATAACGATTATCCATTTGAGAAATATGTAGGTATTTTAAAATTGAAACCACAAACTAGGAATGTCGCGAAAGCGGTTAACTCTTCAAAAGAAAATGTACCTGACATAAATTGTAAGTTTTAAAGACGTTTACCCTTGCCTATTTAGACAGTGTTAAAACGGCCTTATACATGTATCTTTCTCTCAATAACTACTAATTCTAAGAAGCTAATTTTTACTACATATTCTTGAGAGCCGTTTTAAACGTTTAATGATAGCGTCTTAAAAGGTTTCTCGGATTTACTTTTACAATTTTTTAAACATTGTCTTACCCAAAATTATGAAATTTTGTAATAAATATTTTTTTTTATTTTTGTCAAAAATAGCATTATTAAGAAACCCTGTGTTACAATCTTCAAATACATATAGGCAATATGTGGTGCAAATGTCATTAGTCTGTTTTGGGGGCTGAGAAAAGGGTACTTAAGTTTGAAAAATTGTAGTTTTTGGGATATTCTTCTTAAAGTGAAAAACATTTCAAATCATACCTTAATGCATTCCTGTTGCATATGTAGAGTCATCTGACTTCTCCTCTTGCTGGGACAGTTCCTCCAGCTTTCTTTTTGCTCTTTGGTTGATTGCCTGACCGTTCTGTTTGTTTTTTCTAACATTTTCTCTCCTCTTTTGATTCCTATTTGATCTGAGGTTTTCATCGAAGAGGTACAATTTAAACCAATTTTCATTTCCAGCATCTTCATCATTTGGGACGTTACAATGTTTTCCCTGCTGAATGATGCTGCTGACTCATAAACGTCAAGCATTCTGGCTTTTCTCCACATCAGGCGTCTGAATCCATAATAACTAGTAAATCCTACACATGAGAAGGATAAAAAGAAAGATAAAGAACGCCTTTATATATTATTTTGAGATATTCCTCCACGTGATAAAATATTTATGTTTATAAAGTATCATTTAGTTTTTAAATTTGTATCATCGTTTCTATAAATCCGTGCTATCCGCTGCATGTTGGATATGATTTAAATGATATGAAAATGCCCAAACATAGACCAGATGATTAGCACCAAAATTTCTTACGCCAAATTAAAAAGAAGATTAATAAATAAAAAGTATATCTAAATATACATTTATGTATATCTGGGTACACGTAAATGAGAAATTGTATCCTAGCTCCTCATTTTTCACAATATGTGATTAGTCGAGTCTTTACGGATCTATACATATAGTTCAAGTCACTATAACCACCGTTATTCCACATTTTGCGTGATAAAACAATAAATAACACCAGCAGAAAAGTTTACTTATTTAGCGTCGCACATTCCACAAATACAAAGTCACTTTCATAAAACATATATCTGCTGAAATGATGAATTTCAATTCTGTGGTTACGTTCAAATTCTGACTAATAACTTTCCTTTTTTCCGTGAAATAGAGTTTTCTAAATGGCCGTCTTAACAAACGACCAATTACACAATAAGTTATTTCGAAATTGGCGGTTAAAATGCACACTCCCATGAATACACATGTTCGAGCTACCGTGATGTCTTTTTAAAATGACATATTTATACATTTAATTTTTATTTACTCCACTGAAACTCAAAACTCTACTTTTGACAGTCACATTAAGCACTAGTTATTGTATATTCCTTTAGGATACTTTAAAAACTCATTTATAAACGTTTATTTAACAGTTTAATGGTCAACATTGATCAAGCCATCCACAGATGCGATAAACCGTTCCACATTCCTAACGTACGAAAATGTTCAACAGACAAGTTTTCTTAAGCAGCGGTTGCAACTCAAACGAGTAACTCAGTATTGTTTGGAAATTATCATAAATTAGCAACCGGTAACGAGAGCTCCACACGATGATTTTCAGCTTACGATTATCAAAGACAATTCTATTTAAATGAAAGTAAAACTGGCTGGTCCGTATTTCAGTAGGCAGAGCACCTGCCTACTGTGCGATTAGTTCCGGGTTTGATTTCCGGCTGGGAAGTAGGCTTTTTCTCAGGCCCAGATTATTGGCAATCTTCCTCAGGATCTGGTCGTGTGAATGTGAGTGATATATAATGACTAAAATTAACGATGAATAGAAACCTAACGACTACGTACACGAGTTAATACAATTGCCTTTAGGCAACATGTTTCACCGCCGATAGGACCGTGCAGAGGCGGGGAATAAATGGAACAATAAAAAATCTTACGTGTTTCATTCACATTACTTTCTCTATCTGTTCTGCAAACAAACTATCCTTACAAAAGATTGTTATTTTATTTACATAGTGCTAATCAAGATAAATTTTACCATAAATTGTCTTATTACTTAGAATCTTATAAGTAAAAGGAAAATAAGAGAATACACTAGACTAAAGCGACAGTCAAACTCGTATTTTAAAAGCTCATTGAAATTCGGTTCTCTTTTCTTGGGCATGTGTAAAACAAAACATAAATGAAACACATGAAGACTTTCCGTTTGAGAGAAGTTTAAGTATTATAAAATTAAAACCAATATAGGTATTATCTCTCAATTGGTAAGCTCTACAAAAAATGTGTATGTCATAAATTGTGTTTTAACGAGATCTACATTATTTGTGTGGAAGCTTTTTGTCTATCTGTTACGGTTTACCAGTTATGCAAAAGTCATTCAAAAGGCAGAAACCTACAGGGGCTATCCCCCCTCCCCAAATTGTAAACTTTTTTAATACAGAGAAGTAAATTGTTAGAGCCATTTATTTAGAAATCGAAAGTTTAGAATTTTTTTGCATATAAAGGGTAATTTGGGGTGGGGGTTTTCTGAAAAGCTCATATCTCATCCTTGGAAGATACTAAATTTAAATACTAGTTTTGATATGTCCACTCAAGACAAACACACGGACGTCTAAATTGTTTTTTATTCTGGCTCCTCAAAACACGTATTTCCGGCATAAACCTGTCATTGATTTTGAGTGAATAACAATACCTCCTCTAACTACTATGTACATAGTACATATGTGATGGAGAAAATAAATAAACTTCACAGTGAATAATATATTATTATTATTATTATTATTATTATTATTATTATTATTATTATTATTATTATTATTGTGGATGCGACACATCAACCGCATCAATGGTGGAGTCGCCACTGCAATACATTATCACATACCATGTAAAGAGCAGGGAATATTGTGCGCGCTGATATAGAGATTCAGATGCGATTACAACTCAGAAAAAAAGAGAAAAAAAGCAGGGACGAAAAGCGATCACATTCGTTGATGTGAAAAAAAGGGAAGGTCGAAAAGCGAGGGATGGCTGTTTTGCACGAGTGTGTGAGACTGTAATACCTGTGGAGAGTAGCAGTTAATGTCATCAACACACACTCACGGGGCTTTTCGTGGGTAGCAAATCGGAGGTGAATTCGCCAGCCCGCCCGATGTTGACTCAACAGCGGTCAGCCGCCGCCGCGGAGCTGTGCTGATTAAAATGAGAGGCTAATTCGTTTGCATAAGCAGCTGAGCCACATCGCACCCTCGGGCTCGGCAATCAGCTGCACACAAAGGAGAAAGAATACCGGACTACCACGCTTAAATAAACACTGCATCTGATGAAATTTCCCGCATCTCTTGCCGCAAAAATAACCTTGTCATAATCTCCCCGGATGCCACGTCCTATGAGGGATACGGAACACGCGGCCTGCCATGTTGGACTTCCTCTCAAAATAACTGCAAGCAAATTATTTGAACTGGAAACAAATCTTTTCAAGAAAATTAGAGATTTATTCCATTCTACATCATAGTGACCGAATTGATTTAATTGTTGTTTTTTTTTTCACACAAGCCGTGTGTAGGACAGGAGTTGGATAGGTAGAGTCAGACTGAAAAATTCAATGCCATAGCCGGGATTTAAACCACGGATCTCCCGGCCTCTAGCCGGTTGCTCTACCCCTGAGCTACAATACCAACATCTTTGATTAATTTACCGATGAGGTAACTTCGTGAAACCGTGTGAGATATGCACTCGATTACCGTCGACCAGGGTATATAATTTTAAATAACAAATAAATGTAAATACCGACATTTATTTATTTTTATTCTGTGGCGAAGCATAATTTCTAATCGTCTAGTTTTATATTCATCGCAAGCAAACATATTTATTGAACGAATATATAATCAAGGCCACTCGGATGCTAGCCTCTAGTACCCAAGACGCAGGCTCAAACCCAGCGGAGGGCAATGGATTTCTCGGGTGTCAAAATCCATAGCATGGCTTCCTTCGGATCCAGTAATCCCGGGACGTAAAAGAATCTCAAGCCTGATAAAGAGGCCTTTGAGAAAATTTTAGCGGTCCTGTATAGGACAGGATTCGAAATATAGAAGCTAAAGAACTTACATAAATAAGGCTAATTTAAATTTGGCCACTCGGGTCAAGGTTTTCTTTTTTGTGATTTCCCCGGTCGATATGTGGTTGTACGAATGGTTCTCCTTCTACCAAATTTCCGCTCCATTGTTTCTTTCCTTTATCTGTTTTAGAATTGCAAGATCAGGGCTGTGACAGGACGGTGGAATTTGCGCTCTAGGTCTGGTGGCACTGCTGGGATCCACTCCCTGCAGACGACTACTGACAAGGTTTGCGAGTGGCTAAGCTGCGCCAGGTTTGGCGCTATGTTGGAATCGTCGGTGACCTCTTCCTTTCTAAAGCTGATCGCTCTTCGGGTATAACCTTCCTGTCGTAACGTAGCAAGATAGAGACGTTAGGGTGATGCATCTGTGAAAGTTGTATACAAAACTGGGAAACTGTGAAAAGTTAAAACATTATTTTATTTCATAATAAAATGATATGAATTCTAAAATTTAAGAAAATATATCAACTTCCCCGCTTGGTGCACTTAAATACTAATTTACTGAAGCTATAGATGTGTAGGCGTAAGTTCAGTAATAGGCAATCCCAACTTTAAATCTTATTTTCTCGCAAATATTTTACAATACTTTTCCATACTCAAAATGTTACACGCGCTGCAATTTTTCACTAATTTGTTTCAAGTGTGTATACTTTCTAACAAAAGCACATTAAAGAAAACAGTTATATTACTTTTTCGAAAGTAATGCACCAATTTTGAAAAAATAACATATTAAATTTTGAAAAATCAAGAGCATTGTACAGTACGAAGAGTAATAATTTTACTCCGCTAATTAGATCTAATATAAATGAATATAATGTGACAGATGTACCTATGAACTCATTTGATTTTTCAATATAAATATTTTAAAATACATCACGTGGCTCAATTTTAATAGAAAAATGAATTTAGACACTAAATATTATTATATAAATAACCATGCAAGTTAGAATTTTGAGACATGCCTAAAATATCACTATTATTGTGTACAATAATTAATCGAAAGCACAATAAGATATCTTAGATACGGTGGATTTTCCAAACTACACAGATGCATGACCTTAAACACCAAGTTGAGTATTTAAGCGACTTTTGAGTTATGCTGTCCAGAGAGACTATAAAAATGCTTGTTTGAGTTAGAGGGTCTCAAAACATATATTTCCGGTGAAATCTTGACATGGAATTTTGGGTGGAATACAATCAGAATTAGGATTAGACACGGACGGTACCCAAGGAGACTGAGGCAGAGCACCAAACGTGATCCCTTGTGGTCCTCTGCCTCTTACATAACCCTAGGGAGGAATGAGGAGAGAGACCCGAAGGGCTACCATATTCGGATGAAGATGGCCGAAAAATGTAGCCTAGCGGCTACCATTGGAACGCCTCCCTAGGCCTTGCTCACGAGCTGCGAGTCTCCCGGCGAATCCCCTAGAAGGAACCTCAAACCCGAGGGCGAGTCCCTGTCCAGTGTTCCCAACAACGACTCTAGGATAACCTTTTGCAGTCCACCATCCAACCGCAACTGGCCGAACCACGTCGCCCGAACCTTCAATCCTTAAGAGAGAGAGAGAAAGAGAATGTAATAAACATGTCCAGCCTTCTCCTGGTGATCCGAGAAAACCTCCGAAAAATCCCATGAGTCAGGTAGGCTGACTACGGGAATCGAACCCACGATCTCACGAATGCGAGCCACAGACGCCAGAGCCATCATGCTCAGTGTGGAAATACAATTCTTCTCCTACTTACTATCCATAGTAGAGAGAGAGTAAAAATAAAATACAAATTCCTTCTCACGTTTTCAAAACTAAATGCTTACTCAAACATTTTAAAATTCAGCGCACTCATATTGCTTTCTACTGGCGTGTTATAGTATTGAATCTTCATCGACGATTCCCTCCCCCCGCCTCTCAAAAAAAAAAAAAAAAAAAAAAGGAAAAAATTGAACCTAAGTCATAAACATATATAATTTTAAAGCAGCTTTATAAATATTTCGACCCTCTCCTCGGGAGAAGACCTCGTTCCCTTGTTGAAGTTTAAAAATGTGTCCATAGAACGAATTTTACTAGAATATCCAAGAAATTACACTCGTAGCATAAAAAAGGTGGGTATTTAGTAACCGTTATCTCTTACTAGGTGGCAGTAAAAGTTTCAGCTATAGCTATCACGGTTTCGTTGCCATAGACGATTGATTCAAAGATCTTGTGCTTCTTTAGAAAGATGGAAAAAACGAGCTTCGTGCGGTGATTAAACACTGTTATATGAAAGGTTTAACACCGAAAGAGATACAAGCCAAGTTGAATGAAGTTTATGCCACAATTTAAAATTGGATAAATGAATTTAAACGTGGCCGTATAACCAAAAATAGTGAATATCGTTCCGGACGAAGTGACTTCCTCCGAAATGGTTGACAAAATTCAAGATGTGGTTTTAAGGGATCGACAAATCAAAGTTCGCGAAATAGTAGAGGCCACAGGCTTACCTCAAGGCACAGTGTTCTCAAAGATTAGATCTGATTAAGATCTCGGCAAGATGGGTGCCGCGTTTGCTCTCAGTGGAGAATAAACGCAATGTGATCGATTCGAAAGCTCGTTTGGCTCTTTTCCATCGCAATCTTGACGAGTTTCTGCGTCGATACAAAACTGTGGATGAAATATGGATACACTACTACACTACAGAGACAAAAGTACAGTCAAAATAATAGACTTTTAAAGCCAAAGGCTCCGAAGAAGACAAATGTGGTGAAATCTGCAGAGAAGTGACATTGATTACTTATAGAAAGGAAGAACGATAAATGGAGAGTATCGTTATGAACGGATAAATCGAGAAAAAACGCCCTCATCTGGCAAATAAAAAGATTCTCTTCCATCAAGACAGTGAAAGGTTTCACACCTGGGCAGTTTCCATGGCGCCAATTGTAGAATTAAGGTTCGAATTACTACAACATTCACTGTATTCACCAGATTTGGCTCCAGCGACTTCTTTTTATTTCCAAACTTGAAAAATGGTCCGGCAGAAAACGATTCACGTCTAATGAAGAGCTCATCTCCCAAATAGATGCTTTTTGAAGACCTTCCAAAATCTTATTTTTTGGAAACCTTAAAACAGTTGGAGAAATATTGAGAAAAATGCATCGAGCTAAACGGAGATTATGTTGAAAGAAAAAAAAAACATAATCTACCAAAAATAATTTGTTTTTCTATCTTTTTTTAAGGACCTATTGAACCCCCCTCGTACTCAATGCAGAAATCACAGGTTTATAAAAAAGAGGCGGTCAGAGTTTTTCTCAAGGATCTCCTGTAACATCTACACCTAAGAAATGTGTCGTAAAACGAATACAAAACAACAACAGCAAAGGTCTGATCCATGGAGAAAGGTACAGAAAGTCATGAGAATGGAACACATAATTTTTTTCATATATTTAACTGTCGCTTGAGTGCATTACCTATTTCCCTTCTATTTACAAGGAAGCAAGTAATATGGCCATTTCAGCTAACGTATATCTTGATTAACGTGAAGTAGATAGAAGAATAAGCTTTTTATAAGAATAATTTGTTACAGAATAGGAAGTGAAAGTCATATGAATGGAACACATAGGATTTTTACTTTTTAGCACGCATGTACATTGTACATGATAGAAAAGATATGCCCAAAAATTCGATACTAATATTTTACCGGTTGAGGACCCTGAATAAAAAAATATTTTTAGAAAAAGACCCGTGTATGTATTGTGTGCCTATGAATATTATTACTCAAAACCGAAAAGTCGATATTTACCACACTGGGTATTTAAGTTTAGTATCTTCCAAGAATACGACAAGGAAGATTTTCAGGAAAATCCCTGCACCCCAAACTATCCTTTAGATGGAATACTTTTCCAATTATTCGATTTTCACAAAAATGTCTCCAACGATTAAGATTAAAATGCTACATTACAGATGTTTATTTGGTAAATAAAATATATATCCTTAATTTCTTGCATAATCACCCTGAAGTCCTGTCCATTCTGAGTGACTTCTGCATTAGTAGTAAATCATAAATTATAGACATAAATTTGCTAAGTAAAAAGTGTAGATCTGGTTAACATACACAGTTTGTGTTATCTAGTTTTGTGTAGAGCTAATAATTTCAGATGTATTCCATGTTATTGATTTCAATTTTAAAATATTTAAACGTTTCTCAAGCGGAAAGTCTCAAATCCACATTAAAAACAATCTGATGTGTTACATTCACATGACTTTCTCTACATCTCTGCAACAAATTATTGTAAAAAAGCTTAAGCTTTTAATTACTTCATACTAATTGAGAAAAAAATAGCACAAATAGTCTTATTACTTGCTCCCTTGTAAGTAGAAGCGATATAAGCGAGTAGCATAGATTAAAGTAATATTCAAAAGCTGGTTTCGATGGTACTGAAGTTCCTTTGTTTCTGTGGATAGGAACTGACCAATTCCTGTATGAGAAAATTATGTTTTTCAAAGCTGAAACCAAAACCAAGGAATACCTAAAAAAAACTTATCAACTCCACGAAAAAAATCTATATATCATAGATTGTGTGTTTTAATGTGCTCTACATTTTTATGTGCTAAGTATTTGTCCATCTCTTACGGTTTACCAGTTATGCAAAATTCCGATAAATTCACCCAGAGCAAAGTAGTCTTCAGAGGCTATTCCCAGAAAAGTCAAGCTATACATTTTATTTGTCAGGTAAATATCTTTATATACGATATTTTAATCAAAATCGTTAAGAGGCATTTTTTAGAAAATCAAACTTTTCGAACTTTTTTCCACGGAAAGGGTAGTTTGGGGTGGGGGATTTTATTGAAAAACTTCGTGTCGCATCCTTGGAAGATACCAAACTTAAATACCAAGTTTGGTATTTAACGGTATCTTCGTTTTTGAGTTATGCTGCCCACAGACACACACACACACACACATACTTAGACAGACACACACGGGCATTTTTCTAAAAACGCTGTTTTTGGATTCAGGGGGATCCAAAACATGTATTTCCGGCGAAAACAAGGTATCGAATTTTTGGATGCATTACAATACCTTCTCCATACACTATGTACATAGTGCGTATAGAGAAAGTAATAATTCTTTAATGGGAAACGTACATTATTATTTATATTATCAAATATAACTAAAATTTTGATTAAAATGTTTCAATTTATAAATTTTGGTGTAACATATTAAATCTATAATTAAACAATGAAATCGTCTACATTTTCAGTTATTACTTTCTCTACATGCACTATATACATAGTGTATAGAGAAGGTATTGTATTCCACCCACAAATTCAATACCAAGATTTCACCAGAAATACATGTTTAGGGTCCCCCTGAATCCAAAAAAAGCATTTTCAGAAAAAGGTCCGTGTGTGCATGTGTGTATTTATGTGTGGGTGTCTGTGGACAGTATAGCTCAAATACGAAAAGACCGTTAAACTTGGTATTTAAGTTTGGTATCTTCCAAGGATGCGACACGAAGATTTTCCCAACTACCCTTTACATGGAACTTTTTCGAATATCTTGATTTTCTTAAAAAAGGCTCTAACAATTTTTATTAAAATATCGTATATTAAAGATATTTAGCTGACAAATAAAATGTGTATATTGAATTTTCTGGGAATAGCCTCTCAAGACTACTTTATTCTGGATGAGTTTTACGGAATTTTGCATAACTGCTAAACCGTAAGAGATGGACAAAAATTTACCACAAAGGAAATGCAGAGCACGTTAATACACACAATTTATGTAATATGCATTTTTTTCGTGGAGTTGATCGTTTCTTTAGATATTCATTGTTTTTGGTTTCAGCTTTGAAAAAGTTATACTTTTCTCATACAGGAATGTGTCAACTGCTGTCCATATAAGCAAAGGAACTTCAAATACATAGTAACCAGCTTTTGACTATCTTTTTATCCTATAGTACTCCCTCATTTCACTTCTACTTACAAGGAAGCAAGAAATAAGATTATTTCTGGTAATTTTTCTCGATTAGCATGAAGTAAATAGAAGCATAAGCTTTTTAACAATAATTTGTTACAGAGATGTAGAGAAACTCTTGTGAATGGAGCTTATCAGATTTTTTTAAATAACTTCAATACGTGTTTACTCCTCACAATGAGCGCAATCCGCTCACTGTCTTCACTGATAAGCAAGACAGGTCACTAGTGAGAGTTTTGCACTGGCAGGTTTTAATTTAAAATAGCTTCGTTGCAGTTCCGCCACTTGGAATACTACCTAGGTAGTTCTCTCTCTCTTTCTCTCTCTCTCTCTCTCTCTCTCTCCCTCTCTCTCTCAATGTTTCCAGAGGCATTGCCTAATTAGGCCGCGCCGTGGTCTAGTGGTTAGACTACTCACTTAGACGGCCCGGATTCGATCCCAAGTGACCGCATAGTGGACAAAGCGGCGGGTTTTCTCCGCGTGCTCGGTTTACCCCGCCATCACACTCTTCCGATGCCCCACTTTCTCTCCATGTATCGTCAGTGTCATCGTCTACGGTGCCACAAGTAGTTAACATTATAGAAAGATTGCCTTATTACCCAGAAAATAATTCCATAGACTACAAAAGCGAGTGTTCTCTAGTACGAAGTTGTCTCCAAAAATGACATAAGGAAGTTATACCAACATATACTTAATAGACAGCAGTATTGACAAAATTGCAGGAAACCTTACTGATTTCTGAACGTTATATTAACAACAGCTTGTGTGTTGTCGTTTGCCTCACGCCATGTCTTCCGGCATCCTGTTGTGTGGCCGCAGTTACAATTACCTATACAATTATACTTAGTGTTATAATTCGTATTTTCTAAACCTGTGTGTCAAGTAATTTGCAATAGCAAATACTTTTTTATAATTTAAAAGCGACTTATATCCCATTATACATTGGCATAAATACTAATTTGTTTCTGGCCGTCTGGTTAGACCACTCGCCTCTCACCTAGCCGGCCCGGGTTCGATCCCAAGCGACCGCATGTGAGATTTGTGGTGGACAAAGCGGCGCAGGAGCGGGTTTTCTCCGGGTTCTCCGGTTTCCCCCGCCATTTCATTCCAACGGTGCTCCATCTTCATTCCATATATCACCAGTGTCATCGCCTGCGATGCCACAAGTAGTAAAAGCAGGCGTTAAACACTACCAAAAAAAAACAATAATTTGTTTCTTCACTGATTAATAATTTGCTCACTTATTTTCATGCACTTGTACCGTACACTTACCTGAATGAATTCCTTCTCCCCGAACACGATATTGTCCCATTCTGAAGACGCTAAAAGCATAGGTCTAACGCAAAAATCTATCACGCAATGTGTTCTTCCGCAGCGGAACTACAGCTGCTTGCAATAACGTGTCACCTCAGATTTTACGTCAGATGTATACCAAGGCTTAGAATGACGTCTTTACCACTACATCCACTCTGAGGGAAAGTCAATCTTACCCGAGGGATAAAGAATGTAAACAAAGAGGCCTATGTTTTATGAAATTGTTTGCCATTGTTTGCTTATTTGATTATATAAGGCGTGTATATAAAGTAATGAGACCGATAGCGTAATGTTCGATGTGGCAACACTGGTGACGCAGGTCTTGGAGGGAAGACCAGTGAACATGTGAATCACCATCAGCTCAGGTATGTTTGGAGTGCCTACTTTAGTGAAACCGATTTTGTGCGTTCTGACAATCAGTGACAGAACTTCGAGCAACTGTGTATGATCAGGTTTTCCTTCAGACTTGGACACAGCTCAATGGAAACGTTAACAGAACCCAGCAACTCCACTGGGATAGTGTTTTATCAAGGGTTCAGATGTTTCGGTGGTATAAGTTATTTTCACAAGGAAGAGAGTCAATTAAAAATTAACATCATAGTGGATGACTTAAGGTTTCAAAAACCGATGAAAATGTCGCAAGAGTCTGATATCTTGTGCTTGGAGATCTTCGGTACCAAAAGGATTTTGAAATATTTTGCGAAAAGGTCATGTGTGTGAGACCAAATATGAAAATTAACTGAGTGTTGAATCATGACAGTGCTGCTTCTCGCACAGGAACAAAATTTCAATAAATCGTTTTGTAGCTCCTTAGCCACTTATTTGCCAGGACATCGTTCAGGGTCCCTTAACAAAGTTCAGAAGGAGGGAACGGACCAGCTGAAGGTCACATGCTCATAGGCTCTACCAAATTCGGGTCATGTAAATAATTGATGGAGCACCTACAGATAATACATTCTGTCAAGAAAGTACCGGGAATTGATCATTTAAAAAACCTGTTTAAAAGGGGATTCGAAATTATTGTTGTCGCTAAGTTGGTACAACTTTCTTCTATACCCACGTGGAGTTTGATTGTCATCTCTCATCTAGTTTGTTTACAGTACGCCATTTTGTTAGTTCATCTCAAAGGTGATTTGCGATTTTACGATGGATACAAATATTGAACAAAGAATCTGTCTCAAATTTTGCATTGCAAATGATATTTCGTGTGCTAAATCGCTGAAAATGCTACAGAGGGCTTACGTTAAATTGACTTTATAAAAAAAAAAAAAAAAAAAACGTGCATATGAGTGGTACAGTGCATTCAAATGTGGTCGAGGTGTGGTGGAAGATTTGCCTCGCTCTGGTCAGCCATCAACGATTTCAACTAAACTGAACATCGCTAAAGTGAAGAAAATTGTGTCTGAAAATCGTCATTTAGGTCTGAGAGAGATTGCCGCCAAATCTTCTGTGTCTCACGAATCGATTCGTATCATTTTAAACGATTGTTTGGGCATGGCACGCGTTGCAGCTTGGTTGGTTCCGAAAGACTTGAATTTTCTACAAAAACTCAATCGCGTAAGGATTGCTGAAGACATGCTAGAACGAGCCAGTTCCGACCCCACATTCATGAAACGCATTGTAACTGGTGACGAGACGTGGGTTTACGAGTTTGACACTCAAACCAGTCAACAAGCTTCCGAATGGCGCCTTCCAACTGAACCGAAACCTAAAAGGGCACGTCAAACTCGATCAAAACTGAAGGTCATTTTGACAGTTTTTTCCATTATCGCGGTGTCGTGCACTCAGAGTTCTTGCCACAAAGTCAGATGGTAAATAAAGACTATTATCTGAGCGTTATGCGGTGTTTGAGAGAACAAATACGGCGAAAAAGGCCAGATTTGTGGAACGACAACTCATGGATTCTGCACCACGATAACACACCAGATCACAAGGCCATTATTGTGAACGAACTTCTAGCCAAAAACTCAATAAATTCCATCGAACAACCACCGTATTCACCTGATCTGGCTCCTGCTGATTTCTTTCTTTTTCCAAAACTCAAGTTATCACTTCGAGGCACCCGTTTTCAATCGATAGAAGACATAAAGGAAATTCGATGTGACAAGTGACATCGATTCCTAAAAGTGCCTACAAAAACTGTTTTGATGATTGGATTATTCGTTGGCATAAATGTATAATTTCAGAAAGGGCCTACTTTGAAGGGCGATAAAATAAAATGGATGAATAATTTTCTTTTATTGGCAAATTCCCGGAACTTTCTTGAAACAATATATTTTGTTGTTTGCTTGTTTTTTTTCGAGTGTGTGTCGCAGTATTTTAGGTACTATCGAGCGTGGAATATCTAGTGACAACAGCCATACCGATTTTAGACTGCATTCAATTGATGAACTAATATATCTTTAATTCGGTCAGCAGAGGTTGTCCTCGTACCGGTGCGTTTAAACTTGTTCACTATTTATGTATGTCCATTTGAAGTATTTTTTTTTTTTTCCGGGCTTGTAGGCTTGGTCGAAAAGTAGGATTTGCTCCTGATGTTTTGCTCAAAACTGTGATGAGCATCATCAAACGTGTCAAATTGTTCAATAGTTCAAATTGTTCACTATTGTTTAATTGTCTTATCAGTAGGTCCAGGTTTATGAAATCGGCGATCAAATCTCGTCCAAATCTCACTCTGCAATTTCCACATTCAATGATTATCCTGCACATTTAACATCACTCTGTTCATCAGGTTTAACTGTGCCATAATGTCAATACATCGTTTCCAGCAGCAACAACTATACTATTTGCTCTACCTGTACTTTTGCTGTTTCTACAAAATCGAAACTTAATTTCTGAACAGTTGTATATTGTATGAAAGTTGCAATACATTAAATATGGAAGCATTGAATATTAATAGAATCAACATATGCTTACATATGACACTAATAGAGAAACACGTTCTCAAAATCAATACCAATTTCACTAATTATATTATTATTATAATTAGTGACAAAATAAATCCAAATGTTCTTTAATGTTCTATTAAGGTAGAAAAATATTCTGTAACATATAAAAGAGGGAAATTGAGCGGTAAACTGGCCTGAAAGTGTTGCTTTTAAAAACTGCCTATCTAAATAAAATAGTAGAAAAGAACAGTCAAGTTCTCCTAACAGTGTAGGCAACTTCTTTATCACATCCGCTTTGCGGTTCAAGAATACTTAAAAATGTATCTGCCTAGGTTGTAATAATGACCATCTACAGTAAAAGGAAGAGACAAATGAGAAATATTTACATACTACAAATACATGAGCTTTTAATTTCCATTATTAAAAAGCTTTTGTCTAATTATATTAATAATAACATTGGTTATTAATAAAACAATAATATAAACTAGATGCAAAACAAATAATAGAATTATAACAATAAATAATGTATACATTATTATTATTATTATTATTATTACTATCGTTGTTGTTGTTGTTTGGTTTTTTTTTGCTAAACTAATAATAGTGAGATAAAACGTGATTCGTATAACGTGGATTTGCAGTGCTTAAGGTTATGGGCAGAGACTTGTTAATGTTATCTTAGACTGAACACTGCGTTACAGGAACTTAAAACTTCAATTGAAAATAAATGTATGATAGAACAAATACTTTAACTTAAAAATATGCAATGTACTCATTAAATCACCTCTGTTTTGAAGTGATTCAGGCGCTCCAGCAGTTTGAAGTTCATAATTAATACGTTTATTCTCCAATTAAAGTTTACGAAAAATTAATACACTGCATGGAAATACGAAATTAACATACTGTATTCCTTTATTAGTTTATTAATATAGCTGCGGAGAGACAGATTCTTTTAAATTTGGTTCAGAGACCCAGAACGACACTCCTTGAGGCGTTTTTTTCAATCCCCAGGAACTCAATTCTGGCGAATAATGGGCTGAGGAGTCACAGAAATGTTCATACTGACCAAAAACGGTTTATTGCACTTTTGTTGCTGTGTGAGAAGCAGCACTGTCAAGTTGAACCTCACTTGATTTTTATGTTTGGTCTCACATACATTCCCTTTTTGCAAAATATTTCAAGAACGTGTCGGTACCGACGATCTCCGCAATACGGCTACAGGTATCTGCGCGCAAGACCGAACTAAAGATGAATTGCAACCAAAATGGCATATAGAAAAGAAAATTGGCCACGGTTACGTTTTATTTTGTATCTAAGTATTGGCTGCCTCCATGGAATGGATAAAAGATTTAAAAAAATGAAAATGAGGACATACAAATTTCCCGGATTTTGTTCTTTCGTTTAACCTATTAAAATATAATAAATATAAGAAACTAGATATTAATATTATTAATGAATCATTCTAATTTGCAAATGATGTTTGATTGTCAGCCTGGGTCTATGTCAACTTGGATATTTTTATTTTCGTTCTACTTTCAATAAAAGAAGATCAGTTCGATCTGTAAAATTAATGTGACAGTGATTCCTTCTCGTACACCGAAGCATTTAGCCTAAAATACGAGATCTATATAAAACAATTATGATAAAATTAGTCATTAGCAATTGAAGGTTTGTCTATTGTTTTTGTTTTACGTTGCTACATTACTACGTGGTTCAGTTATAACTGAAAGCTTTTTCTAGAAATCTTGGAATTGGGAGATTCAGTTGAAATGGTGATGATGCCAATTTATTGGTCTGTTAAACTTGTTGTTCAGCGAGTCAAACATTTGTAGATATGACAGGGAGTATTTGAAATTACTTTCTCTATCACTTGTGTAGAATTTAATAGTAGGACAGAAGATATTGTGTTCCACTAAAAAATTCGATACCGATATTTCGCCAAAAAATACATATTCTGAGGACCCCTAAATCCCCAAAAAGTGATTTTAGAAAAAAGTCCGCGCGCGCGAAACGCCAGTTAAATACCAAACTGCGTATTTAGTTCAGTATCTTTCAAGGATGCGACACAAAGATTTTCAGGAAAGTTCCCCTTCCAAGTTACCCTTTACATGAAACATTTTTCGTAATTTTCGATTTTCTAAAAAAATTCTTTTAACGAATTTGATTAAAATAACATATGTTAAAGACATTTACATGACAAATAAAATTTATATCTTGAATTTTTGTGAATAGTCCCTGAAGTCCTCTTCATTCTGCATGACTTTTGCATAACTGGTAAACCGTAAGAAATAGACAAAAACTTACTGCAAACTAAACATAGATCTCGCTAAAATACCCAACGTAGTTGTTTGTAGAGCTATCCATTTCCGAGATATTCCCTGTTATTAGTTTCAGTTTTTAATTACTTATACTTCTCACAAAAAGGAAGACCTCATCCGTTTCAATTCTCTTTTGTTTTATTCTTGGCCATGGAAAGAGAACCGAATTTGACAATCACATAGCGACAGTTTTTAAAAGAGTTGAGTATCGCGTTAGCCAAGGGTATTCCTTTATTTCCCTTCCATTTATAAGGAATTAAGTAATAAGTATATTTCTGGCGATATTTATCTTTTATTAGCATGATGTAAATAATAAAATTGCCTTTTATAAGAATAGCTTTTTTGCAGAACAGAAACTAGATAGAGAAACAGATGTGAATGGAACACATCAGACCTTTTAAGAGTAGTTTGAAGTAGAATTGGTAAAAAATATCATGTGAGTGTGAAACATAAGATTTTTACTAAGTGGAGCCAAAATGTTCTCAGCATTTGCGAAAAGGTGTTGCTCCTTTATTTTGCAATAAAGATTTGCACTGTTATTATTATTATTATTATTATTATTATTATTATTATCATCATCATTATTATGAGTGTTGTTATGTAGTAAGCTTACAACTAGCATAATTACATACATATTTAACACATTTCCATGGGCAGCTGAAATGCATTTGAGTCAAAATCCATCTGAATACGACCCGCTTTTCGTGTGTTAAATTCAGTACGAATTACCTATATTAATTTTGAGTATGTAAGGTCGAGAATACAGCAACTTTGGAGGTTAAGGCATGTTTTTGAAATGAATAATTACGAGATCATGGAAACGAGAGAAATGGCTCTGGCATGTGTTTATTACACCAGTTCCTGTCAAGTTTATTGAGGAAATCATCTAACAGCTTTGGCGTATTCAATACGATTCGAATACGCAGGTGTTTCCATGCAACATATTTCGAACCATTCCATTCCGCTCCTACTGTCTTAGAGGATTGGATATCCAAGATTCATTAGGATTTGAATCTACGTTTCCATGCGCAATATGTACTCAAAACAATTTCAGTTCCCCATGGAAACGTGGCAAGTATTAATTAGAATGTAGGTACCTAGACTAAATCGTGATAAAAACATAACTTTAAGATCAACATACTTGCTCATTCCCGATGAGAAAATTACTTAAAATGAAATAATGTTTGCTACGAGAACACCAGTATTTCACTTGTATCAAAAATGATTTGTATTCTTTTCAAGTATGTGCATAAGGTGTAGAAAAATCCTACTTTTTATTTTGTTCACCACCTGAAAAAATGTGATTAGTCCTTAAATGTTCTCAATATTGTCGCACAGCAATGCATAAGGGGAAGTTTGCATAACATACGAGGTGTGATCAAACAGCTTCCGGAATGGCTTCACAACAATGCTTACAATCAGATTTCTTTAATTCTTATCCAAATTGTATATGCAGCGTTCCTTTCCGATAAAAATGAGAGGTCACGTGACTTCCTGTGACCATGCAGTGACAAAGTAGACGCTCTGAAGTGAACACTGGTTTTGCATGTGCTGCGATTTTTCCGCGTGGCAAAACATTTGAGTGGTTTTCGAAATTTGAAAGTGGTGTGACATCAGTTAAAGATACAGATTGTTCGGGGAGACCCTGTTCCAGCAAAACTGATGAACATATTGATCAGGTGAGGGAAATGGTCTTAAATGATAGGCATATTACAATAAGACAACTTTCTGACTCATTAGGACTTAGTGTTCAAAGCATTTAGAAAGACAATTTGGACGTGAGAAGAATTGCAGCCAAGTTCGTGCCCCGCTTCTTTCAAATGACCAAAAGGTAAGCCGTGTGAAAGCCTGCACAGATCTTAAAGAACAGTTAATAAATGACCCCCAATTTATGGAGAAGATTATAACTGGTGATGAAACATGGATGTATGGATACGATCCAGAAACGAAGCAACAATCTTCACAATGGAAGAGTTCTTCATCTCCACACCCGAAAAAGGCCAGACAAATTTGATCCAAAGTGAAGTCAATGATGATTGTGTTTTCTGACATTAAAGGCAGTGCGCATAAGGAATTTTTGTCACAGGGTCAAATAGTGAATCAAGTTTCTCCAAACAAGTGCTGCAAAGATTAAGGGAGAATATGTGATGCAAACCGCCGGTAAAATGGAGGAGTGATGACTGGTTCCTGCATGATAACAATGCGCCCGCGCACAAAGCCGTTTCTGTTCGCCAATTTTTGGATAAAAGTAGGATGAATACTGTTCTCCATCCTGTCTATTCTCCAGATTTGGCACCAGTTTTTTCTTTTCCCGCAGCTTAAAATGCGGCTCCGAGGACACCGTTTTGAGGACAATGATGTCATCCATTGCAAATCACAGAAGGCTCTGAACGTGTTGAAAGAAGAGGACTTCCAGAGGTGCTTCCAGCAGTGTCAGAAGCGCTGGGACAAGTGTATCAACTCCCAAGGAGACTCCTTCGAGGGTGACACTGCACATTACACATAACAAACTGTTGCGTAGTATTTATGACGTCATTCCGGAAACTTTTTGATAACCTCGTATACAAGGGTGCACGACGGATTCCAATCCCATTGTACCAACGACTTTCTCTATCTGTTATGCAAACTATTCTTACAAAAGATTATTATTTTCTGTACTTTATGCTAATGCAGATAAAAATTAGCAGAAATGGTCTTATTACTTGCTTCCTGTAAGTAAAAGGGAAATAAGAGAATACACGAGGCTAAAACGACAGTAAAATATTTGCATTCCTGTTTCTATGCAAGTGACATTGAAATTTGGTTCTGTTTCCATGGCCAGGAGTAAAACAAAGAATATATGAAACCAATGAAGACTTTCAATTTGAGAAAATTTAAGTATTTAAAAATTGAAGCTAATAACAGGGAATATCTCGGAAATGGTTAGCTCTACCAAAAAAAAAGGTGTATAACATAAATTGTGTGTTTTAATGGGATCTAGTTTTTTGCGGTTTACCAGTTATGCAAAAGTCATTCTAAATGAAGAGTTCTTCAGTGGTCATTCCCAAGAAATTTAAAATAATTTGTATTGGCCGTGTAAATACTATTAATACACCTGCGGTATTTTAATCAAAATAGATTCATTTTGAGAAAATTGAAAATTTCTAAAAATGTTTCGTGTAAAGTGTAGTATTGGGCGGGGGGATTTTCCTAACAATCTTTGTGCCGTACTATTGAAAGATAGTAAACTTAAATACCTACCAAGTTTGGTGTTTAACGGAATTTCCGTTTTAAGTTATGCTGTCCAAGACACACACACTCAAAACATGTGTTTCCGGTGAGGTCTCGGTATCGAATTTTGGGTGCAATGCCTTCTCTACCTACTACGTACATTGTACATACGTGCTAGAGAACCTGTTGAAGATGTGTAGCACAGTCAATGTGTATTAACAGAAATGAGTTTAAAGTTGCAAACGTAAGAAGTTATTCTGAAGGAATGGTAAGGGTTAAAATCCGATTGGTGACTAAAAGGTTTCCGCAACTCATTTTGGGAGATAAACAGACAAGAGATACAGTTAGAAACTGAAAGCAAGCATGTAGACTACTGTAAAGAGAAAGTAAAGTACACACTTGCTGTGATTGCAGTTCGCCCGAGGGTTCGGAAAGACGCGGTTCATCCTTTTTAACAAGTGCAATAAAGTGTTAGAGCAACGAGCCAGGGCACTCCGAAACCTCTTGATCTCCGGTGCAGTAGGGCCCGCCGACACAATGGCGCAGGTAAATATTGGAACAACTGCCCGCTGTCCTGCATAACAGCTATGTGTTTGAAGTGCTCGCGGCTCTTTTTTATTTTTATTTTGCCCTTCCCGGCTGCGCTTGTTTGGACAGGACTAATGGGAAAACAAGCTGGGCCAGCCGACTGGGCGGTGTAAGGTAATCAGTCAGCCTTTCTTTCATAAACACATACACCCTGTATAACACCTTCTTCATAGCTTGCTGTAATTAGCAACGATACGACTTCCATTCCCAGCAAGGAAACAGAAATATGTACAGTGCACAATTACATGTTGCCATATGCAGTAGCACTATAAAGCAGAAATAATTGACAGTCTACATGCACAGCATTTCTGAAAGGAGCGGTATGAATTGTTGCCTCACAATGTCATTAAAAGACAATATTTGTATTTAGATTTTAAAAAATCTGTTGTGATCCATTCACATGACTTTCTCTACATCTCTGTAACAAATTATTGATAAAAGGTTTATTCTTCCATTTACTTAATGCCTACCGAGAAAAAAAAATCTTAATTCCTTGTAAGTATAAGGGAAATAAGGAAATACACTATGCTAAACTGACGTAAAATGTTTTAAAATGTGGTTGCTATGGAACTGAAATCCGTTTCTTTGCGTGACCAGCGGTTGACAAATTCCCGTATAAGAAAAGTATAAGTATTTTAAAACTGAAACCGATAACAAGGAATCTCAAAAACGGTCAACTCCACGAAAAATATGGATATAATATAAATTGTGTATGTTAACAAGCTCTATATTTTTGTTAAGTAAGTTTTTGTCTATCTGTTACGGTTTACCAGTTATGCAAAATTCCGCAAGATTCATCCAGAATAAAGATGTCTCAAAGCCTATTCCCAGAAAATTCAAGATATACAATTTATTTGCTATGTAAATATCTTTAATATACGAAATTTTAATCAAAATCGTTAGAGCCATTTTTGAGAAAATCAACATTTTTGAAAATTTTTCCATTAAACAGTAGTTGGAGTTGGGGGATTTACTTGAAAATCTTCACGTCGCATCCTTGAAAGATACTGAGCTTAAATACCAAATACCTTTTTTGAGCTATGCTGCCAACAGAAATACCACACACACACACACACACACACACACACACACATACATTGACAGACAGACATAAACACACACACACACACACAAACACATGGACATTTTTCTAAAAATGCTTTCTTTTTAGATTCAGGGGCTCTTAAAACATATATTTCCGGTAAAACCTCGGTATCGAATTTTTGGGTACAATACAATACCTTCCCTATACGCTATATACATGGTACGTGTAGAGAAAGTAAAAATACGATTTAAAATGCTATGTAAACATAGTAATTTGACCTACGTAGTTATTCACAGTGAATATTTTCAGTTTTTTTTAAACCTGACTATCAAGGTTAACACACAATATAATGCAAAATTTGCAAATCTAGGAAACAAAATTAACCTTATTTATTGCTTAATTTCTTAACTGATAAGGGCATTATGTTAGGATGCCATGCTGCAGAATTCGTGGAAGTTATCTAACAAACAATTGTGAGCTCAATAAGTGGTGTTAAACGTAAAGACAGTGTTGTTGCTTAGTTGCAAACGAGGCCCAGGTATGAATCTTTGTCAGTATTCGTATTTTATCTCAAACGGGTTGCATTTAGCCCAGTTTCTTACTTTCTCAACACATACTATATACATAGTATATAGAGAAAACATTGCATTCCACCCAAAAATTCAATACCGAGATTTCACCGGAAATACATTTTTGGGTCCCCCCGAATTCAAATAAAAAAGCATTTTAGAAAAAGGTCCACGTGTTTCTGTGTGTGTGTCTGTGGACAGCATAGGTCAAAAACGAAAAGACCGTTGAATACAAAATTTGGTATTTAAGTTTGGTATCTTCCAAGAATGGGACTCGAAGATTTTCAAGAAAATCCTCCCACCCCCAACTATCCTTTACATGCAACTTTTTTCGAAATTTTTAATTTTCTCAAAAATGGCTCTAACGCTTTTGATTAAGATGCCGTATATTATAAATATTTACCTGACATATAACATTTATAACTTGAATTTTCTGGGAATAGCCTCTGAAGACTATTTTATTCTGGATGAATTTTGCGGAACTGCTAAAACTTACCAGACAAAAAATGTAGAGCACGTTAAAACATAGATACAATTTATGCTATATACATTTTTTTCGTGGAGTTGGTCGTAATTTGAGATGTTCCTCTTTTATTTTTTTTTTTCAACTTTAAAAAACTTATACTTTTCTCATACGGGAATTTGTCAACTCCTGTTCATACAAACAAAGGAACTTCAGTCACATAGCAACCAGCTTTTGACAAACACTTTAACTTATGGTACTCCCTTATTTCGCTTCTACTTACAAGAAGCAAATAATAAGACTATTTTTTTCTCGATTAGCATAAGTAAATAGAAGCATAAGTTTTTTAACAATAATTTGTTGCAGAGATGTAGAGAAAGTCATTAGAATGGAACACATTAGATATTTTTTTTTATTGTTTTGTTTTTATAGTGTTTAACTCTCACTTTTACTACTCTGTCACCGCAGGCGATGTCTTATTTTCCATAAAAATGACTGACAGCCGAGGAACTTAAAATTAAAATAAATGGAATTTTAAGTTCCTCGGATATTCCTTCAGGCTTGTATTTAAATATCTTTTCATCTTATCAGATACATGGAATGTAGATGGAGCACCGGTGTAATGGATGGCGGGGGAATCGGAGAACACGGAAAAGCCGCACTCCTACGTCGCTTTGTCCACCACAAACTCGCATGCGGTCGCCTTGGTGAGAGGTGAATAGTCTAACCACTCTGCCAAGGCGCGGCTCTCAACCTAGTGAGCTTCTTAGTGGCCAAATGAGGAATTATTTTACTGAAATTTGGCCGTCCTGGGTCTCAAAAGTCTCGCATAAAGGGTCGTGATCCAAAAAATCTGATGTGTTCCATTCACATGACTTTCTCTACATCTCCGCAACAAATTGTAGTTAAAAAACTTATGTTTCTATTTACTTCATGCTAATCGAGAAAAATTAGCAGAAATAGTCTTATTGCTTGCTTCCTTGTAAGTAGAAGCGAAATAAGGGAGTACCATAGGTTAAAGTGATAGCCAAAAGCTGGTTGCTATGTGACTGATGTTCCTTTGTTTGTATGGACAGGAGTTAACAGATTCCTGTTTGAGAAAGTATAAATATTTCAAAGCTGAAACGAAAAACCAGGAATATCTTAAAAACGATCAACTCCACGAAAAAAATGTATATGACATAAATTGTGTTTTATCGTGAGCTACATTTTCTGTACAGTAAGTTTTTGTCCATCTCTTACTGTTTAGCAGTTATGCACAATTCCGTAAAATTCATCCAGAATAAAGTAGTCCATAGATGCTATTCTCAGAAAATTCAAGATATGCATTTTATTTGTCAGGTAAACATCTTTAATATACGATATTTTAATCAAAATCGCTAGAGCCATTTTTAAGAAAATCAAAAGTTTGAAAGTTTTTCCATCTAAAGGTCAGTTTAGGGTGGGGGGATTTTCTTGATTTTGCGTCGCATCCTTGGAAGATACCAAACTTACCATACTTAAATACCAAGTTTGGGCTTTAACGGTCTTTTCGTTTTTGAGCTATGCTGGCCACAGACACACACACACACACACACACACACACACACGTGCACACTGACAGACAGATAGACACACACACGGACATTTTTCTGAAAATGCTTCTTTTTTTTTATTCAGGGAGTCTCAAAACACGTATTTCCGGTGAAATCTCGGTATCGAATTTTTGGGTGCAATACAATACCTTCTCTATACACTATGTACATAGTTCGTTTAGAGAAAGTGAAACGTCACTTCCACCGCTACTCTGCTCGTAATTCCTTGAAGATGGTAATTAGGCTTTGCCTGCCACGCCGTGAGGAGGGAGGAGCAAGATGTAGAAGATGGAGAACAATGATGATGATAATAACAACAACAGAATGTAGAAGAAAACTTTCCAAACTATTTATAAAAATTCAATAAATACCTTTTATTTAACATGTCATTATTAAAAATAAATATCAACAAAAGCGTTGATATTTATTCTTCTCACTCTAATGATATAATTGGAAAGCTGAATCAACTAGAAAAAGCTGATGCGTTCCAATCATATGCCTTTTTCTACCTATTTTGTAATTTACTATTGATATAAAAGCTTATTCTTCTACTTCATGCTAATGAAGCTAAGCATTAGCAGAAGTGGTCTTGTTACATAATTCCTTATAAGTAGGAGGGAAATAAGGGAATACGTCAGCCTAAAACGATAGTCAAATCTTTTAAAAGCTGGTTATTATATAACTTAGTTTCAGTTGTCTTTACACGCTATCTTTACACGGCCAGGAGTAAAACAAAGGAATAAAAATGCTCCGTTCGAGAAAGATTTAAGTACTTTAAAATTAAGCCAATAAGAAGGAATATCTCGGAAATAGTTAACTCCAAAAAAATGTATATGACATAAATTGTGTGGTTTAACGGTATCTCTATTTTTTGCGTTGTATGTTTTGTTTATCTCTTACATTTACCAGTTGTGCAAAAGTCATTCTGAATGAAGGACTTCTGAGGCTTGTGATAGCTCCTTAGTTTGGGATCTCCTACTGGTCAGAGTTGATTTAAAATTTTTTGAGCATGATACTCAGGTTTTCAGAGGGCCGTACCACAAAAAAGTTTTGTGTGAATAATACAGCAGATGAAATAGTAAATGTTGATGTTTATTGTTTCTTATTACTTTGCCAAGAAATCATCTCGTCATTTGTTACTCTTGCAGAACAATTATTGTTCTCGGATAACGACGTGAGACCGTGAATGTTATTGCCACTGTAACTGCGAAAGAAGTACGAAGGAATCAAAAATGCTTGACATGATTGAAAACAACTCAAAGACACCCCAGAACCGACTTTGTTTTCGTTTCTACGTCTTTTTAAAATATACTTCCACCTCTTTCAATGCTACATATTTCTGACAATCTATAATTTACAACGTTGTTTATTCTCTGGGCTTTATGACCATCCCACGGTCGGCAATACCGTTAACCTATTCACTAGTTTGTTGGAATTTCATTGTATTTCAAACAGCGACTGGACGATTTAAACAATCTCTGTCATATGTTACTATCTGCCTGCACTTAGAAACATTTTCTTGCCTTCAGCTAATTTGTTGGATACAAAAGAAATATCCTGTTATATATTTGACTTCTAGACATTACTATAATTTCCCTGGTACCAACATTATTTTCATATCTATTATTATATTGTTAATGAAATTATTATTAATTATTATATTATTAATTTGTGATTATTTTAAATTAATGATCTGAAAATAATCAATCAGTCTCAGGCTGTTCCCAGAAAATTTAAGATATACGTTATATTTTATGTATCTTTAATATACGGTATTTTAATAAAATCATCTGAGCCATTTTTAAGATCATCAAATTTTTCGAAAATGTTTCCATGTAAAGGGTAGTTTTGGATGTGGGGATTTTCTCGAAAATCTTCATGCCGTATCCTTGGAATATGCTGAACTTAATTATAAAAACGTGATATTTATCCTACTTTTCGTCTTTAAATTATGTTGTCTAAAAATACTTTTTTTATTATACCGGGGATTTTAAAATACGTATTTTCAGTGAAATCCCGGTATCTAATTTTGGAAAACATTACCTTCTCTATGTACTATGTAGAAAAAGTAAAAACTGATGACACGGTTGAGATTTGAATAACAGATCTTAGGCCGTCCGAGCAGATGGTGTAACTACTTAGGTTACCATCGCGAGATAAATCTCATCTGATTCAAGTGTCCCGAGCTTACGAAATAAACTTTCAGGATCCCAGAATCCAAAACAACCATTGTTAAACAAACTGCTGTTTGAGTTTCTTCTTTCTGCGAATAGCATAGCTCAGAAACGAAAAGTCGGTGAAATACAGAACTTGTTATTTAAGTTTAGCATCTTCCAAGGATGCGACATGAAGGCTTTCAAGAAATTCCCCCCATCGCAAATGACCCTTTAAATGAAAAACATTTCGAAAAGTTTGATTTTCTCAAAAATGACTAACGATTTTGCTTAAAATACCGTATATTAAAGAGATTTGCATCACAATAAAATGTATATCTTTAATTTTCTGAGAAAAGCCCCTAAAGACCTCTTCATTCTGGATGACTTTTGTATAACTGGCAAACCGCACGATATAGACAAACGTTTGCTATACAAAAAATGTATATCTTCTTAAAACACAGCTTCTGTTATGTACATTTTTTTTTTCGTGGAGTTGACCATTTCTTTGTTGTTAGTTTCAATTTTGAAATTCTTAAACTTTTCTCATATGTGAATTTTCAACTCCTGGCCATACAAAGAAATGAATTTTAATCAATAGCAACCAGCTTTCAAAAGATTTGACTACTGCTTTAGCCCAGTGTATTCCTTTATTTCCCCACTACTTACAAGGAATCAAGTAATAAAACAATTTCTACTAATGTTTTCTCGATTAGCATGAAGTAGAGAGAAAAACAAACCTTTTAACAATAACTTGTTACAGAGATGTAGAGAAAGTCATGTGAAAGGAATACATCAGCTTTTATATCCAAGTAAGGCATTTTCTGGAAATGCAAGATGGAGTTTTTCAGGAACGTTTTCCTCACTTCAGCTTATTCCGCATGGTTCTTTTGAGAGGAGTTCTTTTTTTGCAAAAGCTACTTAATAACCTTTTATGAAGGAGATAATACCGCGACAATTAAATTACCAGAAGTGGTCCTATTATTTCCTTATAGCTTTAAGGGCAATACGTTAGGCTAAAACGATTTTCAAACCTTTTAAGAAAGCATAATTGTATAAGTTCTGTTTGTGGCCTGGAGTAAAAAAGAAAGAAAAACGAACGACGACTTGCTATTTAATAAAAGTATAAGTGCCAACAGGAAAGTTTATATCATTAAACTAGAAATTACATATTGCATATTGGAAATAAATTGTATATTTTAACGAAATCTTTTGTTGTTAGTTTTTGTCCTCATTAAAACGCAATTTATTTCATATACTTTTTTTCGTGTAGTTGACCATTCCTAAGATATTCCATGATTTAACAAAAAAAGTATAAAATACATACTATTTAAAATAAGAGCACAATTAGAAAATGAACTGCCTGCTTCAATCTACTATAAAAATACTCAACATCAACAATGAGAAGTTAGTTTTCAACAATGGAAATTTAAAACTTAAGAATATATAAATAGTTCTGTGAGGAACAGAGCAATTAAAATAACCATTTTAATGTAATGTATTTTAATGTATGTTAACGGTTTTGTGATCAGTACACCTTCTGAATCTGAGGGTTTCACATATATTTTATGCCAACATGCCGAAAACTCTGTAACTGCGATACAAAGGGTTCGCGACGTTCCTACACACTATTTTGTGACTGATAAGGGGAAACTTTTCTATACCTTATGTTCACAAGGTTCAACTTCAGGTGGCCTTAGCAGTACTTAACAGTACTATACCAAGTATGGCAGCGTATAGAGAAATTCAGGGATAATATGAAAGAAATGGTGGCAGCATACACTTCTGCTACAATTAAATTGTATGTCGTTCGTAATCAATGATTTAGTCAGTGGATTGCAACGGCTACATGTACGCAGCCGGCTCCTTGTGAAACCATTCTAAGAAGGTATCTTGCAAAGTCTGCTGAAGACGATTTACAGGAAACTAAGTCAAAACGTGAGGGAAATGCTGTCTATCTGGTGGTTGATGAAACAACATGTATAAAATCCGTAAGTTGGTGGATATTCTTGTTGCAGATCTTATTAGTGTTCACAGGGTACCAGATTAAACTTATACGGGCAGGGAATAGTTGGAGTTGCACTTCAGCTTTTACATTCTAAATGTTGGGCTCACGAATTGCAGCTTTGTGCTGAATACATTAGACTTCGCTAAAAATTTCTGATGAATCCATAGCGAAAACTCCAGCCTGAAGGGCGAGACTGCTGGACTGCCTAAAAGAAGCAGGAACATTTGTTTTATCTGCAGTTCCTGTAATAACGTACAGGGGCTAATGGCTGGAGGCAGGTAAATATCATTGTATGATTTGAACGCAGTAAAATAGTAGATTGGTTTGAAAGATGGTGAGGGCAATGTTGCTGTAACAAACTTAAAGTGGCTGGCTGAAAATGAAGAACTAGTACTTCGACTCAGATCTACAGCTTAAATTTCTGATGGGACTCTGCAATCATATACATGTTTTGGTATCAGTTAATCAAGATGCAGGTTTGGATTCTTCTATCCTCGGTTTTTCAGATGGTTCAAAGTTCAGGTGCAACTTGTAAGCAAATGGCAGGTATATGAATGAACGTATTCCTGCTCTAAATTTTTGGAAGGAGTTTCAGAATTTATATCCAACATAAGCTATTACAGAAGAGTTCTTCCATTTTTACTTCGAGTGTTTCTTGCCAATTGATGTTCCAGTGAAAGAAATATCAACATACGCAGCAATGGTACATAGACAAAGTTTGTCTTCAACTTCTGCCTTATCCTTCTGGCAGAAATATTCCACATCGGTGCCTATCCTAAGTAAGCTGACAATGAAGGCAATTATGGTGCCTCCATCATCTCCTTCAGTTTAGAGAAGCTTTTCTGCTCTCAATTGGATTTTAAACTTTAGATGCTTGTGTCTGATAGAAGAAAATCTGTAATCTTACCTACAACTTGCAATTAATCAAAAGCAACTTCAAGAGAACATCTGAACAGCGCGAGTGACAGTGACAAGGGTGATTAAATGTTCATTCATTTCATTACTACATTGCTTAGTCCCTACAGTGTGTTCTTTATAAAATGTTAATTATTAAGGTACTAAGCTAGCCTGCAAACTAACAGTAGACATAAAAAAAGTCAGTTTCATGATATAACATACCTAAAAGCTGTTTTACTTAATTGTATTGGTATAAAATACACTATTCCGTATTATTTATGCTAAAAAAAATAAAGCATATTAATAAAGCACATTTTGAAAAAATATAAAGCATAATTAAAAAACTTAAGCATAATGCTTGCTCGAGTCATTACGCTTTTGCAATTCTTTATGTTACGACTACCAGTTACCATCAAACCTCTAAAAATATGTATACTCATTACTTAAGTATGAATATTAATGAATGAGACATAGAACAGTTGTTCTACCAATAATGGACACACAACAGTGTATTAATCTATGAAACGTGGGTTATGTGTTTCAAACGCAGTATGCTGCATACTGCCATAGCACTGAAGGAATTATCTGTTCTTGCTTCCCGCGCATGGTCACGCAGTGCACAGTAGGCGATTCGCAGGAGCTTCGAGCAAATTTGCTCTGTCCACTTTACAAAAGCCTGGTGACGCCTAGTATAGTGTGTCACTTTACCTAACAATAGATTGTTAAAATATCTACATTTATTAGGTCCATATTACATAAAAAGAAGCAACGCTAGTTCTAATCGAGGTGAGACAATCTTGGTAAGAGGTCCAAGAATAGGTTGTCTCTCATTACATGGTTTTGATGACAGATTAATTTTGACCAGATTATCTCTTGGCCGAGTATTCAAGATCGGGTTCGATTCCCAGCTGGGATCGAAGAATTTTGCTTTGATTATATTTCCCTGTCATCCTTAGATTCTTAAAGTATACATGTGAGAATGAATGTGTAGATGTGTGTGTGTGTGTGTTTCGAGTTAAATATTCTGAAGTCAAAGCCCCGATATGACCATAGAAATTAAAGGAGATTATAAAACCGAAAGAATACTATTAGTAATATAAAAATAATTATTGTATTACAGTTTTCTACAATACAGTAGTTATCCCTCAATACATATAAATTAAATTCCACCATGTTCTGTATCTTCTTTCGTTAAGTTCTTTGCTGTTCTTATTTCTTCTTGCTCCATCCATTAATTGCTCCGTAGGTTTCCTTTTCTTGTCCTTCCCTCGACCTTCCACCAGGGTATTATTTTTAAAATTCTGCTACTTCCCATTGCATTACGTGTCCAAAAAATGACAATCTTCTTATTTATATTATTTCAATAATGTTATATTTAACATTCATTATTTCCCTAATTTTCTGGTTTTTAATTTATTCCATTATTGATTTCCTTGTTGCCCTCCGCGAAGAATCCATCTCTGTTTCTAGCAATTTATTTGCTTAAATTCAATCTAATGTCCAAGTCTCTGCCCACTATAGCATTACACTTTATACAAAAAATTTGAAAGTCTGGTGTGTTCCATTCACATGATTTTCTCTAGCTTTTCCACAAACAACTTATTTTATAAAAGAGTATTCATTTATCTACATCATGCAAATCAAGAAAAACATTAATAGAATTGGTTGTCTTATTTGTTTCTTTCTAAGTAGAATGGAAATAAGGGAGTGCACAGACTAAATCAATAGCCAAACATTTTAAAAGCTGGTCGGTATGCGAAACAATTGAACTTCGGTTTTCTTTGCTTGCAGGAGTAAACAAAAGAGAGACGAAAAGAAAGATGACTTCCCGTCTGAGCAAAGTTTAAGTAGTTTAAAACTGAAACAAATAACCCGGAATATCTCGAAGACGATTAACTCTACAAAACAAACAAACAAAAAGTATATGACATAAATTGTACGTTTTAACGAGATCTACATTTTTTGTGTAGTAAGTTTTTGTCTATCTCTTACGGTTCACAAGTTATACAAAAGGCATCTAGAATGAAGAGGTCTTAAAAAGCTATTCCCAGAAAATTCAAGACATACATTTCGTTTGTAATGAAAATATCTTAAACATACCTATGGCATTTTAATAAAAATCGTTAGAGCCATTTTTGAGAAAATCATAATTTTCGAAGAGAGTTTCATGTAAAGAGTATTTGGGTGGGTGGATTTTCTGGAAACGTATTTAACTGACTTTTCGTTTTTGAGCTATGCTGCCCGCAGACAGACAGACACAGACACACAAAACACGCACACTAACAGACACACATACGGACATGTTTCTAAAAATGCTTTATTTGGATTCAGAGTGACTCAAAACATGTATTTCTGGTGAAATCTTGGTATGTAATTTTTGGGTGGAATACAATAGCTTTTTTACCACTAAGTGCAGTAGGTAGAAAAGATATTGCATTCCAACCAAAAATTCGATTCCGAGATTTCACCAAAAATACACGTATTAGAGTCCCCTGTACCCAAAATAGAAAAGAGTATTTTTTGGAAAAGGTCCTTGCGTGTGTGTGTGTGTGTGCGCGCGCGCGCGTGCCTGTACCTGTGAACACAATAACTCAAAAACGAAAATTGGGTAAAATACCAAATTTGTTATTTAGGTTTAGTATCTTCAAGAATGCGACACAAATAAATTGAATAAAATATGAAAATAATTTCGAAAATGTTGATTTTCTGAAAAATTATTCTGACGTTGATTAAAGTACCGTAAAAATATTTACAATGTATATCTTGAAATTTCTGGTAATAGCTTCAGAAGACCTCTTTATTCTGCATGACTTTTACATAACTGGCAATAAACCGTAAGATATAGAAAAAGCTTACTACACAAAAAAAATGTAGATTTTGTGAAAACACACAATTTGTCATATAATTTTTTCCCAGAGTTGACCATTTCCGAAATATTCCTTGTTGTTCGTTTCAGTTTTAAAATAATTTTCTCTTTCGGTAATTTGACAACTCCTGGCCATGCAAACAAAAAAACGAATTTCAATCACATGGTTACAGCCGTTAAAGCATTTGACTATTGCTTTAGCTCTGCGTTCTCCCTCATTTCCCTTTTACTTATAAGCAAGCAATTACTATGAACATTTCTACTATCTTCCGTTTATTTTGATTAGCACGGAGTAGAGAGAAAGAAACGATTTGTTAAGAATAATCTAGCAGAATAGCTAGAGAAGTTCATGTACATCAGATATTTTCTTTCCGCAATTATTTTTTCCCCTCAGGGGCTCACCTTGGTGAGTACGGGGGGGGGGGGAATTATGGAGTGTTATTTGCCTGAGCTACCCGGTGATCGGGGGTATAACCGGACCACCCTGCTTCCTGGGGACATAAATAAGGAAACCTGGTTCTCCAGGTTGGGGGTTAAGTATCAGGCTAACAACCTAATCTTGTAAAAAAAAAAAAATATTGTTAAGAAACCTGCACAAGAACCTCGGGATGATTTAATGTTAGCGACTTGGAACGAGAGGACAATGCTGAAACCTGGGAAAATGAAAGAAATAGCAAATGAAATATTAAAATATAAATTAGATGTGATAGCGCTTCAAGAAATAAGATGGGCAGGGAAGGTAGAATAGTTAAAAAAGAATATACAGTATTATATAGTGCACCTAAAAAAGCTGGACTTAATGGTACAGGATTTATTATTTCAAAGGAAACCAAAACGAGTCTAATAGAATTTAAATCAATCAGTGAACGAATCTGTAAAATATGCATTAAAGGTAAATTCAGAAATATGACTATACTATCCATATATGCATCTACAGAAGAGAAAGAAGAGATAAAAAAGGAAGAGTTTTATGAAAGCTTAGAAACTAAATGTAATATTGTAGGTACTTATGATACATTGGTGATACTAGGAGATAGTAATGCACAAGTGGGGAAAAAAGACTATTTAAATGGAGTGACAGGGAATCATACACTACATCAAATAAGTAATGAAAATTGTAATCTAGTTGGACAATTCGCAGTTATAAATAATATGACTATTAAAAGTACCTGCTTCACCCACAAAGAAATAATAAAGGAACATGGGAAATGCCATGCTCAGATATAGTGAATCAAATTGATCATGTGCTAATTAAAGCAAGACATACATCATCAATTATAGATATAAGAAGTTGTAGAGACCCATATTATAGTTCGAATCAATTTTTTGTTAAATTAGAGAATGAGAATAAGAATAAAGAAAATGGAGAGAGTTCAAGAGAACAAACATATACGATGGGATAGAGAAAAAATAGAAGATAAAGAAGAAAAAAAGAAATATAAAAAGTTAATGAGTAGCAAATAAATGAAAAAGGAACAAAAGAAGGTATAGAAGAACAATGGGGGATAATAAAGGAGACAATAAAAGAGGTAGCAAAAATAAGTATAGGTGAAAAGAAAATGGAAAGAAACATAGAATGGCATGATAAAGATTGTGAGCAAGCTATAGAAAAACAGAATATGACTGGGAAAAAATACCCCAGAAAGAAACCAAAAATAATTATGAAGAATACCGCCAAAGAAGAGGAGATGCTAATAACATACGTAAGAAAAAGAAAAGAGAATATTGGAAAACGCGAACCCAAGAAATAGAAATGTTGAAGCAACAGAGTGAGATAAAGAAATTCTATACCGCATTAAAGCAAATGAAACAAGGGAAACAGAATAAAATGAAAGAATGTCTAAGCAAGGAAGGTAACGTTCTTGGAGAAGATAAAGATATACTGAAAAGATGGGCTGAGTGCTACAAAGAACTGTTAAATAAACAGCAAACAATAAATAATCAAGAACAAGGAGAAAACGAAAATGGAAATGAAGAAAGAATGGAAGAAGAAGAACCGGATATTTGGGATGTTAAAATAGCAATACAGAGCCTAAAGAATAATAAAGCACCAGGAGAATATGACATAATTGCTGAGCTAATTAAATATGGGGGGAATGGATTTATGAAAGCAATACATAAGTTAATAATAGAAATATGGAGGAAGGAACAGATGCCTGAAAGCTGGAAGACAGGCATAATATGCCCAATACATAAAAAGGGTAATAAATATCAATGCCATAATTATAGGGAAATTACATTGCTAAACGTAGTATATAAAATATTTTCAAGTATTTTAAATAATAAGAGTTAAAAAATATGCGGAAAATGTATTAGGCGAGTATCAATGTGGATTTAGAAGTGACAAGAGTACAATAGACCAGATATTTGTAATACGACATATAATGGAAAAATTCTCTGCGCATGGCATAGATTTATGCTTTTTGTTTATTGACTTTAAGTATGCATTTGACTCAATTGACTGAGAAGTTCTCTATAACATCCTACAATGCTTTAAAGTGCAACCAAATATACGTAATAAGCCTAATAAAAATGACAATGGAAAATACAAAAGCTAAAGTGAAAGTAATGAATAAGTTAAGTCTGGATTTTAATTATAACACAGAAGTAAGACAAGGTGATGGACTATCTACGACTCTCATCAACCTATCCCTGCACAGAACAGTAGAAAAAATAGATACTAAAGATACAATATTTTTTAAGTCTAGTCAGATATGTGCATATACAGATGACATATTGATTGTGGCAAGAGATAAAAAATGTTAGTTGAAGTTTATGAAGAATTAGAAAGAAGGTCTAATGAAATAGGATAAGAAATAAATGAAAAAAATGTAAATACCTCAAAATGACAGCAGACAAAAGCAAAAGAATAATTTCAAATCTAGTAGTTGGAGATAAAACATTTGAAGGGGTATTCAAATTTAAATATTTAGGAGCACTTGTAAATAATGATAGCAATTTAAACGAGTGCATAAAAGGAAGAATTCAAAGTGAAAATGCAGCCTATTATGCAAATTTAAATCTATTAAAAATAGGCCTATTAGTACAGGGACAAACTACAAGATCTATAAAACACTAATAAGACCAATAGTAACGTATGCTGCAGAAACCTGAACCCTAAACAATGTAGACGAAGAAATACTAAGAAGATTTGAACGGAAAATACTTAGACGAATCTTTGGACCTGTAAAGGATAAAAACCAATGGAGAATAAGATATAATTATGAGATAGAAGAACTAATTAATCAGCAAAATATTGTGAAATTTATAAAGGCACAAAGAATAAGATGGCTAGGACATGTAGAGAGGATGACAGAGGATAGAATGCCAAAAAGAATATTGAAAGGAAGATTGTACGCTAGAAGAAAAAAAGGAAGACAAAAAACAAGATGGTTAGATGATGTGATGGAAGACCTAAGAAAGACTGGAATCAGAGGGTGGAAAAGTAAAGCAGAAGATAGAGATATGTGGAGGAGGATTGTGCAGGGGGCCAAAGCTCACCAAGGGCTGTACAGCCAGAAGAGAAGAACTATTTTTTATTCAAAATTAATAATGATGATGATGATGATGATGATAATAATAATAATAATAATAATAATAATAAAGACCTGTTAGCTCTTCAGATTTAAATCCATGTCAAATACGTCGAATATTCAAAATGTGTTGATCAGGTGCCAACCTTGTACAGATTCAGGGAACACCTTTTATAAAGAAAGGTAAGAGTAGCACATTATTTTGTTTCGAATATTAAGCATTATCTAAAGAAAAACACTAGTTCATCCACAGCTACTGCACGAACGGATTTGCCGTGTAGCAGTGCCGTGGGAACGACAGCCTACCAGCTATGTCATTCAAGAGAAATTCAAGTAATCTGCTTACCAATCTTGAAATGCGGAGTGACTTAAAGATATAATGGATATTGCAGGGATGTATACACAGCTTTCACGTAACGCCATGGTGAAAAAATTACAGGATGGTATTTCTAACTAAAATTGCCTGGAAAAATTATAGATATGGGGGCTCTACAGTTAGCATAAGTGTATATAGCTATAGGGACTAGTTAGCATACGTGTATTGTTATTCAGAGTAATAATGATAGTCAATAGCATTGCATTATGGGGGGGGCAGTAATGGTAATTACAAATCATTGAAATCCGATAGGCTAGTAGTGTAGATTGTACGCCAAGTTGGGCGCAGCGAATAGTAGGCCTGATTACAGTACCGCGCTTGCGCAAAAGGTACCTTGACAGTTCTGGACAGAACATACCAGACAGGCATGGGGAATTCTCTACTAGCGAACTCAAGAGGAAAGGCATGTGTGTCGTCTGAGCTCCCACATTAACGGCCATCAGCACAGGATGTAAATACTAAGTTCTGGCAATGTTAAAAAATTAGTAAATAGCAATGGAATCACTCGTAATCTTTTGGTAGTTTAGTATCAAGCTCCCATTAATAAGAATAGACAAACCAGTGTAATCTCAAGTCTCCAAGTCCGGCACCTATCGTAAGTTAAGCGAGACGAGCTCCTCCATGTTTGTGATACCTATATCCTGTTTGCTGTTAGGGTCGCAACAAAATTACTTTGTATCAAAATAAATAAAAAATCAAATAAAATCTGTATATTAAACCCTGATAGCTAATTTCTTAAACCAGGGTAAAATATCCCAAACTTTATATATTTATTACTACTTATACCAATTACAAATTTAATTATACAACTTAAATTTACAGATATAAACTTAACCTAACTTAGTCTACTTACTTTGTATACCTGTATCACATCAGAATGATTAGCTGCAAGTAATAGCGTTTTTATCATATAATGAATACCATTTTGTAATGAAAGACGAGTATACCCAACCTTAGCAGGCATTGCATTCGGTTTTAGTTTCTTGGAAGTTTAAACACACACTGGTCTATATTTTGCAGCAACGTGACAAAGATAGAAGATATAGAATTGTTCTTTGTGTTGAAGTTGGTCATATCATACCGTATGTGTATCCTTTCCTATCTAAACTCGAAATAAAAAAAAAAAGTGTCGATATAATGAACCATGCGTGTAATGGTAAGATTTAGTAAAACTCTCTAAATTGTATGGCTCTACGTCGTTCTGGCTAGATAGTTGATTAGCACATTCTTTATTCGCGATGGCGGATGTGCGCCAAAGGTTAGAATCCAAAACCATTTTAGATTCGTTGAGAAAATATAATCAATTGTTTTATGATTGCTCTTCCGTAAACTGAAAAGGTGCAATCAGAATGAAAGATGCGTAAGTCGATAAGAGGTATGTTACCTCAAGAGAAGTTGAGAAAACCTTGTGTTTTACCTGGAAAACTCATTTGGAAAAAATCATGACCTTCCAGTATTGATTTCGTAGCTTATACGGAAGAGCACAGGCAAGAGTAACCGTACGGAATTTTAATAAATTTTACTATCGGAGTTTTGCAAGAAAATGAGGATGAGCACAAAGAATGTTTAAGAAATGCAAAATTGCAACGTTTGTGTAATTTGTTTCTTCGTTTTACCTGGTTCATGTGTGCTAACTCAATTATTTAACATGATTTTTTTTTACTTTTTAGTAATACCAAGTTTGTCCTGGAACCCCGTTCGTGGAATTTCTTCCCCGGTTTGCCTCTGTTTTTGGAAATACTCTATATAGCTCCGCAGCCATATTCTCTTGCTCAATAAGGACAACCATTTTTGGTTTGTTGTCCTGATCTTTGTTCCTTTCAAATGACATATATAAGCAAAGCAACCAGAGTAATTGAATCCAAGGCAATTTTTTGCATTCAGTCCATACAATGTTTCTCTTACACCTCTCTTTCCATACTCCTAACCCAAAACTGATCTCCTCATTGGTTAAGGTAAAAGAGCCAAACTTTTCACATATAATCAATAGGAGATGGAGACATCTAGCAAGTTTCTTCCAGTCACTGAGGTAACATGCTTCCGATTCCCGACTCTTTCGCCGCTCACTTTGTTCAATCCAATAAGAGGCCGGGTATGGGTAGAATACACTGGGTATCCTGCCAACATTAAATAAAGAAACGCACTCCAAGGAAACAAAAGCATCGGCAAGTGTTTTTGCTCTTGACTGTGCCTAACACTCCAACTTTAACAAAAGCATTTTTATTGACTTCAAAATTGATTACAAATAATTGGAAACGATTTGAGAACACATTCTATATTGAATGCTCCATGGAAACCGGATTCAAATTGTAATGACCCGGGATAGTTTGAAAAAAATCTAGTGTTCCATTCACATGACTTCTTATATATCTCTGTAACAAAATATTCTTAAAAACATTATTTCCTCTATCTACCCCATGCTAATTGACACATCATAGAAATACTCTTATTACTTAGTTCCTTGTATGTACAAGGGAAATAAGAGAATGTACTAGACTAAAGGGGTTGTCATATTTTTAAAATGCTTGTTGCTATGTGATTGAATTTTGTTCTCTTGGTATGGCCAGGAATTGATCTAGAATTAATAATCTACAATAAGACCGCAAATTTGCTGTGCACTACTAGACAGGGACTATACAAATATTATTGGCTTTGTTAGTCACACTTTGCTCTTTTTAGTTCTACATACATTTGAAAAAAACTTTCAGTCTAACCTTTGAGAAGAATAACTTTCACAGTAGCATTCATGATGAACATTTGATTTCAATATTATGTTTATCTAGCTCTAAGATTGAGCCTAATCTGGATGACATTTTAAATAGCTATCAAGTTAAAGGAGCAAACTTCCACTTAAAGAGAGATTCTGTATTTCAGTTATTCTTCTGAGAACATCACAATCATATAATGAAAAATTTTAAAACAGGCACTTTCCATTAAGTTTTTTTAATAAAAATTTTGAATGTATAATAATTGTTTATCAAAAGAACGTCTCAATCATCACTGCAAACACAATAAAAACATCTAAAACAATGCACTTTTCATTAAATCATTTTATTATAAAGAAGTTTTGAATGATGATATTTTGATATACTAAAGGTTTAAATGCAATAGTTGCTATAAAAGTCCTGATCATTATCTTCTCAAAACTTTATATAGTACCTATTCTTTATGCTTCATATTAACTACTTGTCTACAAAACTAGTTCTGTACATCGTTTCTAATTGTTTACATAGTGGAAGGCTGGTGATATAAAAGAAGATGAGTGACCGAACAGCTGGAACAGCTGGACACTTGGACTAAGCCGAGTATCGTCATTGGTCTAGCATCGAATGTCACACACACACACACCCGCACACCCACACAAAAAGAGTTACATACTATCATTTTTTCTGTGAAGAGTAAGGGTTTGTTAATTAGCTCTAGAGGCAAACTCTGTTCTATCATGCAGCTCAGAGTTAAAAGGGAAATTGATTAGAAATATACAATATGGCAATTACTTTAAGCTTGGAAAGCAAACTTTAATTCTTACATTTTTAAAATAAATAAACAATAATTTATTGTAGGAACAAATGAAATTAAAATCAGAAATAATGGGAAAAAATGAAAATGGCGTGTTATTTATGGACGCTCTTTAACTGCTGTGGTTCTCAGCGTCCTATTCTATATTGGGCGTGAAAGACTGCTTAATTTTGCTCAGAGGCCTCTCTATCAGACTTGAGGTTCTTTTACGTGCAGAAATCTACGACACGGGACCAACGGCTTTACTTCCCTTCCGAAGGAAGCCATGCTAAGGATTTTTACGCCCGAAAAAATCCATCGTCCTCTGCCGGGTTTGAACCCGCGACCTTGGGTATATGAAGTCAGCATGGCAACCATTACACCACGGAGGCCGACAGAAATAATGGGAGGAAAAACAAATAAACAAAAACACACACACACAAGGAAACCAAATACTGTAAACTGAAATAACTTAGCACAAGGGCCCCTTAGGACAGAATTAATTCACATTTTTTTGTAGAGTAATACGCCTACTTAATTATTTGCATTTTGTCTGTGCGACAAGAAAGTGCCAAAACTTAGTTTGAGTGTGGTATATAATCCATCAGGAATTCAGTCTTTTGTGGTGCAAGCTTTTACAGTAAGCCCATGCAGCATCATGAAAAAAGAAAAGAGCAGTGGTCCAGATCAATAAAGCCAATTTTTGTGCTGGAGAATGTATGCTTCTGGCCACATTACCTCTTAAATTGGTTAGAGATAGGCTCACTTCTACTGGTGTATTCTTCTTTATTTAGGATTCAAACTGCGCTCCATAAAAACTGACAATATGCAATTTTATATCTATGAAACTGCATATTGTATTGCACCAGAATACAGACAATGTGTAATTGTTAAAAGAAATTGACACACTGTATACAGGAATAAATTTATTTTATATGTACTATATATATACAAACTTCCAGACTCTGTGGGGATAGGGAATACTTCTAGTTAAAGAGATTAGAATCCTATGGCAGTGGGACCTAGGCCTGCCAACTTTACTGCTGACCTCATGCCCATATACAATGAAATTTGGTTACTTTTGAGTTTAAATATATACAGAAATTGTAAAAATAATAATCCAAAATAGTTTTCTGCCAGTGCCAGGCTCCTTCCAACTTCTACAGAATGGGACCTATACTGACAAACACAAAAAGCGGCAGTATCTACAAAAGAGAAATATGGTTCAAAGATACTTGTAATAATAATAATAATATAATAAATAATATTATGATTTATAGTTATTTAATTTGTATTCTGTGGAACAAGTTAGAGTTTCTGATTGAAGTATTCATTAATAGTGAGTGGTAAATGACTTTTGAGATGGTTCTTAACGGCCATTCTAAATTTGTTGTGATTAAGCTCTTTAACACTGTTTGGAAGATGGTTGTATAAATTTATACCCTGATGGGATATAGACTTAAGATACCTGGTGAGCCTATGAGTGTTGAGATGTATATTTCTGCATATTGGTTTTACTATATCCAGCAAGAATTAACTCTTCTGCATTTTCTAGTTCCAGATATAACAGCCATCCATGCCATCCTTTTTACTTGCCCTCTAATTACATTCACAGCTCCTTTCCTGTGATATATTCAAAGAAGTCTCATTTAATTTGGATTCCAAATATGCTGGAAAGCACCGTTACATTGCTTAAAGTGGCCTACAGCTGCATCAGAAAAAAAATGTGATGACTTTGAAGCAGAATAGAACCTATGTAACACTGAGAATATACAGCAAATATGAATGGAAATTTATCATATGCAAGGAAGTCAAACACCAGAAAAAAAACTTCCTGTGAATCTCTCCACCAGCTCTTCTAAATGAAGCAATGAAAACAGAAACATGAGCATTATTCCAGCCTGAATCTTATTTTATTGCTTGCATGTGTATTTTTTGGTAATGTCTTTCTGATTCATTATTGGGACAGTTTCTCAAACATGCTTGAAGACCTCTGTTTGCTGTCTTTTAACATAAACATGTTTAGAAAGTTTACAAATTTCTTCAATGCAGGCTAGTAACAAATCTCTTTGTTCTTCAATTTGAGCTCTTCCATTCTGCACTGATTTCAGTGACATAGTGAATAGGCCTGATGATTTGTAATGTATATTTTACTCAGATGTGGAGATTTTTTCATAGCTTGACTGCATGCACTCCTCTTCATTCTGGTCACAATTTATCTAATTTGTGGAGATTTTTTCATAGCTTGACTGCATGCACTCCATTTCCATTTTTTTTTCTTCATTCTAGTCACAATTTGTCTAATTGAGATATAAACCCAAGAAATTAAGTTTTAACAAGTACTTGTTTCCTGAGCAATTCAGCCTAAAGAAACTTAATATTTTCATGCACAATTGTGTGGAATTTCAACTTGGAGATGTACATTAATATAATGTAATTCTGCAGCTTAGAAAAAGTAAGACACGATTATGTTGCTTTATTCTGTATAAGGGATGCAATGTCTCTTTTAGAGCAATCACCAAATTAATTAGAGGATACATTTCTCTAAGATTTTGATTCTCCTATGTACTACTTTTAATTTATTTGGAAGGTATATTAGTTCTATTTATATACGTAATCAGTTAAGCCTCAAACGAAATATTTTTCTATTCCAATAAAATCTTATTAACCATTATATTTTTCCTATCATACCTGATTCAAACCTCATTGACTTCTCCATCAATGAAAATCCTTTTGCATACATCTCTCCCTGGGGTCTAATATGATATTTAAATCACCTTCAAAGAAATCCAGGACTTCAGGTTTGTCTTCTGAAAGTCTATGGTTGATGATGTTTTCCCTGACTTGCAAACAGTTAATCCTTTTCTTCTTGCTGCATTGACAATCAGTTGTAACCTCTTAAATTGAGACTTGGGAAGTGCTTCTGCAACACATTTTCTGCACTTTCAAAAATGCTGCCTAAATCTAAAAGCTATTGTAGAAATCATAGCAAATCTATTAAGTACTGCTTTCAATGCATCCAGTCCCGATTCCTTACACATGTTTGTACATTCTACACTTTGCCTTAATAGTTCTGTTCCTCATATAATCTTCTTAGGTTAGACCTTTCCTTCTCTCTTAACAGCATTTTCTTTATTTTTACATTTATTTTCCAAGGCAATCTTTTTCTCTGCCTATATTCATGTTGTACTTCTGCTGAAGAAAGCTGAGTCTTTCTATCAGCTGAGAGCAATGTCATTAAAATACCAAATTTGGTATTTAAGTTTAGTATCTTTCAAGGACTTGATACCAAGATTTTGAGAAAACTCTCCCCATCCCAAACTACCCCTTACGTGGAAAAAATTTGGAACATTTTTATTTTCTCAAAAATGACTAACGATTTTGATTAAAATATTATATATTAAAGATATTTCGATGCAAACAGCCTCTGAACAGCTCTTCATCCTGGATGAATTTTGCATACTGTAAACCATAAGAGATAGACAAATGCAAACTACACAAAACATGTAGATCTTGTTAAAACAACAATTTATATCGTATTCATTTTTTTCGTGGAGTTGAGATATGCCTTATTGGTTTCAGTTTTATCATCATCATCATCATCAACTCTTCATGGATTAGGAGAATTCTCCTGTTCCGGCCTCAAATTTCTTCCCATCTTTTAATTGGTCTTCCTATCATTCTGTAGCCTAGAGGTTTATATTTGTACAACTGAAATGGAATGCGAGAGTTATCCATTCTTTGTAAATGACTTTTTCATTTTTCTCTATTTATTTGTATCCTTTCTTTTAAGGAAAATATGTCTAATTCTTTCCTTATGTCTTCATTTCTAATGTATTCTTGTCTGGTGCATCCTTTTACTGCTCGGAGATATTTCATTTCTGCTGCTTGTATTTGGTTCCAATCTTTCTTTTTAAGTGTCCATGTCTCCGAACAATATAATAGAACTGGAACAGCCATTGTCTTATAGAATTTTAGGTTTTTATCTTTTCGGGTTTTTCTTTTCAAGGTACGAGCTATTACACCACAAATATATTGGAACTTACTCACTTTATTATTTATTTCTTCATTGTTTGTTTTAAATCTTACATTACAACCCAAGTAATTAAATTTTCCCACCTGTTCTAACACTTTATTATTTAACACTATCTTTGATCTTTTTATGTTTTCCTATAAATGATTTTTCTATTGATATACTTAAACCATAATCCTGGATTTTCGAAAATAGTTCCAAAATGGCTCTAACAATTTTGATTAAAATTTTGTATATTAAAGATATTTACCTGACAAATAAAATGCGTATCTTGAATTTTCTGGGAATAGTCTCTGAAGACTACTTTATTCTGGATGAATTTTATGGAATTTTGCATAACTGCTAAACCATAAGAGATGGACAAAAACTTACCACACAGAAAATGTAGAGCATATTAAAACACAGTTTAAGTCATGTACATTTTTTTTGTGGAGTTGATCGTTTTTGAGATAACCCTTGTTTTTGGTTTCACCTTTAAGAAACTTTTACTTTTCTCATACAGGAATTTGTCAATTCCTGTGCACACAAACAAAGGAACTTCAGTCACATAGCAACCAGCTTTTGACTATCACTTTAACACATGGTACTCCCTTATTTCGCTTCTACTTACAAGGAAGCAAGTAATAAGACAATTTCTGCAAAGTTTTCCTCAATTAGCATGAAGTAAACAGAAACCTAAGCATTTCAACAATAATTTGTTGCAGAGATGTAGAGAAAGTCATGTGAATGGAACACATCAGATTTTTTTTAAATGTGACTAACATTTTCAATCAATTCCCCCCCACTTTAAATTAACCTTTGAACATGAAAAATGTTTTGGAATATTCAAATTCTCACAAATAACTCTAATGATTACGTTAAAATGCCACATATTAAAGATTACATGACAAAATGTATATAATGAATGATCTGGAGATCCCCTTCATTTGGAAGGAATTTTGTACAACCTGGTGTAGCTGATGCTAAGTGATAGAACAAAACTTACTACACAAAAAATGTAGATTTCTTTAAAACATAAATTAATTAATTAAGTAATCTCTCTCTCCCCCCCAACTCCACCTCGACCTCTCCCTATCTCTCTTTGTAAGTTATTTCTGAGATTTCCATTGTTGATGGGTTGAATTGTTCAATATTTGGTTATTCTTACAAGGTTCTTCAATGTCAGTAGTAACACACAATAACATGAAATAATATCCAATTGTTAAATGATTGACCACGCCATTCTCTTTGAGTCTATAACAAAATATGTACAGTGGGCATTTATGCTAAGTTTTATTTTAATTAAAGCAAAGTAAACAGAAATATAAATGTTTGTAATAGTTTGTATACCCACTAATAAACAATAGACAACCTGGGTTGATGTATAGTCATATTCTTTGTATTGTTGTGTAATACAAATAAATACATTCAAAAAATACAGGGTTTGAGAAAGTCAGGTGAAAGCAATATTTCCTTTTCTTTTCTTTCTTACCTTAACAGCTTTATTACCTTTCAAAAATATCACAAATTTTAGACTTTTATGGAATGCTTTAGATACAAGAATCTTTCTAATTTCATAGCTAATGAATGAATTAAGCTTACAACAAATTAGTGTGCAGTACACAGCAGCAAACATACTAATTATTTCTCCACTACTGTTTTTTTTTTTACATACATAATTATTACGGCTGATGGATATAAAACAAAGGAGTTGATGTTCCCTGAGAAAACAGATTCCTCAAAATTAATAGAGCATTTAATAGTTTATGAGCATCACTTCAGAATACTTTATAGGCAGGAATTAAACAAAGGCACTGGTTTAAGAATACTTCATATGCTTATAACAAAAAATGTCTTTCAAATGTGTGTATAATATTAAGGCAAGCTTTAATGAGAAAATGGATGGATACCAGCACCAACCTTATCATGCAATATTTAGCTACTTAAAAATGGCTTTATCACAGCTCATATAAAGTAGTATGTAGTTGAAACATATCTAAATAATAGGAATTTATACTTTAGTTATAGCAGCTAAATATTACATAATATATAATATATTATATTAACAAATCTCAACAGTGGCTGTATGAAATAATGTACAACTTCTCTGATTCAATAACTTTGAATTGAAAAGTATCTTCACAAAATTTGTCAATTACATTTACTATTTTGAAATGTTTTACACAGTTTTTCTGATTTCAGCAATCAACTGCCATATTTATAATTATACAAACTTGTTAAATGCTGTAACATTTAAAGGTAAAAAAGTCAGCAGTTTAAGTTAAGAAAATGTTAATGATATAAGTAGTACTAATGCCACTTGATAAAACAATGTTTTTAAAATGTTTAGGCTGCTAATACAAGACAGACCTGAAAAAACATTGTTGCTCTGATTTTATCTGACAGCAAGAAGTAAAATGCTATGAAGCAAAGCTTAAAAAGGGAACTCTTGTTAAGAGCTTCTCAAACTGGGATAATTGCACAGCAAAAAACTATCTGTAAGACACAAGAGAAAATAGAGTATTGTTTTGATGTTACATTGTGAAATATTGATGATTTTGTTTTACAGGAACATTGTTTTGATGCTACATTGTGAAATACTGATCTGATTTGTTTTACAGGAACTTAAAAGCAACACTATGCAACAAATCTACTTACCTTACATTTCAAAGCATTTTAGTATAAGTAGCAATGTTTTAACATATCTACTGAATATATGTACAATAAATACAAAATAATATTTCTGATAGATAAGCATTTTAAATATCTTATTAAATATGGCATTCCTTTTCTGGGCTAACTTATAGTTTTTAACATGAAATTACTCATTTAAATGTAAAACAATTGAGCTCGTCAGCAATGCATTTCTCAATCTGCTAAAATTTTAAATAATGCATCTTATTTAAAACATTAGACAAATTTTAATTCTGCATATTTTATTAAAATGCCTTTTTATTACATCATTATTTTATTGTATCAGAGCCTAAAATGCTGTCTTACTGCTACCCTGTCTTTGAATAAGTACAAAGTGACAAATCTGAGATAGGTATTTGATAATGCACATCAACAATATTAAAACAACTGTATATAATGCCATTACAATTGCCAAGTCAGACAAGTTTCCACACAACTAATGATTCATAGCTAAAAGTACATTTCTTTACAACATAAGAGTAAAACACCATTTAATTGAACTGTGCTTAACCAAAGATCAGCGTAACTGAAATTGGGATGAGGGAGAAAAAGCTAGAACAAAAACATATGCAATGTTTAAAGTCATACTGCAAAAATTGGTAATGTTCTTTTGCTATTATTTCCTTGCTCCTATCATTTAAAATAAAGAAATAAAATGTACTTATTTCCATTATAAAGTATTTCTGTGGTCCCAATCCTTTAAAATTAAAAAGCACATTAGTCAATAATCCTTCTTGAAAGCTGAAAATGGCAGAGAAATGATGGGACCCAGATAGTATACTGTTTTAGGTTAACCCATCTATTGCAGACGGTACATGAGCTAGCTAAAGGTGATTTCATCAGAACATTAAGATACCCCATCACCATATCACCACAATTGCAGCGCTGTTAATATATTTGATCCACTGATATTTTGGGTTAAATGAAGAAATTTACTACACAAAGCTATCAAATAAAAACAGCATCCACAGCTAGTCACTAGATCAGCCATTGTGTCATTACCTCTTGATGTTAAGGCAACTTTGAGCAAGTATAAACTTCAGGAAGACCCACAAACAGATTCATCACTTCAGTCAAGGAAACAAGGAAGATGTGTGATATGTGGCTGATCAAAGAATAAATTTACATCTGTGAAATGCAGTACTTGCAAACTTTTTGTGTGTATAGACCACTCAAGCACAACGACTGTATGTAATAACTGTAAACATGAGGCAGAAAATGATGAGTGAGTGAATATTGGTCATGCATGTTACTTTCTATTTAGCAAATAAATGTTAGTTTTCATACATTATTAAGTAAACAACAGAACTGCACTGCATTATTACAGATCTACCAGCAGTCATGCAGGGCATAAATTGTGTTCTTATAAAATTATTGTGCATTTTTGTGCGTTACGCCTGTGATTATTGTTTCTATACGTTATATTGTTGAATTATCATTATTAATGTCCACATCTGTACAATATTCCCAGTAAAATATACATTTGAGTATCTTAAGTTTCTTATGCTTTATATTTGAGTTCATTTTTTTTACTTTGAGAAAGATTTAGTATTCAAATAAAAACTGGTAGCAAATTTGCACCACACTGCTGCTGGAGTGACAATAATTGGCGCTGCTATTTGAGGGTTAATGGGAAAAATTGCTTTACAGCACTATCAACAACACTTGTTTTTAGGTTACCTTGCACTTTATAGAAAACAAAACAGTGAATCAATAACAGATGCAATTTTTAACAAGTGGTACCATAATATAGCTGCTTGCCAACATTGCAAGCATGAAAGAGCATGATACAGTTGGCAGTATCATACCATTGTTTACCACAGACATAGGAGACAGGAAAATGATTAAATGCACAAAGATGCAACATCATAATTGCAGAATTACTGAGATGGGGGATATTTTCATATTCTGATAAAATCACCTTTAGCTAGTTCATGTCCCACATAATCTCAAATAACTATTAAACCATCACCATAATTCTGCAATAAGTAGGTTCACCTTAAATCATGTACTATCTGCATCCCAACATTTCTCTGACTCAATCAGCTTCCCTTTCGACTATATTATATCTCTACCAATAGTGTTTTGATGCATGCATGTTGGGAAAAGCTAAATCGTAACCACAATTCTGCAATAGGCAGGTTAATCTTAAATTGTACACTATGTGGGCCCAAAACTTCTCTGCCATTTTCAGTTTCCAAGAGAAACCATTGGGTAATGTGAATATATTATAATAACATTAATTTTAAAGCATTTGGTCAAGAAAAGTATACTTTATATGTGAAAGGAGTGCATTTTTATTTTTTTTAAACAGCAGTTGCAAGGGAACAATAGTTTGTACATAAAAAGACATTTAATGTATTACTTTAAATGATATTTCTCATTATTTATGACTGTCATATTTAGTGTTCATGGATGCATCATTATTTATTTCACATTTATTCTGTTAAAAATGCACACTCATATTGCACATTGGTAAAAGAAAATAGTGCACTACTGCTGACATCTAGCAGCATTGAGTCCATTAGCTAGATGTGTTTCCTTGACATTATCTGGCAAAGAAGATAGTGCACTCTTGCTGTCAGCTAGCAGCATTGATTCCATTAACGGGTAACCAACCTCCAAATTTTCTCAGCTCTTTTCAATTTCTAAAGTTGGCATGTTAAGCGAGGTTAATCAGCAAACAGCACTTCCTGCAGCAACATTACCCAAATTTTAAAGCACTTCAGAATTATATGAGGTGAAAGGAAATGCCATGTCAAATTGTAAAAAGGTTATGTGAAACTGGTATATAGTACAGAAAATCTATGAATTTAATAGAAGTATGGCTTCTGAGGAAATTTTAATTTCACAGAGTAAGACTTTTTGGAAGTTGGTCAGCATATGTTGGTTTTGGGACTTTAAATTTAAGATACATATATGTTGCTTATATGTATGTTATTCTATCAAAATTAGTGATTTTTATGTGTGGTTTAAAATGCTGAATAGAGTTTGCACTATGTTTAATTATTGTGAAACAGGTTGAGAACTCTGTTGATACTCTTGTGCATCTATTATGTATTTTATAAAATGATTAAATTAGGGATATAAGTGGTGCAAGTATTCCACTTCTAACTATACAGATAGAGAAATCCAATCAGAAATATTTTCTAAACATATAAATAGATCTAATTCTTAATCTTCAATAAGATAAGTTTATAACTGATTATAAATACTTTTGCATTGCTCTTGATATTAAAGAAATATACATCTGCGTGCACTTGCCATTTGCCATCCATCAAAATACTTCTATAAAATGTTGCATAACATAAATTGCATAAACCAGAGTTAAAAAACAAAATGTTTGTAATTGCTTCATAATAAATTATATCTGTGAACTTTCAAGAATTAAGTATTATCATTTGAGTTTTAAGAAAACACAACTAGTTTTGTCGACATAACTAAAATGAACAGGCATTTAGTTTTTACATTCCATCAAAAATATGAGGGTACTTATAAAGTTTTAATTATCCCCTCAAAAAAATAAAGTTAAGTGATTAATTTTTTTTTGTCAGTAGAAACATGTCTGAAGTCTTGGCATACATTAAATCCTCATGCCATATCACTGTAGCATGTCACTAGAGGAGCCAGCACAAAATGGCATAGCCCATTGATAAAGTGGAGTATCATGCGGTAATTTGTTTCCTGCATTTGAAAGGGAACAATGCTGCAACAATCCATACTGAGTTGGTGGAAATGCATGGTAGCAATGCACCTTAATATGAAACCGTGGTCAGGTGGCGCAGATGCTTTCAGTGTGGCCAAACAAGTTCGAAAAGACCCATCCATCATCGCACAAGGCGATACTGAGTATTTTTTGGGACATCCAAGGTGTGGTGCTGACAGATTATGCTCAGAAGGGGCAAACCATCACAGGAGCATATTACCAAAATCTCCTACCAAGTTTATGGGAGGCTATAAAGACAAGGCAAAGCTGTCCAAGGGGGGTCCTTCTGCTTTACTATTCCCCAGCTCATTCTGCACAGGACACAGTCACATATGCTGCTTCTTTAGGCTATCAAACTTTGCCCCCCCCCCCCAATTCCCCTGATATGGCATTCAGTGAGTTCTTCCTCTTTCCTCGGATAAAGAAACCATTGCGTGGCAGGCATTTCCAGAATGGTGAGGTGATTTATGAGGTGGAACGTTTCCTGAACAGTCAAAATGCTGACTTCTATAACCAAGGCCTCCAGCAAGTCATTCATAGTTGAGAAAAATGTGTCGCATTGAAGGGCTAATACCACCACCAATTTGATGGACGCAGCTTCATTTTTTCGAGGTGATAATTAAAACTTTATGACTATCCCTTGTACAGGCTGTGACAGAAAAATTATTTTCTTATAATTATAATTAGTATAGATTCATTTTTTACACACACTTTACTTAAAATTACAATTATTTTGGAAACCCTTGTTCCCTTCTTGAGCTGTTGAACCTCTTCTATCGAGAGTGGAAGCCGTTTTTGTTGATAGATTATGGTGACATCTGTGGATGGACAATTAGGCTGGATAAGTAATCTATAGCATCCAGCCTCATCGCCTACCTACCAGATGTCACCACAATCAACCCTCAACAAATGGCTTCCTATCTGAACAGTATAGGTACAATAGCTGATGATGGGAACAAGGATTTCTAAAACAATTGTTTTTTTTATAAAAGTGAGTGATGTGTGTATAAAAGGTTAACCTACCTTAAGTCATTATGATTATATGTTTACTGTAGGTAGATTCATAATGTTATACATTTTGCTTTTCTAAGCTTATTAATCAACTTTGTTGAAGAAAGCTTGAGCTAGGCCATTTATCAAAAAGCATTTGTGCCTTAAAGCACAATAGTTCAAATGTTCCAAATGGACGGATCCATCTTCCTTAATTCTTTTATAAAAATGTATACTAATGTGATAAAAAATACAGAAACGTTTGTAAAACTAGTGCCTGGGCTGTCAGATGTCCATTCATTTTAATAATATTTATTTTTGCATGAGGTCTTCCTAGGAGTGCACAACTCAAAATCTACTTGATTATTACCAACTAACATTTTTATAAGTTAAATACAAGATTTCCATTATGTAATTTGAGGAAGGCCATATTTATGTGCATTTGTAATTACACATATTGTACTACCTTGCAAGAGGATCAACCAACTAGAGATACACTGCCAGCAATGCCTATTGCTCTTAGTTTTATCATCACCATCAATGCATGGCATTGTTTTAATTCTGCCATCAGTGATTCTGTACAGCACAGCACGAGTAGCAATAGAAAAGTTTTTTTACCATAAAGGTCTTTCCTTTGTTGATCACTGTGTGTTTGCCCAATAGATACATGTCAACTCCACATGCACCCAGAGTACACTGTTGCAACATATCTTCTCAATGCTTCTTAACCCCTTTGGCAATATGGATGTGATATGATATCCTGTGCATGACTGTTAACCATTTTACTAACTGATAACTCCATTAAATAATATAAACTAAAGCAGTTGCTGTGATGGTGTGGTTAAATACTGACAGGTTTTGATTAAATGCAGATACACGCATTTCACTATTATATGGCACTATAAGATTATGAGATCAGATAATAGTGCAGCCATCATGTGTTTGAATGCATGTGCAGTGTAAGGAATGGTATGTGAGAGTTGACCCTACTGATACATTCGGTGGTTTGCGCTCCAGAGGACCTCACCTCCATTATTGGGTATCCTTGAATGGGTTAAGTAGCCAATGTCCAATGAAAAGTGACAAAAGGGCACTTGGCTGTAAGGTAAAATGCACACCGACGTTGGTGTTGGTAGTGAGATAGTTTATAAAAATGCTCGAGATCATATCAGCTTTGCCAAACTTTTTGTTTTGAAGAGGCTGTATGCTTAGAAGCAATTAGAATTCTACATTTGCAGAAAAGAAATGCCCGCAGACAACCAAAACTAACCACTTGGCTAAAATCACAGGCAACAAAACTATGCAACTATTGATTCTGCAAGACATGTGTATAAAACAATAATGTGGTCAAAATGCCTTAGACAATATCAACTGAGAATTGGTTTAAAGAAATTCAGGTTCAGAAGGCACCAGTGAAATGGATAGTAATCACATTTCCCCAGATGAAAGCAAAACAACAAACAAGGAATTTACTTATATTCCAAAACTGTAATTTAAAAGGATATTGGAAGAATTCACGAATTAAGCTTAAAAAAAAAATTTAAACTTCAGATTCATCAAATCATTAGCAGGGTTATGGTAATCTTCCCAAAAGATCCAAGAGGCCTACCAGGATCCACCAGCCAATGAAGCATGCTCCATGCAACAATCCAACAAGTGTCATACATACATTCATACATACATAATGCATGAGTAAAAATTATATTTCTAATTGGTAGGTGTTTAACATTGCATGTAGGGTAAGCAACTTTATCAGAACGGTAACAAAAAAGTCAACAAACAAAATATTTATGAATGCCAAGAACCATTTCTTGGATGTCATTTGGAATTGCTATTTGGAAATCTAATCTTTATTGGTTTGTAGTCTGAAGCTATTTTACTTTTCATAAATTCTGTATAACTTCAACACCTCAATCACAGCATAAGCAAGACATTACTTGATACACTAATTACTAATCACACTTCAGAGCACTTTATAACGAATACTGGAATTAATTTAATATTTAATTAATAACAGTCTGCATCTGGTAGATTCTAAAATTCAACTTTTAAAATATCTTTACTGTAAACAGTTAACATTTTGCTAACTCAGAATTCTGATGGAGGTATTTAATTTTTCTGCATGCTAACACAGTTCATATAGTGCCATTAGTTTGCCTCCCCCCTCCCACATTTTTGTGTTTCCCAAAAATGACACTATTTCCTTTAGGTAAGTGTTTGTTTAGTCTGTTGATGCTCTTAGGTCTAGTAAAAACTGCTCATACTAACAATTTAGAAAATATTTAAGGTAGTAGCTTTAAATGCTTCACCCCATATTTATGCTCTGCAGTAAAGTCCAGTAAGGTCGCTCCTCACTTTTGTTCCATTTCAATCCTTTCACTGATGTGGGGTTATTTAAATGCCATTCCTTATATTGGCACCATTTTAAACCTTAAATTCTTTGAACACATTAATATAACTTAGATATCTTAAACATTATTAATTTTTCCATACAAAAGCTTCTGTTATGATAAATGTATCAAATTTTTGTACTTGAAATGCTAGTAAAGAAGGCTGTTACAGCCACAAATTTTGGTTTGTCCATGCAGTTGATGTGAGGCACAGTAGGTGTGGTGATATTATTGTTGTTAACAGTGTCATTGGCATCACTGTAATTTTCATAAAAATTAATTGTGTTGTGTAATTTTCAGCAAAATCATGTAACAGCATTTCATCTTCACATTTTTTTTTTTCTAAGAAGTACAGTCCTAAAACAAAGTATATTATTCTGATCGAGAGTCCACAAGTATAAATTCAAAATCTTATTTCACATAAAAACACATACGTTTACAAAAAAATGTATTAAATAGACATTTCCAAAATGTTTGTAATAAACCTATATTTTGTATACTTTTCTGTAATTTTAATTAAATATTTTTCCTTTTTTTTTTAATAAATACATATTTTAACACTTCTTTCGCAATCAAGAAGGAAATGATGCAAGAACTGTGTTAGCACATAATTTTTGCAACATCTGCTTAACAGACAACACAACATTATCATCTAAAAACACTCCCCATCTGCCCACCATAATTTATCTCATCTTTCACATGGTAAAAGGAGTGGGGAACGGCCATGATAAACTCTGTGAATCCCCAAAGTGCAATTGTAAATTCATAAAAGCATATTTATTTCTGTTTAGTTGGGATCCAGTTTAAGTATAGAACGTTTGTGATCTTAGGTCCATGAATTATTTTAAACATGCCAAAAGTGAAATCAAGTGTGCATGAATGTTTACAAAAATACATATTGGAGTTTAAAAACATTTTTACTACTGACAGTAGGATATTATTTTGCCAACTTGTGTAAAATGCATAAGTATACATATCAATGATTGCAGATAATTCATTTGTCTGGAAATGAACATATTGCAGCTTCCTCCTGTGTTTCATCACGGCAAGTTTTTATAGGAGAACCTACTCCATCCTCATTTAACATTAAAATAAATTACAGTATTATTTAGATTTATGTGAAGCACTTGTTTCGGCCTATATATCCCCTTACAGGATAAACAATTCCAAATTCAAAAGGTTTCTTACCAGAAATATGGATATAAGCCCTCCTGATGAATCAACTCTTGGGGAAAATTATCTCCTGTAATGCTAAGATGAAACATTAAAACACATTAGGTCAGTATGTGAAAATAATAAGATCTGGGTGAGCATTGACAAAACTAGCAATTCTGCTGGCATTAGAAAAGTCGGAAATGTTTTAGTAGAAGTGTTGGAAAATGAAAAAATTTCCAAATACTTCTTGATAGTATTGATTTAATTGTTTTTTCACACAAGCTGTGTGTAGGACAGGAGTTGGATAGGTAGGTTCAGACTGAAAAATTCAATGTCATAGCCGGGATTTAAACCACGGATCTCCCGGTCTCTAGCCGGTTGCTCTACCACTGAGCTACCATGGCAACATGCTGGCATAGCATTGAATTTCTCAACTGAATCGCAATTTCCCGGTAAACCACAAGGTAATTTCGAATTATTTTGAGATGACATGCCCCAATAGTGACTTACAATATTGTAAGCACTTTAAGTCCCAGGATTCCTAAAATAGCCAAATATCATGATCAATTAGTATTGATTTAATTGCTTTTTCATACAAGCCATGTGTAGGACAGGAGTTGGATAGTTAGAGTCAGACTGAGAATTCAATGCCATAGCCGGGATTTGAATCACAGATCTCCTGGCCTCTAGTTGGTTGCTATACCACTGAACTACCATGGCAACATACTGGCATAGCATTGAATTTCTCAACTGACTGGTTTACCAGGAAACATGTGAATCAGTTGAGAAATTCAATGCTATGCCAGCATGTTGCCATGCTCAGTGGTAAAGCAACCGGCTAGAGACCAGGAGATCCGTGGTTAAATCCTGGGTATGGCATTGAATATTGCAGTCTGACTCTACCTATCCAACTACTTGTTAGATTCTAAACAATGTCAGTTACAAATCACGTGTCAATTGCTAGGCTGTTCAATGAAGCTTTGCAGATCTTATGGTCAAATAGTGTGAAGTACAAAATATTTTACTTTTCATAACCAATGGTGTGCCATATATGAAAAAGGCTGGTGAAGCTCCTGTATATATTATCCTAAAATGATTCAAGTGACATTATCATACACACCCTACACAGACTGTGTGAAAAACTCTGAACACTTTATCCCGAAGTGACAAGTTAGAGTAAAACAGGAAAAATCACCAAACCAGAGTCAATCTTTTTAAAGAAAGAAATCCTGATCTCCCAGTGCCTCCTAAACCCATAACCAAGCATTGGAGCACTTGACTAAGTGCAGTAATATATTATGCAGACAATTTCGAAGCATTTGTATATGTAGTAAGTGAACCAGAATATGACCAAGCAGTTAAATTAATGATAAACAAAAAAAAAAAAAAAAAAAAAAAAAATATATATATATATATATATAAACTGCCAACAAAATGTTATCTGTTAGCATTTTTCTATCAGCAGGATGCTCTGCATCGCAAATTTTTCTTAGTAATTTTGCCATATATGTTGATGTTTTCCTGCTTGCAATGATCATACAATGCCAGATTATATGTTGATTTCAGTGACCTTATTCTGCAAATGAATAGGTGCATACGTATTGTATATACCTTTTTATAAATCAGATGTGCAACCAAAATGTACATGAGGAAAACAGGAAGACACCTTCTGCCAAACCCATGTATCTATCTTTAGAAAATGGTGATTTATTTGAGCTATAAAACACTAAGACCTATCAATAAAGTGCCTAGATGCACCTTCTGTTTTTTTCCAATGAATATTACTTATAAAAATGTTACATCCCTGTGATATATAACATATAGTATGCAGTGTAATGCACTAAGAGTCCTTTTTCAATACCAAAGGCTAGGCAATTCCTACCATACATAATCCTATCTTATATTTATACTGTGTGCTACTGCAGCTAAAATGGAAAGTGATGTACGTGTATACGGCACTGTTTCTTTATATACAAATGCTTGCATACATAGTAAATATTTACAGGATAAAATTTGTAAACAAAATATAAAAAATAATATATTAGTGAACGTTTTGTGTAAAACAGCCTGAGGAGTTAATTTCCTTCACCAAAGTATTTCTCTGTAAATACTCAATAAATGGACAAGTCAAAGGTCAGTCACTGGTCCGGACATGGTGACCTGTGGAGAATGTGTAGTGGATGATGAGCTGGCAGTGCTTACTAAAGACTCACTTGGGCTTTGTTCTGAACTCACTATTTTCTCGCATATGGATACACCATTTATCTTCTTACGCAGTACTCCAACCAGTTGTTCTAACCTGTAACAAGATTTGTTGTATTGTAAAATATTGTTCCTGTAAATATTATTAAATAATATTAAATATTATGGCAGTAGCTAATTAATAACTAGACACTTAGTAGTTACAAGTCAGCAATGTTGTTCAAATGTGATAAAAAAACAAATGTAACTTTTAACTTGATATCAAATCACACCAGAAAAAATATCTAGGGGATTCTTCCATGCAAATGCTAATAACATTCATGGATGTTACTCATCAAAGGTTTAAATTGAAGTGTAGGTCATCTCTAGAATACACACCAAATAGAGAATGTTTACTCTGACACCAACCGAGTTCTAATTTTTTTTTATAACCAGTACCAGTAGTACGAAGGAGTAAACATGTCGCTAACTGAGCCACACAGACATTGTTTCATGCACTTTGCATTCAAGGTAAACATCAAAGTGCTCATTATAATTTGCTGAGGGAAGAAAATGCAGGTTGGACTAAAATGTCAAAGGACAGAGGTATACCCAGAAATAAGTGAATGGAAAAGAACAAATAACTTTTATATTAAATATCATTCACAGTTGCAATTTTAATATTAAAACAACACTGAAATAATTTTTCCAGGACACCTCTTAAGGTTTCACTTCAGAAATAAAATTCTTAAGAAGTGTGAAGGGATGTACAAAGAGAGACCTAAAAATAAATGAAGTATAAGAGAAGATAATAGTTAAAAATGAGTCGGAATAGTGACACTCACCTTACTTAAAATGAAATTTTCAATACATATGTTTCAAGGGCAATTTGCCTCTTCTTCAGTTGATGAAAGGTTAAAAGATTTCAAACAAAATGTTGAAAGGATGCCAGATGCCAGATACCAGACTTACTAAACAAATACCATATTTATCCGAATACAAGACATGTAAAAGACAACTTTCTAAAATACTATGAATGCTAATGGACAGTGTGTTGTAGATTATGGTTTGTGTGATACAGAACATAATTCTAAAATGTTAAACGTGATAAGCAGTAGTTCACATTTTCCATTAGCTATTGAGATTAACAAAGGTAACAAATGGAGAGGCAATAATGTAAGTAATTATGCAAACATTTTAACTGTGGAAATTGAGAGATTTAAATGGAATGATAGGGGAAATGGATTTAGCAGCATTAATGGGAATGCTGTGTGTTCATAGTATTTATAAAATGGTGATAGGACACAAGGTGAAGTATGCATTGAATATTTTGGAATTTATTTTAAAGTGGGCTGGTGATAGCATGAAGTTAATAAATAGAAAGGTTGTTAGGAAATTTTATGACTGGTTTGATAAGGAGTATAGAAATCTAAAAAGGGTGTTAATGGAAGTCATAATTAAATGAAGAGAGAGGAATGGGCAGGAAGGGAGGTTAATGGTTTTGGGCTTTTCAAGTTTAGTATAGAGAGTTAATGGAATACACACACCAAAAAAAAAAAAAACAAAAGAAAAAAAAAATGGGGTACAGAGAAATGAAATTGAAAGGAAAATAAGATCAGGTAAGGCTCAACAGATATTGAAAGTTATCAGAAAATGTACACAAGGCCAATGAAGACCAGTTCAAGTTGAACCAGGGGTATAGATTAAGCATTTTGAAACTTTGTTTGAAATGAAAGAACTAAGGATGTATAAGAGGAATCTTAGGAGTGAATATCATTACAAAGAAGAATTAGATAGACTATTCACGGATAATGCAGTGTTAAAGTAAGTAAGGAATCTAAAAATAGGGAAAACAGTGGGTAGGGATAGAATTTTTTTGGGTAGAGAAAACAGAAAGACTTCAATGTTTAACACAATTGATTAATGAAATTAAGAGGAATAATGTTGGCAAGTAGCTGTCATATATTTGATATATAATCCCAACTGTTATAGGAGAATTGTATTGTTGTCAACCTTAGGGAAAATATTACAGGTATACTTTCAGACAGAATTCCTGGTCAGAAAGACACAATTTAATGCCACCATATCAGTCAGGATTTAGAAAAGGTAGAAAGAAGAACAGTAGATAATGTTTTGATGCTAAACACGATGGTGGATAAATATACAAGCAAGATCTTGGCAGGCTATATACAATGTTTGTAGATATAGAGAAAGCATATGGTAGTATAATTAGAGAAGCATTAAGGTACAAATTACTAAAGAAGGGATTAAGTATAGAAATAGTGAGGACTTTAAAGGAACTGTATAAACAAAATACATTTTGTATTAAGGTGCAGGGGGAAGAAGAAGTTACAGAAGAGGTGAGACAAGATAGGAGCCTTCAGCAGCACAGTTAATTGTTCAATTTATTTATAGATGTGTTAAAGAGATTGAAGGTGGTTAATAATATTGTATACCAACAATTAATAATAAAGAAATACCAGGTCTGTTATATGCAGATGATCTGCTTGTGAGTTCATATATAGTGATAGGCTAAGACATTCGGTAAATGAAATTGAAAAGTACTGCAATGAGAGGAGACTCAAAGTTAATATTGATAAAATTAAGATTATTGTATTATTATTCATTGTAGCAAATTAAGAAAAGATGGGCAGCGGTTGTTTAAAGATAAAAAAATTCAAATTGTGAAGGATTTTATTTATTTGGGTATAAAAAAGAAGCATAAAGGGATGAGGGAAGCATAAAGAAATGCCCTGGTCAAAAGGAAAGTCAGCATTGAAAATGGTTAACAAATGTTTGTACATAGATCCGAAGATGAATGCGACATGGTGGAACGGATCTAACAATCTTTATTGGAGTCAAAATGGCTGCCTGGTATTGAGAGCTGAGATACAGGGGAAGGATGGGAAAAAATGTATAGGTCACTGAGAAAGTTCTAAAATGATTTTAAGAGTTCCTTGTAATTCCGCAGAAGAAACAGCTATGTTAGAATTAGGCAAAATGAGTGTAATAGGGTTGATCAATATGCTGCAAGAATTTGATACACTTTTTATGTTCTATTTATTTATAGAGACTTAATAAATTTATATTTGGATATTACTGTTTGCCTTATTCAATTTGAAACTTGTCACATGCTGAATGATCAAATCTCACACCTGTATTTATACTGTCCTCATTGTGAATGGGACCTTAAAACCTTGAACTTTGAATTTGGACCACAGATTGAGAATCAACTGTTAAAAGCAACAGAAATAAAACCTAACACATTAGCAGTTTAAAATTAAAGTTGGAGGAGGAGGAGGAGGAGGAGGAGGAGGAGGAGGAGGAGGAGGAGGAGGAGGGACTGTAACAGAGCATAGGTTTCTGCTTCCTGGGAAAATGTGAAATTTGTCAAACCCAGACAACCACATATCATCATCATTGTCGTCGGCGTCTTTACCCACCCAACCCTGTTGCTTAAAGTCCTTTAACCTTTTTGGTCATATCGGACAATGAATGAAATCAGTGAAATTATGCTTGTATGATTTTAGGGTCCATGGAACTTAAAGTTACTCAACATTCATCTTCTCAGGATAAGAAAAGCCCCAAATGAAAACCTTATCCAGGTAAATCATCCTAAATAAGATTCAAACTCGCAATGTCTTGAATGTGAGGTAGACACCCACACCCCACACTACCGAAGCAGACATTCTTCTTCTTCTTCTTCTTCTTCTTCTTCTTCTTCTTCTTCTTCTTCTTCTTCTTCTTATTATTATTATTATTATTATTACTACAATTTTAATGTACAGAAAATATTAAGCTACAAATTTGAGAATTTACAATCATTTCTTTTTCTTCAAAATTTAGAATTACTAAAACCTAGAAAGCAAAATGTAATTTAATTTCAGTATCAATCAATTCATTATTTAAACCACTGAAAATTGCAATATAATAAATAGTTTTTCACTAAAGAACCTTTTTTACAAGAAATAATTCTATAAAAGCAGGTTTTAAGTTAGATAATCTTTAATTGAGGAGTTCTATGTAATACGGACCCATATCATTATGGGCCTTTATAGGGAGATTGCATTTTTTGGTTGTCTATAGGTCCTATTGGTACACCTGCAAATTTTCATTGCAATATTTCAATTAATGAAGGTGTGAGAGCCATTTTGAAATCATTCTTCTTTTGTTGTTGCAGGAGAGAGAAGTTATTCCAAGTTGAACTGCAGTGTCATGTTATTGGTTGTGTTATATGAAGATGTCTGAGAAATGCAAGGGACAGTCAAGAAGAAATCGTGCTGCAAAGAAGATTAAAAGAAATTCTGGCGAACGCTATACATCTGCTGCTGGTGAAGTTATTTCCAGCAAACAGTTACTTCCAGTTTCAGAGTGCTGTAAAAATAAATGTTTTGAAAAATGTGCAGTATGAAGTCAAGAAGATTAATTTAAACAAACAAAAACTTACTAATGATAACATTTTGTTCCCGGCTGGCAATGAAATATGATGTTGTAGTGACATACAGATTTCTCTCAGGTCACTCGTTTAATCAATGTGACCGGAACTTCAGTTTGTGCAATCTAAAACTATGGAAAGAAGAAAAAATTCACACTGTTGATAAGTTTGTGGAAAAGCTTAGAGGCAGTCACCAGAAACCAACTCCTTTTGAGGTAAAATGGGATGTTTATTATAAAAAACTGGAAGGATGGATTTCAGGCTTTCATGAAACGTAAGCCAACAGGAAATAAAATAGGCTTTCAAGATTCAATCTTATGTGAGACTCTGCTTTACACCATAAGATGGTGTTTTAGTTGGAGATAAGTTTCACTGGTGCATACATTCCTGTTAAATACTTTAGAAAAATGACTGCGACATGAATATTCATACTAGGTTATTGAGAAACCAATCTGCAAAAGAAAAAGATGTATGCAGCTTATTTAAATTCTTAGAACCAAATGATGTTGCTTGGTATGAAGTTTTCCAGCAAGCCAGAAATGAAAGTGCACAAGGAGCTAGTGATGAACAAAATCTGAATGATTAACTTTACTTAGTGTTAAGAACAACCCATTTATGTTTCTAATTTCAAATAAAGTTATTTATGTTTATATTTTGTTACATTTTCTTTGTAAAATAGGATTATGAACAGCTGTTCTCAAAAAAAGGGCCCATAGAAGTATTAATTCAAACATATCTGTCTGAAAACTAAGACACACTTATATTCTACTTAACACTTGAGAGAATAATATAAAAGAGTATTGTTTATAATGTTGTACCAGAAAAAAACAAATAAAATGTTATGCATAGTTGAATTCTTTATTCCTATTTTTCTCAAACTATGGTTTCCTGTCAATTTATAGTCGACTATGAAACGTAATCCACTCTATGTACCATATGATACCATTCTACTAGAACAACTGTGTGTAGTATGTTGAAACATCAAAAACTCTAAAATGCAGTGTTGCCTCATCTTCTCTCAGGCTAGACATTAACAACTGTTTTTAACATATTACATGACCTTAAAGTATCCACCAATTTGCAAGCAGCTCTAAATGTACATATATTGTATCACACATATGAAGGACATGCATTAAAGGAAGTTTTTTTTTTTTTTACAAAGGATATGACGCTATAAACATGCTAAATTATGAATCGACCTTTACAAAACAAAACAAAATCATAAACACTCCACTAAAAAAAAAAACATGACAAAACCCATTTAAGCCCAACACTTACTTCTGAGCTTGAGATTCTGCATCTTTGCGACTGGCAATGGCTTCCTCTAGCTCACGCTTCAGCTGCAGCCTTTCTCTTTCTAGCTCATGCATCTGCTTCAACCTCTCGTCTGCTGCCAACACCGCAACATGTAGTTATGTCACACACTGTACATGCAATTACTAAGCCACCTCTTTCCACATGCTCATGAAGATACAGATGTACAATAAAATGCTATGTAAAACTGTAAGAGGTGATCAAGTTTACTATGACTTTCTTGCAAGCCAAAAAAATAAAAACTATATATGAGCACAACACCACCAGTGACCAAGGTCATATTAACAAATTCCATTATGCTGGAATATTGCTCTTAAATGTTTATACAAATTGATAGATATGGCATGAGGCTATTAAATTTTAATGCCTTTGAACTAGGCTAGAAGTAAGTCAACAACCTGGGCAAACAATTATGCTGCATTAAGCCAATTTTACTATTTAGCGTTCATTTTCAGGACTGAGTTATGTGAAGATGTCACCTTAGTGGCCTCTCTTGATATCTACCTTTCTTATATCCCCAGGCTCTAAAGCAGGGTTTCCCAACCTTTTGAAGTTCACGGCACCCTTGGGAATAACATTAAACACCAGGGGCACCCTTCCTTGAATTAAAAGAAAATTAAGCTTAATATGTTAATTTATTGAAATATTATATAATAATAACGTACAACATAACACAATACAGTAAACTTTACTACAATCACTGAGTAAAAATACATCAATAAATTTTGTTCGATTAATGATTAATGTGAAACTTGTGATTGATGCTTAGAGCACAGATATGTGATGTCGGGTCTTACAGTTGACAGTGAAACACGCAAATCATCCTCAAGGTTATTCAGTCTATTTCTTGCTTTGCATTTTATTGTCACCATAGCAGAGAAGGCTTGCTTGCATAGATAGGATGTTGAAAAGGGCAAAAGTGCGTTAATTGCTTTCTTCATTAGGTTAGGGTACTCCTCTCTCCGTTGAAGCCAAAAACTAGCCACCGACGCCTCACTCTTGGTGAACTTACCTTTGAGTGTGGAATCAGCGCAAAGATCAATAAATTCATCTCATTCGCAAGCAGTGAAATCTATTTCCTCTGCACTATCTACGAAATCAAATGGTGAGACAACCCAGTCGAGATTCATAGTGGAAATAGTTGGAAAGTATGCATCTATTGCATCTTGCAATCTTGATAAGTGATCACAAATGCGGTCTTTCAGTTTACCCAGATCTTTATCTCCTGCCACATTAAGAAGAGATGGAAGGTTCAACAAATCTCCTTTTTGAACTGCAGACTTCCAAGAACTAAGTTTTCTTTTAAAACCTTTCATTTTATTGGTTGAGGAGATTATTGTTTCATGTCGACCCTGCATCGAAACATTCAGTTCATTCAGCTTATGAAAAATATCTGCCAGATATGACAGTTCAAAACACCAAGCTGCAGGGATAGGGTTTTCCTCGTTCTTATTCCACTTAAATCCATACGCTAAGTAACTGTCCTAGTATGTTCTTTTCTTTCGTTTATTTTCTTTATGTGGTGAATTTGATGGTTCGGGAGAAACTGTAAGATTTGGCTTCTTAAAGCAAGCAGTAGGAGCCAACTCTTCACTTTCACTGTCCTGGCGTTTACGTTTAACAATGATCTTATCCATAGCTAAACACTATGAATCAACGCGAGGAAGACAACTGAAAGCGCCAAGTGGCGTACACTTTTACATATTCATCTGTCGAAGTCTCGGGAATGTTCGTGAGGAAGCGAGTAGTCTCGGGAATGTTCGGCAGGGTATAGCTATAATGCCATCTGTGGGATACTAGTATAACTGAATTATTGAAATGAATCGACCACTATCACCATCTGCCGTGCATGAGTGTAATTGATTTGACTTATTTTATTTCAAGACCTTACAAGACTTAAGGCTTCAGTAGAAGGTTTTTTTTTTGTTTATCTCAATATCTCGCGGCACCCCTTAGCCAATCACACGGCACCCTAGGGTGCAGGGGCACACCGGTTGGGAACCGTTGCTCTAAAGGAAAGGATTCAGGTTAACATACCTGTGAAAAGCAAAGGCATCACATTCACATAAAATGTGCTAAGAGGTCTCAATATCCATCCCGCATTACCTACATAGTAGGTCCTCAGTAAGCCCCATTATGCCTATATGCCACCTCAGAGTGTTGTTTTCAGTGAGATAGCCAACATCCCTTCTGAGCCTATCTCTGGTTATGTTCAAAACAACCTTACTTAGTTTGCAACCTAGCCCTGAAATAAAGTTGTGGACCTGCCTGGTGGCAGTAGTTTTTTTCAAATCTCAATATGATCCTTTGCCATAAGCTCATACTTGACAGGGAACACACCACAAAAGATCTTGGGTCCTACAATTGCAAGAACTGCTCCCCGTTTAACCAGCCTATCCACTATCTCATTTCTTCTGATGCCCACATGCCCAGAAACCCCAACAAGGGTAACCACTCCAGGAGCAGTAGTTATGTGGAGAACTGAATTTCCTTGGTAAGAATGCAATCTAGCATAAGGTTTAAGAAATGACAGTAATATCCTTAAATCTACATTCCTGCATCACTATGTGATATTTAATATATTTGTTAACAAAATTATCAATGACAATATTATATTTTCATTGTTTTGTGATAGAGCCAGATCTTTTCAAGGTTTTTTTTTTCTTCGTCTATTTATGGACACTCTTTAACTGCTGTGGTCTCAGTGTATCATTCTAATTTGGTCATGAAAACCTGCTTCATTTTGCTCAGAGGTCCCTTTATCATTAGGTTCTTTTACATGCCTTAAATCTATAACATGGGACCAAGGCTTACATCCATTTTGGAGGAAGTCATGCTAAGGATTTTTATGCCTGAAAAAATTCATCACCCTCCACCAGAGTTGAACCTCTGATCACAAGACTGAGCGAAAGAGAGAATTCAAAGATGATTACCTCAAATACAATGAATTTCTGCTAGCCAGGCCACATTTAAGCTGAGGCAGAGAGAATAAATGTAGAGGAGCCCCAAGAGTTGGAAAGTCTACTAAAACAATGTAAATAGACCAAGACAATACAACATAATGCAGCATATATGCTCCTTTGCCATCATGTTACAATCTCCTGATGTCGCTCACCATCATTGTAAAAATCATGTGATAAACTTAAGAAAGGAGATGTCATTGTAATCTGTCAGGGATGCCAGCTGTCTATGAGACAGATGTTAGTGTCATCATGGTTTCTTGGCTGCTCAGTCAGCAGTAGTCTTTGACACTGGCTTCGATTGTCAGTATTGGAGTAATTGAGAAACTGAGATTGCATAATTACAAATTTTCTTTTTTTTTTCTGGAGAATTAGTAAATCCTACTGATGGAAGAGCAATAATACTGTCTTATGCTATAAGCTTTAATTAACCTTACTAGTTATTACTGATCCTGCCATATTTCTCTTCTAACACGGTCATAATCACAACTCTTAAAGTTGATTAAAATCTTATATTGAAAGTAGGTTTAAATTTAGATTAAGGAGCAAACTAATCCTGTATGGACTTCTTAAATAAAGCTCCATTCTGCTGCAAAAGCAAATAAATTCCTGACAATCCCAGCCAGTACTGCCTTGTCAAGGAGATGTCAGCTCCATCACATCAGTTCTCCAATCCAAGTGAAGCTCTTTCCAAATATTATTCACAATTTTTGGAATTTGTTTGGAATGTTCAAACTTTGCTTTAAATTTTATATGTGGATTTTCTGTACTATACAGATTGTGTATTTTTCCATAATATTTGGGACAGCGACCATATCCTTGACTCCAATTTTTCACATTCATCCCAAATTGTGACTAATTTGCAAGAGGGAAAGAGCAACCCCATGTATGAAAATACTCAAATAAATTCAAGTGCTCTCAATAATACCGTGTTTTTCTGTTTCATAATGCTTCAATATTAATTTCCAATATTTATAAATGCCTCATTAAAGAGGAAAACTTCCTGTTAGATTGATCATGTTATAAAAGGGATCTAAAGCGCTTATGTGAAAGGCCTCACAAAGGTCACCCAGTTATCATTACCATCATCATCATCATCATCATCATCATCAATTTGTGCAAAGGGATATCACTGTTGCCAAAAGTTGTATGTAGTTTCTCAGACCAATCAATGCAAGTGTTTTATTAAAATAGTTACACTTGCTGCCAACATTAAATCTTTCTTAAAAATTTTTGTACCATTTTTTTTACTTTTGTATTAAAAGGGTAGTTATGCTGAAAAAACACACCTACAAAAAATCAATTATGTATTCTTCAAGCAGTGTTAAATTCAAGGATTTAAGGAACATAAAATGGAAATTTCATGTTTTAATATTTTTCTACTCCTATGCTTACACAAATTTGAAAAACTTAAAAGTGACATCAATTCAACCTAGCTTGCAGGAAAATCCAAACTGATCACCTTGTAGTTCATATGTACAAGCATAAGCAATGATAATGCAATAAAAACTTATATGTTTTGTACACAGTATTAATTGGGAATAGGAACAACAAATATTTTCAGTCCTCCCTAAACACTGCACTTATTCCTTTTCTTGGGGTCACATTTCAGGGATTAGGCAAGATTTTCATTGGAACGTAGCAAATGTTCAGGGCATCAAATTGGCATCACTGAACCAGATCTGCTTCTTCTGTCATAGCTTCCTTCTTTACAAAATCCAATGTTCAAGTAGTACAGCAAACAAAAGGGATTTGGTACATCTGTACTGTAAGTGTATTAAAATTTAAAAATTATTTAAATTTAGAAATTAAGAAAGCTCAAGAAAAGTAAATACATAAATTAAAGCCTTTCAAATTTCAAGGTGATTTAAATCCTAGCAAAATGATCTTTAACAGGATAATGAATGAAAATGTCAATATGTGCTATGAATGTTATAAATACAATTCAAAACCTTAGTTAAGTTAAAAAATGATATTAATCTTATATCCCATCAAATTAAACTGAAAATCTGAAATAATGACTATTTTTTAACTTTTATTACTAAAAGGCTTTTTACTTACACAACCCTGAAATTACTTTGAAAAGTTAAAGAATGCACACTTTCTCTAAAGGCCAGCAAAGTCATTTCCTAATTAATATTTCCAATAAATATCATCAATAAAGATAAAACAACACTTGTAACTGGTGACAATTTAATTGGAGGTAAGAAAAACAAAAAATGCTACAAGTAAGTCACATCTGCTTCCCAAAGCTAAAAGTTAGCCTTAAAATAACAAAGAGCTTACTTTTCATTTTTTGCTAGGAAATGGATCAGAACCACACACTTAAAATTAGTATGTTGTACTTGCATAGTATTTCATTGCCTTATAAGGCAAAACTAAAAATTATGTTTTTTTTTTGTTTTTTTTAGTATTTATTGTATTAGTTGCTGTTGCACAACAAATGGCATTTCATTAGTTTATCTGAAAAACTAGATACATTTATTAATGCACCTGTAATACCAAGGTTACCAATATAAAAGCCAGTAAAATCTCATTTACACATTAAAGTTTCTTCAGCAATTTTTAGAAATGGAGCAAACGATGAACAAATTAATATTTTACTTTATGCACTAGTGGAATGGAATTTTAATGTTTGATGGCTTATGGCTCATATCTGAAAATGCTAAACAATTAACATTGTACCCTGAGTGACTGTACAAATATTTGATAACGTGTAATTTTAACATGCACATTAGATTGCTAGGAAGAAAGTTAACCCATTCTATTAAGCTTTGATGTTCCCTGTACTCAGATAAGCAATACATTAATAGTTGTGTTAATGTATGACATGCAATGGCATAAATTATGCTTTTAAGATTATTTACATAATTGGTCCATGTCTCTCCCATATTGTCTGCCAATTATATATTTCAGATTGCTATCAAACAACAAATGTACATTTAATTTCATATATAATGTCAACCTATAGCTGTCAATAAACCTTGTATGCAAAGCGTTGCAATTATTTTAATTATTACTTAATGAAGTACTGTGTATGTTTATTACTGTCCAACATTTTTTTTTTTTTTTTTTTTTTTTTTTTAGATCAGAGTGATAAGTTAAAAGAGATCTTGCGCATTCTAAAGCATAATATATGTGTGAAATTTGTATTGGAATAAACTTGATTCTGCTTTATTTTTATTTATTTCTAAGCAAAAACAAAACACACTATGCCTAAGAAATATAGAAAAATTGCTTAAAATTCTTCTGACTACAAAGGATTAAAATGTTTTAATATAAAATCTGTCAAGCCTCATATTATCATGATCCAAACTAAGTAGTTTTGCCATTATCCTGGTCTTCTAGCATTTATTACAAACAGGAGATATGAAATAACAATGCTTATAATATACTATATAAATGCCTTTTACTTCTAATAGATGGAAGAGGAAGGAATAGATATAAAAACAAAAAACAAGTGTCCATGGAAAAAGAAAGGTTCTTTGCAGTTACGGGCTGCTTACACAAGACTCCAAATATAAAAATAAGCTGGCTAAAAAATATTTGCAACTCAGTGGTGGAAGCGTAGATGTTATACAGTATATGGTGGGAACTTTAAGATGGGTGGGAAATAAATGATATGAAGGATAGGAGTTTTTGTAGAACAAATTATTATGGGACTGCTATCGGCTGAGAGAATCGGCTCAGAAATGGGTCAGCTATCTAGAAAAGAATTCATTACGGAAAGAGCATTAAAATATTGGCATAGAATCCTGAAATTAGAAGAGGAAGTGATAATAGAAAAAGAAAATTTAGGAAGAAAATGCTTCAGACATAAGTTTTGGAGTAACTACTAACTTGACATTTTCCACCTATAAAAACTGAGGAAATATATAATTCTGGGCAGCATTTTAACCATCTGTTGTTTACAATGTGTGCCTTAATGACCTTAACTATCCATGTCAGTAAGTGATTTAGGAGAATTATGGATGCTAAGAGAGATTAATACTAAGAGTTAACAAGGATGGTTTTGAAGATATGGAAATCCAAAAGCTGATGGGTGGCGAATAGGGAAGCTTTCAATAACCATATTTGATGTATCAATGAAACAACTTTGGGAATGGGAAGGTAATATAAATGAAGTTAGCAAAGAAGAAAGAAACATGGTTGAGAGCAGGTGTACAGAACCTGAAAGGATTAAAGATTACAAAATTATGGGAGGAGAAGAAAAAAACATGTTTTACTGGAGATAAAATAGATGCAATAAAGGCAATGTTCAAGAGGAATATTCTTAAACATAGTTAAAAGTATGTATGGAAAAAAATCTGATGTGTTGCATTCACATAATTTTCTCCACCTATTCTGCAAACAAACTATTCTTACAAAAGATTATTCTTCTTTCTACATCATGCTATATGTGTCTTACTACTTGGTTCCTTATAAGCAAAAGAGAAATATGCGGATATACCAGGCTAAAGCGACTGTCAAATATTTTAATCGATATGTGAATTATTGAAGTTTGGTTCCCTTTGCATTTCCAGAAAAACAAAAGAGGAATGAAACAAAAGGGACCCCTTTTGAGAAGATACATTGTTTAAAATTGAAGTCACTGTAGAGCATTATAAATGTAGATCTCAGAAAATTCAAGACATACATTTTATTTGTGATGTAAACAGCTTTAATATAGGATATTTTAATTAAAATTATTACAGTCATTTTTGAAGAAAGAAACAAAAATTTCAAAAATATTTCCACATGAAGAGTAGTTTGAGATGGGGGGATTTTCTTGAAAATCTTCATCCTTGGAAGATACCAAACTTAAATACCAAGTTTTATATTTCAGTCTTTTAGTTTTTGAACTATATATATAAATTAAAAAAAAAAAAATAAAAGAAAAAAAAAAACCTGACATGCACACACACATACACAATCCTTTTTCTAAAAATTGCTTTTTTGACTCAGGGGACCTTAAAACGCACATTTCTGGTGAAATCTCCATATCAAATTCTTGGGTGGAATACAATATTTCCTCTATACACTATGCACAGAGTACATTTAGAGAAAGTAATTATAGCAAAAGGGAAAAAGTGAATCTAAGTGCTGGAGTCATTGCTCAAAGTAGTGTTGAAAGTGATTCAAATTATAAATCATATACTCTGTGCCTAACATCTCAGGTAATAAAGTATTGGAAATAAGCATTACATTACAATATATTTAAGAGACAGCGAATAACTGTGAAAATGAATATTTGTTTCTTAGAACAAAATTATCAAAATAATAGATTTTACTTATTCAAATAAATATATAGTGTTTATACAAGATAATTGATTAAACCCTCCTAACTTCATTAAAACAAAGTAAAATTTTTGATTAAGAAGAAGGAAAATAATATTGATAATTTAAGACATGTATAACAAACTGCTACACAACTGTGCACATATGTATATGACGGCATTGCAAGAACAAAACATAAGAAATCACAAGTTATATATGGAGAAGTAGTACTCTAGAAGCTTCAGAATCCAAATGAAAGTCTTAAACTCCATTATTACTGGTTGTTAGTTTGTTGAATACTTGTTCTTTTTTTGGGAGGTTTTAGGGGGTTAATATCCTTTAACCTGGTAGGTCACATAGGACAATGAATGAAATGGGTGAAATAATGCTCAAATGAGCTCAGGGTCCATAGAGCTCAAACTTTCCTGACATTTGTTCTCTCACAATAAGGGAAAACCCCAGAAAAACCTTACCTGGATAAGTCACCTTAACTGAGATTTGAACTCTGGGTCTTTGAACGTGTGCCAGATATTACCATTACCACATCAAAGGTGGGTTTCTCTCTCTCTCTCTCTCTCTTTTTTTTTTTTTATTTGAGTCTGCAAATATGGTGAAAGAAATGACCTTTAAAAACAGACCTCTTGACTGAGAAAAATCAGGGAAAGTTCTAAGGAAAACTTTATCCTGTCATCTCTCATTATGTAAGCTCAAGCCCTACATAATGGAAGCAGACATGACCCCTACATAATGGAGAAATGTTAGTTTTGCATATGATCTAAAAGGAAACTAGGCAGATAAATTTTAAAATCTGGCTGTCAAGCTTTCATTGACCTAAGAGATAATAATGATTCCCTTCTTTGCCTGCCACACCATAAGTAACCAACATCAACATGTACCCCAATTCTCTTTGTTTAATGTGGATCTGTAACACAAACTCTAAAAAAGCAATATCTTTGTTAAAGCACAAAATATAAATGCTAAATATCTTTGATGCTTACCTTCAATACCATGAGTACTTGAACTGCTCGAGCCAGTTTCAGTTCTGAAAAATTTGACAAGCATTATAATGGAAACACTTAGATAAGCATAAATACATATTAACTATTCTGCAACACAAATATGAGAGCAATAAGGGAATTGACTAGACTAAAGCAACAGTGAAACCTTTTAAAAACTGTCGCTATGTAATTGGCACTGAAATTTAGTTCTCTTTGCAGGGCTAGGAGTAAAACTGTTTTTCTTTGAGAAAAGTATAGGCAAGTATTTAAAAAGAGAGAAAAAAAAAAAAAAAACAATAACAAGGAATTGTTAGCTCCACAACAAAAATGTACAGAATATGTTGTGTACATACTCTACATTTTTGTTTAGTACTTATATCTTTTTGTGTAGCTCAATCTCTTACAGTTTATGGTTATGTAAAAGTCATTCAAAATGAAGAGGACTTCAGAGGCTATTCCCAGAAAATTCAATAATACATTTTATTTTTCATGTAAATATCTTAAATATATAATACTTTAATCAAAATCATTAGTTATTTTTGAGATAATAAACATTTTTGACAATTTTCCAAGTAAGGGTAGACGAAATAGGGAACATAATGAAATGACAAATCTTCGTGTTGCATCCTTGGAAGATGCTGAACTTAAATATCAAGTTTTATATTTAACAGACTTTTGTTTTTGAGCTATGCAGTTCTCATACACATGCGCACACAGACTTTTTTCTAAAAATTCAGGGGACCCTAAAACGTGTATTTTCGGTAAAATCTCGGTATTAAATGCTTAGTGGAATGCAATACCTTCTTTAACCATGCACTATATACAAAGAAGAGAAAATGAAAAAAGTTACTATTGCAAAGGGGTGAAAATGATCCCTCTAGGCATTTAAGGCAACTGACATCATAGATTACAATTGAATGTAAGGAAACAATTCATTTTTCCTAAGTGTAGGAAGTACACAAATGAATATAAAGCACAAGAGGAATTTGTATTAAATTAGATTTTTTGTTTTTGGCCCCCCCACCCTTTCAAAAGTACAGACTAGATTATAATTGATCCAATTGACTCCTACTGGCATTGTAATGATAACCACTCAAATGCTTCTATAATGCTTTCTCCTAAGCAAGCACAATGTACCAACATTGAAGAATATCAGTTTTCATTATGAAATGAGTAAAATAAAATTCATTGAAAACTTAGCAAGTGCAAATTGATGGGTACCCTCATTTATACTAAACTGTGTTAAACTCTTTTATACTTTTACATACTATGCATGCACATTGTCTTGGGCACTCAGCTCCCTAATCTTTATTTGGTAGGTTTTGTGCAATTTCAAAAGCATAGCAAGACAACCACATTGAGATATGAAGGGCTCTATACAACATGACATCTAGTGGTTTCAAAGCTAAGTTTTCATTCTGTTCCCGAGTTCACGCCATACATGTGTGTTGTGTTTTGTTTAACAATTCAGCTGGTTTGCAACAAATTGGATAACCTATTAAGCATAATGGTTGTGGGCCTCAAAGAAAGAAAATCTTTGGTTGACAACATTGCGGAAAGACAAGAGGATGAACTTTCTCTTCTTCCTCTGGCCCTCGCTTTCTGTGAAACTAGCATCCAAGAAAATGTGTTTGTATAATACAAGTTCCCTGTTGCCCTGATGATCTGTTTTATTTGATGACTTTCACAACAAAAAATTGAAAATACAGGGGGGTGGGGGACTGTTCTGTCAACTACCTTGTACAGTTGTCTATTCTATACAAGGAAGGCATTAGTTACCTGCTTATATTTAGGTGTCTAAATTTTTCTTCCATTCCTCCTATATTTGTGGTTCGCAGTGGTGTACTTTGATCCATGAGAGCCTTCTTTAGGTTAGCCTGTAAAAAGTAAGAAAGGTAAATAAATAGCTATTTATTCATAAAATAGTGCTGTTTTCAAATGTAGTCATTACAAGTATCCATAATATCTCCACAATACTGAGAGCTCTGCTGAAAAGTTAGATGATTTTGAAAGTGAACTTTCTGCATCCAATAAAGTTTGTTTCACATTTCATTTGCAATAGATGTACCCTTTCTTAAAGCTTAAATGTTAAAACAACACTACTTGGTGCAGTTTGCTTAGTTTAAATCTGTATTTACCAGATATTGAACTTTTTAAGGTGTTAAGGAAAGAAGGTTAAATTAACACCTACAAATATTGTAAAAAACTGACTTTTTAATCAATTTAGATTTTGTAACAATTCAGTTTTGCCATGTTTTGATGCACTGAGAGCAAAACAAAAAGGTACAATAGAATCCTGTTGATCCTCATGTTTAGGGTCAGAGGGGTAAAGATTATACAATGGCCCTGAGATGTCCTTTTTGGAAAAATTGTGTTCAAACATTCAGAAGATTAAACAAAATTTCCATCCTTGAAGCACTCATAATTTAAGAAAATAAGCAAACACAATCTGCTCTTTTCACAATTTCTATTTTAAAGTCTCAGTCTGACTTTGTATGTATTAAAAGTCCAAAGAGCAAGTCATAGAAGGGCTTTCCCTTATAACTGTGCATGATAGCAGTTTTTGTAAATACAAGCTTGTTGCATGGTAAATAACCAAGAAGAAATTCACTTTTCAACAGCTAAGACTCAAGTATTTAAAAATATTTGAAAATTTAATACCAACTATAACCAGCTACAGAAAGTGAGCATTTAATTTGTGAAAGACTCATCAAATCCAGTCGAATATTTTAATTTTCTAGAATAGCTGCAGATTAAAGCCTAATATTTGCTTTGAGAAAACTTATAAAAAAGTATGATGTGCTACATACACATAAGTTTTTCTTTCTATGCTACAGCTAGCCATTCTTGCAAAAGTATATGCTTTCTACTTCTTGCACATTAAGGTAAGCATTAGCAGAAATTGTATTACAATATTATTTTCTTGTACACAGGAAATAAGGAAACACAATAAGCTAAAGCAATATTCAAATGTTTAAAAAACCTATCACTAGGTGATGGTATTGAAATTTTGTTCTCTTTGCTTGATCAGGATGAAAAAATATCAATGACTCCACATTTGAGAAAAGTGTACGTATTGGAAAATTTAAGCCTATAACAAGCTCTTGGACATGGTTCACTCCATCACAAAAGCGTATTTGACATAAATTGTGTTTTGGTGACATCTACATTTTCTGTGTAGTAAGTCTTTGTCATCTCTCAAGGTTTATTAGTTATGCAAAAGTAATTCAGAATGTAAAAGACTTCAGGGGCTATTCTCAGAAAATTCAAGATATAGATTTTATTTGCACTGTAAATATCTTTAATATTCAGCAATTTAATCAAAATTGTTGGAAGCCATTTTGAGAAAATCAACATTTTCGAAAATATTTCCATATAAAAGGTATTTTGGGATGTGGGATTTTCTTTAAAACCCCATGTCCAATCCTTGAAAGATGCTGAACTTTAATATCAAATTTGTTATTTAACCAACTTTTTGTTTTTGAGTAATGCACACACTTTTTTCTAAGAATGTTTTCTTGGGTTCAGGAAACCCTAAAACAGTATGAGTCATCCTTGAATGATGCTGCATTTAAATGACAACTTTGGTACTTAACTTTTTTGTGTATTTTAACAAGTTCTTGTTTTCTAGTTCTTATAGTTTACTAGTTATGTAAAAGTCTCTGAGAGAGTAGAGACCTCGGCAGTTGCTTTATTTTATATATTAATACATCAAACATATTTTAATATAGATTATTGAATATTTATAGTTTTAATAAAATAAAAAATAACAAAACCTTTTCTACAAAATCTTTTTTGGGGGAGGGTTGGGTAATTTCTTGGCAATATTATAAGATACCTGACAAATGCAAAATTTCCTTTTCAAAATATATTGGACAGGGTTAGAACAGCAATGGATGTGTTTGTATTGTTATTCAGTTGACCCCAAATATTCTACTGCAATTTAGTACTTCCTCTAACTTAGGTAAGCGACAGAAAAGTGAAAACCACATACACATCGACTGCATAAATACTTTTTAGGACCAATTCTGCCTTTCATTTCAAAAACACCTACTGTTCTTAATATACAGGAAAATGCAGAAGAGCCAAGTTTGATTTGGTTTTAATTTACATGGAAAGTATTAACCAACAATAAAAGAACGATACCGCTTGTCTGACGAGACACTCGTAAAAATTAAATGGTGTCAGAAGTTAAAGATTACCAAAGCCGCGGTTATGACGGACAGTACGCGTCACGGATGCGGAATGGGGTTAATGGAGAGCAATCGAGGGCAGTGACAGGAGATGGATCGCCGAAACCTGATCACCCGCCAGACCGCCATATTACTGATGAATCCATCCACTTACATGAACTAATATTGACACAGAGGGGGCCTGGCAGCAGTAACTCTATACCACCCTGGCTGCATTTAGTCTAGCTGGACGACATATCACTAAACTGCCTAATCTCAATGTCAATGGCTATCTCCAGTGGAGTGGCGTTCCCGAACTTAGGCCGATGGCCTTCGATGCTTATGACAACGGTAACATTCACTTGGAATCCATCAACCAACCAGGTTTAAATATGCTGTTGGCACATGTCATGTGGTTGTCTAAATCCTACCTCTTTTGTAATATATAGTCTTCCGCTTTATCCGGCCTTTGCCGCCAGTCGTTTGTCCTGGCATTACGTCAATACTAAGTATAGAGTTTATCACGCATTGCCTCTTGCAGAGAACTAGCGAACAATGCGTAGAAAGGCTGCATGTCAACAGTTTCTTTCCAGGTCACCTTAGTGAAATGGGACTTATATCGTACCTTTCCAATACTTAATGTTGTGGTGAAAAACAATTCTGCACCGCCGAATATACCAACCTGTTTACTAAGTCGGCAATACATTCAGTCCAAGGTTCAATTCCACACTTCCCCTTTGAGACAATCGGCTCGCTGAACTAATAATGACGTCATGCATTTAAACCTACTGGCGCTAAAGGCCGAATAAATCTGAAGAACCGGCACAATGTTTTTCTTTCACACGGTGACACACGCGCCCGCAACCCAGGCTCCCGCCGAAAGGTGTAAACATCCCAGCAACCTCCTAACGTTATTACGATATAGTAAAATTACAATGAGAATAAGCACATAACTTATTGCGAGAGATATTAGCGTATATTTCTGGCATCTTCACGGTAAAATTTCATTCACATTGGAGAGTTCAATCTCCGAAATTGAGCGAGTTTCTGAGCTGATGTTTTCTTTTAGTTGCTACAATGTATGGAAATTTACTGCATACATTTTATTCTTAAAATTATCCCCATGGATACAAATCTGATGCGCTCCATTCACATGACTTTCTCTACCTCTCTGTAACAGATTATTGTTAGTAAGCTTATTCGTCTACTACTTCATGCTAATTGAGATAAACATTAGCAGAAACGGTCTTATTACTTAGTTCCTTATAAGTAGAAGGGACATAAGGAGATACACTAGACTAATCCGACAGTCAAATGTTTTAAAATGTGGTTGCTATGGTATAGAAATCAGATTCTTTGCGTGGCCAGGTGTTGACAAGCTTCCGAATGAGAAAAGTATTGCGTTTTGAAACTGAAATCAATAACAAGGAATATCTTAAAAATATCAACTCCAGGGGGGAAAATGCATATAATAAAGTGTGTGTTTTAACGAGATCTACATTTTTTGTGCAGCAAGTTCTTGTCTATCTCTTACGGTTTACCAGTTATACAAAATTCATTCAGAATAACAAGGTCTTTAGAACTTATTCCCAGAAAATTCATGATATACATTTTATTTGCCATATAAATAATTTTAGTACACAGAATTTTAATCAAAACCGTTAGTCATTTTTGAGAAAATCAAAACTTTCGAAATTTTTTCCATGTAAGGGGCAGTTTAAGGTGGGGGGATTTTCTACAAATCTTCGTGTCGCATTCCTGGAAGATACTAATTTAAATACCAAGTTTGATATTTTACCGACTTTTAGTTATCGTGTTCACAGACACACGGACATACTTGACACACAGACGGACGGACGGACACACACACAACGCGGACCTTTTTCTGAAACCTAAAATGTCTATTTCTGGTGAAATCTCGGTATCGAATTTTTGGGTGGAATATCTTTTTTATACACTATGTACATAGCACGTGTAGAGAAAGTAAAATTCTTTTATTTGGATACAGGGGACCCTAAAAGGTATATTTCCTGTGAAATCTCGGTATCGAATTTTTGGATGCAATACAATACCTTCTCTATACACTATGTATGTAGAAGGTGTAGAGAAAGTAAAAATCACACAAGTTAAATTAGGGCATCATGAGGGTTATACATATTTCCTCAAACGTAATGACTTATCATCTGTAAGCGCGGTAGCAAAGTCTTGTTGAACAAAATCCGATCTAACATTCAACATCAATGGACTTTCAAAAATGGTGTGAATACTTCATTCTGTATCACTCTGTAATTGTTTGTTCAAAAAACGCACTTATTGCATACCAATTGTTGCATCATATAAAGGATATCGTGTGCAAAAAATGGGGGTTCTCTTTACTTTAATATCTGTTATATTGCGATGAGAAATAATCATAGGTATATATTAAACTATGTTTCGCCATTGAAGAGCAACTCACCTATGTGTGAGTTGCTCTTATGATTTAGCAAACTCCAATTACAGAAATTAACGCGACTCTAATGATACAAGTAAAATAAGGCGTTTGTAATAAATCCTCAAACATAGTCAGAATTAAGTATGCATCAGATGAAATATTCACTCAATTTCCAGATGTTGAACTCCCGAGTGAGAATGAAAAATTTCTGAGAAGATGCCAGAAATGTGAGGAGGGGACATTTCCACACATCTTATGGTAAGGTATGTGCTTATTATCATAAGTAATATAACGAGAGCTCCAATTATTATCTAGAGAAAAGTTGTAGCTCGAGTTGTATTTAATAAAACTATTTCGTGAATAAAATAACAATGATTAGCCTACATGGACACGAAGAATAATATTACTAAAACCCCATTTCTCTTAACGTATATTTGTAATAGTATATTAACGAAATCACTGCAACTTGATGTCCATACCATAAATTTCAGATCTCTTTGTATTGCTACATTATATTAGGTATTTTGGCTTAGTAAAGCATGATTACAATTATTATATCTATTGGAACTTCCGCTATTATACGGGAATATCACTGCACACTGATATTCAGAGAGAAAACAAATGCACGTGGGTGCGATACATTTAGAAAAACAATAGCAGGTAGGTGCGATAAAAAAACTATTAAAATGCAGAGATAATGAATTCCGATTGGTTGGGATTTTACGCGCCAATTGCTACGATCACGTGTCATGAACGAAATAATCATTGTAACTTAAACTATTACAATTTGAGGCGGTTGTGGGAATAAGTGTTTGTCGGGAGTCGAAGCTGCGTGCGTTAGGCACAGCATGAAGCAAAATCGCTGTTTTATTTCATAGAACAACGATCTCTAGGGAAGTAACTTTCTCATGGTACCAACGGTAGCCGGTGACTAAAAATCTTGGGTCTAGCCGTCGCCTACGCTATTATACCAAGCCTTAGAATGAAGCGATTTTTACCGAGAGAAACTGGCAAATTGTAATAGTTCTACAGCTGCCGCAAGATGTCAGGCGTTATCCCTGTCCTTTTAACACGCGTTTAAATGACATTAAATGTCAAAATTTCCCCGACATCACATTCTACCGGTGCTCCATCTTTATTCCATGTATCAGTGTCATCGCCTAGTGTCCACAAGTAGTATAAGCAGGCGTTAAACACTACAAAATAATAATCGGGGAAAAAATAGCAGAAATAGTCTTATTAGAAGCGAAATAAGGGAGCATAGGTTAAAGTGATAGTTAAAAGCTGGTTACTATGCGACTGAAGTTCTTTGTTTGTATAGACAGGAGTTGACAAATTCCCGTATGAGAATAGTATACGGTTTTTAAAGCTGAAACCAATAATAAGCAATATCTCAAAAACAATTAACTCCACGAAAAAATGCATATGTCAAATTGTGTGTTTTAACGTGCTCTGCATTTTTTGTGTGGTAAATTTGTGTCCTCTTACGGTTTAGCAGTTATGCAAAATTCCATAAAATTCATTCAGAATAAAGTACGAGTCATTAGAGGCTATTCCCCAAAAATTCAAGATATACATTTTATTTTTCAGGTAAATATCTTTAATATACGATATTTTAATCAAAATCTTTAGATACATTTTTGAGATACACAACATTTTCGAAAAAAAGTTCCATAAATATGTCGGGTTATTTATGGACGCTCTTTAACTGCTATGGTTCTCAGCGTCCCATTCTAAATTGGGCGTGAAAGACCGCTTAATTTTGCTCAGATGCCTCTCAATCAGGCTTGAAGTTCTTTTATGTGTCAAAATCTACGACACGGGACCATCGGCTTTACTTCCCTTCCGAAGGAAGCCATGCTAAAAAAATCCAACGTCCTCCGCCGGGTTTGAACCCGCGACCTTGAGTATATGAAGTCAGCATGGTAACCAGTACACACGGAGGGCGACAAAAAAAAAAAACCAGTTCCATGTAAAGGGTAGTTGGGTGTGGGGAGAAAATCTTCGTGTCGCATCCTTGGAAGATACCAAACTTAAATACCAAGTTTGGTATTCAACGGTCTTTTCGTTTTTGTGCTATGCTGTCCACATACACACACGGACCATTTTTTAAAAATGTTTTTTTTTTATTCACGGGAACGAAAAACACGTATTTCCGGTGAAATCTTTGTATAGAATTTTTGGGTGGAATGCAATACCTTCTCTATACACTATGTACATAGTATGTGGTGAAAATAAAATAAAAAAAAAACGATTTAAACCCAACATGAACCTTCAGACAACGAATTGTTTCTAATGAAAGGCCCCGATATCATCTTAGACGTTAAAGGAGGCTATATAAATTAAACAATAACAAAAAAATCTGATGTGTTCCATTCACATGACTTTCTCATCTCTGCGACAAATTGTTAGAAAGCTTAAGCTTATGCTTCTATTCACTTCATGCTAATCGAGAGAAAAATTATCAGAAATAGTTTCATTACTTGCTTCCTTGTAAGTAGAAGCGAAATAAGGGAATACCATAGGTTAAAGTGATAGTCAAAACTGGTTGCTATGTGAACTGGTTGCTTTGTTTGTATGGACAGGAGTTGACAAATTCCCGTATGAGAAAATTATACGTTTTTAAAGCTGAAACCAATAACTATGAATACCTCAAAAACGATCAACTGCACGAAAAAAATGTGTATAATATAAATGTTGTGTTTTAATGTGCTCTACATTTTTTCTGTGGTAAGTGTTTGTCCAACTCTTACGATTTAGCAGTTATGCAAAATTCCGTAAAATTAATCCAGAATAAAGTTGTCTTCAAAGACTATTCCCAGAAAATTCATTATATACCTTTTATTTGTCAGGTAAATATCTTTAATATACAACATTTTCATCAAAACCGTTAAAGCCATTTTTGAGAAAATCAAATTTTTCGAAAAAAGTTCCCTGTAAAGTGTAGGTGGGGGGGGGCGGGGGGGGATTTTCTTGAAAATCTTCGTGTCGCATCCTTGGCTGATTTAATTTATAAATGTTCACAAAAATAAAAACCACACTACCACAAAATATGCCACAAATTGGCGTATACTTCCATTCAACACACATGATGAACGACAGGGAAAACACCTGACATCTAGCGGCCAAGTTAGAACTGCATCAACTGTAATACCTTTGCAGACGGCATTCTAAGGCCTAGTATAATGACCTAGGCTACGGTCTAGCATGTATTCCTGTACGATCACTAGCACTAAATTTCAATAATTAAAATTAACATGGTAAAAAATTCCAATGCAAAAGGTTTTCATTGAAAGCATAAACTAACCTGTTTGAAGAGGAAATCTATTTGTCTATACTTTCTGGTAGCAAATTTATAATCCCGTCATCTATGTGGTTTCGTGATCTCGACCACATAAATAACGATCGAATGGAGTAACATAAAAACATACTAAAAAAAAAAAAAAAAAAAAAAATCTGATGTGTTCCATTCACATGGCTTTCTATACTTTTCCGTTATTACAAATTATTGTTAAAAAGCTTACTCCATTTATTTCATGCTAATCAAGATAAAATTAACAGAAACTGTCAAATTACTTGCTTCCTTGTAAGTAGAAGGGAAATAAGGGAGTATACTACGCAAAAACTATAGTCAAATCTTTTAAAAGTTGTTGCTATGTGACTGAAATTCCTTTGTTTTGGCAAATTCCCGTATGAGAAAAGAAAAGTACGAGTATTTTAAAGCTGAAACCAATAATAAGGAGCCCGCCTAGGTAGTGTGTTACCTAGATAAGGTTTTTTTTTCGGGGTTTTCCCTTATCCTGTGAAGACAGATGTCTAATAACTTTAAGCGCCATGGACTCGGAGATCATTTGAGCATTATTTCATGAATTCCATTCATCGTCCGACATGACCAACCAAATTAAAGGACGTTAAGTTACCAGAAAAAGGGAATATCTCAGAAAGGGTTAGCTCTACAAAAACATAAATTATGACATAAATAATGTGTTTCAATATGATATATATATATATTTTTTTTGGGTAGTAGATAACTTTATCTCTTACAGTTTACCAGTTACCTACATATTTCAGTAAAATTCTTTCAAAATAAAGAAGTCTACAGAGGATATTCCCTAGGAAATTCAAGATATACATTTTATTTGTCATTTAAATGTCGTCAATATACATTTTTATCAAAATCGTTAGAGCCATTTTTGAGAAAATCAAAAATTTCCATGTAGAGGGTAGTTTGAGAGTGGGGGATTTCCATGAAAATGGGATATGCTACACTTAAAGATCAAGTTTGGTATTGAACGGATTTTTGGTTATAGAGCTATGCTGTCCAGACGCACGCGCGCGCGCACACACACAGACTTTTTTTTTTTTTTACTTTCTCTATACGTACTATGTACATAGTGTATAGAGAAGGTATTGCAATGTATCCAAAAATTCGATTTCACCAGAAATACATGTTTTGAGACCACCTGAATCCAAAAAAAGGATTTTTAGAAACATGTCCGTGAGTGTGTCTGTGGCAGCATAGCTCAAAAACGAAAAGACAGTTAAAAACCAAACTTGGTATTTAAGTATCTTCCAAGGATGCGACACGAAGATTTTTAGGAAAATCCCCCCAACATCAACTACCCTTCACATGGAAAAAATTTCGAAAATTTTGATTTTCTAAAAAATTGCTCTAACGATTTTGATAAAAATATCATATATTAAAGATATATACTTGACAAATAATATGCATATCTTGAATGTTCTGGGAATAGCCTCTGAAGACTATTCTGGATGAATTTAACGGAATTTTGTGTAACTGGTGAACAACTTACCACACAAAAAAATGTAGAGCACTTTAAAACACACACTTTATATTATATACATTTTTTTTCGTGGAGTTGATCGTTTTTTAGATATTCCTTGTTTTTTGTTTCAACCCTAAAAAACTCATACTTTTCTCATACAGGAATTTGTCAACCCCTGTCCATACAAACAAAGGAACTTCAGTCACATAGCAACCATATTTTGCTATCACTTTAACCTATATTACTCCCTTATTGCGCTTCTACTTACAGGGAAGCAAGTAATAAGACTATTTCTGCTATTTTTTTCTAACTTAGCATGAAGTAAATAGAAGTATACACTTTTTAATAAAAATTTGTTGCAGAGATATAGAGAAAGTCATGTGAATGAATAACATCAGCTTTTTTTTCTAAAAATACTTTTTTACTTTCTCTAGCTCCGTATGTACAATATGCATTAGGGGATAGAGAAGATATTGTATTCCACCCAAAAATTCGATGTCGAGATTCACTGGAAACCTATGTTTTGGGGTCCCCTGAGTCCGAAAAAGAATTTTAGAAAAAGGTAGTGTGTGGACAGCATAGTTAAAAAACGAAAAGACCGTTAAATACCAAACTTGGTATTTACTTTAGTATCTTCCAAGAATTTTCAAGAAAAACCTCCACCACAAACTACTCTTCACATTCGTAAACGTTGACTTTCTTCAAAGTGGCTCTTAACGATATTGATTAAAATCCCGTACGTTAAAGCTGTTTACATCCCAAATAAAACGTATAATTGAAGACCTCTTTATTCTGTATGAATTTTGCTGAGTTTTGCTTAACTGCTAAACCGCAAGAGATAGGACAAAAACTTACTGCACAAAAATGTAAATCTCGTTCAAAACACACAATTCGTGTTCTTTTCGTTTTTGTTGTGGACGTAATGGTTTTCGAGACATTCCTTGCTATTGGATACAACTGTGAAGTACTTAGAGCAAGAGGTGGGAATGTGGAACCCCACTTTGCTTTTAAGATATATATCTTAAACTATCAATTCGATTCATACCATTTACCGAATTTCATATTTCCTATACGTTGAACTCTAACTCCTTAATTAAATTATTTCTGTACCAAGCGAGAAAACTAGTATTTATTTTATTAAAATGTAACAAACCCGCCGTCAAAGTTACGGTACGGGTAATATGGACCCCCAATATATTCACCAGGAAAACCGGAATTAAAACCCAATTATATCTTAAATGTTTGTTAATTTGCAAAATAGTATTAGAATTATAAGTTTCACAAACAAATTGAAGTTAACACACCATCGAGGATCAGTAGAATAGGGGACGTTTTGGCAATAAAATGTTCTGGCCAAACAGTGAAAAGGTGATTCTGTACCCATCCTGATGAGAGGGATGAGCTCTCACAATAGATCCATCAGTTTTTTTTTTTGTGTTTAACGCCCGCTTTAACTACTGATAGCACCGCAGGCGGTGACAATGATGATACATGAATGATGATGGAGCACCGGTGGAATGCGATGGCGAGGGAAACCGGAGTACCCGGAGATAACCCGCCCCAGCGACGCTTTGTCCACCACAAATCTCACATGCGGTCGCTTGGGATTGAACCCCGGCCGTCTAGGTGAGAGGCAAGTGGTCTAACCACTAGGCCACGGCGCGGCCCTGATCCATCAGTGTTTCTGTCATATTTTTTGGGAGGGAAAATCACCATCGGTGGCACATATGAGCCTCTAGAACTCATCGAACAGATCACTGTGACAAGACATCCTCGCTCAGCAGCTGTCAGCGCATTTCTGTCGTTTTCCTTTCAGTCCAAAAAGTTAGCAATTTTACTTTGCACTATATTCCATCCTGTTTCATCCACGCCCCATACTCTGTCAGAGGGATATCTCTACTGATTATATTGCGCCTCCAGTAAATCATAAAATGCTGCAGCATTTTCGCGGGTAAACCCCTTAACTAGTGTATACGACTTCCAGTTGGTTTCATGCTGACGTTCCATGAAATGGTCAAACCAGGTCCTACCAGCTGATTCCCCTCCAAATGGATTTTTCACGCCATTTCTTACAGCTGTTTGGAATGCCATTTTCGAACGTCCATAGAATAAATCCGTAGAATTTAGCCTCCATTAGCATGAGATAATCTATCGGTTCGTTTTCAATCACTACGGAAGTATTTGGCTTCCTTCCTAGCTTCTTTACTGCCACATTATCGGGAGAAAGCACAATATCAAGAGCCAGTTGTCTTAATGTTGTTTTTGGGACACGAAAATTCTTTGTCACTCTCAAGGCCCATTTTCTTATCCACAGCCGAAACAGTCCTCTTTATCCCACAACTACCTAATTTTCTACGATATTTCGTCTCAAGTGAAGTTCGCGGCATCTAAAAATACAATAAAAGTTCCTTTCAGGGTCAAACTACATAACTTGTAGTTCCATATTACATGCACTGTAGGGTTCCATATTGTCTACATCGCTATGCTGAAATCAACAATATATACCGCTTCAATAAACATCACTAACATGTTTGAAAATATACAATGAGGTTTCTAAAAGCATATATAACAATCCTTAACATTTACAAGGTCGTGCGAAGCACAGAGAGTAAAATATACCCAAATACTTTACATGCCTTACAAAGTTTTACAATGAATCGAAAAATACTCGGCCGTGTCACTAGAAATTCGTAACTCAACTGCCACCATTGCTTCTTTCAACTATTCCGCAACCAAACAACGTGTTTCAGCTGTCACTGCTAGATTGTTGTTATTCAGATACTTGGGGGTTCCATATTCCCAACTCTTCCCCTATTCTTTTTTAAAACAGGAAGTGTCCGTTTTTCTTTTGTTCCACTCCTGGCTGAGCAAAGAAGCGATTTGCAATGACAATCGCATAACGACAATTTTTAAAACATTTGACTGTTTATCCTAGTGCATTGCCTTAGTTCCCTTCTAGTTATAAGGAAGGAGCTAAGTAATAAGAACAATCTTAATAATCTATTGCAAGAATAATCTTTTCTCTAGCGAGTGCGTCATGCGAGTGCACCACATCAGATGTTTTACTTTCTCTACACGTACTATGTACATAGTGTATTGAGAGGTATTGTAATGTACGCAAAAATTCGATACCGAGATTTCACCGGAAATACATGTTTTAGATCCTCCTGAATCCAAAAAAGCATTTTTAGAAAAAGGTCCGTGGTGTGTGTGTGTGGGGGGGGGGGACATCATAGCTCAAAAACGAAGAGACCGTTAAATACCAAAGTTAGTATTTAAGTTTGATATCTTTCACATGGAACTTTTTTCGAAAATGGCTGTAACGATTTTGATTAAATATCGTATATTTAATACTTTTACCTGATAAATAAACTGTATATCTTGAATTTTCTGGGAATAGCCTTTGAAGACTACTTTATTCTGTATGACTTTTACGAAAGTTTTCATAACTGGTAAACCGTAAGAAATAGTCAAAAGCTAACTTAACAGAAAATTGAAATCTCGTTTAAACGCACAATTTATGTTATATACATTTTTTCGTGGAGTTTATCGTTTCTCAGATATTCCTTTTATTTATTTCAGCTTTAAAATACTTATAGTTTTCTCATACGGGAATCTGTCCTGTCCATACAAACAAAGGAACTTCAGTCACATAGCAACCAGCTTTTGACTATCACTTTAACCTATGGTATTCCCTTATTTCCCTTCTATTTACAAGGAAGCAATTAATAAGACTTTCTGCCAATTTTTCTCGATTACCATGAAGTAAATAGAAGTTTAAGCTTTTTAACAATAATTTGTTGCAGAGATGTAGAGAAATTCATGCTTTCAGGGGGTTTCAAAATATGTATTTCCAATGAAATATCGGTATAAAATTGTTGGGTGCAATACAATACCTTCTCTATACACTGTATACAGAAAGTAAAACAAAATGAAATTAAACGGCGTTTTATATATGGGCGTGAAAGACCGCTTAATTTTGCTCAGAGGGCTTTCTATCAGGCTTGAGGTTCTTTTACGTGCCGTAAATTTACGACAAGGGATCCACTGCTCTAACTTCCCTTCCGACGGTAAAATGCTAAGGATTTTTACGCCCGAAAAAAATCCGCTGTCCTCTGCCGGGTTGGGAGGGGGGGGGGGAGGACTGAATATACAAGGTGTGATCAAAGTTTCCGGAATGGCTTCACAACAATGCTGAGGCTGAGATTTCTTTAATTTTTACCCAGACTGTACATGTAGCGTTCCTTTCCGATAAAAATAAGAGGTCACGTGACTTCCTGTGACCATGTAGTGACAAAGTAGACGCTCTGAAGTGAACACTTGTTTTGCATGTGCTGCGATTTTTCCGCGTAGCAAAACTGTCACATTACGAAGAACAAAGAACGAACATTAAATTTTGCTTTAAACTCGGTAAAACTGCAAAAGAAGCAAAACTGGGAGGAAGTTATGAGCAAAACTGATGTATTTGAGTGATTTTCGAAATTTAAAAGTGGTGTGGCATCAGTTAAAGATACTGATCGTTCGGGGTGACTCTGTTCCAACAAAACTGATGAAAATATCTATCAGATGAGGGAAATGGTCTTAAATGATAGGTGCATTACAATAAGAGAACTTTCTGACTCATTAGGACTCTCCTTTGGAAGTGTTTAAAGCATTTTGAAAGGCAATTTGGACATGAGAAAAATTGCCGCCAAGTTCGTGCCCCGCCTGCTTCCAAATGACCAAAAGGAAAGCCGTGTGATTGCCTGCACAGATCTTAAAGAACAGCTCCAAAATGACACACAGTTTATGGAGAAAATTATTATTGGTGATGAAACATGAATTTATGGGTACTATCCAAAAACGAAGCAACAATCTTCACAATGGAAGAGTCCTTCATCTCCACACCCGAAAAAGGCCAGACAAGTTCGATCCAAAGCGAAATTAATGATGATTGTATTTTTTGACACAAGAACATCATTGTACATAAGGAAAGTGTTCCACAGGGTCAAAAAGTCGATCAGGTGTTCTACAAACAAGTGCTGCAAAGATTAAGAGAGAATGTGCGACGCAAACGGCCGGAGAAGTGGAGGACTGGTGACTGGTTCTTGCATCATAACAATGCGCCCATGCACAACTCCCTTTTGTTCGCCAAATTTTGGATAAAAATAGGATGAATACTGTCCCCATCCCGCCTATTCTTTAAATTTGGCGGACTTTTTTTCTTTTCCCGCGACTTAAAATGCGGCTCCGAGGACACCGTTTTGAGGACATTGATGTCATCCATCTCGAATCGCAGAAGGCTCTGATCATGTTGAAAGAAGAGGACTTCCAGAAGTGCTTCCAGTAGTGGAAGCGCTGGGACAAGTGTATCAACTCCCAAGGAGACTACTTCGAGGGTGACAGTGCAGATTAGACAAAACAAACTGTTATGTAGTATTTATGACGTCATTCCGGAAACTTTTTGATCACACCCAAAAATACGTGAATCAGAGGTACTTAGTTCATACAACACGAAGTCGGAAGAGTGAAAAAAAAAAAAGAAAAAAGGAACAGACACTATCTTCCCATCCTCCTAAACATGTTTGCAGGGGCATGTCCCAGGCAACACAATAATTGGCAGCACTGTCTTGGGTGGAGCTATTGTTTATACATCATTTCCACAGAGTATATACACTTCATATAGCTCTGTGTTAACCTTCAAAGAGAGATTTCATGTCATGTCATGTTTTGTTTTTGTTTGTTTTTTTTTTTTTTTGGTAGTTTAACGTCCTTTAACCTGTTTGGTCATATCGGGCGATGGATGAAATTGGTGAAATGATGCTCAAATGATCTCGACATTCGTCTTCTAAGGATAAAGGAAACCCCTGAAAAAAAACCTTATCCGGGTAACTCACCCTAAGCGAGATTCGAACTCACGACCTTTTGAATGTGAGGCAGACACGCTACCACCACACACTACCCAGGCGGGCTTATATCATGGTATCAGAGGTTTTGCTAACATGGCTTGCACAGTTGGACAAACAAGTCCCCTACAGATAACGACTTTTTAAGATATAATTGTTTTGTTTTTTTCACATTGGTCGACGTGTAGGTCAAAAGTTGGATGCGAAAGAGTAAAATTAAAATGCAATGTCATAGCCGGATCTCCTCTGTCCAGTTGATCTAATCAATGAGCTACCATAGCAACATGCCGATACAACTTTAACATTCCCAACTGCCTCGTGTTTTTTCTGCTAAACCGCTTAAGAAAATCTGAAATTATGTTAAGATAACATACCCTAATGGCGACTTACATGTTGCAAGTCTTTAAGTCCTGGACTTCGTAGTTTTCAACAAACTATTAGGTCTCTCATTGCGATTTATTTGTTTAGTCACCTTTAACTGATATGTTAATTTCGGGGGCTTTGACTTGTGAATTCTATATTAACTTACGTTACTAACATTAGGTTAATCACTTTATGTCATTAAACACGCGCACATTCACTCTAAACATTCTCACTTCCAGCCTCTGAGAGGGATAGGGAATAATTCCAATTCGTCGCCTGGAATTGGACCCGGGTGAAAAGTCCGCTCGCTGACCATTCCACCATGTGAAATAAATATTTCTGTATCGGCATTTTACCATGGTACTCAGTGGTTAGAGCAAGACCAGGAAATCCGTGGTTCAAATCCCGGTTATGGCATTGATATTTCAGTCTGACTCTACCTCTTCAACTCCTATCCTACATCACAAAATATCATTTGCTAAATGGACCGCTGGTTGCAATATTTCTTTGGAGGTAGCTCTATCTTGCTACTCCCTCCTAGAGCCTTCCCTGAATGGTACGCTGAGCATAATTTTAATGAGTAAAGCATATAAATTATTGTAACCTTCACTTGGACACGTGGGCGGCCTAATGGAAATACTCTTGGCATCGAGAAGCACGTTGTACGCCTGCGGAGTTGGTCGTTCATAGCCCCCTCAAGAAGGCCAATTTCTCATGCAACTTTATAACTGCAATAGCCACACACTTTCGCACAGGAGAGGCTGAAAATGATGTCCTTGTGTCGCCATACATCTTCCACACCTTTCAAGAAAATTTGCATTAACACTCATTCATTAATTGTTCTGGTCATGTAAACAAAATCATGATTCGATCGCTAAAAAAAATAAAATAAAAAGAGGCATTTAAATGTGGATAAATAGATTGATTATTAATACTACTGCACACCCAGTTGCAGAAATTAAATAATATGTCTCGTGGTTGCAATTCCTGAACTACAGTTTCTCAATAGGTTTTAAGTTTCGTAGCATTACAAGCCAGGTTTGCAAAATTTCTGATGCATGTGCAAGTTTTCTCAGAGATTTCTTTGGACTTCGTTCTATTTTTTTTCCGATAGCATCGAGTTTTCCTCTGTAAAACCGTTTGTTTTTTTAAGAATAAGTAGATCACATTTCCTTAAATATATTCATAATTTATGAAGAATTCTCTATGAAGCTCACGAACAATAGCTAATCTGTCCATAAATCGCCGTCTCACTTCTCTGCTAGAGTATGTTGTCACGTAGGTATCATACTTGAATATTTTGTATGCTTTTAGCATTATAATAGCACTAAGAGTCAGGAGCTTACAAGGAGAGTCAAAAAAGCCACTGCTCAAAGGAATGGGAGAAGAGAGTACGCTGTCACTTATAGTTTTCTTCAAAACATGGTGGCCCTCAAACGGGACAGCTCTCTCCTACCACTGGGCAGTTACCATTAGCAAACAAAAGACGAGCCAGTACTAAAGGCGAGAGGCAACGTAGTAAAATCTGTTTCCTGGAGACCTGCTTGCAAGTTAAGAATCACGCCTCGGTGAAGGGACCAGTAAGTGGAAGACTTTGCAACAACAAGGGTTGGTTTCCAACCGCAAACCCCCTAACCACAAACTTTAAAGAAGAGAGGGGCAGGGTCAGAATGTTCTGAAAAATACATGTTCGCTGGCTGTGTGCTGGCAGGTCATGTGACTAGAGCAGTAGGTACTGTTGCGCATCATCTTGTGTGCTCTCGGATCTAACACACTATAATACTGAAAAACACAGTTTCACAAGTATGAACCTCTGCATAGACTTCGTGTTAACTGATTAGCCAGCACACGGCAGCAAGAGTCGATTATAAACAGCGTAGTGCAGGGCAAGCAATCCCGAAGGTTCTACTACGAGGGCCGTTCAGAAAGTAGCCTCCGATCGGTCACAGTGCGGGTAGTGGGGGGAGTAGCGACGCCATCTGTGCATTCACGCACTCAGCAGGTCAGTCGGCATCAAGCCGTGGTCGAGTGAAAGTCGTACCTGCGCTAGTTTAGTGTTTGTGGCCGTTTGAAATGTGTACTGCAATAGAAAACCCCGCCAAATGTGAAGTGCGTGCTGTTATAAGGTTTTTTACAGCCAAAGGATATTCTGCAGCAGCTATTCATCGTGAGCTTTGTGCCGTGTACGGACCAAGAGTTATGAGTGAAGGAGTGGTCCGTGAATGGGTACGTTTATTTAAAAGTGGACGAGAAAACGTTCATGATGAAGAGAGGAGTGGTAGACCATCATTGGTCACGGACGAACTCGTTCAGACAGTTGATGCAAAAGTTCGTGAAAACCGACGTTTCACAATGTCGGAGTTGTCTACTGATTTTCCACAGATTTCTAAGACTCTCTTGTACGAGATAGTGACAGCAAGATTGGGTTACCGTAAGTTCTGTGCACGATGGGTGCCCAAAATTCTTACCGACCACCACAAAACTCAAAGAATGGCCTCTGCATTAGACTTTCTGTCACGTTATGAGGCCGAAGGTGAACCATTGTTAAACAGAATCGTGACCGGGGACGAAACCTGGATTAAGTACGTGAACCCTGAGGCAAAAGAACAATCAAAGATGTGGGCACATTCAAATTCGCCTACCAAACCAATAAAAGCCCGGCAAGATTTTTCTGCCCGAAAATTGATGGCAACGGTGTTTTGGGATGCAAAAGGGGTGTTGTTGGTTGAATTCATGGAACGTGGGACGACCATTAATCAAGACGTGTACTGTGAAACACTAAAACAATTACGACGGGCTATACAGAACAAACGCCGTGGTATGCTGACTTCCGGTATCGTTTTTTTGCACGATAACGCCCGTCCTCACTCTGCTCGCAGAACAACAGCCCTTCTTGAGTCCTTCAAGTGGGACGTTGTCAACCATCCACCTTACAGCCCAGATCTGGCGCCAAGCGATTATCACCTCTTCATGCATATGAAGAAATGGCTCGGGTCCCAGCGGTTTGATGACGACGAAGAGCTCAAAGATGCGGTCACAGGCTGGCTCCAGGCACAAGCGGGTGATTTTTATGCAGAAGGAATTTCAAAGCTTGTGAACAGATACGATAAGTGCCTCAATCGTTATGGAAACTATGTAGAAAAATAGTGCAAAGATGTAGTTGTAAGATGTATATATTAAAATATTTTTATTTAACTTTGTGAATTTCTTGCAATCAACCGGAGGCTACTTTCTGAACGGCCCTCGTATAAATTATGAATTCCCGCGAGCTAGATTGAATGTAGGTTGAGAGGGACGGCGAGAGCAGCATACGGCTATTTTCAGTGATGAATTCAGCGAGTGGCCTCGAGAAACGCATATTTATATATAATGTAAATGTACATGACATTCAAGTCAAAATGATGTATTTAAATTATTGTCTGGGCTGGTATTATATACTAACAAGCAGAGACGGAACTTCGGCACACACTATTTTTAAATGTGTTAAATCTACCTTCAGTAAGAGTAAATCTGTATTTGTGAATTAAACGCCTCAGTTTTGTGTTGCCTTCTCTATTTTGTTCGAACGGAAAATATTACTTTCAAAACAAAAATGAGTACCGGAGCTAAAACGTGGTTTTATTATTCCTCTTGCTGTACTCCCAATTTTTAATTACATTCTAGTGCAAGGCAGCTAGTAATACGCCGGAATTCAAGTGGTTCTTTACCCACGGGCAGTTGACGGGCCGAGGGCAGCCCGAAGGAGTGCGAGTGTATTCGTTCTTGCTAGAATTTAAAGTCGGGGAGATCCAAGTGATCTCAGCTGATAACAGGTATGACTGCCTTTATGTCAATAGATTCATGCTACGTAGGCAATGATGACATCCTTGTTTTTAGCTGGCGCAAGCATCCGCTTGTACTGCGCTATTTTGTATTGCTACATTGTTTTTTTACGTGTCGTGATGTACTGTTGCGCTGTTTGCTGGTGCACTAGTGTTTTAGTTGTTTGTCTGAAAATGGCTTATTGTCCTGCAGCAGCCGTGGACGGGACGAAGTGGCAAACAGTGTGACGGAGCGGCCACGAGGAAGACAACTGTCAGAGATCACTGGATCTCTCCACGTCCTGACGGGAGTGCGAAGTTTGCAGAATGACGGATGTAAATAAAGTTGGGGGTTCTTTATCCAGTAAACTGCAAAAGTACCTACATTTATACTTTCAGACGCGACGTATTTTCTACTGACGGTAAAACACTTCTGTGCAAAATATGTGAGCAATCAGTGAAATTCGAAAAGAAACATTTCATCTCAACAAACGAGGGCTGTCCCAGAAGTACTCGACCTAACGTATAATTATTAGCGGTTGTTGCATCAAACAACGATGTAACCAACCTTAGAAAGCTTAAGTTTAAAGTTTGGCGATTTTACATTGTTTAGCATTTGTTTGGCAGCCATTAATAATGAATGCTCTCAGCGAATTTGTGAACATGCACAAAACTGGTAATCGTTATGTGATACAATACTTAATTTGAAAGGTCTAGTCCAACTAATATTAAAGCTGAGCTAGATTTTACTTTGAGGGAATCTAACCCCTCGTTTACAACAGTGAAATATTCGGTGGCATAGTTCAAGCGCGGCCCTAGACGAATAACGAGGTCGACCAAATGAGGTTACCAGTCCAGAAATTGTAAAGAAAACTCATAATGGTATTGGATGGCCGACGACTTTGGCAATGTGGATTGGAAGAGGAGAATCGGCTCCAAAGAAGGTGAAGACAATTCCATCTGCAGGCAAGGTCATGGCGTCAGTTTTCTGGGACGCACGCAGGATACATTTCATTATTATCTCAAAAAAAAAGGGGGGGGGAATAACCAATGGCGAATATTTTGCGAACTTGTTACGGCGTTTGAGTGATAAAATCGTGCAAAAACGGCCGCATTTAGCGAAAAAGAAAGTTTTGTTTCATCAAGACTACGCACCAGTTCACACGTCCATTATGGCCATGGCCAAAATCAATTATTTAAAGTTCGAATTGCTTCCTCATGCACCATATTCGCCAGATTTAGCCCCCTCTGATTATTTTCTGTTTCCAATCTTAAAGAAGTAGCTTGGTGGTATAAGATTTGCCAACAATAAAGAGGTAGAATATGCAGTTGATGGCTATTTTGTAGACTTCGATAGTTCTCACTATAAACAGGGTATCGAAGCTATTGAACATCGCTGGGAAGAGTGTATCGAGCTGAAAGGAGACTATGTAGAGAAATAAGTAGGTTTCCCTCCCCCCCAAATTTTTGTGCTTTCTTTATTAGGTCGGGTGCTTCTCGGACAGCCCTCGTACCAGTACAACCAAACACAAAATTCACTTTCCACTATAGAAAAGATGATTGTCTTTGTTCCAACGGTAATTGCAACATCGAGTCGAAAATCGCAATATGCACTCGACTTATAGCGCACTCCATAGGCTTTCAAGAAACACATAAATTATTCTAAAATGCCATTACCATTTTATTTAAAGCCTCAAAGTTATTTTAAAAAGAAAATCTGTTGCATTCCATTCACATGACTTTCTCTACCTGTTCTGCAAACAAATTTTTCTTACAAAAAAGAATTCTTTTTATTACAGCATACTAATTGAGATAAACTTCAGCAGAAGTAGTTTTATTACCAGCTTCATTGTAAGTAGAAGAAAATTAGGGAACTCACTAGTCTAAAGCGATAGCCAAATCTCTTAAAAACTGATCGTTAAGTGGCACAATTGAAATTCGGTCCTCTTTGCATACCAGGAGTAAAACAAGAGACATAAAACAGATGTGGACTTACCACTTAAAAAAATTAAGCATTTACAGATAAGAGGGAATATCTCTGTAATCGTTAGCTCTACAGAAAAAGAACTATATATGACAAAGTATGTGTTTTAACGAGATCTACATTTTTTGTGTTTTAAGTTCTTCTCCGACTTACCTGTTATGCAAAATGCATTCAGAATGAAAAGGTCTTCAGAAGCTATTCCCAGAAAATTCAAGATATACATTTTATTTGTCAAGTAAATATATTTGATATGCGGTATGTTAAAAACATGAGACATTTTTTGAGAAAAACAAAATTTTTCAAAAGTTTTTCCATGTTTAGGGATCGGAAGATTTTCTTTGGTATTTAACGCTATTTTATTTTTGAGCTATGCTGTTCCCTTAAATTTTCAGGGGACCCCAAAACATATATTTCCGGTGAAATCGATTTTTGGGGTGGAAAACAATACCTTTTATCACTACTATGTGCGTAGTATGTGTAGAGAAAATAAGCAAAAAATTTATGGTTCCATTCACATGACTTTCTCTACATCCCTGTAACACATTTTGTTAAAAAGATTATTCTTCTATCTACTTCATCGAGACAAAAATAAGCAGCAATGGAATACACTAGGCTAAAACGATAGTCAAATCTTTTAAAAGCTGGTTGCCATGTAGATAAACTCGTTTCTTTGCATTGCCAGGGGTAGACAAATTCCCGTGAAAAGTTTAAGTATTTTAAAACTACTTAAACTTTTCACGGGAATAACAAGGAATATCTAATAAATTATCAACTCCACGAAAAAAATATATATATGACATAAATTGTGAGTTTCAACGAGACCTACATATTTTGTGAGTTAAGTTTTTGTCTACAACTTACGGTTTACTAGTTATGCAAAATCCAGCAAAAATCATCCCGATTAGAGGCCATCAGAAGCTATTCCCAGAGAATTCAAGATATACGTTTTATTTGTCGAGTAAATATCTTTAATACGCGGTATTTTAATCAAAATCGTTATAGCTATTTTTGAGAGAGTCAAACTTTTTCTGCGTACTGAAGGGTAGTTTGAGGCGGGGGGGGGGGGATTTTCCTCAAAATCTTCGTGTCGTATGCTGGGAACATACTAAACTTATATACTAAGTTTGGTATTTTACCACATTTTGTCTTGGAGTATCGTGATCAGGGACACACATACACGCACGGATCTTTTTCTAAAATTGCTTTTTTTGGACACTAAGGACCCTAAAACGTCTATTTCTGGTGAAATCTCGGTATCGAATTTTTGGGTGGAATGCAATACTCTCTACTGTAGAGAAATTAAAGAAAAGAAAGAAAAAAATCTGATGTGTTCCATTCACATGACTTTCTCTACACCTCTGTAATAAATTATTGTTAATAAGCTTATTCTTCCATCTATTTTATGCTAATCGAAATAAGCACCAGAAGAAACGGTCTTATTATTTAGTTACTTATAAGTAGAACGGAAATAAAGGAATATACTAAGCTAAACCGATAGCCAAATGTTTTAAAATGTGGTTGCTATGGGATTGAAAACAGTTTCTTTGCCTGGCCAGGAGTTGTCAAGTTCCCGTATGAGAAAATGTTTTACGTATTTTAAAACTGAAACCAACAATAATGAATATCTCGAAAACTGTAAACTCCACGAAAAAATGTATGACATAAGTTGTGTGTTTTAAGTAGATGTACATTTTTTATGTAGAAAGTTTATGTCTATCTCTTAAGGTTTGCCAGTTAAATAAAATTAAAAAAAAAAAAAAAAAAACTCATCCAGAGTAAAGTGTTCTTTAGAGGCTATTCCCAAAAAATTCAAAATATACATTTTACTTGTCATGTAAATAGGTATCTTAAATATAAGAGATTTTGGTAAACATTGTTAGAGCCATTTTTGAGAAAATCAAAATTTTCGAAAAATTGTCCATATAAAGGGTAGTTGTGGGGAGATTTTCTTGAAAACACATGTTTCTAAAAATGCTTTTTTTTTTTTTTTTTTTTGGATACAGCGGACCGTAAAACGTATATTTCCGGTGAATTTTTTGTTGGAGTGCAATACCTTCTCTATACATATCTACATAGTACGTGTAGAGAAGATAAAAACGCTAGTGAGTGTGATGGTGAATTTCTTACTGAATCTTCGGTTACTCTTCTCCAGTCTTCGAACAAAATATATTTTATTTCTGGCATATCTTTAAGTCGTCATCCTAAACAAAGTGTAATGCGCCAGATTAAGCACCAGCAAAAAATGGAAATGTAATTAGTTGTATTTTGACCGCGATCGGGTGGAGCTATTACTTTCCCTACAGTACTATGTTACCCAAAAATTTGATACAAAAATTTCACCGAAAATACATTTTTAGGACTCCTTGGAGGAGGAGGAGGAGGAGGAGGAGAAAGAAAGAAAGAAAGAAAAAAAACATTTAAAAACAAAAAATTGCCGAGTGTGAGCGTAAGCGAGAGCGTGAGCGTGTAGCATAGCTCAAAAACGAAAAAAATCCGTTAAATACCAAACTTGGTATTTAAATTCAGTATCATCCAAGGATGCGACACGAAGATTTTCAAGAAAATTCCCCCACCCCCAATTACCCTTTTCATGGAAAAAATTTAGAAAATTGTGATTTTCTCAAAAATAGCTCTAACAATTTTGATTAAAATGTAGTTATCAAAGATTTTTACATAACAAATAAAATGTATATCTTGAATTTTCTGGGAATAACTTCCGAGGACATCTTTATTCTGGATAAATTTTGTATAACTGTAAACCGTAAGAGATAGACAAAATCTTACTGCACAAAAATGTAGATCTCGTTAAAACACACAATATATATTATACACTTTTTTTTCGTGGAGTTGACCATTTTTGAGATATTTTTTTATTGGTTTCAGTTTCAAAATACTTCTGATTTTCTCATACGGGAACTTGTCAACTTCTGGCCAAGCAAATAATCGATTTCAATCCCATAGCAACCGCATTTTAAAACATTTGACTGTCGGTTTAGCGTAGTATATTCCCTTTTTTCCCCTTCTACTCATAAGGAACTAAGTATTAAGACCATTTCTGATAGTGTTTATTTTGATTATCATGAAAGAGTAGAATAAGGTTATTAACAGTAATTTGTTACCGAGATGTACAGAGTCATGTGAATGGAACACTCATACATTTTATGTGAAATGTATTTACAAAATGATGCTGAAGCTCTACAAAAAGTAGGGGTGGAGTGTTCATTTCTATACCATTTCCTAAATTAAGAAAAACTACTGGAAGCATGGGGAAACTAGAAAAGCACGTCAAGCCAGAAAAACGTGCAAAAGTTGCACTTGACATTTTTGAATTACAGGAATTAAATGTTCCAGTTCATGAGCAGATACTTGAACAAAATAAAATTGAAAATGCTGAGAGTCGCCAAGCAGTGTCTTCTTTAATTTGAATTGAACATTTCTCAGTAAAGAAGAAATCCCCAACACAACAAAATATGGAACTCTAATTCGCAAGATATTTCTAAAAAGTGACAATCTTGAAAACAGCCATTCTTTTGTAACGGATGTGACATTAACATGCCTTTTGAGGAACTTAATAAAAAGACAATAACATTTTGAAGAGTTATTTAAATGTAGAAACTTTATTTAGGGTATTATGTACACTTCTGAAAATTGTTGTACACTAAGTGTTACTCTGTATCCTCTGCATTCAGTTTTGGCTGTGTAACAGATGTGACAAAAGTTGCACCATGCTTTCTGCATAGATTGGTATTTTGGTCAATCATGGTTAATGTTTTGAAGTAAATTAGTCAATTTTTTTTTTTTCTGTAAAACAATAATACATAACAAACTGTGTACAGGGATTTTCCTAGCCTATAAATACAGTTTAAGAGTTACAATAAATTATTTTTTGCTGTAACGGATGTGACATGCAGATGTAACAGATGTGACAAGTGACAATATTATTTTCCTTTCTTCTTAGTTTCAATAAATTCTTACTTATGTGTATTAAAAATAACATGGATAACATATTTGAATGAAAAAACCACTTCTAACTTGCACTGTAAACAAATTTGGCACTGTGAATACATATTACACGTTCATTGCAGTTTACACAAACTTAATCATTAATATTTTAAGAAAAGTTCTGCAAAATTATAAACTGAACAAAGAAAAAGTGCAACAATAAAAGTAATCCTTCACTGCTCACACACATCTATTGGTTGAAGGATATCATACGGTACTTGCTGTTCAGTTGTTTTCACTTTTAGTTCCTCTGGAACATCTCCAAAGGGAACCAGTTTCTCATCATTTATGAGGCATCTGATTTACGGGTAATATATACTTTGGTCGAAGACTATAAAATTTAGATTTTGAGATGAAGGTTTCTTTAATTCTTCATATGCTTCACTGATGTCCATTGTCATATGTCTTATTTGCTTCAGACTACTTCTTCCAATACTTACGTCTTTCACAGACTTCACATCACATTTCCCTGGGGCCTGTCTTGATGTTTCATCAATGCGGTAGAAAGCTCCAACTTTACTAATACAATCTTTTGTAAGGCTTCTTGGTCCCATTTTCTTAGCAGCAAAAAGTTTCTTAGTAACTTCAGGTTGAAAATTCTCAATTAGAAGGTGCTTCACTACAGCACACTTCTTTCCTGCACCTTTAGGAAGTGTATTCTTCACTTTCTCACTGCTTTATCGAGTGTTCTTCGACTACGATAAGTACCTAGAAGGGAACCATCAGTATCCATGTTACTCTCTGCCTTTCTCCTCATTCTGTATAGTCTTTGTCTTGATGCGTCTTTTGTCTTTTCAGTGGTAAGGCTTCATTAGACATACACTCTTCCTTCAACTTAGCTCTTTGCATTCTATTCCGGTCTTTATCTTTCTTTAGATATTCCTTCCACTTCTCTTTATTGTTTTTCATTCTTGCTCTAAATTTGGCCATTCTGTTCTTATATATACATACCATAATCTACAGAATGAAAAAAAAATGAACTGTAGGCAAAATATCTCATTGTTTTGAAATCTCACCTAGTCATAGCAAATTAACATGTCACATCCGTTACACAAATGTTCAGTTTAATCAGTATTTAAATGTGAACAAGATGTTAGACAACTTAGAAGTTCTTACCTAACTTTCACAAAAGCTTTGGTAAATATAATATTTTCTATAGAAGTTGCACAAATTTCATGTTTTCTGTAATGGATGTCACAGGACTATGCCATCTTAATAAAATGTGAGAAAAACCTGTGCGAGCTGAAAATTAATATTTGAAGAAACAAAGAAATACTCTTTCTCTTCCTGTAAAATTGAAGGACAAGATGCTGACAATAGTGCTGTACAACTGATTTCAAATCAACTGGTTTTGTGTTCTACAATGGTTTGCTGTGTTTCTCATTTGTTAAATATAAAAATATGACAAAAGAAGAAATCCAAATAGAAAATTATTTTAGATATGATACAATTGGACATTAAACAACATGAATCAAAACAGTTTGCAGCCAGATATTTTTTTTAATTTTTTCCCCCTGGTTACATTTGTAAAAGAATGGCTGAGAAATGGATTAAATTTCAGAATGAATAGTCCACATATTTTAGGAAATATACAGGCCTAGAATTATTAAATTGCATAGGTGAGGTTCTAGATAATTAAGATTAAACAATTCTCCATGATAAATAGTTTTCATTAATGGCAGACGAATATACAAATGTTTGTAGCCAAAGTGAATTATTTTCACTAGTTCGTTACGTTGCCCCGTCTCCCTCTTTTGAAGTGAAGCTACTTTTACGTCTGGTTGAATTGTATAGTACGAATCGTTACATTTCCGGTATACCTCCTCTTGCCATGGACTCTTCCATTCTTGTCTTCTGCACATATCCGCCTTCTCCTCCAACCCCTACTTTCCTTTTCTCGGACATTTCATCAAAAATTAAGTAGAGACTCTCTTAGTTTTTCAGCACTTTGTATTACGGCAGTCGAGAGTTGCTTTCAGCACTAAGCATGAGGCAGTTGGCATTAGGTAGCAGTAGACAGCATGCAGCAAGAACCGAGAGCGTGAGTTGTTGCCTCCATAGAATTGACTTTGTTTCTTTGTATCGGCAATACCATTGCATTCTAGACCTTTTTTTACATCTGGTATGTTACGCACCATTTGCCATGAAGACTATTGGCAGTGTTAAACTAGCTCGTTATCACCACTACAGGCACATTGCCAATCAGCTATGTATTTTACTGAGCTGACAAAGGAATTAATGGAGTCGATTTCTGTATTAATTTGACATACATCTTCACTACGTATAAAGAGGGGAGCGACCATTCTGCCGACATGTGTGAGAAATGCAATGAACTCAATTTGCCTGAACTGCATTTTCCTGGTGGTGACAACAATAGATGACCTACATGCCTATACTCCTGCCGGCCAGCCATGACCTATGCCAATCCAGTTGTCTTCGATGAGTGCACGTCTTTCAGCAAAGCTTGGTAATGTACATTATTCTCTGGTTTTTTAATGCTGTTTTCTCATACTAAGAACGTTGGTTACCAGTCAGGTGTACTCAAATTATTAGTCCGAGTTTTACACGTGTTTAATTAACTTTTGGGTCTATGATATGTAGCAGCCACCTCTTATAATTTGTAAATGTCAATGCAAAGAAATTCTTGCCTAGCCGTTAAAGTACACAAAGGCTTGGGATTAATTTATATAGTTTCTCTGTAAAATTCAGAATGTGGTATATTCTTAAATGTATAATTATCTTGTTGCGGTAATTAGTTTGCCTACCAACCCAATAAGTTAAATATTTTATACATGTGTTGTAATTTTTATGCAATGGGCTGTTAATTTTACATTTATTTATTTATTTATGCTAAGCTTTATACAGGTGAATATGACCGGTGTTCAGCCCTGGCTCTTTACCGGTCATACTCATATTTTACAATAGTTTATTAATTCTAGTTTATCACACCATTTTGTCTATTTACTGTCCATATCCATTTATTTTTCACTTTGCATAAGAATTGTCCAATCTTCTTACTATCTTTTTGAAACATTTCAACTACTACTACATTTCTATCTATTTTAAACCATTTCTTATTGATATACTCTTTTCTCCAAATTTCAGTCCCTTTACATTTAAATAAAATGTGTTCCATATCTTCATTTCCGCCACATATAGGACATTGATTTTGTGGAATACCTTTCCTTAAACCCTTTAATCTCCATACTCCTGCTTTCAGCCATGCAATACCTTCTCGCTCCTCTTTATTTGTCGTATCAATGTACTTTTCCCTTCCCCATGAGACTTTCATTGGTATATAGAAAACTAAAGATCTCTTTTCAGTTATTTCACTAAATATTTTTTGTATTTCTATATCCTCAAATCTTTTCCTTGCCAACTTCCAGAAGTTATTCACATTATTTTGTCTTCTTCTCCACATTTCCCCTAACCCACTACTTTCCAGGTTATTTCGAAGACAGTCTACCCATCCCTTGTTCTTTAAACTTTTCTCTTGATATACTAAACACTGTTTTAACAAATTCCTTTCTTCCAATTTCAATATTCTATGCCAAAATTTCAATGCCCTTTCCATAATCTTTCCCTTACTTGCCACTCTACCCAGCTCTATTTGTGCTACCTGCCTAACAGTTGCATTTGGTAACCCCAGTATTTCTTTGCAAAATTTCCTATGCACCTCATCTATGCCTTCCCATCCTCCTTCTAATCCCCATACTTCTATCCCATATAGCATTTTTGCCTCAACCACCATATTGTACACTTTTTCTAACCATCTAATATTTATATTAGGTGCCTGTATTTGCAACTTCTAATAGCTGATAAAGCTCCTTTTCCTTTTGCCAATGCAAATTTCTTTTGCTTTTCCCAATTGCCACCACTATCAATTTTAACTCCTAGATAAATACATTCTCTCACTACCCTGTACTCCTTTTCATTCTCATTCTTCCATTTTTCATACTTGCTCAATTTTCCCTCTTTTTTGAACACTACAATCTGCGTCTTGTCCTGGTTCACTTTTAAACTCCACTCTTTACAGTAATTATTTCATGTTTGCAAGGATTGTTTCAAGCCATTCACTGTAATTGCACCTATAACTAGATCATCTGCAAACAGTAATCCTGGAATCTGAATATTATTAATTACTGGCATCGAGTTATTATTTCTCCCTATTTTTCTGTTAATACATCATCTATATATAAATTGAATAGGACTGGACTTAATTTACATCCCTGTCTAAGGCCTTTCTCGTATAGAACAGAGCCACAGAGCTAACTTTACTAACACCAAGATAGTGGCAAAGTGTTCGAACTACTGGGAAAGGAGAGTAAAAGAAGCTTTAGCCATCTCATCTGAAACAAATAATCTAAATCGCGATTCTGGCCTACAATTAAGTTCAGCATGGACACCGATGTTAAAGAGCCTTAACACCTAATCCTGTACCTGCAGTCTTCCAAGACTTATTTTCTAGCAGGCGCGTGCTCAAACACAAAACATTAGCCGAATAACTGCTATAAATAGTTTTCTACGAAGTCCGTGCCCATGTCTCAGTCATCTTAAATACCAGGCCATAATATCTTGCGAACCAATCAGATGTTAGCTTCATCCCAGCTCTTATAAATACCAGTCTCCGCAAGCTCAAACCATCAGTTCACCCTGAAGACGAGGAAGATGCACTTCTTCGAAACGTTGGTGTCAAGCCAAGTTTTTACCTGGCTAGAAGCCCGAGAAGATTTGGAATCATTTTAATTTATTGCTATAAACCACAGATGAATAGAATGGCACGTTTGCACGGATTACGTTCTTTTGTATTCTTTGTCAAATGTTATACATAGTTTGTGCGTGACGCAAACTAAGCTGTATTCACTAAATTTGTTAATTAATGGTGAACCAGATTGTATTTCCATTTGTAAAAGATTTACTATTCACAATATGCACTGTGTGTTACCCAAACTTCTCATTTAAAAAGTTTACATAGTATTACTCTCCATGATTGACAAATCCTAAAGTATGTTTCTATATTAATACTCCCCTTCGCCCATTAGCATGAGGAATAGCACATTTATATTAAGAAAAGTGTCCCACAGAGCTGACCAGCTTTTATAGAGTTTTAGGCAAGGTGGTTGCACTGGCTTTTTACGTTCTCTACTCGTACTATGTACATAGTGTATAGAGAAGATATTGCATTCCACCCAAAAATTCGATACTGAGATTTCACAGACAATACATGTTTTGGGTCGGTCCCCCCGAATCCAAAAAAAGCATTTTTTTTTTCAGTTGAATCCAATATAAATTGCTTCCACCATTTATACTAGATGGATTGCTGGCAGTAAAGGTAGAAAATACTACCATTATGATGACACGTGGACTCACAAAAGGATGGTGTGGATTTAGCAAGTTTGAAAGGAGGAATCTTGTTAGAAATGAGTAAAATTTCATCTTAAGTTTAGTGATTTTGGACAATACATTGTCTCAAACTAATGTCAAGTTTTGCAAAAGACTCACTCAAAATTTCACAATCCCCTGTATGTGCTTGTTTCTAGAACTCTGGGACCTTTAAGAGACAGCACCTGAATTTGCTACTGTAATGACCATAGCAAGGAAAATGAAACACTATATAAAATTTAAAAATCAAAAGTGGAGCTAACAAAAGTTAACAGAGTGCACGGAAAATTTGTGAAAATTATTAATGTTAGGACTTAAAATGTTGACGCTGTCATTGTAGCCTTGCGTTCTTTAAAGGTGTTGCTAGTAATAAATCAGAAGATTCAACTTTGATGTGGCTTCTTTTATTTTAAGAGCTATGAGGCGCTGAATGTGTACTCTACATTCCCATTTCCACAGCCAGTGTACCAAAGTCAGTCAGCACAAAGAACAGGGTAATGACAAAATTAAGAAATGGAAATCTTCAAGCTTGTGAAGGTGTCAACAGAAAGGGATGAGAAACACACAGAAAACTTTCATTGATATTAGTAGAAAAGCCTCAACGTATAGTTACTGCAAATGCAAGTTATTGCATGCAATATTATTTTATGGATTCCTAAAATGGTATTCATTAAGATAATTAACTAAAGCTATACCTACTCCTAGATGGTGCCGCAGCTGAGTGATTAGATTGCTTGCCTCTCACCTAGATGGTTCGGGTGCATTCGCAGGGTATGCAGTATTTGTAGTGGATGAGGTGGCGTCTGGGCACGTTTTCTCTAAGGTATATTTCCCCACCATTCATTCCACCCATTGCTCCATAATCATCTTTTATGTCTTCTATTTCACCATTTGATATCATCAACTTCCTCACTTTCATACCGGATATCGGCTGACCACCCACCCTGGCTTCTCTCTGATCCAGAGTCTCTGCTCCTTTACAGGATTCTGATCCTACACACATGTTTTGAGGCCACCTGCCCTAAGAAGCATTTTAGATCAGCATAATAATGACCAAACGTCGGCTAAATGCCAAGCTTCATAAAAACGTTGAGCATCTTTAAAGGATGCAACACGAGGATTAAAAAAGTCCCCCAACTATCCTTTATATGAAACGTTTGTCTTATTCTTGATTTCCTCGAAAATGGCTATTTTGTTCTATGTTTCATTTATTTTGATTACAAATGAAATTTATATCTTGAATTTGCAATACATTTGCATTACTGGCTACGGCGTTACGAGCTATGCACTGCCTCGGATGAAAACCTGCTCATGAGGGAGGAAGCTTACCTGGAGTTCACTGTTGGCGGCACAGACTATAATTGTGTACATGTTTTTTTTTTTTTCCTTTTTTTTTGCAATCACCTAGGAAGTCATATTGGATGCCTTTCAGTTTTATATTTGACATCGAGTGCCACATACTACTAAACCATCGGAGTTGAGATTGCAATCAGTGAGGCTCTTAGTTGAACGAGGAGTGATTTCAGCATGAGGACAGAGAACACCCCCCCCCCCCAAAATAAAAACGATTCTGGGTGGAGGATACCACAGAGATGGATACGTCTGAAGGGCGCTGCTTCCTACTGAGAAGACCTTTCTGGGAAGGGTCCTTAAATCAATCTACTGGAACCAAGAACTGCTTAGTGGGATTAAACTGTGAGCTGGTTAAGTGGCATGGAATATATCCATGGAGCCCAGTGATGTTCAACTCTGGACCTAAAGTTGGGACTCTGTCAAATGCTACTTCACCCCGACAATGAGAAGATATTGTTTTCTACTGGACATATACTTCACTGTAATGTCTTTTGAATGTTCCAGAGGCTTATGGAGTTTATAATGCGGGATCTCACTATGACAGATACCTCCTTTACCTCAATGTCAATATTACATAAAAACATTAGAGTATCCCCTGAGCAACCAAGGAAGGTTCAAATGTCTTTGCCTGGCAAACCTCAAACTAAACCCCAACAAGTGTAGATTGTTTAGAAAGCATGATATTTGGACATATCTACTATTTCAGTAGAACCCTGTCCAAGGGCGAAGAAAATAAACTGTGTAACAAGATGAGAGCTGAAGCAGTTTCACCTCCAAACGGACCATTCCGCCCTAATTTGGTTGTTAGGTTTTCACAATTTGGAAGGACAGACGGCTTCAAAGTGTCTAGTGCTAGCATACGTCAGGAAGATATCATTCTAAAACTGTATTAGAAGACTTTGCCAGAAAAACTGTATCCACTGTACAAAGGTGGAAACAAAAGATATTGTTGCAGTTCTAGGATTGATCACGATGCAGCCTGCAGTTGATTGGCACGAAGGGACTTTGAAGAGAGAGCAGCTATAAGATTAGTCATAGGACCGATCCTGAAGGATAAAGAATTTGGCGGACATCGCTCCAAAGGTCCCAACTATAAGGGCTATTAGGATCTGTAGGACTCATGTGGACAAGAAATTTGTTAAATGAGGGAGACGGCTAACGGGAAATTAAGGTGAAAAAAAGTCCTAGAAGAGACCCATACCAGTACTATGGGAAGATAATTGGGTGTAAATAAGATGTTGCAGAAGCTATATTGCCAATTTTATTGGTCGCATCTTTGAAACAACATGGAGAGGTGTTGGCCAGCAATATGAAGTCTGCACAGGGCCCAGGTTTGAGTCGAGGCTGGATGCAACAGTAAGGTCAGAGCTCCATTTGTTTCCATCGACATGGCAGGCCCTTTCCCAAGGACAGATGCAGAAAATCGCTAACTGCTATTGGCTATGAACTACTTCGGTTGGAGGTTAACACAATTCCCAAATAAGAGGTTTCAACCGTAGCAATGTATTGGTGAACAACTTCTGCTAGTACAGGGCCTAAGAGCTCTACATTGACTAGGAGACAAATTTTGAACACAACCTTATGCAAGAGCTGTCCAGCACCTCAGAATACACGAGATGCATAGTACTCCCCTTCATCCACAGTTGGGATGGAATGATGGAGATTTATTAAGTCGGCTGAGGAGCTCCTCCACAAAATGGTATCTAGCCTTTAGTGAGACAGGGATGTGCAAGTGCCACTATACCTTCTGGCCTACCGAGTATTAATACATGAAGTCACGGACATGGCAATGGCTAATATGGTATTCGGATGGGAGCTATGTCTCCCGATGCTAATCGGACGGCAATGGATTGTGTTGAATTGCTTACGAACATTATAGGCTAGAAGATGTCCACTATCTCGCCAGGGAGCATTACGTAAATGGCAAACGATTGGTTGAAGGCACATCAGGACCATCTAGCAAACTGTGCTGTATTCTAGGAGTTCTATCATCCTATAGTTCTATCATCTTAGGAGGACTAAAGGGAAGTTGCCAAAATTGCAATGTTTCTGAGACATATAAGCAATCACTTGTATTAATGATGTAGTGTACTATGTTAAGACATCAATCCTGATGGAGGCTGATTGTGGCACATCTTGATTGACGTGGTCCATATCATGGAGCTGCTCTGGACAACAAACTCCAAGGATAGATGCAGCTATGGGCTTCAGTAGCCTTCATAAAGACGCCTACCAACTGACCTCCCAGGTGAAGACATAACCACCAGGATGACAGACACATTAGAAGTGTTATAGAAAGAAAAGGATTGTTCTGGAATTTTCTTTACCACCTCCTCCAAAACTCCTAGAATTCTATCGAAAAGTCTAACGACTATATAAGTGAGCATGCTCGAGAGTGAAAAAGTTCAGTCTTTGAGTGAGTTTGTGACTACTGTGGTGACGTACATGAGTGACACTGCAAAAGATTAAAGGTCGTTTAACTCCCCAGTGAATGAATCAGAGGGAAAAAGAGGGTGTTTTGCGCATACTTTCTTATGCCCTACATTGTGAAAACTAAGTGAAATGACAGGAAAATTAAACTACTTCACATTAGCGAAGTGAGAGTAAAAACTAGACAAAGTGGCAGTTGGAATGAATGTTCCAAATTCATAGCCATTTTCACCAAAAGCTGAAGTAAAGCCTAAGAAATGCTTTTAACGAAAAATAAAGATATATTATTAAGTTATTATTATATTATGAGTACAATTTTTTACCTAAGACCACCAATCAAAAAAATCTTTCCATAAAAACTATAATACATACCAATGAATATAAACTTTCCTAAAAAGAAAGAAAGTTTTAAAAATAACAATTAGATGTGGTAGGTATGCAATTTTTTTATAAAGTATGGATGGAAAGATGAACCAGAGTAGTAAAGTAATTTCTGACAGCTGTATTTGTAGAACTACCCAAATATATTAGCAGAATAAAAAACAGGTTGTATTGAATAGATATTGAGGAAAGTAGAATATAAATATCAATCAGCATCACAGAAATCTTAAATCATAGTTTTCTAAGCGACTGTCTATGTAATACTTACTTATACCATTTTTTATAAAAATCACTAAATATATATTTTATTCTGTGTCACTAGGCAAACTCATTGAGAAAATAGTTAAATGTACTGTAGGTCCTGCACGGGCAATACTTGCTGAAAGAGGAGGATAAACGGTTCAACCTCTACCTGCTCCTCTTTCAACAGTTCTTCTAATAATCAGTATAAATGGTAAGGGAATTACTAATATTAATTTTTGTGGGTTTAATTTTGATTATGAGTCAGACTAATAAATAAGAAATATAGATACATAATGTGGACATAAGACACAATAGGAATGTTGGAAAGACTGCTTTGGCAAATTATAGGTATGCATTCCAGCTTCTAATACCAGGGATTCCAAAGTTTGATTCCTTGATGGGAGATTGGATTTTTCTTTAATTTAGTTCTCTACTTTTGTAAAATAAAATGAGTGGAACACTGAAAAAGGTGTTTAAAATCCAATAAGAACTTACATTTTAATGAGTTAAACTACGTCTTCTACAATCAAAGATGTTATGATGACTACAAAAATTAAAAATCTGATGTGTTCCATTTACATGACTTTCTCTTTTTGTTCTGAAAACAAACTTTTCTTACAAAAGATTATTCTTTTACCCACATCATGCATAAAAATTACCAGGAATGGTTTTTATACTTAGTTCCTTATAAGAAGGTGGGAAATAAGAGAATATGCCAGGCTAAAGCAAGTAAAATCTTTTAAAAGCTGTAACTGAAATTCTTTCCATGATCAAGAGTAAAACAAATAAGATACCAAACAAATGAAGTCTTTCTGTTTGAGAAAAGTTTAAATATTTTAAAATTGAAACCAATAACAGGAAATATCTAAGAAATGGTTAACTCTACAACAGCAACAACAACAACAACAATAATAATAATAATAATAATAATAATAATAAATGAAACAAATTGTGTATTTTAATGAGATCTATATTTTTTGTGTTGCAAGTATTTGTCTATCTCTTACAGTTTACCAGCTATTCAAAAGCATTCTGAGGCTATTCCCAGAAGATTCAAGATATATATATTTTATATGCCACATAAAGATCTTTAATATACAGGTTTTTTTCTGCAAGTTGGTATGAATTTCATTTGCTTCCATAGCTTTCTTTATAAAGTATTTTATAACAGTCTAAATCTCATTATTTTCTATCTAGAAATTTTCTTACACAGAAACAACATTCTGCAAACAGCTCTCCACCTAGAGTACTGAAATGACACCTGTGCCCTCATAAGGTTAGGTTAATTATTGCATCAGAACCAGGTTGTGCTAGCAATGAACATTGTTGGTGATTTCAAGAACTTATCAAATGACCCTCATATATTGATTTCTTTTTGTTAGTTAAGCTCGCTTAAGTATTTATTTAATTACTCCATTTCAAATGGACATTAAGTTCCAACTACAGAAAGCAATTGTCCCATATCTTTATATGCAGACTTTAAATCCGTCATGACAATCTACCAGTTAGAATTTGCTGTGGCCCAAAACTCTTACTATGTCATACATAGGCTATATACTTTCACATACACTGAACTTGCACAACAGTATCTGTCATGCACGTGGAAGAAACCTACAGGTTCCCAAACCAATAAATACACATGCCTGCATTAGAGGCAATGCAGAAGCACAGCTAGTTTAAGCAGCTAAATAGGAGGATTAGTGTTATGAAATTCCCAGCATAAGGTCATTGTAGATGATAAGGGAATGCACAGATTCCCTTTAGAGGGTTAAGTAAAGATAATGCCAGTCATTATTGAACAGCCTTTTACTTTTTACTATTTAACATTTCTGAAAGCATGCTAAACAAAGAATTAATTTTAGGATATTAACAGGAGTGACATTTTCGGTAAATACATGCTTTTTGGATTTTTTTTGCATGAAAAAACACTTACATATTAAAGTACATGTATGCAAAGTTTAAAAGCCCTTTGATGTATAAAGGTTGCCTTAATTAAGTCATATTTAAAGGTCTGCATATTATTAAATGTCCCTTGATGGGTGTGGCAGGCTCTGTTGTTGTGATACATTATATAAAATTGCTGTGATTTGCAGATTTTCATGACTTTTTTTCATCGATTCAAATTTCTGCTTTGTCTCATGATCTGTATACCATGAAATGGCAAATCAACAGTTGACAGTATAGATGCAATAATATCTGTTTGTTCTTTTCCATTACAGAACAAGAAAACGATTTTTTTTATTTGAATGCTATTTGCTTTCTTTGTTCAAAATAATATTGTTATTTTGCTGAAACAGTTAGATCCCTCTTAACAAAAACTGGTGAAGTATGATTTATTTATATATTGTTTATAGTTAACAGTAAACAAGTCAGTATAGTTTTTATGTCTAGCATTTTAATGTAAATATTCCTGCATAGTTCTCGTTACATAATGAAAATAAGTTTACATAAATTATAGGTTACATTTTACTATCAAAATGTCTAAATGAGACTCAAGCAAATGTTGCTTAAAAATGATAAAGAAAAGGAGGTTTGCAGAAAATGTGTAAACTGAGCAAGCTGTACCTAAGTATAAATGACAGCAGTGTTACAATTAGTAATACAGGTGTATATAAATGAATATCGGGGTTTTAACTCTTTATAATATTTATTACATTCAACTTACAGTTATGAATGATATGTCAAATGAAAAAGCAACTCAAACAGTTTTACCAAGAAGCTTATAAATGTTCAATGTGACTACCCTTTGTCACATGGCACACATCAAGTCTATAGCCGAGTTCTTCCCAAACGTTGATAAGTGTGTATTCAGTAACTGTAGCAACAGCTGCTTCAATCCGGTTTCTTAATTCAGGGAGGTCAGCTGGTAGCGGAGGCACGTACACACGATCCTTGATGAAGCCTTAAAGGTAAAAATCGCATGGCATTAGGTCAGGAGAACGTGGAGGCCATGTATAGCAAGCCCGGTCATTGCGGCCCTTGCAGCCTATCCAGTGCTCGGGTACAGTGACGTTCAACCAATCGCGTACTTTGTTATGCCAGTGAGGTGGCGCACCATCCTGCTGGAAAATGAAGTTCTCTGGCTCATTTTCTTCCAACTGAGGGAAGAGCCATTGCTCTAGTGTATCAGGGTAAGAAGTGTCAGTTACAGTAGGTTCACCAAAAACGAAAGGCCCATAAACTTTTCGCCAGGATACGGCACAAAAAACATTCCCTTTAGGGGAATCTCGTTGCATTTGTACCATCTCGTGAGGATTTTCTGAGCCCCCCAGATGCACACATTATGAGTGTTAACATGTCCACTAAGGTGAAAGGTCGATTCACTGAAGACAACACGATCCACAAAATTGTCATGAAACAACATGTCGTTTGCGAATTTGGCATGTAATCCGTGGTCTGTCGGCTTTAGAGCCTGTAATAACTGTAAACGGTAAGGATGTAGCTGTAAGCGTTTTCTTACAACTTTCCAAACAGTCGACACAGGAACTTGTAATTAATGACTAGCCTTCCGGACTGATTTCTTTCGGCTACGAGTGAACGACTCTCTCACTCACTCAACAGTCTCTTCACTTACTCCTGGTCGTCCCGTGCTCTTCCCTTTACAAAGGCAGCCAGTATCTTCAAACTGATTATACCATCTATGAATGTTTTTATTACTAGGAGGATCACAACCGAACTTACTATGGAACGCATGTTGCACAGTAACTACAGATTCGGTCTTTGCAAACTGCAAAACACAAAACGCTCTCTGTTTACTAGTCGCCATCTTTGCTACTACCGCTGTCTAGCGGATTGCTGCAGAAACATTGCACACACATGCGCACTTGTGCCAACAAACAAAACTGTTGCTTTTTCATTTGACATATCATTTATAACTGTAAGTTGAATGTAGTAAATATTATAAAGAGTTAAACCCTGATATTCATTTATGTACACCCTGTATAACATTACATGAAGAGGAAAGTGATCAAAGGAGAGATTTACATCAGAAACAACTGGAAGAAAGTTTTGAAAATGTAAATATTGTAGATAATGAAGAGTATGTAAACATGTTTTGGCAGTCAGTACCCTATTTTCTGCATTGGTAAGCAACTTGGAGTGTAATGATTGCAGGAGAAAGTGTTTGTTCATTGGAATTGGCAGTGAAAGCAAGGCTTTTGTTACAAATTAGAACTAATATGCAGGGAGTGTACTAAGGTAGTTTTTGACAATCTTCAAAGAGCTGTTTGGACCCATCATGTAGGTCTGGCTTTGATGTGAATCAAACAACTCAGGCACTGTAAACATGGGAAAGGAGTTTTCTGATTTTCAGCAGTTTGCTATGGTAATTAATATGAATGCTATGAATAAACCAAGCTTTAGTGACCGAGCAGCTGCAATGAAAAAAGCTAATAATGTTCTCCAAAATGCCAGAAATGAAACAAGCAAGGCATATGTTGAGTTAGCAGTGGATTCTTAAAGTACAGTAAGCTTTGGACATCTCAGTAAGCTTTGATGGAATATGACTTACACAAGGACACATCTATGTATGATGTAAGATGTGTGATAAATCTGCTGACTGGTTTTGTGCTTGACTCAACAGTAATAAGCAAGCACCGTTTCAGATAAGCAAGTGCTAAGAGTTGCAAGACTTTCATGGATTTCAGTATGTGGCATGCACCTCGATGTAATGTAAATCATACGGATCATCAGGAGCTATGGAAGCATAGGCAGCTTTTGTTTTATGGAACCGATTGCTACAATATGGGCTGCAATACATTACTCTCTCCTTTCTGATGGTGATACAGAATAAGTTGTGTGAAGTACAACCATATGATGAAGGCATCATAATAATGAAAGATGAATACCTCAATCTTGTGGGCAAGAGGTTAGGAGTTGGCTTAGAAATGCTGTGGCTGAGTGGCATACCAAAGGTGTTACATTGGGTGGCAGAAGATATGGAACACTAAAGTCTACAATTATTGGTTTTTACCAGAAGGCCAACTTGAATAACTGTGGTAATGTATACACTATGAAAAGTGCAAGCTATGCCATTCTTTACTGCAGACCAGCATAGTAAGTATCCACTTACTCTCTCACTAGACTATGATTAAAGTTTCAGCTATATACATCTTATAGTTTCAATGCTATAGGGAACTGAAGGAAGATACTAAGTTTTTATTTAAAAAGATGAAGGTAAAAAATCTGATATGTTCCATTTACATGACTTTCTCTAGCCATTCTGCAAACAAACCTTTTATTCAAAAGATTAATCTTTTATCTACATCATGCTAATCAAGATAAATATAAGCAGAATTAGTCTTATTACTTGCTGCCTTGTAAGTAAGGGAATGCAAGGCTAAAGCGATAGTGAAGTCCTTTAAATGCCAGTTGCAATGGGAACCAGTTGAAATTCCATTCTCTTTTCTTGCCTAGTAAACAGATGAGAAATGAAAAGAAAGATGTCTTCCTGTTCGAGAAAAGTATAAGCGGCTAAAAATTGATACCAATAATCTGGAATAAAACGGTTAACTCTTTAAAAAATGTATGTAACATTAACTATGTTTTTAATGAGATCTACATTTTTTGTGTAGTAAGTTTTTGTCTATTATCTTATGGTTTGCCAGTTGTACAAAAGTCATCCAAAATGAAGAAGTCTTTAGATACTATTCCCAGAAAATTCAAGATATACATTTTGAGTTTCATAAAAATATCTTAAACATAAGGTATTTTAATCAAAACCATTAGAGTCATCTTTGAGAAAATCAAAATTTTCGAAAAATGTTCCATGTAAAGAGTAGTTGGGGGGGGGGGTTCTTGAAAATGTTCATGTCGCTTCCTTGGAATATACTCAACTTAAATAACAAGTTTGGAATTAAACCAATGTTTTGTTTTTGATCTGTGCTGCCCACAGACATACACAGACATGTTTCTAAAGATATTTTTTTTTGGAATCAGGGAGTCTTCAAACATGTATTTCCATTGAAATCTCAGTATCAAATTTTTGGGTGCATTACAATACCTTCTCTATACACTATGTACATAGTGTGTAGAGAAAGTAAAAAAGTTGTGTGGTAAATTGATGATTCTAAAGGGATTTAGAATCCAAAGTTTTCTGCTCATGCACTGTTTTGCTTTCACAACGTGCCTTGAAGTCACTTTCTGTTTTGCAGCAGCATCATTTCCTTCTTTCAGCATGATGAGCATGCAACTACTACAGTAATGCATTTTGGTGTATAAATGTATTTTAATATGAAACAGCACACTGTGTTTGAGCAAAATATATTCTGAACTTTCCTGGTAAAGAGTCTCCTTCTAGTCTTGCAATGTACAAGATTGTAAAAAAATTTGATTCTACTTGTCAAATTCAATATAAAACACATGAGTCTAAATGTACAGTTTTAACACAGCACAACTTTGATAGTATTGGTGCTATTCTTGAATGATCACTCCCAAATTAGCACATATGTGTCATTTGCACGCAGAGCACAAAATTGAGAAGACTAAAACCTTGCAAGAGTAGATGTTTAAAAAGTCTGATATACTCCATTCACATGTCTTTCAATACATATCTGTAATAAATTATTATTAAAAGGCTTATTCTTCTGTCTACTTCATCCTAATTGAGATAAACATTAGCAGAAATACTTTCCTGAAAGTAAGAAGGGAAATAATGTAATACACTAGACTAAAATGATAATCAAATCTTTTAAACGCATACTGTGGATGAAATCTGTTTCTTTGCATTGCCAGAAGTTGACGAATTCCCATATGTAAAAAGTTTGAAGTATTTTAAAACTGAAATCAATAACGAGCATATCTACAAAATTGTCAACTCCATGAAAAAATGTATTTGATATAAATTGTGAGTTTCAACAAGATGTACATTTTTTGTGTAATAAGTTTTTGTCCCTTATGGTCTACTAGTTATGCAAAATCCAGCAAAATTCATTCAGAATAAAGAGGTCTTCAGATGCTATTCCCAGAAAATTCAAGATATACATTTTATTTGCCCTGTAAACATCTTTAATATACGGCATTTTAATCAAAATTATCATTTTTGAGAAAATCAAAATTTTCGAAAATTTTTTGGGGTGGGGGGAATTTTCCTCAAAATCTTCATGTCACATACTTGAAAGATACTAAACTTATATACCAAGTTTGGCAGTTTACCGAATTTTTGTTTTTGAGCACGCGTTCCCCTCCATGCATACACGCATGCATGCACACACACACACACACACACACTTTTTTTAAAATGTTTCTTTTTGGATACAGGAGACCCTAAAACATCTATTTTCGGTGAAATCTTGGTATCAAATTTTAGGATGGAATGCAATATCTTCTCTATTCACTATGTACATAGTGCGTGTAGAGAAAGTGAAAATAAGATCCAGTTGTAAATTTGTTATTATGAATGGTTTATTTTGTCAGTGGATAAAGGTTTTGATTGACCCACACCTTTTTTTCTTTTCTTTTTCCAAAATTAAATGATTCGAAATAAATACTTGTGTGAACACTAATAAAAGTCAATAATGGTATTCTGAACATCCTACTGTATACAAGAAGTTGTGACAGGAAAAAAATTGGAGTTTGGTGTGGTGTTAGGTTTTCCACACATTCTAAGAAGTTGAGTTTCGGTATAGGGAAGCCAGATCCTGGCAAATCAATGATTCTAAAGCTATGTATTTAGAGGCTTAACTTCAAAAGAGATCAATGCTTAGCTGGATGAATTCATAGAACATTTGCTCCTATGTTTGCAACTGTTTACAACATGGTTGTACATGGCTGTACAATCAAAAATGGTGAACATTGCTTGGGACATCTAGTGGAAGTGAGTTCCTCCAGAATATTAAGGCCACAGGCATATCACAAGGAACAGATTTTCAATTTTTCGTGAGCAAGATGGGTGCATTGTTTGCTCTTAGTGGAGAATAAAGCAATCAGATGTCAATTCGGAGGCTGGTTCAACACATTTCCACCACAATCTTGATGAGTTTCTGCATCATTACATAACATGAAATATGAATGCACAAGGAAAGGAACATCAAACAGTAGGTTTTTAAAGGAAAACGGATTCCAAAGAAGGCAAAGATGGTGAAATCAGGTCTCAAGATGATGGCCACAGTTTTGTTTGGGATGCCAGCAGAATTGTCTACAATGATTACTTGCAGAAACGATGAACAAAAAGAAAGTATTTTGCATTGTATTGCACCAATAAGTGAACAAAGCAAGAAAAAAGTCCTCATGTGGCAAAATAAAGTATATTTTTCCACCAAAACAAGATATGGATGTACATACCTGTGCAATTTCATAGATGAAAACTATAGAATTTAGGTTTGAATTATTACAAATCTACATATTCACCAGATTTGCCCCTCATGAAATATGTATTTTCAAACTCAAAAAATGGCTTGGCAAGAAAACAATTCATGTTGAATGAGGTCATCTGCAATTTTCATAACCTTTCAGTATCTTACTTTTTGGATGACTTAAAAGGTTGGAGAAACAATAGGAAAAGTGTAAGTGTAAAAGGAGATAATGCAAGCAAATAAACAAAAAATTGTTTTCTATCTTCTTCCATGGACTTAATTGAACATTCCATATATACTAACAATATCGCAAAAATGTTAATCATTTGATAGACTAAAACCTACCTTACAAGTTCAATAACACTCTTGCTACAGACATAAAACTTCTGTTACAATTTTAATTACATGTTCATTCATATTAAAAAGAGTAAATGAAAGCATAATTACTTACCGAGAAATTGGTCCCATGGTTATCTCCAGCAGCTTCAAGTATGTTGCACACTTTTTTTATAAAGACTTCTTCACGTATTCTGGTTGCCTCTCGAATTTCTCGTATAAGCTCTATGGAAATAAAATTATGAATAGAATAGTGAATAGAATTAATTTTTCTGAAAAATATAATTTTGTTTTGCATGGGCCTGTTTAATTGACTGTTATGATTCCTTGCATTCTTTCATTTACCTGACAATGCTCCTGGTTCATATTCTGATCGATTTTTATTCCAATGCTGTTTCAGGACTTCCAATTGAGCTTGTGTTTCCCGCAGTTCTTTCGTTAATCTCTTATTGCTTTCCTGAAGAGAACTAACTTGTTCCATTAAATTCAGAATCAGCTGATTGTCTGCAACTGGTGGAGCTGAGCTAGCATGGCTACAAGTGTCAGAGTCTGAACTGTCTACTTTGCAGTATGGTAATTCAGGTGTCCTGCAAAAATTAAAATTTGTTAAGTGTCTTAACATTTTTCTACACTGTAAGAGTAAACAAATTAAGCCATTTATACCTCCATGACATGGCCTGAAATTACAAGTGGGCATCATCAACAATCACACTCTGATTCAAACTTGATAAGTATGAACACTATAATACCCCTTTATACATACTAGCACTCGTAGGTAGAAATATACTTTTGTTTCACATTGAAGATTGCATTTATGTGGCACAAATTGTTTTTACAAGGAACCCATTGCTATACTCAACATCCCAAATACTACAAACGCTTTTCTGTGTGTTCTATGTGGTATGAGATGTCCAAGCTACAAATATAAGCTGTATTTTAAACTTGAAGTACCCTCAAATGAATTGTAAATATCTTGGTACATTTAGGAACATAGCATGTAGAGAAGGGCATGGACAACCCAAATGAGCGAGAGACTGTCAGCCACACGTGCATATCAGATAAGCACATAGAACAGGTTCTATTTAAGAGTTCTTCCTGTCATGAATATATGCATGTGTTATTTACCTTGTGTTTCTTTAAAGATCCAAACTTGAATCCCATTAATGTGCTAGAGTTCACATAGCATTAATTTAAAGGATGTGGCATCTCTTTGCAAGTCATAAGTTCAGAAGAAATGACAATTAGCCAGCATTATAATTGTTAGAAATAAATCCTACAGGTTTTTGGTTTTTCTTCAGAAACAACTCGTAGAAGAAGAAATTAGTGATATTGGTGACAATCCATTTTCTTCTCACAATCATCATACAACATTATGCTTAGAAGCATAAACAATATAACAGATCCAGGTTTGAGTCCTGCGTTAGAATCTAGTGATTAATGACAAACTGGTCTCTAACAAAGTCCACTAGTTCTAGTTATGTTTGCAGCCCACAGAAGAAGCAGAAGTAGAATATTATCATAGAGTATAAGATAAACACTGTATCTTTCTGGTTAAATGAAGGTGGGAAGAAGTGCATTCTTTGTCCAATGTTCGCAGATGATCTCGTTTGGTGACATCAGAGAGATGACTAAATAAGTGAAAGAAAGAAGTGGGAACCACGCATTAAACTCCTAATGCGCATAAAAAATATTTGTATGATAATTTATTTGCTTGCTTTTTATAAGCAAAGGCAAAGAAAAATTTAACCAACAAAGATTTAAATCTCTATACTTAAAACATTTCAAAAAAACAAATAGGAACACTAAATTTTGGTGCATCCTATGCTTGGATCTTTCATTTGAAAACATTCTATAAAATTAAAAGAGGGAAGATAAAGTTAATTTAAAGAGCATTCTAAAAGAAAGAAGAAAAAGGCAAAGGGGCAGAAAGGTTTTTGAAGAGAGCAAGTATCAAATTATACTCTTCCTTAATTATAATACTGACCAAAATGGTTTAGAGCACAAAATAAGAGCTAAAAAGACATTAGCTCTTTTTGGGAAGAAACATATACAAACTTGCAGTCTATTAGTGTGCTGACCCATTCATACTCTATTATGTCTACTTATTAGTACTGATGGATATATTTTTCCTAAATTATTTTTTGAGCTGCAGGAGAATTCTGGCAGTTTCGGGCCTCAGGTTTTAAGGCAAATGTTTATAAGGCTGACAATTTAATTATGACGGCAATGAAATCTGGAAAAATGTGTTGACGTCCTATAATAAAGCCTTATACCTTTGCTCTTCATGGAAATAGTTGATTGTGCTCTATTTATAATGACAGTACATGTCTTCAAGATATGCTTCCCGGAAACACCATTGAATTTCTGCAGATTCCTCTCAGCACAATGGGTAAACTGCAATCTTTGTATGAGTGTTTCTTCCAACAGGGAATCTCTTTATTGTTGTCTAGCTGAATGAGAACATTGATTTTGCAGTTTTTCAGGGAGACAACATTTTAAAAATGCAGTAATTCATCATCAAATTTGGGACATGATTAAATATTTATGGTTTGCAACCAATATAGAATGAAGTGATGCCCCCACAGTTTTCGTTAAAGATTTTGGTTGATCTTCCTTTTCTGCATTTGTTCATGAAGGAGGTTGCAAGAGTGAGTGCACAATTGCCTCTCACAATTGGGAGAGGGGGGGGAGTTAGATGGAGTTTCAAACTACCACCTTAAAACTTCAGGAGAAATGTCCCACCTCCCTAATAGTAGAAGATTTGACATGGGCCAGATACAATCTAAGCCAAACATAAATAGCATTTCTAGCCAGAAAGGAATGGGACCAAGGGTCCAGGGTTTCCCCTAAGGATGGGGAGCTGAACATGGTACACTAGTGGTGTAGGGGGCAAGACAAGGACCAGGCTTGCCTTTACCCATGAAAGCCTGTGTCATTGCATATTTTAAACATGCCAGGCAGCTTTAAAAGCCCTTATGGCAGTTAAAATAACATTCAAATTAGTGTGGGAGTGCCAAAGGATGTTTTACAGGCTTTGTGCCTGCAGACTGGTTATCCTTGTGCGGGTCATACCAGACATCAGAGGTAATTGCATGACACAGCTAGGCTCATCCTGAGATTTGAAAAAGAAAAATACTCCCAGATAGCCCCTAATTTTATTCCTGGGCCAGACTGGAAACCAAGTGAGGCTCCTTTGAGCCTAACTAAAACCAGGCTCCAAGTGGTTATTGTTTATCTCACTGGGCACACCACTGAGAAGACACTAATACTTAATGGGGCTTATTGGGAACCTCACGTGCAGGAAATGCAGGATGGATATTGAAACCTACCAGCACATTTTATGTAAATCCTTTACACAGGTATGTAACTCTGAGTTCCTTCTTTTTGGAACCCAGAAATATAAGAGGGGTAGACATCAGGGACTTGATCTGATTTATTGGATCGGCAGACTTGATTGAAACCCAATTGATGATGCACAAAGGGCTCTCGGAGCCTATATGTGAGGCCTAGAGAGAAAATAAATTATGTTTGCACAATAAATAGAGATGTTATAGGAGAAACATTCATAAATGATTTACAACAATTGTTTTTTTACCTTATTTATTAATGGACAAGAATCAATGTATCTCTTAATATACTCTCCACCGACATCAGTATACCACTGTCACCTTCCTGGCAACTTCATTATTGCATCACAGAACTTGCTTGGGGGTACTTGTACCTGCTTGTGGATAGCTGCCTGCAATTGCTTGTTGTGTCAAACCTTTACCCTTGCAGTGCATTAGAGCATAATCAGATGGAGCAAGATCTGGTGAATATGATGGGTATGGCGCAACAATGAACTCCAGTAATGTCAACTTTGCAGACATCATATTGCTGGGGTGCAGCTGTGCATTGTCCACTTTTCCTTTTGTTGTTGTTGAATCCTGTGTCACAGTACACCCTGCTGCTGACAGTTGTTCCTTGTGGTGGCCAGTCCATTAGTCCATTAAAGGCAAGTGTCCCAAAAGACAAATCATCTGCTTACTTACAGATAGAGCAGCATCAAATTTCTTGATCTGGGGACTCCCAGGATGTTTTCATTGAATAGTTTGATTTTCTTCTCAGGTATATGATAGTGATACCAGATTTGTCCCCAGTTTCTCCAAAAAATCTGGACCAGCATAGCTCATTTCCAATAGTCGACAACAATGTGCACACACCTCTTCCATTGTGAATAATGGTGTGCAGGTTTACATGGCAGAGCCCAGTCTGTGATTCTGATTCATCAAAGAATATATGCCTATCAGCCATAATCAACTTAGAACATAACCTCAATGTTCCGTGGAGTTCGCAATGTTGACAGACAATCAGTACTCACATTCTTGCTTGCATACTCCCTTCCAGTGGCAAACCCAGCAACCCAGTTGTAAATGGTCTTCTGCGCAGGAGCTTCTTGGCCACAAACCACAGTCCACCTTTCTCCATGATAGTCGCCTTCCATGTTGTCCATGGTTTTCTCTACTTGACAACAAACAGGCACTGTCCTTTCATTAGACACTGTGTTCACAACTTCCATCTAGCATCTGTATAGTGTACAAGCATCAGGTTATTGTCTTACAAGAGGAAGTGTCATAGATTGAGTGGTATTCTTAAAACAACGTAATTGTAAATCATTTCCGAATGCTCCTCCTAAATAATGTATCAATGCAGTTTATAAATAGATGTTTAAATTCACCACCTCTTTGTTTTATTGAACATAACTGCCCTTGAATGTAGTACTATATTAGCACTTTTATAAAATGCATGAAGCATAATTTATCCAGCCTATGTTATTATCAGGATTAATCCTAAGTTCTACATTTTAATTATTCAATTTTTTAATATTGTCAAATCAATTTACCAGATAGATTATATCAGACATGTTTCAATTTTGTGTACTTATTCAGAAATTAGCTGTTACTATAATAATGATGATGATGATGATCATCATTACAACAATAATTTGCAGAAATCACAACTGTATACTGTAGATAATTCAGAGGAGTCAAAATTCAAGCAAATTTTACAAATTATGCATTAAAATAAACATATCAGCTTGAAAAATGTAAAGACATTATATGATGATGAAAGAGTTGACTTTAAAATAAAAGTGTTCATTGTTACACAATTACATAAAACAATTCATATATTTCCAAAATGTTAAACAAGCATATAATAAATATCTGTATCTTAACATAGTTGTCAATATGAGTGCTGGTAACGTTAGTGTTTATTACTAAAAATAAAGAATAAATACATTATTTTGTCACATGCAACTTTAAAATAACCTTAAAAATGAAGGCCTGATCATAGTATAAGAATATATACTCATTACTACTTGGTTATGTGTACAACCGCAAACAAGCAAGGAAAAAAGAAGAAGAAGAAGAAGAAGAAGAAGAAGAAGAAGAAGAAGAAGAAGAAGAAAAAAAGAGCAAATACAAACTTTACTTTGGTAATATTAATTGTAATAACCAGGCCCCAGATTTTGATGGCCTTAAAATATCTAAAATATGATCCAAAAAATAACCTAAAAATCTATAAAATGATTTTAAATTTGCCAATTTCTATGCTGTAGAAAGATGAACGTATAAAAAAAATCTTATCTTATTCAGAATTAGTGCAGTAGATAACCTTTGAGAGTACAGTACAATTCTTACTTGTATAGTTAGAACTGAAATTAAAAATTAATATTAATTTAAATTTGCCAATTTCTATGCTGTAGAAAGATGAATGTATAAAAAAAAAATTGTATCTTATTCAGAATTAGTGCAGTAGATAACCTTTAACTTAACTTTAACATCTGATATAGCCAAATTGTTCGAAAGGATTTTGCTGCTAAGATTAGATAACTATCTAAGTAAATACAATATATTACAGAACTTTCAACATGAATTTAGAATAGGAAGATCCACTATTTCAGCTATTAATCAATCTATGCATGACATAATTAGGAATATAGAAAATAATGAGAAGGTCGGAGCATTATTTTTTGACTTATCTAAGGCTTTCGATTGTGTTGGCCTAATATTCTAATTAGTCAATTGGAAAATTATGGGTTACCCCCTGGATTTAATTCGTAGTTATCTGGTGGGAAGAAAGCAGTTTACTAAATTACAAAAAAGGAAGATATATACAAAAAATCAAATCAAATTTGGAAACAATGAGGTATGGCGTACCGCAAGAGTCAATGTTGGGACTGTTATTTATATCAATGATATTAAAAATTTCCAGAATACTTCAGTGTTAACTTACGCAGACGATACCACAGCTGTATGTTGGAATAAAATGGTATAAGGATTAAATCCAACACTAAATATAACCATCTCTTGTCTACTACATTACTTTAAATTAATAAATCTACACTGCAATATGCAAAAAACTAAAATGATGCAATTCAATAAAAATAGTAATATATCATTAATAGTAGACAGTAATAGTATTTTTGAAGTTAAAAGACACAAATTTTTAGATCTTTTTGTTGATAATAAGCTAACATGGGCTAAGCACATCAAACACATATGTGAGAAAATTAGTAAAACAGTGTATCTACTTAGATACTTTAGCAATTATGGTGATGGTAATATATTGAAACTAATATACTATGGATGTTGTTATTCCTGCATACTGTAGGGGATTGAAATTTGCGGTGCTGCTGCAAAAACACATTTGGATAAATTGCTTATATATCAAAAGAAATGTATCAGAATAATGTTTAACTTACAAGCCAGGGAATCATGTAAAGAAACTTTTATTCACAATAAATTTCTTACCATCTTCTCTCTCTATGCAATAATGTATGTAATAGATAACCTCAAACCAATTAAAAACAACCACATACATAATCTATATACAATAGGTATCATGGACTACTTTAGGTATAGCGTGAATAAAACCGTATATCTAAAAAATGTACATATTTCTGGAATTACACTCTATAACAAACTACCACTAGAAATTAAATCTGTAGCAGATGTTTCTAAATAACAATTTGAAAGGAAGTTAAGGATGTATCTTATAAATAAATATTTATACGAGGGCCGTTCAGAAAGTAGCCTCCGGTTGATTGCAAGAAATTCACCAAGTTAAATAAAAATATTTGAATATATACATCTTACAACTACATCTTTGCACTATTTTTCTACATAGTTTCCATAACGATTGAGGCACTTATCGTATCTGTTCACAAGCTTTGAAATTCCTTCTACATAAAAATCACCCGCTTGTGCCTGGAGCCAGCCTGTGACCGCATCTTTGAGCTCTTCGTCGTCATCAAACCGCTGGGACCCGAGCCATTTCTTCATATGCATGAAGAGGTGATAATCGCTTGGCGCCAGATCTGGGCTGTAAGGTGGATGGTTGACAACGTCCCACTTGAAGGACTCAAGAAGGGCTATTGTTCTGCGAGCAGAGTGAGGACGGGCGTTATCGTGCAAAAAAACGATACCGGAAGTCAGCATACCACGGCGTTTGTTCAGTATAGCCCGTCATAATTGTTTTAGTGTTTCACAGTACAAGTCTTGATTAATGGTCATCCCACGTTCCATGAATTCAACCAACAACACCCCTTTTGCATCCCAAAACACCGTTGCCATCAATTTTCGGGCAGAAAAATCTTGCCGGGCTTTTATTGGTTTGGTAGGCAAATTTGAATGTGCCCACATCTTTGATTGTTCTTTTGCCTCAGGGTTCACGTACTTAATCCAGGTTTCGTCCCCGGTCACGATTCTGTTTAACAATGGTTCACCTTCGGCCTCATAACGTGACAGAAAGTCTAATGCAGAGGCCATTCTTTGAGTTTTGTGGTGGTCGGTAAGAATTTTGGGCACCCATCGTGCACAGAACTTACGGTAACCCAATCTTGCTGTCACTATCTCGTACAAGAGAGTCTTAGAAATCTGTGGAAAATCAGTAGACAACTCCGACATTGTGAAACGTCGGTTTTCACGAACTTTTGCATCAACTGTCTGGACGAGTTCGTCTGTGACCAATGATGGTCTACCACTCCTCTCTTCATCATGAACGTTTTCTCGTCCACTTTTAAATAAACGTACCCATTCACGGACCACTCCTTCACTCATAACTCTTGGTCCGTACACGGCACAAAGCTCACGATGAATAGCTGCTGCAGAATATCCTTTGCCTGTAAAAAGCCTTATAACAGCACGCAATTCACATTTGGCGGGGATTTCTATTGCAGTACACATTTCAAACGGCCACAAACACTAAACTAGCGCAGGTACGACTTTCACTCGACCACGGCTTGATGCCGACTGACCTGCTGAGTGCGTGAATGCACAGATGGCGTCGCTACTCCCCCCACTACCCTCACTGTGACCGATCAGAGGCTACTTTCTGAACGGCCCTCATATGATTTAAAGGAACACTGAAACTAATTAATCTAAATGTAAATATTTAACTGTTTGTAAATGTAAATATGTATAATCTTAACATATACAAAATCATATGACAAACTGGATGAAATAAATATTATTATTATTATAATCATCACCATCATCATTATTATGTTTTAATGAGATCTACATTTTTTGTGCAGTAAGTTTTTATCTATTGGTTTAAGCGTTATTCAAAACTCATCCAAAATAAAGGGGTCTGCAGGGGCTATTCCCAGAAAATTCAAAATATGCATTTTATATACATCTTTAATATACTGTATTTTAATCAAAACTAGCTGCCTGCCCTGGCTTTGCACGGGTGGCGTACCTAATGAAAAAAACTCAAGACAAAATCTTATGTTTACAGTACGACCATGCAATGAAATAAAATTACAATTAAATAATTTGACAACACTTTACTGTAATGCCTCGTAATGTACAATTTACTTTCCAGAGAGAAAATAAATAATACTGATGGTTTACCAATTCTCGAGCACGCAATGTACAACTGCTCATGCGGAAAACACGACAATTCAAGGTATATTCCACACACTTCTAACGATTGACCTTGGGATTTATTGTCATTGTGAATGCAAGGTGCGCTTAAATTCAAAAAGAAAGTTGGTTGACATTAGTGGTATTCTTGGAATAAGTATATCGTCTTTGAACTTTCCTATGTTATAATAGCTTAAATCAAATTTTTCATAATTTTTAACAGCAAAGTTTTGCTCCCCTGCATAATTTTGGCTCATTGAGATTGCATAGCATAATTATCACTGAGTCAACCTTGAGCTGTAAATTGTGTGGCGATAATCCTGGCAAATCCAATGACTTTAGGAATTCAGTTGACGACTTCATTTGGGTTGGTAATGGAATTGATCGACTTAAATGAATGTATTTGTCCATCACTTTTACTCTGAATTTTTATATTCAAATCATCTACATTCTTATCAGTTGCTCCTAAAATGGCTCGTTCACTCAACCAAGCATAGCTTTTTTAATTTACACCAATATTTGAGAACACTTTCGATATTAATTCTTCCTTTCACATTGTGAAGTGACAAAAATTTGATGGAAATGAAATGAGGCCAGTAGAAGTGTCAACAAGAATTTGCCCATTGCCAATGTCTATTAATGCCTTTGCATCTGAAAAGTGCAATGATCTGTGCAATGTAGCATATATAGTTGGTACTGCAAAAAGGACAAAGTCAGCGCACCCATAAGGTAGTGCGGAAAGGATGCCATATGCAGTTAACAGCGTGGGCAACCAAAGATGTCATCGGTATAATAACAGTAATGGCAGTGCTTTCATAGTGTGGAGGGCAAACACTGAAATAGGTAAAGAATTACATTAAGGAGAAAGTAACATTCATGCTTCTTCCGAAGCTCTTTCTTTCCTTTACTCCTAATGTTTTCCACCTCTTTCTTTATTTTCTCCTATGTCAAAACAGCCATTTTTAAGGCTAACAATAACATAACTAAAGAGCAAGTAGATCTGGTTGGGTAATTGATAAGCTTTTATTTGATATCTTTGTGTATTAAATTTCTCTATTTAACCCAAAATATTACTTGATCAAATGTATTAAGAATACTGCAATTGCACTGTGATGATGATGCGGGTATCTTGTTCTTTACTTAGATTATGTACCACGTAATGTCAAATAACCAACATCCATAATAGGAAGTTAACCTAAAACGGATCCCGTCATTTCTCCGCCATTTTCAGATTCTAAGAAGGATTAATGGTTATGTGCATAGTTTATAACTTGTCCATTTTAAAGAATTACAACAAAAATGTACTTATTTCTTTATCTAAACGATGTGACCAAGGGAAGGAAAGTTAATACATAACAAATATATTTGATTTTCACAGTTATCTTGCGTCATTGTCTACATAACCGGATAATTCCCTTAACATTGAATGGGGAAGAAAAATAGAGCAGTAGGTACTACAGCCATCTGGTGGCAAATAAATAAGCACGTATTTTAGGTGTTCGTTGCCAGGAAAGCTTCTTTGCTTCTTTATTTTAAATAATAGGAGTAAGGAAAGGGCAGTTAATGCATAAAAATATATTTGAATTTCACTGCTGCGTTGTGTCATCTCAATAAACTGTTACATAACCTTAACATTGAATGGGGAGGAAAAATACTGCTTCGGCCATCTAACGGAAAATAAAGTACTTACTCTAGGTGTTCGTCGCCAGGTAAGCTTCTTTATTTTAAACGATAGGAGTAAGGAAAGGACAGTTAATAAATAAAAATGTTTTGAATTGGCGAGTTACCTTAATATTGAATGGGGAGCATAAATACTACTATGACCATTTAGTGACAAAAAATAAGTACTTACTCTAGGTGATCTTTGTCAGGAAATCTTCTTTGCTTCTTTATTTTAAACGATAGGAGTAAGGTAAGGACAGTTAATGCATAAAAATATATTTGAATTTCACTGCTGCGTTGTGCCACTATCTCGATAAACTTTTGCATTACCTTAACATTGAATAGGGAGAAAAAATACTACTTCGACCATCTAGTGGCCAAAAATAAATATTTACTCTAGGTGTTAGTTGCCAGGAAGGTTTCTCTGCTTCTTAATTTTAAACAATAAGAGAAGGAAAGGACAGTTACTATATAAAAACATTTAAATTTCACTGCTGTATTGCGTCATTGAGTCAATAAAACTTTTGCGTTAGCTTAACATTGAATGGGAAGGAAAAATATAGCAGTACTTCGACCATTTAGCAACAAATAACCATGGTATCACTGCCATCTGGTGACTATTAATTGAAATGTATTCCCTTAGCACTGTTTTTATTCATATTATGAGATTTTAAAAACTTTCCTGTACTATTTTTAAACATTTTCTTTTCCACAAACCTTGTTGTGATGATAAACACAAAAGAATTGTTTCATTTGGTGCAGTCGTTTGGAAGTGATATGCACACATACATTTCGGTGAATCATTTTTATACATAAAGATTGTAGAGCCATTTTGAGAAAAATTAAACTGTCAAACATTTTTCCATTTAAGGGTAGTTTGGGGTGGGGAAATTTTCTTGAAAATCTTCACATTCTTGGACAATACTAAACCTAAATAGCAAGTTTTTGAGCTATGCTGTCCACAGACAGACAGCAGACAGATACACACAAACACAGACATGGACCTTTTTCTAAAAATGTTTTTTTAGACTCAGGGAACCACAAAACATATTTCCGGTGAAATCTTGACATCAAATTTTTGGGGTGGAATCAATACCTTCTCTATCCACTAGTACATTGCACACATGGGGGCTAGAGAAAGTAAAAAAGCCAAGCTCTCAGAATGAGGGTAATGGTTTTCAGATGAATGTTAATCCAAGTTAATTACTGTTTTGATTATGTGCTACTGGTACTTTTCATTTAATGATAATATTGGCATTTCTGAAGTTATAGTTTGTGAATTTATCTGTTTTTTCAAGCAATTGTTTTAAGAAATGAACAGCATTTTGTTGGTGTTACTTGATCCCTAATCAGTGATAATTTGCTCACTTTGGTTTCAGAAGCATTTCACAATATTCCATTTTCAAAATATTATTTAAATGATATATCAAATGACAAGCACTACAAAAGTTGCCATAAATATCCACCATTAACAGAATCAAGAGTTCTAATACATAATTTAAACAAGTGATACGTAAGTGATATTTGAAGTGTTACTAATCCAACTCAGAAATATTCTATTCATACATATCACTGTTCCAAAACACCCTTTCATTAAATTGTTGGCAAGTCAATTTCATTTCTTATTGCAGATTGTCACATTCCTATCATATATAGGCATATGTAACAATTTTACTATGAAGTCTCCATACTATAAAACAATAGTGAAAGGTCCAAAAGTGAAGCTTGGCTCAGTGCATATTAAATGGAGCACACTGTTGCCACCTATACTATATATGTTAGGACTTAGGTGCTTAGCTGTGATAGGTCTGCCAATTCAATATCATCTTGTAAATTATCCATCACCAAATAGTGAAATATCTGCACTAAGACATTTATTTTTCACCTGCACTTCCTCTCTTCTCTTTATAGTTTTAATGCTTCAAAATATGTTTTTATAGGCATAAAAAAATACCAAATATGGAGATGTAATTTGTTAGGGCGTCATCATTGCTTACTGTTGACAAAATTACATTCAGATGGGTGGAATGTTTTAAAACAGGCAAAGAATGAAAATACACTATACTGTTTTATGCTCTTTTCCATTATAATAAGGTATTTGCCTTACCTTAGCATGTTCACCCAACTTTGTTGCTTTTTATTTAATGGCATTCTTAAAGGACCATTCATTTCTTGTTTATCCTATACACTTCTGTTTCCAAACACCTGTAGGCTTTAGCTAAAGAGCAGGATGTTCTTTTCTTCTGCTTCCATTGTAAATTTGGTGTTGTTATCCTCAGGGCTCAATAGCTTAGGAGAATCTTTTCTTAGTTTTAGGGGAATGATGGCAAAAATATATTGACAAATATATTCATCAAAACTTGTAGATTTGGGGGAAGGCTTTCACAACATGGGCTTCTATGTAATTCATGTATAAATGCTAACAAGGGTGAGAGAAAAAAAAAGACTCAAGGAAATCTTGCTAACTACAACATTAACACCACTATCAAACACAAACTGGAAATACAAAAAATTTGCCTACCACTCTTGGGCCTTTAGAAAATTTGAACAAATCATTAAGAAATTCAACATAAGACTAACTCCACAAAACAAATTCAGCCTGAAGAACATTCTAAACAAACCTCTTAAAAATCAATTAAAAGTACCGTAAAAGCGGGTGAATCCGATATAGGCGAGTAATTCCGATCGTTTCTTCTTTTACTTGGAAAACAACAATAAACGGTGGAACAACTGTTTAGAGTTAATTGCATCGCGTATTCGGAATGAGAATACAATTAGAACACAACATTGTTGCATCGGAACTGTTACTTTTGTTTTCTATAGCAGTAGATCAGATTCAAGTGAACACATCATAATGGTGGAAGAAGCTTACTTGTGAAATGTTCTGTTGTGCGCTTCATCACTTTCGTTAACTAGGTATGTTTTAACATATTTTATTTCATTCATGTTTCTTACGGTAGTATCAGTAACTAAACCTATTCAAGTTTGTTTTGTTTTAATGGTAGCTTGTCTGGTATCAAAATTTGTTACATTGTAGGGTGAATCCGATAGCATGGGGAAGTATATAAAGAAAGTTGGTCCTGGCAGTAGATGTAACTACAATCCTGTATACAACGCGGTAAAGGCTGTGAAATCAGGAAAATTAAGCATCTGAAAAGCATCAGAGCAATATGGTGTGCCATATACCACCCTTAATGATAAAATAAATAAAAAATATAAATTCAGAATGGGAGGACAAACTGCTTTAAGTAAAGAAGAAGAAAAAGCTTTGGTTGAAGGATTACTTGTGTGTACCAAATGGGGTTTCCCGCTAAGAGATCGAGATATCAGAAACATAGTACAAAGCTATCTAAATAGGATAGGAAAATAGAAAAAAGATTTACTGACACCAGACCTGGCAAGAAATGGTTACGTGGGTTCCTTGGAAGAAACAAGGAATTAAGTGAAAATATAGAGAGGGCCAGAGTAGCTGTTACACACGCTACAGTGCGTGAATATTTTTCTAGTTTAGAGACATCAATGGATGTCCACACTCCATCTAATATCATTAATTATGATGAAACCAATTTCTCAGATGATCCAGGCCAAGTTAGAGTCGTCATCAAACGTGGTGTGAAACACCCAGAAAGAATGATTGATTCTTCAGAGAACAGCATTAGCGTTATGGTATCAGCTACAGCAGATGGAAAATTGTTTCCTCCGTATACAGTGTACAAGAGTAAGCATCTCTACGACACATGGCTGTTAGGGAGTATGCCTAGTGCTGGCTATAATAGAAGTATGAGTGGATGGTTTGATTAGAGTATGTTTGAAGCATGGTTTTCGGACATACTGGTTCCTTTTGTAAGAAGATTAGAAGGGACAAAGTTGTTAATAGGGGATAATTTAACAAGCCACATTTCTCTACATGTCATCAAACAGTGTGAGTTGCACAATGTGCGATTTGTTCTATTGACACTTAACACCACCCACTTGACCCAACCACTCGATGTAGCATTCTTTCCACCACTCAAAAGTGCTTGGAGGAGTGTTCTTGATGAGTGGAAACAACATAACAGAGGTATAGTTCCAAAATCAGAATTTTCTCACCTTCTTAAAAAGGCAGTTGATGAAATTCGAGATAATAAGAATCAGAATATCATATCTGGTTTTGCAAAGACAAGGATTGTTCCCTTCTATCCAGAAAAAGTTCTCTCTCAAGTTGTAGCTGTAAATAATGATAAAGGTATACAGGAAATAGAAAAGTCATGGACAGAAGCATTTGTGGATCACTTAAAGAAGTCTCTCACTGCAGAAGCAGCTAGAGAACAGAAGCAGTTCATAAGACTCGTTTGAATGTGGCGCCAGGTAAGGGAGTGGTTGTGGAAGATCTTGAGAGTGAACAAGATGTCCACATTACAGGTAAAGGAACCAGTGTAGATGAGCCAGCAGAGAGAGATGATAGAGAGATGATGATGACAATGATGAAGCATCAAAAGTAATTGAGGAAACTGAGGATGAAACTGAAGAAATTTCAAAAGGAGAGTTTGTTGTGGTAAAATTCCCAACGAAGAAGAGGGTTAGATACTTTATTGGAGAGATTGAGGAAGAAGTTGGTAAAGATTTGTTTGAGGTTAAGTTTTTAAGAAAAAAAGAAAGTGATAACTTGAACACACACTTCATTTTTCCAGAGACTGAAGACATTGCAGAAGTAGAGAGAAGTGAAATAATTCGAAAAATCCAAAGTGAAACTCAAAGAAGAGGAAGTTACGTGTTCAGAAACATAGATGATATGATTAATAAAATTGAATAATGGACAGTTTCAATGATGAGAACCTGTTTATTGATAAACTGAGCTGTGTTTTTCTTCTTTGTAATCATATTCTGTAATCGACCTTTGGTTACGAACATGTGCTGAAACATTAGGAGTCCTATAAAATAAATATGAATATAAATGCACAATTTATATACCATTGTTCGTTGTTTCTGTGTAATTTATGAAATTATTTTTTAAAAATCACAGTTGTAATCACATTCACCCATATTAAAGTTATAAAACGACATTGAATGAAAATAAATGAGTGATCAGAACCATCCGCACTACGTGGGTGACACAGATCGGTAAACAATTAAATAAATATGCCATTGTTGAAGTCAATGAAGATATTTATGTATCATTATTGTCAAATATGAAGGAACATATCTTCCGTGCTTCACCACTTTTAACAAAGTATTTCATTTCAAAATATTAAATTATATGCAAATTTTGATTGGATTCACCCGCTTTTATGGTACATTAAAATCCAGATTAGTTGTGAAGATTGTGAGAAATATTACATAGTCAAAACAAAGAGAAACTTGGAAATCAGATTAAGGGATTACCAGCAACATAAAATTAAAGCATATAGATAAATTTGCCATCATACCATTTTTGGACAGTAATCCACAATATTGGGCAAAATATAAAATTGTTAAAACTACTAGCGTCACCAAGAGAAATGGACATCTGGAAGAAAATACACATAATAAAAAACAGCAATTACATAATAAATTTTGAAATACCTCCACTGAATGAAGTGTTAAAACTTTGCATCCCCAAAGCCAGATGGGAAGAGAAGTTACCAAACTACTGAAGATGACGATGAATGTTTTGCAAATTGTTTTGTTCGGTGCTGTCTGACATTAAAAATATGTTGTTTAACAATTCTCTGTAAAAACTAAATGAAATGCAAGAGTTTTAACATAAAGTTAAACTTTTAACTTAAGTTAGTAAAGAATTTTTAACATTAGTAGTACAACTGGCCCTAAAATGTCAAAACCTACTTGTTTCTAAAATACAAATAGTTTACCTTCTAATTCCCGGATCACTGAATCTTCTCCTGATGGTATCTGGTGTGTGAGAAGATACTACAGGAGGAAGACTTGTAAATTCCTCATTATTGCTCATATCAGGTGCTTGAGGTACTTTAAAAGTTCCTCTATCCCTGCGAGAAGAGGGATGTATATTTCCACTACCTGGTCGAGTTGTGTGCCTACTGATGGTTCTTTTTCTCACCATTGGGGATGGAATTTGTTCTGAAGATGGAAATGGCACATACAATGGCAATGACACAGGCTCCAATGAATATCCTACTGGTAGTGCTGAATATCTACATACAGCTGGTTCTGAGAGGGTTGGGTATAATCTTCTATCAACCACAGGCACAGTAGGCCAACAAGGAGAAGCTCGATATTTAGTAGCCTTAGGTATGGCTTCCTCTTCAAAACCATAATGTGCAACTGGATGTTGTTGGAATGAGTATGATTTGTCCAGCCACTCTTGAAGATAACCGCATTGTTTTTTTGTTCGACTCTTCTTTCTCTTTCCAAGTCCAGATATGTTGCCATTTAATTCCATGTTTTGATTGACATCATCTATGTCATATTTAGTTCTGGAATAAAAAACAATCAAAGAGTTAGCAGCACATAGTGAAATTAAATTTTAAAAAAAGTTTACATTGCAAATATTAATCTTTTTAAGTGTTGAGCTTGTTTAAATTTAATAATATGTCATCCTTCACAAAAAGCCCTACATGAAGAGCGAACATATAAAAATGTATTCTGATAATCATTCAGATGACTTTCTCTACCCATATTTAATGAGATCTTAGTTATCTCAGGTAAAGGATGTAAAGAAGCTTCCAAAAACCAACAGTCACAGAGCAATGCAAGCTTAAAAAGAAAATAGCCCATCTTGTAACAGAATTTTGATAGAATGTCTGCAATCACTGCTTAAAGGTTCGTCTAAGTTGAAGGATCATTGCTAGTTAGTCCAAAAAAGAAGTAGGCACTTTAAGTGAAACTAGCTACAATGAAAGAGTCCTTAATTACCTAGGCATTCCCTTTTGGGGATTCTCTCTTGAAGCAGATTTTTAAGATTCAAAAAAGAATATTAAAAACATTTGAAAGTACCTATAAGAACACAAGTAAATATGTACTCAATGGACTTAAAATTCTGCCTACCCATTATATATGTATACTTGAAAATACTAAATTTCGTACACCAAAAATAGAATCTACTTCCATAAAAACTCGGAATATGATAAACACAATACAAGGAATCTCAACACTTACATTTGGATAGACATAGCCTTACCCAGCGCCTTCTGAGCATTTCCTATCTAGCTATATTAATATACAACAAATTAGATACGACAAAAACTTGACCTAAATGCTTTAAAAGTAAAGTAAGAAGGCTGCTCCTAAAGAAACCACATTTACGTAGATTTTTCTAATTCTCCAACATAAATATTTAATTAATATTAAATCAATCTTTAAAGAGCTGTTCAGTATTATGGTAGTCTGTATTCATATCTGTATTTTAAATTAATTGTAGCTTAATAACTTGACCAAAATTGTGAAATTGCTGTTTTTATCTAAACTGTTGTCATTGAATACAGAATGTTATAGAATTCAACCGACAACCTTGTGGGATTACAGAGGAACCTTAGATGGTCACTTTGATATAGGACACTTAGTCTTCGAGGTCACAGTTGGTTGTAATAGATCATAATGTGCCAGTATGCCACTGATAAAACTTCAAAGTTGTTGCTAACTGCAGGTAATCGTAACCATGCAAAGCCAAGGGTAAGATAGCAGAGTTATAAAATTACAGAGACCATAATGTTGTTCGCCTGATTTATCAAGAGGTTCAAATTGCAACAGGATTATTTATTTTTTATCTGTATTTTGATTGATGTACAAAATACAATCAATTTCTTGTGCTGACAAGTGCTGTTTAATTTAACACAGAAAATAATTTTAAAGAACAATGAACAACACAATCTTTGTTTATGGTACAAAAGGATGATACTAGAAGAAAGAAGACAACATTTAAAGTTGTGTTCTTGTTCACCTCAGAAGGAATATTACACAGAAATAATGTATTACTACTCATTAATAAAAAGAAAATATGTACGTACATAGATACAAGGGGGATGAAGAATAGTTTATAAGTAAAGTGTTTCCATTATCTGTACATTCCATGTAACAATTCAGAAACAATAAGGAAATTGATTTTTCTATTCACTTCTCTAATTTGGGGAACTGCAAACCATAAGAAAAAAGAAATACAAATAAGTAGAGAAAATCAAACTTATTATTCACACCTCAGAATGTTGAGAATGGAAGAAAAAAAAAAGTTATTCACACTGCAAATTAAGGATATTCCTGAATCACACAAAAGAATCAAGAAAACCAAACTTCTTATTTGTACCTTGATTTGGAGGACGATGATGATAACAACAACAGTAATGAGTCCTCCAATTAAAAACTTCAGAATAACATGGACAAAAACAATGAAGACAAACTTGTAGCTCCTACTGTTGAGGAAAGGTGAACTAAAGACTTTGTTCAAAGTGACATCCTCCAACATCCACATAGAATATGCATCTTCCAATAGATCCCTTTCGTATCCTTTCAAAGATACCTGGAATGTCATGAATTGCATCACATGCAGCCAATATCCTAGGCAGCAAATTCTCAACAGAGTTGATGGGAGTCTCGTGCATGAGGCTCTTGATGTGTCCCCATAGAAAATAATCAGATGTGAGATCAGGAGAATATGGCGGCCAAGTAGTATCAGTGCTGCATCCAATCCAACAACCTGGAAACTTATTGTTTAAATGGGCTCTGACATCCCTGTTGAAGTGAGCAGGAGCTACATCATGCTGCAACAACATTCGGCATCATACATCCTGCAGAATCCCAGGCAGCACATCAACTATGAATGATGGTACATGTTCCCATTTAATCGTTGTGGAAGAAGATATGGTCAATTATTTAATTTGAAACTATGCCAGCAAATAAGTTGGCTCCGAACATGTATTGGTAATTTCTTTTAGCAATCACATGATCCCAGATGTGGTTGTATCTTTGTGAAATAACACTTGTTGGTCAGCACTTAGGAAAAGAAGTCCAGCTGTTCACCATGCCACTCAGAGACCCAGTTACAAAACTGCATTTGGGAAAGGTAGTCAGCTGGTGTCAAAGCCTGTACCTTCAGAAGATTAAAGGGATGGAATCGATCTTCCTGTATCAATCCCCATATGCTGACATGATTTGTGCCCATAGCACAAAATAGAGAGCATACAGAAAGGAAATTCAACTGAAATACATGTGCCAAAATTCAGTGCGCATGCACTGCCACATTGGGACTGAGTATACAGCTATGTTGTCAAAATTACAGACTTCATAATATAGATTTTATTAATGTTATTGTGTATTTTAGCTACTGGGCTTTTATTCTACTCAACGGTTATATTATACAATGTACAAGTTAAAATATTTCTTGACTCTTGAAGATTTATTGCTCTTATAATGAGCAGTAGTTAGAGAAAAGGCAACCAATGGTGCCCAGCACCTAACGCAAAAATAATTCAAATACTATTAATAAGGTATAAAAACATGGAATGTCTCCTGCAAAGTTAGTTATATGGTTTATCGTGTGTTTGCATCAAGCTTCAGTTTTGCACTTTTTTTTTTTTTGTATGACAGGACTGATTTATTCTGTTCTAATCATATTTATTGCCCATTCTGATTAAAAGTCTTTAAGTGTTTTTATTCTTTTATTAAATAAAACTTGGCAGCCCGTTGAATCACTTGGTTATTTACTCTTTCCTATATATTTTCCTAGTCACAATTGCATGTTGCTAAGGTTTGTTTCATAGTTATAAATAGTAAACAAAAAAGTATCAAAAATCTGATGTGTTCCATTCATATGATTTTCTCTAGCTGTTCCACAATCAAACTTTTCTTACAAAAGATTATTCTTTTATCTATGTCAAGCTAATCACGATAAAAATTACCAGAATTGGTCTTATTACCTGCTTCTTTGTAAACAGAAGAAAAATAAGAGAATATACAGGCTAAAGCACTAGTCAAATCTTTTAAAAGCTGGTTGCTATGTGAAACAATTGAAATTCATTCTCTTTGCTTGCTAGGAATGACTTCCCGTTTGAAAAAATTTTATCTTAAACTGAAACCAACAACTCAGAATATTTCTAAAATGGTCAACTCTAGAAAAGAAAAGAAAAGAAAAAATGTAAATGATATGAATTGATGTGACACAAAGATTTTCAAGAAAATTCCCCCAAACTACCCTTTACATGGAATATTTTTTAATTTTTTTTTCTCAAAAATGGATCTAACGATTTTGATTAAAATACTGTATATTGCAGATATTCACATTAAAATAAAATATATATTTTGAATTTTCTGGGAATAACCTCTGAAGAGCTCTTTATTCTGGTTGAGATTTGCAGAATTTTGCATAACAGTTAAACCGCAAGAGATAGACAAAACCTTACTGAATAAAAATGTAATCTCGTTAAAACAACAAATTTGTTATATATTTTTTATATAGAGCTGACCATATTGAGATATTTCTTGTTATTGGTTTCAATTTTAAACTAATTAACTTTTCTCCAACAGGACCATAGAAAGTGAACTGAAAATCAATTATTTCACATAGCAACCAGCTTTTAAAATATTTGACTGTCATTTTAGCCTAGTGTATTCCCTTATTTCCCTTCTACTTACAAGGAAGCAAGTAATAGGATATTTCTGCTAATGTTTATTTCGATTAGTATGGCGTACATAAAAGAACAATCTTTTATAAGAAAAATTTGTTTGTGGAACAGCTAGAGAAAGTTATGTGAATGAAACACATCAGATTTTTACATAATATGTTTTTGTCTATCTCTTCTCTATTCTATGCCCATAGTATGTGCAATAGCACAGGTATTGGGCGAACAAATGTTGTGAATCCTTTCGAGCACCTCCTCCACAAAACCTGTTGTGTGACACATTCATGTCACAAACGCTCGATAGTTATCATGCATTTCCGGCTGCTTCTATTTATAAGCCACTCACACATACACACACACCCTTAGTGATAGAGCAGATCTTGGAGTGAGTGTTTATACTATTTGGTTGCATATTCACAACATAAGCATGTGTAAATGTTAAAAATGTTTTTCAGGACGAAGAATTCCTGCGGAAAAACTAAACAAAACTTTAGGCTTAAATGTTTCAACAGAACACTTCTATGTAAGAATACAATATTGCACCTAATGGATCAGTTGAACGAAACAGGTTCTGTGATTAACAAGAAAAAGCAATGACGCATGTTCTTACTGAGGAAAAACTTGATGAAATGAATGCTGTCTTGGAAATGTTATAGTCCTAGAAAATCTTTCAAATGTTATAATTGATAAGACACTGTAATTATGTAAGCTTTTAATTTGAATAATTTTGTTGCTCTCGAAACTCCTTCTGCTGTCCTAAATGCCTCAAAGATTTCCTAGGGCTAAGTTTCAAGGCAGCACTGATTTCATCAAGTGTATAGAGTACAGATTCTAAACCATAATGAATTGGATAAGTGGAATAAGAATTACAAATTAAATGCAGAGGCATTAAATGACTGAATGCTAACAGGCCAATGTGGAGTGACATTTCTATTATAATAAACAAATTAATTTTAAATTCTGACTTTAGTGCTTAACAAACACCTACTAAATACTCATTAATAACAAAAATTATCTGATCTGTATGGCCATGCTTCATTGAAATTCCACCTTCACACTTCACATGAAGAAATAAAGAGGAGTGACACCTAGCCCTATTACATGGACAATTTCTAGCCTAATTATTATTAGCAATAAAATCCTATTAATTTAAGCATTATTAAATTAATATTCTAACTTATGTATGTTATACATCACTAAGCTACTTGAGAGTAACACACATTCACAAAATTAAATACAAAAGCATCCAAAAATATAGTTGAGAGCCTCTAAGGTTGAGTGGTCAGCATTCTGGCTTTACATCCATAGGTTCCAGGTTGGATTCCTGGCTGGGGTAGGAAGTTTTTCTTTAACCAGAATCTCTTCCTACTCCCACAGAGTCTGAAAGTATGAATGCGTGTGTACTTTATAGTAAAAAAAATTGAAAGATCAATGTAAAGAAACCTACAGTTCAGCAAGCAAAACAACAGCAGTTGTTTCTCAGCACTCAAAGCCCCCAATATGAACATAGAAGTTAAAGGGAGCCTATATAAATGAAACAATGACAAAATCTGATGTGTTCTATTCATATGACTTTCTCTATCTGTTTTGCAAATGAACTATTCTTTTATCTACATTACCAAAAATGTAGATAAATCATATTATTTAGTGTCTTTTAAGAAAACAGGAACTAAGGGATTATGCTATGCTAAAGTGGTAATCAAGTATTTTAAAAGTTGTTCTATGCAATTGTCATTGAAATTCGCTTTTTTGCATGGCCAGGAGTAAAACAAAAGAAACACTGATGGCTTCTGTTTGAGAAAAGTAGTATTTTAAAACTGAAACCAATAATAAGGAATATCTCAGAAACGGTTAGCTCCATAACAACAATATAAAGGATGTAGCAGTTGCTTATCTTGACGAGATCTACATTTTAATGTAGTAAGTTTTTGTCTATCTCTTACAGTTTACAAGTTATGCATAGGTAATTAAGAATGAAGAGGACTTCAGAGGCTATCTTCCTGGAAATTCAAGATATACATTTTATTTGTCATGTAAATAGCTTATATACATAATATTTAATCAAAATTGTTGGCCATTTTTGAGACAATCAAATTTTTTGAACAGTTTTCTATGTAAATGATAATCTGGGGTTTTGGGGGGGAGTTTCTTAAGTCTTCATGTTGCATCCTTGGGGGATACTAAACTTAAATACCAAGTCAGTTTTAAGTTATGATGTGTACATGCACACACACACACACACACACACATACATACTGACCTTTTTATAAAAATGTTGTCTTTGGATTCAGGGGTCTCAAAAAATGTATATCTGGTGAACTTCTGGGTGGAATACAATACCTTCTATGCACATTGTACATAGTGCTAGAGAAAGTAAAAAATAATGCAGAGGAGCATTTTTGGCATGAGTATCAAAATCGAACTATTAGGAAATATTATTTTCTAAAAAATTAGCACTTGTCTTAGTAGCTATAAAATGCTGTAGCAATAGCCTCCAATTATCCAACGTTAACTAGACTACTGAGATGAATTTATGATAAGAATTAGCTGTGGAAAGTGGAAGATTTGAAGCTCGAATTCTGCCTGCGGCACTGAAATAACTGAATTTTCAACCATTAATACAGACCCATAATTTTATCTATAGCTGTTTAGTTTTAAGAGTTCTAAAGATGTCGTAACTTCGGTTATCTAATTGTCGGAACTAGTTATTTGGTTTGATTCAAGCATTTTTTACGGACATGATAAGATCTTTAATTCAAACTTAGAATCTATAACAGTGATGAATAGATACATGTAAATACATGTAATTGCAGAAATCCAAAAATCAGTTTTCGACCTACGTGTATTTATCTTGACGGAACTTCTTTACAATTTTTATCTGCTTTCTACAATACTTATTACTCAAAGCTATATTATATTTCAAAACACTTTTCTTTAATGTGATGAATGCACCATCTTCATATTTCTAAAACTCGTCTTTTCTGCATGGCGACCTAGTATGTAAATGCAAACTTGGTATTTACCTCCAGCCTTTGCAAGTCATCATCAATGAAACCTCAGTTGTTTCATTAATTTACATTCTATTTCATTCACGTTGCAAGACTTCCGTGTCATTTAATCATGCATTTAATTCATACCTTGTCGTATACATGTCAACAACATATCGCCATTTGACAACACTGAACCGCACTGAACACAGCGCACCACCGTGGCCGCTGTTCGGTATTTACATAAATAAAACTACTCAAGCATGTGACGTTGCTCAAGCGCATCATCTCTGGTCAGTGTAGCCAAACACTAATTTTATCACGCTGCACACGAAAATCCCGCCCTCTTTTGTAGCAATCACTATCACATCGCGGAGACAGAGGTCGTTTATGATGTCATCGCCCTACCCTCAGTTTGTCTGTCGTTAAATGGTGAATGTATAGGTTGGGCGGATACATGAAAATTTCCAAAAACCATCTGTGGAAGTTATGATCCCCTTAAGAACTATTATATGTATGCGAAACATTGCGAACTGAGTTATTATGCATATAAGATAAAGTTTTTCATAATTGTTTAAACGCGAGCTCTTAAAAGTATAAAATGTGCACATGGTGAGGTCGCACAATATCTCGCGTTCGTGTTTCGACACAATGACGGAATATAAAATAGTTGTGGTTGGAGCTGGTGGTGTGGGAAAAAGTGCCTTAACTATACAGCTTATTCAAAACCACTTTGTAGACGAATATGACCCAACCATCGAAGATTCGTATAGGAAGCAAGTGGTCATCGACGGTGAAACCTGTCTTCTGGATATTCTTGACACAGCAGGACAAGAAGAATACAGTGCAATGAGGGATCAGTATATGAGGACTGGTGAAGGATTTCTTTTGGTATTTGCTGTGAATAGTGCAAAGTCCTTCGAAGATATTGAAACTTATAGAGAGCAAATTAAGAGGGTCAAGGATCCAGACGAAGTACCAATGGTTTTGGTAGGCAACAAATGCGATTTATCCTCGTGGGCAGTGGACATGAATCAAGCACGAGAAATAGCCAGGCAGTACGGTATTCCGTTTGTGGAAACGTCTGCTAAAACAAGAATGGGTGTTGACGATGCTTTTTATACATTAGTTCGAGAGATTAGGCGAGACAAAGAACAGAGAGTGAAACAAAAGCGTAAAGGACTGAAAAACAGAGATAGAAGAAAAAGGTGCTGTCTCTTATAGAGAATAGCTAAATACTAAGCACTTCAAAGCTATGCATAGGATTAATACTAGTCCTTTAGTGAAATGAATTACTTTTGGATGACTTTTATACTTTTGACAGCGTCAGTTGTCCATTAAAGTTCCAAAACTTTATATTTAAACAATGCATTGGTTACCTTGCTTAGTTATAAATTAACATCACTACTTGCATTTAAGTGTCTCGGTAGCCCTAATATACTAACAATGTTTATAACATTTTTCAATTGCTTCATAAAGAAAGGTGCTTACAAGCATGCTTAGGTGCTCAGTTGTCCTTGCTATTTATATTTAAAATATACATATTAGATTAAAAAGTAATTCCACTTCCATATGTGATTCAGATTTGGTACTTTTATATTTTGCCATTTGAATCGCTTTGTAGTTACTGGTATGTTAAAAAACGTTTAGGCCAATAAGCTGCAAATCATAGCCCAAGGTGGAGTAGCTAAGCCACAGAGCGTAGCCAAGGGATGTTTTTTATGAGTAGAGTAGTTGTGGCTGAAGGTTACAACTAATGCCAAAATAATAATGATCCCAAGAATAGTCAAAATCTCTGCAATCTAGCATTTCAAATCTGGATCACCTGTGGAAGCTTTACCATGGGATTACAGAGCATTTAACTGTAAATAGTAAATCATTTTAAATGATTTAGATCTAAAGCTTACCTTGGAAGTAAGATCCTTTAAATAATATTACATTGTTAAAATATGTGTAAAAAGCTAAAACAATCTATTAAGTTTAATTTGGTTGTTATAAACTTAAAGCTATGTGTAAAACAAATTTGCAGCTGCAAAAACTATGGTATTTTAACTGTGTAAAAATACAAATTATGAGGCATCTCTTTGCTTTGGATTGTCCAAAAATGGTTGCCCAAGGAAAATTGTAGTTTAAAAATTCCCATGTAGTGCTTCATTTCATTGTACATTAAACACTCATTTCCCTTTAAAAGCTCCATTTTACGTCTAAATACACAAGTAACCCCCCACCCCCTGCATCCTTCAAACCATGCTTACTGAACAGATGTTAAAGAACAAACTCTTATCTAATATTATTAGGATAGAAATTGTATATGTGTAACAATCTTGGAAATAACTAAAAGCTTTTTGATAATCCTTTCACTATTGAAAAGCCCTATTAATGATGGACATAGCTAATAAAGCAGCTTCTATCTATGACAGGAAACAAAAATGGATAATGCTGGGGATATTAGAACGCGAACAAGTAGGCATCATAAAAGAACATGCTTGCAAGCAAGCCTTTGACTTTTCACTGAGAGAATCAATAAAGAATTGCTCCACAGAAAATACATGTAAAAAAAGAAAAATACAGATATTTAATTCCAAGCATTATACACATGCTTAAGATTTAGCAGTTGAGAAAACTGAAGGTGTAACAAAATACTTTTGAATCTATAGGTACAGTGTGTATGCATTACTTCAATCAAAATCTTTTAATAACAAAGTTTTATTGTAATTCCCCTGCATATTGTAATTGATTTCATTAGCAGCATATACTAAATAATAAGTTATGTCCATCATAACATCAGAAATTATCCAACCAATGTTTATGATTAAGAAATGTTCTAATATTATGCCCTAAGAGTGGAGAATCTTAAATACTCCCCAGTTTTGTTGGATATTGACTTGGTTTATCCATTATATGATAGCTGTGTAGCCTTCATGTTATTAAATGAGTATGGGACCAAAGAAGACTGGTTTAAAATTTCATCTGTTGTAATTGCCTATAAAATTACTCTGCCATTGCAGCAATAATTTCTTCATCTCTAAAAGATTCCATAGAACTTCAAAGATGGGGGAGGTTAAGGAAATCAGAAATGTAGCATTTGCCAATATTTCATAACTATTTTTATGAATTTCAGGTGATTTTTTTATTTCTAAGAATGTCAAGATTACAGTAGAAGAGTTAAAGAGAAAGCTTAAACCTAAAAATCCAGAGGATGGGAGAAGAAACTAAATTAGTTTTTCATGGTTTGAAAAGCCACCCATCTAACTTTGGGTTAGATGGGTAAGCCAATTAGTGTTAAATAGGCAATAAATAAGCTTATAGTGATATTTTTGGAAGTGAATCAGTATCCTCAAAAGGTAGTTTGGAGATTCTAATTTTTGTAGCTGAAATTAACATGATTTCATGATACTGTTTGTTCATTTTTACTTTTTCTACACGTACTATGTACATAGTGTAGAGAGAAGGTATTGCATTCCACCCAAAAATTTTATACAGAGATTTCACCAGAAATAAATGTTTTGGGTCCTCATGAATCCAAAAAAGGCATTTTTACAAAAAGGTCCATGTGTGCATCTGTATACAGCATAGCTCAAAAACAAAGAGACTGTTGAATACTAAACTTGGTATTTAAGTTTGGTATCTTCCAAAGATGCGACAAAGATTTTCAAGAAAATCCCCACCCCAAACTACCCTTTACATGGAACTTTTTTCGAAAATTTTTATTTTCTCAAAAATGGCTCTAACAATTTTGATTAAAATCTCTTGTTTAAAGATATTTACATGCCAAATAAAATGTATATCTTGAATTTTCTATGAATAGCTTCTGAAGATTACTTTATTCAGGATGAATTTTACAAATTTTTTAATAACTGCTAAACCGTAAGAGAAGGACAAAAGCTTACACACCAAAAATGTAGAGCATGTTAAAACACACAATTTATGTTTTATACATTTTTTTTGTGGAGTTGATCATTTTTAAGATATTCCTTCTTTTTTGGTTTCAGCTTTAAAAAACTTAATGCTTTTCTCATATAGGAATTTGTCAACTCGTGTCCACACAAACAAAGTCACATAACAACCAGCTTTTGGCTATCACTTTAACCTATGGTACTCCCTTATTTATCTTTTACTTACAAGGAAGCAAGTTATAAGACTATTTTACCAAGTTCTGTCGATTAGGAAGAAGTAAATAGAAGGATAAGCTTTTTAACAATAATTTATTGCAGAGGTGTAGAGAAAGTCATGTGAATCGAACACGTCAGATTTTTCAAATAAACTTGTACCACCCTCAATGCTCTTTCATGCAATGGTCAATGTGTTGAGATTAGTTAAAACTGGAATTTTCTCTTTCCAACTATTCTTACAGAATTTCCCAACAACATTTTGAAGGCAATGGTCATCATCCAATACAAGTACTTGGTCAATGGCCAATACTTGAATGTAGCATTTGAATCATACTTTTTGTCATTGGGGGAGGGGGATATAAATATTCGTATTATAAGAGTGATAGAAGTATTGCCAGTAGTAGCAGTATTGGTGTGTTATATACATAAAACATAGTAGTAGTTGCATCACTATTCAGATTGACAAGATCTAAGAAACAAACAAGTACATGTTCTATTAGAAGTAAGCAAAACAATCCATTCACCAAATTGCATAATTATTTTGCTTTGATGTGACAAAATTCCTTTTATTAAGAGCATTATTACTGTTATCTTTGAAAATACTAAAGAATTAAAAAAATGCTTTCCCAGAAGGGAAGAAATCCTTCTTTAACAAGCCAGGGAAATTATTTAATGGGAGGGAAAATTCTACGTGAAAATGTGAAAGTCTATACTAATACTCTTATTACAGGAACTTGCTTATTACAAGAGTACAGTACTCTAATGACTAAATAAGATTATTACCTCTCTCTCTCTCTCTCTCTCTCTCTCTCTCTCTCTCTCTCATTTATTTATTTTGAAATCAAAATAGTTTATTACTTGTGGAAAACTTGTATTCCATAAACTTTACAGAATATGTTATTTGCCAGTTATACCTATATTTGTACTCATGATTTTAAATTAATCAATTTTCATATTTACTATTTCTAGCTATATTAACAATGAATTATCAAAAACAAAACTATTATCAAATTCTCTGCATAATTTATTGTAAAGAGTTTGACATCCTATAACCTGAATAGATCATATCACACAAATTAATTAAATGGGTGAATAAATGCTCAAACAAGACCAGGAGCTTGAGGCTTAAGAGTTGCCCGACATTCGTCTTTTCAGGATATGGGGAAACCTTATCCGGATAATTCTAACCAAGGTTGGAATGTGAAGTGGATATGTTATCCTCAAACAACATAGATGGGCTAATTCAGAACGCAATTGGACTTCCAATTCTATTAAAAATAAAATTAGATCCAGGAACAGTAAAATTTGCATCAATTCATGATAATGAACTGCGTGGGAACAAATTTAAATTTGGTTTTCGTTAAGATGTTCATCATGTGCTGCATATTACTACTATGAACATTTTATATACAACACTTATAGCATATGCAGAATAAAAAGGAAAATACCATGTACCTCAAAAAGTATAAACCTGGCAACCCTATTTTGGGAGCATCACATGCTCTTGGTACCAAAATTCTATCAGTTGGTAATTGTTATTTTTTTAACAAAACTCGGTGAAGGGCAATGGATTTTTTTGTGTGTGTAAAAGTCCTTAGCATGGCTTCCTTCAGAAAGAAAGTAAAACTGTTGGATCCATGTTGTAGATTTACAGCATATAAAAAAAAAACTCAAATCAAGCCTGATAAAGAGGTTTTTAAGCAAAATTCAGCTCTCTTTCATACCCAACATAGAATGGGACACTGAGAACCACAGTAGTTAAAGGTGCTCAAAAAAACATTTTTTTTAACAAGGCTTATTTCTATCGTTCAGAGTCTGGAAAGTAACTGAGTAACTGTAAGCTTCAACATTAAGCCAAGAATCATTTATTCAATAAGTGTTCACCAATATGAATAATGAATTCCACTGCTTATTTCCAAGGTCAAAGCTGTTGATCTTGTAGCATTCAAAGAGACATGTAGAAATCCCCAGATCCTTAGTCAAGAAGGAACATCACTTAAGCAGTGGATCCCATAAGGGAGACAGGGTGCACACTTATAAGCACATAATAATAATTTATTTATTTGTCGAGTCAATTAATTACACTAAACAGCACTTTCTTGGTATTTCTGCTGGAACATGTTTCAAAGGACTAGTTTCCTTCATTTTTAACCATATCGATTAATTCCTTGCATGAAGCTGGCAATGTTGTAAGTGCTGTCTCCTCTGGTGGTGGTTCAATGAACTTGCTGAACACATCCTTCTGTGGAAAGTTGAAATTGAAAACTCTGTTTCTATTTTTTACAAAGAAGATGTGTTCCCTTGTGGCCAGCTCTTGTTTTCCTGTTGTGTTTTAGAAGTTTTGGTTCTGAATTTATATTATGGTGTTTTGTCCAAAAGTGGGTGGCAACTGCTGATTTTTCCAATTGTTTTTGATTTATGCTCCTGAAGTATTCTTTGGATCTAGATTTCTTTTTGTTTTTCCAATATAAATCTGATTACAATCCTTGCGTTCCATTTTGTATATGCCTGCTTTTTTCTTTGCCGAGATGACATCCTTGATATTTGAGCCTAATTCATTTTTTATGCTATGATGGTTAAGTGGTGCTAGCTCAATGTTGTATTCTTTGAACATTGTTTGAAACTTGTCAAATGCCCATGGGTGGTATATGAATTTCTTGATGCTCATATTTTGTTCTGTTGCTGAGAGAGTTGTTATTTCTTTTAGGAATTTCTTCTTTTCGGCTAGTTTTAGTTTTTTATCTACTAGAGATCTTGAGGAAACTATTTTTATTTGCAATTTCAATTATTTTATAGTATTCTGCCTTGTATTCATTTATTAGAAGTGGCATGTTAACCAGTCTATATCGTCGCCCTCCGTGGTGTAATGCTTACCATGCTGACTTCATATACCCAAGGTCGCGGGTTCAAACCCGGCGGAGGACAATGGACTTTTTCGGGTGTAAAAATCCTTAGCATGGCTTCCTTCGGAAGGGAAGTAAAGCCGTGGGTCCCGTGTCGTAGATTTACGGCACGTAAAAGAACCTCAAGCCTGATAGAGAGGCCTCTGAGCAAAATTAAGCGGTCTTTCACGCCCAATTTAGAATGGGATGCTGAGAACCACAGCAGTTAAAGAGCATCCATAAATAACACGCCATTTACATTTTTAACCAGTCTATATGCTAGGCTATTGAAGATTGCCTGTCTAAATTAATCGACTCATTGACAAATAAATGAATATAACAGCACTGTTTACAAACTTCCAAAAAAGAAAAGTGACATAATAATAAAATGAAAAAAATCTTGTGTGTTCCATTCACGTGACTCTCTCTAAATCTCTATAATAAATTATTGTTAATAAGCTTATTCTTCTGTCCACTTCATGCTAATTAAGATAAGCAGTACTAAAAACAGTCTTGTTACTTAGTTCCTTACAAGCAGAAGGGAAATAAGGGAATACACTAGGCTAAACCGACAGTCACATGTTTTAAAATGGGGTTGCTATGGGATTGAGATGTTTCTTTGCGTGGCCAGGAGCTGATGTATTCCCATACGAGAAAAGTATAAGTATTTTAAAACAAACCAATAACAAGGAATATCGCAAATATGGTCAACTCCAGGAAAAAAAATGTATATGCCATAAATTGTGTGTTTTAAGAAGCTCTACATTTTTTGTGCAGTACATTTCTGTCTTACTAGTCGTGTAAAATTCAAAAAAAAAAAAAAAAAAACTCAACCAGAATAAAGAGGTCTTTAGAGGCTATTCCCAGAAAATTCAAGATATGAATTTTATTTGTCAGGTAAATATTTGTAATATAAGAATTTAATCAAAATCATTAAAGCCATGTACATGTTTTGGGTCCCCCTGAAAAACATTTTTGGATAAAGGTGCATGTGTGTCTGTGAACAGCATAGCTCAAAAACAAAAAATCTGTTAAATACCAAACTTGGTATTTATCTTCCAAAGATGAGACACAAAGATTTTCTTTAAAATCCTCCTACCCCCTACTTGCCCCTTACATGGAAAAATTTTTGATTTTCTCAAAATAGCTCTAATAATTTTCACTAAAATATTGAATATTAAAAATATTTACCTCAAATAAAATGTATATCTTGAATTTTCTGGGAATAGCCACTGAAGACTACTTTATTCTGGATGAATTTTACAGAATTTTGTATAAATGGCAAACTGCAAGGCAGACAAAAACTTACATAACAGAAAATGTAGAGCTCGTTAAAACACAATTTGTTACATACATTTTTTCATGGAGCGAATCATTTGAGATATTCCTTGTGACTGGTTCCAGCTTTAAAAAACTTATACTCTTCTCATATGGGAATTTGTCAACTCCTGTCCATACAAACAAAGGAACTTCAGTCATATAGCAACCAGCTTTGACTACATCTTTAGCCTATGCTACCCCCCCCCCTTATCCCCCTTCAACTTGCATGGAGGAAATAATAAGACTATTTCTAATTTTTTTCTTGATTAGCATGAAGCAAAAAGAAGCATAAGCTTTTTAACAATCATTTATTGTAGAGAAAGTCATGTGAATGGAACACATTAGATTTTTTTATTTTCTCTACACTTACTATGTACATACTGTATAGTGGAAGTACCTATTGTATTCCACCCAAAAATTTGATACCAAGATTTCACTGGAAATGCACGTTTTAGAACCCCCTGAATCCAAAAAAAGCATTTCCAGAAAAAGGTTTGTGTGTGTGTTCCTGTCTGTGTCTGTGGACAGCATGGCTCAAATTCCTCCATAGCAAACTACCCTTTACATGGAAAAATTTTTGAAATTTTGTTTTTCTCAAAAATGGCTCTAATGATTTTGATTAAAATACAATATAATAAAGCCATTTCCATCACAAATAAAATATCTATCTTGAATTTTCTGGGAATAGCTTCTGAAGACCTCTTTATTCTGGATGGATTTTGCTTAATTGTAAACCGTAAGAGATAGACAAAAACTTACTCCACAAAAAATGTAGATCTCGTTAAAACACACAATTTATGTCCTTTACATTTTTGTCGTGAGGTAACTGTTTCGGAGATATTCCTTATTATTGTTTTCAGTTGTAAAGTACTTAAGACAGAAAGTATCCATTTTTCTTTTGTTCTATTCCTGGCCAAGCAAAGAAGCGATTTGGAATGACAGATGCATAACGACAGCTTTTAAAACATTTGCCTATCACTTAAGCCTAGTGCAGTTCCTTAGTTCCTTCATTCAATTTCTTCTTCTTCTATGTATTTCGTATTAAGAATTTTGCAAAAATAATTGCATCGTACATTTCATGGGGAGATGGGGGAAACATTTTATAGATCTTCAAAAATATGTCACTGTAAGTTCCATAATCTTTGCATTGCAAGAAACAAGTTAATAACAACAGCACTTTAAAAAAAAAATTATATTTGATGTACATTCACATGGCTTTCTCTACTTGTTTTGCAACAAACTTCTTAAAAAGCTTATTGCTTATCTGCTTCATACTAATCAAGATAAACATGAGCAGAAATGGCCATTTTATTTATTTCCTTGTAAGTACAAAGCTAAAACGACCACTAGATCTTTTAAAAGCTGGTGCTATGGCTTTAAAATTCTCCATTCTCTTTGGAAGGCCAGGACAATAATGTGATGACTTCCATTTGAGAAAAGTATTGGAAAATTTAAACCAATAATGAGGAATATCTTCGAAATACTTAATTCCACAAATATATATATTGCATTTTTTGTGTATTCAGATTTTGTATATATCTTAATGTTTACCAATTAAACATCATCCAGAATGAAGAGGACTTCAGAAAAATCAAGATCTACAGTTCATTTGCCATAAAAATATCTTAAACATATGGTATTTTAATCAAAATCATTAGAGCCATTTTTGAAAAAATCAAAGTTTTCTAAAAATGTCCTATGTAAACGGTAGTTTGGCATGGGTGGATTTTCCTCAAAATCTTCATGTCTCACCTTCGAAACTGCAAGTTTAGTCCTTAACTAACTTTTCATTTTTGATTTCTCCAACATGTATGTACAAAGTATATAATAGATAAAGGAGATACTGTATTCCACTAAAAAATTTGAGACCCCTTGCATTTTTAGAAATATGTGTGTGGGTGCTTGTGGGCAGTAGTTCAAAATAGAAAAGTCTATTAAATACCATATTTGGTATTTAAGTTCAGTTTCTTTCAAGGATGCAACACAAAGATTTTCAAGAAAATCCCCCACGTTTAATTGCCCTTTTAATTGGACTTTTTTTTTTGTAAATTTTGATTTTCTTGAAAATGGCTCTAAGGATTTTGATTAAAATGCCATATTTTTAAGAAATTTTCATGATACAATATACAGTTTTCCAATATATATCAAACCACTTCTTTCTGGATGACTTCTGCATAATTTGTAAACCATGAGAGATAGACAAAACTTACTACACAAAAACAAAAAAAAAATAAATGTAGAATATATTAAAACACACAATCTATGTCATTAACATTGTTTTTATGTGTGTATTTATTTTTATTTGTAGAGGTAACAGTTTTTGAAATATCTCTTGTTGGTTTAAATTTTGAACTATTTAAAATTTTCACAAATTCTTTTACTCCTGTTGATTTAGCCTAGTGTATTCCCTTATTTCCCTTTTACTTACAAGCAAACAAGTCATAAGACCAGTTCCACTAATGTTTATCTCAATTAGCATGATGTAGATAAGAGAATAGTGTAAGGAACGTTTGTTTTGGAACAGCTAAGGAAGATCATGAGAATAAAACACATCAAATTTTGACTTATGCTGTTCACTGACACATGAACTTTTTCTAAAAAATCTGATGTGCTCATTCACAACTTTCTGTACCTATACTGCACAAATTATTCTAATGGCTTATTCCTTTAGTTATTTCATGCTTATCAAGATAAATGTTAGTAGAATGGTTTAATATGTATTATTTCCTTGTACAAGAGGAATAGGGGGGGGGGGGATTGTAAAAGATTTGAGCTGACTTTGTTGAGTTTGACAAGTAAACACCAAGTCCATTACACTAACAGGTGCCAGATAAGCAGCCCTCCCTTGAGCTTGTGCAGTCAGAGGTCCACTACATTATCAGTGACATCCTTTTCTATACTGTGAGCAAAGTTTTATCAAAACACTATGTTTCTGATCTGGATGTTCTTAATGATTATGACCAGTGGCAACTGCTATTAAGACCAAGTAATCACTAACTTTTGACACTTTGTGGATTAATTGAATATTTTTTTTTTCTATGAATGCTATTAAATACAGCATATATGTGGTAATTTAAAATATACTGTGTTTAAATCTACTGCTCTCAACTCAATGAAATGCAGCATAAATGTTGGTATTTCATCTTGAGATGTGCATATTTTAAGTAACTTTTGTGCATGTGCAACTGGTATGAAATAATTGCCTTATGGGCTAAATTATATGCAGCAAACACCTGGGCCTCACCATGGCCAAGTAGTTAGACCACTCACGTACGTCTCACACAGACAGCCCAGGTTCGATCCCAAGCGACCACATATGAGATTTGTGGTGTACAAAATTGCGCAGGGGTGAGTTTTCTCTAGTTTCCCCTGCCATTACCTGGTGCTCCATCTTCATTCCATGTATTATCAGCATTATCGCAGTGTCATAAGTAGTAAAAGCGGGCATTAAAATACCTTTAAAAAAACATGTTTTTTTTCTGCACTCTATCACAGCTTAGCATTCACACCAGATGGTAGCTCACTACAGTAGAAATGTTAATACCTCTTAGCATTCCACTTTTTAATACAGTGCAGTAGGTGTAATAGTGTATTAATCCTATTGGTAGAAGTGGGTAAGGTATTTCTGCCAGAATCACATATTTCAGACTATCCATATTTTCAACTGCAATTTAATTTCCACATTATTTCCTTCTTGCCTTAGAATGCTGCACATAATGATGTATGCAGCAAACAAAGACAATTAATGATTAAGTTGTTGGGAGCAGCAGCACTTGTGTCAACTTGATTGTAATCATAACTATTGTGGAGCAGATGCTATTCACATTTCTAAGGCTATCCAACTCTCAAACTTTTGTGAACACCTAGAATGTATACTTGCGAGCCACTACTGATCATCATAGCAGTGTAATCCTAATGAAAGATTAAGAACTAAAACTGATACTTAGCTTTAAAGCCATCTAATCACCATCAGTCTCCGATTGATATACCTTTGAGCTTCAGCCATAAATACTTTTAAGTTCCCTACCTAAAACATTTGTCTAAGCATCCTCTTGCTTAGAATTTGTGCAGTAATATTCTTTAAAGAGTCTGCATAAGTTCTCTATCTAAAATATCCATCATAGATAGATTTCTTTAAACAAGAGCTTTGAGCAGCAACATGGAAATATTCTTGTTAAATAATTCATTATTTACAGTAAAATATTATTATGCTCCAGATTATAATACTATCCTCTTCATCATGCTGTGTTTGTAAACTCCCTGGACGTTCCATATTAATACTGTGATTTTACCCCCCTTTAACACTTCCAAATCCTGCCATTAGAATTTTTCTGGACTGAAAATATATAAAAAAAATGGCATATTTTCAAGAGTCGTAATGTTTTAAAAATATGGTTAGAAAATAGTTTGTCTGACTATGCTCTGCACTATCGGCATGTAATAGTTTTCTTGAAGTAAATTTATAATTTCAAAAGGCTTCCTGTCAATGTGTTTTAGTCTTTTCTTTGAATTCTGTGCAGTGTATATACAGAATTGTACTGAACTACAAAATGGAAAGCATAAATGTAATACATAATCCATAGTAATGGCACAAGTATGTGGCAATCATCAGACTTCTTCTCATAAAAAATTATCTCTTGTTTTTCATTTAGCTGTGTTCTGCACCCAATCTTCAGAAATAACATTTAATGCATTGTACTTCCATTAAATAGTATAAAAATTGGATAGTCAGACAAAATTAAATGCCATAGCCAGGAGATCCATGGTTCAAATTTTACTTTGGCATTGAATACTTCAGTCTGACTCTATCCAACTCCTATCCTACACACAATTTGTGTGAAAAAACAAATTAGCATACATAAAAATCTGATGTGCCATTCACATGCCTTTCTCTACATCTCTATAACAAATTATTGCTAATAAGCTTATTCTTCTGTCCACTTCATGCTAATCAAGATAAACACTAGCAGAAACGGTATCATTGCTTAGTTCCTTATAATAAGAAGGGAAATTAGGGAATACACTAGGCTAATCCGATAGTGACACTTTTAAAATGTGGTTGCTATGGGATTGAAACCTGTTCCTTTGTATGGCCAGGAATTGACAAGTTCCTGTATGAGAAAAGTTTTAAGTATTTTAAAATAAACCAATAACAAGGAATATCTCAAAAAGGTCAACTCTAGAGAAAAAGAATGTATATCTCTTATGGTGTGCTAGTTATGCAAAATTTAAACAAATTCATCCAGAACAAAGAGGTGTTTAGAGGCTATTCCCAGAAAATTCAAGATATACATTTTATATATCCTGTAAATATCTGAAATATAAGATATTTTAATCAAGATCATTACAGCTATTTTTGAAAACATCAACATTTTTAAAAAATGTTTCTATCCAAAGGGTAGTAAGGGTTGGGGGCGATTTTCTTGAAAATCTTTGTGTCACATCCTTGGGAGATACTGAACTTAAATATCAAGTTTGACATTTAACAGACATTTCATTTTTAAGCTCTGCTGCCCACAGACACACACACAGAGACCTTTTTCTAAAAATGCTTTGAACTTTCTCTACACTACTATGTACATAATGTATACAGAAGGTATTGTATTGCACCAAAAAATTTGATACTGAGATTTCATCATAAAGAATGTTTTGAGACCCCCAAATAAAGCATTTTTAGAAAAATGTTTGTGTGTGTCTGTGACTGGGCAGCATAGCTCAAAAGCAAAAAGTCTGTTAAAACCAAATTTGGTATTTAAGTTCAATATCTTCCAAGGATTTGGCACAATTGATTTTTAAGAAAGTCCCCCCACCCCCAACTACGAAACGTTGATTTTCCCAAAAATGCCTCTAACAATTTTACTTAAAATATTGTATATTAGAGATATTTACCTGACAAGTAAAATGTAAATCTTGAATTTTCTGGGCATAATCTCTGAAGACTACTTTATTCTAGATGAATTTTATGGACTTTTGCATAACTGGTAAGCCATAAGAGATAGACAAAAACTTACTTAATAGAAAATGTAGAGCTCGTTAAAACACACATGTTATATACATTTCTTTCGTAAAGTTGATTGTTCTGAGATATTCCTTGTTATTGATTTCAGCTGTAAAATACTTATACTTTTTTCATACGGTAATTAGTCAACTCTCATCCATACAAACAAAGGAACTCCAATCACATAGCTTTTGACCATCACTTTGGCTATGGTACTCCCATATTTCCCTTCTTCTTACAAGTAATAAGAACTATTTCTGTTAATTTTTTCTTGATTAACATGAAATAAATAGAAGCAATAATTTGTTTCAGAGATGTGGAGAAAGTCATGTGAATGCACATCAGATTTTTATTTTGATTCAGCGAGTCTCAAAACTTGTATTTAATCCCACCTGGGTAGTGTGGTAGTAGCATATCTGCCTCACATTCAAAAGGTCGTTGAGTTCGAATCTCGCTTAGGGTGAGTTACCTGGATAATGTTTTTTTTTGGGGTTTTCCCTTATCCCGAGAAGAATAATTTCGAGTAACTTTAAGCTCCATGGTCCCTGAGATCATTTAAGCACCATTTCGCCAATTTCATTCATCGTCCAATATGACCAACCGGGTTAAAGGACGATAAACTACAAAAAGACTTGTATTTCTGGAGAAATCTTGGTATTGAATATTTGGGTGCAATACAAATATCTTCTCTATACACTACGTACACAGTAGTGTAGAGAAAGGAAAAATTGGTTTTCCATAGCTAGTAAATGATATCCTGTGTGCAACCCTAACTTGATTACATGCCCCAGTCCCTAATAGAGCATAACTACAAGGTTTTACTTTACCTTTTTAAGAGCTTAGATTTTCATTAACTTGTTTATAAAGTACAAGTAGTACAGCTTGTAAATAGTTACTCAAGTGTCATCACTTCAGAAATAAAGGTAATTTCTTTTTTTAAACAGTTAACTGAATAGTTAACAGCTTATCTTTTGTTTCAGACTTAAAAATTGTTACATATTTAATGAGTTCAAAATATATTTTCTTTTGTGTATGTGCAATATTTTAAGAGCTGACTTCTCACCCGGGGGTCTCAGGCTCGATTCCCGGCTGAGGCAGGGAATTTTTCTCTAGCCAGAATTATTCACTATCCCCCACATAGTCTGGAAGCTTGTATGTGAGTGTGAATGTGTGCGTATTTGAGTAAAACAAAATGATTTATACCAATGTAAAAGAATCTATAGACAATGAGTTGTTTCAAGTGGAAAGCCCTCGACATGACCTTAGATGTTAAAATAAATGAAACAATAAAAAAAAAAAATTAAGTTTTCAGTTAAAATTAAGTTGGATTAATTGTTTTTTCACACAAACTATGTGTAGGACAGGAGTTGGATAGGTAGAGTCAAACTGAAAAATTCAATGCCATAGCCGGGATTTGTACCACAGGTCTCCCAATCTCTAGCCAGTTGCTCTGCCACTGAGCTACCATGGCAACATGCCAGCATAGCATTGCATTTCTCAACTGACTCACATATTTTCCGGTAAACCACAAGGTGATCTCAAATTATTTTGAGATGATAATCCCAATGGCGACTTACAATGTTGTAACTACTTAAAGTCTGACTCAACCTATCCAACTCCTGTCCTACACATGACTTGTGTGAAAAAACAATTAATCCAATACCAATTGACCATAACACTTGGCTATACTATGAATCCTGGGTCTTTAAGTACTTACAACATTGTAAGTCGCCATTGGGGTTGTCATCTCAAAATAATTTAAGATCAACTTGTGGTTTACCGGGAAACATGCGAGTCAGTTGAGAAATTCAATGCTATGCCAGTATGTTGCCATGGTAGCTCAGTGGCAGAGCAACCGGCTAAATATTGGGAGATCTGTGGTTCAAATCCTGGCTATGACATTGAATTTTTCAGTCTGACTGTACCTATCCTAAAATTAAAGAAAGCACAATAACTTAGAAATCTGTTTTAAAAAAAAAAATCTGGTCTATAAATGAACCTGCTTTTAATTATAAAAATACAAAATATAATTAAAACATTAATGGGAATGCACAGTGAAGTAACTAATCAATTAAGCGTAAAAACATAGCATCACACTTAAACTTCACTACTTGAAATAAGCAATTTACTTCGGACATGTTTCGGCAGCTATTGCCACCATCTTCAGTTTTGATTTACTGATGAACTTGAGGTAGCTGAAGTAACTAAGCAATTAAAGGTAAAAACTCAGGATCACACTCAAACTTCAGCAGTTGAAATAAGTAACCAAAAATTTCAAAAACTGGAACATCTTAATAAGCACATTTAAAAAGTTTCCTCCATACAAACATGAAAGATAAAATCTCCTCATTGAAACAATCAGGGATATATGAAATCAGCTGCAAGGAATGTAAAAAGATAAATATAGGAAAACAAAAAGAAATATCAGACAACTTTTTAAAGAGCACATGATGAATACAAAGCATAAACAGACAGATAAATCAGTTATAGCATACCATTTTTGGACTTAAAAATAATTTTCACAGTGAACCCAAATTAAAATCAGTGCAGAATCCAATTGGATTAACAGTTTGGGAAAATCAATTAATTCAATAAAAGAAAATCATCATAAATTTTTATATGCCATTAAAAGACGGTCTCATCTCTAAATTCATCTACCCAAAAGAGAGACCTCTACAGGCCACTACGACAAGTTCATCAGAAGATGGTAATAGCCGCCAAAACATGTCTCAAGTAAATTACTTATTTCAACTAGTGAAGTTTGAGTGTGATGCTAGTTTTTACTCTTAATTAAACATTAAATTAAAGGGCTCTTAAATTTTGGTTTAAAATCTTAAATTTAGAAAGGCAATGTTCAGAGTATCAAGAGAAGAGTATATGAAATTCTGGATGGATTAATAGTCTTGAAAATAATTTAGAGGATATTAGCTTAGGAGAAGAAAGGAAAACAATTATACTTTTGGAATTTTCTTCAGACCCAAGAAGTACTCTCCTAAGGGACTTTGATGCCCCTGAAATACCAAAGAAAGGGTACAATGTATTGTAAATTGTGTTCACATACAATGGGAGTTATAGGGAATACACTCTAAATTGGCAAAGAAGAGATTTGAGTATGTAGAAACTCAAAAAATGTTTAGTGAATCAACCAAAGAGATCTAGTTTTACATTTAAATGAACATGTGGAAAAGGGAACATAAATGAAACAAAAAAGGGAGTATTGATGGTAACAGCAACTCAATGGAGATTAAAAGGAATAAGAAAGTGTATTGCACATAATCACTGTCTCATTTGGTGGCTGGGTGATGCACTTCCACATTATATTTTGTGGTGGCAATTCAAAGTTGAACACAAGGTGTTGGTTTTTAATGACATGGATTTTTTCCCAGACGTCGAGCTCTGCCACATATCTCGTGGGTTTTGTATGTTAGGTACTATTTCATGGTTAGTTGACCAAAAGTGGTGTGCAATGGCTGATTTGTCGGTTTGTTTGTATTTTACTGTTCTCATGTGTTTTTAAGTCTTGTTTCAAGGTGTCTTTTTGTTTAACAATGTAAAATTTGTTGCAATCTGCACAATTTATTCTGTATATTCCTGATTTTTTATGTTCTGGGATTTGGTCTTTTTGGTTGTTGCAGAACATTTTTATAGGCTGAACTTATTCTGGGGAGCAAGTGTGATTTTATGTTTTTTGAATATTTGTAAAAATCCTTAGCATGGCTTCCTTTGGAAGGGAAGTAAAGCCGTGGGTCCCGTGCCGTAGATTTATGGCACGTAAAAGAACCTCATGCCTGATAGAGAGGCCTCTGAGCAAAATTAAACGATCTTTCACGTCCAATTTAGAATGGGGCGCTGAGAACCACAGCAGTTAAAGAGCGTCCATAAATAACACACCATTTTTTATTTTTTCAACTCCCGACCATGCAAAGAAACACATGTCAATCCCATAGAAACATCCTAAAACATTTGACTCAGTTTAGCCTAGTGTATTCCCTTATTTCCCTTCTACTTACTAGAAAGCAAGTAATAAGACCATTTCTGCTAATTTTTATCTTGACTAGCAAGAAGCAGATACGAGGGGCATACTGAAAGTCATGAGCAACACTGTTTTACAATCTTAATATTTATTTTTAAGCCAAACCAAATGCATCATCATAATCTACAGACTTTCTTTCACTTTTCGACATAGTCTCCATTGTTTTGCACATATTTTTCCCATCGTTCTACAAGTTTGAAAATGCCCTTGTGATAGAACTCCATTCCAGCTGCCCACAGACCCTGATGCACTGCTTTCCGAATATCCTCCAGCGTCTCGTAGCGTTGGCCACGCATCTGCTCCTTCACAGAACCGAAAAGATGGTAGTCAGGGTGCCAAGTCGGGACTGTAAGGAGGATGTGGAAGAGTTTCCCACCCTAATGCCCTGATCTTCTCCATAGTGGCACGGGCAGTATGCGGACGCGCATTATCCTGTTGAAGGATGATCCTCTTTCCAGGGCGTTTATCACGCAAAGTCTTACAGAGCTTCAGAAGTGTCTTGATGTAGCGGTCAGAATTTATGGTTTGTCCAGGTTCAAGAAAGTCAACCAGAATGCAACCTTGTGCATCCCAAAAGACACTTCCCATAACTTTTCCTACAGACTGCACTGTCTTCGCTTTCTTCTTCGATGGTGAGTTCAAGTGGTGCCATTCCATACTCTGACGTTTCGTTTCTGGCTCATACTGATGGAACCAGCTCTCATCTCCAGTTTAAATACACGTCAAAAATTCATCACCTTCATTATGAAATCTCTGAAGAAGGTTTTGTGCAATGGTTCTTCTCTGAAGTTTGTGGTCTTCAGTCAATAAATGGGGGACCCAACGGGCACAGACCTTTCGATAAACCAAGCTGTGGATCATTTCTTGCACTGCAATATGTCCTTTTCCAAGTTGCGCAGCAATTTCATTCACAGTGAAACACCTATCTCCTGTAATGAGCTCATCAACTCTTTCCTTGTTGCGTTCTGTAGAGGCAGTTCAAGGACGCCCGCTACGAGGTGCATTTTGCAGACTCGTGTTTCCATCTTTGAAATGTTTGACCCATCTTCTAACACTGCTGGCACCCATGCAGGCACTTTCATACGCACGTTGAAGTCTGAGATGAATTTCAGGAGCAGATTTTCCTTCTTTCACAAGGAATTCAATGACAGCACGCTGTCGAAACGAAACATCAATGTCAGCCATTTTTCAAACACCGTCTGTGGTCACTTGATAGAAGCTAATGACGTCACAATATGTCAACATGTGGCTTAAAGTCTGTAGATTATAATCCTGCAATTCGTTTCGTTACATTGTTGAAATTTAAATTTTTACAATGGGTTGCTCGTGACTTTCAGTATGCCACTTGTAGAAGAATAACTTTTTAACAATAATTTGTTGAGATGTAGAGAAAGTCATGTGAATGGAATACATCAGAGTTTTTCAACATGTATTCTTTGTTCAAAAGTTTACTCTATTTCTGTACATATACTGTGTAGTCCTGTTTATTTCTTAAAATAGTTTGTGAAGTTGGTCTGCTTCTGAGAGGAGTTGACATTTTTTCACACACCATTTTGAATTTTTCTTGCAGCAATAATGTCATTATACTCAAACCCCCTCTGCTCCGTATAATTTAGAAGAATATTAACACATTTCAATGTAGTGCAATGACTGATAAGGTTATTGTCTTCATCCCCAATTTCACATTCAGTATCCTCTTCTTTGTATTGTGAAGTAGCAGTCACAATTTCGGTGTCACTCATGTCCTGAAGCCAGGATCACATGCGCCGATCTTCAGCCACTCATTCAAGTTTTCTTCATTGATATCTTCAAAGCCATTTAAATCCATTGCCAGTTTCATTAATTGTGCAGTTGCTGCTTCTTCATCACTGAAAGCTTGAAAATCACTTTTTTCCTCTCTCTGGAAGAATTTTCCTCCATGATCGAACTAGTGTTTGTGGCTTGACATTCTGCCAATCATTAGAAGTCCCATGTATGGCAATTAGAATTGTAACTTGTTTGTCACATATAATGAACGCAAGAAGTTACAGGTTTCCAGCTTGTTTAAAAAGTTCTTCAATCCTTGTCATCATTTTCTCTTTCTTGCAACCCAATTATAAACAAATGTTCTCACTGTCTTGATTTTTCTACTGCATAGTTATAGAATTTTTTAAAAAATCTTTTATTTAAAAATAACAATGCTCATTGTATTAAAGATAAAAAATTCGAACTAGCCAGGTATCAGCACTCCAGCTAAGAAAAAACCGGTGTTGCATTTTGACCTTTAGTTTATTATTTACTGTGTGATAAGCATAGAAACTGCAAATATAAGTATTACTGGGAGAAAAGAGAGAGAAAAAAAAAAGTCCTATGTGGTCTGGGGATAACATGCTTACCTCTGGCTCCCAAGGTCACGAATTCAAACTAGCGGAAGGTGTTTGATTTTTTTGGGGTATAAAAATCCTTGCCATGGCTTCCTTCACAAGGAGTGTAAAGTCACTGGTCCCTTGTCGTAGATTTACAGCACATAATCTCAAGCATGATAAAGAGGTTTCTGAGCAAAATTAAGCAGTCTTTCATGCCCAATATAGATTGGGTTGCTGAGAACCCAGCAGTTAAAGAGCATCCACAAATAATTTAATTTACTTTTACTGAAAAAAGTTTTTTTTTTTTTGTTTTTTTTAAATATTTGGACACACGGAAATCTAATAGCCTCTAAAATGATATAAGCATAGAGAAAAATATTCTGCATAGGATATGTACAATGTTGAAAATTATAATAACTGAATCTTTACACCATGTTATTAGCAACTTGGTAACAGCACAAGAGTAGAAAAGGATGAAACTAATGGCAACATGTATGTGTTAGAGGCAGAAATATCCCATTTAACTCCATACTGTCCTTTAAGGTTGAGATTAGATTTAGCAGACATCAAGAGTTTGAGAATGTTTTTCTATTTATTCCAATAATTATGGTTTTACAAACTTCAAAATGAATTAATATTAAAATATAAGCTTTTTTATTTTGGATATAAAGAAATAAGTAGTCAATTTTAGAAATAATAACCACAGACTATAAAGATGTATTTATTTTTATTTATTTTTTTTAAAGCTTAACGTCTATTAACCTAATTGATCACATAGAACGATGATTGAAATTGGTGTAGTGATACTCAAATGATCTCGGGGTCCATGGAGCTTAAAGTTACTCAACATTTATTTTCTCAGGATAAGGGAAAACCCCAGAAAAAACCTTAGTCGGGTAACTCACCCTAAGTGACATTTTGCGACCTGTTGAATGTGAGGCAGGCACACTACCTAGGCAGACTATTTTTATCTTGTTATTGCTTATAATTACTACACTCACAAATGTTTTCATAAATAATTAATAGAAACAGCAACACATTATTATTATTATTATTATTATTATTATTATTATCACCATCATCATGGCCCGGATTTGTATGTAAAAACATGTTTTTTTCCTAAGAAGTACATTCCTAAAACAAGGTTTATTACCCTGATCGAGAGTCCACAAGAAAGAAATTATGAACTGTGTTAGCACATAACTGTTGTAACATCTGCTTCAGAGACAATGCAATATTATCGTCTCAAAATACTCCCCACCTGCCCGCCATAAGTTATCTCATTTTCATGTGGTAAAAGGTGCAGGGAACAACCATGATAAACTTTGTGAATCCCCAAATTGCAATCATAAGTTCAGAACTAAGTATCTATTTCTGTTTCAGTCGGGATCCAGCTTAAGTCGTGAATATTTGTGATCTTATGTCTGTGAATTATTTTAAACATGACAAAAGTGAAATCAAGTGTGCGTGAACGTTTATAGAAATAGGTATTTGAGATTAAAAACATTTTTACCACTGATGTAGGGTATTATTTTGCCAACCTTGAGCGAAATGTGTAAGTGCAGATCAACGATTGCAGATAATAGAACATTTGTCTGGAAATAAACATATTGCAGCTTCCTCACATGTTTCATTGCAGCAAGTTCTTATATGAGAATCTACTCCATCCTCATCTAACATTAAAATAAATTCACAGTATTAATCAGATTTATGTGAAGGCCTATATACCTCTTTATAAGGTAACCAATCCCAAATTCAAAAAGTTTCTTACCAGATATATGGATATTTGCACTCCTGATAAATCAACTCTGGAAAAATGATTTTCTAAAATGCTATATAAAACTTAAAACACATCAGGTCAATATGTGAAAACAAGATGATCGGGGTGAACATTGACTAAACTAGCAATTCTTGGCATTAGAAAAGTGGGAAATGTTTTAGTAAATGTAAATGTAAAATTGTAATTTTAGACAATGATGAAAAAATTTCCAAACAACACCTCTTACTAACTTCTAAGCACTTGTCAGTCAGAAATCACATCTCAATTGTTATGCTGTTCAAAAAGGCTTTATAGATCTTTTGACCAAATGGTGTGAAGTATGACAATGTTTTGCTTTTCATAACGGATGGTGCAACATATATGAAGAAGACATGTGACATGTATCATACATGCCCTATACAGACTTTGTTACAAAATCCTAACATTTTATCTGGAAGTGGACAAGTTAGTGTCAAATGGGATTTTCTTTTTTTTTTTGTAAAATCACTAACTATAGTCGATCTTTTCATAAAAAGAAATCATGATCTCCTACTGCCTCTCAAACCCTAAACCATGCATTGGGGCACTTGGCTAAGTGCAATAATATATTATGCAGACAATTTTGAAGCATTTGTATCTGTAGTAAGTGAACTGGACCCAGACAATGCTTCTTCAATTGATGTTGAAAATTTAGTAAAAGATAGCAATTTAAAATGTGAACTGGCTTTTATATCTGCCAATTTTAGATTCTTGACTCATTCTAGAGACAAAACTAGAGACTTCGGGAGATTTATTGAGAAATACAGCTAAAGATATAGAGTGCATTGATAGACAACTGGACGCTCTTTCCAATTCAAAGGCAAATTTAAGAATTTGTTTGACAAAAATACAGACTACAAACCCTTAGCAAAATAGCTCTAGCTTTGGAAGGCCCAGGAACAAATGAAATTGATGGTGTGGATGTTAGTGATATGCCCCATTGAACAATAGTTTTCTCAATATTAGGCATTATTTTGTGACAATAGACATGAATTTCTGGAAAATTTGAAGACCTTAGTCGTTCATGCAATTCCAATCAGCGTTTCACATTTGATAACTATGAGCAATTGGTGAGTTAACTTTAATGTTACGTATTTCTTGTATTTAAAAAAGCTTTTATTACATATTTTTAAATTTTTACTAAATATTTTTTAAAGTTTTGCCACATAAAACATAAATATTTAGCAATTTTTAGCACAGAATTCCAGGCCCTAATTATTATGATGATAATGATTACTATTATCATTATTATTATTGTTATTATTATAATTAAGTTTTGAGTTTCCAAACTCAAGCAGCTTAGGCATTGATGTTCATTAGGAAATCATTATTAGCATTATAAACCCCACCTTACAAATATTAGCATATCACATATATGACACATCTAATCTATAATGTACCTCATTTAGGGGTTATAAATATTTTGAAATGGAAGATCTTTTTTGTCCCTTTCTTTTCACTTTCAAGAAATGCCATCAACTTTTATTAATATCCATCATCCAACATTGTATCAACTCTAGTCTTTCTTTTAAAAGCCAGCACACTTTGATAATTTCAACTGATTTATTTAATTATTTGCTTTCCTGTATGAAAGTTCCAATGATTAAATTTACTTCATTTGAACTTTCATGGCCAATTTTTTATTAGTTTTAAGTATTTGTGTTACAGATTGATTTAAATTATATATGTACTTCTTTGTTACAAGCTTCTTTCAATAGAATTAAAGACAAGCAGAGACCTCAGTGTAACAAGATGCATCAAATATTGAGCACCAAAATAAGAGAGGATGTTGATGGGTTGTGTAACAGGATTCTACAAGGTTGTTGATGAAATCATTTTACCAGATGCAACTATGGTGACAGCATATAAATTAAAATAAACACACTAATGCATTATTTTACGATTATGAATAAATGTTTATATCATTTTATGGGCACACAAAGATTTATGAATTATAACTGAAAATATATTCAGAAGGTTGTCAGTTTTTATAAGTTCTTACAATGCATTGTGGACATGTTTTACATGAAAATTATTATTTATTTGGGACAATAACAAAATAGTGCAGTTACTTAATTTGACTTAACGTTTGCAAATTGTAAGTCATCTGATAAACTTTATAAAAAGACAACAGCTCTTAAAATTTTTACAGGGTGTGTACTCAGGTTATGTTGGAGCAAACATGTAAAGGCACCAATTTTCATGCAGATTTCTTGCATGGCTAAGAAACTTAAAGGAATACATTCAAAATTATATAAGCTTTCACAGAATTTGTACAAATCACACTTTTTATAATCCACATAAAGACGTACAAATATGTCCAAGTAGACATGACTCCTATATTTACTGCCAATTAAAAGTAATTTTACTATTAATAACCCTTTTATTGACTAAGGAAATTCTATATTATGGCAATAAAAATGAATAGCATGCTAATAGATGTAAAGATCCATACACACTAATTAGCTCTGAATGCTCTGTTTTGTAATAATGTAATAATGTTTCAGTTTATAGGCTTTCAAAGGCCTTTTAATACTTTATATGCTAAAAAAGATTGTCATTATTACGGAAGAGCTGAAGAGATCTTGACTCCATTACAGTTTTTGTTTGTCAGGATTTGCAGACATCCTTTGAATGAAAATTTTATATCCAGAATAGGAAAACAGCATAAACATTTTAAAGCATTTTCCTAAACTAGTTATTGACTTAATTATATGCTGTTATTAAATGCTTTATAATGACTATCATCAAAGTACTAATTTTATGTAATACTTTATCTCCCACAAGTATAATGAAGTACTATGCCATTTTACACATTCATGTAAAAAATAACACAAAGCTGTACAAATATTTTTACATCAATCACCTTACACAAAGCATCTTTCAAGCATTACATGGTCTTGAAGAAATGTTTATAATTAATGTCAACTATAAAAGAATAGCTCTACTTATATATAAGCATATCACTTCAGTTATCCCAAAATTGTTATTCTGTAGCAATTCATTAACATCATATGCACACATAACAGGGCAGAAACATTGGAACATAAAGTAAACGCGTTAAGTGCAAGCCTTTATAGCCCCAATTTTCTTTCAGCATATAAAACAGCTGTTTATTTTTAATTATTTGAATATATGTATGTCACGGATTTTGAGCAAATATTAATTGTACAGGCAGCTGAAATTAAACACAATCACAAAAAATAAATCCAATGAGAAACAAAAGTTGCCGGTTTACTACTGTAACAAATAACCCATGAACAGATATTTTAATTTATCTTTATAGAAAACCTGTAAAAGGGAAGTGAGGGTATAACAGCTAGCTGTCTGAAGTATAATTCAGTGCTCAAGATTATGAATGCATCTGCAAACCATTCATACTTTGTTACTTGATGAAGACTTTGAATTCCTATAATTCTTTTGGCGAATAAAAATCTTATCTTTAAGTAAATCTCTCTTGTGCAACCTAGTCACCATTTCTCAGCATCTGTCAAAAATGTGCATACTCACAAATATGCACATATTCAAAATAGAAATTGCATGGCTGACAGTGTATGAGAGTTCTAGAAACTTTTGAAAAATTTTGCTAATAGGTACTTTCATCTTAAGAAAGTTTTGTTCCATCCTTATGTAAGTATTTCAGAAATCAACACGCTCTTTTTGTCTGCATACCCCCCCATGATTAAAGTGCTAGTACAGCAAATGTTTGATTTTTGACAATGCATCTAGGCACATTTCAGTTAAATAATGATTAATAAAAAACAAAACAGAAAAGCAGGAAACTATTATATTTACATTTAACTGTTTACTTCTTACAGACAAACTACTCATGATATTACTGTGAAATTGAAATGAAATTGAGTTTCATTTATAGATGCTCTAAATATGTAGTTCTTAACATCCCATGCTTTACTGAGGACTAATGACCAGAAATTTTGCACTTCTATCAGGCCATAAATCTATGGGACCACCAGCTTTACTTCCCTTCTGAAGAAATCCATGCTAAAGATATTTATGGCTAAGCAATCTATTGTCCTGTGTTGTATTTGAACCTGCAACTTGAAATATCATCCAGCCATCTAAACCAGAGGTCACCAACTGGGTTGCCCTTTAGGTAATTGCCTACTGTACAGAAAGCAAGAACAGATAACTCCTTTGGTGCTGTGGCAGGATGCATCATTTTATGTTTGAAATCTGTAATCCACCTTTCATAGGTTAATATACCTATTTTGTGCATTTATGATTGGTAGAACAATTGTTCTATTTATGTCTCTTGTATTATTATTTATACTTTGGATATGACTAACATATTTTCATAGGTTTCGTGATAATATGTACTTATAAACAACTGCAGATAAGTAATGACAGTTGATATTAAACCAATAAGCTCCTTAATCTGGTTAATATGTTATAATATTATAACACAAACAACATGAGAATGAATTTGTAATGAAAAACATTCACATTTATAACAGTGAATAAGAAGAAGCACCTTGGTAATTAATTAGGATTGAAAGAAACACACTTCTCCTTGACAACTGTTGTACTCCCATGGGATACATAATGATGCTGCAAATTGAATTTTCTGAATGAATTTTGCTGAAAACAAACACTTATTCCATCACTTTCTATAAATAACATCAGTATGCATGATTCTGGGGTTTCTTCCAAAATATGTCTACTTTTCTGAATTTGATGTGCTGATTCCAAAACTGTAATCAATTTTTTTCTACCACGTACCATTTTTTTTTAAAATAGCAGTTATACCTAAAATGTTTTAATGTAGTTCTGTGTATAAATGTTGTACGGAACTAAAAAGAAACTACAAAACTAAGATGTACTAGTAATTTCATTGTTGAAATTAATCTGTTTCACAACAATGTTCAGATGTAATAGAAATATAACTTAAAATTACTTCTAGAAAAATTCAAATATGTAGAACATAAGTGACAGGTATGTGGAGATTTAAAAGTTATGCAGGTCAGCAATCATACTACACTAAAGTGCCATGTTTTATTTGTGAATGAGATAATAGAGCCTGGCCTAATCACTGGACAAGAAAACATTGCAAGCAGAGATACAGTCTCAGGCCAGGAATGACAAATGTAATTCATGAGCATCTTGTGGACCCCAAAAATGTTCTTTTACCACCTTTGCACATAAAATTAAGCTTAATGAACCAATATGTGAAGGTTTTAAATAAAGATGGCAACTGCTACAAATATATCTGCAAGAAGTTTCCTGGAATATCTCATGCTGCAGTTAAAGAGGGAATGTTAGTTGGGTCACAAATCAGTAAGTTGATTACTGATACCTTATTTGAAGAAATGATGTTAGACACTGAAAAACAGGCATGGATTGGTTTTAATAGCGTCCTCAAAACCTTTCTGGGAAATTACAAGGATTCAAATTACAAAAATATTGTAGAAAATATACTTGAGAACTTTTGAAAACTGGGCTGCAGTATGAGTGTGAAAGTACATTTCCTACACTCTCATTTGGACTTTTTTTCAGAAAATCTCGGCTGTGTCAGTGGGAAGCAGGGTAAAAGTATCCACCAGGACATAAAGGAAATGAAAAGACGCTACCAGGGAAAGTGTGGTGTGAAATTGATAGTTGACTATTGCTGGTCGCTGAAAAGAGTTGCATCAAATTATTTCCATAGTAAGGACTCTAAATGGCATTCATTTCAAGGCAGCATGTAAAAAACTAATCTAGTATTCAAATGTAAGTGATGATGAGAAATATTAGTTAATTCTGAAAATAATTGTGTTGGTAGTTATCAATTTATTAACTTCTGTTTAATAATATAACATAAATTCAATAGAGCCGAGTGTGAAATTTAATATTTCACTGTTTCTTATATTGGAAAAATTGTTATGTGATGGAGAAAAACTAACTTCATAGCACACTCAAATTAGCAATAATGACATATTAAAATAAAAACCCCAGACAAAAAGTTAATTTTGCCTATCAGTGTAATGATTTCTCTTAGGCAGGTATAAATGTAGATGATGGCATGTATGTTGGATTACTTTCTGTTCCAGACATACTAATGACACCCAGTGCACTACACATGGAACAGAGACAACCTCTGCTAACATGTGTGTACTCACTGCTTGCATCGAGCACAAAATCAAGCGAGTTGGTAATGCCTGATCTAAATTATCTCTATATATTTACAAATACTTGAGAAAATTTTGAATTTGCAGCATTACTATAAAATCATTTATCAAATGCAACAATTTTTCATAATGAAATCATTAAACAATAGAAAGACATACATCTTTAAAATTCATTTTGAGTAATCAGGATGTAATGTACTTTTTATACTTTTTAAGTCAGTATTTCCAACTGTTCACTTATCTATGGAATGGAATAATTATCTCAAAGAGATTACTTCAATATTTAATATGAGACAGATGAAATATGTTTAAGAAGGCAAAGCTAGAAAGCAGAAAAATGTGAGATCAGTTTCCTTTAACTTTAGCAGCGTTTAAAGCATTATTAAATGCACATTATTTTTTCCTTAACAATGTTTCTTGGTGTTCTTTTACATTTATATTAATCATGTGATTAATACAAATATGCAGTAATGATTTCAAAGCATCATCTTTTCTGTATGCAATTTGTAAATAATTTAAAAGCTATGTCTATTTCTGTGGTATTTTGTCAGAACATGGTACTTCAAATTGTTATTTCGAAACAAAGTAAAATCCTGTGATTAGGTTCCCAAATATGCTATCCCATTCATTAAACTCTATTTGTAAAGTTCCATATTAACACTGCATGATTTTACCATATTTATTACTTCCAAATCCTGCTATTAGCATTTTTGTGGACCAAAAAATGAATAAAAATATTATATGAAATTTTAAAAAGTGTTTCATGTTTTAAAAGTACAATGAGAGAATAGTTTGACTGTACCTGGCAGTCGAGTGCTCAAGTGCTTTACCTGGAAAACACTATCAGTACTATAGGGCATTTAACAGTACTTATCTTTAAAAGAATTTATACTTTCAAAAGACTTTCTGATAATGGGTTTTAAGGTTTTAGGGTTTCTTTGAATTTTGTGCAGTGCAAGTTGTCAAAGAGTAGTATAAAATGGGAAAGCTTATAAATGTAATAATTACAGTATGGGCACATGGCATTCAACAATCAATTTTTACGTTTTATAGCACATATGTATACCCATGGACACAAAAAAAAAGTCATTCTCAGAATGCATGTGTGAATCAAAGAGCTTCGGGTATCTTCATAAAAGCTGTGTTCACAACCCACGTGAAAGAAATGTACAGTGGTCAGTGACCGACAGTGCAATAATTAACCTCTCTGTGCTGAAAACAGTTTACAGAACGTTACAGTGCCCAAGAGGTTAAAAAGACCTCACTTCCACTCAAAAGTTCTGAGGTTCAAATCTCACACTGCTTGTCATTTTTATGTTTGTTAATTTTATGACTGGATATGTATAACATAATATTGCATTAATATAACTTTGGCATTTGAAGTTATGGGCCTATCTATTTGCGCAAAAACATAATTGTACTAACACGTTTAATAACTAAAAAATCTGATGTGTTCCATTCACATTACTTTCTCTACATCTCTGCAATAAATTATTGTTAAAAAGCTTATTCTTCTATTTACTTAATGCTAATCAAGAAACAATTAGCAGAAAGGGTCGTATTACTTGCTTCCTTATAAGTAGACAGGAAATAAGGGAATACACTAGGTTAAAGCAATAGGTAAATCTTTTAAAATCTGGTTGCTATGTGAGTGAAGTTCCTTTGTTTGTATGGACAGGAATTGACAAATTTCCCAGTGAGAAAAGCATAAGGAATTTAATGCTGAAACCAATAACAAGGAATATCCCAAAAATGGTCAACTCCACATAAAAAATGTATATAACATAAATTGTGTGTTTTAACAAGGTCTACATCTTTTGTGCAGTAAATTTTTGTCTATCTTTTATGGTTTACCAGTTATGCAAAATTCAACAAAATTCATTCAGAATAAACAGGTCTTCAAAGGCTATTCACAGAAAATTGAAGATATATATCTTATTTGCCATGTAAATATCTTTAGTATACAATAATTTAATCAAAATCATTAGAGCCATTTTTGAGAAAATCAAACTTTTCAAAAATTGTTCCATGTAAAGGGTAGTTGGGGGTGGGGGAATTTTTTTGAAAATCATTGTGTCCCACCTTGGAAGATGCTGAACTTAAATATCAAGTTTGGTATTTAACAGACTTTTCGTTTTTGAGCCATTCTACCCCTAAACACATACTCTCACTCACACACACACACACATTTTTCTAAAAATGCTTTTCTTGGATTCAGGGGGTGCTAAAACATGTATTTCTGGTGAAATCTCAGTATCAAATTTTTGGGTGCATTACAATACCTTCTCTACACACTATGTACTAGTACATGTAGAGAAAGTAAAAATCTGATGTGTTCTATTCTCATGACTTTCTCTATCTACCTCTCTGTAACAAATTATTGTTAAAAGGTTTAAGCTTCTATCTGCTCCATACTAATCAAGATAAGCATTCACTAAGTAGAAGTGAAATAAAGGAATACACTAGGCTAAAATGATAGTCATATCTTTTAAAAGCTGGTTGCCATGAAATCTGTTTCTTTGCATAGCCAAGATTGACAAATTCCTGTATGTGAAAAGTTTCAAGTATTTTAAAACTGAAACAAATAACAAGGAATATCTCAAAAATGGTCAACTCCACGAAGAAATGTATATGACCTAAATTGTGTGTTTTAATATCTACATTTTTTGTATAGTAAGTTTTTGTCTATCTCTTATGGTTTATTAGTTATACAAAACCAAAAAACTTCATCCAGAATAAATAGATCTTCAGAGACTACTCCCAGAAAATTCAAGATATACATTTTGACATGTAAATATCTTTAATATACAATGTTTTAATCAAAATTGTTAGAGTCATTTTTGAGAAAATCAAAATTTCGAAATTTATTTCATGTAAAAGGTAGCTTGTGGTGGGGGACATTTTCTTCAAAATCTTTGTGTTGCATCCTTTGAAGACACTTAACTTAAATACCAAGTTGTTTTTGAGTTATCGTGTTCACAGTCACATGAACACACATGCACATACAGACCTTTTCCTAAAAATGCTTTTTTCGAATACAGGGGACCCTAAAACATGTATTTTTGGTGAAATCTCGGTATTACATTTTTTGGGTGGAATGTAGTACTTTTTCTATACGTGCTTAGTATGTGCAGAGAAAGTAAAAATATACATAAATAAACTATTATCTTCTAAAACATAAAGAATAAACATAATTAATAATCAGGTGTATGGATCTTCAGTCTATATAAGTGCCCTCGCGTAGACAAAATATATGCCTACATGTGGATGAGAAGCCACAAGAGCCCAGGCATCTTGAATTTGTGCCCAGAAGCCATCTTTAGTCCTTCCCCCATTTACAGGTAATTGGAGCACAGCCCACATATTCTCAATAGAGAACACATTCTCATAGTGGGAATCATAATATTATCGAGTATTACTGTGTATTGCACATCATTCATTGTATCGTCTAGCTGCCACAGCACACTTAAGACCATCCCTTGACATTCGATATAGATACATGATCATGATAGAATTGTGAAGCCAGTATTTTGCATCGTATCAGGTTCTCCTTTAGACGATAGATAATCACCTTACGTGTGGAAGAAAATGTCACCTTGTATGAGAATATCACCACAGTTTATGAAGGGTGTGTTTGATCGCTTTGTGAAGGGTACGTTAAGTTAAAAGAAAATGGATCTTATAAAAATGTTTCAAAACATTGGCTTTCTTAACAATACCTACATTTAGTATTTCTGTGCACCAAATACTTTTGTATGCAGCATATTGATGTTCGATAGAGTAAACCTTTAAAGAAGCATCATAATAACTATCATGTTATTAGCTGTACCGAATGTCGTGTATGAAATAAGTATGTCAAATAAAGAGTCACTATGTGGTGACTCAAGATCATAAAGAGAAGGGGGGGGGGGGAAAGTTTGCTACATGTAAGAAGCAAACCGGCGACCCTCAGCAGAGGAGTAACCTAAATTTTGTCCCAGTGCTACAGTAAATACACATGGAAAGTGGCAAGTTTTACATCCAAAACATATCATGTTTTGTGTTGTTAATATTTTGTTAATACAGATAGTTTGTTGTTGAGGAAGCTTAAGTTATGTATTTGATTATGGTTATTGATCATATGGGTTAGTAATAATAAGATATGGAACTAGGACAACTTGTTGCTGCCACTGCACAACTGTATTGCAGAAGATGTATACAAAGCACTGTGCCTTGAGGGACTTTGACGAATTTGGTGCTCCAAATATGACTAATTTTTTTTTGGTGACAAGTGTACAATGTACCCATAAGTGATAAACAATAACTTGAAGCACACAAAATGTAGATCTCATTAAAACACACAGTTTATGTCATTTATATTTTGTTCATGAAATAGACCATTTCCAACATATTTCTTATTATTGGTTTCAGTTTTAAAATACTTAAACTTTTCTCATAGGGGTATTTGCCAACTCCTGGCCATGCAAAGAAACAAATTTGAATCACATAGCAACAACTTTTAAAAAATTTGACTATCACTTTATCCTAGTGTATTCCCTTCTACTTATACGGTGGTGTTACAACCATTTTTGCTGTCTTCTGTTTATCTTGATTAGCACAAAGTAGATAGAAGGATCAGCTTTTGTAAGAGCAATCTGTTTCAGAATAGGTAGAGAAAGCTATTTGAATGAACACTTCAGATTTTTTTTTTCCCATAAGAAATGATCCCTCGTTTTTTATTTTGCTCTGCACTGATCCCAAGTATTCAGAAATACGATTTTTTGTACATATTTCCCATCAAACTGATCAAAATTGCTTTTTCATATCTTATAAATCATATTCTGAGTGTAATGCTATCATTATTACTATGCATTTAGGCCTTAGTATCTTGAACATACATATGAAGTTTTACTTTATTTAAAACACCTTTGTTTTCAATTTTTAATTTTAAAATAGGAGATTTGATACACATCCAAATCCAAATAAAAATAACATATTTAGCATGTTGTTTACATACTGTATAGTGCTTTAATTTTTACACTTCTTAATGGTATATTAAGCATTATTTTATTTAAAAATAAGATTTTGGAAATATCTTGTCAAACACAACAGGTTTGAAGAGTGCTATCAGGAATGCAGAATAAAGAGAAATATTTTATGATTACTGTAGCCTTTAACTACATAGTGCTTTTTAGGCATTCTTCATTCCTTTCTTTTTGTTGGCTTTGCATTCTATACTTTAGATAGAATTTGATTTTAGGCAAAGTAAATAAGTTTATAAATGTAAAAAGAAGCTAGTAACAGTAAAGTAACACAAATAATATTTAATAATTGTAACAATTCTCCACTTATCTTTTGGAATTCAAGGACTAGTGTCTATTGCATCATCAGCTCAGTTTCTTTTTGATATTGTTTATTTACATTGTTCAAAGTAAATAAGATCTTACAAATAGGCATGTTGATATCTGACTGTCCAAGAAGTCTAGTTACTAGAGACATAGCTGTTAACTTCACCTGATATATTGTTTGATAACTATCTTTATATTATAGTATATTTAGATAAGCAATTCATCTCTTGGCAGCATTCACATATTTTGTATTAGTTTATTATGTTTAACAAATTTGCGGAGCAAATTTAAGACTATAAAGGAATGCTCTAAAAGAAAATAAACACATTAACAAATCAATGAGATGAGCCCCAATATACATAGTGTTACATAATGTAGTATATGCTGCTCTAGATATCTAAAGAATTTTCTTCTTCATTTCCTTAGTTCTGCCCTGGAATGTTTTGTAATAATTTGTAACTTCAGGATTCTTAAGTAGCTGAAACACATTTAAACTTTACATCAAAGTATACCCCTTTTTAGAGTTGCAATGTTCTTAATTATTTATCCTCCTGGCTCTTGAATGCACAAAAACTACGAGTTTCTGCAAAAACTCATTTTGTTTACTTCTTTTCAAACTTATGGAGTTTTATGCATTACACTAAATATACAATAAACCATTCACTGCAATGCTTAATTGGCAAATTTTGTATCCCCTACTTAAGCATTTTGTCGAGTATTTAGATTTTATGATCCCTTTCACTCATTTACATGTTCATTTTCATTCCAATTATTTACTCAGAATATGTGTCATACTAAAATTGTGTTAGAAAATTCACTGTTTTTGAATTAAGCATTGGATCCTCATCAGAAGTGATACTGCAGTTCATCTGAATATATGTACATATTTCCAGTTTGCAATTAAGCCTATAAAAATAAATAAATAACAATTTTATTGAAGACAACTTATGAGATGATATTGTTTTCAGAGTTGTAGTATGGTGTTTCCTCAACAAATGTCATTATACAGCTGAGACATGCTTTATATTTGAGAGAGCAAGAAGTTGTATTTTAAATTTCAAAATGCTGAAGTTGAACATGTGCAGAGATGCGATTGGCACAAGCGATGTGCACAAAGGAAGACCTGATATAAGTCCTACTTCTCTTTGATTGTGGTTTCAACAGTATGAGCATAACACAACTCTGAAACTCACTGTATGTTGCATATTCATATTTGAAATATTTCTTTAAAATTGTCTTCATTCCTTATATATCAAGAGTGCCATTCTGACTTGCTATCACACATACATCTGTTGAAATAACACCATATTACATTCAAATTCCAAAAACAATATGCAGTATCATCTCTTATGGGTATTTACTTTTTTGACAGATTCTATACATGTCTGATAAAATCCTTATAACATATCTATCCACAGCGCTAACATAAAATCATATAACATTAGTAGTATATGTGATGTCATTGCATTTATTTAAACTTAAAACTTTGTAATACAGTTTATGCTACCAATAATAACATTCAACAATGTCAATATAAGCTGCTCCAACACTGCTGTGCCTAAACTTACTGCATTATAAAATCAACCATTTATATTTCACCATCACTATATGTATATATAAATATATATTCAGGCTACCCCAAAGTTGCGATTTAAAATATTTTAAAAAAAACATATAAAATACATGCGTAGTTCAGTGTATATAGTCTTGTGTACATACACAAGAAAATTACTTCTTATATAACTTTCCACAATCAAATGTGAACAATAACAAAATTATTATGCAGAAAACCATTTTTTGAGTAATGAATGAATGAATGTGGCAATAAACAGAATACCATTCATTCAGTGAAAGTAACTGTACCATTTTTAAATAGCTTCTCATTAAAGAATCATTGCAAATAAAGAGTAGTTAATAATATAAGTGCTTCTTAATGTATAAAAACACTATGTGCAACAGACATTGTAACTTTAATAATTCCGTAAAATATCATAAAAGATACTGGTTTGGGGTTACCTCTTTTAAAGCAATCATAAAGTAAAACCACAACAGCTTGTCCATGCACCATAAGTCGCCCCAAAGCCTATCAATACTACTCTCTTATATTAATTATGTACAGTATGATATTACATTTTTCCTTGGTATGCATTCCAAAGATTCAATTCATAAAAATAGCTCTAATCAACCTTATTTCAAACTAGTCCATTTAATGTGCCTTCATTGTTTAAGTATTGCGTCCTGAACAGGTGCCAGAGTGAGTCGTGACTGCCATGTCATTGTACATGCTGCCTTGTCAATAATCTGCAAGAAAAAATAAATATTTCTTAATCATAGAAGAAATCTAAAATAATCTACATCTAAAAGGAAACTTATTCACACACACTTCCAAGAAACGTGTTTTCAATAAACAGGTGAATGAAATATTTGCCTGATTCTTCATATTAATACATCAGTTTAATTAATGTATACCATTTATCTCTAACACTTAAATTTTCATTTGATTCATTTGCCTATATTAAATAATTTTAGGAGTTTTGCTGGAAAGGCAATCCTAATAGTTTTTATAGGGTATTAGCACAGATTAGATTCGATTTCTCATAATTTGAATAGAAACTTTAAATGAACAGAGAACAACTACACTTAGGATGATTTTAAAAGACTTAAAAAATTAAATTCATGCACTGACTTCCATACAATATCATATAGTGCTGAAGAAATTACATTAACTTGATTATTGGCAAACTTCCTAAAGAATTCAAACTACTTCTTGGAAAGAAAAACATTAAAAAGGATCTACATTTCTATTTTATCAACTATCTTATACAGCAATTTTATAGGTTTATTGCCAAACATTTGTACTATAACACATCATCTTACCAAATGTTATACATTAATAGCTATGTTTGCTATGAGTTTTTATAAATTAATGTTCATATTTCTTGGTTAGGAGATGAAATAAGTTGAATAGGAAGGATTAAAAGAAACAAAATATGTGTATGGCTAACTACAACACTCACATACAGTTTATAAGAAGGAATCAGTCTTTTGTTTGTAACTGGGGAGAATAGTAAACAATAATGGTGGATGATACAATAATATGGTTGTGGAATTTTTCATCTTGCTAGTTGTCCAAGAGATTGTATGGTGTGTAGTGATACATCATGTAACAAGGAGTAAATTGGCAAAAGCACAATAAGAGATAATAATAAGCACATTGTATTTAAATAAAACACTGTTTAAAAATAAGGTTTTCAATTTATTTAAAGAAGAAGGAATGCTTGAAAAATAAACAGCCTTAACGCAATTCATGATCTGAGAAAAGAAAAAAATGTGAGCTCTTATTGCTCATACAACCAACTACAAAATAATAGCACCATTTAAATTAATGAGGTGTCATAGTGCTTATCACAAAAAGTTGGTGTATTCCACATTACATAAAGAATTCAAATGTACAATCTAATTTCAAAAATCGGAATGAAGCAAAATTACAAAATACAACTGAAGAAGTTAAATTAATGGATATGGTGTTAGATAAACAATTGTCATGGGGTCTGTTTATACAGATCTTGTATATGATGAATTGTCTTGGGTTGTATTTTAAGAGTGAATTTAAAAAAGGTAATTTCAAAGATATTTTGCAAAGAGCTGATTTTTCTTTCTTTCAGAGCACATTTAGATATGGGTTATATTATGGGATGGTAATTCACGTGTATTAGAGGTGCTAAGAATTAAAAAAAAAAAAAAAACTATGAGAATTCTATCAGATGCTTAAAAAATGGATCATTGTAAAATACTCCTAGTAAAATTAAAATTCTTGTAATTGTAAATTTATATATTTATGATGTTCTAATATATGTAAAAGAAAATATGCGTAATAATAGTGCAAGAAAAGAAATATATAATTATAATACAATAAACATAAATTGGATGTGCCTTATCATAGACTACGTAAGACCTGTATTACATTATCACATTTCTGTGTCACAGAATGTGATAAAACCTTTGATCACATTAAAGCTGTTGAGTATATTACACTATGTCAAACCTTTTATCACATCTTTTATTACAAATTTAAAAAGAATATCCAACAGTTATCATCATCAGCTGTTAAGTTAGAATGTTAGTTGTGCCATTATATTGAATATTTATAAATAAATATTAATATAAAAATAATAGTTGCAACAAATCTTCACTTATCTTTTGGAATCTAAATCTATAAATTTATAAATAAATTTACTGCAAGTTTCTATTTCATTCATCTGCAGCATTTTCATATAACATAACCTAAAACTTAACCTCAATAAATCCAAAACTTAAAGAACGTTAATTAATACTACATTTATGAGTATGAATAACAAAGCCAGCAGCAAAAATGGTAATTAATGACCGTCATAATAACTTTCATTTTGTTCTTCTAAATATTGGCTTTCCAATGCAAGTTTCTCCTCACATTATCCATATATTCATGAACTTCATAATGGTTTATGTTATACTTTTATATATTTCCAGTCTTTTGTTTCCATTTTTAAAATAATTATGTTTTGAATTCTGAGTATTTCATATATTCATAATAGAAAATGAGCAGTTTGGTTGTAGCCACTGAACATGTGTAATGTTTGCCATTTTATTTTTTAATCACAGATGTGATCAAAGGTGGGTATAACTTTTATCACAGAAGTACGTCACAGCTAGAGGTGGTCAAAGATGCTATATTACACTATGAAATGTTTTATCATATATATAGTGTAATATAGGCCTAAGACAAGGATTGTTATAAAATAATAGTTGCTTTTAAATGTACTACCAAATGGAATATGTAACTTTAATTTTCAGGATTTTAAGAATAGAGTCTATATGTGGCTAATGGAAAATCTTGTTATATGATATGCAAAGATTTGAAGAGCTAGAAAAGAACCATATGAGATGAGTTTTGTTCAATGCATGAAAGCGAAGGAAAAAAGCTGCAGTGTATATGGATGTAAGCAACAAAGTCTATTGTAATATTTGTATTTTACCCAATGACTGATTAATAAATTTAATTTCATTTTCTATTTAAAACTCATTTCCCTGATATGTCATCTTTCCAGATCTGCATCTCATCTAACTTCTCACCCATCTTCATTTCCACTACAACACCTGTATCTTCACCTTCCCATAAAATCAACATGTAATCCCTCACTTGTTTTCTTCTCTCCACTTGATTTTATTATCACATCTTTGCTTTAATGTCCACTGCCTTCCTGACCTCTTTCGGTTTCCCTCTCCTCCTCATATTTAGCTATCTTCTCCTTCTTCTCCATGTCACCTCTTGCCTGTCTCTCTGACATGTAGTCCTAGTTGTGTTCCCCTACCTTCTCTTGTCTGCCCTCTTCTTCGCTATTGCAACTCTGGTTATTTGCTGCTATCTGGCATGTTAAGTTCATTCCCCTCATGTCATTATACTGCCCTGGAGTTTTACCTTTGCCATCATTTTTTCTGTTTCCTGATCTTTCAGGTATCACTTCTGCCACTTCACTGTCTATTTGTAATTTAAAATCTGGAGCGAATGTTACTCTTCCTTGACTATGTGCCACCTTTCTTTTTCTATTAATTTTCTCATCAGTTCCCTTTGCTCAAAATTCATGTCTGCACCTTTTATTTGCAGACTGATTTATTACAATCCAAGCCATTTGTGTTCCTATACATTTTACCATTATATTCCTTTTTCCTCTGCTCTTTTTCAATCTAAATGCTTACAATTTCATAATTAATGATTTACATCCCTAGCCTTCTACTCAGCAGTTCACGTACCTCTTCTGAATCTCTTCCATTTCTTTCTTCTATTTCCAAATTTACCAAATTCTACTTTCTACTCTTGCCTTCATATTCTCGACTCTTTTTTTTGATATTCGCTGTCTCTTCCTTGATTTCCTCCAGTTTTCTGCTTATTTTTTTTCCCTTTTATATCCTTTTCAACTCCTATACTCTACTTTCAACTGTCTAATTATTGTGCTCTAGTGCCTTTGGTTGCCATGCTCTTTACTACCTTCTTCACTCACTTGAGGATAATACCTCAGCCCACGTTTTGCCTTCTTAATTTGCTGGATTTTTACTATTTAAGCAAACATTATCCCCAAGTACTTTAGAAAAATAAAATAAGTAAATACACCTATGAATGATGGAGGTATTATACAGCAGAAATTTGACAGAAAAAGCGATCAGTGCACCTTTTGACAATTTTAAAACAATTATGAAATTATTCCTCATTCCAAAACTGGTAATTATTTTTTTCAAGTCTCTTATTTTCTTCCTATTTTGCTCCACTATTCTGCCTTGGAACCACTGCTGAGAACCAATTGAGGCCAATAGTACACAATTTTTATATCATTACCTCCAAGTTAGTACCCTAACTGCTATGACTGGTGGCGATTAGTTCATCACTAAGAATAATTTCTGATTAGTTGTTACATGAAGGTTGTAAGACAAAAATTTGGACCCAGCCCCCAGTTAGCATCTAACTGGAACCTTAAGCACAGATCATAATACAGGTCCTTAAACTAGTATAATAGATGTATGTTATTAACCAAGTTAGCATTCTCATAATAGCCTTCAGTAAATGAAAAGCAAAGCTTGAACGCAGAAAAGCATTGTGAATATTAGAAATAATCAAACTATAAGCTTTGAATTTCAACAATTGAAACTGGATAATAAATAAATAATAAAAAAAAAAGAAGAAGAAGAGAGTACACAGATATACCTAATCACCTGATATCCAAGTTTTTACTTTCTACAAACAGAGGGCCACATCGCATGGAGAAAGATCAGCATGGACAAACCAGCAACAAATCAATATATTACTGAGGATGTGAGAAATCTCTCATGAGACATGTCCTCTTTCCAAAGTATCTCAAATCTATAACTGAAGAAAAGTGTTCATAAATCATCAAGGTCTCCTTATGGTTTAAAGGATAGATCCAGCTAGTCTTCTGTTGTGCTATAATTATCATGATCCTTGAACAAACAATAATAATGACAATGGTAAACTGTTGATTTTTTTCTGGTAATCATTTTACTGTCTTACCCTCTCATGAGAGGTGCTTATAGACAAAATAAAGTTCCCTCAATCATTTAGATAATTAAAGCTCTCTGTTATAAGCTTTCACATGTAAATAGATACAGCCTACAACTTTAAAATGTGCAGTTAACTTCAGTCTAGATGAACTTTGCTAACTGTAAAATAATTTTATAGTAAATACTTGTTAGCATGCACAATGAACAAGTAGTTTGTAGATTAGAATAAACTGTTACTTACACTCACTGCCACTACTGCAGAAAAGCAGTGGCAGATAGCAGCAGGTCAGAGTTCCATTTCCTTGAAGAAATGTCTGCAATAGAGAGATGCAATAGATGGAGGTTTGTCACATCGCTGGTATCTTTTTAGGTCTCTTTCTGGGAGGCGCTCATAGGCTGCCATATACTCACGATCAAATGCAACTGTAATGATAAAATTCACAAGAGTGATTCATATTTCATGTAAATTAATATTGATGTTAAATTACATAAAGTGGAGTACCTAATTTCCTCAGCCTTAGTGTCAAATATAAGAGATGTGCTCTAACCATAGACTTTAACAGCACTAGGGCTCAGGACCCCAGAGGTTAATGCAGTCATTTTAATCCTCAGTTTGTTTGTTATTCTGATAAAAGAGTGTTAGGATTAGCAATTCAATCTTTTTGTTTTAGCAACATCATGGCATAGTTAGTTTACAGGACAATAATGTGTTTATTCCATTACATGAAGCTAGTCTCTCTCTCCATCTCACATGCACACGTGCACACGCACACCTACTCGCAAATTCCAGGACAGGGACTAAATTAAAAAGAAACTATACACTACACCATATGTTAAGAGAATATTGCTAATGACAAGAATAACAAATAATTCTGCAACAATTTTATTCACTAAGACTGGGCCTCTCAAATATGTAAAATTGTACAGGTGCAAATCAAAATAAAGTGGTTCTGTGCACTGTGCACTGTGCATCAGTTTAACTTGGTTCGGGACAATTCACAGTACCAAAGAGGAAGGGGTATACAGGTAAAAAGTGTAAGAAAAGAGAGAGATAGCACTATTGCTACAAATGAAAGAGTTTACACTGTTGTCAACTTAGCCAAGCCATATTTTGAATCCTGTACCCAACACCCTGTGCTAAGACAAGGTTTATGAGAAAAAAATTATTCCGATAATAAGTTTAGAATGGTCTAGTGTATCAATGACTCAGATGGAAGAGCTGATTGTTGCAGAAATGAAAGTGTATCATTTTCAGAATAAATTTCAACCAGTGTCTTTTTCTCTCACCTCTAAGTGATTGGCCAGAAATTACAATTGAAATGATACATTTAACCTTGCTTTTCAGATTGAGATGGATTGTCGCCCAGCAAAACAAACCCATAGTATGTAGTTCAATTAATTAGACTATAGAACTTAATTTCTAAGTATTATAATATGTTTTTTTTCATATGTTCTAAAATATTATGTAATTATTTGTTATAATGTATGTAGTAAGTTCAGAGAAGACTGTTCCTGGAAAGCATTTTCTAACTTTAATGAGAGGGTTTTCGGGCGACGTTTTAGAGGTTTACAACAGCAGCCTTTGTGTATTGCTTGGGGGAAAGAATGCTTATGTAACAGTAACGGCTTGCAAAGAGAAAATTGATGTGGTGCATACAGAGGGGAACCACAAGAAAATTGAGGTCAAAAATCACATGTGAGACAGATTGACCATTTGCAAATAGTTATGTCACGTCCAAAGCACACCCCAAGCCATTTTCAGTGCCAAAAACAAACCAATGAAATTGCAAGTTGAGAGTTTTGCGCATTGCTAAAATTTAGTATAAATGTAGAATGTTCACCTGAATCTACATACTGTTAGAATGTAAAGCCACACGGAACCTGCGTCGCTTAGAATAAGAAAAAAGTAAGTGTCCACAAAAAGTCTGGACGTTTATAATTGTGATTCGCACACAGTTAAATTGTAACACCACGCGTAAACTGCTTTGCTCTGAACACAAAATCTGCACTAAAACAAGTGAAGTGTCCATATACGTTCTGAATGTTAGTAATTGTGATTAGTACTGCATAAATTAAAGTTTCTTTGTGCGTGCTTATGCTCTCTTGTGAGAGAAATAACTGTACTGAATCATGCCAGGAACTCTCTATGTGAACGTATGTGTAAGGAAATAAAACCTTTGACCCAATGTAAGTGCCGATGGTTATTGTGAGATAAGTTCCTGTACCACTTCCCAAGATCTCTGTTCGCCTACTACCGTAAGCAAAATAAATAAGTCTTTATTGCTTGCCACTGAGTAAGTATAGCCATGGAGCGCCCAGAAAAATCAACTCCAGCTGCGACTGAGGAGAGAGGAAGGGAGAGAGAGGACCAGTCGTCGCTGCGCAGATCAGCACTTCAGGTATGTCTCCCTAGTTCCTGCCACAAGATCAACTTGGCTACTCTGCAAGTCACTGTGCATGCCAGCACCATGCAGTGTTAAGAAGGGGATAGGGCATGACAATAACATCACTGTAAACCAGTGAATGCACGCAAACAACATACCAAAGATTTAACAAACATGAACTGTCCAATGACCTCACATGACCTCACTTTGATTCTTGCAGAGCTCTGTTTAGAGCTATACATACAACCTTCTTTGCTCCCACCATAAGAAATTCAGACAACCTGCTGGTCACACAGGAAACACATGCTAATCACATTACGGAAGAGTGGTGTTTGCCACTACATAGCCGTTTAAATATTTTGGGGGGAGGGAGACTGCAAATACTGAGAAAACACTCACATAAAGCATTTATATCCCCTTACCAATATATATTTATTTATACTTTTAATTTGAAGCATCAAGTCCCTTTCACCCTGTGGTGAATGGGAAAGTTATGAAAAGGTCAATCTGAAAGTTATGAAAAACAGCAACAAGAAGTTGCGGTAAGCCAATACGTTCTTTCTATTTTAAGATTAAAATTCAGATTGTAACATGTGAAGACTGGGCATGCTTCAACAATGTGCAGCATCAGTACTACTGTGTATGTGTTTTTGCAGATGTTGCTATGTCAGATGCCAGGATGGATCTCAAGCAAGAGCATTTCTGTGCAATGATTTTCGACAACAAAGCCAGTTTAAGGGGGAGAGAATGGCTTGAAGGGCTTCATCATGCATCTTTGCCCTTTCCAATCCACCATTTATTGATGTTTTGCAGAGTTTGTGCTATAAAAGCAGTGCACATACTGCAGGAAGAACATATCAGATTCAAGAAGCCCTGAATATTGAATCGGCACCAGTGAGAGCAATCCTTAAAAGAAAATTTCACATCAGGAAGCTTATTGCTTCCCCCATCACTTCATAAATGGGCAGTAACAGGCAAGTGTGCAATGCCAGGAAATGATGGAAAAATTTTATGAGAGAAGTTCCAAAACCAGATTTAACATTAATAACAGGTGATGAAAGCTGGATATAACAAGTGATTCAGAAAGCAAATGACAGTCATCAGTCTGGATCTTCCCAGGAGAGGATCCTCCAAAGTGAGGTAAGCAAGAAATGTTAGCAAAAAAATTACCCATTCTTTTCAGCTACTGTCCATATTCTGGCAATTCTGCTTGAGAGACAAAAAATTCACTACAAAATGTATACCACAAGGCTTCAATCAACTGAGAACAAAGTGTTCTAACAATGGCCTGCATGGAATTTTGTTGCATCATGATAATGCCTTGCCTACACTGAAAAACAAATAACTCAATTTCTGCAGGAGTCAGGAGTCAAATTCTTGTCCCATCCTCCCTAAAGTCCAGATATGGGCTCCACATGACTGCTTCTATTCTTCAAAATACAAAAAATAAAAATATACATGGCCAACAATTTGAAACTGCAGCACATAAATTGCTTAAGAAGAATGTATTTGTAATAATAATAATATTATTATTAGAAAACCAAATGGGATTTAGAAAAGGACGATCCTGCACCGATAATATATTTTCTATTAACCAAATTATTGAAAAGAGAAGAGAATATAATTTAGAAACACATATAGCTTTTGTAGATTTAGAAAAAGCTTTTGATAAGGTAAGCAGAACTAGACTCTGGCATGTATTAGATAAAAAAGGATACCCAAAACAATTGATAGATGTACTCAGGAATATATACCAAGAAACAAAAATAAAAATAGTTTTAGGAAATGGACGATTATCACAAGATATGATAATTAATAATGGTTTAAGACAAGGATGTAGTTTATCTCCGCTTTTATTTAATATCTATATGGATGATATTCTCAGAAAATTAAAAGATGAAATACCATTAGGAATAAAAATAAATAAAGATAATGCCTTAAATATGCTACTCTTTGCAGATGACATGATGTTAATACAAGACCGAGAAGATAAGCTGCAAATAAGTATGTACAAGCTACAAAAATTGATCCAGGATTATGGTTTAAGTATATCAATAGAAAAATCAAAGATAATGGCATTTATAGGAAAACATATAAAAAGATCAAAGATAGTGTTAAGCAATAAAGTGTTAGAACAGGTGATAAAATTTAACTACTTGGGTTGTAATGTAACCTTTAAGACAAACAATGAAGAAATAAATAATAAAGTGAGTAAGTTCCAATATATTTGTGGAGTAATAGCTCGTACCTTGAAAAGGAAAACCCGAAAAGATACAAACCTAAAGTTCTATAAGACAATGGCTGTTCCAGTTTTACTGTATGGTTCGGAGACATGGACTCTTAAAAAGAAAGATTGGAGCCAAATACAAGCGGCAGAAATGAAATATCTCCGAGCAGTAAAAGGTTGCACCAGACAAGATCATATTAGAAATGAAGACATAAGGAAAGAATTAGACATTTTTTGCTTAAAAGAAAGGATACAAATAAATAGAGAAAAATGGGAAAGCCATTTACAAAGAATGGATAACTCTCGCATTCCATTTCAGTCATACAAATATAAACCTCTAGGCTACAGAACGATAGGAAGACCAGTTAAAAGATGGGAAGAAATATGAGGCCGGAACAGGAGAATCCTCCTAATCCATGAAGAGTTGATGATGATGATGAAGAATGTATTTGCACCCTCTCCAAAGAGTTTATTAAACCACTCAAGTAAATTTAAAACCAAATTAATAGAAAATCTCTTTTCAAAATTAATAATTTAAAGGTAATCAATGTAACATAAGTAATAAATACCCAAGAGTGGGATTAGACATTTGAATAATGATTTGAACAGGATTAGGCATTATATAGAATGCAATGAAGAACACTACACACTTGTTTAATGGAGGGGTGCTTATTGTTGCTGCTACCTTTTTTAAGACCCAGCGAACCTGATGCCATCCAATCCCCATATAACCAGCACAGGTAACCTTTAAATGATTTTTAATTGCTACATTCAGAGGTTTCAGCATTGATGTAAGCCTTTCAAGAATTATTACTGGAACTGTGCTCAGTTGCAACATTTGTTCTTTTATTGGTAATGGCCCCAAAAATTGTCTAGAACAAGCATGGCCCTTTTCCTTAGCAGAGATCCTAGGCATTAATCTCACCAATTTTCAGACCTTCCTTTATGAGGAAGCTGACATCCATCCTTTCTATGTACAATTATATGGGCATTGTTTCAGTTAAAACAATAAAAGGATCCTCTACATCTACTGTCGTATTTTATGGCATGTCAAAAATTACTGGTGTCTGCATTCCCCATTTATGATAGCAGAAATTCATTTTTGTGTCTGGATTACGAATGGATGAAACTGGATTCATTTAAATGGGCTAGTGTCGTTCATGTGCATAAACCAAGTAATCCACCCCTGGCTAGCTTTGGATTCCATAAATGGATACTTACTTTTTGCTGCTTTCCTTGCATTTGATTGTAAAATTTTGTATGTTACTGCAATGAATTTCTTTGTTCCACATTGTAATCTAACACTTCTTGGTCAATGTTAGGATATTTGCCATGTTTTGAGCCACGAAATGATTGAAAGGTCAATTTTACATTTTTAAATCTTTCTGCTGGTCCCTCCAATAACAAATTAATTGGATTCTAGGTCAAGCTCTCCCTCTTCCTGCATGCTTCAATCCATTTTTCTCCATGAAATTAAAATCTTGAAGTTTAAATTTTGCTATATAACATCTGTTAATTCTTCCCATTGCACAGTACGTTAAGTACTTAATGCTTTCAGAACAGGAAAAGACTGAACTACTGCCAGAAGTTTGAAACAATTTTGAAAAATGATAATTGCTTATGCATGTATGTTAAACGTGTGCGCTCAAATTACCATTTAAGGTCAGGTTTTGACATATCAAGTACCCTTACAAGAGGTTGGATATTTCGGAATTCTAACAAATGAAGCTTCAGAAGGACAAGGAATGATCAAAATTTGTCACAAGAATTGCAATGAAAATTACTTTTGTTTAAAAATATTTTAATATCTTAAGGGGATGGGGGGGGGGGGGTATTTATAAGAGTAACTACATATAGATAGATAAATGTCTAGGTTTTGACTTCAAATCTCCAGTAATGCTACGTTTTATTGTAATTTGAAATACTCATTTATCTTCAGGAAGAGGAAAATTACCAAAGAGATTAGATATGAAATTGAAATGCAGAAACTATTAGAGCAAAGTAGGAAAAAAGAAATTATATAGAAGCAGATAAAAGATTTTTTAGAAAAGTAAGTGTGCGTGCATGCGTGTGTGTGTGTACAGGGGGGGGGGGGCAGCATAGCTCAAAAACAAAAAGACCGTTACAGCCCAAACTTGGTATTTAATTTCGGCATCTTCCAAGGATGTGACACGAAGATTTTCAAGAAAATTCCCCCACCCCAAACTACCCTTTACATGGAAAAAATTTCAAAACCTTGTTTTTCTTAAAAATGGCTCTAATGATTTTGATTAAAATATTGTATATTAAAGATATTTACCTGACAAATAAAATGTATATCTTGAATTTTCTGGGAATAGCCTCTGAAGACTACTTTATTCTGGATGAATTTTACGGAATTGTGCATTGTAAGAAATGGACAAAAACTAACTACACAGAAAATCTAGCTCACGATAAAACACACAATTTATGTCATATTTATTTTTTCGTGGAGTTGATCATTTTTAAGATATTCTTGGTTTTTCGTTTCAGCTTTGAAAAACTTATACTTTTCTCATACAGGAATTTGTTAACTCCTGTCCATACAAACAAAGGAACTTCAGTTACATAGCAACCAGCTTTTGGCTATCATTTTAACCTATGGTACTCCCTCATTTTGCTTCTACTCACAAGAAAGCAAGTAATAAGACTATTTCTGCTAATTTTTCTCGATTAGCAGGAATTAAATAGAAGCATAAGCTTTCTAACTACAATTTGTTGCAGACATGAAGAGAAAGTCATGTGAATGGAACACATCAGATTTTTTCAACTATGATACAACATTCCAAAGCAATTAATATTCAGGCACCATAACAGAAATAGTTCACAGGCTATATACATACTGTGGTCTATGTTTTCTCTGCCCAATGCAGTAAAGGCCAGGAACAATATATCCCTGTAAATTGAATGATTGCGATTCACTCCTCGACCTTTGAGTTTCTGCCTCTCTATTGCAAGTTTCTTTAGAGGCTCCAGCAGATCGTTGCAGCGCACACTTGAAATCACCATTTGCATAACACTGTAACATAATCAGAGAGGGTAGTTTAGAGCTTAGCTGGTGCTTAATGATTTAGAGAAAACATCCAATTTTGATACATAAAAGGGACCTCATGGAAGATAACCAACACCATATTTGTTATCACCTTTACCTATGTTGCAAGTCCTAAACCCATACAAATTACTCTAAGCAGTCTTGGTAAAAGGTGTTGTACACTTTTTTTCTTTCTTTTGCCTTTTATCAAAGGATTTTGTAGAACATATAAAACAGCATAGCATTTACTTTGCCATTTATTGGACCTTTATAACTATGTATGAAATTAGGAAGAGAACAATGAAACACAGAAGTTTTACATGTGTAAAAACAATTCAAAAAGCTATAGTTTCCAATAGAATGAATTTAATTAACATAATTTTATTCGCATTAATAACATGCAATTCAAGTAACAAAATTACAGTGTTTGGAGATAGAGTGAGAATATTTATGTAAAAATATGTTTTGTTTTCTTCAGTATATTTCTCGGTGAAATACATATGCATTCTATTTAAACAAAAATTATGAATTTTACAGCTTCTGAAAATGTTCATTTCAAAGTTAATGCTTATTTTGGCCAATGTTATTTTTTGTCTGCTTCATATAATAAAACACAAAATTAATAGTTCCAAAATTAAGGTTTTAGTGATATTACAAAATAAATTATGAGAAGATTATATTAAACACTATATATTTTTAATCTGGAAAACTTATTTTTATACGGCATACACTTGATTTTGATGAAGATTAATATTCCACTTAATACTTTGACAACCAGTTACTTTACATTTATTTTTGGTTTCACTGCCTTTAGTGAGTGAATCTGGTAATTTTAGAAGTCTGATATAATAGATAAAAATACAAAAGCTGAGAGTAATTGTGAGAATTGTGCTACACATGCTGAAGGGGAAGGTGAGAGTACCTGTACCTTACAACAGGAAACAAATAAGTAACAGTGATTTATTATATGTAAAAAAAAAAAAAAAAAAATGAATTAGTAACAGTGAAGCAACACAAATATTAATAAAACAATAATTTGTCACTTTAACTTTATGAATAAACTCAAATTCAAAGTTTATTCATAAATGTAAGTGAAGTTTTGTTACAACTATTGTCATATTAATACGTAACAATGATTAAAATTCAATGAAAAAGGAACTTAACAAAGTGAAAACAAATTTTATATCAGTTTGTAGAGATGGAGTCAACTTAAGTCAAAGTTTTCACTTACCATAATAAATAAATGCAGGAACATATTTTTGCAGGATTTTGTCTACATTATAATTGCTGACAACTGGATCGATGTGAAGCTTATGTCACTCAGAATCTCAAAATTCAAGACTCCTCCTTTGTTCTTAATGAGAATCTTTCCCAAAATTTCAACTCAACATTTTTTGTGGTCTTTAAGAGCTTGAATTCTTAACTGATGTTATGGTTGACTGTCAAAAAATGGTCAGTTATGATGATTTGTTTTCTGTTTGTATCTAATGTTCCTAAAGTGTTCTTCTTGTCTAATTTTTAAACTTCTCTTAGTTTTCCCCTATTTAGATCTAAACAGTTAATTGATGTACTTCTGAATCTTTGCTTGCTTGTGGTTTGCCCAGTTGATTGGATATAATTAAGTTTTTATATAGGAAATCTATTTCTGTGGAGCAAAGATGATATATTTCTTGAAAATCTTTTGGAATTTATGCACAGCAGTAGGATGGAAAGTAAACTACTTGTGTTGCATGTCTTGTTTCTGATTTTTGAGTGTTGTGACTTCTTTCAAGTGTTTTTAATTTTCTTGTTTAACCATTTCTCTGTTGAAGCCATTACATGCTGCTATTCTGAAGATTTTCATATATTCTTTACTGTATTCCATATTATTCAAAGGTAAGTAAGTGGTGAGACAGTTGATTATGGCAGGCTTGTCTTGTTCAGGATTAAAATTGTTGGCTTTTATGTAGTTATCTGTGTGGGTGAGTTTCCTGAAGATTCCAAATTCAATTCTATTGTTATTTCTTATTAATTTCAGGTCAAGGAAGAGCAGCATGTTGTCTTTTTCCAATTATATATTCCATAGTGAAATTGGGAAAACCAAGAAAGACAACGGCAGAAGTCAATGTTATGATTAAGAGAAAACAAATTTTTCACTCGCTACACAATAAATGCAGAAACATTATATTATTTTGCCTACATTATCAACTTCTGACGACTGACTCGAGTATCTGGGAACTGCTTGGTTGGTGGTTTATCACCTGGTGGTGTAGATTGGAACCATTTTAAATAAAAGTTTTATTTGGAATCTCAAAGTTCAAGACGTCCTTTTTTCTTCTTAATGAGGATCTTCTCCTAAAACTCCAACTCCTTAAAATTTCTCATGGTCTTTAAGATGATATCATCTTGACACCTCAGAATAAATTTTCTATAAAAAACTTAATTAAATCCAACAAACTGGACAACCTACATGCAAATGTAAATCCAGGGGTATATCAGATTAAATATTTTGACTGTGACAAGATCTACTTAGGAAAAACTAAGAGAAATTTAAAGATTAGAGAGAAAGAACACCTTCAGAGCTTTAAATACAGGCAGACAAATCAGTGGTAGCTGACCATTTTTGGACAACCAACCATAATCTCAGTGAGGATATCAAAAACTCTTTACAGGGCACGAGAAATTTTAGGGAGCTGATGTTTTGGGGGAAGAACAAAAGACAAGATGAACTTTGAGATTCCAAACGACTGAAACTTTTATTCAAGATGGTTCCAATCTAAGCCGCCAGGTGATACACCATCAACCAAGGAATTCCCTGACACTTGAGCCAGTCAACAGTAGTTAATAATGTTGTGCAAAGGCTGCAAAAACATGATCCTGTATTTATTGTATGGTGAGTGAAAACTCAGTGCTCAGTCAACTCCATATCCACAAAATTTAATAGTAACAATGATCAACAAGGTATGAATATGAAGTGATTTGTACAGTGAAACTTTTAAATTATTATGAAACTAATATGAGTCAAATATAGACATTATAACTTCTCTTACTTAGTTTTTTCCCCAGATGCACTTCAAAAATATTCATCTCCATCATCAGTGGCTGTTTGGCTTCAGAAGGAGAGGTTCTTTTCATAATTTCATATGTGCTGCCATCTGGTTTCTTAAGATGTCATCTGCCAGTGGTATTTCAAAATTCATAACTATGTGTGCATTTTTCCTAATGTGTATCCTTTCCTAAATTAGCTAGTTCAGCTGTAGTTTTTACATGTTTAATAAGTTTGATGTCCAGAAGTGATGTGATACTGTAGATTTGTCTGATTGCTTGAGTTTCATGTTCCTGAGGTGTTTGAAGGTTTCTCTTAGCCTGTCCAATACAAATTTTGGGGCAATCTTCATAGTTTATTTGGTAAATGCCAAATTTTGATTTGTTTGGTATGGTGGCTTTTAATGGGTAGTTATGTTCCTGAGGTTGTATTTGTTTTGAGGTGCCAGCTCTATATTATGATCTTGGAACAGTTTTTTGAATTTGTTGTGCAGCTATGGGTGGAACGTGAATTTACTGTATTTTAGATTTGGTTTGGCTCCTGTGCTTAATGTGGTGATATCTTTAATCTTTTGTTTCTTGTATTTTTGTATTACTTTGTCCACTAATTCTGTTACAAAGCAATTTTCTGTTGCAACCTTCTTTATGTGTTGGTGTAGTCATTTATACTTTCCATTTTCCAGTGGTGTGTTCATTAATCTATATGTCAGGCTGTGAAAAATTGCATGTTGATGTGATTTTGGGTTGAAGTGTTTTTCTTGATGTAGCTGTCTATGTGTATGGGTTTTCTGTACATACCAAATTCTGTTTCCATCTTATGATTTTTAGGTCCAAAAATGGTAGCCAACCTTCATTTTATTTCTAGTATGAATTTTATTGCTTTGTTCTGTATGTTTAAGAGCTTTAAATCGTCATCTACAACTTTTGTAGGGATGATTGCAAAGACGTACACATATCTCATCTAAGTTTTAAATATATGTGGGAAGGCTCTTCTTATTCTTATTTCTAGGTCACTCATGAATGATGAACATCTTTGAAATGCATCCAGGGTAAAAACTGAATAAGTGAAACCATAGTGTCTATATTTGACTCAAATTAGTTATGTAATAGTAATTTGTGATAATTATGATGTTTGTTTTATCATCTGCTGTTCATGCATAAGCTAATTTGAGATCAGAGGCTGAAGATCCTGGGATTATCAAGTAAGAGAGAAGAAATTAACATGACATTGCTGGAGGCATTGAGATGAATCTTGGTCCTGCTGTGAGTTACATAATATTAGGAGAGTTAATCATTAAAATAGAAGGAACTGAGAAAGAATTAAAATAATACAATGAATGTGGTCGCACAGGATATTAAGGAATAAGTTAAACAGGAAATCTTTGGAATGTGTAAAGACATTTTAAGTGTCAAGTCTCATATAAAGAAAACAAAAGAACTAGTCTGTTTAAAGAAATTAAAGATATTCTAGAAGTTAGATATGAAGTTAAATGGATGTCAAATTGCAGATGCTTATCAAAATGGAAAACAAAGATGAAAAAGGTTAATATTAGTAAGATTCATATCCTCAGACAGTGTATGACGTGCTGAACCAAATCAAGAAGTTAAAAGGAACCTATATATTATTAACAGAGATTTTTCAATGGAACAGCACAGAATGAAGAGTCAGTACAAAAAGGGAAACTGGAGCAGAGAGAAGATGATGTATATATTTAATCTTCACCTTTAGATTAAAGAAGAGCTGCCATTGAGAGCAAATTGGGGAGGGTAAGGGTTAAATAACATCATATTAGGTACAAACTTGTTGCTGATCTCATTTACTTTGTTATTTCAGCCTACCTGGCTCCCTGGCCTTATGCCTCTGACTGAATAGCTGCTGTTGGTTCTAACTTACTTCCTTCCTTCCCTTCACCACAGTACCCTATTATCTTGTTTCTTTTACACTCTTATTCCATATTTCTTTTACTCTACCCAAAAAATTCCCTTGTTTCTGTTTCTCTTTCCTACTATCCAGATAATATTCTTATGACTACTATTTTCTATTTTCTTATTCATAAAATCCTATTTTTGCTTTCTCTACATAGTTACATAGAACATAGGTAGGGAAGTTATTGCATCCCATCTAAAAATTTGATACCGAGATTTCATTAGAAATACACATCTTAGGGACCCCTGTATCCAAAAACAGCATTTTTAGCAAAATTTATGTGTGTGTGTGGTGTGTGTGTGTGTGTGTGTGGGTGCGTACGTGCATAAGTGTGTGTGTGTATGTACACTATTACTCAAAAACAAAAAGTCAATAAAATACCAAACTTGATATTTAAGTTTAATATCTTTCAAAGATGCCACATGATTTCGAGGAAAATCCCCAAACTATCCTTTACATGGAAAGATTTTTGAACATTTTAACTTTCTCAAAAATGGCTCTAAGGATTTTGATTGAAATGTCATTTATTAAAGATATAAATATAAAGATATAAACATTGTTTATGTTTATAACATTATGTTTATAAACATTATTTATGTTTATAACAAACAAAAGAATTTTCTGACAATTGCTGCTGGATGACATTTGTGTAACAGTAAATCATAGGAGATAGACAAAACCTTACTATACAAAAAGTTAGATCTGATTAAAACACATACAATTTATGTCATATGCATTTTTTTTGTTGAGTTGACCATTTCCAAGATATTCCTTTTATTGGTTTTAGTTTTAAAATTCTTAAACTTCTCTCATATGGAATTTGTCAACTCCTGGCCATGCAAAGAGTGCATAACAACCAGCTTTTAAAAGATTTGACTATTGCTTTAGCCTAGTTTACTCCCCTATTTCCCTTTGACTTATAAGAAAGCATGTAATAAGAGCATTTCTGCTAATGATTATGGAATGAAGTAGATAGGAAGTTTTAAGAATAATTTATTACAGAAATGTAGAGTGTCAGGTGAATATAACACATTGGATTGTTTTCCTTCTGCATGCTAATTCTGTACATTCCATTGATTAATGTATTGTACCCTCTTTCCCCACTTCCCTCTCTTTCTCTCCTGTTACACTGAGCTATGTGCTTTTTCTCTTCCTCATTCTGTTTTTATTTGTCTGTAAAAGTTTAGTGATATTTTGTGCTTTCTTTCCTGCTATATAGGTAGTTGTCATTTCTAACTTGTACTTTCAGATGCCAACTCCTTTCCTTAGGTTTGTTCCTCTAATAATTCTCTCTTTTGACTTGTTGATATTTATTCTTACTCCCCATTCTTTGCAGGATTTCTGTATTTCATTTACAGCTCTCTGTTGCCCCACTTCCATTATATTAACTAACTTTTTTATCAAAAAAGATTACTGAAGGCCATGAAAAGAATTCCCCTTTTGAATGTGGAAAAAATAATTATTCCATAATATTCAAATATAATTCTTCTTGCTCCTACAATAGATGACCTGCATAAAATAATCCTGGTATATCTTTATTTGCTATTACTGGGCAATGAGTATCTATCTTTCACTCTTTTATGGCATCGATAAATAAATGAAATGATGGGAATTAGTTTGCCTAGTTTTTGCTCTATTCCATTATTCATTTTTTTATAGAATTTCAATTTTTTTTCAATTTCTTTTATAATTTTCATGCTAATGCTGCTCTATTTACGGTATCAAATGTTTTTCAAAATGAGCAAAAACATGTAAACCCCTCCCCCTTTCTTCTTAGATATTTATAAATTATTTTATTATAAAGGCATTATCTATGGTTTTTTCCCTTTCTAAAACTTGCTTGCATTTCTATTAATATTTTTTCTTTTTCTTAGCCTGTGTGTTAGTATTCCTGTGTATATTTTCCCCAATCTAGATACTAAACTTATTTCCTTATAGTTGCTGATGCAATGCTGATAAACTAGGAGATGAGTTTTGCAGATGGAGAATTGAAGAGTTCATTGATTCCAATAAGTTGTCTAATATTGCTGTGGAAAAGTTTTAATGAAATGGAGCATTCGGGTGTTGATGAAGAAGAGAACTTTGGTTAATAGAGATTAGGGCAAGTAAGTAGGGAGAAGAATGTTGGAGGTATTGCCCATAAGGAAGATTCCAAGTGGGAGAAAGTTGTAGGAAAGAGGATTGTATTATTAGATTTCTGAAACTGTGATGGTTTACAAAAAGAAATGTGGTGGACAGAAAAGTCTTGAATTGTGGTGGACAATTTTTCATTCCTTAATAAAACAGCCAAGAGAAAAGTTTTAGAACATGACTTTCTCTAACTATTTCACAAACTAACTTTCATTACAAAAGACTATTCTCTCATCTATGTCATGGTAATCAAGATAAACATTGCCAGAATTGATCTTATTACATGCTACTTTGTAAATAGAAAGGTAATAGGGGAATACACTAGACTATAGCGAAAGTCAAATCTCTTAAAAGCTAATTGCTAAGTGAAACAATTGAAATTCGGTTCTCTTTGCTAGCTAGGAGTAACAAAAGAGAGACAAAAAGAGAGATGTCTCCTGTTTGAGATTATTTTATGCAGCTTAAATTGAAACCACAAGTATTTTCAACTACTCTTTACATGAAACAGTTTTCGAACATATTGATTTTCTCAAAAATACCTCTAATGATTTTTATTAAAATGCCATATGTTTAAGATATTATTTTCATGACAAACAAAATGTTTATCTTGGATTTTCTGGAAATAGCCCCTGAAGATCTCTTTTTTCTGGATGACTTGTATGACTTTTGTGTAACTGGTAAACCGTAAGAGATAGACAAAAGCTTACTACACAAAAAATATTGATCTCATTAAAACCCACAATTAGCAAAGAGAACTAAATTTCAATTGTTTCACTTAGTAATCAGCTTTTAAAAGATTTGACTTTTGCTATAGTCTAGTGTATTCCCTTATTACCTTTCTACTTACAAAGTAGCACGTTTTAAGATCAATTCTGGCAATGTTTATCTTGATTAGCATGACATAGATGAGAGAATAGTCTTTCGTAAGGAAAGTTTGTTTGTGAAATAGCTAGAGAAAGTCATGTAAAAGTTATAAAACTTTTCTCTTGGCTGTTTTATTAGGAAATGAAAAACTATTCACTACAATTCAAGACTTTTCTTTCCACCACATTTCTGCCATTGCTAAAAATTAATTGTTTCTAATAACAAAAAAAAAATGTACTTAGTTGTCAAGAAAATATTGAAAATATTGAAGGAAGTTAAGGTTTTAGGTGTCCGAAGATAATTGCTTATTTTACATTTGTTATTTCTTTGTTAATTACCATATAAGCTTGTGAAATACATGTAAAAAGAAGCTAGTAACAGTGAAGAATAACACAAATATTAATATAAAAATAATAGTTGCAACCAATCTTCACTTATCTTTTGGAATCCTTGCCTGGACTAGTTTCGCAACAATTTCATTGCATTATCAACATATCCTTTTGGTCTCTTTTTTGATGTTGTTTATTTACACTGTTATGGTTACTGCTACTAGGTGGATTGTGTACTAATGCATTGCTAACTACTGGAATCAAAACAAATTTGGTAAGAGTGTCAATTGGAGGTATATCAAAATTCATTGCATGATTTCTATACTTTAATATAAATATTTTCTCCCAAACCATTAAATCTATGGGCCCATTTAAGTGTTTTAACAATTTAACATCTGGATTTATTTCATGATTAAATTTCCAAAAATGTTCTGCTACAGCTGATTTATCAATTTGTTTGTATTTAATATTCCTAAAGTGTTCCTTTACTCTGGTTTCCAAATGACGTTTAGTTTTACCAATATAAACAAGGTCACAATTTAAACAGTTTAATTGATAAATGCCAGATTTTTTATTTTTTGAAATTTCATCCTTTTTAGAAAAGCCTAACAAATTTTTTATACTATATTTATTTTGAGGAACCAATATTATGCCATGCTCTTTGAAAATATTTGTGAATTTTTTATTTGCCCAAGGGTGATAAGTAAATTTTTTAAAAATGTAATTATCTTTTATTTTCTTAAGCGTAGAAATATCTTTAATAGCGTTTTGATATTTAAACTTCTCAATTTGTTTATTTATAAAATCAGTATTAAAACCATTAATTAAAGCAGTGTTAATAATGTGTTTATATTCTTTATAGATTTCATCTTTATTAAGGGGTAAATTAATTAACCTATAAATTAAACTATTAAAAACAGCAAATTTATGTGAAAAAGGGTTAAAGCCATTATTTTTTATATAATTATCAGTGTGGGTTTGCTTTCTGTATATTCCAAAATTCAATTTATTGTCTTTTTTTTATTATTTTTAAATCCAGGAAAGGGAGATAGCCATCACTTTCAGTTTCTAATGTGAATTTTATAGCCTTATCTTGTAAATTTAAAAGTTTTAAAGCATCATTTACATGTTTATCAGGAACAATAGCAAATATATCATCTACATATCTATACCAAGTTTTAAAAATTAGAGGGAATGCTTTAGTGACCTGTATTTCAAAATAGCTCATGAAAAGATCAGCAAGAAAAGGTGACAGTGGACTACCCATTGCTAAACCAGAAGTTTGTTGATAGAATTTGTCAAAAATTTTGATCCAAACAAAGATTAGTAAGGATAACAAAATCATTTATTAAATTTTCATTCAGTTCTATAGAACTTAACCATTTTTTTAAAAATGTCAAAAGTTTTTCTCTAGGAATGCTTGGAAACAAAGCAGTTACATCAAAAGAAACAAGTTTATCATTAGTAGACAATGTAATATTGCTGATCCTTTCAACTAGCTCAAAAGAATTTTTAATACTTAAACTCTCAAATTTTTCAAAATTAGTGAATTTTTTATTTAACCATTTAGCTAGGCTGTAAGTAGGTGAATTTATGCAATTTACAATAGGTCTCATTTTATTTCCAGGTTTATGAATTTTGGGAAGAGCATATATTCTGGGTAAAATTGGATTACTGATTTTTATAATTTGCTTTTCTTTATTTGTAATACTTTTAATTTCATTAAGGGTCTTATTATAAATTGAAATGCAGGATTTTAAAGGGTTAATATCAATGCTTTTGTAATCTTCACCTTGAAGTAAGAGTTCCATTCTGTTAATGTAATAAATTTTATTTAAAATTACAATGCTGTTACCTTTATCAGCTTTAGTATAGATTACATCTTTTTCTTTTAATGATTTAATAATTTGTTTATTGTGATTTACTTTAGGGTGATTTTTATTCAAATTCTGTAATATTTTACTACATTTTTCTTTAACCAATAATTTATTATTTTCATTTAAATCCTGACTAGCAATTTCTATATCTGCTACATAATCATCTATATTTTTTGAAAAATCTACACAGGTTTTTAAACCTTTATTCAAAAAATTAATTTCCTTCTCATTGAAATTACAATTTGAAAGGTTAATTACATTATCTTTAGGGTTATTCCCTTTAGTTGGTTTCAATTTATTTTGTTTTAGGCATAATTTATTTAACTTATTTTTCAGTTTATTTGTTTTATTTTTCATGCTAAAGTTTAAATTTTCAAACAATTTATATTCCAAATTTAGCCAAATTGAATTACCTAAAACATTTATAAGTTTAAGATGCAAATTATATAATTTCAGTTCAATGTTATTTAAGTTTTTAAAATGCAAACTTCTTTCAACTTCAATTACTTTCTTCTCTGCTGCTTTTTGATGAATACTATTATTGTCAAATTTAACAGTTTTTCTAACAAAAATAGGAGTTACTTTACGTTTTAAACACAGGTTTAAGAAACGTATATCTGCAAGAATATGTCTTCTTTTTTCTTGTAATTTCAAATATAGCTTAATTTCATGTTTAGTATTATTAAAATTCAGATTAAACCTATAATTATTATATTCCATCACATCCATCATAAGCAATAACCTAAAATGTACTGAAACAAAGGAATGCTTCAAAACAAATAAATGAAATCGTTGCGAAACTAGTCCAGGCAAGGATTCCAAAAGATAAGTGAAGATTGGTTGCAACTATTATTTTTATATTAATATTTGTGTTATTCTTCACTGTTACTAGCTTCTTTTTACATTTACAGTGTAAATAAACAACATCAAAAAAGAGACCAAAAGGATATGTTGATAATGCAATGAAATCGTTGCGAAATTAGTCCAGGCAAGGATTCCAAAAGATAAGTGAAGATTGGTTGCAACTATTATTTTTATATTAATATTTGTGAAATACAGTTTGGGGAAAATACTTTGTTATGAAATTAGTACATTATAAACAGAAGGATCACTGAAAAAAATTGTCTTTTGTGTCAAATATCACTGTATTTATGGATGTTAACAGATAATATCATTTCATTTTTCATTTCTGTCTCATAATACTTTAATTTACCATGCATCTAATATGTGAAGTAATAACATTGTGTTATAGCAACTTACGATCTTGATATAGTTGTACGATCTGTCACTAGTGCATTAACCAAGGAGCTCTGCTGCTCATTCTGTTGCCACACAACATACATTGGTTGTCCAACCTACAAAGAATAATGCATTGTGGTTATTAAAATAGTACATTAATTTATTCATTTATTCATACTCAATATGCAGGGCTTAACATGAACCAGATCAAGTTCCATCAATATGGTTATTAACTTATATTACTCTTTATTTGCTACTGTGCATGTCTAGGCTGTTTTACAAATTAGAGGGATCCAAAACCTGTTCATAACTGGTCATGATAGGTTGCTCAAAGAGAAACCAGCAAAGGGACCATTTTTGTTTTTCTACTCAGCCCAGTGATTACTGTATTTTTAATATCTGAAGTTACAGTAAATAGCTGGTCCAATAATTGCTTAGCTAATTCCACTGCACATGAGTCCCTCTTTCTCTGGAATGCTACTCTTTCCTTAAGATCTATTATTTTTTATGTTCCATTTAGACCCCACCTTTAACTGCAATGTTATATTGGTGGCCTTTTACCTTTGAGACAATGTGATTTGGATAGAGTAAGTTGTCATTACAATTCTTGTTTTCTTTGGGTTCTTTGCACACATACACACGCACTATGCACGCATGCACCCACACACACACACACACATTTACACTTCATTCATTATTCCAGACTCTGGAGAGGATAGGGAATAACCTTGGCTGGAGAAAAATTCCCAACCCCATCTGTCAATCAAACCCTCCTTACACAGCAGACAAGTACTTTACTGACTGAACTATTATTATCTTTGTGAGCATAATAATTTCAGCAAATTGGAAGTAATTTGGCAATTAAAAAAAAAAGATATATATATATATAAAAAGTGCATTTATTTTGACACATTAATACTAATTAAAGATACATGCTCTTTCAATTAAGCAACAAGTTGCTGGAGAATGGACATGGAAATGCAGAATCCAAATTTTGTAATACAGTGCATTTATGTTACATTTTTGAATGTTCTGTTGTTTTCCTTGAAAAGAGATCCCTGTTTGGAAATTTGAATGGGGGGACTTTTTTACTTCTGGAATATTTCTCTCGCCAAGGAGCCAATATTTAGTGCGTTACAAACTTGGTTGTAACCATTCAAAATTGGGTACTTTAATTACATCATCCGAAGTAGAGGGAAGATTGTACAGGGAAGAAAATGAAATGATCCTCTAGGCCTCAAATACTCAAAATCAGGGTTGAATCAAGGAGACTGCTAAAGAAGGGTTAAAGACAGGATTTTATATATGGTAAGAAAGGAATATCAGTCCAGGTATATAACTCATCGAGCTAATCAGTGCTTATTGGTGCACAGTCTCTCCTTTAGGCCATCGGCTCTTGTATGTCTTCGAATTTCAGAAGAGAATTACTACACTACCAAGAAAATTAATGTAGCAAACTGAATAAATGAATTTGAATTTATTTAGCGTAAATCATACATAGGGTTGCCCTTGGAGTTTGGGACTCTCCCCTTATGTCATTGGATATCCCTCTACATTTTTTTCATCAATTTCACTTTAAGATTCCCGTGTGCCATCCTATAGTTCATTTGCATTTAATACTTCTGCTCATGTTCCTTTTGACACTTTTCTCCATTCTATTTCTGCCTCTGCTTTTAAATTGCTTACAGTTCACTTTATTTTTGTGATTAAGATTTTCTTGAAATTTTACTTTACCTCTCTCTCACTTTTCCTGCCCTTAATCACTTATCACTTCCAACATGTCTTCCTACCTTTTACACACTTTATTCACACTGCACTTGCTATTGGTCTTACACCTATTCTCTTTCCCTCTTATCTGTACCCTCCTACCTTTTTCTTTGCTTGGTTATCAGACATGACATAACTGTTTTCTCTTTGCTCTTCGTATAATTGCTCTTCCCTTTTGTCCCTTCTATATGCCATAGGCCTACCTCATCTTTCCACATCTGTCTGTCCAACTTTCTTCTTTCATTCCTTTCCTATAATATCCCATTCTTCCTCTGAGATTTTAACCTTCAATTTGTATACTAGATAGACTGTCCCCCTCTCTTTACCTTTTTCTAATAGTTTTTCTAAGTTACCCTGTGCTTCCTCGATTTTTGGATTGATCTTACACTGGACGGTCACCCTCCAACTGACTTTATTTCCCCTTCCTTTGTGCACTTCCTCCATTTCTTCCTTTCCCTCCTTCCTTGCAGTTTCTACCACCCCTAAAGTGCTGTCTTCTTTACCTCCCCTTCTTTACCCTTCCTGTTGTTCTTTTTTGTTGCTCACTGTATCATTTGCTGTCTCATGCCAAGTTTACTTTGTGTGTTCTGTGACCTCATAGTTTGTTGTTCTCTCCTGAGTTTTTAATAATGCCTTCATTTTTTCTGCTTACTTCTTCTTTGTTTGTTCATATGTTCATATGTTTCTTCTCCCATGCAACCCATAATTTCAAGATTCTAATATGTGCTTCTTTTCCTAGTCTTGCTCAATTAATCTTCTTAGTAAATCCCTTTGCTCGTAAGACTTCTCTTTATTAATGTACATGTCAGTTCCTTTAAATTTTCTTGATCAGATGATCACTAAACTCACCATATGTGTATTTATGGATTTCACTAATATGTTTCTCTTTGCAATTCTAAAAGCATCACATATTTCATCCATTTCAGCAGTTGCTCACTTCTATCCCTAACATTCTGTCTAATGTTCTCACATTTCCCATCTTGTGTCTCTTTCCACTTTTTCTTCTATTGCTGATATCATCAGGTTAAAACTTCTACTCATATCTTCCATTTTTTCAACTCTTCTTCTGATATTCTGCATCTCCTCCATGATTTCTCTCCATTTTCTGCTTACTTCCTCTTCTTTACTATCCCTTTTCCTTCCTAAGCTTAGCTGCAATACTTCCTTTAGATCTTACAGCTGGATTCTCTCCTGTTGTCATGTCTTTTACTCCCTTCTTCCTCTCACCTGCACACTTTCATTGCTAGATTTGCACCAGTTTTAGACTGCAAACAGAACATGAATCTTCAACAGGATTGGCATAGCAGAATCTTCTGTATGTTCTTTCTGTGAATTTAAAGAAGAGGTGGAGAGAAAGCACCTACTCCATGTCTAGCTTTCAGTCAACATACTAAGATCACAACAAAATACTGGAGTGCAGAGCATGAATGGTTTCATAGTCAAATGCCAACCATTAGATACTAACCAATTTATTTCACAAGCTACTCTTTCACCTAAATGCCCAGAAAAATGCAAAAGTTACTATGCATTCATCATCAACCAAAAAAAAAAGTGTTTCTAAATTAGGCCTGGGGAATGTGTAATCAAGGTAACATTATTCTGCCTATGGCACAAATTCACAGAAGACTAGAGCAGGAAATTTCCAACTTAGCATCAATTTCATTGAACCATGAGAGAGACAAAGCCCCTGAAGCAAGGGACTCACAGGAGGCCCCCAGCTCCAATAATGACTTGATGCCCAGTCATTTATCCACCACTTCTAATATTTCTGTGGTTGAGCTAGTAATGTAACATTTTTGGCTCAAGGCTGCTTAAAAGATATGAATTATACAAAATATTGCAATTATGAAAATTTGTCATACTCATGTGTCTTTTCTGTCCTTTCATCTATAAACTGTTATTGTTACTAAAACTTATCTTCTAGATGCTTCATGTTAATCAACATAAACGTTTACAGAAATGGTTTTATCAAATATTTCATTGTAGATACAAGAAGAATACAATAGGCTTAACTGATTGGAAATCTTTTAAATATGGGTTATGCAAGGTTTTGAAATTATGTTCTCATTACATGAGCACAAACCATTCACAGACATACACACACATGAATCTTTTTCTAAAGATGTTTTCTTATTTCTTTCTTTATCTTTTTTATTGATTTATTTTTTAATTCAGAGTACTTTAACATGTATTTCGGAGAAATCCCAAAATCAAAATTTTGGATGGAATACAACACTTCTTCGACTTACTATAGGTACAAAAAATCTGATGTTTTCCATTCACATGACTTTCTCTACCTTTCTGCAACAAATTATTGTTAAAAAGTTTATGCTTCTATTTACTTCATGCTTATCGAGAAAAAATTAACACAAATAGTCTTATTGCTTGCTTCCTTGTAAGTAAAAGCAAAATAAGGGAGTAGCATAGGTTAATAGGGTAATAGTCAAAACCTGGTTGCTATGTGACTGAAGTTCCTTTGTTAGTGTGGACAGGAGTTGACCAATTCCTGTATGAGAAAAGTAGGTTTTGCAAAGCTGAAACCAAAAACAAGGAATACCTAAAAAACTATCAACTCCACGAAAAAAATATGTATAACATAAATTGTGTGTTTTAATGTGCTCTACATTTTTTGTGTGCTAAGTTTTTATCCATCTCTTACGGTTTACCGGTTATACAAAATTCATTAAAATTCACCCAGAATAAAGTAGTCTTCAGAGGCTATTCCCAGAAAATTCAAGATATACATTTTATTTGTCAGGTAAATATCTTTAATATACAATATTTTAATCAAAATTATTCAAGCCATTTTTAGAAAATCAAAATTTTTAATAAAAGTTCCATGAAAAGGGTAGTTTGGGATGGGGGGATTTTCTTGAAAATCTTTGTGTCGCATCCTTGGAAGATACCAAACTTAGTTGATTGGTGTTTGGAGGAATTCAGTCACAGTGACGGTCAAATTATATGTGTTATTAATTTGTTGAGTTGGTTTTTTAACACTGCGTCTCTTGCATTTTTATTATGAGGGACTAGTTTCGAAAGCCTATGCTTTTGCAGCCAGCAATGGTGGTTGGACCTGTGAGGTTGAAAATGAAAGCATAGGCTTTCGAAACTAATCCCTCATAATAAAAATGTAAGTGACGTAGTGTTAAAAAACCAACTCAACAAATTAATAACCAAGTTTGGTATTTAATGTTCTTTTCAACGCGCGCGCACACGCACACACACACTGACAGAAAGACATACATGGACATTTTTCTAAAAATGCTTTTCATGGACTCAGGGGGACACAAAACATGTATTTCTGGTGAAATCTCGGTATCGAATTTTGGGTGCATTACAATACCTTCTCTATACACTATGTAAATAGTGCATATAGAGAAAGTAATAGGGAAAGTAACAAACATCAGCTTAAGAATAGCATGAATTGCAGCTATTCCCCAGCTCTAATTCTGTAAATTTGCACATCCTTGAAGACGTAAGAAAGTTTAGACAAGAAAAAATATGATTGGTATTCACTTCTGCATAATACATATGTTGCTTTGAAAACAATTTAAGAATTAAAATTTTTTTCATTAAAAATATTCTGTGTTACTTTCACATTAGTTTCTCTACCACCTATCATTTATTAGTGTGTATATAAGCTATTCTTATGTAGGTTTACTTTTCCATATATCTCTATATAAGTGATATACCTATTTCATAAACTATTCTTAGGTAGGTTTACTTTTCCATATACTTCATTTTAAATGAAATACATATTACACTTTTCACTAGGGATATGTAAAGGGACCAGCAATAACCAATGTTTACAAACTTATTGCTGTATGCTGACCTTAAAAATCCATAATACTTTCGTGGAAATGCAAGATACATCTTAATATCAAAAGGACTGAAAAGAATGACAAAATATGGAAGATGTGTGCACATTATAGATGTATAATCATTTAAAGAATCTTTATAAAATTATAATTAAATCCACCTTCAAATTATATTTCAATAACAATCAATCAATAGATAAAACGTTTTAACTATCCTATATTTCTTTTATTATAATTTAAATCCCTTTTGAGCTATTAATAACAGATATCTTGGAAATGGCTTAAGACACAAATGAGTTATGTGGAATAAATTGTGTTTTAAAGATACATATATATATTTGCATGTTTTTGTAATGTCATTTAACATTTATGAGTTATACATTATAATCAAACTTCTATTTGAATAAAAAGAACTTCACAGGATATTCCCAGAAAATTAAAATGTTATTTGTCATGTAAATATTTTAACATATTTTAATCTAAAACAGAGACTTTTTTGAGAAAATCAAAATGTTAGAAGTCTTCTATATAAAAGTTAGTTCGGGTGCATGGATTCTCATGAAACGTTTTAATTGCATCTTTGGACGATACTTAACTTTAAAAGAAATTTTTTATAACTAACCAACATTTTTGATCTAATTTGTTCACAGAAACAAACACATGGACTTTTTTCTTAAAATTCTTTTTCTGGATTCAGGAGCTCTCAAAAAGTATATTTTCAGTGAAATCTTGACTTCACTAACTATAGGTAACCATTAAAGGCCGTAAAAGAACTTGAATATCAACTGAAAAACTAACCTTTTCAGTAGCAGATACAATCTTCAAAGCAAATATCATATCAGATACACTCATCAAATTTATTTATCAAATATAGTATGAACACAGCTTCCTTGAACACTAGCATTAATTCAAAAACATTGTTCAGTAATAACATAGGAAGTGGAATACTCACAAAAAAACTTGGAGGATAATGAATGTGGATGTGTTTGCAACAAATTCTTAATAACTGTCAGGCACCACTCGGAAAATGAGAGCAAACCTCATAAATTGTTAATTTCTGAAACTTACCTCTTCGTGAAGCCTTGGATTGTCCCACATGCATCGTATGGCCACATTATTCTGATCACAGTTTTTCCAAGAAGGATGAACAGTTTGACTTCTGTTTAAAGTTGCTGCATGAAGGCACAGTCCAGGTAAGTGACTTACTATATTTATTCGCTGGAACACCCATACCTAAATATAAAACACAAATATTTCAATTATATTTAAAAGTTGCTGGTTGTAAATATTGCAAAATGCCTTTATTCAGATGTATCTTATTGTGAGCACAAAACTTTAAAAAGAAGTTTATGTATTTTTTTTATGTAAGAAGACAAACAATATCCCTGTGTCTGAAAAAACAAGTATTCACTTTCTATCTACTAAACCAATGTTCATTACAGAGTAGGTTGATGTCAATCATTATCAGTCACATATTTCTTAATACATTTGCTCTAAGCAATCCTGTGCATCATCTCCACCCACCTGCAAAAAATGAAAGAAACAAAACAAAAAAGAATGCAATGTAGTAGGCTATCTTGGCACAGTTCCAATTACTAATAAGGATAATTAAGTGATTATGCCACAAAACAAGATTTTAGTGTAGCCAGGGTTTGATAAGTTTTAGATTGTAATTAAAAACACTTATATTGATGATGGTGTAGAATTTGCAAATGAGAAAAATGCCCGAGCAGTGTGTAGTATGTCATAACTGCTACACTCCATCACAGGAAAGGGCTTATTAAACACTTTCCAATTCTTACCACTGTATGAAAAAAGTGCATTCTATCCTTTTAGATTCTACTACAAAGCAACTTTGGTCCTACAGTATAGGTCACAAGGGTAGAGCAAGCTCATGTTGCTGCACTTATGCGATTCTCATTTCACACAGGTTCCACATTTTTACATTCTTTTTTTCTTGTTATTTCTTTCTTTCCATTATAAGGAAGACAAACATTAATGGATTCACATGGATGTAGATGTTCTAACTTCAGAAGAGATAATCTACATAATTTCTTTTGAAGACAATGTTTTTAGCAATCAACCATGGTGCTCAAATAGTACATGCACAAATAAAATCAGACTGGGTGTAATTGGGAGGACATCATGGTCTGGGTAGCTCAGTTGGTTAGATGCTGGTCTTCTGAACTCAAGGACACATGTTCCAACCCAGCCCAGACTGATGATTTTTAAGTGTGCTTAAAAGCAACAGCCCCATGTCAGTAGATTTACAATATGTTAAAAAACTCTTATATGACCAAATTCCGGCACACCGGTGGAGCTGATATAATCCTGGCACTGACAGAGTCATTAACAAACAAAATAATTATATATCACTATTAGTAATTTATGGTCATAAAGTTGAGTTAATGGCCTGTAAAACATTTCTTTGGTACATCAACCCTAACAAGATTCAAATAAATCCATAACACAACCTTTAAACACACTTATTCTGCCAATTACATCAATCTTTAAAAAATTTAAATCAAAATAAAATGGCAGAGACATATGAAAGAGATGAGTTTCAAGATGAGATATTGCACATCATTTATTTAATCAGTGTATTTGAAAGAAGCGACCCAATCAAAGATAGGAAATTCAATTAAAGACACTGGTCATCTAAATCAATACAGATGTCACTTGCTAAACAACTGAATGAGAGGTTAAGAGTACCCTACTCAAAGAAATCACCCAATATCTCTAATGAATAGAATACTTGCAATATTATGATAATATGCTTTAAACTTTTCTTCAACTCAGTCCTGCTTAGTAACTATGGCACTTAAGTAATTAACCATACTAATTAATCTTAGTTTCTTTTTGGTCTCAGTTTTTTTTTGATCTAGTTTACTGCTACTAGGTGGATGGTGTACTAAGGCATTGCTAACTACTGGAATCAAAACAAATTTGGTGAGAGAGTCAATTGGTGGTATATCAAAATTCATTGCATGATTCTTATACTTTAATATAAATATTTTCTCCCAAACCATTAAATCTATGGGTCCATTTAAGTGTTTTAACAATTTAACATCTGGATTTATTTCATGATTAAATTTCCAAAAATGCTCTGCCACAGCTGATTTATCAATTTGTTTGTATTTAATATTCCTAAAGACTAAACGTCATTTAGAAACCAGAGTAAAAGAACACTTTAGGAATATTAAATACAAACAAAGTGATAATCAGCTGTGGCAGAACATTTTTGGAAATTTAATCATGAAATAAATCCAGATGTTAAATTATTAAAACACTTAAATGGACCCATAGATTTAATGGTTTGGGAGAAAATATTTATATTGAAGTATAAGAATCATTGCACCCAAAAATTCGATACTGAAATTTCACTGGAAATATATGTTTTGAAACCCTCTGAATTCAAAAAAAGCATTTTTAGAAACGTACATGTGGGGGTGTGGATGTGTGTTGCGGTGTGGATGGGTGTGTGGGGGTGTGGGCAGGTGTGTGGGTGTGTGTGCGCATCCGTGTATGAGTGGGTGCGTGTGTGTGTGTGTGTGTCTGTGAGCAGCATAGCTCAAAAATGAAAAGTTCGTTAAAAACCAAACTTGGTATTTAAGTTTGGTATCTCCCAAGGATGCGACACAAAGATTTTAGAGAAAATCCCTCCACTCCAAACTATCCTTTACACGGAACTTTTTTCGAAAATTTTGATTTTCTAAAAAAATGGCTCTAACGATTTTGATTAAAATCCCGAATATTACAGATATTTACATACCAAATAAAATGTATATCTTGAATTTTCTGGGAATAGCCTCTGAAGACCTCTTTATTCTGAATGAATTTTGTCGAATTTTGCTTAACTGCTAAGCGGTAAGAGATAGAAAAAAAGCTTACTACACAGAAAATGTAGAGCACTTTAAAACACACAATTTATGCTGTATACATTTTTTTCGTGGAGTTGATTGTTTTTGAGATATTCCTTGCTTAAACTTAACTTTTATCATACAGGAATTTGTCAATCCTGTCCATACAAATAAAGGAACTTCAGTCTCATAGCAACCAGCTTTTGACTATCACTTTAACCTATGGTACTCCCTTGGCGGTAGGCCAAGGTTCCCCGTGAGCTGTCATGCCGTGGAGTTTATGTTACTCCCTTATTTCTCTTCTACTTACAAGGAAGCAAGTAATAAGACTATTTCTGTTAATTGTTTCTCGATTAGCATGAAGTAAATAGAATAATTTAATGCAGAGATGTAGAGAAAGTCATATGAATGGAACACATCAGATTTTTTTTTCTTTCTCAAGTTCTATGTACAGGTATATAGAGAAGGTATTGCATTCCAACCAAAAATCTGATACCAAGAATTCACTGTAAATACACATGTTAGGGTTCCCGTGTTCAAAAAAGATATTTAGAAAAATTTGTGTGTGAGAGAGAGAGAGAGAGAGAGAGAGAGAGAGAGAGAGAGAGAGAGAGAGAGAGAGAGAGAGAGAGAGAGAGAGAGAGAGAGAGAGAACAATCTCAAAAAGTTGGTATTTAAGTTTAGTTTCTTCCAAGGATACAACACAAAGATTTTGAGGAAAATGTCCCCACCTCAAACCAGCCTTTACATGGAAAATGTTTTGAAAATTTTTATTTTCTAAAATGGCTCTAACTTTTGATTAAAATACCATATATTAAAGATATTTACATGGCAAATAAAATATATATCTTGAATTTTCTAGGAATAGCCGCTGAAGACTTCTCCATTCTGGATGACTTTTGTATAACTGGTACACCGTAAAATATAGACAAAAACTTACCTAACAAAAAATGTAGATCTTGTAAAACACATGATTTGTCATATGCATTTTTTTTTTTTTCATGTAATTGACATGGAGTTGAAATTATTCCTTGTTATCAGTTTCAGTTTTAAAATATTTAGTTTTCTCATAAGGAATTTGTCAACTCCTGGCCATGCAAAGAAATTAATTTCAATCACATTGCAACAGCTTTTAAAAGATTTGACTATTGTTTTAGCCTAGAGAATTCCCTTCTACTTACAAGGAAGCAAGTAGAAAGGAAGTCTGCTAATGTTTATCTCAAATAGCATGAAATAATAGAATAACTATAATTTGTTAAAGAGATGTAGAGAAAGTCATGTGAATGGAACATCAGATTTTTTTTCTATTATTTTGCCTGGCACTGAGTATGTAGACTGCATCATATTCAATCCATGTTCATGTGAAAGGAAAGTGTATTAAGGGGCATAAAGGTTGTGTTCTGGTAAAGTAGAGTAAGAAATCAGTATAATCTTTATTTGTGTTGTTTGATATGCTATATTATTTGTATGGAAGTGCTCTCAACTTTTCTATTTTATTTACCACAAAGTTTTTGTATTTTAAAATAAGTTCACCAATTGTTATTCAAATGTCAAAAAATTGAGGTTCTTTGCTTTTTTTTTTTCTTCTTCCATAAGCTTTACATTTCTAATACATAACTATATTATTTTCAGGTTAGGCAGTCCATATAATCTCAAAACCAGTCATTGAAACTAGATGAAGGTGTGTTTCTTGCTAGGTTATAATACAGAATAAAGTTTAATACTAATCTAATTTTTTAACTGTTTTGGCTTACCGTATTCCAATATATGATGGGATGTTCATCTACAAACTGAGGCTGTGTTAGGCATATGTCACCTTCATTGAAAAGAATATTCTCAAATTCCTTGCGCAGCACAAGCGGGTTGAGATATGGCACTGTAATTGGCTCATGTGAAACTGGTGCAGGCTCATCCTGAAAATAAATGTACCCAATATTCTATATGATAACATGTGCAAATGAGTTTGATGGCTTCAGAAGTGGTACTTTCAAGTGCAATGACAAATATTACACTTCTCTTAATTGAGTGCTATAATAACTCAAAGTGATTAAATATAAATTAGTAAATAATAAATAACTTTAGCAATAAAATCTGTCTACAGAGTATGCTGTATCAAGGACTCTGTTTATAAAACCTACCTGGTAACTGGAAACTCTTAAATCAGAAATATTTCAAATATAAAATTAAAAGCCATCTCTTAACCTACATGTTCTACAGTATTAATGAATGCATGACTACTCCATTTTCTTAAACTTATACCACCCTTGTATAAAAATTTGTAATCTTGTTTAAGTTTCCATAAAACTGTACATATTAGAAGTAAGCTGTATACTAGAAAAATGTAATTTGTTACGACGAAGCCTTTGAATTCCTGTAATTCTTGTAGTGAATAAAAATCTTATTTATACAGAGCAAAAGCTCTGTAAATAGACCTCTATACCTAGCCTAACCATAAATACTGTCACACAGTATTTTGTGAATATATGAAATAAGGTTTGAGATTCTTCAATTTTATTTTAATATGTTATAAGCACATACATCATTCACAATTTGCACCTATCAGACTTCAAAATGTCCAGATGCACACAGAGGCTTTGAGTCTCTTGGGTCAGTCATCTAAGTCAGAATGGATAGTATCAATCAGAAAATCTGCCACTGCTGCCACCAACTGCTTCAAACTTTCAAGTGAAGGCTATCTTCTCTTGCAGGTCATTTCTTCTAGCACTGACCACAGTTTGTAGTCTACAGGATTTAAATCAGGACTACCAGAAGACCACTCAGCAATGGAGATGAAGTGGGGTGCATTGGCTTGCAACCACTGTTGTGTCACCCTTGCATTATGAGCTGGAGCAGAATCCTACTGGAAAGTCCAGCACTCATTGTTGTACATAGTGTCACTCAAGTCCTTCACATAAAGGTCCAAAACAGTTTCCACATATAAACTGGCACTTGTTTTTACTCCTTTTTTGCAAAAATGAACTCTTAGGGCCTTCATAGCCCCCCCCCCCCCCAAACATGTTTGAGGATGGGTGATGACTTCTCTGGACTTTATGAACTCTCTCATGAGCCGAGATCTTGCTGCATATACTTTATGTTTTGGTGGTTAAAGCTCTCTTCAAAAGTAAGATTTTCTCATCGGTTGAGAGAATTCTCTGATGCTCATTATTGGTGTACTGCTGCAGGAGCTTCTTTATTTCAGCTACCTCTATTGCTTCAGCTGTGGTGTTAAGGAATGTCCGTCGATAGGTTCTGACCTCCAGTCTTCAGAGAATTCTCTGGATATTGATCGTAGGGAAATGTTGTGTTCCTGTGCATTATCTTCTGCTTCCGGACTGGATTTGGCCAGATACGTGCCTCCATTGCTTTAATAGCTGCCACTCTTCTCTCACTACAGGGACAACCATCCTTTGGGTGATCACTTACACTGTTGGTCTCAGCAAACCACTAAATTGTCTGGTTAACAAACCTCTTGCTGATTTTCATCTTTTTTTGGGCATTGGAAAATCTCAGTTGGTGATTTTAACTGGTTCTACAGTCCAAGCAAAAGTTTATGACAGGATTTATGGCTGAACTAGGTAAATATATCCAAAATGAGTTTTAATACACAATAAATTTATATAATGAAGTTTAATATTTTGGGACAGGGCTACTTTGTCAAATAACCTACCTTAAAGTATTTACAAATAGTGAAAAAAGTATACTGGTTTGTTTAAACTTTATTTGCTATCAACCATAATTCCTTTATTAAGAATTAAGACTTATCAACAAAATAATTAATATTAAAGGAATTTAGTAACAGTGGTGTTAAAACTATATGGGTATATTTGTGGAGTCAATATTTAATTCTACATTCTTACACTTTTTATTTATGAAGGACTAGTTTTGGAAGCATTTGCTTTCATTTTCAATCTTGGGGTCCAACAAACTGAGTCCACAAATACACCTGTATATTGATATCTGGATTAGCCTTTACTGCAAGTAGCTTCACAATATTATGCAGCATGTACTACTTGTAAGTTTTGCTGAATTATTTTGTACTTTACTTCTGTTAAATTGGGGAGGTAATTTGTTATATACTTTTATTCTTGCATTTTTTTTATTTCAAATGTTATGTTTTTGAAAAGCTACATAAGTACTGTAATTACATTCACAGGTCTTTGAACAAGTCTCTACAGGGTTCTTTTGGACCTGTGTGTGATGTTACAGGTTAACTTTCCTTGTGTGTACATTGTAGTGCTGTGACAAAACGTAGGTTACTTCTGTGTTGAGAGTCGCATGTTCGCTTCTTGCATGTAGTAGTTAAAACATTAATGGGAGTACACAGTGAAGTAACTAATCAATTAAGAGTAAAAACATAGATTACACTCAAATTTCACTCTTACTTCGGACATGTTTCGGTGGCTGTTGCCAACATTTTAAACGGAGATTCACTGAGGAACTCATGGTAGCGGCTTGTGGAGGTCTCTGTGGATTCATCTCAAAATTCATCTATCCAGAAGAGAGACCTCCACAGGCCGCTACCATGAGTTCATCAGTAAATCTCCATTGAAAATAGTGGCAACAGTCAACGAAACATGTCCGAAGTAAGTTACTTTATTCCAAGAGTGAAGTTTGAGTGTACTCTTATGTTTTTACTCTTGTTTCTTTTTTTTTTCCACCTTTCTTTTTTCTTTTTCCCCTTCTCTTAAAGATTTTGAATCGACACATAGTAGCTGCACACGAAACCATGTGGCGCACAGAAATAGTAAAAGTATTATTATGAAAACTAATGTTTTAAAACTTTTTTTTCCCCCCTTCATAAACATGCCTTCACAATTCCATTATGGTCGCATATCTGTATCGTGTTGAGGTTAGATATTAAGGGATGGTCTAGATGTGCTATGGCAGCTTGACGACCCAATGAACGGTGTACAGTACACGGTAATACTCAATAATATTTTGATTCCCTCTGTGAGAATGTCTTTGCTGTTTAGAATGTTTGGGCTGAGATAAAAAGGGAGTTGTGCTCCAATTACGTGTAAACAGGCGAAGAACAAAAGGTGGCTTCTGGGCATAAATTCAAGAAGCATGGGCTCTTGTAGCTTCTCGTCCACATTACTTTAGGCATTTATTTTGTCTATGCTCCAAAGATTGAGGGCTGTTATATGGGCTCAGGGTTCATACACCCAATGTTAATTATGTTTATTTTTTTGTCTTTTAGATTTAGAAGATAACAGTTTATTTACACATATGTTTACTTTTTCTATAAGTACTGTGCATATGTGGAGAAGGTACTGCATTCCATTAAAAATGTTATACCAAGATTTCACCCAAAATACACGTTTTAGGGTCCTCTGTATCTAAAAAAGCACTTTTAGAAAAGGGTCCATGTGCGTGTCAGTGTGTATGTGTTCTATGAACATAATAACTCAAAAATGAAAAATCGGTAAAATAACAAACTTGGTATTTAAGTTCAGTATCTTCCTAGGTTGTGACACACAGATTTTGAGGAAAATACCCCCCCACCAAAAATTACTCTTTACATGAAACATTTTTCGAAAATGTTGATTTTCTCAAAAATGGCTCTAGTCATTTTGATTAAAATCCTGTATATTAAAGGTATTTACATGTCACATAAAATGCATATCTTGAATTTTCTGAGAATAGTCTCCGAGTACCTCTTTATTCAGGATTAATTTTGCTGGATGTTATATAAATAGTAAACTGTAAGAGATAGAAAAACTTACAATACAAAAAATGTAGATCTCGTTAAAACAACACAATTAGGTCATATATATTTTCTTTGTGGAGTTGACAATTTTTGAGATTAATGGTAAAATATAACATATCCGAGCTTGTAGGCCATGGTTGAATATTACAATTATTAAAATAACACCAGCCATGAAACCCTATGAGCATATTTAATTTTTGAGATATTCCTTGTTATTTGTTTCAGTTTTTAAAAGTACTTAAAACTTTTCACATACAGGAATTTGTCGACTCCTGGCAATGCAAGGAAACAGATTTCATTACATGGCAACCAGTTTTTAAAAGATTTGACTATCATTTTAACCTAGTGTATTCCTATATTTCATTTTTACTTCAAGAAGCCACTTCTGCTATGTTTATCTGGATTAGCATGAAGTAGATAGAAGCATAAGGTTTTTAATAATAATTTGTTACAGAGATGTAGAGAAAGTCATGTGAATGGAACACATAAGATTTTTTTTTTAGTTATTTAACACAAATGTTAGTACAATTATGTTTTTGTGTGCATAGTAGGGCCCATAACTTCAAATGCCAAAGCTATATTAATGCAGCATTATGTTCTACATATCCAGTCATAATATCAAACATAAAAAAAATGACAGCGCAAGATTTGAACCTAGAAACTTTTGAGTGGAAGCAAGGTCTTTTTAGCCTCTTGGCCGTCATAACCTTTTTCTGTGATCTGATTTCAGTACTCAAAAGTTAACCATTGCACTGTCACAGACCGTTGTACAGTTATTTCATGTGCATTGTGAACAGGCTTTTACGAGGATACCTGAAGCACTTTGATCAACACATGGAATCTGGGGACGACTCATTTTTTGTGGCAATGGGTGTACATATATGCTAGAGAAAGTAAGAATTATATATGAAATGGACGAGGATTTTGCATTTGAGAAAAATGTTAAGTATTTTAAAATTTAAACCAATAACAGGGAATATTTAAAAAATGGTTAGCTTTAAAAAAACTATATAAGACAAAAATTGTGTGTTTTAAAAAGATCTACATTTTATGTGCAATAAGTTTTTGTCCAAATGAAATGACATTTTATTTATGGACGCCCTTTAACTATTGTGGTTCTCAACATCCCATTCTATACAGGGCGTGAAAGACCACTTAATTTTGTTCAGGGGCCTCTCTGTCAGGCTTGAGGTTCTTTTACATGCCATAAATCTATGACATGAGACCCACAGCTTTACATCCCTTCCAAAGGTAGCCATGCTAAGGATTTTTATGCCTGAAAAAATCCATTGTCCTCCATCGGGTTTGAACCCGCAACCTTGGGTATGTAAAGTTAGCATGGTAACCATTACACCATGGAGGGCGAGTAAGTTTTTGTCCATCTCTTATAGTTTACAGTTATACAAAACTCATTAGAGTGTCATTTCAACAATTGTTTCATGTAAAGGATAGTTTGGGGGGAGAGATCTTTCTGAAAATCTTTGTGTCGCATCCTTGAAAAGTACCGAACTTAAACACCAAGTTTGGTACTTAACCGATTAACCAACTTTTTGGTTTTGAGTTATGTAAATGTATGCGCGTGCACGCACACACACACACACACAAATGGAATCTATGAGTATAAAAATATACTGTAAGTATATAATAAGAGTTTAATATACACACACACACACACACACAGATATTTACTATTTTTTTTTTTTTTTAAAAAATTCAAGGGTTCTTAAAATATGTATTTCTGGTGAAATCTTAGTATCATACTTCTCTACCTATGCACATACATGCTGCATGTATGTACACCAGCTGCCAAAAAAAAAAAAAAAAAAGTCATGTCTGGAGTGCAAAATTTGTCTTAGTTCTAAATGGCACAGCACCTAGTGTACACCATCCATAATAGCAGCACCAACAAGTTATCACAAGTTGCACATTTTAAGATTACTAATCCATATGATCAATAATTATAATCAAATACATAACTTAAACTTCCTCAACAACTAAATCAATATTAACTAAATTATTAATGACACAAAACATGATACAGTTTGTATTGTACAGCATTACTAAACCTGCCACCTTCCATGTGTGTTCACTATAGTGCTGTGACAAAAATAGATTATTCCTCTGCTGAGGGTCACAGGTAGCAAACATGTTTTCCCCTTCTCTTAAAGATATTGAATCAACATGTAGCAGTTTTTTATTTTAGACATACCTATGTCACACACAGCATTCAGTACAGCTAATAATATGATAGTGATTATGATGCTTCTTTAAGGGTTTACTCTACTGAACAGCAGTGCTGCACATGAAAGCATATAGTGCACAGAATGATATGCAAACACATCAGGCACAAACAGTTCTCACTCTTAATTAAAATATGGAATCTGCATGGCATAAAAAATGTTAAAAATATTGTTATGGAAACCAATGAAACATTTTGAGGAATCCAATTCTGGGCAAATTTCATTTTTTTTTTGGAGGTAGGAACTTTTTTTTAAACACTCAACACACCCTTCACAAACCGATCTAACAGGAAAATGCCAATCGTAACTGGAATAGCACGATATTCTCAGATGAGTAACATTTTCTTCCACACAAAAGGGGTCCAACTATAATGCAAAATACAGGCTTCACAATTCCATCATGGTCACGTATCTATTGGGGGTGGATATCGAGGGATGGTCTAGGTGTGCTGTGGCAACTTGACGATACACTGAACTATGCAATACACAGTAGTGCTCAATAATATTTTTATTCCCTCTGTGAGGATGAGATATCCTGATGAAATTGTTGAATTTGTACAGTATAATCATCCTGTCCACAATCTTGAAAAGCTTCAAATTATCTCAAAAAGGATATCAGAATGGTAGAATGTGAGAATGTGTGGGTTGAGGTAAGAAGGGAGTTGTGCTCCAATTTACCTGTAGATGGGCAAAGGACAAAATATAGCTTTTAGGCACAAATTCAAGAAGACTGGGATCTAGAAGCTTTTCTTTCACATTATCGCAGGCATTTAATTTTTGTCAATGTCCCAAAGATTGAGGGCAGTTATATGGGCTGAGGGTTCATACACCCGATATTATTTATATTTGTTTTTTTTGTGTTTTAGTTTTAGAAGATAATAGTTTATTTACACATATTCTTTTTAGTTATTTAACACAAGCGTTTGTAGAATTATGTTTTTGTGTGCATAGATAGGCTCATAACTTCTAATGCCAAAGTTATATTAATGCAATATTATGTTCAACATACAGAGTTATAAAATAATAAACATAAAAAAAGTGACAAGCAAGATTTGAAACTAGGAACTTATGAGTGGAAGCAAGACCCTCTTAACTTCTTGGCCACTGGAATGTTGTTTTGTGACAGTTTTCAGTACTCATGAAGTTAAACATTACTCCTACAGCCACAGAGCACTGTACACTTTTTTTGTGTGCATTGTGCACAAGGCTTTTACGAAGATACACAAAGCTCTTTGATCGACACATGGAATCTGGGGATGACTCATTTTTTGTGTACCATCTGAACATACATACATGTTAGATAAAGTAAGAATGGACAAATTTAATCAAAAATATAAATGCAAGGAAGGGACATATTGAAATGATAGGAACATTTTTAGGAAAGATAATGATATAATTGGACAAGGAGTTTAGAAAAGAGACAATAATTTGGATAAGGGAGACTATGCATAGAATTCAATCGCATACATACAACCAGGAGGTTAAAGTATGGGAGAGGCAGTCTATGTACATGTTAGATCTCTTACGCATTTCTATGTATAGTATTCTCTCTCTCTCTCTCTCTCTCTCTCTCTCTCTCTCTCTCTCTCTCTCTCTCTATACACTGAAAGTATGAAATAAACATCCATTCATTCATTTACATTGGACATTACATATTGTTTATATGTATATCATTTGTAACTAACTATGAGAGCACACCTAATGTAGGTACAACATACATATTAGTAATTTGTATAAAAATAAGAACATTTTCTTAGACTATTCTGGCAGTACCTTCTCTTCCATTTTTATATATGTTTTTGTTTAATATGATTGGTGCAAAATAATTTAATGCATACCTTAGTGTCTTGCTCTATTAAATGAGGCTGAATAGGTTTCACAGTTCTATTTATATCTCCATCCATTGAAGTACTGCTTCCACCTAGCAGGAGAAAACAAAAAGTAATTTAATATTTCAATATATCACTACCTAATGAAAGTCCTGGTCCTGATCAAATATCAGGTGATATGAATTAATCACCTAGGTAACAAAATATGTCTTGAAATGTTTTATAGTTATTCAATTTAATATGGCATGGAGAAAATCTATTTAATATGCATATTTAAACAAATAACACAATTGAGAATATCTAAAACTATACAGCTATTTCCTTAACCAATGCCATCACCAAACTAATAAAAAAGATTATCTCCATGACAGTTATGCTTTCATGAAAATAACATTTACTTAGTCCAGCACAAGGAGACTTTAGACAGGATCAATCCACAGCTCAATAGACAAACTTAAATCAAGATAGATAGGAAATAGTACTTATTACCTGTAGTTTAAGAAAACATGGAATCTCCCTCTAGTCTTGAGCATTAATTATCCTTTTCAAATTGTTGATGACTGATCAAAAAGATTAAAGGTATCACATATCAACTTTGTCCATTTTGGTAAACATTTGTCAATCTGGACTTTATTAAAACGAGTGTCACTGTCAACTCACAATAAAATGAATGATGTACTAAGTAAATAATTGACTATTGCAAAGAGAATCATAGCTTATTACAAACAAGCAAACAAATAAAAAAAAACTTACAAAATATTCTCTTCATCTCAGAGATAAAAATGATCTCACTTCTATTGAATAAAATACCCAAATTTATAAATATTTAAGGTTACATTTAACAGAGAGCTAACTTGGGAACATTGTATGCCTACAGTAACAGAGAAAGCAGGCAAAAGAGATTGGTTTAATTGGAGACTGATCAAATTAGCTGAAAGTAAATAGAAGTGTTCCAAACAAGTCTTTGAACACTACATATAAAATATACTAAACGGAAAATACTGAGCATCATTATACTACTTGCGTAAGTTTTTTTGAGCACTAGATTTATGAGGGAATGAGGGCTCGGGGGGGGGGGGGGGGGGGGAGAGTCATCCACCTGACTTTTCACAGTGTTGTCAACCAAAAAAAGTTTCTTTCTCTGAAGCCTCAGTCATTACGGTGAATATGTTATCTAGATTTCTACAAACTGGCTGAATTATTAAATGAAACACAGCACATGGAAAAACTGTGGGATGTACAGGCAGAATGACCTTAGCATTGAAGCTAATAGATGTCCAGGTGTATAGTGTACATGTATAGTGTACATGTCTCTCTATGTTGTCACTTTGCTCTGTTCTGAAATTCGCAAAACCTACCAAAAGAAGACTAAGGAGCAGTATGCATAGTAAGCAATTCACACTTATTCCTATTCTGAGTACTCAAATAATTTTGGGATCTAAATTATAATCATATAGTAAGTTCAGAGAGAACTTCACTCTATAATTTATAACAGACACAATAACATAGATAGATAAAGCCATGTAAGCTGTTTAAGAGTAAGACAGTAATCCATCGTAGTTCTAAAAGTTTCATGGCATCCCTCTTAAGAAAAGAAACAGAAGTATGTAAAACTGAAAGCAATGAAAGAAATATAAATACAACAAATAAACGAATACTAACAAATCTAAAACAGAGTAATTTGAACACAATCACATGACAAACAAAAAACAATATGATTAAAACTTACACAACTATTGCTGTATAAATACACTATTTAAAATTATCCTACAGTTTGCATACTTATCTTAAAGTTGCACATTTCTTGGAAAACATGTGCCACAAATAAAATAAAATCAAGTCATCATTCCTGACCTGCTGTAATGATGGTCATCATCTCTTGCAGAATGAACCAATGCAACTGCTCTGCATTCTCAGAGTATTTCGCTCTTATTGTGTGCATATTTAACATATTGGATATAAATTAAAATTAAATTATGGGCTCTTTAACTACTATGTTCTCAGCATCCTAGTCTATATTGGGCATGAAAGATCACTTAATTTTGCTCAGTGGCCTCTTTATCTGGCTTGAGGTTATTTTATGCCATAAATCTATGACATGGACCAACAGTTTTACTTCTGAAGGAAGCCATACTAAGAATCCATCGTCCTCCACCGGGTTTGAACCCACAAGCTAGGGGAACCAGAGGCTATGTTACTCCAGACCATTGAGGAAGATTTCTCTCTTTGCATATAGCACCAAGATGATGGACACTGATGATGCATGAAATGATATGAAACTGGGAGAGGAAATTTTGATACAAAACATTCTGGATACCTCTCCAGCATTTAACAGTCATGAGGACTAAGGAAAACCAGAAAAATACCTATCAGGGACAGTCCTGGCTGGATTTGAACCAAGGATCTCTTCTCATAACTCTGGCTTTAACAAGATTGAGGGTGTCTCATAACTTGATCTTTCACATAACACTAAGGATAAAAATGTTTGAGTTATAGTGAACAAATCTGTCTAAAATTAAGCAAATCCAAAACTCAACTACATTGATTTCTTTTGGCAGTAATAGACATGGAATGACAAGAAAAACAATTTCTATGAAATTCAATAATGAATATAACAGGACTTCTAGTGAATCCATGAATCTTGCAAATGGCCAAGAAAGGTTTGCTGACTATAAATAATAATAGGAATAATCCAAATAAGTATCTTTTTACATCCTCTATTACTTCTGCGCAAGTTTTCAAACAATACCTCATTACAGACAGAATTAACATAATCCTATTATTAAAGTTTTGTGTGCAGCACGAGATACACCTTGCTAGTGAGAGGGAGACAGACAGGTAAACAACTAAGAATGGTACACCAAAACAAAATGTAACGAGGAACATACACACTATCCATTTCTATACCTATCATTCTATCATAACACAAACAAGCACAGGCATTCATAATTAGTGAACAGACATATAGTTGCAAGTTCCTATAGTGAAGGAAACTAGGCAAACAAAAGATTTGAAATTAAATACTTTATTACAGAAATAACAGAGTGTTTTATTTCTTATTTTCAGACAGTCTGCTTTGTGTGGTTTGTTTATGTTAAAGTCAACACAGACATAGGGAATACAGCTAGATAATGTCTATAAATGCAACTTGATGAAAAATTATACAAACCCCTCTCTTTATTTATTAAGTATGAGAAGCTCAAAAGACCACTAATGTAGTGCAGAACCTATTTAGACACTTTTGGGACCTTAAAACCCAACAGTGGTTTATCCAGATTGTTAAAGGTCTATAAAAATATGACACATTTGATTAATACAGTATGGTATAGTAAGTGCACACCTTTTCTTAGGTGCTCAGCTCCCAGACTTCATTTGGTAAATTTTGCATACAATTTCAGAGGCAAAGCGACAGCATTGAGACATAAAATATGTTACATACCCAGATATCCAAGGGCTTCAATGCTAAGGTTTCACTCTTTCTGTATATCTCAGAGTTTACAGATATGCACATGTGGTGTATTTTGTTTAATAGTTTAGATAGTTCGCAGTAAATTAGATAAGCTTTTCACCATAATGAAACTTTCTTTGGTTGAGAACACTGCAGAAAGGTAGGCAGGTGACCTCTCTCTGGCCCCCACTATCCTAATGCCCAAGGAAAGGTGCATGGTAGCTATACTATATCCCATTGGAATTAAAGAATTTCATGGAAATTAAGGATGCACATCTACACTGACAGCTCTAAAACTTGCAAAAAATTCAAAATCCCATCTGATACTGCAAGCTATTTTGTTCTCACATATCCCTTTGTCCAAAATCAACCCATTCTGATGATGAACCTAAGGCAATACATTCTGCATTAACATAGCTTTCCTAACACATTCTATCCAATAAGCAAATTACTTTTAATGATTCCAAATCTGCTACTACATTGTGTTGTTATACTAAAGTTTACTTCTTCATTTTAACTGCATTTTACAAGGATTGTCTGATTATACTGGTCAACATGATTTTTGTCTCATGAGTACAACTATGATGCATGTTTCATTGTGTTTTCAAATATGTATTTGGAATTTCTCAATCTCTCACAGTTTCTTTTTTATGACAAATTCATTTTTTTATCCATTTTTTGTAAAATAAAAGCTCCTAGAGCACTGTAAATATGATGGAACCACATGATCTAACTCAAATGGTATAAATTTTACTGCTGTGCAAGTTCAGATATGTTTGGACATGTACAGACATGCACAACTGTGATCTAGTGTAGCACACATTCACCAGAACAATGCCAGTTGCAAGATACCAGCAAAGTAGTAAACATGTTATTGTGAGTGCTTTGTGTGTCTGAATTGTGTGTTTAACATATTTACAATTTATTTCTTTAAATAAGTTGTTAGTTGAAAAATGCCTAGGGTTTATTTTAATCATACTAACAACTTCTGTTATATATGTGGTGAAGTGATGCTCAAGTCCCAAAGGTGAAACCTTACTCCATTAGGTCGAACAAACCTAGTTTATGAACATCTACACCCATAACTAATCTTAATCCATCATCGAGGTCACAATCTTCTTTTTCGATAAGAACTCTTAAAAAAAATTATGCTGAAAAAGTGTTATGAACTCTATTTTGGGCATAAAGTAGGTAACCAAACAAGGGCCTGGGCCTCACATATCTATTATTTAATGTGTTATAAAATTCTCACTACGTGGACAAATGTCACACGCTACATGCCATTTGCTACCCTGATGATTTGGAGGGAACCCAAAGATCATTCCTCTTACTGTTATTTCTGTTTAGCAAACATTAAAGGTATTACGTCAAAATCTAATACACAATGGTGTACCCTAACTTGCAATCTGCAATGAGACCAGTTCCACACTGCAAAGAATTGTCCATACAAAACCTCCAGACAGTAGATGAAAAGAGAGCTCAGATTCTGATGGAAGTAAGGAAGAAAATGCAACAGATTTTGTCGAGTCAACTTTTGGACCAAACTGTTTTTTTGAACATCATTTATTGTCTCAACAAGATCTTAACGATCTCACATGAGATTTAAAGTTATCCAAAAAATAGTCTGAAATGCTTGCTTCCTGGCTAAAAGGATGGAATCTTCTTCAAAAGAATACAAAGACATGTAATTGTCGTAATCGTCATTCTCAACTTAAGGACTATTTTTCAGAAGAAAATGACATTTCTTCTCTTATGGAAATATTTAGTATTGAACATAACCCAGCAGAATGGTGATTGCTCATTGATGACTCTAAAATTAGTGCTTCTGCACAATGGCAATAAATTCCCATCAGTACCTGTAGCTCACTCTTTAGGTGAAAGAAACACATGAAATCTTCATATTTATATTGGAAAAGCTTCAATATGCAATGTATGAATAGAATATTTGTGGAGATTTGAAGGTTATTGCATTTATTCTTGGTCTGCAGCTTGGTTTCACAAAGCACCATTGTTTTTTGTGCCACTAAATTAGAAAAGAATGGCCTAAACGCAGATCATTCATTCCTGGACAGAAAAATGTGAAACAAGAAGCATTGTGCAATCCTAAAATATCTACTATATATAGGATATATATAGATATATCCTACATCTACTTCTGTTACATATTAAATTAAGATTAATGAAGAATTCTGTCAAAGCCATTGGCATTACACCTAGTTTCATGTACTTAAAATAGAAGTTTCCTAAAAATAGTGAAGGAAAAATTAAAGAAGAAATATTCATTGGTCCACAAATACGATCATATACACATGATGAAAAGTTTTATGTACTATTGAATCCACTTGAAAAAGCAGCTTGGCAAGCATTCAAAAAAGTTACTCACAGTTTTTTGCGAAATCGAAAGGTGGAAAATTGCCGTGACATTGTCAATGATCCTACATCTTATAATAATTTGGGTTGCAACATGTGCTTAAAAGTATACTTCCTGCACTTGCACCTAGATTTCTTCCTGGACAATCTTGGTGCAGTGAGCGATGACCACGGAGAACACTTCCATCCGGAGATTTCAGCTATGCAACAGAAGTATCAAGGCAAAAGGAATCCTAATATGCTGGCCGATTATTGTTGGACCATTAAGAGGGATGCTACACAGACGAAATATAGCAGAAAATCATCATCTCTTACTTTCTAGGCAAGTGAGAATGTTTAAATATTTTGTAGTTAAGAATGTAGAAAGTATTAAAGTATTTGAAATTATAAATGCTTGTCTCAGAAACCTTGCATAATGGGGAAAAACCAATATCACATTTGAATTCAGGATAAAAAATACTTTCAGAATAACATATTTTTCTTTCTGAGACAAAAAAAAATATTTTGTTCCTCAGAGTTATCAAAAAGTAATTAAGAAACACAGATAAAGAAAATGAACATATATATACAGAAAAAGATGACAGGGGATATGCCTTTACAGTACATAATGAGAGGTGCAAAAATATAGTATTTTAGAGTGGACAATTATAGTATATTTAGAGTGAATTTGTATTTGCTTTTTTGTACTCTTCTACAGAATAGAAAGGATTTTTCTATCAGATAGGACTTAGTAGCTTTTGGTTCTGTCATTTATTTATGTTTTATTTGAGAAGGTAAGTGATTATACATATCTTTGGCATTATTTTCTATGCATTTTCAATTTAAAGTACCTCTTAATCTATTTCTGAAATAGCTGTTTTCTATCCTAGTATTGTGATACAGACCACTGGGACTAACAGTTGCAAAACAAAAGAGCTGCTGATATTTTACAAGTATAAAGCATTAAGATTTCTCCACCAAAATTCTGGTATTCCATTTACACAACTTTTTCTACCTGCTCTGCAAACAAACTATTCTTACAAAAGATTATACTTTTATGTACATCATGCTAATTAACATAAACATTAGGATAAATGGTCTTATTATGTGCTTCCTTGTAAGTAGAATGGAGTATGATGATACACTAGACTTAAGCGATAATAAAATCTTTTACGAGTAGATCACTATATGATGCATTTGAATTTTTACTCTTTGCATGGTCAGAGTAAAATAAATGATATGAAAGGAATGACAACTTTAAATACTTTAAAAACTGAAACCAACAAACAAAAAATATCTCAGAAATGGTTAACTCAAAATAAAAGTATATCATATAACAAAATATACATTTTTTGTCCACTAAGTTTTTGTCTATCTCATAGTTTACCAATTATACAAACGTAATTCAGAATGAAGAGGTCTTCAGAGGCTATTTCCAGCTAATTCAAGATATACATTCATTTGTCATGAAAATATCAACATATGGTATTTTACTCAAAATTGTTAGAGCCATTTTTGAGAAAATCAACATTTTCGAACAATTTTCCATGTTAAGGTAGTTTGGGGGGGGGAAGTTTTTCTTGAAAACTTTCATATACAGCCTCATTGAAGTTATGCTGTTCACACATGCACCTACACATCAACATCATTTTAATGTTATTTGGAGGACCTCAAAACATATATTTCTGGATAAATCTTAACACAAAATGTTTGGGTGGAATGCCATACCTTCCTCTACCTATCTCTACCTGCACAATTCCATATATGTAGATAAAGTAAAAGTAACTCTGCAATGGAGTTTTCAAAGTGAAGAATTTTTGCTAATGAAATGGTAGACTCGATAGCAAAGGGCACAATGATTCACCAACTAACAAATCTGTGCTTATCATTCCACTCATCAAAATGAATAATTCAGAGCAATTAATATAGGAGTGTAAATAAACAATAGAGTACAATGATGAGGGAAAATAATTTAATTCCAGGATACCCTCATTTGAAAGCTGTTGCTTTTTCAGACAGCATACAAGGCAAGGTTGTTTGCCTATAATTTACATAAATTAGATATCTTCCTCATTCCAAATTATGTACTTTGTACAAGAATGGAAAAAATGATTCAGTCTCTCTGAGAGCAGAATTTAATCTATCTAAACTTTGATTTTAACCAAAGATCACACAAGTCCATCTCCTTGTAACAAAAATAAATCCATGGTATTCCTATTATCTGTCTAGTGCAAAAATAAGAGGTATCTTAAAATGCCCTTGCTCTATTTGTTCCCTGATAATGAAAAAGGAGTGATGTGGTAGGTTAATTCACATCCCCTCTTTTTTTCAAAAGCCAATTAAACATTAGAGCACAAGCATATACACATTCCTACTTTAACATATAATTTCCTTAACATTATGTTATAAAATGCCATTAGTTATGCAGGTTTACACTTTGCAATAATGCTTCCAACTACTCCCAATAAGACTTAATAGCTTTGCATTCTTTTTGAATGTTTACATGTTTATGCTTAATTTCATACATAAGCTAAATGTGTTATCTATTGCTCTTTTACTCAATGACTCTATTCTTATCCTACAATAATTACTACAGTTAAACACTAAACTTTATCGCAGGAAACTTTTTTCTACTGGTTACCATTTTGAGTTAAATGCTAAATGATTAGGTTTACCCTTACCAAATGCTGCAAGCTTTCCTTTCCTAGACCATACATTCTCCTGACTGCTATTATGTTCCACTTTTGGCTGTGCTCTATAATCCAGTACGCTCACAGTAAGAAATGGTACTGTAGCCTTACCACAGAATTGACATCTGTTGATAAAAATAATTGTTGAAATTACCACCTTTCAAAAAGTCCAGTTGTGCAAAGGGAGGAAGAGGGAGGGAAGGAGAAAGAAGGAAACAAAGAAAAGGTTGTAGCACAGCAACAAATTCTTAATTTGTTATTTTAATTTAAACCTTATATACAAAACTCTGGTATTACTAAAAGATGGCCTAGCTTATTTGGCCAGTTACTGTTCAGCAAAACGTTAGAAGGCTAACAATAACTATTATTATTGGCACCACTGAATCAGCTTAGAAACATTTAATGAGAAGCAGTATTGGCTCTGCAAATAAATGAATTTATTTGTAATTTTTTTAGAAGCTTAATACAAAATTTTAAAATATTTTACACTAACTTAATATCTGTAAAAATGTTCTAGTTCTCTATATCCTTTGTGCTACTCAATTTGCTTGGCTTCCTGGCCTCACCATGCAAGTAGAACAATATAAGTTTTTCTACTAAAGTAATAAAAGCTTCACTAATTAAATAATTAAACTAAAAGCTTCTGAACAATGGAGCGAAACAGGGATACAAATAGCTAAAACAAAATGGTGGGTTAAAGGTCTTATGGGATAAAAATTAAAAAAAAAACATTTTAAAAATCATACCTACCACTCCATTATCATCTGTAAGAGAAATAAAACAACTTAAATGCACAGGGGAAAAAGCACTTTTGGTAAAAGCTTAAGAAGCCTTGTCTGTTGCTCTATCATCATCCAGCAAAACCCCTGCTAGACCAGCTAAAATTTGCATAAATGAGGAAATGTGTATTAGAGCAGTACACTCTAGTAGCACATGTGACAGGCAGACAACGCTGATCCAAGAGCAGATAGATAGGAGCTGGTTCCTTCTTAAAAAGGTAACTACGTGTAAAAATATATTGACCAATCCAAAAGCGAGCCAATATCACCTCCTCCCTCAAAAGATCGGATATTCCAAAGATAAGTCTGAAACAGCCTTTTAGTTAATAGCAGTAAAGAATGATTACAATTAAATTCTTACTTCGTGTTAAGATTAGAATCTTCTGGAGCCCAACCAGCTAATATTTCTTCATCATGAAGTACAGATGAGCAGTTATGGCACTTGGAGCATGTTGTCATAAGTAATTCCAGGGCAACTGGGGCTGAAGGGTCTCTGTAAAATATACACAATAAAGTGAGTATGAAGGACAAAATTGGAAACATTTAATTTTCAATCTGTTATCTAATAACTCTGTAATATCAATTCCATTTTCTAGCCAGATGAAATGTTTGATGTAAAAGCCATATGTCCCAACACAGGTAATTTTCAAGATTGAAACAATTTTCTCATTCATTTCATAAATATTGAAATCTAAAATTGTTACTTTCTTTACATAATAGGTAGAGAAGATAAAAAAAATTGATAGTGAGATTTCACCAGAAAACATATTTGGAGGCCCTTTGAATTTAAAAAAAAAAAAAAAAAAAAAAAAAAAAAAAAAAAAAAAAAAAAAAAAAAAAATGTGTGCACATGCATCCCTGCCCTTCTTCATTGATGAGCCTTTGGAAGTCAATGTGAACATTTATAATAACATGGATAAATTCTGTTGATTGATTGCTGCTGGAAGCTGTGAATGAGCCTATGATGGTTTCCTGTAATTCTAGTCATTTGTTTTGAAGTGTGTTACTCTTTCTTTCATGCAGTGATGTTGGCTGAGATGCTGTCAATGACACTCAATTCATGTCTCCATTAGTTTAAGTTGTTTGGGGTGTAATTTGTTTTACTACCTCTTCATAGGAGTTAAAATATTAATAACAATATGATGAACACAGGAGGGAACTCCAAGAAAGATGAGTAGTTTGTTGATAGCAATTTATAAATGCTGTGCAGTTGAATTGGAGAATCCACTCACAGGAAGCAATGAACAAACATTCCTGGTGTAAAGCTCCCAATTAAAATATGGTTCAAAGATTGGAAATACCATGAAACAAGATACAAAATGCGAAGAAAAAAAAAAAAAGTAATGGGAATTTTTGTTTTTCTTAAATAATATTTATTTATTAACATTGACCTTGTCCCCTTCAAATATAATACACTAGTGCCAGCACTTTTTCCAATCTTGGAAGCACCTTTGGAGCTCAGTTTTCATTATGATGTTCAGCTTCTTCACTGTTTTTATTTCATCAATGGTGGCAAAACACTTTCTTTCATGGTTCTCTTCAGCCCTAGGAATAGAAAGAAGTCACAGGGGGGCCTGTCCAACAAATACAGTAGCTGAGGCAACATAACAGTTTTGTTTTTTGCCAAAAAAATCATGAACTAGCATTGAAATGTGAGAGGGAGCATTATGCGGTGCAATTTCCTAGAGTGGATTTGGCACATTTCTGGTCATTTTCTTTGGATTGCTTCATGCAAATAGCGCATAGCTTCCAGGTAGTATTCCTTATTGACCATAGAATTTTAAGACAGGAACTCATGATGATCTTATCATAATCAAAGAAAACAGTATAATCGAACTTGTCACATTTTTTTTTTGGTCTTGGCTCTTCAAGCAGTTTCTATTGGGATGATTGGGCCTTAGCTTTGACATCATATCCATATACCAACATTTCATCACCTGTAATAGACCATCTCTAGAAATTATGGAACAATGTTGACTTCATTCAGCAATTCCTGAGCAATGTCTATGCAGCATCATTTTTGGTCGAAATTCAATAATTTCAGAACAAACTTTGTTGCTACAGATCACAACATCCAAAAAAATTGCTTGGCATTAACCAAAGGATATGCCAACATCACCAGCAACCTCTCTGATGGTGATTTGATGATTTTCCACAACCATTTTCTTTACTTTCTCCTCATTGTCATTAGTAATATGTGTTAGGGCACCCAGGGCAGTCATATTCTTCAAGGTCTTCTCAACCCTCTTTGAAATGCTTATACCACTCATAAACTCTTGTCTTACTCATATTCATTATTTTTCAAGCAAAATTTAATGCAGATTCTTTGATCCATCTTTTTGGAAAGTAACATTTTGCTGAGCACTCAAAAACATGTATAACATGTTAGCAATAAACTAAATATTCAAAACAGCTCAAAATACAAACATACATCAGGAACATATGCACCAACAATCTCTTTGCTAAAGTGAAAGAACCACCGCAAGGGATTCGGTAGAAACCAGAGATTACATTTTCCATGCTATAGGGCGGTCAATATGGGCTATCAAATGATAAAACCCACCTTCTGAACATTTGGCAAAAGGTCATAAATAACGGGGTGATTATATTGAAGGTGTGTAACTATAAATACCTCTGTCAATAAAGTAATTTCAGAGAAAAAAATAGTTCTCATTACTTTTTATCCAGTCCTTGTATATTTGTACTTTACCTCCATAGTAACATACTACATGATAATACCCTCCTACATTTATTTCTGTATTAATTTACTGTGCAAGTATTTGAAAAGAGTAAACTATTTTGGAAAAAGTTTACCCATATGGAAGTCAATGAGTGTTGACTTTACCATAGAAGAACATTTACTCTGGATTGGTGCCAGTCAACCCTTCTCTTTGCAGTAACCTTCTCTGAATATGTTGTAAAAAAATGTTTGCCATAGAGTATTTTCCTTTCATAAAGCTTGCTGTTATCACTTTGAGTAGAACTCTACTAACGGATGGCATTAAACTTGTGCTTTGATAATTATTTATTTCTTTTCGCTTTCCTTTTTATGGATGGCTGAAATATTCTTTAGGAACACTACACCCCCCTCCAAATCTCATTAAAAGGCTTGGTTACTATCCTAATCATGTTTGTTTTCTAGATTTCCATAACTCCATAGGAATACTGCCAATCCTGTTGCTTTACCATTCTATGATGTTTGTAACATAAATTGTACTTCATCCTCTCTGATTGGTTCATCTTCTTTATCAATCTTTAATTTTCACATAGGTGTTTACTGGCAATTATATGTCAAAGTAATAGTTCATTCTAAGAATTGTATAGTCTCAAATGTATCACTGTACATTGTGAAATTGTTGTTAAATGATAAGTGCTCACATTGAAATATTAAAAAGGCAAATCAAAATGTATTCTGCAATTCACATGAAGGTCCCCTCAAGCAAAATGTCTGGTTATGCCAATAGATAGACAGTATACTGCTTATAGTATAACAAGATAGCGGATACAGTATAATGAAACATCCAAACGGAGAAAGTTAATATACACAAGGGTAGTTAGAACAATAACGCATCTAAAACATATTAATTCATACAACATACCTGATTGCTGCATCTCGAGGATAAAGTGTCTCTGAGAAGTGCTGTAATTGTGACCACATGGCTGAACCTGCACAGAGATTATTTTAAAAAAATGTGTCATTAAAACCTTCATTAATCTAAAAAGCATTTACTATATTATTTCTATGCCAAATTTATTTACTTATTTTGCAGATATATTAGTATTAAATTGCCTAACACAATCTTAATTCAGCTTATTATGACATAACCTCGTAAAACCTTTTTTTTTCCTTTCTTTTCTTTTTGCCCCTTCTTTGTCTCTGAAAAAATGTATGAGCTGTGTGTACATATGTACAAAACACTGGGAATCCATTAAAATCAATGTTATTTTAATAGCTTTTACGCACAACATGAATAATACTTTTGTTTAAAAATAACCAAAGTATTATTAGTGATTTATCAGTGATAAGTAGCATAAGAAGCTGGTAAAAGCATATACCATAAAATACCATTTTTATTACATTTCAAGATGCTCTCAAATGCAAGATGGCCCCAATTTTTCAGAACTTAATTTTGGAATTTAGCATATCATCTACATATGTATAAAAAGAAAACATGTTTAAAAGACATATAAAAAGATGAATTTCTAAATGTAATTTATAGGTTTGCCATACACTTTGAACATACCAATGGACACTTAGACTGATTGAAGTGCATTAAATTTTTATTTTATTTATTTTTTTTTAAATTTATATTTTACTGAATTATAATTTGCACAGAAATTGACATTTTGGAGAGGGGGAGTTCAGAAATGTACGGTATGGGTGTGATGGTGCATGACAGTGGTGGTGGCAGCAGTGAAACTGTAAAACGATGATAATCGATATGATTTTGTATTTAGACAAAATTTAATGTTTTTATTGAATTTGCACAGAAATTTATATTGTGAGCAGCAGAAATGAAGAATGGACGTATGGCATGTGTGTGATGACACGCGACTATGATAGCAGTGTCAGCGGCGGGAGAGTAGCTTAACGACGATTATGGATGCTATTTTCTATTAAGACAACATTCTTAGAAGCCCTCTAATTTTAGCCTCAGAGAGTACGAGTAATCTTTTTTCCAAGAATGCTCATAGGCCCATTAACAGCTAATTTTTGGCGTCTAATGGAATGCATAGAATCTGCTGCATACATCTATTAATCTAATGTCATATCCTTGGTGGTAATCTATAACATTACCCCCACGCATCGCCACTGCCGTTCCCACAAAGTTTGTAACTTACTTTTTCCCCTATATGGTATTTGTAAAGTATATATTGCGAATGCAAGGCGACCCTCACTTCTGAGCATTAATATTTTGGAAAAAAACATTGTCTTATATTCAGATAAACCAGTATATAGGCGTAATTTGAGTTTTCAAAAAATGTCTATAATTGCAAAGCAGATATTGAAATTTCCAACCAATCTAAATCAAACTAACAAATCATTAAACAAAATTGCATAAAATTTTACAAAATTTAAACAGAAATAGCCATAAATGGAGAGTGTGTGTGTGTGTGTGTGTGTGTGTGTGTGTGTGTGTGTGTGTGTGTGTGTGTGTGTGTGTGTGTGTGTGTGTGTGTGTGTGTGTGTGTGTGTGTGTGTGTGTGTGTGTGTGTGTGTGTGTGTGTGTGTGTGTGTGTGTGTGTGTGTGTGTGTGTGTGTGTGTGTGTGTGTGTGTGTGTGTGTGTGTGTGTGTGTGTGTGTGTGTGTGTGTGTGTGTGTGTGTGTGTGTGTGTGTGTGTGTGTGTGTGTGTGTGTGTGTGTGTGTGTGTGTGTGTGTGTGTGTGTGTGTGTGTGTGTGTGTGTGTGTGTGTGTGTGTGTGTGTGTGTGTGTGTGTGTGTGTGTGTGTGTGTGTGTGTGTGTGTGTGTGTGTGTGTGTGTGTGTGTGTGTGTGTGTGTGTGTGTGTGTGTGTGTGTGTGTGTGTGTGTGTGTGTGTGTGTGTGTGTGTGTGTGTGTGTGTGTGTGTGTGTGTGTGTGTGTGTGTGTGTGTGTGTGTGTGTGTGTGTGTGTGTGTGTGTGTGTGTGTGTGTGTGTGTGTGTGTGTGTGTGTGTGTGTGTGTGTGTGTGTGTGTGTGTGTGTGTGTGTGTGTGTGTGTGTGTGTGTGTGTGTGTGTGTGTGTGTGTGTGTGTGTGTGTGTGTGTGTGTGTGTGTGTGTGTGTGTGTGTGTGTGTGTGTGTGTGTGTGTGTGTGTGTGTGTGTGTGTGTGTGTGTGTGTGTGTGTGTGTGTGTGTGTGTGTGTGTGTGTGTGTGTGTGTGTGTGTGTGTGTGTGTGTGTGTGTGTGTGTGTGTGTGTGTGTGTGTGTGTGTGTGTGTGTGTGTGTGTGTGTGTGTGTGTGTGTGTGTGTGTGTGTGTGTGTGTGTGTGTGTGTGTGTGTGTGTGTGTGTGTGTGTGTGTGTGTGTGTGTGTGTGTGTGTGTGTGTGTGTGTGTGTGTGTGTGTGTGTGTGTGTGTGTGTGTGTGTGTGTGTGTGTGTGTGTGTGTGTGTGTGTGTGTGTGTGTGTGTGTGTGTGTGTGTGTGTGTGTGTGTGTGTGTGTGTGTGTGTGTGTGTGTGTGTGTGTGTGTGTGTGTGTGTGTGTGTGTGTGTGTGTGTGTGTGTGTGTGTGTGTGTGTGTGTGTGTGTGTGTGTGTGTGTGTGTGTGTGTGTGTGTGTGTGTGTGTGTGTGTGTGTGTGTGTGTGTGTGTGTGTGTGTGTGTGTGTGTGTGTGTGTGTGTGTGTGTGTGTGTGTGTGTGTGTGTGTGTGTGTGTGTGTGTGTGTGTGTGTGTGTGTGTGTGTGTGTGTGTGTGTGTGTGTGTGTGTGTGTGTGTGTGTGTGTGTGTGTGTGTGTGTGTGTGTGTGTGTGTGTGTGTGTGTGTGTGTGTGTGTGTGTGTGTGTGTGTGTGTGTGTGTGTGTGTGTGTGTGTGTGTGTGTGTGTGTGTGTGTGTGTGTGTGTGTGTGTGTGTGTGTGTGTGTGTGTGTGTGTGTGTGTGTGTGTGTGTGTGTGTGTGTGTGTGTGTGTGTGTGTGTGTGTGTGTGTGTGTGTGTGTGTGTGTGTGTGTGTGTGTGTGTGTGTGTGTGTGTGTGTGTGTGTGTGTGTGTGTGTGTGTGTGTGTGTGTGTGTGTGTGTGTGTGTGTGTGTGTGTGTGTGTGTGTGTGTGTGTGTGTGTGTGTGTGTGTGTGTGTGTGTGTGTGTGTGTGTGTGTGTGTGTGTGTGTGTGTGTGTGTGTGTGTGTGTGTGTGTGTGTGTGTGTGTGTGTGTGTGTGTGTGTGTGTGTGTGTGTGTGTGTGTGTGTGTGTGTGTGTGTGTGTGTGTGTGTGTGTGTGTGTGTGTGTGTGTGTGTGTGTGTGTGTGTGTGAAGCATTGTACATGATAAGAGTAACTAGAAACATCTTAAAATTAGAATCCATACAAATTATATATTTTTCCTACTTTGACTCAGTTTTAACTTATGGTTTTAGTATTTCAATATTTAAATTGCAAAAGTGAACAATCTGATTAATGTAGACATACAAATTGTAATAATCTACACAAGCTTATGTTTTACCACTATTATGCTTTATATATTAGTTTACACCCACCAAAACCTAAATTCCTTCAAAATAAATTCTGAATGGAGTTTAACAATTTTATATTTTCTTTATTATATCTTAAACCCCTTAATTTTTAAAAATAAATTTAAGAAACTAAATCAGACATTACCAGAGTATGCTTTTATCATCATCATCATCTTTATGATTAAAATAAATGTGCTAGATTACAAAGAAAACTTGGTTACGAATATGGCAGGATAACACCCTGGGCTGAAGTATAGCCATATTCCTTGTATAAATAAAAAATGTTATTATTTTCAACTGGAAGTTGACCAATTTTTTTAAAGCATTACTGTTTTTATAATATAGACAAGACAGACAATGTTTCTTTTAGAGCAAATGTAAAAAAATAAGGATTAAATTAATATAATTTTTAATTTGTATATCAGAGCCACCCATTCTTTAGACTGGACTGTAATGTTTACAACATTCTACCAGTGTTGCACTGTCCTTTGTTAATCAAAAGTTCCTTACCTGATGCAGTTGGAACATTAAGAACATACAAGCTATGTGTTGCAGAGAAAGTATTTTCAGGCAATGATGCTCTAAGACTTATAAAGCGGTTTAAACCAAAGCCAGTGCTTTAAGAAATGCAAATAAGCTTTTAGGGATATTATTCTTTTCCTTGCTAACACTTTCAATTGTTTTGCAAAACTTAGAAGCAGCCATACAACCCTTTGAAAATGAGGAAAGTGGTGGCTGGCCTTCCACAGAAGCACCAAAATCAACAAAAAATGGTGAGAACTATGTTGTGGAAAAAATGGTGAGAGAAGACTCCATGTCAGCACCAGGACATAAGTCATAACTCATAGAGGCCCAAAAGGACATTTGAATAAAATGGTGCTAAGAAATCAGAGATTCAATAATGGTAGCTCTCACCACAATCTGAGATCATATCATGGCTTATTGTATGATGCAGAAACGAAAGGTGAGTCTTCAAAGTGGACCTTCCCTGATAACATCTGATTGTCAAGGTCAAAAGTGCAAAGAAAGGTGGAAATGTTTGGGCAACTTGGGAACAAATGCTTAAGTGGAGAATCAAAAGAAAGGTCATTGGACAATGGTACACTTTAATTACCATTGTTCTAAATTATTTATTTCTAAAAATTGCAGGAAAAGCAATCTAGAACTGAACTGAGGGGCATCTTCTTGTATTATTATCAGAGCATCTGCCCATAATGCCCATGTGGCACTGGAGTTTCTTCAGGCGACTCTTATTCAACTGCTGACTCACCCTTCCTACAGCCCCAACCTAGCATCTGAAATGTCTTGGTGTTTTCTACAGTGAAGAAATCAACTGCAGGAAGGCAGTTCTCATCACCTGAAATTCTGTAGCAATAGACAAAAAGATCTGATATGTTCCATTCACATGACTTTCTCTATATCACCGCAACAAATTATTCTATTTACTTCATCTAATGGAACAAAAATTAGCAGAAATACTCTTATTAATTGCTTCCTAGTTAGTAGAAGCGAAATAAGGGGATACTATAGGTTAAGGTGATAGTCAAAAGCTGGTTGCTCTGCGACTGGAAGTTCCTTTGTTTGTATGGATACGAGTTCACAAAGTCCTGTTTGAGAAAACTATAAGTTTTTATAGCTGAAACCAAAAACAAGGAATATCTCAAAAACAATCAACTCCACGAAAAAAATGTATATAACACAAATTGTGTGTTTTAAGGTGCTCTACATTTGTTGTGCGGTAAGTTATTGTCCAGTGTGTATAAGTTTAAGTGTGTAAGTTTTTAGTAGTTATGCAAAATCTCGTAAAATTGGCCCAGAATAAAGTAGTCTTCAGAGGCTATTTCCAGAAAATTTAAAATAAACATTTTATTTGTCAGGTAAATATCTTTAATATATGATATTTTAATCAAAATTGTTAGAGCCACATTTTAGAAAATAAAAATTTTCGAAAAAAGTTCCATGTAAAGGGGATTTTTCTCAAAATCTTCGTGTCACATCCCTGGAAGATACTAAACTTAAATACCAAGTTTGGTATTTTACAGACTTTTTGTTTTTGAGTTATCGTGTTCACAGACACGCAGACACACACACACACACACAGACTTTTTTCTGAAAATACTTTTTTTGGATACAGGGGACCCTAAAACATGCATTCTGGGTGAAATCTCGGTATCAATTTTTTTGGTTGAGTGCAATACCTTCTCTATACACTATGTGCCTAGCACATATAGAGAAAGTAAAAAGAGGTCGGAGCATTAGATAAGAACTAGCACCAGTGCTTTGATTCATGGTTCAAAAGGATGCAAAGAAGTATAGAAGCTTATGGAGAGTCCTTTGAGAAGATTGATAATAAGTTTTGAATTAAATTTTTTTGGAGGACCCATGTCTAAAAACATTCTGGGTTACCCTCATTTTATAAAATACTCTTATATTTATTGTAAATATTGTTACATAGCTCAAAAGTGAAAATCATGCATTGATAATTCTATATCATGTATCCATGACCCACAGATGCAATAAATGTTATTTGAATTGGACATAATATTGTTGGCCTGCAACTTGTCAAGCAGTCTTGTATACTAACATAATGAAAAGAAACCTGGAAGCATGACTGAAGAAACACTTTAAGGTCCATAAAATACAGAGCTTAATAAGTCAGCAGTTGCAATCTATAATCTAAACCAATGTTACTGAAATCCAAATTGTTCAGATCCATTGGGAGACTGATGGAACATTCAATGTGAGAAAATGTCTTTATCCAGAGAACTGGGTAATGAAGTTTTCTCCTGTGAGTACAATGCACAAAACAGCTGACTCAAACATATAATTTGAATGCTTCTAATTTCACATTTCATGATAGCTTGCACCAAAATTGAGTTTTTTATGAATGCTCTTTGACTGCTGTGGTTCTCAGCATTCCATTCTATACTGGGCATGAAAGATTACTTAATTTTGTTCAGAGGCCTCTTTATCAGGCTTGAAGTTCTTTTATGTGCTGTAAATCTATGTCACAGGACCAAAGGTTTTAGTTCCCTTCCAAAGGAAGCCATACTAAGAATTTTTATACCCAAAAGAATCCATTACCCTCTGCTGGGTTTGAAATTGGACCCTGGGAATCAGAGGCTAGCATGTTACCCCTAGACCACAGAGGACAACAACATGCACTATGTTGGAATAAACTATTTCAAAAGTATTATTTACTTTAGTAGTCGAGACTATGAAAGTCAATTACTGTAGAATAATTTAATCCCAAAATAATGTCAAGGAGTTAAACTTTGATTTACTCTTAATTACCACAATGAAAGTAATTGATTATTAATGACGACTTCATCGGATACCAACCAAGTTAAATTGGAGTCCTAAAAATCCAAGCTTCACAGAGTTAAGATGATTGAAAGCTTGAAATTTTATGACTCCAATTTAACTTGGTTGGTATCCCATGAAGTCATCATTAATGATCAACACTATGAAAACTTCAAATTTTTAGTGGTGTAAAGATGCTGAGAAAAAGAGAATTGCCTGAAAAGTATGATGAATGAGTTTAATGTTTTGAATGATGGAAAATGTACTAAGAACGGCTTAAAATTCTTTGGAAGCAATGTTCTCAATCATAGTGTAATGCAGTGTGCCAGTCTGAGCAACTAATGAAGGGATCACTGCCTTGCCCCATCTGACAATAGAGCAAACGGGCACAATAGCCAAGTAAACAAAGGCCTTTGTGTGTTTCCCTGCAAGAGCTCTCGAATACTCTTTACCCCCAAGCCGAGACCATTCTTCTTCTAGATTAATCTCTTTCTAATGACCGAAATGTAAAGCTCTTGTAATTTCAAGACTGGAACCTTTGGAAGGCAGTGCAGACTATGTAAGGGGAAATAAGTGCCGGAGAAGCGAAGTCAACTGAAGTGAAGTCACTCTAGTGAGTGAAGCTTTCTAAGATAGTGATGTGAACGCAGTATCTTAGTATCTGTGTACCAAAAGTGTAAGTGTAAGTGCTGTATTATGTGCTTTAGTGACTAATATAGTGAATTTAACAGAAACTGGTGCTCTCAATTGTTACATTGATGTCAGGAGTGAGATTTAAAAAAAAAAAAGAAGCAAAATGGAGGAAATGCTTCAGAGGTTATTGGCTGGCATGGAAGAAATGAGGGGCAAAATGAAGAATGAAACTAATGCGTTCAAGTCATTGTCTTAGCAAATGTCACTCACTAGATTGACTTTTAACTCACTTCACTATACTATAGTTCAGTTTAGTTCACTTCACTTCAGTTGACTTTACTTCAACTTCTTTGCTTCTCTGCACATGTCTCCTTACATAGTCTATACTGGTCTCTGAAGGTTTCAGTCTTAGAAATTACGAGAACATTATGATTAGTCTGGAAGAATATTCTCGGGCTGGGGACAAAGAATGTTCAAAAGATCTTGCAGGGAAATACATCATGTCTGCTCTATTGTCAGACCGGTCAAAGCAGCAATCTCTACAGGGTTGCCCAGGCCAGCAAGCCACTGTTAAAATATTAATTACATCACAGATCAGTTGCAATTTCCAATTTCCCTTTCCAATTTTAGAAAAGTTCATCATTTTCACCAGATGGGCACAAAATAGGAACATGTGTGCAGTCAATTGCACTCATGTTGTAGAGGAAACTTGCAAAAGTAAAGAATTGACTTTTATTTTCTTAACACCAAATCATTTGTCATATTTATGAACCTTGCTCTTAGCTCACAACATGAAGAATGAATATGATCAGCAGTTGTGCAGTGAAGTTCATAAGATCGCCTGCAAGTACCTGAAATGTTCCAGTACAAAACAACTTACATGGTGCATAATTCAGGTTTGAAAGATACTGCTGACATTATGCCTGAGATTTGTTGCAAAAGGCTACACAAAACAAAAATTAAGCATTAACTTAATATATGTTGTCAGCAATATCCATCACATGAGGGTTTTAATCAGCTGGGCTAATATGGAGGTCTGTGAAGTGACAATCAAGAAAAAGTTATGTGCATTACAAAATGAATAAAACTAGCTCACACAAAGACCTCGCCTGCAAATCACAACTTGTTTTTCTGAGAATTTCAAATCTCAGTGATTCTGGACCCATGATATTATACAGAAATGCAATTAGTGAGAAAACAAATTGCTATGGCAAATCTGATGCGAGATGACCTTTGATTGGCTAGTCTCTTATATTTGACATAGGCAAACTAAAAAACTTGATCTTCCAAGTTTCTAATAAATTTACATTTAATTAAATATTTATTTTATATTCTGTTGCATAATTGTGCACTACTGCAGTGTCATTGTCTTTCCTGTATTATATACACTATTGCATTACCATAGTTTTCTTTGCCAATATAATCTAAGTTGCATCATTTTCTTCGTTAAGATCATCAATGTGATCCACGAACATATAAAAATACCTCCCTACGAGTAAATTATATTACTAGAGCTCAATCAAGATTTGGGCTACTCCACCCATATAGTAACATAAATATGTCTCTCCATCATTTAAAGGTTAGAATTTACTCTTGTGACTTCATTGGAATATCTGTCAATTGAACTAAAATACCATTATCACATTTGTAAGAAGATATTTTTAAATGTTTGTGGCTTATTTAGATTACATTATCTTAATAAAAAGAAAATGCGACAGTGCATATAGTATGGGAGAGGCGAGTTGAATGCAATAGTAAATATAATATGGGACAGGCAAGATTTATACACTTATAATTGTTAAACAGGTAGCACATATAAAGCTGGGTAGAGTGGTAAATAAGGAAAAGATTAAGGAAAGGGCATTGAAATTTTGACATAGAACATTGACCTTGGAAGGAAAGAATTTGTTAAAATAATGTTTAGTATATCAAGAGAAAAGTCAGCCCACCTAGATAGTGTGGTGAAAGCATGTCTGCCTCACATTCAAAAGGTCAGGAGTTCGATACTTGCTTAAGATGAGTTGCCCGGATAAGGTTTTTGGAGTTTTCCTTTAACCTAAGAAGATGAATGTTGAGTAACTTTAAGTTCTATGGACCCGTGACCATTTGAGCATCATTTCACTAATTTCATTCATTGTCCAGTATGACCAACCAGGCTATAGAATGTTGAGAGAGAGGGAGGGAGGGAAGGAGACAGAGAGAGAGAGAGAGAGAGAGAGAGAGAGAGAGAGAGAGAGAGAGAGAGAAAAAAAAAAGTTTAAATAACAAGGAATGGATAGACTGTCTCAGAAATAATTTGGAAAGTAGCGGGTTAGGGGAGATGTGGAGAAGAAGAGAAAATAATGTGAATAATTACAAGCAATTAAATAGGTCAGGAATATATCAAGTTAAATACACAAATTGTGAAAATTCTACATAGGACAAACCAAAAGAAGTTTAAAAATCAGATCCAAAGAGCACTTTAGAAACCTAAAATTGAAACAAGAAGATACATCGGCAGTAGCATTTCACTTCTGAAAAGAAAACCACAATCTAGAGCCAAATCCAAAATTGCTAAAAACCATGTCAGGCCACAATGAACTCACAATCTGGGAAAATATCCTCATATGGAAAAATAAAGATCCACCTTATAAACTTTGAAATCCCGCCAGTAGACAGCTTTGTTAAGAAGTTCATCATTTCACCACCAGAGAAGAGAGCACAAGCAAATGCAGCCAGCAACGGCAGTTAGACCCGTGAGGTTGAAAATGAAAGCATAGGCTTTCGAAACTAGTCCCTCATAATAAAAATGTAAGTGACGTAGTGTTAAAAAACCAACTCAACAAATTAATACCACATATAATTTGACTGTCACTGTTACTAAATTCCTCCAAACATCAATTGTGAATAAATATGCCTGCAAATGATTGCAATTATTAAGAAAATAAAAGGCAATTCTTCAGTTTCACAAGTTTCCACACGTGGGTTCAAATGACTGCACACATGTTCCCTATTTTGTACTCATCTGGTGAAAATGGAGAGCCTTTCAAAAATAGAAAAGGGTATTATCCATCACGATGCAACTGACCTGCAATGCAAATATGTAGATTAGGAACACTGTCCCAAAAAAATTTTAAGTTGCTCTTAGTATGTTTCCCATTCCTCGAAGCATTAAATTCATTCATCATGATTTTTCAGGGTTTTTTTTTTTTTTTTAAATACATCTTTATGTAATATTTTTGCACTCATTATTATTTAGAGGGATTTTCACTATCTATCAACAAACATTTATCCCTTTATCTTTTCCACACTTAACTTTATGATTGCTTCAAGTAAATTGCACAAACAAAACAATATTGCAGGAGTAAAAGGCTCACGCTTCCTTAGAGGTAACTAAAAGAATAAATTATAGTTGAGTTTTCTGATGTTAAAATGGAAATGATGTTAACTACTGTGGTTCTCAGCGTCCCATTCTATATTGGGCGTGAAAGACCGCTTAATTTTGCTCAGGCTTGAGGTTCTTTTACGTGCCGTAAATCTATGACACAGGACCAACGGCTTTACTTCCCTTCCGAAGGAAACCATACTAAGGATTTTTACACCCGAAAAAATCCATCGTCCTCTGCCGGGTTTGAACCCGCGACCTTGGATATATGAAGTCAGCATGGTAACCACTACACCATGGAGGGCGACTTTCTAATGTTACCTACAGAATAAATTGCTTTCATTATAACCTAATTCCATAATAGGACTTCTTTAGTAAATGTTACTTCCAAAGTAATTTATTACAACATGGTGTACACTGTCCTTAGTGTATAATGACTAATGGAAAGATAAGAGTATAGGTTCTAGTTATCATTTCAGTATTTCATCCATATTTTTGTAGAATCCTTTGTTTCCAGCAAGGCATAACAATACAGTCTCTATAGATATATTTACTTTTGCCAGAAATGATTTTGAATAACAACAAATTATACAGAAAGGGAAATAGAAATGAGAAAATATATAATTTAAGAGGACTCTCGGTAAGATAACAAAATGGCTGACCAAGATCAGAATGTATCAAACCTTTAATTGTATGTAGCTTCTTGTATTTTATATTTCTAATACATGTAATACTGACATGTTTACAATTCAAGAAGCAAACTTAACATTAGAACAACTAAAATATTATTAATTTCAAAATTTTAGTATGTACTTACTTCCTAATGAACGACAAGCAGTAGCATTCTAGTTGGAGTTCGAAAAAATCTTACTTCAGCTTTTAAAATCATTAGAGAAATGAATAATACAGATAAAATAGAAATAATTAAAAATAAATCTCACTTCCAAATTTATTCTCTTTATAATCCCCAAACAACACCCCAAATCTTGAAAATGTCATAATAAATTCAAATACAATCATAATTGGAGATTTCAAGACTATGGGGATATTACAAATCAAACAATTCTGGAAAGATCATAGAAGACCTACTAAATTCAACAACTACAAAAGTTATTTACCACAAAGAAGGTCCACCCACCTTTTCCACTATTCTGGTGCTGGCACCAACCCTGACTTCCTTTTAGTAACCTCTGATTTATGCTTATTAACTTCCAAACAAATCTTAGATCCAGATCCAAACAAAATCCAGGCTCAGGACACAGAACTATAATTACCACTATTCAACTTGAAAAGAAAAATGTAACTTTTATAAACCATAGCTTTAGATGGAACTTTAAAAATGCAAACTGGAAATATTTTACAAATGAATTAGAAACCAAATTTGAAACACCACTAAACAAAGATTTATGTGATACAATTTTGAAAATAGCAAAGAATACATACCAAGAGGATTTACTAAAACTATAAACCTTTTTGGAACTCATAACTAGACAAAATAAAAAAAGAAAGAGACCAGGCTAGAATCACAGCAGAAAAATCTAAAGACCCTAAATAAGGACAAAATTGGAGAAAATAAAGTGCTCAATTCAAAAAAGAAATTAACACCACCAAAAGAGAACATTTTAATAATTTTCTACAGCTCATGAACTCTGGAAAAGATGCACAAAAAGCATACAAATTCACACAAAACAAGACAATAAAAAATAACTTTTATTTATAATAATGAAACAATTACAGATGATGATGAAATAGCTAATAAATTTAATAAATACTATGCTAATTCTATAAATTGTCTGCAATAGCAAAAAAGAACAAAAAAATATTAAAGAAAAACATTAAAGAATACATAAAATGAACAACTGAACTTAAAGATAATATATTTAATCAGGAATTCAATATTAATCAACTGAACATTGTAATTAATAACTTCAAATTGAAAAAATCTCCAAGACCTGATAATATTCATACAGAATTTATCAAGCATCTGGGGAAAAAAAGCAAAATTAAGACTCCTAAATCTCTATAACTTGTCGTGGAATACAAAAGTATCAGATGAACGGAAGAAAAAAAAAATAATAAAAATAATAATAATAATAATAATAATACCTATTTTGAAATCAAACAAACCATTGGAAAGTTTTTCAAGTTATCGTCCAATAGCACTTACCAGCGCATTAGCAAGATTCATAGATTAAAGTATTCCCAACTGTTTAAATTGGTTTCTTAAAAAAAAACCAAAAAAAAAAAAAAAAAAAACAGCAACAACAACTTAATTTTCAACTAAATAAGCACATTTTGAAAACACCATTCAACAAATGAACAAATTTTAAATATTAGTCAAGACATTAAAAATGCATTAAATAAAAAAGAAGACACTCTAGCAATATTTATTGACTTTCAAGGAGCATATGATTGTATTTGGAGATACAAATTTGCCTGCGGTGCCATTGCAGTAAATACAGGCAATAAACACTACAAAAAAATGCAAAATGTTACATTTGATCAGTGAATTCATTATTCAACGCTTTATTGCTACCAAATATAATGATAAATTATTAAAATATCAAGACACCCCTTGGTGCATCTCAAGACAGTATCCTTAGTTCTACACTCTTTAATATTTATATCAATTCCAAAAATACAATCAAAAGTCTTAATGTTTGCAGATAATGTAGTCTTATGAAATTCTAAACCGAAAAATCAAAATCAACAGTTAATAAATATAGCACAACATTACAGAATTGGACATCTAATAATTTAATGAAAATGCATACACAGAAAATAAATTATCAACTAATTATACTAAGGAAGAAACCAATAAATATTTCCCTTCAACTAAAAAGAAAAGCTCTCACAGAAACACATAAAGCCAAATATTTAGGTATTGTTTTTGATACAAAATTAACATGGAAAAAACACATTGATAAAAAAAGTACATATATATAAACTGAGAAAAAATTACCATTATTAAAAAGACTGGCAGGCAAGAAATGGGGAAGCACTATACAAACTTTAAACACTTTTTACAAGATGTATATTAAACCAGCATTTAAATATTGTGAAGAGATATTAATAACTGCAAATATAGAAAAAGTTAATATTCGACAAAATCAAATTTTTCGCTAAGTAACTGGAGCTGTTAAAACTACCCCAATACTTACTCTACAACTTTTAACAAATAATCCAAGATTTAAACTTGACATTGGACAAGCAGCCATCTCACAATATGAAAAATTAATCAGACTACCTTATAATGATTGAGAAAAAAAGAAAACCACAAGTAAACCTAAAAACTCAACAAAGTTTCCTTACTAAAGTCAAAGAAATCAAACAAAGATTAAAACTTACTTACTTAAAAGAAAACATACAAACAAATATTAACCCATTAGAACTATTTGATGTTAAACACTATCTGCACTTAGCTGAAGAATTTACAAAATCTGAAACATGTTCATGTGTTCTGAAACAAATGACTCTAGAAGTAAAAATTTCTGATGCCCTACCAATGAATGGCTACATGTTTATACTGACAGTTCCAGCTTACCAAATAACAGGCGCAATATCCCTCTCTTCTCTTTCTACAAAAGATCATGTTTAAATACCACAAATTTTGATGAGAGGTTTTCAGCAATATTTCAGAGCTTACAAAACCTACTATATCATATAGTAAATAAATTTGAAAAATGTTATGGATATTATAGCTGCTTTAGAGTAGCTATAATATCCATAACATTTGATGTAACACCTAATAACCTAAATATTGCAGAATGCCGCAAAATCATAAAACAACTAATTAATTTAAATAAAAGATTAATACTTCAATGGATACCAGCACATTATGGAATACACAGTAATGAAACAGCTGATTTTCTAGACAAGAAAGGTAGTAAAATTATATCAAATTCATCTGATCCAAAAGAATCATTATATCAACATATAATAAAAAAATTAAAGAAGATAATGTATTACAAATAAAAGGAAAACCATGGGAAAATTTATATAACAACACGACCAGAATCACTACATTACCAAGAAAATTCTCTGCAGCAACTTTTAGATTCCTAACAGGCCATGACTGTTTCAATAAATATTTATTCAAGATTGGTATAGTGAAATCTCCTCTGTGTCCTTTCTGTACACTTAAAGATGATATAGATGGAAACCACCTACTCCACTGCCCAACTTGATAACATAAAATCAAACTACTGGAACGCAAGAGAGTGAATGGCTTCACTGCCAACTGCTCAACATTAGATACCAACCACATTTCTAAAACAACTGGTATTTAGCATGAAGTAATGCAAATGTTCTATAATATCCTTGATTTTTTCATTTTAATACCCTACCTGATTCCTCTAGGGGCTGAAGATTAGATGAGCTTCCCTTTCTACTTCCTTCTCCAAAGAATTCCAGAAGATTGCTACTAAAGTAATCCAGATGTTGATGCACAGCAAGAGGAGAAAACTCGCTGGATATTCGCCTACGTTCCTCTCTCTCTGTCCCACTGTTTCCAGTGCCACTATTTGCAACAACAGTACTTCCTGTATTCTCTACTGGATCTTCCTCTGTGAAAACTCCATCTCCATCACTTGGTCGACCATGTCTGTAAATGATATAAGAAAGTGTCTCAAAACATCCTTGTGCAATCAAAGTGCTATGACCTGGTGGAAAAACTGGAAAGCTAATTACTTTCCTTATAACACAGTGTGAATAAGATTTATTCAAACATTAATACTGGAAGAACACATCATGTGCTAAAGAGCATTTAAATACACAGTAATTTTAAATTAAGAATTTATTACCCTTCAAGCTGAAGGACAAACTTATTTTCAGCCAAGTTGTCGTGTCGTGTCATGTAGTGTCTCTCATGTGTGATCGTTCTGCCCACTTTGTTATCGTCTAATTTGTGTTCATTTGTGGCATATTTGGGTGTGGCACTCTCTATATACTTTCTTAGATGTGTCAGTTGAGTGATTACTGACAATATATAGGAATAAATATGAGTCCACCATACTCGATGACCTGTTTAGTATTCATGTACCTGTTTTGTAGAAGTAGATTCTCTCTCTCTGCCTCAGCGTAGCTGTCCGTAGGTTCGATGTTTGGTAAAGCAATTGATCTCAAGGTGGAAAACAGGAAAGAGTACTGGTGCGGATACTGGGTGATGAGTTAAGAACAGCATTGAACAAACCAGAAGGTCAAGATGGCCATGAAAGAAGCATGAGCAATCAGAATTGGCATCCAGACATGTATGGCAATTTCATTTGAATGTTGAAATTTATTTTTAAACAGTACAAGGTGCTTCCAAAAAGTAGAGAATAAAGAGAACAAAAACATCACTAAGTAAGAAATATTTATTGGAATAACTACATAGATTCACTGTCTACTTTTCATCATCGTCACCACCATTTTTGAGGCATTTATCATACTGGTGCACCATCAATTGTAAGCCCAAGTTATTGGAGTCTGCCGCCAATGACCGAAGCCACAAAGTCACTTCACTCTGCACCTCAGCTTCATTGTTTTCCTACCAAAAAACCCTTCATGAGACAGAAGAGATGAAAATAACTTGGGGCAAGGTCAGGCTCTAGGGTAGGTGGTCAAAGATTCTAATCAATATTATTTTGTATGGCATTGGCTATATGAGGTTTGCATTTCATGCAATAGCATAATGTCTCTTGTCAACATCCTGCGTCTCTAATTCTGGATTGCCCTATTCAGTTTATGCAATATCTGACAATATCAATCAGCATTTATGGTCTTCCCTTGCAGTAAAATTTGCTCACATCAATCCCAGAAGACAGTACACATGGTTTTTTTTTGACAAGATTGTCTACTTGAATTTAGTCTTCATCACAGGTGAACCACTATGCCTCCTACGTATTGATTGCTGCTTTGTCTCTGGTGTGGCATGCAACACCCATATTTTAACCCCAGTGACAATATTGTCGAGAAACTCGTCACCTTTCTCTGCGTACTGCTGTAAGAATGTCACCGCTGCACCCCAACATTTGGTTTTGTGTTCATCTGTCACTTGCCTAGACACCCATCTTGCACACACTTTGTGAAAACCAAGTCGCTGGAAGACAATTTCTTGCAAAAGTGAGCAGACATCTGGGAAAATTTACAAGTGTGTTCTGAAATTGTTCTGCACAATTGCTTGCTACAAACTTTCTAACACTTCTGGCATCACCAGGGATGGTCGGCCACCCAGTCTTCATCATGAATATTGGTTCGTCCTGTGAATTGCTTGCACAATCGTCTTACCATACTGTCGCACATAATGTTGTGCCCATACACCTGTCATAATTAGCGATGGATCTCCGTTGGAAATTACTTTTGTGTGTGCAAAATGCGGATGACTGCGCGCACCTCACAGTTGTCAGGAGACAATAGCAGAGCAGCCATTTTATCCTGTGTGCAGTAGCAACTGCCATCACTAGACAAACTTTACTGCATTATTCCAATATACTTCCTCTCTACTCCTGACTTGGTGGAGGACGATGGATCTGTATTGGGCATAAAAATTCTCAGCATGACTTCCTTCAGAAGGGGAGTAAAGCCGTTGGTCCCATGTCATAAATTTGCAACGTGTAAAAGAACTTCAAGCCTGATAAAGAGACCTCTGAGCAAAATTTAGTGGTCATTCATGCCCAGTATAGAATGGGATGCTGAAAAAACAAAGAGTGTCCATAAATAAAACTCCATTTCCATTTCTCTACTCCTGCACATGCACAGTCGCCCTCCATGGTGTAATGGTTACCATGCTAACTTCATATACCCAAGGTCGCGAGTTCAAACCCAGCGGAGGACGATGGATTTTTTCAGGTATAAAAATCCTTAGCATGGCTTATTTTGGAAGGGAAGTAAAGCTGTTGATCCCATGTTGTAGATTATCAGCACGTAAAAGAACCTTAAGCCTGATAGAGAGGCCTCTGAGCAAAATTAAGCGGTTTTTCTTCCCCAATTTAGAATGGAATGCTGAAAACCACAGCAGTTAAAGAGTGTCCATAAATAAAACTCCATTTCGTTTTTTTTTACTTTCTCCATACGCACTATGTACATAGTGTATAGAGAAAGTATTGCACTCCGCCAAAAAATTCGATACCGAGATTTCACCGGAAGTATATGTTTTAGGATCCCCAATATCCAAAAAAAGCATTTTTACAAAAAGGTCTCTGTGTGTGTGTGTGTGTGTGTGTGTGTGTGTCCGTGTGTCTGTGAACACGATAACTCAAAAACGAAAAGTAGGTAAAATACCAAACTTGGTAAGATTTTGAGAAAAATTCCCCCACCCCCAACTACCCTTTACATGGAACTTTTTTCAAAAATTTTGATTTTCTCAAAAATTGCTCTAACGATTTTGATTAAAATTTTGTATACTAAAGATATTTACCTGACAAATAAAATGTATATCTTGAATTTTCTGGGAATAGCCTCTGAAGAGTAGTTTATTCTGGATGAATTTTACTAAATTTTGAATAACTGATAAACCGTAAGAGATGGACAAAAACTTACTACACAAAAAATGTAGAGCACATTAAAACACACAATTTATGTTATATACATTTTTTTCGTGGAGTTCGTCGTTTTTGTGACATTACTTATTTTTGGTTTCTGCTATGAAAAACGTATACTTTTCTCATACAGGAACTTGTCAACTCCTATCCATATAAACAAAGGAACTTCATTGACATAGCAATCAGCTTTTGACTATCACTTTAACCTACGGTTGTCCTTTATTTCGCTTCTACTTACAAGGAAGCGAGTAATTAGACTATTTCTGCTAATTTTTTCTGATTAGCATAAGGTAAATAGAAGTATAAGCCTTGTAAGAATTATTTGATGCAGCGATATGGAGAAAGTCATGTGAATGGTACACATCAGATTTTTTTTATTCCTACCCAACTGGTGGTGCCATCTCTGGACACAATCAGAACTTACTTTCTGGATGCACCTGGTAAAATATCTTTACAAAGTGATAGCCTATATTAACATAAGCGCATTGAAGTAATAGCTCAAACTGGATGTTAAGTGTCCAAGACATGTTTATACAAAAATGTTGATTACACTTCCTCTTTATATACAGTAAAGACAATGTGTGAGACTGATTAAAGGCGATTAGTAAGAGTATGAAAATTAGTGTGTAAAATTTATAAACTATGAAGCGTGACCAGAAAGTAAGTACCATTCTGTTCTACCACTACCACAACATTAGAGTCACAGTTCCAAGCATGTGCATTCGTAAGTCAATTTCTGATCCTGCCAACTGTGAAGTACATTTTGCATAATAGTTTTTGAAAGTAAGGATTGTTAAGCTAGCTGAAATTCACTGATAACTTGTAGAGAGTTATGGTGAAATTGACAGATGGAATAATGAGAAAGTGGGTTAAGTAATTCAATGATGGAAGATACGATGTTCTTGACGAAGCACAGTGTGGGCAACCTTCTATTGTCACCAATAGTTTGGTTTAACAAGTGAATGCCAATTCATGAAAACAGGCAGTTCATAATAAGAATGCTTTGTGACATATTTTCACAAAACATGGTGTTCAGCAATGGCTGTCTTCACTGGTGGCAGCTTTCTTTGAAAGAGAGCATACAAAAGTTAATTCAACTATGGCAAATACCTGATTAATGGTGGCAACTCTGTGAAAAGAGGCTAAGGAATGCTTTTTCATGTACAAATAAATGTGAAAACAAATATTTTATGGCTTTTTTCTCAAACTGGTACTTATTTTTTTGGACATGCCTTGTATAATTATTATAACGGGGAAATGTGAACTGCAAAAGAGAAAGGCTTAGGATAGAATTAGTTAGCTCTAAAGCATAATAGAAACTTTGAAATGAGCTTAGTGCAAACAAAAGTATCAAGTTTTACAATGTTTCTTGCCTTGTATAGGCAATCCCCATAATTTCTGACAAATTCATTTCTAATGACTTTTCTTGGTCCTGTACATAGGATTATATATAAACTATCAATTAAATCATATGTTAACTTACATACTTTGTCATTGTTTCTCCTACTGAGATGTTACAAATACAAAAGTTTGCTTAATTTGGGATTAACAAATTCAATTTTGCTTAACTTTCAGGTTTTTACAATGTTTCCATTTTTTTTCTTTTTTTTTTCCCCCACCCATCATTTGAAACATCTTTTAGCTGCAAGTTTTTACACAGAATGTATATGATATTTTCAAATTATTCAGAAGAGGAGGAACAGGAAAACAAGTATGAGGAAGAAAAAAAAGCAAATAATGGAGGGGAAGGAAGGAGGAGAGGAAATAAGAGGCTTTGGTTGCTTTACTTCTTTCTTTGAGTACTTTTGTTATATAAAATGCTGCGAGGAACATGCGATAGTTGCCCACGGATAACATTAACATTTAAATCTCTCAATTTGAGTAATTCTCAAATTGGCACTTCTATACAGGTATATCCTTCCCTCACTTTACAGGTAATATTTTGGTACTAGGTTAGAGCATTACTGAACTGTCCACAATAATAAACAAGCCCAAAAGAAAATAGTATATAATAATACTACATTGTAATACATAATAATTAGAAACTTACAAGTTCTATATTTTATTTATTGTAGTAATTTCTAAGTTTGTTGCTTGAATATCTTGTATATCTCATACAGGCATGACTTTATGTTATCATTTTACTCAACTAGTTATTGCATATATTGGTACCTATGTTAAATTCTCTTTTTTTCTAGACCACCATCATTAATGTTTACTTTCTCTACACGTACTATGTACATAGTGAATAGAGAAGGTATTGCACGCCACCAAAAAATTTGATACTGAGATTTCACTGAAAATATGTTTTAGGGTCCCCTGTATCCCAAAAAAGTATTTTCAGAAAAAGGTGCATCTGCGTGTGTGTGTATGTGTGTCTGTGAACACAATAACTCAAAAACAAAAAGTCGGTAAAATACCAAACTTGGTATTTAAGTTTAGTATCTTCCAGGGATGTGGCACGAAGGTTTTGAGAAAAATCCCCCCACCCCCAACTACCCTTTACATGGAACTTTTTTCGAAAATTTTCATTTTATAAAAAATGACTAACGATTTTGATTAAAATATCATATATTAAAGATATTTGCCTGACAAATAAAATGTATATTTTAATTTTCTGGGAATAGCCTCTGAAGACTACTTTATTCTGAGTGAATTTTACTGAACTTTACATAACTGCTAAACCATAAGAAATGCACAAAAACTTACCACACAAAAAATGTAGAGTACACTAAAACACACAACTTATGTTGTATACATTTTTTTCGTGGAGTTGATTGTTTTTGAAATATTCCTGATTTTTTGTTTCAGCTTCAAAAAACGTAACTTTTCTCATACAGGAATTTGTCAACTCCTGTCCATACAGACAAAGGAACTTCAGTCACATAGCAACCAGCTTTTGACTATCACTTTAACCTATGGTAGTCCCTCATTTCACTTCTACTTACAAGGAAGCAAGTAATAAGACTATTTCTGCTAATTTTTTGTCGATTAGCATGAAATAAATAGAAGCATAAGCTTTTTAACAGTAATTTGTTGCAGAGATGTAGAGTCATGTGAATGGAACACATCAGATATTTTTATAAACTGACCATCTCCACTTTCTCTCCACCAATGATAAAAACTCCCAAGACTCTTGACAAGACTCTGATCATCAAAAATCTTTCCAACAATGACCTGCCCTTTCAAATCCCTTTTTGCTTAAATGTTTTCTCTGGTGCACTGTTCCATTACATTGAAAAATTATGTGACATTTATCCTATCCAACAGATAGGATAAATGTCTGAGATAGCCATTCCTGATAACTTCCATATCCCCAGCTGAACCAAGCCCTTCCCTTTCATTTCTGTTACATATTAAAATTATATTTTCTTTATTTGGATAAACTTTTATCTCCTAAATACCTGAAATACCTGGCCTTTCCCATCTTTTGAAGGTTTATCCTTTTCATTTAGCCTTAGGTTGCTTGGCTAATAGCTGTGTATTTCTTTGGACGTATTTAGAAAGTATTAAACACACTCACAACAAATAGTTAATTAAAACTCAGAATACTAAAAGAAAGAAACCAAGAAGCAAGAGCACAGTTGAACAACCACAAATATCACAGCTCATAATTAGTTTCTTGTGATACGGCTCTCACTTATACATTGTCACATTTGGGGTAACGTCACTATTTAAGTATTGTCAATATATCCCTGTTTATCCTGTTACCAACATACATAAAACTACTGAGAAAACACAAGAAAAAAACAAAAGAAAAACCAACAAAATAAGCATATAACACAGAAGATGCAGCAGCTGCTGTTGTACTTTACCTAGCTTGATGCAATTACTGTAATCCATGCCCACTTCATTGTTTTTATAGGTCATCAGTTTTGTTTCTCTGCTTATAGAACATTGCAAACTCCCATAGAGAAAAAAAACCTGTTGTTTACAAAAACTGAGAAACTAAACATTGTAAAAAATTTATATGGAGCATCAGAATATGCTCACAAAACATGTGGAGTTAATACCATTGTCTATTACTCTCTACTAGTAATATTTCACCACAGAACTTTTGTAACCAATGCAATTATACTGAATCCTTTTGTGTTATTTTATATCAATATACAATAAATAATCATATGAAGATAAATAAGGTGATAATTCTTAAGAGTTATCTTGTCTGATTTGATGTTTTTGCTGTTATTACAGTTTAACATAATGCAGTTCAAAATGTTGTTAATCTTTCAACCATGTGATTATATCGTCTTTGCATTTGTTTAAGCATAATAGCTGTTGTAATTATTTGATTACTTTATTGCTCCATGATCAATTTCAGATATTAGATTAACTAATAATATGTAAACTTGCTGTTACTTTATTATTTTGTGATGTCATGAAAGCTTAAATAGGTATTAGTTTTCTCATATGGGCAATGTTCCAACTATTATGACCATCACAAAGAAAGATATAGATGAACTTGCAGCTTTTGTAAGCATTACATGGAATTAAATAATTAATGCTATGAAATGGGATGGAATTTTATAATTCTATACTAGATAGTAATTTTTGCCTTGTGCTAAGTTCTGTCGAAATTGGTGCAACAGTATAGAAGCCTATTAAAACAAAACAAAAAAAAAAAAAAAACCACACACACACACACACACGCACGCATACACACACAGATATAAAGATAATACCTCAAAGAACTTCAAATATTGGTAACACATACCCAGAACCACTCTTAACTGGTGTGCTGTTTGAAGAGATAGCCTCTTTAATTTCATCTATCTTCTTAGCTACCAGATTTCCTGCTGACTTTAAAGTACTCAGACCTCCACGGAGCAATTCATTCTTGCTTGTCAAACTGCTTGGACTGCAAAAAAGCAATACATACATATCATACATGAAATTTATTTATGTTACTTTAATATTAAACATAATGATGTAAATAAATAATGAAACAAATCCATCTTAGACTTCCATTTGAGATCTTTAAATATGTTTTAACTATATTTCTCTTAAGGAGTTAACCAACTTAGATTCCTCAGTTGCTAATTAATGAATTTAACTGATTCAGTGAGAAGTGGCCAACAACTTACAATTTAGGCAAAAATTCAGCTATGTGAGAATATTTATTATCTAGATGTTTTGCAAGTATATTATTTAGTGTGGCATATACTTTTTAAACAAATTAATTTGATTATATAATTGTAGAGAAATTATATATAGAGAGTTTGAAATGCTTTGTAAACTACAGAACTAAATGCACATTAAAGAGATATTTTTTCGTATGATATCCTGAAAAATTTCACAAAACTCCATTATTACTTTCAGAAGAATGCCTCTTGATGGATATATTCAATTTTTATAATATTGCTCATAAGTACTATCTAACCACAGTACTTTTAAACCAAGCAATGTTAATAGATAAAGTAGCATTTATTTTGCTTCTATATATCTTAATTTTGAAATTTAAAGCATATTTATTTACAATTCAATATTTTGAAGAAGAGCTTTAAAATGACAAGATAATTAAACCAAATGTGAATGAAAAAGTAAGGTAATAACAGAAGCATGATAAATTTTTGTAAACATGATAGAAAACAAAATGAATATGTATATCTTCCTGCTTTCACGCTAAAGAAGCAAATAGCAGCCTCTAGAGTTTATGTACTTAAGAGAAATAAGTGATCACTTATCATAGATTTTAGAAACTTAGATATAACACCCCTCTGTAACTGTTTGTAAACTGAGAATGAAATTTTCAACATATCCTGAATTACAACAACAAAAGAAATCTCAACATATCTAAACAGATTAAAATATGAGAAGTATAAACTTTTCAAAATTTTGTATCTTAAATAGGCACTTCCTCTTTAAGATATATTCTGTATCCTTTTCAATTGTTAATGATAAATAGAGATCCTAAACTTAAATGACAGAAGCATTTCATTTTGACTTCTAAACTTGAATTTTTGTTATGGTCTATAAACCTATATCATATATGCAACTTATGAAGTGCAAGATTCTTTTATATATTGGAATTTTCATCCTGAGCTAAAATCATTCCACTCATAAAATGTCTCTATTCAGTAATAAGTGCATAAATAACTACAGGATCGTCAGATTAAGTGGTCGTACTTTTAATGGCACCTGGGTCCCTGTCACGCACCACTTCCCTTCCAACAGTTTTCCTCTGTGTGTACTGTCTTATGCATCCAAATGAATAGGAGGTCAACTAGAACCATTATTATTTCACATTTTTACAATACGGAATGTCTCCTACATTGCTTAACTTTTCAAAGATATTGGAAATGTTCTCCTTGTGCTTGAAGACAGACATTGCAACATCTTAACAGATTATTAAAAACATGCTGCAAAACTTCTTGTAATATGTTGGTTATTTCTTCCCATTCATTATTTTATAATGTTTGTGATGTTTGGGAATTAGATTTATACATTTTGTCACTTTTTGTGCTGACCCATAACTCACTCCTGCTTGCTGCTCTAATTTTGAGACAAACGTTCTGTCCATGCACCAATATCATCAATCTTTTTCTTTGTTAAAATGTGACGTTTTCAATTGTTTTTCTGGTCTAACACTGATCCTGTACTTCTAAATTTTGAACTATTTTATGAACTGTGCTTCTGATAGAGGGACCAATATCAGGAAAGTGTTCACAAAATGCCCTATAATGCAGATATGGAGATTTGTGTTTTATAAAGTTGCAATAAATAAAATGTGTAGTATAATGGACCATGAATGCACTAATACAGAGCTGAACACCATGACAGAATGTTCTCTAATGCCTTTATTTATTATATATGTGGCATGAGCCAGAAAACCATGTCATATATGATGCAATAGTAGGAACAGCAATCTAAGTAGGCGAACGGCATGTGCCCGATACCCAAGTGCCGGTAAGAGCATGGCCGCTTAATCTGATGGTACCATCTTAGTAATTGTAGTTAATCATTGTCACTTCAACTCGGCAGCTTGGTATAGGGATCTCACTGGCAAAGTGACAAGATATATTACTGGTGTGGGATGCGTTTACTGTAATACTGCACTCATATGAGGCTTAATGTACTATCTATAAAACACATGCTATGGCTGGGAAGGTACCATCTCATTTTGACCTAACTGATAGTGCCCTTTGGTAATCCTGATCCTGCAATATTGGTTGACGATGGCACAATAGAGTGTTGCCAGCATAATCTTTTAATTCTTTAGAAGGAAATGACTAAAATTAGTTATCATTCTGTCACCTCTTAAGTACAAGATAAAATAAGATTGGATTAAAATAGGTTTCTCTGCTTCAAATTAATGTAGTAGAGCTTACCTAGTAAGCTCTTCCTCCAAACCATGTATTTATGCCTTATCTGTTTCTACACATACTAAATTAAATAAAACAAGTAGACATGCCTCTAGAGCTAAGTCAATATGATAACAATTGTTTAACTTTTCAATACTAACATGCTATTTTAGCTGAGTGACCTTTGCTCCAACTTAACACTACCTTTCTCTCCTAAAGGACAATTGTAACTTTGCTGGTAACTTGAATGCAGAGAAAATGATATGCTTACTGTCACATTTATGAAACACACATTTTTCTGTGTAATGTACATTATTCACACTTGTATTCCAGTTTCAACTCATTTGTATGGAGGATTGACAGGTGAGTAATAGCATGTTTAATGTAATATTGCATATTACATTTTGTTTAATACTACAATGAAAATAATTTTGTAATCAGTTTTTGTTTTCTTTTTGGTGCTTCTGGAATATGGAGAAAGAATTTTGTTGACCATTATATACACAATCACTGCATATTATCACATTTCATTTGTATAACCAAATGTGTAAAAAACAAACACACGGAGACATCTTAGAGCTTGTTATTAAAATATTTCTTTTTCTTTCTCTGTTTTTAAATAGTTCATGTGAAAAGAAAATAACATTCCAAATTAATAGTAGCTAGTATTGGCCCATAACAGCCATTTAAAAACAGATTAGTTTATCAATCCTTATTTTTATATTGTTTACTAATGCATTTTGATGATAAATGCGGAAATACCTGCAAGGTAACAGAGTTCTTTGAGTTCTTCCAGAAAACTTATACATGGCAATTACAAAAGAATGTTTTCAAGTCCCTCCTCAAGAATTCAATGCATTCATATGCATAATTTTCTCCAAAACATTATGGCCTTCAAACGGGACCGCACCTTCCCTACCACTGAACAATAACTATTAGCAACCAAAAGACAAGCCTGTACTAGGGGAGACAGGCAACATAGTAAAATTCTGTTTCCTGGAGACTCGAAGACTCTGCTTGTGAGTTGAGAAAGGGACCAGTAAGTGGAAGTCTTGGCAACTGTGAGGGTTGATTTCCAACTACAAACCACTTAAACTCAAACTTTGGCAGAGTGCTACCGTGTTCTGAAAAATGTTGCAATTTACTTTCATTAGGCTGCTGGAACCTGCAAGGTTAACTCAAAAATTTTATCAATATCTCTGTAAGGCTGCAGAGTGCACCTGAAATGTTAAAACCTCTTATAAACTCCATATAATTTTCTTTTATGAAATGTTGTATACATGATACTGGAAGGCACTGACTCACCAACTTTGATGGCCTAATATAATTTTTGGGTGTGACAGATCTCAAAAAGTTCTCCAAATGAACGACAATACCATTTTTCTATTGGCAAGTACTTTCACTTCTTTTTTCTCTACTGTAGCACAAAACACATTTTTATTATATGTTTTTGCTTATCTGTAGGTAGAATGTGCTTGTTTTAACTTGCAGTTTTAATGGGGTAACCCTAGCTGAAGGCTAATTAACATTGAACTCTGGCAGTGTTATACTTTGAAACAGCTGTAAGTGAACTTGGTTTTAAAGTATGTGTAATTGGCAACACCTTCCATTCCCTTCTGTATTCAACGTTACATTTTAGTTTCTTTACCTCATTACAGGCATTCCTTCTTGCCTATTGCTGTAATGTCAGCAACTCCATGTGTTGAGAATTTTTGCAGACCATGTTTCAGTTTATTATAAGTAACATCAGTAGCATAAACTTCATATTTACTTTAACGATACCAACAGCATTAATTTTGCAGTACATTAGTCCTCTAAAAGGATCAAGAGATCCTTTGAATTAGTGATGGGACAATACTACTAGTACTTGATACCAACTCCAATTTTTAAGCACCTATTCTCAATACTAATGAATTAAAGGTGATAGATTGTTCTTTGAGCTACGTTCCTATTAGTATTTTTCTGTGTATAAATACATGACCCAATTTTGTACTGTATGCTATTTCCAAAATTGTAACTGTTTGACTGGCAGTAATTATTTTTATCTTGATAATGCGAAAGGTTCCATCTCCCCTATTGTTAGCCAGGGTGATGATTATACATTAGAATAATATACAGGGTGTACATAAATGAATATCGGGGTTTTAACTCTTTATAATATTTATTACATTCAACTTACAGCTATAAATGATATGTCAAATGAAAAAGCAACTCAAACAGTTTTGTTTGTTGGCACAAGTGCGCATGTGCGTGCAATGTTTCTGCCACAATCTACTAGACAGCGGTAGTAGCAAAGATGCCGACTAGTAAACAGAAAGCGTTTTGTGTTTTGCAGTTTGCTAAGACCGAATCTGTAGTTACTGTGCAACGTGCATTCCATAGTAAGCTCGGTTGTGATCCTCCTAGTGATAAAATCGTAGATGGTATAATCAGTTTGAAGATACCGGTTGCCTTTGTAAAGGGAAGAGCACGGGACGACCAGGAGTAAGTGAAGAGACTGTTGAGTGAGTGAGAGAGTTGTTCACTCGTAGCCCAAAGAAATCAGTCCAGAAGGCTAGTCGTGAATTACAAGTTCCTGTGTCGACTGTTTGGAAAGTTGTAAAAAACGCTTACAGCTACGTCCTTATCGTTTACAGTTATTACAGGATCTAAAGCCGACAGACCACGGATTATGAGCCAAATTCGCAAACGACATGTTGTTTCATGACGATTTTGTGGATCGTGTTGTCTTCAGTGATGAATCGACCTTTCACCTTAGTGGACATGTTAACACTCATAATGTGCGCATCTGGGGCTCAGAAAATCCTCACGAGATGGTACAAATACGAGATTCCCCTAAAGTGAATGTTTTTTGTGCCATATCCCAGCGAAAAGTTTATGGGCCTTTCATTTTTGGTGAACCTACTGTACCTGGCACTTCTTATCTTGATACACTAGAGCAATGGCTCCTCCCTCAGTTGGAAGAAAATGAGCCAGAGAACTTCATTTTCCAGCAGGATGGTGCGCCACCTCACTGGCATAACGAAGTACGCGATTGGTTGAACGTCACTGTACCCGAGCGCTGGATAGGCTGCAAGGGCCCCAATGACAGGGCTTGCTATGCATGGCCTCCACATTTTCCTGACCTAACGCCATGCAATTTTTACCTTTGGGGGTTATAAGCTTCTTGGTAAACTGATTGAGTTGCTTTTTCATTTGACATATCACTCATAACTGTAAGTTGAATGTAATAAATATTATAAAGAGTTAAAACCCCGATATTCATTTATATATACCCTGTACATATACTTTCTTTGCTCCCAATATTAAATAGTGTGCTGGGGATGTATGATAGGAAGGCATTTGAGTCATGAATGACAAATTTGAGCTATAAAAAAACTCCAAAATGATAGAACTGGCTATCCACAATACCAATTATGTATGAGATATTTAGTGCTTTAAGAAAGTATTTACTCAATATAAAAAATTATTACTTTCTCTACATAGTAATCATACATAGGTAGAGAAGGTATTGTACACCACCCAAAAATATGACAGAGATTTCATGGGAATTACATGTAACCAAAAAAAGGCTTTTTGATAGAGAGAGAGAGAGAGAGAGAGAGAGAGAGAGAGAGAGAGAGAGAGTGTGTGAGTGTATTTTTTATCAAAAATCCCCCCACCCTGAACTACCCTTTATAAGGAAAAAATTTAGAACTTTTTGATTTTCTCAATAACGACTTTAACGATTTTGATTAAAATCTCTTATATTTAAAATATTTACATGCCAAATAAAATTTATATCTTGAATTTTCTGGGAATAGCCTCTAAAGACCTCTTTAATCTGGTTGATTTTTATTGAATTCTGCATAACTGGTAAACTGTAAGAGATAGACGAAAACTTACTACACATAAAATGTAGATCACAATAAAACACACAATTTATGTCATATACATTTTTTTCGTGGAGTTGATATTTTTTGAGTTATTCCTTGTTATTGGTTTCAGCTTTAAAAATGTATTTATACTTTTCTCATACAGGAATTTATGAACTCCTGTCCTTACAAACATAGGAACTTCAGTCACATAGCAACTGGCTTTTGACTATCACTTTAACCTATGGTACTCCCTTATTTTGCTTCTACTCACAAGAAAGCAAGTATAAGACTATTTCTGCTAATTTTTTCTCAATTAGCATGAAGTAAATAGGCTTTTTAACAATAATTTGTTGTAGAGATGTAGAGAAAGTCATGTGAATGGAACACATCAGAGTTTTTTTCACTTAGCACTACTCTAAGAAATAAATGTTCATGTGTGTAATGCGAGTTTACTTGAAGAAAACATGACAACAATGCCTTCTGTATCACTGAATACGAGAATCTTATCGTAGTCTTTGATACAAACATGTTAACCTTTTTAGCAGCACGATAATAAAGAGAGTAATTATAAACTGCAATTCAAAAAGGAGTGGAAGTAGTAGTCAATTTTCTGCTTTGGATGCTACACACTATGGGAAAAGCAAAATTCTCCAAGATACTCTGTTATAAACTTCCTCTGTTAAAACATGTGCTTCTGACAACATGCAATAACTTGGGAAACCATTTTCTGCTCATACAAAGCACTATCAACACACATATGAGGTACGTCCAGAAAGTAAGTTCCGTTTGGTAATAAAATTAAATTGTGTACAGATACAGAATAATTATTTATAGCACAAAATTCTACAACTCTTAAACTACTTTTCCACATAACTGTCGAAATTTTGCAGGCATTTGTCATAGCATGGCACAAGTTTTTGTATACCTTCTTCATAGAAGTTTGCCGCCTGTGTCTTCAAAAAGTTGGAAATATTTTCTTTCAGCTCTTTGTCATTGTTGAAGTGTTGATTGCCAAGGAAAGACTGAGATGTAAGAACAGATGAAAGTCACTAGGAGCGAGGTCAGGGCTGTACGGCAGATGGTCAAACATGTCCCAGCCAAATCCCTGTAGGAGGTTTTTCGTCACATTTGCAGTGTGTGGTCGTGCATTGTTGTGAAGAAAAACAACACCTTTTAACAGCAATCCTCGGCGCTTATTCTGTATTGCGCGGCACAATTTCCTAAGTGTCTTGCAATAAACATTTGCTTTGATTGTTTGACCACGTGGTAAGAAATCAATGAGTGAGATGCCTTTCCAGTCCCAGAACACTGTGCACATCATTTTTCGAGGTGTCAAGATTTGTTTCGGCTTAACCTTTGCTGGGGATGAAGTGTGCCTCCATTCCATTGATTGCCGCTTACTTTCAGGGGTGTCGTAAGAAACCCAAGTCTCATCTCCTGTGACTATCTGTGTCAGAAATTCTTCGCCGTCTTCATCATAATGGGTTAAAAACTGAAGTGCACTACCTATCCATTTTGTTTTGTGTTGCTCAGTAAGAATCTTTGGTACCAAACGTTAGCAAAGTTTATGAAATTTCAGTTTTTCGGTAACAATTTCATGAATTAGTGATCGTGAGCTTTGGGGAAATTCCATAGCGAGAGCACTAATTGAAAACTTGAGGTTTTCCTGGATCTTGTCATCAATCACGTGAACTAGTTCATCTGTAACCAAAGATGGACGCACACTTCGTTCTTTATCGTGCACTTCACTACGTCCTTCATTGAACTGTCGGACCCATCTTCTCACCATTGAATCACTCATGCATTTTGTCCGTAAACTTCGCAAATTTGCTGATAAATTTCAATTGGTTTCACTTTCCTAGCATTCAGAAAACGAATCACAGATCTCATTTCACAAGCGGCGGGATTTTCAATCAACACCGACATTGTAAACAAGCACAACAAAGCGTCTGTGGCTGACAGCGATCTCAAAATGGCGCACGTTTCTTCTCCTTGATACAGAGCGTCTACCGCGCATGTGCGGAACTGCGATCACAGCGCTGCAGCGGAGATAAATTGAAACGGATCTTACTTTCTGGACGTACCTCGTATTATGAAAATTCTTTTGAGTAATTAGAAAAAATCTCAGTAATAAATTCATTGTTGTAACCCAGAAAAAAGGTGTAGCAGAATTGCTCCTGACAATTTAGAGCAATATTCTTTGAATCTATAGCTACTGCTGGTGCCTGAATTTCTTTCCCTTAGAATTACCTAATTCAGATTAATTTATAATGCATGTTTTAAAAATAAATCATATAGCCTATATTCCAAAATTTTGAATTTTACAAATATCTGAATTAATCAAAGGTGAGATCTCTACTGTTTTTACATTTTTTTATACAGCATGTTTAATATATGTTTTTCCTGTCAGCAGCTTATTCCTGAAAACATCTTCACACATGTCTGTTCTATTATAAAATAAGAGTGAGAAGAAATGATGAGAACAATAAATGGAGAAGTTTTTGCTATCACATGATTAATTTAGATTATTCTGTGTTTATCTTCACTGGCACTGGATTTTTTTAATTACTATTCTTTATTATTAGGGTTCAAATTTGTATTTGTTTCCTCCTTAATAAGAATGTTTATCCACTTTTGCAAAACATTGTACTCTTTTTGTGTATTAATTATGTGACTACTATAAACTATGAAAGAACGAATAAGATATATTCTACTTCAGTGCTATAAGTTATTATTGGTAATTTAACTTACATCACTATAAGCAACAGTAAAGATAAATATAAAAATTATTATAACCTAAAAATATAATATATTTGCAATTTTAAAAATCATAATAAAAACATAAAATGCATGAGCACAACAATAAATAAGAATTAAGCAATATCTGTAGCTAAAATTAATCCAAAGATCACTTGCATTAATGTTTTAAATGAAAACAAAGAATGAGTCATTCGTTAGTTAAAAAAGTTTCCATTGATTACTAATGAATATTTGCAAAGCCAAAAGAAAACTGGACGATTCCTGTTCATATTAAGACATGCTGGCCGCATGGATATCAAGTGAGGTGTAGGGAATTAGCTAGTTTAGGGGTTTCATAGGTTGGCGATATTGCCAAACAGCAGAATAGATATAAAGAGGGCTATCAGTGGGTTCCCTATCTCTTTATGAAGTGCTATGGACAAAAGTGCTATAGAACATCTCTCGGGCAGCATGTCAGTGCCAGGCCATCTTGGTCTTAATTTTACAGGTAATGTGCTAAATAAACATTTGAATCTTTTTTGGCTTTTAAATTTGTAACATTGCCTATCTTAACTATAATGCAATTCCTTTTTTGAGTAGAATGCTAGCCCCTGTTGTCCTGAGAGTATAGAGCCATGTTTCCCTATGTCTGCCTGTCTTTATGTAAAAATGATGGTTCCGGGTTCTCCTCTTGCTGCCTTTAGCATTTTAGTGAAAATGTAACATCAGGCATGACAATATTTCATTTGAAGTCTTTCCTCTTTGCACCCCCTTTTCACCAACATTCTTCTTGTTTATTTCTCAGTAACAAGGTATGGACCAAGCAATATAATATTACCCCCTTGTTTCAAATCTACAGCAGGTGCTTAGGATGAATGCAGAAATGTTCAAAAACCAGGAAGTTTAGTCAAAGATGAAGACAAGAGCCTGCAAAACATTTCTATGCAATAAGTGAAATAATGTTACATAAAGCAATCTGTGAAAGTAACACTTTTATTTTTATGCTATTTCCAGCCCAAGAAAGCTGTTCTTAATAGTGATTTACTTTTCACACTCCATTAAGCTGCACCTTCCTTAATTCATAGTTGCTTAAATGCTATTTATTCAATGAAATTAAGTTATATAAAGTTAGTGTTTGCCTGAATTAGTTCACTTTATCAAAATACTGCTACTGCACAGGATAATGCAAAGTATTGACAAGGTTAAATTTCTTTACTATGTATGAAAGAAGTATGTCAAGATCTGATATACATTCATAAGACTTCTCTATCAATAACAAGTACATATATATATCTACTGGGTTGGTCACCTAAAGTTTGGCCAAACTGCAGCTGACGACTCTGGCCACTATGTCAGTGGAGGCTGGGAGTATATTTTTCCACCACTGCATGAAACTTCAGTGAGAGTTGAAATCTTGCATAAGTAGCACGTTAAGCAATGCAATACAATGTAATAAGTGAAAAATCTGACGTGTTCCATTCACATGACTTTCTCTACTTCTGTGTAACAAATGATTGTTAATAAGCTTATTCTTCTATTTATTTCAAGCTAATCGAGAGAGAGAAAAAAAAAAAAGCCTTTGTTTGTATGGACACGAATTGCCAAATTCCTGTATGAGAAATATATAAGCTTTTCAAAGCTAAAACCAAAAACAAGGAATATCTCAAAACGATCAACTCCTCGAAAAAAAATTATATAACATAAATTGTGTGTTTTAATGTGCTCTACATTTTTGTGTGGTAAGTTTTTGTCCTTTTCTTGCGGTTTAGTAGTAATGCAAAATTACTCCAGAATAAAGTAGTCTTCAGAGGCTATTCCCAGAAAATTCAAGATATACATTTTATTTGTCAGGTAAATATCTTTAATATATGATATTTTAATCAAAATCGTTAGAGCCATTTTTGAGAAAATCAAAATTTTCGAAAAAAGTTCCATGTAAAGGGTAGTTGGGGGTGGGGGATTTTCTTGCAAATCTTCGTGTCATATCCTTGGAAGATACCAAACTTAAATACCAAGTTTGGTATTTAACAGTCTTTTCGTTTTTGAACTATGCTGTACACACACACACACACACACACGCGCGCGCGGACTTTTTTCCAAAAATGCTTTTTTTTGATTCAGGGGGACCCAAAACGTGTATTTCCGGTGAAATCTCTCGGTATCAAATTTTTGGGTAGAATACAATACCTTTTCTATACACTATGTACATAGTATGTGTAGAGAAAGTAAAAATGTATCGAATGAATCAACTCCTCATTATAGCATGGCCCATTTGTTCCCCCAATTTTTCTCTCTTACAGGAATTTAAAGAGAAAGCATAAAAACCTATTCAACATACTAATATTTGTCAAGAAATTGCTGCTACTTCTTAGAGGGAACTGCAGAGTATAATGAGCAATTTCCTGAGCATCTTGAACAAAGAGAGGCAGTTCCAGCATCTCCTTGCTTAATAATTGTGAGTGACTTACTTTTTCCTTTTTAAGTATTTATGTTATGTGTGTAAGAAATAACTTATACAATAAACTGTACTATATTTACTGAAGACTTACTGTCTCCTACACTACCGTCACAGCAGCAAGCCTTGCTGGCCAGCCTCATACCACAAAAGCAATTGTATAAAGGTTTGTTCAACCTGTATTATATATTGCAGCTTCATATAAAAATTGATCTTTTAGCCACATTGCATTATTTACAATTATTATTTGCTCTACTATATATAGTGCATAGTAGATTGCACCCAAAACATTTATGATGAGATTTCACTGAAAATACATGTTTTGAGGCTTGACCCCAAAAAAGCATTTTTAGAAAAAAGTGTGTGTGTGTGTAATGGGACGGGGTGGGGTGGGGTGGGGTGGGGTGGGGTAGGGTGTGTATGTGCATGTGCACGTGTGTGTGTCTGGTGTGTGCATATCTGTGAACATCATACTCAAAAAAAAAATAAATAAATAAGTTGGTTAAAAAGCACTTGTTATTTAAGTTCAGCATTTTCCAAAATTGTAGCACAAATATTTTCAATAAAATCTTCCACCTCAAACTATTCTTTACATGAAACCATTTTGAAAATGTTGATTTTCTTGGAACAGCTCTAATGATCTGATTAAAATAACAAATTTAACATATTTTCACAATAAATTAAATGTATATCACAAATTAGCCTCTGAAGTCCTATTCACTGTAAATAACTTTTGGTGTAAACTGTGAGAGCTAGACAAACCTTATCACATGAAAAATTTGGTTGGTTGTTTAATGCTGCTGCCTATGAAGGTATTTGATCTCTTGCACTCCACTATTAAGTTTCTCTTGAAAAGAGGTTCCTGCGCAGAAATTTAATTAAGGAAATATTTTACTTCTGGAATATTTTTCTTTCTAAGTAATGTTTTAAATATAGTAATTTAGATGATATATTAGTTCTACTATATATATATATATATATATATATGTAACTAGATTGGTCTAAAATGATATATTTTTTTACTCCTGTAACCAGTTGCATCACCCAAAGTAGAGGGAAGTATGGACAGGAAAGAAAATACACTGATCATCTAGGCTTTGAATACTATTGGGGTCATAGAAATCAAGAATTGGTCAGGAAAGATGAGTAGGAAAGAGTAAAGATGGATTTGGTGTATGGAAAACATGGAATATCATTTTAGGTCTGTAACTCACCAAGCTGCCGTTCTAAGGCAAGTTTCTGCCTATAAAAATGAGTAGTAGTTAAAAGAGTTCATTTTCATTTACTTACTGGTGAGCAGTCTGTCCCTTTACTTTATTACATTAGTTTTCTTGTGACAAGCTACTGTCAATTAATGTTAAGAAAACTTGAAACCAATTTATGCACCATTCGAAAGAGCACACTTAAATATGTGTAAAAACCTCAATAAATATATATATATATATATATATATCTCTGTGTGTGTGGGTGGGTGGGTGGGTGGGTGGGTGTGGGTGTGGGTGGGTGCGTGGGGGGGCAGGGGCTGCTGTGTTCAATTCATTTGAACTGCTGGTGCAATATGTTGCTGTGGATACTGCTTATTACTGGGAAGCAGGTGAGAGAGAGGGATAGAGAAAATCTCAAACATGACAGAGTGCAGTGAACTTCATAATATCATGACTTGTGTGCATTGTTCCAAGGTAAAATTCTGCTTATACAAATGAACTCTCTTAACAAAGTGAAAACATTTATAATAATTTTAAACAAAAGAATTTCCAGGTCTCAGTTTTAACCAAAGAAGTTGAGACAATATTTCAACATTTAGTAGGCATATTAAGAGCCTGATGCAGAAATAATACACACTCAGACTTGAGATATTAACGAATATGAATCAGTATCTGAAGCAGTGTTAACACCCAACAAATACAAATCTCCAACAGAAGAATCTATTTTGTCATCAAAACAAGAATCTACATCTGGACAGAGTCTGGAAAAATATTGGTAGAATTGAAGAACATTGGAAGAAAAAAGAAAGATTATAAAGACATTGCCGAGTACAAGGAAATTGAAGTCATAGCAAAAATGTCCTTGCTTATCATGGAGTGCTATGAAAAACAGATATCCTTATTTGTAGCATTAACACACTTTTACTGACTTAAAGAACATATGGCAAAAGCAGATTCTATTGGTATGTCATCTACCAATTTAACAGTCACAGATAAATATAAGATGGTTTACAGGTTAGTGTTTATGAAATTTATGGAAGCTCATTCAAGCAACCTAATAGTACACAATATAAACTTACAAAAAGGGGCCCGTGGAAAAGCTAAATCACTTGATTTACTCTTAAGAGCAAGTGCAACAAGTGTATGGAAGCAAGTGTGCATGCACACAAACACATATCCATTCACAATTATGCCAACTTTATTATGCATGGGACATCTCCCTCCCTCTCAGTTTGTCATGCTGCAGGAATCAATGCCACCAAGCCAAACTGTTCAGCAGGGTATGTTAAAATCTGCCAATTTAATTGCAATAATCCAAATCTGGAAAAATGACGACGATTCTCTCCCTATAATGAATTTATATTTTTACCTCACATTGGTCTATTGAACTGTTTACTGTTGGAATCCTGGGCACCTACCAAAGATAATTTAATACATGGAGTACTTTCATTAAATAACTATGAACCTGAAAAGTTAAAAGTGCAATTCATTCCAGCAAAACAACTGCTGAATTACAACTATTAGACAGGCATTTCTTCCAAATCTTTATAACAATGTATCTGTGATTTTGTTCTGTTAAATAACATTGATGTCAACCTGCAATAGTGTAACAATATTCTCAAATGCATTCATTGATCTACAATCAAGAATGTTCACTATGATTCTGTCTGTCACCTAGACATGGGTGAAATTTAGTGGGTCTCATTAACACAAATGAAAATTTTGAAAACAGCACAGACTAACATATTAGGAAAGGAACTAATACTTGGGAATTCATTATGGAGGACAAAACTGTGATTAGATTTCTTACACAAATGAGGCTGGCTGGTCATTATGGAGGACAAAACTGTGATTAGATTTCTTACACAAATGAGGCTGGCTGGTGCAAAACTTTTGTGTTTCAGAATTTTTTTTCTTATTTTGTATTTTCATTCACAGTAGAGAGAAATGTTGAATGGGGATTTAACAGTACTGCCATGTTATTACAGAGTATCTAATTGTTTAGTCAATACATACTTATAATAGGGTATTTAAATATTCACTTTGAAAACAAGCGCCCATAATACTGCCACAAGTTATTTAACTTTCTCTTTCAAACTTGCATAAATTCATCACAACTTTTGATTATTGCATCATGATTTTAAATAATTTAATATGTGCTTTAAAAGGTGTAGAATGTTTTATAAGATTCACTGCATTCTACGTTCTCCCCCTCGCTTCTCTTGCCCACAGTGTCCACTGCAATACATCATTGCAATCCAATCACTCAATTGGATACTAGCAGTCCCTACTTGAACTGGCAGCCTGTTTGTCACTCGGCAACTCGGATGTATATTCATGATAGAATGAACTATGTAAGGGTTTTACATAATTCAGTGTGCTCTTTCGAATGGTGTATAAGGTTTCTTAGCACTGACTGATGTTCTTTGGGAATAAACCATTTGAGATATGAAGCTGTTGCATTCTTCAAATGATGCAACACAAAGATATTGAGGAAAATCCCCCACCTCAAATTACCCTTAACATGGAAAAATGTTTGAAAATTTTGATTTTTTAAAAAACAGCTCTTAACGATTTTGATTAAAATACTGTACATTACAGATATTTACGTGACAAATAAAATGTATATCTTGAATTTTCTGGGAATAGCCTCTGAAGTCCTCTTTATTCTGGATGACTTTTTCATCACTGACAAACCAAGAGAGATAAATAAATATTTACTACACAAAAATTTACATCACATTAAAACACTCAATTTATGTCAAACATTTTTTTCGTCGACTTGACCATTTCTGAAATATTCCTTATTATTGGTTTCAGTTTTAAAATACTTTAACTTTTCTCATGTGGGAATTTGTCAACTACTGACCATACAAAGAAAAGCATTTCAGTCACATTGCAACCAGCTTTTAAAAGATTCCACTATCACTTTATCCTAGTGTATTCCCTTAGTTCCTTTCTACTTAGAAGGAACAAGTAATAAGAACAATAATGTGTTAAACAGATGTAGATGTAAAGAAAGGCATGTAATAGTACACTGGGCATTTAACAGAGAATCAAGTTATTATGCCATCAACATAGAGACAAAAATATTGAATTTTTTTTTTTTTTTTTTTTGTAGCCTATGTAACTCTCATATAATTGTGATAGAGGTTACTAAATATACTGTAAATCAATCCATAAAAATTATTATGAAAATTATTAGCTTAAGAAGTACTGCAGTTCTTCCTTTCAGTATAAATAAAAGTCAGTTTTTGTTTTCTCCTATCTCTTGGAAAAGAAATTATAATCTTTGTTTTAAGTTTAAACACATAGAACTCTATTTTATGTAAAACTGTTTCTTATTATAATTTTACTTAATGCTGTTTCACAGCATAGGTATTGCAGCAAAATAATGATACACTTACAATACATGTTAAAAAAATCTGATGTAATCCATTCACATGACTTTCGTATATATCTCTGCAACAAATGTTTGTTAAAAAGTTTATGTTTCTATTTACTTCATGCTAAGTGAGAAAAAATTAGCAGAAATAGTCTTATTACTTCCTTCCCTGTAAGTAGAAGCGAAATAAGGGAGTAACATAGGTTAAAGTAATAGCAAAAGATGGTTGCTACGTGACTGAAGTTCCTTTGTTTGTATGGACAGGAGTTGACAAATTCCTGTATGAGAAACGTAAGTTTTTTAAGGCTGAAACAAAAAACAAGGAATATCTAAAAAACGATCAACTCCACAAAAGAAATGTATGTAACATAAATTGTGTGTTTTAATGTGCTCTACATTTTTAATGGGGTAAGTTTTTATCTATCTCTTATGGTTTACCAGTTACACAAAATTCCGTAAAATTCATCCAGAATAAAGTAGCCTTCAGAAGCTATTCCCAGAAAATTCAAGATATACATATTTGTCAAGTATATATCTTTAATATATATATATATAAATATATATAAAAATTAATTGCTGAAATGTATGTATGCGTATCACTTCCCAACGACTGCATCAAATTGAACAATTCTTTTTTTGTTGTGTTCGTTATTGTCACGACAAGGTTTGTGGAGATGAAAATGTTTAAAAATAGTATGGAAACATATATAAAATGTCATAATATGGCTAAAAACCGTGCTAAGTGAACGCATTTCAGTTAATGGATGCCAGATGGCAGTGGTACAAGTTATATTTTGCTAAATGGTCGTGGTACTGCTATATATTTCTCTTCCCATTCAATGTTAAGGTAACGCACCAGTTTATTGACACAATGACACAATGCAGCAGTGAAACTCCAAATACATTTTTATATATTAACTGTCCTTTCCTTACTCCCATCGTTTAAAATAAAGAATCAAAGAAGTTTTCCTAACGATGACCACCTTGAGTAAGTAGTTATTTATTTTCCAATAGATGGCTATAGTAATATTTTTTGTCCCTATCCAATGTTAAAGTAACGCAACAGTTTATCGAGATGAGATAATGCAGCAGTGAAATTCAAATATATTTTTATTTATTAACTGTCCTTTCCTTACTCCTATCGTTTAAAATAAAGAAACTTTCCTAGTGACGAATACCTAAAATATGTACTTATTATTTGCCACCAGATGGCCGTAGTTCCTACTCCTCTATTTTTCGTCTTCAATGCTAAGGGAATGCATACGGTTATGGAGACAATAATGCAAGATACCTGTGTAAATCAAATATATCCATCCATATATATAAAAATGAATACTGAAATGTATGTACGCATATCACTTCCCAACGACTGCATCAAATTGAACAATTCTTTTTTTGTTGTGTTCGTTATTGTCACAACAAGGTTTGTAGAGATGAAAATGTTTAAAAATAGTACAGGAAAGTATTTAAAATCTCATAATATGAATAAAAACCGTGCTAAGTGAACGCATTTCAGTTCATGGCCTCCAGATGGCAGTGGTACAAGTTATTTGTTGCTAAATGGTCATGGTACTGCTATATATTTCCCTTCCCATTTAATGTTAAGGCAATGCACCAGTTTATCAAGACATTGACACAAAAAAATTCAAAAACATTTTTATGTATTAACTGTCCTTTCTTTACTCCCTTCGTTTAAAATAAAGAAGCTTTTCTGACAACGAACACCTAGAGTAAGTACTTATTTTATTTGCCACTAGATGGCTTTAGTAATATTTTTCCTCCCTATCCAAAGTTAAAGTAACACAACAATTTATCGAGATGAGATAATGCAGCAGTGAAATTCAAATATATTTTTAATTGTTAACTGTCCTTTCCTTACTCCTATTGTTTAAAATAAAGAAGCTTTCCTAGCGTCGAATACCTAAAATATGCATTTATTGTTTGCCTCCAGAAGGCCGTAGTTCCTGCTGCTCTATTTTTCGTCTTCAATGCTAAGGGAATGCACCCGGTTATGGAGATAATGATGCAAGATAACTGTGTAAATCAAATATATATATAAAAATGAATGGCTGAAATGTATGTACGCGTATCACTTCCCAACGACTGCATCAAATTGAACAATTCTTTTTTTGTTGTGTTCGTTATTGTCACGACAAGGTTTGTGGAGATGAAAATGTTTAAAAATAGTACGAGAAAGTATTTAAAATCTCATAATATGAATAAAATCTGTGCTAAGTGAACACATTTCAGTTACTGGCCACCAAATGGCAGTGGTACAAGTTATTTGTTGCTAAATGGTCGTAGTACTGCTATATATTTCCCTTCCCATTCAATGTTAAGGTAACGCACCAGTTTATCGATGCAATGCAGGAATGAAATTCAAATACATTTTTATATATTAACTGTCCTTTCCGTACTTCTATCGTTTAAAATAAAGAATCAAAGAAGTTTTCCTAACGATGAACACCTAGAGTAAGTAGTTATTTATTTTCCGATAGATAGCAATAGTAGTATTTTCCCTCCTCATCCAATGTTAAGGTAATGCAACAGTTTATCGAGATGACACAACGCAGCAGTGAAATTCAAATACATTTTCATTTATTAACTGTCCTTTACTTACTCCTATTGTTCAAAATAAAGAAGCTTTGCTGGCGACGAACACCTGAAATACATACTTATTATTTGCCAACAGAAGGCCGTAGAACCTACCGTTCTATTTTTCTTCTTCAATGCTAAGGGCATGCACCTGGTTACGGAGACAATGACGCAAGCTAACTGTGAAAATCAAATATATTTCTTATATATTAACTATCGTTCCCTTGGTCACATCATTTAAATAAAGAAATAAGTATATGTTGTAATTCTTTAAAATGAACAAGTTATAAACCATGCACATAACCATTCACCCTTCTTGGAATCTGAAAATAACGGGATCCGTTTTAGGATTAACTTCCTATTGCAGATGTTGGTTATTTGACGTTATGTGATACATGAGCTAGCTAAAGAACATGAAAATACCTGCGTCACTATCACACTACAATTGTGGTGTTCTTAATACATTTGATCAAGTAATATTTTGGGTTAAATGAAGAAATTTAAAACACAAAGCTATCATGAAATAAAAGCTTATCAATTGACTAACTGGATCTACTTGCTCTTTAGTTACGACATTGTTAGCCTTAGAAACTGCTGTTTTGACATAGAAGAAAATAAAGAAAGAGGTGGAAAATTTTAGGAGTAAAGGAAAGAAAGAGATTTGGAAGAAGCAAGAATGTTACTTTGTGACTTTCTCCTTAATGCAATTCATTACCTATGCCAGCGTATACCCACCACACTATGGATGCACTACCATTACTGTTATTATGCCAACGACATCTTGGTTGCCAACGCTGTTAACTCCATATGTCATTCTTTCCACACTACCTTATGGGATTTGCCAGGATTCCCGCCACACAATTTACAGCCTAAGGTTGACTCGGTGATAAGTATACGATGCAATATCAATGAGCCGAAATATGCAGCAGAATAAACTCACTGTTAAAAAAATTATGAAAATTTTGATTTAAGTTACTATAACTGGGAAAGTTAAAGGCGAGGATATGCTTATTCCAAGAACACCACTAATGTCAACCGCCTTTCGTTTTGAATTTAAGCGCGACTTGCATTCGCAATGACAATAAATCCCAAGATCAATCGTTACAAGTGTGTGTAATATACCTTGAATTGTGTTTTTCGCATGTTGTACGTTGCATGCTCGAGAGTCGGCAAAGTATCGGTGGAATTTTTTTTTTCTCTCTCTCTGGAAGGAAAATTGTACATTACAAGGCATTACAATAAAGTGCTGTCAAATTATTTACTTGTACTTTTATTTCATTGCATGGTTGTACTGTAAACGGAAGATTTTCTCTGAGTTTTTTTTTCATTAGGTACACCACCCATGCGAAGCCGGGGCGGGCAGCTAGTATATGATTATTTAATCAAAATTGTGAGAGCCATTTTTTAGAAAAGCAAAATTTTTCGAAAATTTTTCCATGTGAAGGGTAGTTGGGGGTGGGGGGATTTTCTTGAAAATCTTTGTGTTGCATCCTTGGAAGATACTGAACTTAAATACCAAGTTTGGTATTTAACGGTATTTTTGTTTTTGAGCTATGCTGCCCACAGACACACAGACAGATAGATAGACACACACACACACACACACACACAGACATTTTTCTAAAAATGCTTTTTATGGATTCAGGTGCTCTCAAAACATGTATTTCCGGTGAAATCTCAGTATCAAATTTTTGGGTACAATGCAATATTTCTCTATACACTATGTACATAGTACATATAGAGAAAGTAAAAACCTAACAATGATTCGTAAACATATAGCATTGTAATTTCTTATTGCTTAAATTAGAAAAGTTTATTATCTCTATCTTAACAAAGTAGAACTTCACATAAGTCACCCAACCCAATGAAAAGGAACTTACATAGAGAAAGGAATTTGAGGGGAGATTAAAATTCCTGTCCCATCAATGTTAAACTTGCATAAGCCTAATGGACTTAATAGTAATACCAAACACTAATCTGGATAAGTGCAATGAAGACAGCACAATACAGTATATGCATATAATGGTTGGCTTCTCTTTGTGTACCATTACTTAATGAAACAGTATGTCGGCATTTGTATTGTGAGTTACACTTAATTTTGACTGGCAAATTAAGACCTTTCATAAAGTCAGATTTCATATATGCATGCCGTGATCCTGTTGTTATATTGCAATCGTGAACCCACCCGAAAATCAAAATGCTCAGTTTTATACTCCTTTTTACCCTACATTTCCTGTGCATTATTTATCTGCATCCTGTATAAAATAGGTAACGATCTATCATCACTGAAAAGCTCCAGCTCCTTCATAACTTCAGGTTGTGTATGTATGGCTTGCAACTTTTAAAACTAATTACATTATTGCAGCTGCTTGCACTCTCTTACTGTATTTTTTTTTTTTTTTTTTTTTTTTTTTAACACATCCAATTATCCCAAGCTCTTTCTACACATTCTCTAATCTTATTATTTGTCTCTACCTTTGCAGATATCACTTTACCTCCACTACTTCCTGATGGAAATATTCTATTTATCCCATTTTTCATCCTAAGCTGTCCCTCACTTTGTACTACCTCAATTATAACATGAACACAATGCATTGTTTTGTTAACCATTTTGTGTTAATCCTTTCAGATATACATACCACACATGCAAAAGAAAGACATTTAAAAATAACCATAAATACGGGTGAGCTCTTCAAAAATAGAATAACCAATTTTTATAAAGAACTCAAGTTGAACCAAATCTCATGCTTTGCATGCAGACAAACCATAATAAGGACAATATTAGCACAACCAAAATCACTTAAAATAAAGAAAGATAACCTCACTTGTGGTGCCATGGCACATGAACAAGCTCAACATAAGTGGTAGCAAAACGTCGGCAGAGAGCAGTATAAGAAATGATGCAGCTTACACAGGAAACCATAACCTCAATCAACTTCAGAAGAAATTTGAAAAATTCAGGTCACAGTGGGCATTTGACTATGAGTCTTCTGAATTCCATGCAAATGTACTTTCAATTAAGCTACTGGGGCTATCTGACAAAGTTTATTTTAATGGGGATCCAAAGTGGGCTTGAAACTGTAAAATAGAATTCTTAGAAAAAGGTAGGGAATATGTGCACAAAATGAAAAGCTGATAAATACCAAAATTTTAATTTAAGCCCAGTTAAATCTTTTAAATTTATCACAAACATTGTAATGTAATTTTCCCTAGCCCAAACCATTTGATACAGAAAAAATATTTATTTTCTCAAAAATGGCTATGATAACTTTTTATCTAAACATTGTATATTTGAGACAGTGACATGAAAAAAAAAAATTCAGCATACGACCTGTGAATTCCTTAATTTTGATTGAACTTTGTATAATTGTATTTAACTAAGAAACCTACACACCTCCTTAACTACGATTTGTCAAAATTTTGTGTGGCATTAGCTATTTCTGAGATATTAATTGTTATCTTCCAATACTTTCATCTATTTTTTTTTTTTTTTTTTTTTTTTTAAATAAGTATTAAGTGCACAGTTTTTTTATTTCTTGTTATGCCATGGAAGAAAGAGTATGCATCCCCCTTGTACCTTTAATGAAATTTGTATTTCTGCACATATCTACATAAAACATGGAGAAAAATAAGCTTTGATAAAAATTTGTAGAACCAGTAAAATATTAGTCATAATGGATAAAGGAATGTGAATGTAATATATCAGTTAATTCAATATAATATATCAGATTTTTAATCATAAATAGCTTCTGGAAAATATATCCTTCATAAAATTCTTATGTTTAATAAGTAGTCTGTATTACTAGGTATTATGGACACAGATTCTCTCAACTCAAAATAACAAAGCAGATGTGACTATATCAGTGATCTCAATACACATTTTTAAAGAAATATATTTCATAGGATATGCTTTAGGAGAGTTTCTGTTAGCATGTTTTAAAATTATTTTATAAAACAAACAGTGTTTATAAAACTTTTAATCATTAAAAAGATTGTTTAAAATTCTATTTTAATTGTGTAAAATCAGTAAAGAGATTCACCTTTTCATGCCATCAGGTGAACTAGTAGGATGGTTTAGTGTTGTAAATATCAGCTTATATATTAACTTGACATGATAGCATAACTCTTATTTCATTCACTCAGTGCCTGCACTGTTGGACTCTTTCAACAAAACATTCTCCTTCCCCTTTGCTGCCAATAACCACCAATCAGCTCACCTAGAACTAGTTGCAATGCATGTGTTCCTTGGCTCACATTAAAAATAGCATAGTCAGATGTTTTCTGTTAAACAACTTCTGTGTTTCCATTCTTGTTAGAAAGAATATAACAGTATTGAAAAACTCAATGCCAAAGCTAGGAATTGAACCACGGATCCCTTGGTTTCTGTCCATTTGCTCAAACTAATAAGCTACCATGGCAACATGCTAATATAGTATTAAATTCCCCAATGACTCCATATTTTTCCTGGTATACCACAAAGAGATTTCAAATTATTTTGAGAATTCAACCCCAATGGCGATTTACAATGTTGTAACTACTTTAAGCCCTGGCTTCATAGATTAACCAACTACGTAAAACCTGCCCTTCAAGGGAAAAATCTGTCTTAAACGAATATATTGCATGGTCCCATGACTTCAGAGGTAAAAAAAACATGCTAAATTCTCTTTATTAAACAGAAACTGTCTTATGCAGACAACGGAAATCGAAGTACACATTTTAATGGAAAATTTCCAGTTTCAGTTTAGACAATTTTCAGGCACCCGATAAAATGTGCTTTGTCGGCTCTAAGTACGTGAAGTTTAAGTTAAAACAAAATGATATTGTTGTTACATGACTTATTTAGGAGGGAGGTGCATTAATGATGGTATGAATGCTGAGAAATCTGACACTGCATAGTTAACAATAAGCACGGCTGATTGTCTCTTTCCTTTCCAATTCCTGCTGTAATGAATTGTCAGACAGCACAGAATGCAGAGCTCATAATAGTAACCTCTAAACCTAGACAAAGGTGGTGATATATTTCCTATAGACACCATAGTTTCGAAAACAAGAGTTGTACTAGATTTTAACATGAGTGAAAGTGATTTATGCTAGAGAAAGAGATAAATTAAGTGTAAAGCAGATCTTGAAGGTGTTCAATGTAGGTAAAACTCAAGTTTACAAGACTCTAAAGAAAAAAATGAAATTCTGAAGCAGTGGGAAATTTGTGCTAATGGGAAAATAAAGAGAGAACTTAAGAAAACTGAAAACCAGGATATTAATGAAATGTGGGAGTGGTTTGTTAGTGTTAGGGAAAAATTCACTGCATATCAGGGCTTATCTTACAGAATATGCTAAAAAGGTAGCTGAAAGACCGGGCAAGACTGAATTCAAAGCATTTAATACATGATTGGAGAGTTTCTGCAAAAGACATCAGATAGCTTTTAACAAAATTTGTGGAGAATCCAATGACATTAACACTGAAACCATCTGATTGGATCGCTAAACTGCCTTTAAAAATCAAGATACAAACCCGAAAACATAGCAAATGGCGATTATTCTTCCACACATTATCGAGTCAGTCATTGTATTTAAAAGGTGAGAAATGTTTGGGAGGAAAATTGTCCTGACTGTTTTCCTACGTGGTTTTGTGTCAGGTGAAATGGAAAAATCCCTAGTGTTTGGCAAGGCTGCTAAGCTGAGATGCTTCATAAACATTGACTTTCAGAACCTGCCTGTTGATTGGAGATCCAATGGAAGAATGGTTAATGGCACTTAATGGAAGAATGAGGCAAAACTACCATGTTTTGCTTTTTTTGGATGATGCAACATGTCACCTACACATCAAACTTTCCAATATTCAACTTGCTTGGTTCCCTCCAAATACCACAGAGTTACTCAATCATTGGACCATGGCATCATTCAGAATGTTAAAGTACATTTTCATAAACTGTTAATGCAGTCTTTGTTCGCTAATATGCATTCCACATCAACCGCCTCTGAGCTATACAAAACCATATCAGTTCTAGATGTGGTAATTTGGATAAGCCAAGCTATAAAGAAATTGCAACCAAAGTGTTTCAGAAAAGCAGGGTTTCCAATGGGTCAAGTAATTGACAGTGAAGAAAATGAGGATGAGACACAAGAATTGCAAAACTACATCCATGAAGATACTTTCAATTGTAATGCCATGGAATATGTTAACATAGACAGTGATATACAAACTGAAAAAAACATAGTTGATATAGATGTCTTATCGGAAAGACGAAGAGAAGGTGGAGGATGATGATGAGGAATATGTCCCCAAGTTGGAAGAAGAATGTAGGCTAAAGAATTACCAAGATGCATTCAAAGGTTTAAAGGAACTGCAGCATTTTGCCCTTGGCGAAATGACTCTGATATGTTTGGTGTGATTTCTCAGGCCAAAGTGTTTGTGAAAGGTCGACCAGTTAAGCAGCAATGTGTACAGAAACTCTCCTTGATTACTGGAAAAAATACATGACTCGTGTATACAGCCATTTTTTGTTCATTGTATGTTTTGGTGTGCTTACATGAATGTATTGCACAGAAGTGTCTAAATACACACAATTGAATAAGGTGCATATATTTTTTATCTCATTCTGTCCATTTATGTATGTTATGTTCATGGTTTAATTTTCTTAATAGTCTAGATTTATCTTCGTTAAATGGAAATTTTCGAGAGCTCATTCAATTCCGCTGAAGATAGGTTTTACTGTATTAGGTCAACCATTATGAATGAATTATTTCTTCCACAATAGCCGTGAGGAGGACAGGAGTTGGAAAGGTATAGTCAAACAGTAAAGTTACTTAACCAGGATTTGAACCACGAATCTCTACTGAGCTATCATAGCAAAATGCCAGTACAGCATTAAATTCCCAACTAACTCACAGTTTACCAGGAAAACTGCTAGTCCCTCCTGAAAATCATTGCTTTTTTTGTTTTTTCACTGCATCCCTCTGAATTGTAAAGCCTAAGCCTACACAGAGCACTGTCTTATGTTGGAAAAGCTCACTCTAGTATCCCCAAAATATTCTTTCCTTCCAATAATTTTATATACAAACTTGATTTCTGCTTGTATTTCATTTATTCTTTATGCCCTAATGTGTTAAAATGTTATAATAGGTATAAAGCTATGAACCATGCATTCTTTTTTACCAAAATCAATTGCTTTCAAATCATTTTCGAGCAAAGTTTCTGCAAAATCATAATTTTCATGGTTAGTACATCAGATAATGCTATACAGTGGTGCTCTGCCTGCTTTATCTCCCAGACAATCTGACCCATGTAGATCAATTACATCAGAATAGCTGAGAGAGTGCATAGGCAAGTTACATCAAGATAGCAATAAATGAAGAAGGGATTCTTAAAATTATCAACCATGGAAGTAATACAATTTGAGACTGGTTAAAAATGTTTAATTTTATGGAAATTAGGATGAAACAAAAGATACAATTAAATTTTATTAAGAAATTTGCTAGCAAAAGATCTCATCAAATGTCCATTCTTCAACAAATTTACAAAAATGAAATACCCAATGTTCACACTTATCACAAAATGTATCTACAATCCTTGAATTAGATTTGCATCCATTGAAAAAAAATCTGATGTGTTCCATTCATATGACTTTCTCTACAGCTCTGTAACAAATTATTGTTGAAAAGCTTATTCTTCTATCTACCTCATGATAATCGAGATAAACATTAGCAGAAAATATCCTTATTACTTGATTTCTTGTAAGTAGAAGGGCAAAAATCTAAAGTGTTCCATTCACATGATGTCCTCTAGCTGTTTGGTAAAACAAACCTTTTATTCAAATCATTAATCTGTTATCTATATCATGCTAATCAGGATAAACATAAGCAGAATTAGTCTTACTACTAGCTTCCTTGTAAGTAGCACGGAAATAAAAAAATGCACATGCTATAGTGATAGTCTCGTCCTTTAAAAGCCGATGGCTATGTGAAACAATTGAAATTCCAATTTCTTTCCTTGCCAGGAGTAAACAAGCGAGAAACTACGAAAAAGATGTCTTCCTGTTTGAGAAAAATTTAAGTGGCTTAAATTGAAACCAATCCAGAATATCACAAAATAGTTGACTACACAAAAAAAATGTATATGACATAATTTGTATGTATTAATGAGATCTACATTTTTTTGTGCAGTAAGCTTTTGTATATCTCTTATGGTTTGTCAGTTATATAAAAGTCATCCAGAATGAGATCTTCAGAAAATTCAAGATATACATTTCGTTTGTTATAAAAATATCTTATACTAAAGGTATTTTAATCAAAATTGTTAGCCATTTTTTAAAAAATCAAAATTTTCTAAAAATGTTCCATGTAAAGGGTAGTTTGGGGTAGGGAGATTTGCTTGAAAATCTGCGCATCCTTGGAAGATGATAAACTTAAATACCAAGTTTGGTATTTAACAGTCTTTTCACTTTTGAGATATGCACACAGACTATTTTCTAAAAATGCTTTTCTTTGGATCCAAAACATATTTTCAGTGAAATCTAGGTATTGAATTTTTGGGTGCAATACAATACCTTCTTTATATGCTATGTACATAGTATGTGTAGAGCAAGTAAAAATACTTGGAAACGAATAACATCAACAATAGGTAGAATGTTTGGGGTTTATTCAGTTGTTTTAAGACACTAAAATTTAGAAATTTGTTTGAATTAATACTAAATAGCTTTACCTATGGTTCAATATGTTAGGGAAAATGATGTGGAACTGTATAGGTTTCTTTGTTTGTGGAGTGTTCATCTATCTAATGAGCCGGACTATAATGCACTGTTACGACATGTTTTTTTACCTTCTATTTTCAAATGAAACATGAGTGGCTACTGGAAAAAGAGAACAACAAAAGAGAAGTGCATGTTAAAGAACACTTTTCCAAAAACACCTTAACTGTTGACCGCACCTTGTTGGTATTAAACCAGACATTTGTTTTCCCATCGTGTACAAGATTTCTCATTTACTCACCAACATTAATGAAAAATGCAAAGACTCTTCTGTCCCAACAGAATGAAGGCAGGTGTACTCAACAAACCGAAAAATCAGAAAAATATGCATAAGAATGGAATGTTATACATGCTATCTGTTAGGCTTTGTTGGTTTATCAAATAATGCTTTGTGTAAGGATGAGAAATATAACTGAAATACTTATTGGGTTTATGCAGTAGTACTGCAACTTCATTGCCTTCTATGAAAGCTCTGCCATGTTGTCATCATGTAGCAGCACTATCAAATATTGCATTAGATAATAAGTGGTAAAATGTTTTCTCTATCTTTCTGGGAGTTCTTTTAGCATTTAAAGATCAACCTCCATGGTGTAATGGCTTACCATGCTAACTTTATATATCCACAGTTGTGGGTTAAAACCAGGTGGAAGACAATGGATTTTTTTGGACATAAAAATACTTAGCATGGGCTTCCTTTGGGAGGGAAGTGAAGCCGTTGGTTTTGTGTCATAGATTTATAGAACGTAAAAAACCTCAAGCTTGAAAAATAGGCCTCGAAGCAAAATTAAGAGGTCCTCACGCCCAGTATAGAATGGGACGCTGAGAACAGCAGCAGTTAAAGAGCATCCATAAATAAAATATATAACACCATATAACAGCAGTGATGTGGTGTGTATATGTGTGTGCATTTTTTATAAACCAGTAAACTCATCATTATTGTAATAGTATGTAAAAAAAACATCTATTCTAAGGGATGTGATACTTTACTGTTCCTCCAATGCTAATTTTTTCCTAAGTATCCAGTATGATATTCATTTCTTGTTTTATTAATGTTAATGATAATTCTCATTTACCTCATTTGAGAAGGCAGAAGATTGAAGATTGCTCACATCCATCAATTTATGTTATTGCTAAAGCGACTGTGTAAATCTTTGTCAGCATGATAAGGAATGTCTATGTATACATTCTGTATAATTTCCAGTGCAAACTACAGCCCTTCCCTTGTTTTAGGGCTATATTGTTGTATAAAGAAGCACAAATGTGCAGTATACCAGTAATTTTGAAAGCACCTACAAATTGTAAAATCATACATTATATGAGTTATGTTTTTTTTTTTTTTTTCATAATTGTAGAAAACAGATGAATATCATTAATCTCAAAATAAATGTTCACATAACTACTTTAAAAATCTGATGTGGTCCATTTTATGTATCTATGTAATAAATTATTATTAAAACACTTATTCTTCTATCTACTTCTTGCTAATCAAGATAAACATTAGCAGAAATGTCTTATTACTTGCTTCCTTGTAAGCAGAAGGGAAATAAAAGAATGCACTAGGCTAAAGCCATAGTCAGATCCTTTAAAAGCTGGTCACTCTGTGACAATTAAAATTTGGTTCTCTTTACATGACCAGAAGTATAAAACACAAGAGATATGAGATGAAAGATGACTTCTTGTTTGAGAGAAGTTAAGTAGATTGAAATTGACTAACAAGGAATATCTCCGAAATGGGCCTATATTTTTTGTGTAGTAAGTTTTTGTCTATCTCTTACAGTTTACCAGTTATAAAAAAGTCATCCAGAATAAAGAGGTCTTCAGAGGGTATTCACAGAAAATTCAAGATATAGGTTGTTAGTCATGAAAACTATTTAAACATGTGTTATTTTAATAAAAATTGTTGGAGCCATTTTTTTTAAAAATTCAAAATGTTTTAAAAATGTTTCATGTAAAAGGTAGTTCCGATGGGGGAATTTTCCTGATATTCTTCATGTCACATCCTTGGAAGATACTAAACTTTTATACCAAGTTAGGTATCTAACCAAATTTTTGTTCATGAGTTATGCACGTGCATGCACAGACCTTTTTCTAAAAATGCTTTTTTTCTATTCATGGGATCTCATAGCAAGTATTTCTGGTGAAATCTTGGTATCAAATATTTTGGGTGGAATACAATATGTTCTCTATCTACTAAATACACTATATATACAAGGCCGACAAAGTAAAAATGGAGAGAACATGACTAATAAATGGCTCTTGATGTATAACACAACTTATTCATTTCTAAATTAAAGATACTAGTGGAAAATGTCTTAAAGTGTAATTTAAGTGATCTTTAGATTAAAATCTCTTTGCCACAGATGAGTTTCACTTAAGAAAAACATGCTCTGCATTTATCACAATTTTCTAAACTTATCAATAGGTGGGTATTAATGGCATTGCTGAGCGCTGACCTGAAGTTAGTGATAGCATTCTCTATGATCTGTGTGCTGATGCGCAGATCTGCTTTACGAAGGCTAAGACGAGCAGGGGAAATGCGGCTGCAACGGAAAATAAACCAAGCAAAATGGTACTGTTAGCCAGCCAGGTGCAACTACTGCAGTGTGCAAAACAAACATAAAAGTTTTAAGACAAATCTAAAGCTAACAAAAACACACTATTACTAAAACATATAGCTTAAAACATTAATTCACTGCATGTTAAAACTTATGCAATAATTATAGGTACTCATTCAGTTTTTCTTACAAAGAACACTATAATTACATTTCTAATCTATATTCATAAACCTACAGTGTGGTTAATAATATGCAAGCAACATAAATATTGAATGCTAAGCAAAAATCAATCTATTACTAAATTTTACCCTACCCATTCAAACACATCTAGACACAATGTAATAAAACTGCACATTTAAAATGTTCTTCTCTTATCCTGAAAAAGTAAACATTATTTTCTATTTTGTACCCAGGATGAAAAATAGAAAGTTACACAAACCTCCAAAATCCAATCTTAAATGGGTTTAAGGTGAAATGATAGGCAGCAGATAACAAAGTACATGGTTACAGCCTATACCAAATCAAAGCAAATGCTTCAAATTATTTCCATGCTTACTAGAAGTAGAGCACATGATAAGTGTGTCAAAAGGCTTAATTGGGCCATACCAACTGTAGTTAAAAAGATTTTCTAAATGAATGGCAAATGTAACAAAATAAGACATTACGCACCACTATTCTGCTCTAAACTGAAACATTTAGCACCTTGAAAAGATGACCATAAATTGGTATATAAATATTTTTCATGAAAACTCAGTCTGACCTAAGGAATTTTAAAGGTAGAATCAGACTGAAATTTCCCATTTTCTGTGCAGTTACTCTAATCACTGAGCTACCATGACACCATGGAAGTATGACACTAAATTCCTCTACTGATTCAACTTTTTCCTGATAGACCACTAAATATTTAAATTCAGAGCTAACATAATTCATTGGTGACTGACAAATTAGAAAGTACCTCAATTTCTGGGCATTCAAGGTTCTGTTCTTTCTTTAAGGGTTCAACCCAGCTTTAACATTTTTGAAGCTGGAATCAGGCTGAAAAATTCAACAGCCAGGATTTGTGTATTTTCAAATCACCAAACATGTCTCTGTGGTGTTACTATTGTGCACCAACCAAGTGTTGGCAATCATTCAAAAAATTGGTATTACAACAATAGCTGGTACACAGTAGGCTAGGTGAAAAGGACCAAATTATGACCTACCAATTGCCTCTTGCAGTTTGACTATTTCTGGCATTCTTCATAATGATCACGTAAATTTTCACGAATTCATTGGTTCAGCAATACTAGAATCTATACAATCTAATCACAAAGATTATGACAACACAATAATTAAAAATAACATGTGGAAGGCTTAAACTATCTTGTCTTTTCAGTAAAAGCAAATAAGCTCCACCAGCTATAACAATATTTTCTTCTTTGGATCCATTGTTTATTAAAATGGAGATGACAAAACTATCAGAATGAATTGGAATGGGAACCAAGATTACTTTATGAAAGGATGAAAATATTTTACGTGATACCTAACGGATGAATAAAAAACAGTCAGTAACAGAGAATTCTAATTTCTAAATTTTTCAAACATATAAATGGTAATTAATTGTTCCTTAACACAAGCTGAGAGGTAGTATTAGACTGAAAATTACAATGCCATAACCAGGATATGAATCCTAGCTTTTCTGATCACATTATTGATCCATGAATTATTCTTTGGATGCTAAATTTATAAATTTTGAGAAAACTTCTAAATTATTCATTATATAAACATGGCTTTTAAATGTAATATATAAGCAGTTTGATTAATTAGTTCTACTGTTAAGCTATTGATCCTCATTGTAATAGAATCTAATTCTTATTCAGAAACTATTTCATTATTATATTTGAGTTTGCCTATCTGTCTCTTTTCTTTCTTTTCCAGTTAGTGGAACATATGAGAAATAATATATCACTATGATATGAGGGACATTCAATAAGTAATGCAACACATTTTTTTCTTGGCCAATTTTGATTGAAAAAAATTGAAATTTTGTGTAGGACATCTTTAAATATTCCTGCTTCACCTCATATAGTTTCATTAATTTCCGATAGATAGCAGAGCTATAACTAGCCTTCAAAATGGTATCTGTAACAGAGGTGCGTTACAAACAGAGAACAGTTATTGAGTTTCTTTTGGCAGAAAATCAGTGCATCACAGGTATTCATAGGTGCTTGCAGAATGTCTACAGAGATCTGGCAGTGGACAAAAGCACAATGAGTCATTGGGCAATGTGTTTGTCACCATCACAAGGTGCAGCAAACTGTCTGACCTACTGCATGCCGGCCACACATAGCTGTGACTTCTGCAATGTTGGAACATGTGGACTCTGTTATTCGAGGTGATCAACTGATAAACTCGCTGCTCAACTTGGCATTTCTGTTGATAGTGCTGAAAATTGTCCACCAGTTGGGATACTCAAATGTTTGTTCTCATTGGAATCCCCCCCGACAACCATAAAGATCACAGGATGAACATGTGTGCAGAATTGCTTGCTCGTTATGAGGCTGAGGGTGATTATTTTTTGTCAAATATTGTCACAGGTGATGAAACATGGGTTCATCATTTCGAACTCAAAACAGAATGGCAATCCATGGAGTGGCACCACACCAACTCTCCTTCGAAGAAAAAGTTCAAAGCCATACCCTCAGTGATAAAGTCATGGCTACAGTTGTCTGGGACGCTGAAGGGGTTATTCTGTTCGATGTCCTCCCTCATGGTGAAATGATCAACTCTGAAGTACACTAAGGAAATTGAAGAAATGACTTCAGCATGTTCGTATCCAAAAAATGCAATGAACTTCTCATTCTGCAAGACCTCACACAGGTCAGCACAGTTGAGAGGAGCTCACAAAACTTCAATGGACTGTTCTTCTTCATTCACCCCGGCCCAAATCTCCCACCTTCTAACTTCCACCTGTTTGCGCAATGAAGCATGCACTTAGCAGGAAGCACTATGTGGATGATATGGAAGTTATTGATGCAGGAAGACGTTGGCTATAACATAGACAAGTAGAAAAAAATGGTGTGTTATTTATGGATGCTCTGTAACTACTGTGCTTCTCAGCATCCCATTCTAAATTGGGCATGAAAGACTGCTTAATTTTGCTCAGAGGCCTCTCTATCAGGCTTGAGGTTCTTTTACGTGCCATAAATCTACGACACAGGACCAACGGCTTTACTTCCCTTCCGAAGGAAGCCATGCTAAGGATTTTTACACCCGAAAAAATCCATCGTCCTCCGCTGGGTTTGAACCCGCGACCCTGGGTATAAGAAGTCAGCATGGTAACCATTACACCACGGAGGGCGACTAGACCAGTAGAGTGATACAATGCAGACATATTGCCTCCCCTCCCCATCAAGGTGACATAAGGCCATAGAATTGAATGGAGAACATGATCAAAAATAGTGTTTTGTAGCCAAAACATTAGGGAATAACATGCTGCATTTGAATCCTGAATAAAACCAAACTGCTTTAAGAAAGAAAAAGAAAAAAATGTGTTTACTTATTCAACATCCCTCATAAATTCAGTTATTGATTAAGTACAAATAACTCCAAAATAAATGTAATACAAATAAAAGTGTTGATTTTGATTTGGCAAAGAAAAACAATTTGATATATTTTCTGTAATTAACAGAGGGATATATACCCTCTAAGCACCTCATGGGGCCAGTTATAGACTGAATCAACATGAAAATAGCCATAGTCATGAACTCCTATGATACTGGGATACTCGAGACTTCTATGATACCTAGACCTTATAAGTGTTTGGGTAATGGTAGCAAATTGTTAAATAGAAATACTGTAAACTAACACTTCTTTAGATGCTTAATTTTGCGCCTTTTCTTACCAAACAGAGATTGAGCACATGATTTTACATTTAGAGCACTGTGTGAATTAATTGGAACAGAACAATAACAACATTTTTCATGATTTCATAAATTTAATCATAAAGCACATCCAATTAACATTTCTTAAGGCTAAATATGTCCTCCTTTCTTTTTTATAAGTTCCATTACACATTAGACATTGACATATGATTGCAACACACATTTTGGAGATCATCATGAAACCACACTTGAATTAAAGTAAATATAAACATTCTTTTGTGGAACCAAAGACCTTGGAATTATATTACCTAGACTCACCGCTGGCGCTGGTGTGCTATCACTAATTGAAACATCTTGTGCATCGGTAGGTGAAGGGAAAACATGATTTTTGCTGTATGTTCAGTACGCTTAAAAGGCTTTAAAAGTGAGGTGGTTTAAAGGTATTAGGGTTTAATAATTAACATGGTGCACTTCTATGCTGCATAACTGTACCAACCACCAGAAAAATGATTTCGAGATCACTTTCCATCGGTAAGAATAAATTTTAACATTTGTGTTCCAAATTCATTTCGATTTATTCTTGTGGGTTTCCTCGGACACTAAGTGAATGATAATTTGGTTTGAGTTCCTAATACATAAACTAGAATTATTGAGTAAGTCGTCAGCTGCTCCGAGATGTAACAAATTTGTGTTGTCGGAATATCACAGGCTATACTCAGTGCATTTTGTGAAAAATTGTTTCCATGAGCATAAAGGCAAGATGATGCTAAACCCTGACACAGTTCCTTCAGTATTTAGTTTACCTTGTTGTCTGACAAAGGTAAAGAGAATGCTAATTTCATTCTTATAGCCATTTTGTATATGTTTTATTAGTATTAGAAGGCAGTGTTAAAATATTAAATTCAATATTATAATTTGTCCAAATAAAAAAAGAACCCAAAATCTATATTAAGTTAATTTTTTAAATCTGTAATTTCAGACTAAAACACAACCCCACAGGGTGCAAAAAGGAATTTTACAAAAGTGTTAGAACATAAAGAATGTTAAGTAATAATCAATTCTAATTTTAGATTTGTTTATAAATTATTTCAGAAAGTATAGGCCATACTCTCCTGTTCTGCACATATTAATTTACCTATCTTATTTATCTAACTCAAATATACCACAAATACTGATAAAAAAGTTTACTTAACGTCTTGAATAAAGTTTAGTGAAGAGGAACACAGGTACCTAATTTCACGTTTATTTTATTTTTATACTGTATATACCATCTCTGAAAATCCAGTATTGCATATGCTTTTTTTTTACTAAATAATTTTATTTATTTGTTTGTTTTTATTTATTTACATGCTGCCTTAGGTAATATCATCGTATTACCACTTTGACCTTCTATAACGACTGCTTAAATTTGAGGTGTACATTAAAACTGTACTTCTTGATTAACGTAACACATTCAGTATCGCATTTGTATTTCCAGGCTCTTGAGGGTGGAGAATAAGAATAGCTTCATCAGCCTAGAATCGAACCCAGCATATTTTTCATTTTTAATTCAGCATTTTGACCACTTTACAGAGACACTCTTAACAAATTCTCTTTATAATTCTTGTTTGACGACTTTGTGCATTAAAATAAAAAGGAGAAAGAATACATGGAATCACTTAGAGGAAACTGAGAAAATGGAATTAAAGCTGAATTATGCTCTCTGTGATACTTACATCCTGTTTGTAAAACACTTTAAATGCAGGTATGCGATATTCAAGTTCAATGATAATATTTACTTCTGTTTTGTTCAGTTGTGGAATGAATTTCCGTCTAGTCAATGAAGTGATTTTATTCAACTTCCAACAGGACATTCAAGGTCTAATCTCTGTGCATAGATGCTGATGATCATAAACAATGTGTTGTCCCAATTATTTCCTACTCAGGCATCTTATGATTTAATTATAGCTGTTTTAAATTTCTCTGTTTTCCCATTACAACCAATGTGACCACCTAGAGAGTATTTTGCCCTCCACCAGACTTCTTCATACTATGACACTTTATCTGGTCTGCACAGCTAGGCATGTAGGGGCTTGTGTGAAACAATCAAATTTTGTAAGGCTCTTTTTGCAAACAGTCCACAAATTTTCTATCGGGTTAATGTTAGGAGAATTCCCTGGCCAATTCAAGCACACAGTCATGGTTACCTTTGAAGAATTTCTAAGGTTTAGTTTGTGTTCCGAGCAAAAATACCTTGAGAAGAAAATGTTTTGGGGCTGTTTTACCTATGAATGACTAGGACCTTTAATTCCAGTTGAAGGAATGATGAAAAGTGATCAGTACATCACAGTACTGATGAAAGTTGTTCATGAACTCCAGAAAAGGTTTCCAGAAGGTAACAGAATTTTTAGCAAGATTTAGCTCCCTGCCACACTTCTATGGAAATGAAGAAATTCTTCAAAGATAAGCATGTTTGTGCACTTGACATTAATCTCATAGAAAATTTATGGGCTATTGCAAAAGGAGACTTGCAAAATTTGACTGTTCCAAAAGAGAATGTTTGATATTAGCTTTAATTTAAATGTGGTTTCATGATGATCTCAAAAATGTGTGTTTCAATCTTGTGGAGTCATGGCCTAATAATGTAATGGAACTTATAACAAATCTGATATGTTTCATTCATATAACTTTCTCTATCTGTTCCATATACAAACTACTTTTACAAAAGGCTCTTTTTTTATCTACCTCGCACTAATCAAGATAAACATTAGCAGAACTGGTCTTAGTACTTGCTTCCTCATAAGTAGAAGGGAAATAAGAGAATACATTAGGCTAAAGCAATAGTCAAATATTTTAAAAGCTCATCAGCAAGTGAAACAATTGCATTTTGATTCGCTTTGTATGGTCCATTTCAGAAAAGTTAAGTTATTTAAAATTGAAACCAATAACAAGGAATAATGGTTAACTCTACAAGAAAAACGTATGCAACATAAATTGTGTGTTTTAAGGTTTTGTGCGATAAATTTTATATACCTCTACCGTTATGCAAAATTTTGCAATACTCATCCACAAGAAACAGGTCCTCAGAGGCTATTCCCAGAAAGTTCAAAATATACATTTTATTTGTGATGTAAATATCTTTAATATACAGTATTTTAATGAAAGTTGTTACAGCCATTTTTGAGAAAAACAAATTTTTCAAAAATGTTCCATGTAAAGGATAGTTTGGGATAGTGTAGTAGTCTTGAAAATCTTTGTGTTGCAACCTTAGAAGATATTAAACACAAATACCAAGTTTGGTATTTAATTGTCTTTTCATTTTTGAGCTATGCCGCACGCACACACTTGCAGACACACAGAAAAGAACAGATATAAGTAGTAATTTATGATTAAATTAATGAAAGCATTAAAAATGTATTGTTCTGTTATGATTAATTTGCATGAGACTGTACAAAGAGTGCATGAGCTATAAGTTGGCAGTTTTTCTAATGTACTTGTCTGACACAGCTGGTTGCTTTCATTTACAAAATAAGTCCACTTTAAAACTCTATTGTTCCCTAATTCCTGCACTTGTATAAGGGTAAGAAGGCTTCAGTGGTGTTGCAACTCTTGCAAGTGAAGTGATAGAGCAGACAGGAAGAAAGATAATCTATCACTGGTGTTTCTGCCCTGCCTAATTTGCCATAAAAAAGGCAGGACATAGGAAGAACGAGATAGTGAACACTGCTCTGATTTTCTAATACTCAAGGGCCAACTTACACATCATGGATTTTATAATGCACAATTAGCAATTTGATCACTGCCATATATAACCACCTTACTTTCTTTTAAAATACAATAATTACCAAATAATCCTTCAAAAACATTTGCTTTCTTCAGTTAAGTTCAGTTTCTTGTAAAAAATCATGTTTATATTTAACATCCTTAACTGGACAATATCTACAACCTCCAAGAATATAGAAATAGTAGAAATGCTAGCAGATCGCACTGAAGTCACTGTCTCAGATGTAGATTGGTTACTCTTAGGAAGTGATTGGTTTATGCAAAGATGAGGCTCTTACCTATTTGACATAGATGGGGAGGGGGTTGTATGCTATTGTCTATCAAAATGCAAAGGAAAATATAGAAAGGAGCAATGGATCGTTTCACTTCTGTGCAGCGAGCTGTGTGATACTGTGATCTCCTGTTGCAGCTACTGTGCAAACAACAATAGCTGTAGCATTAAAAGCTCTGTTAAGATGTCAGTCTTGATGTAGTTAGATAAGCACTGCTTCATTTGATCCCAAGGTCATGGGTTCAAACCTAACCCAAAGCAATGGTTTTTAAATGTGCTTAACAGCCTCATCTCTGTGTCAGTAGACTTACTGTCATGTAAAATAATGCCAACGGAATGAAATTCTGCCATACCAGCAAGGCTGATATTATCCTGGCAATTGACAACAGCAATTTTGTCAAGGTGACGACCCATGTAAGCATTGGACCGAAATTAGAGTTGCCATTATTCTCACCGAGTCATTTATAATTTTGGTTTTGGTGTGCAATTATGAATGAGATCATCACAACAGAATATAAAATAAGTGGTACATAATATTCATGCATGATATAGAAACCTAAGTGATAAGGAAGAAAAAAAAAACAAGTGATCCAACAACTTTTTTATTTTTTTTAAATAGAATGAGGTGAAATATACTCATCAACATTTTATAATGTATATGGTTCAATGAAAAGGGCACACATTCCCAAAGATTGGAATTAATCACATTGCAGCTTAATATTAAAAATAACAAATGTTTCTTCCAACCTTTCCACACATGATATACAGGATGATGTATTTAGGTATGGATAAATAAAAGCACTGTACTTTACTACTCAACTCTATTTGTAGAAACTTTGTGTGCACAACACTAAAAGATATGAATGTGCTAAACATTACACACTATGCATAACCCATAATGGTGATGTAATTCAGTCCATGCCATTTGTAACATAAGAGATGATTTGTTGAAAAGTTTGAGTAATATTTACTCTCATATTATTTATCAATGTTCCTAGGTTTCTGTGCATAGACAGAAAGACATAAAGAACTCAGGAGATGTTAGATCTGGAAATGGTGACCAAGCAACAGATCCACCATGACACATCACACATTATTTCAAGTAGTATTTAGAAAATGAGGGAGTAGACCATCTTACTGGAATACAATGTTTATATTGTTGTCTTTGTGACAACAGAAACAACTGCAACACATCTAAATAAGATTCATGGCATATTGGTTTCCCACAAAGGAGAATGGTCCATAACTTTATTGCAGTGCACTGCATATCATACATTAACTTTTCGATTTATCTTTCAAGCTCATAGAAGATGTGGATTTTGTCTTGGTCAAATAATGCAGTTGTGCATGTTTACTCACCTGCTGACATGAAAAGTATCCAATGAGCACAGTGTGTTGGCTGCTGATTTGTAGTATTCATTTTAATTATCTAAGACTTTCATTTGTCCTTTCAGGTTATGCATTGTTGATTATCACATGTGGAAACTCCCATATTTTAAATATAATATAACCAGCACGAAATTTGTCCTATAATCATATTGGCTTTTATAATATTTAATTTTATTCACACCCAGATACTACAGTAGGTGATTATTTCTGGATGTAATTGATGCTGATGAAACACTACAGCTGGATAGCTTTCTTGGTTACTAAATGTCACTACATAGAAAGTTTTGAAGATCTTACAGAGACTGGAGATATGGCCTTCACTCTAGGAGTTATAACATGCCAGCATTCGTCAATCACCTTTTGCCTTGCTGACTATTTCTAGAGTATCCAATATGGCACTTTTCTCTTCTTTGAAAAAGGTTGCAAAAACTATTTCATGTAATGCAGCAGAAGAAGCAATTATTTGCTAACTTGTCTGCAACTAAGATATACTGTTTTAGGAATAATGCTCTTTTAATTTTAGGAAGCAGTACAATAATTCGAAGCCTGTAAGTAGTAACATCAGTAAACAGCAGGAGCAGCTGGTGACTGAATTTTGGCAGTTTATAAAGCTATTGATGTAATTTGAATTTTTTTTTAATATAAATCTGTGCATCAATTTTGCTTTCTTAATTATTAACAATCACTTCCAGATACTTTTGGGAAAAGTCGGAAAAGAAACAAATACTAAAAATCTGATGTGTACCATTCACATGACTTTCTCCATATCCCTGCAACAAATAATTCTTAAAAAGCTTATACTTCTATTTACTTATGCTAATCAGAAAAAATTAGCAGAAATAGTCTTATTACTCGCTTCCTTGTAAGTAGAAGCGAAATAAGGGACAACCGTAGGTTAAAGTGATGGTCAAAAGCTGGTTGCTATGTCAATAAAGTTCCTTTGTTTATATGGATAGGAGTTGACAAGTTCCTGTATGAGAAAAGTATATGTTTTTCATAGCAGAAACCAAAAATAAGGAATGTCACAAAAACGACGAACTCCACGAAAAAAATGTATATAACATAAATTGTGTGTTTTAAAGTGCTCTACATTTTTTCTGTAGTATGTTTTTGTCCATCTCTTAAGGTTTAGTAGTCATTCAAAATTTAGTAAAATTCATCCAGAATAAACTACTCTTCAGAAGCTATTCCCAGAAAATTCAAGATATACATTTCATTTGTCAGGTAAATATGCTTAATATCCGAAATTGTAATCAAAATCGTTAGAGCCATTTTTGAGAAAATCAAAATTTTCGAAAAAAGTTCCATGTAAAGGGTAGTTGGGGGTGGGGGGATTTTCCTGAAAATCTTCGTGTCGCATCCCTGGAAGATACTAAACTTAAATACCAAGTTTGGTATTTTACCGACTTTTTGTTTTTGAGTTATCGTGTTCACAGACACACGGACACACACACACGGACCTTTTTGTGAAAATGCTTTTGTTGGGGACCCTAAAACATATATTTCTGGTGAAATCTCGGTATCGAATTTTTGGTGGAGTACAATACTTTCTCTATACACTATGTACATAGTGCGTATGGAGAAAGTAAAAACCAATGGCAATTTCAACCTTATCATATATCTGTGGAAACTGGATTCTTACAAACGAACTAGATAATACAGAAGCAGCATAAATGAAATTCCTGAGACTTCTGGCAGGATATACATTAAAACATCACTAAGTAGCAAACATATTCAATCTGAACTTAAAATATAATGTATATTACACATATTGCTGCATACTGACAACAATGGTATATGCAACTGCTATGAATGGACTCTGAAACCCCTGAAAATCTTTAATTGTCGACCTATTAGAAAAAAAGACAGCCAAGACAACTTAAAGAACGATGGTCGAAACTACTACAAAATAATTTAGTGCAATATTTCTGAAGAGGGAGCAGGCAATTTTAGTGTAGCTCTGGAAGTATATAATGATGAGAATGATAAAAAAAACCTACTGTTTGTAAAAGTGCTGTAAATTGCCATAACATCAGTGATGTCAGTGTGCCCGAATTTCACTGCAGGAGTTTTTTTACATACAAATAAATTTACTGCCATAGGCTGTCGTTTTCAAGCTCACTTAAAAACCACTGTTCTGGACCTGATTTGAATCCACGACCTTGGGATCAGAAGGCCAGCACCTAGCCAACTGAGCTAAGATGATGACACTCTGTCATCAGCATGTTCATTATACATCTTTTGTGTAATTGTGCATGTTGTCGAATCCAAATCATTCATGCAATGCTTTTTCATGGATTTTCAGGTCTTATATATACATATAAAATAAAACAAAAATGAAGTAAAACAGGGCATTTTTAACACATCCAGTCACATTTCTCACATATATCCTGTTAAAATATCTTTTTGCTTTTTTTTACTGAGTGACCTTTAGATATGATGTGAGTCTACCAAGATTCAGTATCACTTTCTTGTTCCAAATTTAGTGCTGAAAAAGAGTGAGCAATAAGAAGTTGAACATGTAGTATCACTTACCAATATTTAGCTAAATCACTCTGGAATACAGAAGGTACTGATGACAGAACTAGACAAAGATGCATTACAAAACCAGTAAATGGCACTGATTTTGTCAGGAAAATTAAAGTAATCATCCTATTTCGTGCTCTCTGTCTGACAATTAACAATCAACATGCAGCCATATACCCCATACACCTCTGTGTTCCCTTAGTTCATGCCTTATACTAAGCCATTATGACTGTGGGTTACAGCTGGGAACAAACTACTTCACACCTGCAAACAATATGGGCTTGTCAAAGTCCATTGCAGAAGATCGGGTCAGAGTGGACCCATAATGTATCAACAGTATACATTATTTAAATTAAAGGGAAAGCCAGGATTTTAGTTATAGCAGAAACATGCTACTTGTTAACAAGCTTTCATCTGTAACGGTTTCCAGTGAAAGCTGTATATGAATCATTGGTGCTGCCCATCCTGTTCCAGCTCCTCTTTCAACAGTTCTTCTAATAATAAGATAATAGAGGGAAGTAAAAGTAAAAAACTTACATTGTTTATTCGAGGGATTGCTAAATCAGGTGTTCCTAATATTTAAGGCCAAATCTTCCAATTATAATGGGTATAATTATCCCCAGTTTTTCCCAGAAAGTAATATTAAACCAGCAGCATTAAAAAGGTTAGGAAAGAACATTCATAGACTATAAAATGTCTCACCACAAGCCAAATATAGCAAATACAGCAAGTGTTACACATTAGTCCCCATCTTAAAGAATAAACACTGCAGAGTAGGAAATTTAATGAAGCCTACTACTAGCAAAATCATGCAGCACACCATTTCCAATTACAAAGCTAACTTTAGCTATGAGAAAATGAATGCTGATACAAAGCCATTACAATCGATGTTCATATAAAATATAAAGGAATACCTGAATGGTAGTTTGAAGCTAGAACCCAAACTTCCTAGACTGGTTGTGTAGCTTGCTGCTGTAGAAACTGGAACATCTACTGGCATTGTTGACGATCGATGCAACGATTTCTTATCTGTACAATCCACACATTCTGCTGGAGAACCATCATGACCAAATGTGGCACTACGAGACACCCCTCTAGTTTTGCTCTGCCCTCCAAACAATACTGGCCCTCCTGGAGCTTCTGAATTTTCTAAAAGTCCTGAAGCCACAACAGAACTTACAGATGTTGAGATGGAGAGTTGATCATCACTATTGTCTGCTGGTTTCAATAGGTCTTCCATACTTTCCTGCATCTCAAGTGCACCCAATGGATCATTTTCTGTGACAGGAGTTCTTATTGGCGAAGTTTTACTGGAGGGTGAAGTAGGGGATTTGGACGGTGAATCAAAAACACTGTTACTTCTGCTGTTTAAAATTTCTTCAGAGTCACAATTTCTTTTTGATGTATTTTTTAAGTTGTCACTTATATTATCATCACTATTTACCGGAGAGCTATCAATTTTGGAAAGAGAATCACAGACACCACCATTTCGTTTGTGAAATGGAATTTCCAAGTCACTACTACCACCACTATCACAAGCAGAAACACGAGCTAAAGAATCTAAACTTGAGTTCTTTCTATTATGAGACTTCAAAATTGGCTGAGAGTCTGCTTTTAATAGGCCTGAACTTGATCTTTCCCATACCTCACTGCTAAGTCGACTAACCCTTGAACCCAATGCTGAAAATAATTTGCTGGTTGAGTGTTTTGGAGTGTGGCTTCCAGTTGAATCCAAATCATCTGTGCTACCAGTTGAACTTCTTTCTTCAAGATTTTCTGTTGAAGATTCTCTACTTGTTCGACGAAAAGTGAAGCTACTTCTACGTCCAAATAGCGACCTATTATAAAAAGCATAAGAGCAATGTTATTTAATGAAACCAAATACTAAAACTAGCACTTAATTTTTAGAAAATTTCTCAAAATTCTCCTCTTTTCCATTCAAATATTTTACTTATCCCATGGTTATTAATTAACCCTTCTAGTAGCAGCATACATTTTCATAATATATTTAGCTACATGGGAAAAAACCTATCATTCAATATATTATATATAGTCTATTTATCTGAATACAAGACAATATTTTTCTCCAAAATATTAATGTTCAAACTGGGGATCATCTTACATTTGTGATATATGTTTTCCAAATACCATACAGGAAAAAATAGGTTTTATACCTCGCGGGTATGGCAGTGGTGAAGCCTGAGGGAAATGGTATTAATTACTGCCAAGATTGCAACATATGCAGCAGATTTTTAGCATTTCATTTTGAGCCAAAAATTAGCTGTTAAGGAGTCTATGAGCATTCTCACTGGACACAAAGATTACTTTCTGTTTCTAAAATAAACATCCTTTCACATTGATGATTGCACATAATGTTGCATTGAAAGTCAACGGCCCAGCAGAAAGAGAGGTTAGCTGCACATTTCCCCTTCTCGGCCTACATATATATTGCAATGTGAATTTACACACAAATTTGAACTAGGTAAAACATTTTATGATATTTATATAAAGTATATTGTCTTAACAGAAAATAGCACAGAAATAGTTGTCAATAGTTGCTGCCACCACCTCTGCCTTCATCAATTTTTATCATCGCATATACCATACATTTTGTTCTCCCTTCTCCGTCTCTCCTGCTCATAAAATGAATTTCTGTGTAAGTTCAAATTAGTAAAAACATTTATGATGTGGTATATATATTAAGTATATTGTCTAAACACAAAATCATATCCATCATTGTCGTTACAGTTACGCTACAGCCACCGCCACATATACTGTACAATTCGTTCTCCCTTCTCCATCTCTGCCACTCGTAATGTAAATTTCTGCGCAAATTCAAATTTGGTAAAAACATTTACAATGTGTTTGATTAAGTATATTGTCTAAATGCAAAATCATATCATACGCTACAGCCACCGCCGCATATACTGTACAATTCGTTCTACCTTCTCCGTCTCTTCCACTCATAATGTAAATTTCTGCGCAAATTCAAATTAGGTAAAAGTATTTACAATGTGTTAGATTATGTCTCTAAATACAAAATCATATCATAATGTTGTTACAGTTATGGTACTACCACCGCTGCTGTCACATGCTATCATCGAATATACCATTTATTTCGTTCTCCATCTCTCCCGCTCGCAATGTGAATTTCTGTGCAAATTCAAATTAGTAAAAACATTTACGATGTGATATGTTAAATATGTCTAAATACAAATTCATGTCCATCATCCATCATCATCGTCGTACCCATAATTTACATTTCCATAATCCTGTCCTTGGCAAAACATAAAATTTCATGCAAATTCAAATTAAGTACAACAAATACATAAATAACGGGCTTAATCAAGCTTAATGGTCCATTAGTTTGTTCAAAATATATGACAAACCTATAAATTTCATTTAAAAATTCTTCTTTTTATATACCTATGTATTTTAAATATGTCTTATGTCATTTTATGTAGATGATATGCTAAATTCCAAAATTAAGTTCTGAAAAATGGGGGGTCATCTTGTATTCGGATAAAAAACACACATGCATGCACACACAGGTGCAAAGAGCAGTATAAATTATATTTTTCATTATAGACATTATATGAATGGTTTTGTAACTTCTCGGCCTAACCAAGAAAAAACAAAATTTATAAGAAATATTTTGGTTTGGTTTTTTATTTTTATATTTATATACTGTCTGCATGCTACCTGTATAGTACTACATGTCCATTAATATTATATTCAATAGATAGATAATTTATTTGACTTTTCAAATTACAAACTTCATACATATAGAGTTACTTTCCTGGAGTGGCTGAGTTTAGTATGATACACAGTTAACATCCTGATTATTTATGTATATGTACCTTTCCCTCTTATTTGCATATTTTTATACCCGACCAACTTAATCTATTTACTTCTTTTATAAATTAAAATCTCATCAGTTCTATCAAGATCCTCTCTTTCTTTGGTGATTTTCCTCCCCCATTTCTCCTTTACTTTCCCTGTATAATTACCTAGTTGTTTTAGAAATTCTTTACTGTTGTTTGCAAAAAGTTTTAAGTACAATATTTCAGCCAGTAACCCTTCCCAGTTTTTATTCCATATTATCTCTCTCCACATTTTGGTTTCCTCAAACTCAATTATACAGAATAAATTGTTATCGACATTGCCACATAAGGGGCATAGTCCTTTATTAACTTTTAGACTTTTTAATAACATTGTTCCTGTTCTTGCCTATGCCAGATCCTCTCTTTCCATATTTTCACAGACATCAATGTATTTTTCTCTTCCCCATTCTTTCTGACATTTCTACTTAATATTAAAGTACTCTTATCCCTTAAGCTACCCATTATTTCTTGTTTCTCTATATTGTTCTATCCTAGTTTTCACTTTATTCCGTAGCTTTTGTCTCCCTATTGTCTAATGATTATCTAGCTCCCCCAATCCAACTTCTCTTACAATTTCCTTTAATTGATGTGTCCAATTTCTTTCCAATTTTGCTAATTCTTGTGCCCTAAAAACAGTCTTTGACATTGTTTCCTTCCTCTAGTACTGGATCCTGTTCCAATATTTCACCATCTGTTTGACTACTGATCCCTTCCTCCCAGCTCTTCCCAATTGAACCATTTAGAGTTATTCTTGGTAATCCCAGTATCATTGTGCAAAAAGACTTATGGATTTAATCTGTACATTCCCACCCTTTTTCAGCATCCCAAATCACTATTCCATCCATCATTTGCTCCCCTCTAATCAGCATCTCTCTTCTCTGCTGAGTTTATTCCCATTCTTACACACCATAATTTTTTATATACTTTTAAACACCATTTTTTACAGTATTTTTCCATTGTTTCTATTGCTTTCTTTAAACCTCCACTTGTGATTGCCGCTGCTACTAAATATCCACAAAGAGCAAACTTGGAATATCTTTATTTTTTATTGCTGGGCATTGTAAATTTTCTTTTGTTATTTCTTGGAGTAGTCACCGATAAAAATATGAAATAAAAATGGGATTTAATTTACAGCCCTGTTTTAAACCAATTGTATTTGATATCCAATCCATTACTTTGTTGTTGGCAATGCAGGATTTATCTGAACACAACCTCTCTAATAGCCATACAAATTTCTCGCTCACTCCCTTTGTTCTCAATTTATACTAAAGTGCATCCCTTTGAATGGTATCAAAGGTCTTTTCTAGACCACCAAAAATAAACACATCTTACCTCTTTTCTTACTTAGATATTTATCTATTATTGTTCTTATCGTAAAAACATTGTCTATTGTCAATTTTCCTTTTCTAAACCCTCCTTGTAAATCAGATAATTTACCTTCTCTCTGCCCATTCCTGTACTCACTTTGTTATTATCCTAGCAAACACTTTACCTATTACTGATAATAGACCAATGCCTCTGTAGTTACTTGGATTATTCACCTCCCCTTTCCCTTTAAAAATTGGTACTATCACTCCTCATTTCCTATTTTGTAGAAACCTTCCTCCTTCGAGAAGCACATTGAACAGTTTTCCTAACATTACCCTTCTTTCGGTATCTTCATACCACACTTTCCAAAATTCCCCTGGTATTACATTTATTCTATTAGCTTTCTAACTTTTTAGTTTTTTAAGCTGTTCTATTATCCCGCTCTCCAATATTTCCTGGTCTAATTTTTCAACACATTTATGGAACTCCCCTAGTACTTTTGTCTACATTAACACATTACTTCCAGCTAATAGTTTCTCGAATTATTCCTTCCATTTATTAGGACCAATTTTATTCTGCAATATTCTAGTCTACTCACACATTGTTTTGCTGCCTCATAGATCTTTTGCCTAATTTTATCAGTCCACTCTTTCTCTTTCTTAATTAAACATCTACAGCCCCACTTCGCTATTACAAAATTTTCTTTTCTGACCTGTTCTGATTGTTTTCATCTCTTAAACTCTCTTTCTACCCTGTTTTTTGTTGCAATGTAATCCCATCATACCATCCCTTTTTTTATATTTTGCATGATTCTTATTTGCATTGTCATTCCAGCTAGCTTCACTTCCACTTCGACATACAATATTGCTTCTTCACTTTTCCCTTCTCAATAAGTTGGGTAATCTCACCTTGAGATTTCTTTCCTATACCTGAGTTTAAATTCCCAATAAATAATTCTCTCTCCTTTGTACCCCATCTATAATTTTCAATGGTTTTACCTTCCCATACATTTTCTTCCTGACCTTACTACTCCCACTGTTTTGAAAACTGCTCTTAATGGGCAATGGTAGTTATTCAATACCCTTTCTAGAACCTTAAAATCTAAAATATCATCTAAATTCTATGAATATAATGTACAATCAACTACACTTTCTCCCCTTTATGACAAATGAGAACTCTCCTAGTTATTTTGTCTTTACTATGCCACTTTATACAATTATTTTCTTTTGCTTGATAATCTTCTAAATTAACTAAATGTAATTGTTCTTCCCCTATCCTTACATTGAAGTCCCCTAATATCATGAAACCTAAATTATCAAACTTCTGATACAAAACTTCCCTGGCGTTCTCTAATTTACTGTAAAAGCTTGCATCATAAAAGTCTGACAGATTATATACCACACCCAAACCAAAGTGTAGTGAACATTCACAACATAAACCTTTAACGAAGTCAGACTTAACTAGGTCTATAAGATCGCCACTTGTAGGCACTGTGTACAAATAGTTGTAAGGAATAAAGAGAGATTGCATCACTGTGCTAATCATGGAATGGAGAGTAGAACACAACAGATGCAGTATAAAAGGACAGTGGACCAGTTAAGAGGACAGTCAGTTTCCAGACACCAGAGTGTAAATAACTCTGCTAGTGGCATGGAGGTGCAACTCGTTTTATCTTGAGGCACCTCCAGTGGCAACCTTCTCCACCTAGCTGATGATCCCGATCGGTATCTATGGGCTCACAGAGTTTTATCCCTTGGTTGCATGTCTTGATACTGTTCTATGGACCCTACTAGGTGAAAAGGACCCAATCTACCCCCTAAAAACTCTTCTGACATGGTAGAATCAGCGCAGCCCCGAAGTGAACACACCAGCACGGTGCATACAACATTGGTGATCCTGACAGAGCTGCCATGGAGGAACACAACGCAGCCCAGATGATGGACACAGCCAGTTTGGAGGCACCAGAGGCACAGCAACAAATAAAAAACTCACCAAGCGGCTACAGTACTTGGAACACATGCAAGCAGTATCACCACAGCAAAAAAACCCCAGGGAGTGGACTACTCAGACACATGACACCTGTAGGTGTGGCAAGTGGGGCCAATAGGCCCAGAACTGCACATTGCCATGCTGATGGCGCACAACAAGCCCACAACAGGGAAACTAAGGATCATGGCGACTGAGGTGTGAGCCACCGTGAACAGCATTTCAAACTACCTCTTCATAACTTGTAGAGATCACCGTATCCCATTCCTGGTAGACACAGGTGCCTGCATATTGATACTCCTGAACAACATCTTACACAGATGTTCACAGGCAGACTACTACAACATCTACGCAGCCAACGACTTCACCATTCACACCTACGGGTTACGGAAAGCTATACTCAACCTTGGGATCCAGCGACCATACACAAGAGACTTCGTCATAGTAGACATTCCGAAACCATCATAGGGGCCAACTTCTTCACCCACTATAACCTCACAGTCAACCTGCATGCAAGGACTATCACCATTATCTCCCTCAACCAAACCATTCAAGGCACCATAGAACACGCAACATCCTCTCTCTCCTCCATCCCACCCCAGACCCCCTTCAAACACCTCCTGAAATCATACATCCAAATCACAACACCTGCCAACAACAATCCCAATAAGGACATCAACATTTTCTACCACATTGAAACATCAGGAGCTCTGGTGACTGCCGAAGTGATATACATGGAGGTCAAAGAAGAATTTAACAAGATGATGGCAGCAGGAATAGTATGACTCTTAAAGTCACCCTGAGTCTCTCCGCTACATATCGTGCAGAAACCAGATATTTCTATCGCACCGTACAGAGACTACAGGGCCCTCAACAACAAAACCATCCCAGACTGTTACACAGTACCACACTTTCGAGATTTCAACACTCTGCTACAGGGCACCAACATCTACTCCACAATAGACATTCACCACATTCAAATCGCTTCGGAGAGCAACCCAAGACAGCCATCATTACCCCTTTTGGTCTCTTCGAGTTCACACTAATAGGCTTTGGACTGTGAAATGTGGCCCAGACGCATGAACGCTTCATGGACCATCTACTCTGAGACATGTCTTTCACCTTTTGCTATTTGGACATCCTCGTGACCTCATCACCACAGGAGTATGAACAACACCTCATCAGAATCCTGCAGTGCTTCTCCGAGTATGACCTACATCTCAATATAGCGAAATGTATCCTAGGGCAGGCATCCCTCAAGTTTCTTGAGCACGTAATCACCAAAGACGGTATAACACCATCACCAGCAAAGGTCCCCACTATCTCAGAGTTCCCTCGGCCTAAGATTATCTCTGAGCTACACCATTTTTTGGACATGGTAAGCTTTTACCATCGCAACATCCAGTATACAGCTGACATACAGCGACCATTGAACATCCTACTCCACAACTAAAAAAATAAAAAAAAAAAAAATAATAATAATTAAAAAAAAAAAAAAAAAAAAAATCAAGACCCCGATCATATGGATGAATACCTTGGAACAGGCCTTCACCATTAGCAATGGAGGTGTTAGCTAAGGCAACCCTCCTAGTGCACCCCTTGACAGATGCTCCTCTCTACCTATCCACACAGGCATCAGCGCTGTGCTCCAACAGAGAAAAAAGGGAAAACTGGAGCCATTAGGGTTTTATTCCAGAAGCTTGAATTCAGTACAAAAAAACCCTTCGGCAAGGAACTATTAGCTATTTACAAGGCCATCCAGCACTTCCAGGATCAACTCTAAGGACGATGTGTTACAGCATTCACAGATCATAAACCCCTGACACATGCCATTGCCCAAAATCAAAAAAAAAAACCAGCAGCCTTAAGTGCATCAGACAACTCAACTTCATCTCTCAGTTCACCAATAAAATCCAATACTGGGAAGGAAACAAGAATACAATAGTAGATACTAATCTCTCGGTTGGAAACCATCAACTTGACAGCAGCACAAACACTGGCTACAGCCCAGGCAGAAAACACCGAACTCCAACAAATGCACACTAACATCCAACACATACCAGTACCTAACACAATCCACATGCTAGCATGCAACGTGAACACACCCATTCAGCGACCATTCATGCCTGCACTCTTGCACCAGCCCATCTTTGAGAAGATCTATGTCCTCAGCTATCCAGGGATTAGAGCAATACGCAGACTAATGTCAGACAGACACTTCTGGCCTGCTATACTGTCCATCATCCGGAAATGACATTAACATGCCAACAAAGCTAGAGAGCCAAGATCTACATACACCAAGGCGCCCTTACAGATTTTCCTGGAGGTCAGTAAATTCGAACATGTCTAACTGGACATTGTAGAACCACTGCCGCCCTCCAGGGACCACACCTACTGCCTTATGACAATCGACAGGAACACTAGTTGGCCAAAGTGCATACCCCTTTGGAGAATAGATGCGGAAACAATACCAGCAAGTTTCTCCAGCATGGAATTGCTCGTTTCGCCACACTGGCCCGGATCACCACAGATCAGAGCCGACAGTTTGAAGCGGAACTGTTCACTAAACTTATCAACCTCCTAAGCATTCACAAGTTCCGCACCAATGCCTATCACCCACAAGCCAACGGAAAAGTGGAAAGATGAATCAAAAAAGTATGAACCGTCTGCACAGTGTGCTGCATGTCCATGTCCTCAAACCTCGTTGCAATCTGCCGCTATCATAGAAAGACAAAGATGAAGCCATATACAACATTTTTAAAACTACTTTTAAAGTCTTTACTTATCAACTCTATGAAAGGAAATGACATAACTGGCCACTGTCGTTGTCCATACATTTTTGCCACCTCTTTAGGAAACTATCCATTACTCGCCATAGTTCACCTTGAGAAATGCTGGCAATTTCCTGGCAGATATTTTGTTTTAATCTTCCAAGGTGTGTGGGTTTGTCTTTTACACTTTACACTTAAATTACTTCAGAAATAGAAATTGCAGGGGTTTAGGTCAGAGACCGAGAGGGCCACAAATCTCAACTAATAATTCTGTCCTGAAACACACTTTCAATTGTTCTCACCAAAAGATTGGCTACATGCACTGTTCCAGAGTCTTGTTGAAATAAGGCCTAATCACACACACTGTCTGTTATCTCCATAAAAGAAGGGGACAAAATTGTATTCATGTATGTATGGGCATCAACTGTTGACTGGAAACAAATTCAGCCTAACTCTTTCTCTGCAATCTTTCTGAAAATCATACGAGGGTTGAATGAAAAGTAATTCCTCCACCTTCGTAATTCTTCAACAGATGGCAGCATTGGTATGTGGAAGGTACTGGCTTGTTCCATAACCTCTTTTCTACAGCTCCAGCTGGCAGGAAGCGCTACCATTGAACAATTGTGTAGTAATAGTGTAAAGTATGGAGCTCTGCGCAGATAGTCGGTCAATGCGATTTAAGCAACATGCAGTCATTGTTCGTTTTTGAGCTTTGCTGTCTACAGACACATTCTTGTAAGGTGAGAGGAGTTCCTGGCAAATTTCAAGTCTGGGCACTTTCATTTCAGGAGTCAGCATCCGGGGTACCCATCGTGCACAGATCTTCTGATAGCCAAGCAAAGCAATAATGTGACCCACACATTCTTGTGAAATGCTAGTTGTGCTCGCAATTTCTCTCTGAGTGATACGACGATTGTCCTGAATCAATCTGTTAACATTTTGCTTGTGAAACTTGGTGGTTGCTATCACAGAATGTCCAAATCGTATGTCACGCAAATCAGATGTTCCCAACTCAACATCTTTAAACTTACTCACCCAACAACACACAGTACTCACATTAACACAATTACCATAAACTGCTTTCATTCTCTGATGAATCTCCTTTGGGGTGACACCTTCTGCTGTCAATTCAAGAATTCAATGACTGCGCATTGCTTTAATCGCATTGACCGACCGTCGGCCAGGGTTCATACTTTACACTGTAACAACACAACCATTCAATGCTAAGGCTTCCCGCCAATGGAGCTGTAGAGAAGAGGCTATGGAACAAGCCTGTACCTGCTGCATTATACTTGGTATAATGCTGCCATCTGTTGAATTACTTTCACTTGGCGAGCTGACTGAGTTAACACATATGAATCATAAATACATGCTGTGCAGTAGAAAACATACTGAGCCGTAATATATTTTGTGACTAAGTACAGAACAAAATAATAAATCACTTGTAATAACTGAACTACATCATATCACAATTGACTCAATACTGTTCTTCCAGAGCAGAGCAAAATTGCATCAGAAACGTGACCTTGTTTACAGCAGCAGTGCTGAATCATGTGTCCACATCCCCAGTGGAAAAACACTGCGCAACCGGTTTGGAGGTTTTTCATTCACTTGGCATACAAACAACTAAATTTTATTATTCTTTTTCCTAGATTTTCATTTTTAAGATTTCCATTGCTGATTGCTTTATGCTGACACATCCAATTGCTTTAGAGGTGTATGATAATTTACATACTATCTTTTAAATGGTCAGCATATGCTGATTTTGTACTCTTAAAATACTATCCTAACATTTCAACTCGCAGCACAAGTCTCTGGATATATTTCTTTGTTCTGAATTCTAAGTAAAGTATGCTAATATCTTTTAACCTCTAAACAAATTTGCAGGATATTTGTCACATATTGTAGTTGAGGCTTTATATGCAAACAAGTAACCATTGAATATTTATTTTTTTCATAAAAAGCTTCCTGGAATGTTGCGGATATAAATAGCTACATAGTTTACAATTATCATCCAAAACAACAAAACTTCAGCTATACAATTTACACAAGAAATTCAAACCCTACAGTTAAATGTTATTTCAGCTTGGCCTTGAAGGTATCATACTTGCCAACTTCTTGAATTGAAACCTGTAAAACCTCCCCTGCCCAGCAAACCATAACTTTGCAATAACTGAATTCAGAATGCATAAAATACATTGATTATAGCATGAACCGTAAACAAAAACTGTCACAAAAAATTGGCTATCACGCAGTCATAGAATGCAAATAAGAAGAGCAATAATTTATATGAGGAAGTTGACTTTAGAATTTGCATCATCCATTACTGAATATTCATGCCCATTTACTGCTGGTTATGGTTACTATACTACTAATGCAATCAAATTTTAAATCTGCAGGCAATGTATTCTATGACAGTCCAATGAAGAGAGATTAATGTCATAATGAAGAGTAGACAATAAGCTCTGGCTTATTATAAGACTGCATACCAATTAGCGTGGTACATTCAGTGCACAATCTTTAATTAGAGTATAATGTGACAGAATTTAATAATTTATCATGTCCATTGAAAATCTGTACTATATCCTATCATATTTTCAAAGTAACCCTTGGATAACTATATAAGAATTTTCTTCTACACCATTATATCTGTACAAGCCATTAGTTTTAAATCACATTGAAGATAATCTGTGGTGTTTAACCTTCTGCCCTAAAATTCTCTGCACTGTTGCTGAAGAGTAATTGATGCTTACTCAAACCACATGGGAAGAAGCTAAAATATAAATCTTTTGTGTTACCATAAACATTTGGTTTTCCTACTTTTTTTTTTTTTCTGGCTTTTGCTCTATTCGCAAAGTATAGCCTAATTTGTCTTATAGAATTATAAAAATTAGAATTCATGAAATACTCCATTAATATACCCCCCAGATGAGTCCAAATGAAATCTAGGGAGAATCTTATTTTTGTCACTTATTTTATATTTTATACATATTTCAATTATCTGTGCCTTATAAACAATAGCTGCACGTTTTATAACTAATGATTTTAATTTTAAATGCTGTTTACCTGCTGGCTGTGGGTCGATGAGCATGCATTTTTTCTGGGTTTCCCATAACCTCGGACGTTCCAGTTACTCGATTGGCCTTTCCTTTGGATTCTGGTAATGTATGTTTGATTTGATTTAACTTATCCAGGATCTGGGCATCATTTGCAAAGCTCTCAGATCTAGAACAAAACAGTTTTCAAAGAAAAGGAAAAATTCAAAGTATATCTACACTAATATGTGTATGTTAGAGAGAGAGAAGGATTGGGGGGGGAGACTTACTTTGAAAGCACTAAATTTATTTTTTGTTAATTCTTTCAACATTGAAAAACAGTGCTTTTTGACTGACTAAGATCTTGGAAGTTGACCTAAAAATTATGAAAACTGACCTATCTAATGGCCTTAAATTTATGAAAATATAATCAAAAGTAACTGAAAAATGTTCTATAAAACAACCCTAAATAATATTAATATGAAATAAAATTGTAAAAAAAGAAAGAAGGAAAAAATGCTGATTGAAAGCTGTAAATATGCCTTACTCAGCACTGTAATAAAGAACTTGGATATTCTAAGAGTCTCAAACTTTATGTTTACTTCCAACAGAATCTTGTATCAAACCTTTACAAGCATAACAAGAAAAGGTAAAAACCAATATTCATATAGCTTCCATAATAAAAGCTAATTTAGCATTTATTGTTTCAATTTTTTATAAAAATGTCAAGAAAAATTTTACATAATGGTATTATATTAGGCTTTTTTATTACATACCAATTTCTATTCTAAGCCATTCCTTACCTGATTAATAAGCGTAAACATTCTGCTGGACTCGTTGCATCTGGTGATCTGGGTGATTGTGGACTACCTTGACAATTGCTTGTACCAGATAAATGACCCTGACGAAGGCCAAACATAAATTCAGAGCAACTACCACTGCGGTTCCGTCTCCTTGAATTGCTTGGAGAGGTGCATGTTCCTGATTCTGCATTCAGTTCATCATCAAAGAGATCTCCCTCTTCAGACATGGCAGGTCCATCATAAAGACCCGTCATCAAGAGGCCTGCACTGCTTTCAACTGAAACATAAATCTTTAAGCATTAAAACCAAGGTTGGAAAATTCTAGCACACTTTGTAAACATGGTTTAAAAATATATACTTTTAAGAGGAGGTGGTGGCGGTGGCATAGTATTGCTATTTTCAATACTTTTCAACTCTACTGAATTACAAATGACTATTTAAATACCTGAACAGTGTATTGGGTAGCACTTCATTGATACAGTATCCAGGCAAAGGCAGATGACTTACATGGTGTTCATTTTTATTTGTTCTCTTTGCCAGGTTCGACATCATTGCTTCCTGCCGAGCACATTTCAAAATGGAACATGCTACCATGTACTTATCTTGCTACAATAAATAAGTGAGAGCGTGCAAGCCTTGTGTGTGGTCAAGGCCAGCAACAATGTTTTATAAACCTCCTCTCAATTGCATACAAAAGTAGTTATTCTGAAGTTGGTTATTATGAAATACATACATTCTTTGGGTAAAGTTCTAAAGCTTCGCACATAACTTTGTGAAAGGAAATGCATTTATGCTAAGATTACATTGCTCAAAAAATAAATAAATAAATAAATAAATAATAATAATAATAATAATAATAATAATAATAATAATTTTATATCTTCATGATAAAAGTGATTCTTAAGGAAAAAGATATGCTGATTTTGAAAATTACCACAGAAATCTCCTATCCAACAGGTTAAAAAAATATGAAGACATTTAGGTTCTCACCTAAGAGGTTGAGATCAATATTATGTCACATTTATTACTGTGTAAATAATAATAATAATAATAATAATAATAATAATAATTTTATATCTTCATGATAAAAGTGATTCTTAAGGAAAAAGATATGCTGATTTTGAAAATTACCACAGAAATCTCCTATCCAACAGGTTAAAAAAATATGAAGACATTTAGGTTCTCACCTAAGAGGTTGAGATCAATATTATGTCACATTTATTACTGTGATATAATGATATATGGTATAACACTATATATCATGATGAATTAAGATTAATTCAAAATGTTGTTTTACATGCATGTAATAATATTTGGAATATATATTTAAAGGACATTCCTGTAACTCTGGTTAAAAGTGCTTGGTAGCATGCGATTGCCTCTTGTACTCCTGTCTGCTTTCCCTCACAAGAACCCAACAATAATCCCCCATCATTACTGGGTCCTTATGACTTGGTAGCTCTTCTCCAGGACAGAAATGTCCTGGTGAAACCATTCCCCTTGTTCATCACTAACATCACCCAGATTTTCCGGAAAAAAGTCTAGCTGTAAATGGATGAAATGAATTTTCAAAGACATTCTACAACCCATGTCTTTTTAGCATTTCAACAAATTTGAGATTAAAGTTTTATAGTTTTTTTCCTTTGTGTTTTCAAGAAAACCATGCACAACCGTTGTAAATGATTGCCAAGATGCTAATTCCACCATTTGTAATGTTTTCTCAAACATTTTGTCCTTTAAGAGTTTTCAGATTTGAGGTCCAACAAAAATTCCTTCTTTCAATTTTTGATAAGTTAATTATGGAAACTTGCCTTGCAAATATGCACATCCACTACCATCCTTGTTGAGGGCCTTAACAAAATTCTTCATCAGCCCAAGCTTTATATATGAGGAAGGGAGAAGAATCTTATCAAACTGAACCAATGGTACTTGTTTTACATTACTCTCCCCTAGGACATATTCTTGCCGCTTACCCCACTGTTGTACCACATAATGTTTTTGCGTATCACGGCTGTCCCACAAACACAAAAAAACAATTGTTTGAGAATCCCCCGTTGTAATCTAAGCAGGATATCAATTACTTTAGGTTACTACATATTCTCCAACAATGAAGCTCATTATTTTAAAACACATGCAATGTTGGCCATACTTTCATAACTTTCTTTAGACCTACAGAATGGAAAACTGGAACAGATGGAAGTTTGTTACCATTATGAAGTAACACAGCCTTTAAGCTGAACTTTAATGAATCTGTAAACAAACGCCAGTCATTTAGATTATGATCAATTCCTAGCTCATTCAATAAACCAATCATGTCTACACAGAAACACACATTCTCTGCCATATAAAAATATTTTCCAAATTTCTGATGTCTATTTCAAGAGATTTAATGATTTGGGAGAAAATATTTATATTAAAGAATAAAAATCATGCAATGAGTTTTGAAATACCACCAATTAACTCTCTCAACCAATTTTTTTTGTTGCCCTCCATGGTGTAATAGTTACTATGCTAACTTCATATGCCCAAGGTCACAGGTTCAAACCTGGCAGAGGACGATGGATTTTTTCGGGTGTAAAAATCCTTAGCATGGCTTCCTTCGGAAGGGAAGTAAAGCCGTTAGTCCCGTGTCATAGATTTACGGCATGTAAAAGAACCTCAAGCCTGATAGAGAGGCCTCTGAGCAAAATTAAGCAGTCTTTCACGCCCAGCATAGAATGGGACACTGAGGACCAGCGCAGTTAAAGAGCGTCCACAAATAAAGTTCCATATATACAGGGTTATTCATAAAGAAAGAACAGATTTCAAACATTTATTGCTTCCAAACTACTAAAGATAGGAACATGATTCCAATGTTCATGGAAACAGAAAAGTGTACAATTTTATAATATGCATTCAATATGAGCACCGTGTATTACACGACATATGTCAAAACGTGGCTCATTTCTTGCAACACACCAATCAGCTGGTCCACAGCTTCAACAATTCGATGTCGTAGATCTTCAAGAGTGGAAGGCATAGGAGGGATAAAAACACGTTCTTTTACGTAACCCCATAGATAAAAATCACATGGAGTGAGATCTGGAGACCTGGGAGGCCATCGGCAATAAAGTTGATCTTCTGCTCCTCCTCTTCCAATTCAACGTCCTGGGAATGTGTTATTTAAGTAAACGTCGGACGTGATAAGAGAAATGAGGCGAGGCACCATCTTGCATGAAGATGAAGTCATCTGAATCTTCTTCAAGTTGGGGAAATAACCAGTTTTCAAGCATGTCTAGATAGGTTAGTCCTGTCACAGTTTTCTCCATGAAGTAAGGCCCATAAACCTAGGTTACAGATATCGCACACAAGACGTTCACTTTTGGTAAATCTATCATGTTGAATAACTGCCCTAGTATTTTCACTTGCCCAAATTCAAACGTTATGGCAATTAACTTTACCAGAAAGATGAAAAGTGCATTCATCAGAAAAAATTAATCGTGAAGCAAAATTATCTTCTTCCATATCCTCTAGCATGCCAATGCACAATTCGTACCTTTTGTTGTGGTCGTCAGGATGCAATGCTTGCAATAACTGCAGTTTGTATGGCTTCAGGTGCAGACAATGTTTTAAAACTCGCCATACCATTTGATTGAGGAATGTTAAGTTCCTTGCTTGCTTGTGATGTGGATTTCTTTGGGCTCCTTTCGTAGTGTACGAATATGCACGACATTCACGTCCAATGTGTGAGGACGGCCCTTGCTTTTTCTTTTGCAGATACAACCATCTTCTAGAATTTTCAATGTCACTCGTAAATTTGCTTATGATGCGGCGGCTGTTTATTAAATTGACGGCAAAATGCTCATTGAACTGCAACAATGGACTTTAGTTTTGCTAATTGCAGCACACAAAATGATTTCTCTTGTGGTGTTGCCACCATTTCACTACAGACATATAACAACAAACAACAGTGCCAATGTAGTCGTGATTGGAACTTCTACCCCCCCACACTATTTCAATTGTAAACTTTTCTCATGGCATGGCATATCTTGTGATGTCATCCTTGCTGAAGACTCAACATTCAGCTGGTCATCTAGTACTTTTGATCTTGATTGCACTTCCCTTGCTATGTATTTCTCTCCCTTAAATTGCTTAGTTCTCTTCCTTGGTTTCTTTTCTTCTTTCCACTCCACTTTTTTCTGCATACATTATCGTCTGCTCCAAGCTAAACCTTGCATTTTCTAACATTGTCTCTTGTTCACAAGGGTTTTTTTTTTTTTTTTTTTTTTTTTTGGGTTTTTTTTTTTTTTTTTTTTGGGTGTTTCTATCTAATTCCCTGTTTCCATTCTATTGTTTTGTAAGTCTTTTTATGGTCCAAAGTTGCAGATTTCTTACCTGCTCAGTTTTACTGTCTGATCATCCTTGTAGAATCTTCCCTAACAATTCTTTTTAGAGCCCTTTGTTTTGGAGTCAAATCATTATTAGTAAATATTCCAGACCATTCAACTTCATTGTTCTTTTCAGGATTTCATATTTCAATTGTATTGTAATCACTTTGACTATGATTGGCCTATTCTCCCTTCCTCTTTTCATTCTAAAACTCTTCGCAATCTTCCATTCCTCTTAGGTTCAATTCCAGTTTTTCTATTAAAATCTTAAGTCACTTCTATTGCCCAAATTCCTCTTTTTTCTTCCACTCCTAATGAGACAGATTGTCGCCCAGGTGAATAAACGCATAGCCTATATTTTTAATTGATTAAATTGTTTAGGTTAATTACTAGGTAAGATATCGTGTATTTATTGTATATTGGATGTTCAGAGGGATTGTTCCTAGAAAGCGTTTCTAACTTCAACCCGAGAGTTCTCAAGTGACGAATTCAGTTGTTTACACTATTTCTTTGTATATTGCAAGAGGGGAAAGATGCTATTATGCAGTCACGTCTCCGAAAGAGAAAGTGGAGGTGACATATAAACAGAGAACCATGAGGAAATTTAGGTCAAGAATCACGTGAAAGATGCATTGACCAATTAGAATTAATCACACCACGGCAGAAGCACACCCCAAGCTTCTTTCAGTGCCAAAAATGGGCCAATGAGATTACAAGTTGAGAGTTTTGCACGTGGGTAGAAGTTGCTATAAATGTAGAATATTTGCCCCAATTTTCAGGCAGTCAAAATGTAACTACACGAGGAACCTGTGATGTCCAATTTTCAAATTAGCAAAGTTAGTATTGCGATTCAGCCAGTTGGAATGTAACTACACACGGAACCTGTAATGCTCAATACAAGAATCCACGCAAATATAGTTAAGTTATTATTGTGATTCACGCAGTTGAAATGTAATGTCCCGCGGAACCTGCGATGCTGGAAACAAGGAAACCATGGTAGAAAGTTAAAGTGTCTACAATTATTCTGCACGTAACAGTTACACTCGTTGCCACGTAAATTTTAGTTACCTTTGTGCGCATTACGCCCCTGTTCGAGGGAGATTACTGGAACACAATTGCACCAGGAACTTTCTCGGGAAAGCTTGTGAAGGGAAATAAACCTTTGACGGAACGAAAAGTGCCGACACTTATTTTAAGTTAATTTCCCGTACCATCCCCTTGAGATCATCGGCACTCAAAACCTTAGCTAGATATAAATAGGTCTCAACTGCTCATCGCTGAGTCCACCAATAGCTGAGGAGCGTCGAGAATCGACTACAGCACTGCAATGCCAGAGAGAGGACCAATCGTCGCTGCGCAGCCCAGCACCAAAAGGTACGTCTCCCAGATCTTCACCAGTTCCCACCTCACTAAGAAGACCAGATTGAATCTTCATCCATCCTATTTTGAATTTCATTCATTCTTCTTATTTCATCTTTGAAGTCTTCTTTTATTTCTTTGGCTGCTTTACTTAAATGTTTATTAATGCTCTCCTCCTTCCGCTCCATTTTAATCATGATATTTTCCAGCATAGTTGATATTTCTACTGGTCCTGAGTTTAATTCTTTACCTGCTAACATCAGCAGGATTAAAAGTACACTTTAAATTAGTAAGATGATCATTATTATGTTGTCTTTGTTCTGTTGCTATTACAGCTAAATTTTTTTCTTCCATATGCCCCATTTGTCTTATTACAAGTTTAACATGCATTGTTATTTGGTTCACTGTTCCATTTACAACACATCCTTCTTCTATCATTCCTCATTTAACTGCTCAATGCAATTTTCATTAACTGATGTCACATAAATAGGTTCTAATGAACTTAAAACTGGTGTGCAATTTATTTAATGTCTGACAAAAGTTTAATGTGTTAAGTGACAACAGAAGCATTATAAGTTCTTTTTCACTAACTAGCAACATAAAAAGATTGAATACTTACAATGTAAATATATGACATTGCAGTAAAGACTGTAGAGATTATTTTATGTAAGATATTATGTAATGCAGAAAACATTCCTGTTATGCAAGATTCTGGAGTAACTTTCTTAATCACATATATATTGTAAGGTTTTGTGCTCTTATCAGTAAACCTTTTCCAATTTTTTTTTAAAAAAAAAAAAGTTAAATAAAAATGACTTGACGGAACTCAGTGATGAGCTAAGGAACTGCACAATGTATTTCTGATGCATGCATACGAGCGTTCACTTATTTTAAAACACACCACATGCTTCACACAAGAATCACTAGCAGACGAAAACTGCGATCACTCCAGTGGTAAATGGTCAATTATTTTTTTTAAGAAAAAATTATTTTATTTATTTTTTATAGCTTTATACCAATTTGTGATGTGACAAATTATAACAAATTATTATTTTGAAATTTCTTACATGATTGTTGTTGCAGTGCACTCCTTGAAGCAAGTAATGGAGCTCCAGTAGGACGAACAATACTTCCAACTCGTGAGCGAAAACGGTCAAATGCAGCAAAATCCATGGACTCATGAGGCTGCATCTTATTGGCAGATGGTTTGTCTGAAAAAAAATCCACAGCTTGTTACATTTTAGCATATTAATCATTTTGCTTTCTGTTAAAAAAATCTGATGTGTTCCATTCACTTGACTTTCTCAATCTGTTACAAATTATTGTTGAAATTCTTATTCTTCTATCTACTTCATGCTAATCGAGATAAACATTAGCAGAATTGGTCTCAATATGCTTCCTTGTAAGCAGAAAGGAAATGAGGGAATACACTAGGCTAAAATAATAGTTAAATCTTTTATATAATTGACTGTAAGGCCAGGAGTTTACAAATGAGAAAAGTTTAAGTATTTTAAAACTGAAACCAAATAACAAGGAATATCTCAGAAATGGTCACCTCCATGAAAAAAATGTATGACAAATTGTGTGTTTAAATGAGATCTACATTTTATAATTTTTGTGTAATAAGTTTTTGTTTATCTCTTACAGTTATAGTTATGCAAAATTCAGCAAAATACGTCCAGAATAAAGAGGTCTTCACAAGCTACTTCCAGAAAATTCAAGATACACATTTTATTTGTCATGTAAATATCTTTAATATACAGTGTTTTAATCAAAATCATAGCCATTTTGAGCAAATTAAAAGTTTTGAAATTTTTCCCATGTAAAGGGTAGTTTGGGTTCAGGAGATTATCCTCAAAATCTTTGTATGCATCCTTGTAAGATACTAAATTTAAATATCAAGTTTGGTATTTTATCAACTTTTCATTTTTTAGTGGTTGTGTTAACAAACACATAGTGCCCGCACCCAAGCTCATGCACACAGACCTTTTTCTAAAAATGGATGCAGAGGACCCTAAAATGTGTATTTCTGGTGAAATCTCGGTATCAAAATTTTGGGTGGAGTGCAATACCTTCTCTATACCTGTCTATGTAGAGGAATCAATTTCTAGTTCAAAATAACATTATAAGTCCAAACTTCTTCCTTTTGGTTTACAAGCTTAAGGGCATGTAAGTAGGTGTCAAGCTGAATCAATTATTAGCTCATCAGTACAGCTACTGCCTGCTGTGTGAGAAATCCCAGTTTGATTCCCAGCTGGAGATTGAGAATTTTTCTCAAGATTATTTCCTATTCTCCCCAGACTCTGGAAGTATGTAAATGTGAATGGCAGTCTTTAACTACTGTGGTTCTCAGCGTCCCATTCTAAATTGGGCATGAAAGACCGCTTAATTTTGCTCAGAGGCCTATCGGCTTGAGGTTCTTTTACGTGCTGTAAATCTACGACACGGTACCAACGCCTTTACTTCCCTTCCGAAGGAAGCCATGCTAAGGATTTTTACACCTGAAAAAATCCATCGTCCTTTGCCGGGTTTGAACCCACGACCTTGGGTATATGAAGTTAGCATGGTAACTATTACACCACGGAGAGCAACAGTCTGAAAGTATGAATAGGAGTGTGAATGTAATCAAACATACAAAAGCCATCAGAAATAACTTCCAACGAGAAGTGCAGCACATAAGTTAACACCATTACCAAAGGCAATTTTGTTTCAAAAGTAAAAGGCCACTAATATGATCATTGCAGCAGGGTTAAATGCAGCAATTAAAGAACAACTTGTTCAACTTATATTGGAAGCAAGAAAATCATGAGATAAGGTGAAAGACTGTTGTACAAATATAATTAATAATATATTAATCTGTTATTTCTTGTCTAAACTTAAAGACAATAATAAAGAAAATACAGGACATATATAACATAATAAACAATTACATGCAAAATGTAATGTTTTGCTTACAAAATTTTGTTCATTTATCGTCCAATATGACCTACCAAGTTGAACATTAATCCATCAAAAAATTATTGTATTAACTTTAGCATTTTTAATTAAACTCTTAGTAATCTAGAAACACACAAAAAGAAATATAAAAACTTAATTACCTTAAAGAGGCATCAACACAACAACAAAATAGCAAACCAAAATAATACAAATGGGGGACAGTAAAAAAAAAGTGGTAATAGAACTCATTCTTCTATAAAGGTTTATTATTCTCTCTCTTCTCCTTAATAGAGATAAACCTTCATTACACATTTATGTATTTCATTGTAAGTAGAAGAAGCACACAGTAACAATGCTATAGTCACATCTTTTCAAAGCAGATCCCTATGTGATGGCTCTGTACTCTTTGCAAAAATATGAAAAAGGGGGAGAAAAAATAACTAGAAAAATACACAGTATCTGAAAACCGCAATTAAAATGGTTAATGCTACAAAACATGTTATTTGAAATAAATTGTGTTTCAATGAGATCTACATTTTTTGTGCAATAAGATTTTGCCCATGTCTTATGATTTATCACTATACAAAAGTGGTTCAGAATAAAGAGAACTTAAAGAGAAAATTCCTATAAACTTCAAGATATACATTTTATTTGTCATGAAAATATTGTTGGAGTCATTTTTGAGAAAATGAAAAACAACAACAACAATTTCCTTGTAATGCAAGCAGTGGGCACCCTGCGACTCTTGAGAACATTAATTGTGGTTCTTGAAATTATTTCATTTCATTACATTTACACCCAAATTCTAAGTATAAACTCAACTTCTTAAAGGTCTGCAAAACTTTAGATAGTCCTGTATTCTTCTAAGCAGTGCACTGTAGTTGTGTAAATGTTCAACAATGCAATGCATTTATTTCTATCTCTAGCCTTATTGGTTTTGTTTGTTTGCAATGTTTAAATTTGTTCATACATATTTAGCTTCTGTGAATGTTTCAGTTGAAGCTTTAACAGTCGGTAAATAGTGGTAAGCTTACTGCAGTGCAGTGTTTAATAATAGCTGGAGAAAATTTGAAGAGTTTTTCAACCTAGTTGAGAGCATGACATTTTTCTTCATACCTACTATAACAGATGCCAGAGTTGTGTGTTTATTATGTTATGACATAGCTCAAGGTTATAAAACGATTTAATATTTAAATTCAAATTTTTACAGAAAGTATCCTAAAGATTCAAATTGAGAGCAGAAAAACATGTTGGAAACTTGATGTCATGTGCAAATAACAGTTTGTATCTTTTGATTAGTATATATTTGTGAAATGACTTTCTGAAGAAAAGGTTCATCAAGCAAAAACAGATCTCTTCCCAGCAACGTGAGGATACGTCATAATTCAACCAGCCCATATTAACAAAATTCTGTAGGAAAGAGCAGAGTTCGACCTTCAATTTCACAGCACTAGTCTACATAAATGTAAGTTATCTTAAAACTTTGTAATAATAATAATAATAATAATAATAATAATAATAATAATAATAATAATAATAACAACAACAACAACAACAATAATCATAATAATGGATATGTAGAGTTGGACTGAAAAATTCAATGCCATAGCTAGGATTTAAACCCCAGATCTCCCGGTAACTAGGCAGTTGCTCTACTACTGAGCTACCATGGCAACATGCCGCACATCATTAAATTGATCAATTGACTCGCATGTTTCCCAGTACACACAAGGAGTTTTCAAATTACTTTGAGATGACATACCCCACTGGCAACTTACAATCGTAAGTACTTTTAAGTCCTGGGCTTCATAATTTAGCCAACTATTATGCTCAATTATTGTTAATTTAATTGTTTTTTCACCAGCTGTATGTAAGGCAGGAGTTGGATAAGTCAAGCCGGACTGAAAAATTCAATGCCATAGCCTGGATTTGAACCATAGTACTCCTGGTCTCTAACCGGTTGCTCTACCACAGAGCTAACATGGCAACATGCTGGCATAATATTAAATTGCTCGACTGACTCGCATATTTCCTGGTAAACCACAAGGTGATCTCAAATTATTTTGAGACTGCATACCCCAATGGCGACTTAACAATGTTGTACGTACTTTAAATCCTGAGCATCATAGTTTAGTCAACAATTATGGTCAATTTTTGTTTTTTCACATTCTCTCTTCTCCCTCTCCTGGCATCCAAATATGACCAAAAAAAATCTGATGTGTTCCATTCACATGACTTTCTCTACATCTCTGCAATAAATCATTGTTAAAAAGCTTATTCCTCTATTTACTTCATGCTAATCAAGAAAAAATTGGCAGAAAGGGTCTTATTAGCTGCTGCCTTGTAGTAGAAAGGAAATAAGGGAGTACAATAGGCTAAATTGATACTCAAAATGTTAAAAGCTGGTTGCTTTGTGATTGAAGTAATTTTGTTTGAATGGACAGGAATTGACAAATTCCTCTATGAGAAAAGTTAAATTATTTTAAAGCTGAGACTAATAACAAAGAATATCTCAAAAATGCTGAACCCCATATATACATATATTAAACATAAATTGTGTCTTTTAGCGAGCCTTACATTTTTATGAGGTAAGTTTTTGTCCATCTCTTATGGTAATCCAGTGATGCAAAATTATTCATCCAGAATAAACACGTCTTCAGAGGGCAAAAATTAAAATTTTTGAAATATTTTTCATGTAAAGAGTAGTTGGGAATGGGGAGATTTTCTTGAAAACCTTCATGTCACATTCTTGGAAGATACCAAACTAGGGTTTGGTATTTAACAGATTTTTTGTTAGGGAGAGAGAGAGAGAGAGAGAGAGAGAGAGAGAGAGAGAGAGAGAGGGAGGGAGGGAGGGAGGTAGGGAGGGAGGTAGGGAGACACACACACACGCACACACATGGATGTCTTTCTAAAAATGTTTTTTTTTTAATTCAAGGCATCTCCGAGCATGTATTTCTGGTGAAATCTTGGTATCAAAATTTTGGGTGCAATACAATACCTTCTCTATACACTATGTACATAGTATGTGTAAAGAAAGTAAAAATCTATAGGTAACACTCAGCATTAAATTATTTGTATTCTTTTCTAAGAACTATTCTTCTAATTACTTCTTGTTGATATACATAAACCATCATCACTTATTTATACAGAGTACATCTAAGAAGAGTACACAAGGCTAAAGCAATAGTCAATTCTTTTCAAAGCTTGGTCACTATGTGATGGTTCTGAATGTATACAACATAAATTACATGCTTTAACGAGATCTACATTTTTGGTGTATTATGTTTTTGTCTCTCTTTTATGGTGTAACTGTTAGCAAAATTCTGCAAAACTCATCCACAATAAAAAAGTCTTCAGAGGCTATTCCAAGAAAATTCAAAATATAAATTTTATTTGTGATGTAAATATCTTTAATATAGCACATTTTAATCAAAATCATTAAGAGCCATTTTTGAGAAAAAGGGAGAGAGAGAGAGAGAGAGAGAGAGAGAGAGGGAGGGAGGGAGGGAGGTAGGGAGGGAGGTAGGGAGACACACACACACGCACACACATGGATGTCTTTCTAAAAATGTTTTTTTTTTTAATTCAAGGCATCTCCGAGCATGTATTTCTGGTGAAATCTTGGTATCAAAATTTTGGGTGCAATACAATACCTTCTCTATACACTATGTACATAGTATGTGTAAAGAAAGTAAAAATCTATAGGTAACACTCAGCATTAAATTATTTGTATTCTTTTCTAAGAACTATTCTTCTAATTACTTCTTGTTGATATACATAAACCATCATCACTTATTTATACAGAGTACATCTAAGAAGAGTACACAAGGCTAAAGCAATAGTCAATTCTTTTCAAAGCTTGGTCACTATGTGATGGTTCTGAATGTATACAACATAAATTACATGCTTTAACGAGATCTACATTTTTGGTGTATTATGTTTTTGTCTCTCTTTTATGGTGTAACTGTTAGCAAAATTCTGCAAAACTCATCCACAATAAAAAAGTCTTCAGAGGCTATTCCAAGAAAATTCAAAATATAAATTTTATTTGTGATGTAAATATCTTTAATATAGCACATTTTAATCAAAATCATTAAGAGCCATTTTTGAGAAAAACAAAATCTTCAAAAATGTTTCCAAATAAAGGACAATTTGGTGTGGGAGGATTTTGTTGAAAATCTTGTGTTACATCCTTAGAAGATACTGAACCAAGACCTTTTTCTAAAAATGCTTTGTTTTGGACTCATGGGACCTCAAAACATATATTTCCGGTGAAATCTCATTTCAAATTTTTTGGTAGAATATCTTCTCTATTCACTATGTACAATCTACATACAGGCTAGAGAAAGTAAAAAGAGACATAAATAAAAAATATAATAACGATTTTAGCTGAAGAATATATTATAAGGTATTTTATAATTAAAAATCAATAATAAAGAGGAAATGATTAACACCACAAAAAATGTTATTTATCATAAACTTTGTGCTTGAACTGATCTAGAGGTTTGAGGAGTAAGACTTTTTTTATCTCCTACAGTTAATCAGTTATATAAAGTTGTCTAAGGGCCGGTTGTACGAATTCAGAAAAAATCTTGGAATAGTTATTCTTGGAATACACTATTAGCGGTATAAATATGGTGATGAGTTGTACGACACAATTTTATTCCTTAGATATCTATTCGACTGTTTGCAGATTTAAAACTAATGTTGGCTATGCTGCAAGTCATTCATGGCCAACTTGATTCGTAATTTCTGCTTTATTTTGCTGAAAATTTGCATTATTTTCACAATCAGCTGTTCCTAAACTATGTATTATTTCTTATTTTACGGTACTATAAAATAATTATAAATCTTCACCATTGTGTTCTGATGCAGAATTGCTATATACTTAACAAAACATAAACACATATACTGTGACTTCTTGCGATAGGTTAGGAGCATAGGAATGAAACCTTCACGTATTGTAAAGTTGTATTGACATCTTTCTGTTTCTGTCCTCAATACAACTAATGTACTTAACCTGCATTCTGTAATTGTATTCAGTAAAATACTTAGTAATTTTGAAAATTAAGTTTTAGCTGTTGCCAAAACTACTATCAACTATTATGCATAATAGAATTGTTGCACCAAGATCAAGTGCATAAGCAATTTGCTATACAGATGTTATTAACCAGCAGAAAAATTAGTAACTATGTTGAATAGTGCATTAAACCGTTCCCATTACAGCTCGCACTTTGCTGATGGCAATATTTAATACAACAGTTTGAAATGGTCAACCAAACTAATAAATCTGAGAATATTATATCTTATGGAAGGTATCGTCTATTCAATCAAAATTGTTTCTAATATATTAAACCCACAGCATATAATATGAAAAATTATTAATTTATTGTAAAATAATAATATATATTATATTTGCGAGCTTGTCTTTTAATCTGGCCATCTCCTCCCTTTATCAAAAAACTTGTAATGTTATCGTTGTTAAACTTCTACTTAACCCCAAAAATATGATTATAGTACAGAATGTCGCTAACATTAACATTTGTGGCTATTTTACGTTTTGAAACATATTGCCCTCGAAGTAACCAATTCTTTGTATTTTGTCAATAAAAAGTAACCTCGTTCTTTACATTGTACTGGTGATTTGCTATGTACTATTTTATATTTATCTTGGGTAGGATTAAATTTAATTGTTTCCATAAAAATAGAGGTATTTTGATGGCAATAGGTAGGTTTTACTGCTTTATAAATGCAACTTAAACTAACTTCTTGTCTTATGCCTTATAGCTGCCAAGTTATCTCAGTGTGATATACTTTCACAACTTTAATCTTATCATAGCAGTCTTCATTTATCGGACTACCTCTATAACATGTTGTATTTAGCTATAATATGTCCTTAAAACATATCATAAAGAAATTAATCGTTTATATCAGTCAAATATGGGTCAAAATTGTGACCAGAACACAAGCGGCCATTTTGCTTTTTGTATTCTATTCTCAGAATAACGGCTTATCCCCGCAAGGAATCACGGAATAAGTTATTCCACGTTTATTCCCTTGAGAGTCTCTATTCCGTTGTCGTACAACACAATTTAGCACGTAACCATGGAATAACGTCTAACAGAGGATTATTCTGAGTTCGTACAACCGACCCTAAAAGAAAAAGAACTTAAGACTATTCCTAGTAAACTCAAGATATACATTTTATCTGTCATGTATATAGTTTAAATATATGGTATTTTAATAAAAAATGGTTCAAGAAAATTAAACAAAAAATAAAATAAAAAATATTTTTGTATGGCATCCTTAAAAGTTTCAGAACATATACCAAGTTTTATATTTTACTGGCTTTTTATTTTTCAGGTACGGTGTTCACAGATATGAACACATGATCTTGTTCTAAAATTACATTCATATAACCTTCTCTACCCTCTATTATTTATTAGTCTGTAAACAATTATTCTTAAGAAAGTTGATTTTCTTATCTACTTAATTTTAATCAATATAAACCTTTACAACAGCAGCTGCATTTCACATTCCCCTATAAGTACAAAGAGAATAGTGATAGAAAATTTTTTAGAACTACACATAATTCACTAACCTTCTTACCATTCACTATGAGAAACAACTGAATATCACTAAGAGTTAAAAGAATGACTGAGTATCAATAATTCTAACCATTAATAATGGATGCTTCAGAAGTGGCTTATGCCACAAAAAAGTTATTGGAATTAAATTTGTGTTTTACACACATATGTGCATGCACAGACCTTTGTTTAAATATACTTGAAGGGGGTGGGAGGTTCATCTTGAAATATGTATTTGATCAGTATGAAATATTTGGATCGAATAAATGAGCAAAAATATAATTATTATTATTTATTCATCCAAAAAGTATGAATGTACTATTCATATGCAGTACAATTTATACGAACTTTTATATACACCTCATCAGAATTTAAGTAATCCAATTTAAAAGACTTTTCCTATAATATTTCCTACTATAGTGTAACAAAATCTCTTTATACTTCTCACAGAGAGGTCCAGGGTTTGATTCCCAGCTGGAATAGGTCACGCACTAACTGTAAATTAGACTGCCATGTTGAAATTTGCAAAATTTCGTCATGCTAGAACTCCAGGAACGACAGTTGAACATTTTGTTTTAGCAGCATGGTGCTATGCCACATACTGCACTTCAAAGCATGGTTTTTCTCCGAGTGTTCCCCAATCAATTGATTTCCCACTTTTGAGATTTAACTTGGCCATCCCAATCTCCAGATTTACAGTTCTGGAATAACTTCTGTGGGGATAATTGAAAGAAAAAGTATTCTCACACCATTTGCAAATCATTCGGAATTGAAAGATACCTTCGGCCAGGAAATCAATGCCATCCACGGGAGATGGTGCGACGTGCCATGGAGGCATTTCTGCGCAGCCTTAAAAAGTGCATAAATGCAGATGGGGGGCACTGAGCTGACATCATATTCAAATAGTGTTGACATATGTGTAATATCCATAAATGCAAATGTAGGTTTCACTTTTTCAGAAATAAAGTTGTTTCACTTTTATTTAGTAGTTCTATTTATCAACCAAAATTGGTAGATACAGTACGTGCCACCCTGAATTTCTGTTGTTTTACTCCTAGCCACATTAAGATAGCCAAATTTCAATTGTTTCACATAGCAATAACTTGACTAATCACATTAGCTTGGTTTATTCCTTTATTTTCCTCCTACTTACAAGAAAGTAATAAGACAATTTCTGGTAATGTTTATGTCGATTATCATAGATAAGCATATGCTACTCTTTCTTTATGAGGTGTTGAGGAAGACTCGCATACACCTAACTGAATAGGTTCTAATTCAAATTTAACCAATCTAAATGGCACACCGGTGGCTGCCACTACTCATTTCTGTACAGACTTGAATTTAATAGGAGTTCCCTCTGAAGCCTCTCTCATCATAAACTAATATACTTAGCAACCACTTCTTGTGTTTGGTTCTGTAAGACTTTTCCTTGTAATTTACTGGTGATATTAATCACTCTATTTTTATCTCTGCTATGCGTCACGAGGAGCAACGTTATCACAGTGCTAGACAGACTGATGCTCGTTATGTACCTGCTACTTGCCGGCTGACCCCAGCATCAGATCATGCCACTGCACATTATGTTTGCAGTGCTCTCGTCTATTTACAGGCACAGTGATTTATGTCCTAGGCTTCATAGTTTCACCAACTATTAGGTCAATGGCTCCTGGCATTGAATTTCTCAGTTTGACTGTACCAATCCAACTGCTGTTCTATAAGTAACTTGTGTGGAATTAATTTACAGTAATTCTTTTAATTATGTTTATAGTAACATGCTGTACAGGTACAAGACTGCCATACTTATAACATCAGAACACAAAATAATGATTATAGCGGGCATGTCAATATAAAGGACCCTCTTACAATGACAAAATCCTTTACAATAGATTACCAAATGAAATAAAAACTTTAGTAATAACAAGTTTCAAAGATAAGCAAAAATATTTTCAATTTGATCATATTAGCTTCATTGACAAGGACAGGAAAATTTTATTTTAGTTTTTACAACATTTCGATGTTATTTTTCAGTGGGATTTGGAGACACTTTTGCGATGGTTATAAGTGAAAATTACTACATATATAAGTTATTTTAAATACAAATGATATATACATTGTCATGTATGAAGTCATGAAAGCAAGCACGTTATTTTTACATAAATATACAAACTAGCAAGAATTATGATGCATTTTAATTGCATATTAATTATGAAATGAATTCTTCCCAACATATTTACAAAAGGAATCGCTGAGCCACACTTCAAATGATAGCAAGTTGATAAGTTCCAAATTTTCTTCACTTGTATTGTGTCTTTGGTTAGTCAGAATTTCACTTTACTGTATAAGCAGGCATTCACTGTCCACGTTGGAACATGGAATCCATATTGCTTATAGAGCTCCAGCTGCAAATTCAGGATTATCTAATTTCATTGCCTGTAGGCATTTCACAATATCAACCTTCTCAATTGAAAGTTGTAACTTGACTACATCTTGCAGCTGGCTGTGCCCTTTCAGAATTGCAACTGCACTGAGTGATTGCATTCTAAAAGCAGTAATTGACACAGTCTTCACAAGACTTTCAATTACCACAATGTTCTTAGGATTAAGAGATTTGTTTAGCATTGTGAATACACACCTTGAAGGATCAGAATTCAAAAGTTCTAGAGTTTATTTTGAAGATGTAAGCCTATTCATATAAGAGAATGCTTAACTTTTGCTTAAAGAGTTGGTTGGCAACACATTCTAAAAGTTCAGTTATTTCACCATCAAAAATACCCTGGCTAATCAATTTGAAACCATGCTCCAAGTTTTTTAACCTTGAGTATAAATCATGGGCAGTAGGGAACTTGAATCCTTCAAGATGATGTACAAATGCTGTGAGGTAACGAGCACATTCTTTAACAAACACTTTAATAGTGTTAAAGTTAAATTGTTAAACTTAAAAGAAAAACATCAAGAAGTAGAATTGCAAATCATATTTTATAAAAATTGTCACGAGGACTAGTTCAAAATACCTTAGTAACATATCACTAAATATGGAGCAACATTGAGAAGTGCAATGAGGAAATTAGCAATAACCTTACCTTATAAATGTAAAAAGAAGCTAGTAACAGTGAAGAATAACACAAATATTAATATAAAAATAATAGTTGCAACAAATCTTCACTTATCTTTTGGAATCCTTGCCTGGACTAGTTTCGCAACGATTTCATTGCATTATCAACACATCCTTTTGGTCTCTTTTTTGATGTTGTTTATTTACACTGTTATGGTTACTGCTACTAGGTGGATTGTGTACTAATGCATTGCTAACTACTGGAATCAAAACAAATTTGGTAAGAGTGTAAATTGGAGGTATATCAAAATTCATTGCATGATTTCTATACTTTAATATAAATATTTTCTCCCAAACCATTAAATCTATGGGCCCATTTAAGTGTTTTAATAATTTAACATCTGGATTTATTTCATGATTAAATTTCCAAAAATGTTCTGCTACAGCTGATTTATCAATTTGTTTGTATTTAATATTCCTAAAGTGTTCTTTTACTCTGGTTTCCAAATGACGTTTAGTCTTACCAATATAAACAAGGTCACAATTTAAACAGTTTAATTGATAAATGCCAGATTTTTTTTTTTTTTTTTTTTTTTTTAATTTCATCTTTTTAGAAAAGCCTAACAAATTTTTTATACTGTATTTATTTTCAGGAACCAATATTATGCCATGCTCTTTGAAAATATTTGTGAATTTTTTATTTGCCCAAGGGTGATAAGTAAATTTTTTAAAAATGTAATTATCTTTTATTTTCTTAAGCGTAGAAATATCTTTAATAGCGTTTTGATATTTAAACTTCTCAATTTGTTTATTTATAAAATCAGTATTAAAACCATTAATTAAAGCAGTGTTAATAATGTGTTTATATTCTTTATAGATTTCATCTTTATTAAGGGGTAAATTAATTAACCTATAAATTAAACTATTAAAAACAGCAAATTTATGTGAAAAAGGGTTAAAGCCATTATTTTTTATATAATTATCAGTGTGGGTTTGCTTTCTGTATATTCCAAAATTCAATTTATTGTCTTTTTTTTATTATTTTTAAATCCAGGAAAGGGAGATAGCCATCACTTTCAGTTTCTAATGTGAATTTTATAGCCTTATCTTGTAAATTTAAAAGTTTTAAAGCATCATTTACATGTTTATCAGGAACAATAGCAAATATATCATCTACATATCTATACCAAGTTTTAAAAATTAGAGGGAATGCTTTAGTGACCTGTATTTCAAAATAGTTCATGAAAAAATCAGCAAGAAAAGGTGAACGTGGACTACCCATTGCTAAACCAGAAGTTTGTTGATAGAATTTGTCATTAAAGCTGAAAAAATTTTGATCCAAACAAAGATTAGTAAGGATAACAAAATCATTTATTAAATTTTCATTCAGTTCTATAGAACTTAACCATTTTTTTAAAAATGTCAAAGGTTTTTCTCTAGGAATGCTTGGAAACAAAGCAGTTACATCAAAAGAAACAAGTTTATCATTAGTAGATAATGTAATATTGCTAATCCTTTCAACTAGCTCAAAAGAATTTTTAATACTTAAACTCTCAAATTTTTCAAAATTAGTGAATTTTCAATTTAACCATTTAGCTAGGCTGTAAGTAGGTGAATTTATGCAATTTACAATAGGTCTCATTTTATTTCCAGGCTTATGAATTTTGGGAAGAGCATATATTCTGGGTAAAATTGGATTACTGATTTTTATAATTTGCTTTTCTTTATTTGTAATACTTTTAATTTCATTAAGGGTCTTATTATAAATTGAAATGCAGGATTTTAAAGGGTTAATATCAATGCTTTTGTAATCTTCACCTTGAAGTAAGAGTTCCATTCTGTTAATGTAATCAATTTTATTTAAAATTACAATGCTGTTACCTTTATCAGCTTTAGTATAGATTACATCTTTTTCTTTTAATGATTTAATAATTTGTTTATTGCGATTTAATTTAGGGTGATTTTTATTCAAATTCTGTAATATTTTACTACATTTTTCTTTAACCAATAATTTATTATTTTCATTTAAATCCTGAATAGCAATTTCTATATCTGCTACATCATCATCTATATTTTTTGAAAAATCTACACAGGTTTTTAAACCTTTATTCAAAAAATTAATTTCCTTCTCATTGAAATTACAATTTGAAAGGTTAATTACATTATCTTTAGGGTTATTCCCTTTAGTTGGTTTCAATTTATTTTGTTTTAAGCATAATTTATTTAACTTATTTTTCAGTTTATTTGTTTTATTTTTCATGCTAAAGTTCAAAATTTCAAACAATTTATATTCCAAATTTAGTCAAATTGAATTACCTAAAACATTTATAAGTTTAAGATGCAAATTATATAATTTCAATTCAATGTTATTTAAGTTTTTAAAATGCAAACTTCTTTCAACTTCAATTACTTTCTTCTCTGCTGCTTTTTGATGAATACTATTATTGCCAAATTTAACAGTTTTTCTAACAAAAATAGGAGCTACTTTACGTTTTAAACACAAGTTTAAGAAACGTATATCTGCAAGAATATGTCTTCTTTTTTCTTGTAATTTCAAATATAGCTGAATTTCATGTTTAGTATTATTAAAATTGTTGCAACTATTATTTTTATATTAATATTTGTGTTATTTTTCACTGTTACTAGCTTCTTTTTACACTTATAACCTTACCTATGTCTATTTATTTGGCAAGGAGTCGATTAATTACACTAAACAACACTTAGGATTTTTGCCGGAGCATGACTAGTTTCCTTCATTTTCAATCAGACATTAACAGTCAATGTCTGGCTGAAAATGAAGGAAACTAGTCCTTTGAAACAGTTCCAGCAAAAATCCCAAGTAAGTGTTGTTTAGTGTAATTAATCGGCTCCTTGCTAAATAAATGAATATAACAACACTGTTTACAAACTTTAAGAAAAATTAAAGTGACTTACCTATGTCACTAAATAACAGCCATCTGTTGAATGTGTATCATGTTTATCCAAGTTCAAGACAACCTCAAATGCAAACGACCCCCATTTTTAAGAACAAAGTTTTGGAATTAAGCATATCATCTCCAAAAAAAGAAGATAACAATTTTTAAATAAAATTTAAAGTTTTTCAATGTATTTTGAACAAACTAAGGAACACTTATGTTGATAAAGCATGTCTTTCTTTTTTACTTAATTTGAATTTGTGCAGAATGGATGATGGGTAGGAAAGAGGGAGAGGAGTGAGCAGAAATTACATACCTGTACCTATGTATGCGATCAGAGGTTGCAACGGCAGCAACAGCAGCAAATGTAATGGATATGATTTTCTATTTAGAAAGATATCTAATATAATACACCATTGTAAAAACTTTTACCTAAAGAATAATTTGAATTTGCATGGAAATTCATGTTTTGGGCACATGAGAGATGCAGAGGGGAATACAGAAATATAAGAATGTGACAATGGTGGTGGCGTAGCGTATCTGTCAATATGATGGATACGATTTTCTATTTAGTCAACATCCGAATAGAACGCATTGTTGTAAAAGATACTTACACACACAAAACAAAAAGCCATCTAGAACACTTGAGAGTAGTAAAACATAAACAAATTGGTAATTCAACTGTTGCACACCACTTTTAAAACCCGCCAGATATACAGCAGAGCTTGTCATCTGGAAGAAAATCTACATTGTTAAAAACCAACGCCTGACATTCAACTTTGAATTGCTGTCACAAAACACATTGTGGAAGTTAATTATTCAGTCAAGGGACCAACACACCTCAACATGGAACATCCTGTAAAAATTCAGGTGGAAACCAAGACAATGAAGCCCACTTGGCTTCGAAACCGGTCTGATAAAACAATACATAAGTGATACTTAAAGTGTTACAAATCCAACTCAACTATTCTATTCATGCATCACTGTTCGAAAACAACCTTTCATAAAAACTGTTGGCAAGTTTGCAACTAATAAGTCACACCAGAAAAAATTAGTTCATCAACAAACACCATGTGTTCCACAACACACAGTGTCATGAAAGTAAGAAAATATTATACATGCACATACTTCAACATAGACTTTGATATGCAAAACATAAAAAAATATCTACAACTGGAAGGAAAAAGAAAAAAACATGCGCACAGACACATGCTTCATCAATCTCTGCATATCGCGCCAAGTAATGCCCAACTTTGTAAGAAGAATTGTAAAATTCAGTGATGCTGCTCCCCAGCAAAAATCAGCAGATAAAAAAGTGAGGATCCTTGAATCAAACAAAGACTATGCAAAATTACACCAACATAGGAACTTCATTTAAAACTTACAAATACCCTTGGATACATTGCATGGCTAAATTTGCTGATTAACTTCCTAGGAATTTTAAGCAAGAAATGAGCAAGACGACACAAAAAACTAAAGAAGAAACTAAACAATCTGTGTTTATAGCAAAATAAAACTTTTACACCTAACCTCAAAAATAAAACTCTCAAATACAAAACACTCCATTTACCAGTTATAAATATGTCCGCTCAAACATTCTCCAACAAATAGATTTCATTACTTAACCAAGACCTAAAAACATGTATAACCTACTCCAACCAGCTAGAAGACCCAATAGCAGACATAGAAATAGCTTGTGCAGACTTAAAAGAAGAGGATAAAACAGCCATTAAAAATGAATGTGAAACTGTTCTTAAAGATAAGCACACCAGAAATGACTTTCCAAATTAAAAAATCTTCAAGAACCTAAAATCCAATCTGTAATATATGCCAAAGCAGATAAAAGCAACACAATAGTAATATAAGACAAATCCGACAAATTATGTTACAAGATAATATTTTCATAGAAATCAAAACAGATCCATTGAAGCAATGCAACCATAAAAGCAACCAAAACAGTCCCAAACAGCACAAAAATCAGACTGAAACCTAACCACCCAATTTTATCCAGTCTTTATGCTCTTCCAAAAATCCACAAAACAATATCATGTGACCAATAGTTTACAATATTGATTCTCCTACATAGTCTCTCAAAATGGTTAGTGCAGGAGTTCACATCATTACCAAAATATCCCAGCTTAAGCATAAAAAACTCACAGGATCCAATAAACAAAATCTCCACTCTAGAAATAAAACCTGAAGACACTTTAGTATCCTTCGACATCACAACAATGTACCCCAACATGCCCATTCCTCAGATGCTAAAACACTTAGAAAGCTGGCTAACCCATAATGAAATAGAAAAAGAAGAATTAACAAAACTTTGCCTGGATTAGAATTACTTCACCTTCAACAACAGAAAGTACCAATAAACCACTGGCCTCACTATGGGTAACCCAATATCACCAATTCTGGCAGACCTTCACATCAGCTATCTGGAAAAGCACATAACCCCAGCATTCCTGCACATCTTCAAGACTTGACATAAATATGTGGATGATATCTTTGCCATATTTCCCAAACATTTCATACAGGATTTCATCAAATTGCTTAACATACAGCAGAAAACAATAAATTTTGTCATAGAAATTGAAAAAGACAACTGCTTTCTATTTTTAGATCTGAAAATAATTAAAGAAAATAACAAGCTAACCTTTGGTATGTATCACAAACCTACACACTTTGACAACAATATCAAGAATTATGGCCACAATCCTATAGCACACAGCAGTATCAAATAGCTTCACCATAGCCTAGTCTACATACCATTAAAAGATGAAGAATAAAACAGAGAATACAAACACATATCTACAGCAAAAAAACAATGGCTTTAACCAAAAATTAAAACACATCACAAAGTTGAGCCAAGTAGATAAACCATTATTCAAAAAGTTCATTTATCATCCAAAACTATACCACAAGTTCCAAAAAAATGTTCAAAAAGCATAATATCACACTGCCCCTCAAAATAAGTTCAGTCTACAAAAAATATTCTGATACAGCTTAAAAGACCAAACCCAAGAACACAAAAAATCAGGAATCTACAGAATAGATTGTGCAGATTGCAACAAATGTTAATTAGGAAAAACAAAACTAGAAACTACACTAAAAGAACCCTTGAGAACAGTAAAATATAAACAAACTGACAAATCACCCGTTGCATACCACTTTTGGTCTACTAACCATGAGATAGCTAACCATGAAATAGCACCATACATCTTATAAAACCCACCAGATATGCAAAAGCGCTTGACATCTGGGAGAAACTCCACATTGTTAAAAATATGATGTATTCCATTCACATGACTCTCTCTACATCTCTGTAACAAATTATAAAACTTATCCTTCTATTTACTTCATAACAATCGAGATAAACATTAGCAGAAATTGTCCTTATTACTTGGTTCCTTGTAAGTAGAAGGGTAAAAATCTAATGAGTTCCATTTACATGATGTCCTCTATCTCTTTGGTAAACAAACTTTTTATCCTAAACATAAATTTGTTATCTACACCATGCTAATCAATACAAATATAAGCAGAATTAGTCCTATTACCAGCTTCCTAATGAGTAGAAGGGGAATAAGAAAATGCACAGGCTAAAGTGATAGTCTCGTCTTTTAAAAGCCGGTCACTATGTGAAACATTGAAATTCCAATCACTTTGCTTATTGGGAACAAACAAATGAGAAACGAGAAGAAAGATGTCTTCCTGTTCAAGGAAAGTTTACATGGCTTACAATTGAAACCAATAATCCAGAACATCTCAAAAACGGTTAACTCTACATATAAAATGTATGTGACATAAATTGTGTGTTTTAACGAGAACTACATTTTTTGAGTAGTAAAGTTTTGTATATCTCTTATGGGTTGCCAGTTATATAAAAGTCATCCAGAATGAAGAGGTCTTCAGAGGCTATTCTGAGAAAATTCAAGATATATATTTTGTTTGTCATAAAAATATCTGTTTTAATCAAAATCATTAGAGCTATCTTTGAAAAAATTAAAACTTTCAAAAAATGTTCCATGTTTCCATGCAAAGGCTGAAGGGGGGGGGGGGGGATTTTCTTGAAAATCTTTGTCGCATCTCAAGATACTCAACTTAAATACCAATTTAACCGACTTTTTGTTTTTGAGACAGACAAACAGACAGACACAGACCTTTTTCTAAAAATGCTTATTTTGGATTTGGGGGTCCCAAAACATTTATTTCTAGTGAAATATCGGTATCGAATTTCTGGGTGTATTACAATACCTTCTCTATACACTATATAGAATATATAGGAAAGTAAAAACCAATGCCACACATTCAACTTTGAATTGCTGCCACAAAATACATTATCACCTCAACATGGAACACCCTGTAGAAATTCAGTTGGAAACCATCATCAATGAAGCCCAAAAGGCTTCAAAACTGGTCCGGTAAAACAATACGTAAGTGATACTTAAAGTGTTACAAATCAACTCAACTGTTTTAGTGAAAGGAATTGGTTCAAAATGAAGCACACTTATTATTTGATTAAAAATATATGAGTCACTTACTCTTATGCTTTATACAATGATGAATGAAATATAAGAGTGAGGTGACATATATTTTTAATTAAATAGGTACTCAGAGGGTTTTATTCGTACCAAAAATCTGATATGTTCCATTCACATGACTTTCTCTACATCTCTGCAACAAATTATTGTTAAAAAGCTAATGCTTTTATTTACTTAATGCTAACAAAGAAAAAAATTAGCAGGTCTTATTACTTGCTTCCTTGTAAGTAGAAGGGAAAGGAGAACTATAGGTTAAGTGATAGTCAAAAGCTGGTTGCTATATGACTGAAGTTCCTTCATTTGTATGGACAGGAGTTGACAAATTCCTGTATGAGAAAAGTATGTTTTTTAAAGTTGAAATAAAAAACAAAGAATATCTCAAAAAGCGATCAACTCCACAAAAAAATGTACAGGTAGGTACAAAAGAAAAGATGTGTGTTTTAGGTGCTCTACATTTTTTGTGTTGAATGTTTTTGTCTATCTCTTATGGTTTAGCACTTATGCAAATTCCGTAAAATTCATCCAGAATAAAGTAGTCTTCAGAGGCTATTCTCAGTAAATTCAAGATATACATTTTATTTGGCAAGTAAATATCTTAGATATAAAAGATTTTAATCAAAATCGTTAGTCATTTTTAAGAAAATCAAAATTATCAAAAAAATTTCCATGTAAAGGGTAGTTTAGGGTGGGGGGATTTTCTTGAAAATCTTTGTGTCGCACCCTTGGAAGATATCAACTGAAATACCAAGTTTGGTATTTAACGGTCTGTCGTTTTTGAGCTATGCTGCCCACAGACATACATACACACACGCATTTTTCTAAAAATGTTTTTTTTTTTTTGTTTCAGGGGATTTCAAAACATATATTTGCAGTGAAATCTCGGTATCTAATTTTTGGGTGCAATACGATACCTTCTCTACACTATGTATATAGTATGCATAGAGAAAGTAAAAAGAGAGTAATATACTTGAAAAAGTATTGCTTGTTCTATATACTCTGTTCTATTCATATAACCCAATATAAAAGTACTTATATAAATTCAAATGAATTACCGATTTTGTATTCATTTTTTTATATATTTGTGGTGCTACTTTAAACATGTACATGTCTATTCTCAAATAAAGATAATAATAATCATCAAATGCACATTTAGATAAACATTAATAAAGAAAGCACTAATGATCAATCAATAAAAACTGCCCTCTCTAAAGCCAATTTAATTAATAATGGAAGGGTATTGACATAGATATTAGTAATCACTTACCATTTTTGCTCACTGTTTCTGATTGCTCAGGTAATGACTCTGATGGTGCTGCTTCTTGATGTGAACTACCACTGTCTAAAGAGGCATGTGAAGTTCCATCCGCAACATCTGCTAGTGAAGTATTCTCTTCTGAAATGCGGCGCCGAACGCCAGCTCTCCGAAAAAGGGCCACTCCAAATATAACATTCCTATTACATAAACATTTCATTTTTTCAAACCATGTGACTTACTTATCTTAAAATCAAGAAATAATGAAGAAAAAACAAGATCCAATTTCCAGAGAATATTTATCTCCAATTTGGCTATAAAGTGTAACATATTATAATGCAGCAAAAAACTACAAACTCCATTTCAAGTCATACAGATTCCAGTAAAAGAAGCATTATGCAAATATATGTTGGCATTTCCCAAAAGCATTTGCATGAAATGTTGCAAAGCTCTTCCGAGGTTCTTAAATGATTAATTTCTGTTTCTCCCTTCTTTACGCCATGTGTGCTTTAGTCATTTCTCGTTGGTTGCTAAAATAAAGAAGGAAAAAAAAAAAAAAAAAGAACCTGATGTGTTCTATTCACATGACTTTCTCTACATTTCAGTTACAAATTATTGTTAAAAAGCTTATTCCTATATCTACTTCATGCTAATCGAGATAAACATTAGTAGAAAACCTCTTATTACTTGCTTGTAAATAGGAGGGATATATGAGAATACGCTCTAGGTTAAAACAATAATCAAACTTTTAAAAGCTGGTTGAAATTCGTTTCTTTGCATTGCAGAAGTTGACAAATTCCAGTATGTGAAAAATGTAAGTATTTTAAAGCTGAAACGAATAACAAGGAATATATAAAAAGGTCAACAAAAAAATGTATGTTTAATCAAGATCTGCATTTCTTGTATAGCAAGTTTTTGTTTATTTCTTGCAGTTAACCAGTTTTACAAAATTCAGCAAAATTCATCTAGATTAAAGAGGTCTTTAGGGGAAAATTCAAGATATTCATTTTATTTGTTATGTAAATATCTTTCATATACAGTATTTTAAACAAAGTCATTAAAGAGTTATTTTTGAGAAAATAAATGTTCAAAATTTTCTCCATTTAAGGGTAGTTTGGGGTGGGGGGATTTTCCTCAAAATCTTTGTGTCACACCCTTGGAAGATATTAAACTTAAATACCAAATTTGGTATTATGCCAACTTTTTGTTTTAGAGTTATTGCATTCACAGACACATACACGGATCTTTTTCTAAAATTCTGATGTATTCCATTCAAATGACTTTCTCTATGTCTCTATAACAAATTACTGTTAAAAAGTTATTCTTCTATTACTACATGCTAATCGAGATAAACATTAGCAGAAAATGGTCTTATTACTTGTTTTTTTGTAAATAAAAGGGAAATGGGAATAAACTAGGCTAAAGTGATTATAGTCTTTTAAAAGCTGTTGCCATGTGGATGTAATCAGTTTCTTTGCATTGCCATGAACTGACATATTACGTTATGTGAAAAGATTAAGTATTTTAAAGCAACTAACAAGAAATATCTCAAAAATGGTCAACTCTGCAAAAAATGCCCATGACAAAAATTGTATATTTTAATGAGATTTGCATTTTTTTTGTGATAAAACTTTTGTCTATCTCTTACGGTTTACCAGTTATGCAAAATTCATCTAGAATGAAGAGCTCTTCAGAAAATTCAAAATTTTATTTTTCGTATCAACATCTTTGATATGCTATATTTTAATCTTAATCTTTAGGGACATTTTTGAGAAAATAAAAATTTTCAAAATTTTTTCCCTGTAAAGTTTGGAGTGGAAGAATTTTGTTCAAAATCTTTGTGTCGCATTTTGGAAGATTCTTAACTCAAATACCAAGTTTGGTATTTTACAGACTCTTCATTTTTTAGTTATTGTGCTCACGGGCACACACACATGGACCTTTTTATAAAAATGCGTAATTCTGGTGAAATCTTGATATCAAATTTTTGGGTGGAAAGCAATATCTTATCTATACACTATGTGCATAGTACATGTAGAGAAAGTAAGAATCCTTTTTTTGGATACAGGGAACCCTAAAATGTATATTCTGGTGATATCCTTATATTAAATTATTGAGCGGAGTGCAATTACCTTCTCTGCCTACACACCATTAGCTCATTTACCCAGAAGAAAACTTTTGTTCTTGAACACTTCTATAATTTAAACTTTTTTCTTTCTTTCTTCAAATGACTTATACAACTGCAAAAATTAAATTATTTCTTCAGTTTAAAACTGAATTTGTTCTCCAATGCAGCAATATGGGTGTATCAGTAACCCAATATGTAATAGCATTATTGCAAGATAAGATGACACTGCAGTTCTGCAAATGAAAAATCTGATGTGTTCCATTCACATGACTCTGTCTACCTGTATTGCAAACAAACTATTTTATTTTTTTTTATCTACATCATGTAAATTGACATAAACATCAGCAAAAATTGTCTTATTTCTTGCTTCATTCTTATATAAGGGGAATAAGGAAATTCACTAAGCTAAAGCAATAGTCAAATATTTTAAATGCTGGTTGATATGGGAAACAATTGATAGTGGTTGCAGACCTAGAAATGGCAATCTTTGACCAACCAGAAAGCCATAAGCTCTTAATCAGAGCAGAATGTGAAAAAACTTTAAAACAATTAAAAACATCCCAGAGTCACCATAATCCCTCATCAGAGAGTGCTAAAATCGCTTAACAAAAAGGAAGTTTTCTACACAAAAGCTGACAAAGGAAATAAAATAGTAGTGATGGACAAATCAGATTATGAAAGCAGCATGGAACAACTTTTACAGTCAAAAGAATATGTGCAATTTCCAAAAGATCCTACCCCAAAATATACAAAAACTTTACATGAAACCTTAGACAGTGTAAAATTAATCAATGATGTCAACAAAAAGAAACTAATTCCAAGCAACCTCTGCACACCAAGAATATATGGACTACCTAAAATACATAAACCAGGAAATAAAATGCGACCATCAATTCCCCCACATACCAACTAGCAAACTGGCTCACAAAACAGTTCCAAACCCTACCACAGTACAACAGTTTAAATATAAAAAATTCCTTTCAATTAATAGAACAAATGAAACAAAAAGACCTAAGTAATGATGACATATTGGTTTCATTTGATGTTGTATCACTTTTCCCCAACCCCAACATTCCAAGAGAAAAATTACTTTCGGTACTGAAAAAATGGCTAACTACAACAGACATTTCTAATGAAATAGCAGAAGACTTACTTAAGCTAACACAGTTATGTATTGAACAAACCTATTTTACATTCAAAGGAAAATTTTATACACAAAAGTATGGTTTAGCCATGGGAAATCCAATATCCCCCAATACTTGCAGACATATACATGAGTAATTTAGAAACCCACATAACCAAGCCTTCCCACAAATATACAAAACTTGGTATAGATATGTAGATGACATATTAGCAATAGTAAACAAATAGGTAGTTGAGGACAGCCTTAAATTACTAAATCTTCAGGACAGCTCCATAACATTCACAATAGAAAAAGAATCAAATGGCATCCTTCCCTTCTTGGACCTAAAAATAATCAGGAACCACAACTAGAATTTGGAATCTATAGGAAAGAAACACAGACAGAAAACTACATAATCAAGAATAGCTACAACTCAATTTCACACAAACATGCCATGATCAACAGCCTTGCATTCAGACTGGTAAACCATATGAAATACAAATTAGAACTTAATAGGATCATAGAAATTGCACAAAAGAATGGCTAGGCAGAACATTTGGTAAAGAAGAAGATTAATAAATTCATGAAACAGAAGAAAGTAAAAGAAATTAGCACTCTAAAAAGAATAAAAGCAGAAACTAGCTACAAAAAATTCACTTACCACCCTTTGGCACACCAAAAATGTCAAAAGATTTTCAAAAAATGGAACATCAACCTAGCCCCAGTTAATAAGTACAGTTTAAAAAACCTCCTCCATACAAACACAAAAGATAAAATCCCCCCATTGATACAACCAGGGATATATGAAATCAGCTGCAAGGAATGTGAAAAGGTATACATAGGAAAAACAAAATGAAACATTGGACAACGTTTTAAAGAACACATGAGATATTTAAAATACAAACAGACAGATAATTCAGCTGTTGCACAACATTTTTGGACTCAAAACCATAATTTTCACAGCGAGCCCAAGCTATTAAAATTAGTACAGAATCCAATTGGATTAACGGTTTGGGAAAGTCTATTAATTTTAAAAAACAAAAACAAGGTCATAAATTTTGACATTCCACAAACAAATGCACTCATCTCAAAATTCATCTATCCGGAAGAGAGACCTCTACAGGCCACTACCACAAGTTTATCGGTGAATCTCTGTTGAAAATGGTGGCAAAAGCCACCAAAACATGTCTGAAGTAAGTTACTTTATTTCAAGAGTGAAGTTTGAGTAAAAGCCACCAAAACATGTCTGAAGTAAGTTACTTTATTTCAAGAGTGAAGTTTGAGTGTAATCTATGTTTTTACTCCTATTTAATTAGTTACTTCACTGTGCATTCCCATGAATGTTTTAATTGGGAATTATAGGAGGTTGAATAAAATGAAGCCAACCTCTAAATGCTGCTATAAACAACCTATCTTATCTTAACAATAATACATAAAATAACAAGAAACTGATAATTTGTCATATTGAGAAAAACAAACAGCTGCAAATTAATAATTGTCTATAAGCTAATGGAGTATAATACATAAAACTGATACGTTGTATTCTGTGTAACTGATGGTTACAATAGGTATAATTGCTGCATTTATTACAAATAAGTAATAACAAACAGAAGATGATAGCCATGGATAAAAATGCGTAACTTTTTCAGTGCTATGGTTCTGATAACTTGACCGCAGAAAACATTCCTGCAGTGCTATGATCAAATTTCATCTCAACCGGAACTTTGGACGGCTAAGTCTCAGAATTGTGAATGTAAAAGCGTTTGAACTGCACAGCTTGCTGATACATCTGTTGGGATTTGAACTATTTCTTAATCACTTTCCTGCATGGTATCATCATTTGAAGGAGAATAAAACAAGTTGGTGCATGAGAATTTTATTTGTAGTGGCTCCATGCTTCAAAACACATGATCCATGTGACATAATCAGGGTATTCCAAAAAGCAGTAAACTATGGCTTCTTCAAGAGATCCACATTTCAATCCGGTGATGAATTATTGGATGATTTTGAGTCTTTATCATCAGACTTTTCGGATTTATCACAGTTTGAGATTACTGACAGTGATATCTACCTTCCCCATAGATGATGGTGAAAATGAGTAACAGGCAAAAGCAACATAGCCACATAAGAGAGTGCGCACATCTCCTTTGTTCCAGTGAAGCAGTGTGAATTTTGCTCCAAAACTTCACAATTTCAACAGGGACCAGTTTGGTATTTTCTGTAGATACTAGGTATGACTAATTATACTCAATTTTTTCCAACTGTTTTTCCCTCCTCAGTGCAGCATATCGCAAATGAAATTACACATTTCTAAGTGAGAAATATCCACCTCCCAAATCTCGTGTACAAAAATGGAAAAATATTGCCCCAGAATAAAAATGCTGATGGCTAGGGTAAAAAAATTGTCAATAGCAGAATTCCGGTCCAAACATCCATTTCTTGAAATCCTACAATTCAACAGCTACATGTCTAGGGATAGGTACTTTCTTATTTTATGCATGTTGCATTTCAATGATAATTAAATATAAGCGCAGGGGGGAAAGGCTCTACAAAGTGAAACCTATAATAGATCATCTCAGAAATGAATTTAGTGAAGTGTTCAGACCTTTTCATGATATCTGCATTGATAAGAGCCTTGTACACTTCAAAGGATGTCTTTAATTTTTACAGTATATTCCATCCAAACACATAGGTTTGGAATAAAGCTATTCGTGATGTCCCACTGTGAAACAGGATACATCAACTTTTTGTGTACATGGGAGCGACTAAAGACATTTTTCCAGGGCAAGATTTTGGGATTTCTGGAGCAGTGGTGCAGATATTTAAGGAGAAATATCTGGGTAAAAGGCACAATGTTTGACTGGTTAACTGGTATTTTTGTCTTCTCCTATTGATTGGCTTCACAAAAATGACACTTGCGGCACAGTACAGAAAAATTTGAAGGAAATACCCAAACTAACATAGAAATTGAAAAAAGGAGAGCTGGAATCCAGTGAGATGGATGGTCACGTGAGAAGTGTATATGCATACAACTGCCATGAAGAATTCAGGGAAAGTTAAAAGAACAACAAATATGCCAGTGAGAAAACCAGAGTGTGAAATGGACTACAATAATAACATGGATTCAGTGGATGAATCTAACATGATTCTTAAGTCTCTTCACTGCCTTTGGAAGTCTCTAAAATGGTACCAAAAATTTTTCTTTCACCTTTTGGGCTGAACTCCAACATTTGCTTATTACAGAAATGTTTAAAAAATGTCACACTTAAAAGAGCTACCACTACATCAGAATGACCACTACATCCGATTGACAGACAGATATTTTCCATTGTCTGTACCACCAAACCCAAAGAAAATACATCCCACCTGCATTGCCATGTCTGCTCTAACACTTCCTTAGGAGACAAGAAATGAAGACAAAACAGGTACTTGGTGCTAAATGTGGCATTCCCTTATGTGTACACCCCTACTTTGAAAAGTACCATACACTTTCAAATTGCTGAGGTGATCTGTGAGAAAGTTTGTGAAAAATGTGAATGTGTGTTTGTGAATGTATTGGTTCAAAAATAACCGATTTTTGACCCTTTTTCTTATTTGTACAACCCTAATTTGGAAACAAAATCCTAAATTTAAATATACATATTAATACTTCTCTTAGCATAAAAATAGTGTTCACAAGTTAAATAATCACAAATGTTAGTAACAGTGGTGGCCTTTGCTATTGTGTTGTGTATGTTGCATATGCTTTCTCAGAAATATTTTCAAAACAAAAATTTGGAACATATGAAACAGCCACATCATTTCTGGTGAGTTAATATTTCCTTTACAATAGTTTTACATGGTTTTCTAAGTGTTTTAAAGTTTTAATATTTTTGAACTCAAGTCAGCAAGGAAGTGTTTGTTGGCTAAAATGTGTCACCAGTGAAAAGGTTAAAAACCCAGCTAAACAACTGTTATTTAATAGCTACAGCCATTCTAAACATTAAGAAATAAATTGATTTCTGAAACATTTCAGTTTTACACACTTCATATACTTCCATGAAAAAATTTAATGATAAAGAAATGCTTACAAAAGATGTGTGCATCCCTTACTAGAGAAAGAAAGATGCACACCCTACATAACATGAGTGCAATGGAAGAAAAGATTGGAGACGTAAATATAATGAGATGAAATGGAAAAATATGACCTAAAGAGCTGTATGTAAGGGTAATTTCTAAAAAAATTTAAAAAGCAGTGATGAAGTAAAGGGTCTGGAGCCATAGCATTAAGTAGTACCTTTACTGGAGAATTTTAAATTTATATAGTGCTGCAAATAACATCAACTACATTCAAACAGAATACACTCTGGAAGGTTCTGATACAATTAAAGGTATTATATTAGCTGAACATTCATTGTCAGCAAAGAATTATAAATTACCTGAGTTTGTTCCAGAGTAGCTGACTAGAATTTGTGCAATCAGATGGCCATGTAGCTTCAAGCACTGCTCGATTATAAAAGCCATATGTTATTGCATTAGGTTGAATACCACTTCTCTTCATGTGTGACAAGAGCTTCACAGCTAACACAGGTTGACTGTACACACCACAAAGCTGCATCATTACTCTGTAGCACACCTACATAAAAAATCATCATCATATTCTTGTCTCCAAAATATGCAGAGTAGTTACAAATTTAAGTAATAGCTCTTTACCTGGGTTGATTATATCACTAATATTTTTCTCTCACATTATTATACTACATTAATTGCAATTAATATTCATATTTTTTTGTCATAATAACTGAATTGAAATGAAATACTAGAGTAAAGTAATACTTAAAAAATATACCTCATCAGTAGGCTGAAGTTTCATCCTCTGAATTCTTACTAGGAAATCATAGGCTGTTTGCAAGCATGCTGGGGCCTTTACATGTGCTTGCATTACATTGCTTGGAAGATGAATAAACCACAAACTGAAAATGCACACGAGCAAGAAAGAAAAAAGGTAAACTTTGTCTCCATCATGAAAGTAGATAAAATATTACATTTGGTTCTATAAAAGGAATGAGAGCAACTCATTTCACTATTATAAAAATGTATATTATTCAACTTTATTTTAAACACAGCAATAATCATTAACTGGATGCTGAAAAGCAGTAAGTTAAAAGAATTATACATTTAAACCATTATTAAAGATGAGACAATAGTGACCAAGCCCTGTAGCTCAATTGATAGAACAGCTGCCTGTATTAGAGTTCAATTCCCAACTGGAGGGATGGGAATTTTTCTCTAGCCAAGATTATTTCCTATGCTCCCTAGAACCTGGAAGTATGTGTGTACATGTCCATTGGGTGTGTATGTGTGATCTACTGTAAAACTGGCATGGATATCTTCTTGTTTCTATTCTGCACAAGAAGAAGGTTTCTGTCACAACCAATATCCAGTCTCTTTTCTGCTGTCTTACATCATACAGGGTTCATCTCATTTGTAGAAAATATATATTTTCCGAATTGAAAAGTACCTTATTTTAAGATCCCCTCTGCAGCATTCTGGAATTTCATCCGGAGGTCCTGCGTTCAAATCCTGACTAGGGCAGTTAACAAGAATCATTCTCTATTCCCCACAGAGTCTAAGAAGTATGAACGTGGGAGTGAATGTGTATGTTTAATAAAACAAAACTGAAAAAGTAAAGTTAAGAAACCTTCAGTTCAGTAAGCAAAACACCAGCAGTTGTTTCTCACCCAATATGACCATAGAAGTTAAAGGGGGTTATCCTATCAATCACAACAAGCTTTCTGTGGTTTAATAGCCACATAGTTCACTTTCTATGCAAGGATAAGAAGCAGTCTTTAGTTCAATGAACACACAAATTGGTTTGTCATATATTTGAGAAACTCATTATGAAGTTTCCTGCACAATTACCTCCTCCCAGAACTTCGATTTTGTGAATAAATTTGACACAATATGTTCATGTAAAACTAACATATGTTAAAAGTACAGTGTTGGCAAGAAAAATTAAACCAAATTGGCAATAATCTGTAACATTCGCCAAAAAGAGGACCACATTGGAGGAACTTAATGAAAGCATACCTACTGAAATACAAAACATTACATGGCTGACTAAATTGTGTCAATCTAAATGTACCTATCCAGAGCAATGCTTGATTACCTGTGAAAGAACAATAATTGCAGCATTTCCTAAGAAGTAAAACTTAATTTTGTTACATTTTATGTACAGTTATACAGAAAATCTGATGTGTTCCATTCACATGACTTTCTCTACATCTCTGCAACAAATTATTGTTAAAAAGCTTATTCTTCTATTTATTTAATGCTAATTGAGAAAAAAAATAGCAGAAATAGTCTCGTTACTTGCTTCCTTGTAATTAGAAGGAAAATATGGGAGTGCCATAGTTTAAAGTGATAGTCAAAAGCTATGTGACTGAATTTCCTTTGTTTGTATGGGCAGGAGTTGACAAATTCCTGTAAGAGAAAAGTATAAATATTTATACAACATATACAACATAAATTGTGTGTTTTAACATGCTCTACACGTTTTATTCCTTAAGTTTTTGTCCATCTACTATGGTTTAACAGTTATGCAAAATTTCATTAAATTTATCCAGAATAAAATACTCTTCAGAGGCTATTTCCAGATAATTCAAGACATATATATTTTATTTGTCATGTAAATATCTTTAATATACAATATTTTAATCAAAATCGTTAGAGCCATTTTTGAGAAAATCAAAATTTTTGCAAAAAGTTTCATGTAGAGGATAGTTGGGAGTGAGGGGATTTTCTTGAAAATCTTTGTGTCGCATCCTTGGAAGATACCAAACTTAAATACCAAGTTGTATTCAATGGTCTTTTCGTTTATGAGCTATGCACACACGCGCACACGCACACCCCCACCCACACACCCCCCCCCCCCCACACACACACACACACACATGGACCTTTTTCCAAAAATGCTATTTATACACTATGTACAATGTGTGAAATTTCTGGTGAAATCTCAATATCAAATTTTTGGGTGGAGAGATTAACACCCCATGCGAGTAGTCAGGAGTGCACCAAAGGCCCTGTACTGTTAACATTGTGAACTACCTATTGTGATGCAATGAGGTGGAATTAAAAGTATCTCATTTGTATTTATTATTTAATTCACAAACAATATCAGTTTCAGCATAATTCTAAAGGCAAAAAAAAATCTTTTAAGAGTGGCATTATAATATTGGAATAAATTAATTCAGAAGTAATATTCACAAAAGAAGTCCTTCTTACAAAAGTATGATCACTACAGGAGTAATTTATTTTAGAAGTTATGTTGGACAGCTCAAATATAATTAACTCTTTTGCTTGCTGGCTTCCTCAGAAGTTGAGTTCTTTATATGCATGCTATTTTGTGTTTGGATAATAGGATAAGTGATAAAAGATAAAATTATGTGTGATAGCAAAAGGAGGAGGAATGTCAGCAAAAGAGATAAATATTTGTTGGTAGAGATAATGTAAATCCATTTAAACAATAGAGTACAAAAAATAGTATACAGATGCTGAATAAAAACAGAAATGTATGGAAAGTTGTGACATACAAGTTTATGCTTCAGGTGAAGAAAAATATACTGAATAACAGCTTAAAATTCTTTGAAAAGGCTGAAAGTTAAAGCACAAACTAAATGCTCTGCATTGAATTTCCATAATTTGTGTAAATGTTTTTAATTTCTTCATATCCATATTTTAATTAATGAGTTTGTTGTTCCTAATATTATGGTAATATTGATTTATTTTGGTAGTGTGCCAAATGGCTTTATGTCTTGTATATTGTTTGAAAGTTTGTACCAAGAACTAGGGAATCTTTTGTGCCTGAGAAAAGTATTCAAACGGGATCATTAGTTTACAGTTTCGTTTCAAAGGTCAGGAGTTCGTTTACTTCTGTGTGGTTATGAAAAGGGTAGCTTGTAGTTTGGGCAGGGAAAATTAGAAACAAGCTACCAGGGAATAAAATCTTGGGAGGCGTGATAGACAACCAATGGGAAGCTAATACGTCAGCATAGAGATATGTATAGAGGGAGTAATCGGAGCATTGCAGAGCCACGTCTACATGTTCTGAATTATGAAAATTTACTCTTTGTGGAGAAATCAACAGGGAAGGTTCAAGAGACTTTAAGAAGCAGGAGATGACGCCATGGTTCATTAAATTTGTTAACAGTGAATATCCTGAACTGAACAGAAGATATGATTTTGAAGTATTTTAAAGAGTAAAGCGGCAAAGCCATGTCATGATTATAAATACATATTGAGGTTAGGGAATAACTTTTGTTCTTTTTGTACTTATAAAACCTAGAATACTTTTCGCACGTGGGCACACAAAAGATTTGTATATGAAGCAATTTAAGACCTACATTACAGGATTATATATTTATTAACAGTACGTAAACTCTTATTTATTTCCCTAATGCCCAACAGACATCCTGGTAGTTGAATCGCTATTTCTTCTCCAAACCCTGAGATCAACGATTATATACATTGAGCCCAATACTTCATGCTAGTTAGTCTGGGTTATGGGTATCAGGCCCACAGGGTACGCTGCTTGCATCAGAAGGAGATGTGGCCAGCCGGAGAGTGACCACGTGGGCGAACCAGCCTGCATTTCCCGAGAAGTCAACAGCAACGAGGAGCGGTGTACAGCAGACAATGCCTAGCCTGAAGCCAAATATCACAGCTTCACAGAGGTCTGCCTCAAAGTAAAGACTAAAATCCTAAAAGCCATGGAACCAGAAGAAAAATTTAAAACCTTATGTAGTTCTTAAACACATATGGTTGGTGTTTTGAAAATAACTCAATGTCCCAAGAGTTTAAGAAGCACATTCAGTTTGTGCTGATAATACATCAGTAGAGAATTTGTGGTTCTCAGCATCCCATTCTATACCGGGCATGAAATGCCACTTAAATTTGCTCAGAGGTCTCTCTATCAGGCTTGAGGTTTTTTTATGTGCCATAAATCTGACACAGTACCAACGGCTTTACTTCCGTTCTGAAGGAAGCCATACTAAGGATGTTTATGCCTGAAAAAAATTCATCGTCCTCCACTGAATTTAAAACCGAACCTCGGATATATGAAGTTAGCATGGTAACTTTTACACCATGGAGGGCGACTGGATCTGTTGGTGCTACTGCTGGTGATCTGGTAGAAGAATTGTGCTTGGGTATTTTGATGTTCAATGAGTATTATTATGAGTAGTTGAAAACCTTGTTAGTGAAAAATTAATGTTTATCATGGTTATATAATTTTATTATTAATAACAAATAAATGTACAGATGTAATAAGATGATAAATGCACCAAATATATTGGTATCATAACTAAAAAAGCCAAAATTATCCTAATAAGAAATGAATAAATCACATACAAAAAGTTGTAAACACACTTTTGTTACTTTGAAAGAAATTAACTTAAAGATTTGTTTAATAATATTAGTATATTGTCATTATCCCTTCCCAAGATACGAGGGGCATACTGAAAGTCATGAGCAACACTGTTTTACAATCTTAATATTTATTTTTAAGCCAAACCAAATACATCATCACAATCTACAGACTTTCTTTCACTTTTCGACATAGTCTCCATTGTTTTGCACACATTTTTTCCATCGTTCAAGTTTGAAAATGCCCTTGTGATAGAACTCCATTCCAGCTGCCCGCAGACCCTGACGCACTGCTTTCCGAATATCCTCCAGCGTCTCGTAGCGTTGGCCACGCATCTGTTCCTTCACAGATCCGAAAAGGTGGTAGTCGGAGGGTGCCAAGTCGGGACTGTAGAGAGGATGTGGAAGAGTTTCCCACCCTAATGCCCTGATCTTCTCCATAGTGGCATGGCCAGTATGCGGACGTGCATTATCCTGTTGAAGGATGATCCTCTTTCCAGGGCGTTTATCATGCAAAGCCGACGGAGCTTCAGAAGTGTCTTGACGTAGCGGTCAGAATTTATGGTTTGTCCAGGTTCAAGAAAGTCAACCAGAATGCAACCTTGTGTATTCCAAAAGACACTTCCCATAACTTTTCCTACAGACTGCAATGTCTTCGCTTTCTTCTTCGATGGTGAGTTCAAGTGGTGCCATTCCATACTCTGACGTTTCGTTTCTGGCTCATAGTGATGGAACCAGATCTCATCTCCAGTCACAATACACGTCAAAAATTCATCACCTTCATTATGAAATCTCTGAAGAAGGTTTTGTGCAATGGTTCTTCTCTGAAGTTTGTGGTCTTCAGTCAATAAACGGAGGACCCAACGCGCACAGACCTTTCGATAACCCAAACTGTGGATCATTTCTTGTACTGCACAATGTCCTATTCCAAGTTGCGCAGCAATTTCATTCACAGTGAAACGCCTATCTCCTGTAATGAGCTCATCAACTCTTTCCTTGTTGTGTTCTGTAGAGGCAGTTTGAGGACGCCCGCTACGAGGCGCATTTTGCAGACTCGTGTTTCCATCTTTGAAATGTTTCACCCATCTTCTAACACTGCTGGCACCCATGCAGACACCTCCATACGCACGTTGAAGTCTGAGATGAATTTCAGGAGCAGATTTTCCTTCTTTCACAAGGAATTCAATGACAGCACGCTGTCGAAACGAAACATCAATGCCAGCCATTTTTCAAACACCGTCTGTGGTCACGTGATAGAAGCTAATGACGTCACAATATGTCAACATGTGGCTTAAAGTCTGTAGATTACGATCCTGCAATTCGTTTCGTTACATTGTTGAAATTTAAATTTTTACAATGGGTTGCTCGTGACTTTCAGTATGCCCCTCATAATAAAACATACTATGATATGGAAATTATAAAACAAAAACTAAATAGTTTTAATTTAATTGTTTTTTCACACATACTGTATGTAGGACAGGATTTGGATAGGTAGTCAGACTGAAAAATTCAATGCCATAGCCAGGATTTGAAGCATGGATCTCCTGGTCTCTAGTCAAGTTACTTTACCACTGAGCTACCATGGCAACATGCCAGCAGGTCACTAAATTTCTCTCTCTTTACTCTTGCCTCAAGGTAGGATTAACACATGTGTCAATTGAACTATAATACTGTATTGTATTTGTAAAGAGAGATTTTGAAGTGCTCAAGCATTACTTTACATTGATGATCTCAATGAAGAAAACAAGGGTTACTTAGATGATAGTGATGATGAAAACAATGAAAATGCAACAGTGCATATGGATTGGCAAAGGCCAGATAAATGCAACAGTACTTAAATACAGGACAGGGAGACTTGTATGATACTTATAGTTATAGCAGAATTCCAGGAATATTTCAGTATTAGAGAAGAATCTTTTACGTTCATTTTCAACCTCTTGGAGCAGTTTTACACCCCAATTCACAAGGAATCATGTATATATAAAAATAAACATTGAATTAAATGTAAACTTAAGAAGCTTGCAAGATCAAGCTTTCAAATTTGTCTATATCAATATAAGAAACTAGCCAATTAGAGAGTGGTTCTCATCATGTGATTTATTTGCCATCTCACAACACATTGTATAGCCATTTGACTCACTAATGGCATTTCTGTATCAGATTATAGGCCAGAAATCACTTGGATATTTATGAAAATCTCAGAAAAATAATTGACAATGTAGGTGTGGTCTCCCTGTGAGTTTAACGTTCTTTAATCTTGTTTATTTTGACTCATCCTCTGTGATCTAGTGATAACATGCTAGCTTCTGGTTTCCAACGTTGAGGGTTCAAACCCAGCAGAGGGCAATGGATTCTTTTCGGGCATAAAAAGATCCTTAGTATGGCTTCCTTCAGAAGAAAAGTGGAGCCATTGGTCCCTTGTCATAGATTTATGACGCTTAAGAGAACCTCAAGTCTAATAAAGAGGCTCTGAGAAAATTAAGCAGTCTTTCATGCCCAACATACAATGGGATGCCAAGAACTGCAGTAGTTAAAAGAGCATCCATAAATAAAAAAAAATATTCATCAATTCGCTGTTTATGTTTGCATTTATCGATCAGATTGACAAGATGAATAACCTACAATGTGCACTCACAACATATCATGTTATGTTAATACATAAATTACATTGTAAATTCCCAAAAAAAAACATAGGCAGGAAGTCAGCATCAAACCTCAATTATACCTCTTCAAGTATTTCATACCAGAATATTTCAGATAGTTGCAGGCAATCCTATAAATTTCATTGCACAACTGCTGGTCACATTCATGCATCCTGTTCTTAAGAGCATTTTTGAGCTTAAAGCAGAGTTCATAAATATGCCCAAAAATGATTTGAGTGTTCAGAAAATCCTCAGTATCACAGTTTTTTCATGCAATTCGAGTGCAATTGACTGCATGCATGTTCCTATTTGTCAGGAAGGGTATAAGCATACAAGCGATCTATGATGCAATTATGACAATTAAAAACATTACTTTCAAACAATTTTAAGCTGCTCTTAAAACACTTCCCATTGTTCAAAGCATTAACTTCCTTGTCACGATTTTTTAGCCATTTCTCTTTAAATCCTACATATTTGCATTGTGCTTTTTTTGGACTCAAATGAAATGTTTTAATGGATTTTCCCAATCTCTACCAACATATAATTCTCTCTTTTGCTTTAGTTTATCCCCTTTTCTGATTACACATATCCTTATATATGATCATTCAAGTTAATAGTGCAAACAAAACAAAAAACTCGGGAGTAATGAGCTCTTACCTCAGTAGACTAAATTTTAGTTGAGCTTTCCAATGTTACTTCCATAGTAAGGACTTCTTTAGTAAATGCTACTTCCAAGTAATTTACTCTCAAAGTGGTGCACACTACCCTAGGAGTTACAAACTTACAGAGCTAGAATGAGAAGTTTCAGAAAAAAATAATAAAGTTGGAATGATGAAGATTTTAAAGTTGGTTCGCTATTATAATATATACCATTATTAGAGGAATGAAACAAAACCCAGGACTGACCAACATGAACAGGTTCATTAAGTTGATAAAAGAGACAGTTGAAAGTTGCAGTAAAATTACAAAGGGATTGGATCAGCAAATATCAGATAGCAGAAGAACTGAAATGGTAGTACAAAGGTACAAAACTGGACAAGGAAGAAAAACTGTGTAATTTTTCATGTGAGAGAGAACAACAGAACTTTTTTTTGGAAACACTATATGAAATAATGGAAGGGGGACTCAAAACAAGAGCATACGGCATATTCATGATAGGCAAAAGAGAAAGAACACCCTAGCCAATAATTATAAAAGTAGTGACATCAAAGTTAAATTGGGAAATATTAAGAAACATAAGAAAATGTTTACTAAGCAATTTTAAGCAACAGATCATGAACTTAAAAAAATTAATTTGGCATATGAAAGAACCAAGGGCAGGTGCAAAAAGCATTTATTAAGAGACTACAGTTATTTATGGACAATAAAATGTAGAGACATTAATTTAAGGATGAATGCAAAATGTGGAAAAACCCATGAACATCAGCAAGAAAGCACACAGACAGAAGGAGAAGTAGACCAACAATTTATTTCACTGTATTTACTGACATAATTTCCCCTCTTTTTCAGAATTTTAAAACAAAAATTTGAGGGGGGAAAAGAAAGGAAGGAATGAATAAAGGAAGTAATTTGTGACAAATAACATCCATATATTCTTTACTACTTTCATCTGAATAGGTATCTAAATCTTTGGTATCATTAATTTTGTCAATCTAGTTTTTCTTATAACTTCATATACATGAACAGAATACATACTAAAATCCAGTATCCAATAATACCTCAAAGTTTTCAAATTAGCAACTTCAGCCAATGGCATACTATTGCTAGCTAGCAACTATACCTATAAAAATATTACTTCAGTACTTACCTATAACAAGTACCCAACAAGCATTTTGCCCACAGCTCTGGTGTTGCAGCATGTTTCCTAGCTAACTTCTGTGCTGATTTTATCTCATGCTTTGTTCTACGTGCCATTGGGCTACCTGGAACACCTCCACTCAGTCTCGAGCTCACATTCAAGAAATTCAGTTCTTTACGACTAAAGAGAAGTGGGTCCAGGCTAAAACTCTGAAAGTATTTCTTAATTTCACTAATCTTGCCAAAAAAAAAACAAAAAAAAAAAAACAAACAAACAAAAAACAAAATATTTCCATGATTTTTCTCATATTAAAATCTTACAGATAAATAAAATTTGTGCTTAGATCTGAAAAATGGAAAAGGAGTAATGTTGCTACTTTACATCATACCAAGTTATGGTGGTTAAGCCGATCATCAGGTGGCCAATCTATGAGAAACTAAAATCACTGAAAGTTGCAGATGCTGCACAAATACTGAGGTTGGCATGAGTCAACCTAAGGCATATTTTACCTTAGAAGTAACATCTTTCTATTATGTCACCCCTGCTGTATTAGGTATGTCTAAATTTGTTAGGATACTGTAGTTACTAAAAATGTGAAATCCCTGAGCCCAGTTTTTGCTATGACCTTTGTAAGAAAAATGGCAAAATTGTAAAAGAAATCTTTCATTCAGTGCAAGAGAAACATATTCTTTACTGCCACAGAAATAAAAATTAACAACTTTAATAATAATAATAATAATAATAATAATAATAATATATACACATACATATTATGATTATTATGATATTAATATTCTTCAAATTATACATCTATTGGTCTGTTCCATCATCAAACTGATTTTGTTGGCAATCCAATAATTTGAGTTGCTTCCTTTTGGGCAGTATTTCTTTCAATGGCATTATTGAAATTAAAAACTATTTTATTTATTAATATCATATTATTTATCAATTCCAGGATCATATCAGTGCCACCAGTGCCAGAATTTCATCCTGAGGAGATATTTTACATGTCAATAGAGCTTCTGACATAGGGCTGTAGCTTTTAAGCACACTTAAAACCATCAGTATTGGCAGACCTGGGGTCAATGCCTATCCAAATGAGTCACCTAGACCAATCCATTATGATTGACATTCTATTTACACAATCTTTCCAATTATATTGATTTTTTTTTTTTGTAGAAAATGTTTTACTTTCAGTTTGTTTCAAGTATCTTAATGATTTGTTTATTCAATCGAGTATATCCTACACTCCACTGGAAATTTGAGACATTTTATTTCCTCTGCAACAATTCATCATAATTATCATTATTACAATGTGAACCAAGCACAATCACTTTCTTGCACTGAAATCCAACTTACATTAAAATGATAATGATAAATAATAATAAATGATGATGATAATAATAATAATAATAATAATAATAATAATAATAATAATAATAATAATAATAATAATAAAGACGAATATTGAGTAACTTTAACTCTATGAACTCTGGGTTTATCTGAACATAACTTCATTGTCTGATATGATCTATCTAAGGACAAAAAAAAAGTTGCTTATTATTGTTGTTGTTGTACCATCATTATGCGACTTACAGAGCTTCCATGTCTTTTACTCAGTAGCTGTTCCACTGCTGCATTCACACTCATTCACACTCATTTTTATCCCTCTTTATGCTATCATTTCCATTCCCTTTCATCCTGAAGGCAGTGAATTATCCTACCAACCTCATACCAGCATGCCTCTGATATTTGCTAGTTTACTTTTACTACATTGAGCAGTATGCTCTTTAAAAATGATTGGCTTAAGTTCCCAAATCAAAATTTATTTACAAAAACAGTTACTGTTATTTAAGAGATTCCTAGAAATCAATACTTAAAATTAAGCTAAGCAAAGATTACCTTATACAAATATGTTCTGTCCTGAGGTAGCCCAATAGGCTCTGGTGGCATTATAAAAACTGTTCTTTCACTCTGATGGGATTCATCAAGTTCTATTAAATGTCCATCAGAATCATCACTGTCAACCTGCTTACAGAAAAAATTAATGACATAAGCTTTATGAACACTCTGCATGTATTTAAAACTATAAATTATCATCTAGGTTTACATTCCATAAATAAAAGACAATCACATCAAGGTTTACTGCACAAATACTGTACATCCAAAATGTATGGTTTAGATATCTGTGATTACGAGATGTATTAGGGTTAAACCTGAAAATAAAAAAATTTTTTGTATGTTGGGTATAAAATGTTTACATATTAGTTTGAGACATTTCATTCAGTTCCAAAAGTGGTATTAAAAGCTGCTCTGGATGAACATATAATCTCTGTGAATTAAAACATCAAAATGCTGCAACCCTTTAAAGCTTTATCTGTAGATGTGTATGACTTGCAGATAGTGACAAGTAATAGGTTCCAAGCAACTATTTTATTATATACCTCACCTTTTCAGTACATTCATCGAAGAATGCTAAACTGGCATCCATGTCCGAAACGAATGACCTCTCTTCAATGAACCGAATGAACATCTGAGTTTTCATTACCAGGGTGAAAAATTTATGATGATTCTTGTCCCTTGAGCGCAGAAATCCTGAAATCAATTTTTTATTCTGAAATAATATTTAGTGGATGCACAATTACTTAATACCAACTATTTATTGCTCTGAACTTCATTTGCTCTATAAGACTGACAGCTCCTTAGTAACATTACAAGATTGAGTTATATTTCTGTGTCCTATGATGTAATACTGTGTACTTGAAGTACAATTTGAAGCAGCATTTTAATTTCTAGCCTAATATGAGCATAATAATTCATATTCTGAGGGAAGCTAACTGCAGCTTCCTTAGAATTTAAAAAAGAGTACATTAAGATTTTGAGCACATTTTTGGGTTCAAAGTTAAATATAAATGTGTAACATATGGGTCAAAATCAGCGTAAAGAAACATAATATTTCTTCCTTAATAAACTATTTCTGACAAGCTAAGTTTGTCACTCATGAAATGAACACTTGCTGTGGTAAATATGTAGTTAAGAGTTTCAAGGAACATAAGTAACCGAAATATAAATGAGGAACTTCAACTAGTTATATAGATGTCAGTGAACGCAACACTCAGCTCCTTCCTTTGAATATTCAACTCAAAGACATTCACTCCTAAGCATCTGAGGGACAGAACATCAAAGTATCAAGTTTGATTGTGCTTTGTACAACTTGAAGAGGTATTAATTAGAACTACAGCTAGATTCATTTGGCATTATACCATTATACCACTCCACCAATGTACTACAAAGTTGTCATCTATACTCATGTTTTGTGGAGTTTTGAAGAAAATATTTATGAAATTGTATCCAAATGATAGGCAGATCAAATCTTAAATTTAAAAAAAATAATGCTTACACAGTTTGTTTTAAAAATATATTATATTAGCCTGTAGACTATTACACACTAATAGCCTCTTTGGTGAAGTAGAGTTAATAATTCTTAGATAATTATTAAATAAATACAAATTAACAATAACAACTGTGACTGTTTTAATATATGAAACAATGTAATTGCAGTGCATAACTCTGAAATGAGCATTTCTCCATTGGTGAGGAGGAAAAAAACATGTATCCCTGATTGAATGTGAGACGTTAATATATGGAAGCCAAGTGTTTTCATATCAAGTGTTCATTTAATGTTAATGGAAGGAAATTGATGCCATATAAATTTAATGATTATGTGGTACAGAATAATTAATTACTGAAAGTAATTAGCCTGTAAGTGTTCTATGAATATCAGAATATTGAATGTAATATGTATTTTAAGTATTATTTCATTTGTGATCAAAAATAATTATTTTACAAAATTCAACAATGATAATTACATTGCTACGGTGCATGAAAAAGGAAGCTGTTCTTTCTAGTATACCAGATCCCCAAGCGTTGTATACCTGTATTTAAATTTTCACTAAGCGCAAATAGCTTATGAAATATATATTATATGTATCAAAAGTAATTTATTAATAAATAAAAGGAAGTCTGTATTATGTGCTTCCTCAAAGAATGTTTAATAAGGAAAAACATATAAAATAAGTTTCAAGCCTATATAAGAGCTGAATAGATGCTCAACTTTGTGCATTCGTTATTGGTAGTCTTTGTGTGCACTTCATTGCTCAGCACAAGGGTAGCATCCTATGGGAACGTGTGCTGTAAAATGCAATCTTCATTTATCTATGCAATCCTGCAGTTTTAATAATTATTGTATCAAGTAATATCCAAGAATATACAAGAACATCTTACCAGTGAAACCAGTGTATTATTTATAAATATTATATTACCTGGAATGAATTATCTCCCTCGAGGCCACGACCTGAGAGGTAATAATACTACACATTACCGTGAGTAATACTAAAGAAGAAAGAATCTCAACCAACTCGCCGACAGGAAGTTGTTATACATTGGATAATAATTTGTAACAAATGGACTTACAACCAAGGGGCCTTATATATTTGTAACAAATGTCACTAAATCCACAAAATTCTGCATCCCTCTTAAAGCATTTAAGAAATTTAACTGTTATATTTCTTCTCAATCCTCTCTATGAAATAACTGCACAAAAGAAAAAATATTGAAATCTTCATTTCAGGGCAATTCTAATATGATCCAAAAGAAACTACTTGTTGGGCATTTGAAGCAAGGCAGCTTCAAAATGAATCACAAAACACTGGCAGACCATAGGAAATGCAGACTGATGTACCAAAGTTCAAAACCAGTGGAAAGCTTTATTCAGGAGTTGAGACAAGTTTTGGTAACTTACACTGGAAAAACGATATTTCCAGACATTGCTAAGATCTGAAATCGGCTCGTGGTAGTAAAGCAGAAGAGTAAAGAAAGAAAGAATTCTATATAAGCATAAATGTTCATATATAGTATCTAAATGATCAGTATATTTATTATTAAGCACTTTGTCATATGGTTAATGTTGCATGGTAGCGGGAAATTAACCAAAACAGAGCACAAAGTATGTAAACAGAATGCTAGATATAATCTTGTACTTAATATGGATGTAATGTGAGGAGTTTAGAAAAGTTAACAGAAATGTCAGTTGTAATAAAGGAAAAATTAGAAAATCAGAGCAAAGTTACTGCAGAACTGAATAAAAGTTAGAAGGCTAAGCTAGATGGAACACAACAGAGCTTGAATTCAGCTGGGAAGTTAGACTAATGGCAAGATGAACAGCATGACTTTCTCTACTCACTCTTGTGTTTATGTCATAATAATTATGATAAACATTTGTTGCAGTAATTATCTTATTTCCTTGTAGATAAAAGGGGATTAGGATAATGCAGTAGGCTTTAACCAATAAATATTCAAATCTTTTAAGAACACCTGTTATCTGTACATGGCTAAGAAACAACACTGCAAAAAAGGATGACTTCTAGTTGAAATGTGTAAGTATTGAAAATTCAAACCACTCTATAATGCAAAATATCTTGGAAATGGTTAATCTACCAACAAATTAAAAAAATTAAAGTGTGCTTTAATAAGATCTATATTTTACACAAACACTGATCAAGAAAGAATGAGACCGATTTTTTTTTTTTCATACATGTTTATTGCTCTCTAGTTCTTACAAATATTAGACAACTGGTGCATCTCACTTTATTTTGAAGTATTTTTGTTCCTAAACAGTTTAATGGTAGAAGTAGCATGCAATGAAGGTTTGTCAGTAGTCTGTATAATTGCTCTTATATGTTTCTTTTAGTCTTGTTTCCAGGTTGTCCTGGATTTTCCTATGTAGAATCTGTGATTTTCCTATGACTACACATTCTATTTTGTAAATGCTGAATATTTGGTGTTCTGAGTTAGGAATTTTTAGATTGGTGCACAGTATTTTATGTAGGCAGAAGTTATTTTGGGGGAATTAATGTAAAATTAAGCTTTTAAAGAGTTTTTTGAATATGTGATGTAGGTGAGAAGGTATGAAATTTTCTTGAAGTAGGACTTCTTTTTTGTTTAGCTTAGTTTTTTGTTCTGTGATTTTCTTTTGTTGTTTGAACTTTTTGATTTTATCAATTAATAGTGAGTGATGTTTAGTATTAAATTCCAATTTAGCATAATTTCTAATTAATATAAACATTAGAGTCAATAACTTCTGCCCACAAATTACATCATGGACAATATTTCATTTGGTAAATTAGAAGATGTTACAGCTACTAAACAATCTCCAAATTTTAAAGCCTAGAATGTTAATTGTTTAAGGCAGAAGTCTCTCAAGTCAGCAATGAATTACAAAATTTTTATTAACTTCACATTTCCCCCACAACCCATCCAGCAAGTAACACTTTCTTGACAAAAGGCAGCAAACTTATCACACGTTCTATCCAGTTGCATAATATTAAAAAATAGATGATATTTCTGTGCCTGTTAGTGCATCAACAAGAGTTCATTCCATCCTGAATACTGGCACTAAATCTACTGAGTTATTGTTTAATATGAATTGTTTCTTCCACACAAGCCCTGTATTTAGTAATTATAATGGATTAGTACAACAGTACTGTTACTCCATAACTCTTTTTCAAACTGCTACATAATTTTGCAAAAGATGTATTTTAGCATAGATGCACATGCATATAGCAAATCTCTCTTATACCTTAGAGCATTCTGTACCATTATACAAAAATGTGTTACATTTTTAAAATGTATTAAATATTCCAAAGTTAAGATGTTATGTTCTGCTTCCCAGCACATATAATTGCCCACATACATTCTACTCCTGCAACATTTTCAGAATTTTTAAAAGTAGTGTATTGGGGGAAAAAAATATTTCTTACAAAAGGTGCATTTTCTGAAATTGTTGTTCAAGGGTGCTATTTGAAGATAGTATTTGTTTATACTATACAGCAATAAAAATGAGTAATGGCTTCTGCACAATCAACTTTGAACAGCTGCATTTCAGGAAAAAACATTTTTCTTTTCTTAATTAAACTCCATTCTTCATATAAAGCAATCAACAACATTTTAGAAGTCAAAACAATATTGCAGTAATTGTAAATATTAGGCATTAAATTATCAAATTATTATGTTCAGTGCAAAAACTTATACCAAAAGAAAATTTTGAATTATGCAAAAAAACAAAAAATCTTCTTTGATAATTTAATTCATGTGAGCAAAACAAATGTAAAATTTTTAGGAAAAGCTATATAACTCCTTAAGAAACCATATGACCTGTATCAGACAATATCTTGAATAATTTTACAGCTTTACAATCTAAATCAATATTCTGAAACTTTATAAATTGCTTTGCTCTGGTCATTGGTGAATTCCTTGATTTAATTTACCAGTGACCCAGCGCAGTATACACTTTTTAAGTACACAGTATTATCAGTTATCCCGTTTGATATAAAGATGAATATCCTGTTTGATACAAAGACCAATATCCTGTTTGATTTAAAGATAGAAAATAAGGAAATCAAACAACTGGATTGTAATAATTTTCTATGAGTTGTAGTAATTAAAGACATAAGCTGGAAAAAACACATTAAGAAAATTTGTAAAAATAAATAAATAAATAATCTCCTCAATTTTTGTTTTAAAACAAGTGGCAAAACTTGTTTAATTAGATGTCTTACTAAAAGTTTCTATTTTGGAATAGTGTGCCCATATTTTTCTTACAGCATTATAATTTGGGGCCAGAGTGCAATAATAATACACGTAAAAATACTTTTTATGCTACAAGGAGCAATTAGGATGTTTATAGGATTCAGTAGACAGGAATTATGTTGAGATTACTTGAGAAGCTAAACACTTTAACATTATATTCCTTTTATATATATGTATATAGTTGAGGTAACTATGCATGTACAAAGGATAGAAAATAGCAATAAAACAAATAATCACATACACAAACTTAACACAAGGAGTAACACAAGTTTTCATACTGAGTTTCCATAGATTGAAAATTTAGTAAAGCAAACCATCAACAGCTGCATGTATGCTATGTAATAAAGTTTCTCAAAATATTAAAAAAGTATAAAATGTATAAGAAGGTTTAAAATAGTATTAAAAATCTGCTGCATTAAGCAGAGATTTTATTCAATAGAAGGATATATATTAAGTACCTAAGGTTAATTTTGAATTTGGTGTAAAAAGGAGCATGTATATACACATCAGTACAGGTGCATATGTAATTATGTTTGTAAATATAGTTTTTTAGTTTAGCAATTATTTTATAATTATTTTATAATATTATGTATTTTTAATTTTGATTTTGACAATGCTATGAGTTATTAAGTAATTTTAACAGCAGAAATAAATGAATGAGTGAATAAATAAATGAAACTAGAGTGCTTGCAAGCAGTCTACCTGTGATACTAGTATCAGTGAAAAAAAAAAGAATAAAAATTATCACTGTAGAACTATTGATTATACAATATTACTTACCTTGTAAATCAAACAGTGAACTGGGATCTGTAGTGCCAATTGTAGGTGCTTTCGTTATGGGCAGCAGATAAATTCTGTAGCCTTTTAAAACAGTGGCCATGAACCGTAAGAATGCTTCTTGAATCTCCAATTCCAGTATTTGCTATAAAAAAATGTTTTTTTAAATGTTTTAGAAAGGAGAAGAGAATAGGTCTGTGAACAATTGTAGCATTATATTTATATAACAAATGTTTTCTGAATCTTTTAATTATAGATGTTGCTTTTAACAATATATTTATCTTTTAATTGATATCATATTGCACACTGAATAAACAAAATTGTTGAAATAATGCTCAAATGGGCCTAGGATCTGAAAATAAAAGTTACCCACCATTCATCTTTCCAGTATAAGACAACCCCCTCCCCCTTCCAAAAAGGAAACTTCTAACCAAAATTTAAACTCACAACCTCTTGAATCGAGGCAGACACACTATCCACACACCACAGAGGTAGGCCTCTCTGTTGTTTCCCCCTTTACTATTTGAAATCACTGTAATTCTATATTTAAACATTTCCAACTTTTCTTCCTTTAGGGAGACAGTTGCTCTTTGCTAATTCTCTTTTGATCAATCAGTCCTATTTCATTCTTTTGAGTTGTTTTCTTCAAATGTAAAAAGAAGCTAGTAACAGTGAAGTAACACAAATATTGATATAATTAATAATTGTAACAATTCTTTACTTATCTTTTGGAATCCGAGGCCTAATTTTGCAATAAAATGGTCTATTACATCATCAGCTCAGTTTCTTTTTGATCTTGTTTATTTACATTGTTATGGTTACTGCTACTAGGTGGATTGAGTTCTAAGGCAATGCTAACTATTGGAATCAAAACAAATTTGGTAAGAGACTCAATTGGTGGTATACCAAAATTCATATTGCATGCTTGCCATTTCCAAAACATATTTGACATATTTCACAGACATATTTGAAAACTTGCATTTTTTATTTCCTTCCTCCTTTCTATTGTTACCAAAGCTACAAAATTCAATGCTGTTTGCTCATGTTGCACAGTTATTGTTTAACATGAAATCATTTCTAGACAAGAATATAAGGTGAAAAACATAACATGAACAGGATAATACATGATGAACACACGTGAATTTATTATTGGTAGATAAATTTGTGTAAGGATACCAATTAAGAGTTTTTTTTTCTAACCTTGTATGCAGAGGCCTGGATGTCCCTGTTATATTTAAATGTTTGCTGTGCTAGTGATACTGTAAAATACATCAAAATACCAAGTTATGGCCTTCTCTAGACTCAAATGTAATGTTAGCTTAATTACAAAATAGACAAAATTAATTTACAAACTGAAGAAACAAAAAAATTATCAAGGAGGTATCTTTAATAAAGGCTTATCATTCACAAAACATTTAACACAGTAGCTAGTGTAGCACATAGAAATCTGGGATTTATCATTTGCAACTCTTTCTACTTCAATAAGGTAACTTCTGTTGTTAACTTACTATATAACTCATTTGTACGATCCAGGCTCAAATACGCTTCAGTTGCATGGAATCCTCATAATATTAAAATACTACACTTATTGAAGTTATTCAGTGTAAATTTCTGAGGTGTGTGCTTCTCAAATATTTTCACTATTTTCTTAAGTTTATATCATATGAGACATTGCTTCACTTATTTGAGTTTAAATGTTGATCACATAGAAGAAATTGCCAGCTGTTACTGTTCCTTTACAAATTGCTACATAATATAATTGATGATCCTTATCTAAAACAATAAGTTTTTATATTCCAAATATTGCACCAAATAAATTTTGCAATATTTTTTTTCCTTCAGAGAGCTAATATTGATTCACCTAAGTATTCGCCTATACTAAGAATGCAATCACTATACAATAAACTATATCCCTTAAGCATTGATATATTTCATATGAATATTAACAGTTTTGCTATATTCTGTGATTATTTATTTATTACCAATAATAGATTGATAGATTTGGTGTACATATGAATCAATGTTGCCAACTTTCTATTTTTTATGCTCTGCTATGATTTATTTTGTAATTAATTTTGTGATGCCCTTATCAATTTTTGTAATCAAAATGATATGGTAAATTTTAAGTGAACATTCTAATTGGAGAAACCTATAATGCTTACATTATAGATAAATAAATAGATAAATAACTAAAAATAAATCCAGTTACAAACCCACTGCTCAGAACTGCTGGCACAACAACACACATACAAAGGTTCTCTCTCCATATGTGTCATAATTTCTCCATACCACATACATCCAAAGTAATAAAAGGGCAGAGGCATAGTAAGGGAGGAGTTCTGGGAGTCAGAAACCCCCATCCTGCCAACACTTTTTTTCCACTGGATCATCCAGTATAGTGCGCCAGCCAGAATGACAGACCAAGTTCGCCAGTTCAAGGTAGAGCTTTTTACAGAGTTCAGCCAGTTATTAGACATACATCATACCAACTTGTATAACCCTCAAACCAATGGGAAAATAGAGCAATGGTACCACTGATATCTGGAGGCTAGCTTTAGAACTGACCCAATCCAACTGCTTGAGTAGATAACTTGCCCACAATGTTCCTCCTAAGACTACACACTGCAATAGGTGACAGTAACAACCAGAGAGCCACTGAAAGTCTTTCAGCAACCTGTCTAACTGCCCTTGGATATCTTCATGCCCTCCACTATGGCACACGAGGAGGTACCAAGACGCCCAGACATGGATGCAGGATTGCCAAAAAAATTACCTACCTGTAGACCTCCGCACAGCCTCGTATGTGAACATCATAGAGGACATAAGACACAAATTACCACCACTCTACAGGGAACCCTTCCCTGTGCTTACCAACAACAGTAAGACTGTGGAAATTAGCCGCAAGAATGGCAGCATTGCTAAGTACTCCAAGGTGACATACACCCTTACCAAAGACAGGTCAGTCACAGTCCAGCAATGCTCCGGCAGACAGTCCTCAAACTCCTACTGCATACCAGCCAGTACCTGCCATTGTGCAACAGATGGTGCTTGGAGGAATAAACCTCCCGAGAGCCAACCAACACAGCTATATAACACACACCTGAAAATTAACCCCTCACTCCGCTATGACAACCAACAATGAAATTTGCTAGAGATCCGGCTCTGACACAAGCTACTACCAAGGGTGGACCCATGGGAGCTGGCACTGCCTCCGAAGGAGCCTAGTGACTTATACCGATCATACTTCCTTCATGAAGGCTAATAATATTTGAAGCGGCTCAAAAAGGAAAATGATCCACCATACCCAGAGCATTCCAGAGCTCCGAGCTGGCTGGGACAGAACAGGACATTATAAAGAAATGATGGCATGGGTGCCACAGAGCATGCTCATTACCTGAGCAACACTCACCTGAGGTAAACTTGGGGGACAACTGTAATGGTACACTGTAGATACATTTTCCAAATGCCATGCAGGGAAAGGGTAACTTTCAAACTTTGCGGATACGGCAGTGGCAAAGCCTGGTGGAAATTGTATAGATTACCATCAAGTTTGCAACATATGCAGCAGATTTTGTGCATTTCATTTTGTGCCAAAAATTGACTGTTAATGGACCTATGACCATTCTCATTGGAAAAAAAGATTACTCTCCGAGACTGAAATAAAACTAGAGGACTTTCACTTCAGTGGATCTAAGCCAATGGTCAAGCAGAAAGCGCACTTCAACTCCTCCCTCTAAACGCACATACCGGTACGTTCCACCTCTTCCTCTCTGTGCCACCCGTAATGTGAATTTTCACACAAGTAGGCAGTCTTAACTGATCCTCACTACCAACCTATTTGCTTAACCACACTTTTTATAAAAGGGTGTTTTGGAACAGTGATATGTATGAATAGAACATTTTTGAGTTGGATTTGTAACACTTTAAGTATAATGCTACACTCACAATGAGAAGCAGGCGCAGACGTAACGTAGCATAAGCGCAAACACCATTCACAATGCAATCATAAGCATAACGCTAGAAGTTGGCAGGGCTTTCTAGATCTGTAAGTTACATGCGAAAATCTTCCACGTGCTCCGCAAGTTACAAACTGAATAACATAACCAACAGTACCACATAAGAAAATTTACTCAATCTTTTACAAATACATAAATATGTTATAAAATTACATACTAACAACTGACTTCACAATAATTGCTCATTCAAAATGATTGAAAATAGTACAAGCATACAGGCTTCAGGAAGTGATAAAGCTACACATTTAATGACCTCTACGTCTTCAATTTATGAGAACCAAGAAATCTAGACACAGATAATAGTTACATCCATTAAATGAATGAAGGATTCACAAGGATACTGTCTCAACATCTTGAGATAAATTAGAAAGGGTGCAGCACTGCACGGCCAAACAGAAGAGTATGCATGTACAGCAGGCCCTGTAATGTCTCACAGTGCGATTGTTTATTATTGAATTCATAGGCAATGAATAAAAAGAAGCAGCATAATTCCTCCTCTTTGCATGCAATGCAAGGATAAATTTTGGAGTTTGCAAACTCTTGCATTGCATCTTGCAGTTTCTATGTGAATGCTTACATTATATAATATGATTCCAAACTCTTGCGCTTACGTTGCATCTGTGCTTGCATTTCATTGTGAATGTAGCTTAACTTACATATTGTTTTGCCAGACCGGTTTAGAAGCCTTTTGGGCTTCAATGTAAATGGTTTCCAACTGAATTTCTACAGGATGTTCTATGTTGAGATGTGTCGGTCCTAATGACTGATTGATGAACTTCCACAATGTGTTTTGTGGCAGCAATTCAAAGTTGTCATACTGTGATGTGTGACATTGGTTTTTACAATGTGGATTTTCACCCGGATGTCATGCTCTGGTGCATATTTGGCAGGTTTTATAAGGTATATGTTTGGTGTTATTTCATGGTTAGTAGACCAAAAATGGTGTGCAATGATTGATTTGTCAGTTTATTTATATTTTACTGCTCACAAGTGTTCTTCTAGTATAGTTTCAAGGTGTCTTTTTGTTTTTCCAATATAAAATTTGTTGCAATCTGCACAATTTATTCTGTAGATTCCATATTTTTTGTGTTCTGGGATTTGGTCTTTTAAGTTGCTGCAGAGCATTTTTTGTAGGCTGAACTTATTTTGGGGGGCAAGTGTGATTTTATGCTTTCTGAATATTTTTACTTTTTCTACCCATACTATGTACAGAGGTGTTGTAATGCACCCAAAAATTAGATACCGAGATTTCACTGGAAATACATGTTTTGGGTCCCCCTGAATCTATAAAAAGCATTTTGGAAAAGTGTGTTTGCGTGTGTGTGTGTGCACATGGGCATGCGCGTGTGCGTGTGTGTGTGTGTATGTGTGTGTGTGTGTAGCATAGCTCAAGAACGAAAAGACTGTTAAAGCCTAAACTTGGTATTTAAGTTTTGTATCTTACAAGAATGCGACACGAAGATTTTCAAGAAAATCCGACACCCCCAGCTACCCTTTACATGGAACTTTTTTGGAAAATTTTGATTTTCTTAATTTGGCTTTAATGATTTTGATTAAAATATTGTATATTAAAGATATTTACATGCAAATAAAATGTATATTTTGAATTTTCTAAGAATAGTCTTTGAAGACTATTTTATTCTGGATGAATTTTACGGAGTTTTGCATAACTGCTAAACTGTAAGAGATGGTCAAAAACTTGTTATACAGAAAATGTAGAGCACATTAAAACACACAATTTATCTTATAATCATTTTTTTGTGGAGTTGATCATTTTTAAGATATTTCTTGTTATTAGTTTCCACTTTGAAAAACATATTTTTCTCATACAGGAATTTGTCAACTCCTGTCCATACAAACAAAGGAACATCAGTCACATAGCAACCCGCTTTACTCCCTTATTTGGCTTCTACTTACAAGAAAGCAAGTAATAAAACTACTTCTGGTAATTTTTTCTTGATTAGCTTGAAGTAAATAGAAGCATAAGCTTTTTAACAATAATTTTTTGCAGAGATGTAGAGAAAGTCATGTTAATGGAACACATCAGATTTTTTTTAAACTTGTGGTGTAGTTTTGGATGATAAGTGAACTTTTTGAAGCAAGGTTTATATTAATTCAAAATCTTCTCGGGCTTCTAGCCATGTAAAAACTTGGCTTGACACCAACGTTTCGAAGAAGTGCATCCTCCTCGTCTTCAGGGTGAACTGATGGTTTGAGCTTGCGGAGACTGGTATTTATAAGAGCTGGGATGAAGCTAATATCTGATTGGTTCGCGTGATATTATGGCCCAGTATTTAAGATGACTGAGACATGGGCACGGACTTCGTAGAAAACTATTTATAGCAGTTATTCGGCTAATGTTTTGTGTTTGAGCACGCACCTGCTAGAAAATAAGTCTTGGAAGACTGCAGGTAGAGGATTAGGTATTAAGGCTCTTTAACATTGGTGTCCATGCTGAACTTAATTGTAGGCCAGAATCGTGATTTAGATTATTTGTTTCAGATGAGATGGCTAAAGCTTCTTTTACTCTCCTTTCTCAGTAGTTTGAACACTTTGCCACTATCTTGGTGTTGGTAAAGTTAGCTCTGTGGCTTTGTTCTATACAGTGTTCAGCCAGTCCAGATTTTTCGGGTTGCATAAGCCTTATTGATCTTTGGTGTTCAGAAACGCGTGTGGCAATAGTGCGTCCTGTTTGGCCAATGTACGCTGCGCTGCATTCGCAAGGAATGTGGTAGACACCAGGTACTCTGAGAGCTAAATTATCTTTAACTGGCCTGACCAAATTTTTGATTTTAGGTGGTGGCTTATGGATGGTTTTGACATTATATTTGTAGAGTAGTCTACTAATCTTTCCCGAAAAATTGCCGGTAAACGGTATATAGGCTATGGCAGCTGGTTTGTCTTTTTGTTGAGTGTTCTTGCTGGGGTTTATTTTTCGTCCGGCTCTTTTCAGCGCTGATGTGATGTCCTTGGCTGAATATCCATTTTGTTGGAGTGTGAATTTTAGGTGTTGAAATTCCGTTTGCAGATTATCTGGGTCTGATACAGAAACTGCTCTATGTGCCAATGTGTTGAGAATGCCCATTCGTTGTGACTCAACACATTGGCACATAGAGCAGTTTCTGTATCAGACCCAGATAATCTGCAAACGGAATTTAGCCATCTCATCTGAAACAAATAATCTAAATCGCGATCCTGGCCTACAATTAAGTTCAGCATGGACACCAATGTTAAAGAGCCTTAATACCTAATCCTCTACCTGCAGTCTTCCAAGACTTATTTTCTAGCAGGTGCGTGCTCAAACACAAAACATTAGCCGAATAACTGCTATAAATTGTTTTCTACGAAGTCCGTGCCCATGTCTCAGTCATCTTAAATACTAGGCCATAATATCACGCGAACCAATCAGATATTAGCTTCATCCCAGCTCTTATAAATACCAGTCTCCGCAAGCTCAAACCATCAGTTCACCCTGAAGACGAAGAAGATTCACTTCTTCGAAACGTTGGTGTCAAGCCAAGTTTTTACCTGGCTAGAAGCCCGAGAAGATTTTGAATTAATACGTCACCAGGAAAGCTTCAGTTCTTATTTTAAGGTTTATATATTGGTAGGCTCAATTTTGTGATGTCTGTGATTTAGTTGTTTACATTTTATTTTTTATCTATTAATTTTTGGTTAAAGCCATTGTTTTTTGCTATAGATATTTTGTATTTGTATTCTCTGTTTTATTCTTCATATTTTAATGGTATGTAGACTAAGCTATGGGTGAGGCTTTAATACAGCATGTTTGTGTGCTATAGGATTGTGACCATAATTCTTAATATAGTTGTCAGAATGTGTGGGTTTATGATAGATACCAAAGGTTAATTTGTTACTTTCTCTAATTATTTTCAGATCTAGAAATGGAAGGCAGTTGTCTTTTTCAATTTCTATCATGAACTGTAGTTTTCTGCTGTATGATAAGCAATTTGAGGGAGTCCAACATGAAACGTTTGGGGACTATGGCAAAGACGTCATCCACATATTTTAGCCAAGTCTTGAAGATGTGCAGGAATGCTAAGGTTGTGTGTTTCTAGGTAGCTGATGTGAAGGTCTGCCAGAAGTGGTGATATTGGGTTACCCATTGTGAGGTCTGTAGTTTGTTGGTATGTTCTGTTGTTGAAGGTGAAGTAATTCTGATTTAGGCAAAGTTTTGTTAAGTTCAGGTAGTCTTCTAATTCTTCTTTTTATATTTCATTAAGGGTTAGCCAGCTTTCAAGGTGTTTCAACATCTGAGGAATGGGTAAGTTTGGGTACATCGCTGTGATGTCAAAGGAAACTAAAGTTCTTCAGGTTTTATTTCTAGGGTGGAGATTTTGTTGATTAGACCCTGTGAGTTTTTTATCCTTGAGCTGGGATATTTTGGTAATGATGTGAACTTCTGCACTAACCATTTTGAGAGAATGCATGTAGGGGAATATATATTATTGACTATTGATCGCATGGCGTTGCCTCTTTTGTGGATTTTTGTTTATTAAATTCCTACCAATTTTAAGCAAGAAATGAACAAGAAAACACAAAAACTAAAGAAGGAACTAAACAAAGCAAAACTTTGACACCTAACCTCAAAAAGAAAACACACCATACACAAAACCCCTTTTCTAACAAGTTGTAAACATGTCCACACAACTCTCTCCAAGAAAGATATTTTATTACTTAGCCAAGGCCTAAAGTCATGCACACTGCAACAAATTTTATATTGGAAAAAGATACCTTGAAACTAGACTAAAAGAACACTTGTAAACAGTAAAATATAAACAAACTGGCAAATCAACCATTGCAAATCAACCACCTGGCATTGGTCTACTAACCATGAGATAGCACCAAATATACACCTTTTAAAACCCACCAGATATGCTGCAGAGTTTGACGTCTAGGAGAAAATCCACATCGTTAAAAACCAATACCACACATTCAACTTTGAACTGCCACAATAAAACACATTGTGGAAGTTCATCAATCAGTCACCAGGGACCGACCCAGCTCAGCATAGAACATCCTGTAGAAATATTCAGTTGGAAATCATCGACAATGAAGCCCACATAGCTTCCAAACTGGTCAGGCAAAACAATACCTAAGTGATACTTAAAGTGCTACAAATCCAACTCAAAAATATTCCAACCTATTTCGTGTTCAATTAGTTGCATAAATAGTTGACTCAGTCTGGGAAGGAACCTCTCCTCCTCTCTGACCTCTTTTTCTGTTTACCCGCAGAGACCTCATAGAGATGACATGACAATTCTGGACCAAGTTTGAGGTCAATCAGCTTATCACCAGCATATCTCACACAGTCAAGAGGAGCTTTGCCCATCCTACCAGACCCTCCATGCTCATCCGGAGTGAGATGACAAACCTGGCATGATTGCTTAGAGCCATCTCTCCTGAGAAAGAGCTTGGGACCAGACAAGCAGTGCTTTCTCTGGTCAGCTGAACAAGCCTCCTCCGAAACCAGCATTCACAGCAACAACACACAACAATGGACATATCATGGTCCATAACATCTCCCTTAATGTTTCTGGTTATGCTACTGTAAATGGAGACAGCTGCATTTTGCTGATATAATAAATAAATAAGTGCAGAAAGCTGAGATTCATAGTTTTATTCATATGCTGCACAATTTCCAAAGTAGAGACTTGAATAGCTGAAATGATAAACATACATTCTTTCCAAAAAATGTCCAAACCTTTTAAAACCACACATGCACAAAACAAATCCTGTAACATAGAGAAGTTTTAATCTATGTGCCTCAGAATAACTAATTGTTATTTTCCTCACATGCACTTATAAGATTGGTTTAATATGGTATACTTTTCCACCTTAATGTCTTACGGCACAAAAACTTAAACTTTGTACTTCTGTCCCCAATGTCAAAATGTTGTAATGATGATGCCAACAAGAAAAATTATCAAAGTTTATACTATATTGTATAGTATTTTATTATTACTGGCTCTAATATATTTTAGCTGGTTCTTGGCTACATCAGAAATTTGTTCCTCACCATAATATGTAAATACTACTTACCTCTTTACGCTTGTTTTGGAAATCTCTGTCAATACTTCCATCTGCTGGACTCTGGGCATGGTTCTGGACACTCTGCATAAACTGATGAAGCTTTTGTGACAGTCGTTCTAATGTATTGCGCAGAACACGTGCTGGCTTTTTTGGTAAAAGTTTTGTGGACAAGCCTCGTTTTTCTTCACAACTGTTAGAGAGTTCCAATTTAATATTATTTATGGTATACTATGTGTGGGAAACTTACTCATTCTAAACAAGCATACAGGCATTCATTCATTTTTGCCAACATTTCATTTTATACAATATAATCTCCTATTGATTTTTCACCAATGTTCAAAGATATAAGAAGTATTATGGCACTACTTTATGGGGACAAGACTACAGCTATGAAGTATATTCTCCACAGCTACCACCTCAGTTACACATTTTTTCTAATCTGTATGCCTACTTATAAAATTCTATATCCATAAATACACCTTAAGAATGAATAAGCCGTTATAAACAGAAAACAAAATATATGTTGGCATTATTACTGATTGAATGGAAGTTTGTGGAATAACCCACAACCAGTACACATTCACTTGCCAAACACAACACAACACAACACTTGCTTGAAATAAATTTATCTTCGATGTGTACCCCTTTATCCTGTGGATAGTCTGGTAATGAAGATGCTATCCTGTTGAAATGCTCACTCACATACTGATATGGTTAGCCTAGGTTGTTAAGCTATGGACTTGTGAAGGCAGGTCTGCAGTCAAATCTTGCCATTGTCCCTGAATGAGACTTTCCAAGGTTTCTGGTAACTGCCAGAGAGGTATTGGAATGTTAGGTCTGGAACAGTTCTTTCCGAAATTGCTTACCCAAATGTCATTTCATTGGATACAGTGTCCATTGTTGATGGCGCTACTCTCAGTAAGAACAGGCATTAAACACTATTAAAGAAATGCCCCCATACAGAAGCAGGAACTAAAACAACAAACAGAAGGATCTGTTCAACATACCAAACTTTGGCAGTGAAAGTAAATAAGTTCAAGTTCTATATGCCATGTCAGCAAATATTGGGTCACCTAATCAGGGAATTTCTATTTTGTGAGTTTGCCACTATGTGCAGAAGGTGATGAGGGATCAGCCCATCACTCATAGGTGACACTACAACAAAACCATAACTTGCAAACATAAAAATTGGTGAATTTAGCTGAGGGACCTTTTCTTTCAAGAATGGGATTCTTTTACATGCAAATAAAGATTACACAGGACCAATGTCTTTACTTCTCTTCTAAAGAAAGTCATGCCAAGAATTTTTATACCTGAAAAATCCTCCACCCTCTGCTGGGTTTGAATCTGCAATCTTGAAAATTAGAGACTAGCATGAAAACCATACATCAAAATGCCAATGATACATAAAAATGAGACAAATTAATAAAATGAGGATCAGCTTCTTAGTCCTTACACTGAGGGACACCCATACTCAAGTCATTTGTCACTTACTCAATGTGGGTGCTGAACCATCCTCACTTTGGTAGCATGAGAAATTTAATTGTGTGAGTATGATTTAAAAGCCATTAAATAACCATGATTGACTTTAACAGGTTAGTAATTTCTGTCAATTTCCAAACAAGCATTTACTCCGACTTTTGCAGTTATCATTTTACTGTGAGATTTGGGCTTCCATATGGCCAATCTTCATTTGAGAGTTAAAATGCTAGATGATCATGACTTTTCCAAGTAGAAGAAAACATGTATTAGAAATAGAACCAGTCAAAACAGCTTTCAGTCTCGCTCGTTTCTCGCTGCCGCTAACTGCGCCTCTCGCAGCCAGTAGAGGAGCTGAATGTATGGCTGGCAGGAAGAGAGTTAACTAACGAGCTTATGATATTCTCATTTACTTGCAAGACTCATGAGTCCCATTAATAGCAAGACTGCAGTGTAATGCATAGAAACTTGCAGAGTCAGAATGCAAATGATCTACAGTTTTGTTATAAACTAGTATATAAACATTATTTGAAGCAGTAATTCTGTTATCCACTCTAATCTAAGCACATTTATTTGAATAGAACAAACAGACAGCTGGTTTATTTTAAACACTTTGGTAGGTATGCATATGCTTCTCCTCTGTGCTACTTGGTTATTCAGAAAGTAAAAAGATACCCTTGACGTTGTGACTTACATTCACCTCCCAGCTATCAAATGAAGCTGAATAACCGAAAGCAGTGCATGTGTTTATTTTGACCTGCATTTTATTACAATAAGCGTGTTCTGCTGGATCAGGTTGAGTGCATTGCTCACCAGAGTTGCCAACACATGATTATTTTTTCAGTCAGACCAGCTCATAAAAATCTGTCAGAATCCATCAAAATTAGTAATTTTCTTTTAAAAATAAAAATTAAAACTCAAGGTCAGCACTTTGGAACAATTTCTTGGTCAGGTCTGAAAGATGATCAAGGGAAGTGATTAAGTACAAACAACATGAGAACAGCTTCTGCAGCTGCACATTCATACATGCCTTTAATAGGCTGAAATTATATTTTTGACTGTGAAGTTAAAAAGTGTTCAGCTGCTTTTAAATGTTTCTTATTTTTTCCATGAAAAATTAAATCTGATAAGGGTATATTTACATTGCATTGGCAATATTGGCACCGCGTACTACTAGGTTCCCTGGGTAAATCTAACAAGCATTCCTCATTATTTAACCATTCTTTTCTAAAATGTCATACATACCACGAAGCCTTCTGTTCAATTAGGTACTTTAAAACAAAACGCATTAGCACTGCATTCACTATGCTGAATTCAGAATCCACTCTGATAAACACACGTAGCCATATACCACAGTATCATGTTTGCAAAGTTGTTCAGTCATCCGAGAATTTTGATGCTGTTAGCTCTAAATAAAAGATAGGTGTTCCATAGCTCAACAAACACTGTCTTGTAGGTACACAAAGATTTACATCCATGACAGATTTTCTACAGAAAATCAATATAATATTACTTAACAATTGCTAATAATATCCGTCAAAAAATCTGTCTGTCATATAACTTGGCAACCCTGTTGCTCACTAAAACTTTTTTATAGGATGAGGAAGTGCTATTCCGTTTATAAGTCACAATGCTATACCGTTTCATTTTATTCAAAGCACAGCAGCTGCAGAAATATGCAAAACTGATATGTTACGAACTGTGTTGACGGGTGCAAGCCAACGCAGCACCAAGACATAACATACCAGAAGTGATGACAAATCTATAGCATTCCTTCAGGTGATTAGGATATCATCTGTAAAATTGTTAAAATGGGCTAAAAGTTAATGAAATTATGCATGTTTATCTAAACAAGAACAAATACTAAAGCAATATTTGCATAGCTCAGGTCGGTATTTCTAATGCTTTTAATGTAATTCCATGGCCTTAACTCTGTCTTGGGCTATGCGGCAAAGAACATACATCAGTTATCGTTTAGTTGTCTGATTTTTGCTGCCATCTGTCCTTGATTTAGTCAACTATTAGAAAATTTAGAAGAGTTAGTAGCACTGGCTGCTCTCAAGTAGTCCGTCATTTTCCTTGAAGGTGGTGATCTGTTTGTTACGTTTTATGTTCTTAAATGTTAAAATGCTGCATTTTCCTCGATTTCTGTGAATTGAAGCAGAAATTCAATATATAAATGAAGGTCTGGAAAATTCTGATTCCGAGGGAGAGGTTTTCAAACTTTCAATAAATATAGTGTAAGCAGCTTTACGCAGATTTTCAAACTCATATTTGGTACTTGTAAATTTAAAATAAAATACTAACACGGGTGTTATGATTATTTTCTTACTCTTTGAGAAGTCCTTGAATACCAGACTTTTAGATTGTCCCAATACTTTTTGGCAGATTTGATTGATGTACTGTAAATAACTCAAAGTACGCGTAAAATCCCTGGGTTTTTTGGCACTCCAACTAAAGAAACGCCTGGGTTTCAATGTGTTAAATAACTCACGCTAGAGAACGGGTTAAAAATGAAATGTGGTATCACAGAATCGGCAGATATAAATTACGTGGTGTCTACTTCGATTAAAAATAAGTAATTAAATATTTTATTACTCCTAAGATGTTTATGTTGCATGAAGTAATTCTATTTTTGGTTTTATCTGAAGTTTGAGTATAAGTTATATACATAGCAACACAAATGATATGTGTGTCATTAATATTAATATTACTGATTCAAACGTATAAATTCCTTTGGATATACATATGTGCTGTTAAACGATGAGTCATCTTGTGTTATTAATAGCGCCCGGAGTTTTAGCTTTTTATAAATGCAGTTTTAGCCTTTTACTATCTTCTTTTAACCTCTTTAGGTTTATAAACAATTTTCCTAGCTTTTCCTAGGCCTTTAAACAATGCTCCTGCCTTTTTCGTAGCTATTTAAGCAAGTTGACGACAAAAGCCTTTTAAACATAATATAGGTAAAAATATGAAAACTATTTTACTTCACGGAATCATGCTATTAATATGTACAGCAATTTAAAACAATGTATTACACAATACACGCGTACTAGAACATTGTAATTAACATATCAGGCGCATGTTTTTAATATATAGCCCTCACATAAAATAAAGTTCACTTGGTAGCACTGTTCCTATACACCACCAGCCACATTTGAAACTTTTCTGTTGTTTTTTAATATATTCCCATAGACAAAAAAGGATCTTTCAACATCGCAAGATATCATTGGTGCATACTTCATTCATGCAATTTCTATACCAAGAGCATTCTTTCCCTGGATAACCCCACATGTATATTCAAAACAAAACTAAACAAATTACTAACAAAAATTGTTAATTCAAATGAACTGAAGAAAAAAAAAACACTTAAGTTTAGCGAGTTTTAGGTCTTAATGTCCCATTTAGCTTTTTAGATTAGCACCCAATGCTTGAAACATTAAAATATTTTGAAGCTTTCTAATTTACACGGGGAAAAATAGATCAAAACCTAAAAATCCGGTCCCTAGTTATTACATAACTTATTCCACAGATCATACGTCAACTCTCTGTCTGTAGTTATAAGAATTCCCGAGTCACCTCACCTTGTGAGCACTAGTTCTCGATACACGAGACTCTTTGTTGCCACACTCTCGAGAGCAGCGTGGCTTACAAATAACAAGCAATAGTGGCACAGGTTTTGACCAGCTCTAATTAGAAAGCAACTTACAGAGAAGTACAGCAATGTTTTGTAAAATAAGCCATATGGTTTCAGCATTTCTAGAAATAAAATTACTTGGGAAATACTGACAAAAGAATTCAATTCCAAAATTTAACACCAATAGTTGCTTAATATTATGAGAGCAAATCATTAACAGGTTAAAAAAGCTTCAAGCCAACTAGTTTCATGCATTAATCATATACAATTTATTAAACTTCAACATACCAATGAAAAAAACATGATATGATAAAGAATTTACAAAGTAAAAACACAATACTGGCTTCAACAAAACATTGTGAAGAAATAAAGATAAATTAACCGGTTAAAAAAGCTTCAAGCCACCTAGTTTCATGCATTAATCATCTAAAATTTGTTAAACTTCCTCAACATACCAATGAAAAAAACAGGATATGATAAAGAATTTACCAGGTAAAAACACAATACTGACTTCAACAAAACATTAGTAAAGAAACATAAAAATCAGGAGTACTCAAAACACTTAAAAAAAACAATCAAATAGAGAAATCAGCAGCAGCATCACCCCTCTGGAATAGAAAGCAAGAGAGAAAATAATCCACACCTAGTTAGATTGGTGTAATAACGACTAGAACAGGACATTTGAGAAAACATTTTTGTACTGAAAACAAAAAAAGAAAGAAAAACAAATTTTGAAATCTGTATTGAAAGAGATCCATTATAAAAACATTCAACTGACCAAGGGAGCCAGTACATGGAATATATCAGCAATGGGTCCAACAGTTGAAATCTGCTAAGAAGTGGGTAATATCAACTATGAAAAATATTCAGAAAATTAATTATTTGGTAAAGTAATTCACTTATTATAATTTACACTTCACTAAAGTAACACTTCCAGGTTTTTTGTTTTTGATTAGTAACAGGTTCTTTACTGTGTCTTCATGTTTTATTTCTTTGTATCCCTATCACCTATGTATGAATGTTTTAGCTGAAACTGACATTTCAAAGAAAGGAGAAACATGTACTCATGACAATTATTTTAAAACAAAATTTTCATTTGATAAATGATGATGAAAAACACTGTAAACCTATAATCGCAAGCTTAAAAACAAATTAAAGAGAGATGGGATTTATTATGAATAAATGTAACGCAATCAAGAGTAATTGCTTAAGGAAAACTGGAAAAATATACTGCTGGGTGTCTGAAAATTAAGGTAAATCTTAAGATAAGTTAAAAGACTACTTAAGTTAAGGAACCCATGAAGTTCAACATTTTCTTCTATGCAAAAAGGGGTGATCTAAATGAAATGCATCTTCAATCTCGCAAAGTTTGAGATGCATTTTGCTAACAGATTAATAAAAAGGCTTATTGTAGAAGTGACTCCAGCACCTAAGATGAATCACAGAGTAAATTCGCTAATGAAAAGCATCTAGAAGTGTATATGAATAAATAGTATCTTTGTCCCTCTGAAGATGATGCATCTCCTTATTTCTTGAGAGTGGTCAATAAATAACTCAAGGAGATAAAGAACAGGTTGAAAGTACGACAGCTGAGCTTATGAGGTTTACCAATGCATAGAAAGATTCTCTTACAAATATCTCCATCGGTTAAGGAAAGAAAAGAAAATGTGAAATGGTTAACACATTTACTTTTTTATTCCCAAATTCCTTTAATGTATGTATATATTGCTTTATCATCATCATCATCATCATCATCATCATCATCATCATCATCATCATACCTAAACTTCATATGTATTACCTTTTAGAAATACTTTTGTAGATTCTACAGATTTCACTAAAAGAAATTGTACATCAGTTAAACAATGTTTTCTCTCTATATAAGCATTGCATCTTTCTCTTCCATTGCATTAATGTCATTGACTAACTATATTTGCTTATTTCTGTGAAGTTGTAATAAATTCTTTTAACATTGAATCTATTTTGAATATAGCTCTTCTAAAATTCTTATTATAGTAACATACATTTAATCTACTTTGAATATATAGCTCTTCTAAAATTCTTATTATACTAAAATGTGCAAAATAAACTCCCATATTCATTAAAATAATTAACATTACTAATTAATGTTTAACATCTCTATTATGAAATTTTACATTTCACATTTTGCAAAACAGTTTTATGAAAGAAATTTCTATGTAGCATAATAAATAAATACCAAATATCTCTCACCACATTTTCTGCAGGAACATATTACAAAACAAAATCTGATGTGTACCATTCACATGCCTTTCTCTACATCTCTGCAACAAATTATTCTTAAAAAGCTTATACTTCTATTTACTTCATGCTAATCAGTAAAAAATTAGCAGAAATAGCCATATTACTTGCTTCCTTGTAAGTAGAAGGGAAATAAGGGAGTACCATAGGTTAAAGTGATAATCAAAAGCTAGTTGCTATGTCACTGAAGTTCCTTTGTTTGTATGGACAGCAATTGATAAATTCCTGTATGAGAAAAGTATAAGTTTTTCATAGCAGAAACCAAAAATAAGGAATGTCTCAAAAACGACGAACTCCACGAAAAAATGTATATAACATAAATTGTGTGTTTTAACGTGCTCTACATTTTTTGTGTAGTAAGTTTTTGTCCATCTCTCAAAATTCAGTCAAATTCATCCAGAATAAACTACTCTTCAGAGGCTATTCCCAGAAAATTCAAGATATACATTTTATTTGTCAGGTAAATATCTTTAATATACAAAATTCTAATCAAAACCGTTAGAGCCATTTTTGAGAAAGTCAAAATTTTCGAAAAAAGTTCCATGTAAAGGGTAGTTGAGGGTGGGAGGATTTTTCTCAAAATCTTCGTGTCGCATCCCTGGAAGATACTAAACTTAAATACCAAGTTTGGTATTTTACCTACTTTTCGTCACACGCGCGCACGCACACGCGCACCCACCCACACCCACACACTCACATGGACCTTTTACTGAAAATGCCTTTTTTAGATAAAGGGGACCCTAAAACATACATTTCCGGTGAAATCTCGGTATCAAATTTTTGGGTGGAGTGCAATACCTTCTCTATACTCTATGTACATAGTGTGTATAGAGAAAGTAATATATTCTAGTAGTCAATGTGATGAGAAATCTAGTCCTGTTAATTGACTCAATTGTAAGTTCTCCCAAATTCTCATTTACTTACCATATTTGTTGTTTGTTTTACTTATTTTTGTAAAATTGTAATTATTTTTGTAAAAACTGACTCTTGTCCAACTCCATGAAATAACTAATAAGCCCAAAAACACCACAAAAATTGCCATTTAAATGACCACTGTGGAGCTCATACATCAAATATACCCAATTTAAGAAATATAAAGATTTTTCTCCTCCCAACAAACTGCAAAAATAAACTTCAGCCATTAACTAAAGATATAATACAGTGTATAAAGCAAATGACTGTAACAGTTTGGTATAGAAAAGATTAGCTGTACTGGAATTGCATGAGAAAACTTACTGCCTTATTTGCCATGCATATCTTTAAGGTTACCTGGGATTCAAGAAGCAGGATACTTCAATAAAACTGCCTTTCATCAGATGTTCAATGATGAGTTATCAAAAAGTGAAAAATGGCACCAAAGAGTAGAAAATGAGTTAGAAATATTTGAACATAAGTTAGAAAATGTTTTAGTGCAAGATGAAAATAATGGGCCAGATCCTGTGCCAGTTTTTATGATGTGTCAATAGTGATGGAAGAATTGACATAATGAAGTGATGTGCATAGTTTCTAAGGTTTATGAGGAATAAGTTGAGAATGCTACCTGCTCCTGGTAACCAACCGAGGGTATCAGTCATGACCAATATAACAATAGGCGGGAATATTGAATAGTCCCACTGAAGTCAGTGTAGCCCATTAAGTTGTCAGTGTTGGTCAGTGCACTCTCTGCTCTGATTTAGTGCTATTGGATTTTGTTTGTGTGTTACATTAATATATTATTTGTGTGTTGTGTTGTGTCGTGTTAGCTGCTTATTATAAAAAGGATAACCACAGAGCGAACATTACTACAATCTTAGTTACAAAATGCTGAGCTCAGAAATGTTTTAATTTCATTCCATATTTGATATTTGTTCTCGTATTAACTATTGTTCAAATGGGTTTTGGAAAGAGGGGAAAGCCATTGCAGTCACAGGGTAGGGAAATTGTAATCTATGTTCACCAATGTTCTTAAAGATGAGTTTGAGGCACTTAAAATTGGACAGCCTACAATATCTATCGAAGATGTTGGACAAACTGCTGCCGCAATGGGAGTATCTTGTGCAAGTGTTTATAGAATGTTAAATGAAAAGGTTAATGCAGACATTTCAGGGATCAAAATTCGTACCCCTAGTAAGAAAAGGCCCAACAGTACACAGAAGAAGACAAACATAGGCTCATTTACTGCCTCTGCCATCAAGAGAACAATTTACACTATATAAAACAAGTTTTGTTCCCAGTTTGGTCAATGTTCACCGAGTTTTGAGGGAGGCTAAGTATATAGCAGTATATGGGAAGTGTGACAAATATTAAAATCTTTGAAATTCAGATACGCTAAAAATACTGTAGGAAGAAAATTCTTAATAGAAAAACCTGACATCATTGCAAAGCAGTTTCATTACTTAAGGCGATTGCAGGAAATGAGGGCAAGTGGTAGACCAACCATTTACCTCAATGAAACTTGGCTAAATGTGAACCATACTACAGGAAAAATATGGTTATATGATACACTCAATGGTGAAATTGATATACCTATGATTGTACCCCTAGGTAAAGGACAGAGATTCATTATAGTACATGCCAGGTCTTCTGAAGGATTTGTTCAAAATGCTCTTCTATATTTTTGGTCTGAATCAGCTAAAGATCATCAAGAAGAAATGGGTGGTATTGTTTTTAGAACTGATTCATAAACAAGCTCCTTTCTAACATTCCACAAAATACTGTAATTGTTATGGACAATGCACCTTATCACTCGGTGGAACTAAATAAGGCTCCTGTGTCATCCAGTTTAAAGAGCGAAATGCAAGCCTGGTTACGTGAAAAGAATATCAAATACAATCCCAGATCCATGAAAATTGTATTGTATGACATTATTAAGCTTATGAAAGTTAGATTTAGAAAATATGAAATTGATACAATCGCAGAGTTAGCAGGGCATACATACAGTAGTACGTCTTCCTCCCTATCATTGTAATTTCAATGCAATAGAATTAATTTGGGCCCAGATAAAGAAAGATGTTGCAAAACATAATATAACATTCAAGCCTAGTGACGTAACAGCTCTATTTTAAAATGTGCTATCAAAGGTGACACCCAACAACTGGAGAAAGGCGTGTGAAGGTGTGGAAAATGAGGAAAACATTTATTGGGAGAAAGATGGATTAATTGATAAGGTCATCGATAGATTTGTAAACAATCTTGAAGACACAGAAAGTGAGGATGAAGAAGAGGAACCGGACGCCACTGATAGTTCTATGGATGTGATGGAAGGAGTGGCACCATTACCATTATGGCAGATGTGCGAGAGAGAGAGAGAGAGAGCGCAAGTGTATATGCTGTCTCTGTCTAAAATGTTGTCTCAATTTGATCCTCCTAGACTTTAAGTTGATACCAAGCGCACGCCCCTGTGCCTTGTTGGACCATAATCACAACAGGTGTTTGAGTAACTTACTTTCAATCATATAGCCAATTTAAATTAAATAACTCAGAAGTTTGAGACAAGTGAAGTTTTAATCAATGTGATAGTCGAAAATGAGTCGGAATAGTAACACTCGCCTCACTTATATGTAATTATGTTCATAATTACATATAAGTGAGGTGAGTGTTATTATTCCGACTCATTTTCAACTATCACATATAGCCAATTGTTGCACTGCAAGTTCGGCTTCCTTTACATAGCACGTTCATTATCACTGGAGCAATAATTTTAACATGTGAAGAGCAGCCACAGTACCTTGGAATGCCACACCTGGGTGTAATGAACACATGCTAGAATCTCTATTTCTGGAAATTCCTAGCCATGTCATTAACAGATATCGAGGACAACCTGACCCAGAGTTTCAGTTTTTGAATGTGAGTTCTGAGGGTGCAGTTGCATCAGAGAGAACAAGTAACTTTCTATGAATGTGATAGTGATGAAAGAATGTACTACAGAATTACAATAAAAACAATTATTGTAATTAAGTTTTGAAGAAACAAAGAGATTTTGTAGCAATTTAATTAGATTCATATTAAATATAAAGTTCATGTACAGAACATTTTGTGTTTTGCATGTTATCTCATTTACAATAACCAAACCCTTAGATTATTAATAAATTAATAAGATACAGTTATATTTTATTAATTATATATATCTTAACTACCTAATAAAAATGTATCAAGAATCAATGTAATTAAAACTTACACTGTAATAATGTTGGTATCCAGATCAACACAGTTCACATCAGTAGGTGGATCATAGAGATCAAAAAATCTGGAATCCACCCCGATAAGGAAAGGCAATGGTGCATGTAGTACTTCGGCTAACCCCAAAGGACACAATGGGATATATGGACATTGCCACTTAAATGGAAAAATGATCTGAAATAAAATTATATAGTAAATTTCTAACACATATGTGTAACTTATAAAAACAATGTATAATATTAGTGCTTCAGAACAAATACCAAAGACAGTGTAGAGATGAAGTTATTTTGTTATTTACAGCTTGTTGTCTAATGTTAAAAATCTCATATGTAGGTACTTTACAAATAAATTCAAAAGATGTATACACCAACGTGATCCCCTCCATCTCCACCTCCCCCCCTCTCTCTTTCACTCTCTCTCTCTCTCTCTGTCTCTTTGTCTGTCTGTCTGTCTCTGTCTCTAGTTTATATAAAGTACAAGTTAAGGCACATAAAACCATACCGTCATAATATTATGTTATATTGCATTATTTACAATTATTTGTTTATATTCATATATTGCGTTTTTGGTAACAATTAAATGATACACCTTCCTACAAGGAGAGAGTGTGTCGACTCAAGCCATTATGTGCAGGCAGCTATTGATTCATATGACCATCACATGTGGACAGTTGTTGCCGCAATCAGTGAAACTTCTCAAAAACAGTTAAGAAAAGACATTGTTGTGTGAAGCTGGGTGTAGTGTGTGATAATGGTGTATTCGATACCCAAGCACATTGCCATAACTGAAGTTATCATTCGCACTGAATCTTTTATGAAAACAAAGAATTTGTTTTGGGAGAAATTTTCAGGAGATTCTGTGCCGGCAAAAAGTAGCATAAATGAATTGATTGCAAAATGATGGCATACAGGATCGGTTCAAAATGCTCCCAGAAACAGACCACCATCTGACTGCACATCTGAATTACAGAGGCAGGTGCAGGAGATAATGACAAGAAGTCCTCGCAAGTCAATCAGGAGGTTGAGTCAACAAGTTCATGCAAGAGAGAGTAGTTCCAGACATTTTTTAAGGGAACTGAAGCTAAAACCATACCAGTGTTGTGCAAGAACTGAAGAAGACTGACCTGCAGAAGAGGGTGCATTTTTGTTCACGGCTGTTGAGAAAGGTTGCCAGTTGTGTCTTGGTCTTGTAAGACTACTAAGGCTCATCATGAGTGGCAAGGCGTAGTTCCATCTGTCTGGGTATGTAAATTCTCAAAACAACTGGTATTGGTGAACAGAAAATCTACATGCAATCCACCAGGTACCTTGTATGACAAGAAGATTGGTTCAAACCCTTCTCGGGCTTCTAGCCAGGTAAAAACTTGGCTTGACACCAACGTTTCGAAGAAGTGCATCCTCCTCGTCTTCAGGGTGAACTGATGGTTTGAGCTTGCGGAGACTGGTATTTATAAGAGCTGGGATGAAGCTAACATCTGATTGGTTCGCGTGATATTATGGCCTGGTATTTAAGATGACTGAGACTTGGGCACGGACTTTGTAGAAAACTATTTATAGCAGTTATTCGGCTAATGTTTTGTGTTTGAGCACGCACCTGCTAGAAAATAAGTTTTGGAAGACTGCAGGTAGAGGATTAGGTATTAAGGCTCTTTAACATTGGTGTCCATGCTGAACTTACTTGTAGGCCAGAATCGCGATTTAGATTATTTGTTTCAGATGAGATGGCTAAAGCTTCTTTTACTCTCCTTTCCCAGTAGTTCGAACACTTTGCCACTATCTTGGTGTTGGTAAAGTTACCTCTGTGGCTCTGTTCTATACAGTGTTCAGCCAGTCCAGATTTTTCGGGTTGCATAAGCCTTATTGATCTTTGGTGTTCAGAAACGCGTGTGGCAATAGTGCATCCTGTTTGGCCAATGTACGCTGCGCTGCATTCGCAAGGAATGTGGTAGACACCAGGTACTCTGAGAGCTAAATTATCTTTAACTGGCCTGACCAAATTTTTGATTTTAGGTGGTGGCTTATGGATGGTTTTGACATTATATTTGTAGAGTAATCTACTAATCTTTCCCGAAAAATTGCCGGTAAACGGTATATAGGCTATGGCGGCTGGCTGGTCTTTTTGTTGAGTGTTCTTGCTGGACGATCCTGCATACAAAACCATTAAAAAGGATCCTACCAACTCTGTAGAAAGACGCACCATCCAGCTAATTAAGAAATCCAGCCTTCCTCCTGATGTTCAGAAGACAGTCTCGCCATCTGCCTCCATACCTCCCAGATTATATGGTCTCCCGAAGATCCATAAGCCTGGGATACCCATAAGGCCCATAGTGGACGCTATTGGCAGCCCTACCTATCGCCTAGCTCGTCATCTGGCACATCTGCTGCAACCAATAGTAGGTAAGTGTGTACACCATGTGAAGAACTCTATACAATTCGCTGAAGTTCTTGACAGCATCAAAGTGAAGCCATCGGACCTGTTAGTTAGTTTCCTCTTCACCAGAGTTCCCCTTGCGGAAAAAATACAACTATTGTCAGAGCACTTTCCACCTGGTATTACTGCACTGTTTAGTCACACACTTACTTCCACTTATTTTCTGTATGGCAACACCTACTACGAGCAGACAGACGGTGTTGCCATGGGCTCTCCTCTGTCACCAGCTATTGCCAACTTCTATATGGAGTTTCTGGAGCATGAAATACTTAACACAGCCCCATTAAAACCTACACATTTTTACAGATATGTAGATGATACATTTGTAATTTGGCCACATGGACTGCACACTCTTCCAGATTTTCTTGCACACCTAAATAGCCTCAGATCACAAATACAGTTCACAATGGAAGCTGAGAAAAATGCTTCCCTACCTAAATAGCCTCAGATCACAAATACAGTTCACAATGGAAGTTGAGAAAAATGCTTCCCTCCCATTTCTGGACATTCTGGTTACCAGAAAAGCGGATGGAACTCTTGGTCATGCCGTCTACCGAAAACCTACACACACGGATCTTTATCTCAACGCAAACAGCTTCCACCATAAGTCACAACGAATGGGCATTCTCAACACATTGGCACATAGAGCAGTTTCTGTATCAGACCCAGATAATCTGCAAACGGAATTTCAACACCTAAAATTCACACTCCAACAAAATGGATATTCAGCCAAAGACATCACATCAGCGCTGAAAAGAGCCGGACGAAAAAGAAACCCCAGCAAGAACACTCAACAAAAAGACAAGCCAGCCGCCATAGCCTATATACCGTTTACCGGCAATTTTTCGGGAAAGATTAGTAGATTACTCTACAAATATGTCAAAACCATCCATAAGCCACCACCTAAAATCAAAAATTTGGTCAGGCCAGTTAAAGATAATTTAGCTCTCAGAGTACCTGGTGTCTACCACATTCCTTGCGAATGCAGCGCAGCGTACATTGGCCAAACAGGACGCACTATTGCCACACGCGTTTCTGAACACCAAAGATCAATAAGGCTTATGCAACCCGAAAAATCTGGACTGGCTGAACACTGTATAGAACAGAGCCACAGAGCTAACTTTACCAACACCAAGATAGTGGCAAAGTGTTCAAACTACTGGGAGAGGAGAGTAAAAGAAGCTTTAGCCATCTCATCTGAAACAAATAATCTAAATCGCGATTCTGGCCTACAATTAAGTTCAGCATGGACACCAATGTTAAAGAGCCTTAATACCTAATCCTCTACCTGCAGTCTTCCAAAACTTATTTTCTAGCAGGTGCGTGCTCAAACACAAAACATTAGCCGAATAACTGCTATAAATAGTTTTCTACGAAGTCCGTGCCCATGTCTCAGTCATCTTAAATACTAGGCCATAATATCACGCGAACCAATCAGATCTTAGCTTCATCCCAGCTCTTATAAATACCAGTCTCCGCAAGCTCAAACCATCAGTTCACCCTGAAGACAAGGAGGATGCACTTCTTCAAAACGTTGGTGTCAAGCCAAGTTTTTACCTGGCTAGAAGCCCGAGAAGAGTTTGAATTAACACGTCGCCAGGAAAGCTTAAGTTCTTATTTTAAGAAGATTGGTGTTTGGCGTGCCATTTCCGCTTCACAAGTTATGTGGCCCATATTCTTTTGAGACAACATTGAACAGTGACGTGTATTTAGGAATCCTGGAGGAGTTTTATTCAAACTTACAGAAGAGGAACATCAGTTAAGTTACTTTCAGCAGGACGGCACAACATGCCACACATCAGCAGCATCATTGACCCGTGTGTACGAGATGTTTACACCAGAGAGGACAATGAGCAAAAACTTGTGAACTCCTTGGTCACCAGATTGTCCACTTGTGACTTTTATTTATGAGGCCTGTTAAGGGGAATAGTATATGAAACAAATCCACACATAATTGAAGAACTCAAGACCAGGATCCAGGATGTCATCATTAACATCACAACACAAGAACTGACAAGGGAACATATAAATCTCCTCAGGCATGCTCACATTTGTTCTGAAGTGGGCAGAAGACATTTTCAGCACCTACTGTGAAGGTGAGTAATCATATTCAAAACATTACATTTCATTTTACATTCATTTCATGTGTTGACTTTACAGGCCAGTTTTACATGTCAAACCCTGTAGGTATTCAATATTCAGATTTCACTGGAAATAACATTTTGGATTCCCTGATTTAAACAAATTCTGACATGTTGCATTTACACAACCTTTTTTCCTCACTTACTAAAACTATTACCACAAAAGCATATTCCTTAATCCCTACTTCTTGTTAATGAAAATAAACTTTTATTAGAAATTTACAAATTTAGTTGTAGTTTTACAACAGCAATCAGATTATTAAAAAGCTGATTATTATATGAAGGCTTTGAATTTCCATGCTCTTTGCAAAGCAACAACAAAAGCAAATAGCAGCTTACCACTTCAACAAAATGTGTAAGTATTTGAGAATTCAAATAAATAACATCTAAGAAAGGTTAATGGCACAGAAATGATTTAACATAAATAATTCTAAAGTTTAATTATATCTACATCTTTTGTGTAGTAAGATTTTGAGTACCTCTTATAGTTTACCAATTATATAAAAGTCATTCAAAATGTAGAGGAATTCATATACTATTCCCAGAAATTCAAGATATACAATTTGTGTTTCATTATATCTGAATTTCTCAAAAATGACTAATGTTTTTGATTAGATACCATGTGTCTAACATATGTACATAACAATTAAAATGTATAACTTGAATTTTCTGTGATTGGCCTGTGAAGTTCTCTTTATTCTTAATAAATGTTATGCAATTAGGTAAGCTATACTAACTTGTAAGCCTTAGTCGATAAGAAATAGACAAAATGTTATTATCAACAACGTAGATTTTGTTAAATTATACTTTGTCAACTTTTTGTGACACTTGCAATTTCCAAGTTAATGTTATTAATTTAAATTTTCAAATATTTTTATTTCTTCAAATGCTAAGTTGCTATTCCTTCCCCCTTGCAAAGAGTGAATTTCAAAATCATCACAAAGCAACCCATTTTTTTAAATCTGATAATTGCTTAAGACTCTCTTGTACTTAAAATATAATGCATAATAAAAACATTCCTGCCATGCATGAAATAGATAAGAGATTACGCTTTTGTACGAGCAATTTGTAGAGGAGTGAGTGAGTGAAACACAGATTTTCTTTTATGTAGACACATTTTAGTTGGGGTGAATATTTATACATTCAAAATGAATGCATAATAAATTGTGGACCAGAGACAATAGAAGCAAATAACACACTAAGCAACATAAAAGAAACCAAGAACTTCAAAAATGAATCTTCAACTCTTGATCCCGTCAGAAATTTGCTATAATTTTCAAGAAATATGGTATATGAGGGTGGTTTGATAAGTCTGGTAAATTTACTTGAAAGAATGGAACATTTTTGTCACAGCTTCATGTTTGGCAAGTTTGACTATTCAAAATATTGCATAAAAATTTCACAATATACAGCATACAGTTCACTGTTGACAGCCAACTGAATTGGTTGATGTGTCGATTGCAATGAAAATGCAGAAAACCAAGTTTCGTTCTGTTATTAAACATTTTTATTTCAAGGATTGGGCTTCCACACAAATCAAAACAGAAATGGATGAAGTTAATGCGAAGTTTGCACCATACTTTTGAAATAATGAATTTAAACATGATCAGACAAGCACTAAGAAGCATGCTCCAGCCATCCAATTGAATTCTTGAATTCTTCATATGTTTTACTGATGTCCATTGTCATATGTCTTATTTGCTTCAGACTTCTTCCTCCAGTATTTAGATCTTTCACAGACTTCCCTGGGGCCTGACTTGATATTTCATCATTGTGGTAGAAATCTCCAACTTTACTAATACAATCTTTTGTAAGGCTTCTTGGTCCCATTTTCTTAGCAACTTCAGGTTGAAAATTCTCAATTATAAGTTGCTTCATTACAGCACACTTCTTTCTTGTACTTTAAGGAAGTGTATTCTTCACTTTCTCACTTCTTTACAGAGCGTTCTTGGACTATGATAGGTACCTAGAAGGAAACCATCAGTATCCATGTTACTCTCTGCCTTTTTTCTCATTCTGTATAGTCTTTATCTTAATGCATCTTTTCTTCTTTTCAGTGGTAAGGCTTCATTAGACATACATTCTTCCTTCAACTTAGCTCTTTGCATTCTATTCCGGTTTTTATCTTTGTTTAGACATTCCTTCCACTTCTCTTTATTATTTTTCATTCTTGCTCTACATTTGGCCATTCTGTTCTTATATATACCTGCCATAATCTACAGTATGAAAAAAAAAAAAAAAAAATGAAATGTACGCTAAATATCTCATTGTTTTGAACTCTCACATAGTTGTAGCAAATTAACATGTAACATCCATTACACAAATTTTCAGTTAAATCAATATTTAAATGTGAACCAGATGTAAGACAATTTAGAAGAAGTTCTTAGCCTAACTTTCACAAAAGCTTTGGTAAATATAATATTTTCTATAGAAGTTTCACAAACTTCTTCATGTTTTCTGTAATGGATGTGACAGGACTACGCCATCTTAATAAAATGTGAGAAAAATGTATAATTACTAACCTGCGCAAGATGAAAATTAATATTTGAAGAAACAAAGAAATGCTCTTTCTCTTCCTGTAAACATTGAAGGACAAGATGCTGACAATAGGGCTGTACAACTGATTTCAAATCAACTGGTTTTGTGTTCTAAAATGGTTTGCTGTGTTTCTCATTTGTAAAGTGTAAAAATATGACAAAAGAATAAATCCAAACAGAAAATTATTTTAGATATGATACAATTGGACATTAAGCAACATGAATCAAAACAGTTTGCAGCCAGATATTTATTTTTAATTTTTCTCCCTGGTTACATTTGTAAAAGAATGGCTGAATATCTCAATCTAAGTCCAAGAAGTGTATTTGCAAAATTTTATTTCAGATAAAAATACATATTTCCTTAAACAGTATATGTGAATAAATATGTTTGACATTTTCCTCATAAATAGATATTTTAGTACTTTTCATATTTGGAAAAATAAAAATGTTTGGTAGTTTCTCTACAAATACACATATTTTAGTGTTTTCCTCATTCTATTTAAATACAAAACTTAGCAGAGCCCACCTGGGTAGTGTGGTGGTAGCGTGTCTGTCTCACATTCAACAGGTCGTGAGTTCGAATCTCGCTTAGGGTGAGTTACCCGGGTAAGGTTTTTTTGGGGGGTTTTCCCTTATCCTGAGAAGACGAATGTCGAGTAACTTTAAGCTCCATGGATCCTGAGATCATTTGAGCATCATTTCACCAATTTCAATCATCGTCCGATATGACCAACCAGGTTAAAGTATGTTAAGCTACAAACAAAAAAACAAAAAAAAACAGAAAATAATTTTATTTTGTGACTAAATATATTTTTTAAAAAACTTCAGCTCCACTAATAAACCTAATTATTATAATAATCTTTTTTATTGCAACCAAAGTAATCCTTATAAAAATCTGGAAAGAAAAAAAAACATTATTCTTATTATGGATTTGAGAGACTGTACAAAATTCATAAAAAGTTGTATTAAAATCGTAGATATGTTAAATTTTAATAGTGCTTCCCCTTAGTGCATAGAGGCATTGTAAGCATTCTCATTTGAAAAAAATATTTCTCTCCGACTAAAATACAAATAAAGAATTGCCTTTCACATAGGTAGTTATGCCATTGGGAGCCAATGGTCAAACAAAATAAAATTAGGTGAAATGTTACAATGATGTGTTGTGTTAGATATGTCTGAATAAAAAATCTTATCCATCATTGTCATTGCAACTGCACTGCCACTGCTATTGCTGCCATCACCTTCTCCCACCACACATACTGATACATTTCCACTCTCCCTTTTCCCTCCTGCTATTAAAGTAGAATATCCAAGTTTGAATTAGGTAAAACTTTTTACAATGATGTGTAGGTATATTGTATAAGAAGAAAATCGTACTATTATCATCATTGTATTTGAGCTGTTGTTGCCACTGCCATCATTACTTTCTCCCATTGCACACATACCAATACTTTCCATTCTCCCCTTTCCCCCCATTACATAAATTTCTACCAAATTTGAATTAAATAAAACAAAACATACCAAAAAAGAAAAAAAAAAAAAAAGAAATAATCAACTTAAGTGTCCCTTAATTTGTTCAATATATATGTACAGCACTATAAATTTCATTTAAAAATTAAGTTATATAGATGGTATAATAAATTCCAAAATTAAGTTCTGAAAAAAGGGGGTAATTTTGCATTTGAGGTCATCTTGTATTCTGATAAAAAGGCTAATAAAAGGGTAAATCAAATATAAACCAGATTTATTCTTTAAAGTTTCAATGAATACTCCAACAAAGCAAGCAAAAGGACTACCTGCTCTGCCAAACTGACACACATTCTTGCCATTAAACTGGAAAATTTTTGGTGTTGTATTCCAAGATGGAAGAGGAATGTGTGTGCAGCCAGTTGCATATGAATTCTTTACCATTGCATACCAAATAACTTTCCTCCCGGTTCCTCTTTCAGCTGCCCAAACAAACAGTAGACACAGATTGAAAAATCTGGAGAGTAAGGCAGATATTCCATAGGTGTCCAATGCATTTCCTCCAGTCTTTTGTCCTTGAGTGAGATGAGGAACCTAGTTGACAAGACAATTTCTAGAACATCACTTTAAACAGAACACTTCTAAAGCTTACTCCTTTAAATGACGCAATTTTTTAAACTCTTATATGCCAATCTTCACTAATCTTCAATAAACTAACATGTAGCTCATATGTTGTCTACAGTGATGTAGTCTTTGGTGGGGCTCTTTTTCATTGCTTCCTAAAATTGTTTGTGCCATCCATAGAGTCTTTAAAAAAGCTGTGCTCATAGTTACCAAAGCTCTGGTGACTTCTTTTGCCATAAACTTGATGATGATGATGATGATGATGATGCACAATTTGCAATGAATGTAACTCTTACTCACTTTTGGTTTACTGAAGTAAGCAGCCACTCTGCAGGTGACACCTAAGAACCCCTACTCCAGACATCTCCAGCAACAAGTTCACCCACTTCCATTCACTACCAGAGCCATTAATTTAAAATTCCAGTTTATATTTAATTAATTCATACAAACTCATGTTTTGTAAGTTTTTCCCAGAAATAAATCACTATTCATAAAAATTATACTATACAATCCGTAAACAGTTAATAAACAATTGTAACTATCATCATACACTTATTTAGACAGTGCTCTGCATAGAGAAGCAAGCGTTCATTAAGAACAAATGTGTAATAAATAAGAAAATAATGTGGTTAGCATAACAAATACTGTAAAGACTGCCTTGAGTGTTCAGCAAGCTCACTTTTTATCCAGAGGTCCCAAGTTCAATTCCCGACTGGGCCGGGGAATTCTTCTTTAACCAGAACTATTCCCTCTCTCCCACAGAGTTCTGGAAGTATGTATGTGAGAGTGAATGTAGTGTGCATGAGAAAAATAAAACAATTTTAAAAAAAACAACGTAGAGAATCTAGAGATGAGTTGTTTCTAATGCAAAGCCCCCAATATGACCTTAGATATTAAAGGGGGCTATATAAATGAAACAATAAACAAACAAATACTGTACAACAAATCAACTAGTAAAGAGTACTCCATAAAAAAACCTGGAATGGGAAACAGAACAAAAACAAACTGCAATAAACAAACATCTAGTACGTTTAGTTGATTAGGACCAGTTGAAAAATTCAATGCCACAGCCGGGAATTGAACACGGTTCTCCTGCTCTCTGTGTGGTTGCTCTAACCATTGAGCTACTGTGACAATCTGCCAGTATGGTATTCATCTTCCAACTGATTATGTGTGGTTTACCCAGTTCAACCAACCAGTATGTCTCTCTTCAGAAAACCACCAGAATGGCGACTCACCATCGTAAGTACTTAGTATCCGGGTAATTTTCACTATGTTCCTGCCAACATATAAGCTATTCTATTATAATTGTAATACTCCTCTACTCCTCTTTCAACTGGTCCTAATCAACTAATTGTATATCATTGTACCTTTCAATAATATGTAGGAGAGAGGAGTATTACAATTATAATCTAGTACGTTTTTACTCACAATAACCACATAAAGGGAATTCAAGCATATCAATGAGCAATTCATAACAATGTTGGAAAATAAATTTTGTGATAAGTTTGGGATAATTGATCAATACTCAATATATTATCTTGCTTACAAATAAGCCAAATTCAAAATTCAATAACTAAGCATTCTTAAACCATGATCCCAACTAATTGTGATATTTAAACTAAATGCTGTTGACACTTGAATTTAAACGAAGCAATGAAACATTTGCATTCATCATCTGTTTGTTTCCCTTTACAAGCCAGCAACTAGAGACAGCTCTACAATGTTTTAGATAACACCTTTTAAGTCATTTTTGCAGTAAACAAAGTGTGCTATTACTTTAATGTTAAGAGTTGATGATTCAACAAGTTTCTCATTGGTGTCATCTTTAATAATTAATCATTTTGAATACTCCCATTATAACTTGGTTTTGTGAATGACAACATATGTAAGAACTGCAATGCTGACAAGATTTTAAATAGAGAACACGGATTGAGGAAAGCTGTACCAGATGGGAAGATACATAATTTATATTGGCTGACTAGGGAAAAATTGATGGATCAAAATCCTGCACATTAAAACAACAACACCACCACCACATTGCAATTCAATGCCACAGAGCACATCTGTGTTTAGTAATACACAGTTATGTAATGTTAAAAACAAATATACAAGTCCATAATTGCAGGAAAACTTAAGTGCTCAATATGCTTTTGTTGTTACAGCATAAGGAAGCTTAAAATTGCTCTGCTATAAATAACTGAATCAGTCACTTAACATATTTGTGCTTTAAGGCACCAAGTCATATTCACTTTCTTCCACTTTCATTCTGGTTCCCATCACCACTTACTGCTGGCCAACCTTAAATTCCATTTGAACAACCTTATATGTTTGGGAAAGGAACAGTTAAGTGTCCATAAATCTTAATTTACTTTAATGTTAATGCTTCTTAAAATTAAGGATCCCTATTTCTAGATAGCACATACCATTGAGACAGCTTCTGCCACAGCTGTAAGGACATCTGGACGGAGTGAATGAACCAACAGCTTCTGTTCTGTTAATGCCAGCAACAGTATCATTAGGCAATTGTCAGGCCCCAAATTCATTAGCAGATCTCGGAAACCTGCACCGCTTCATAAACAAAAGTATACATTACATAAATAACAAATGCTATCTTAGAGAAAATGAAACATTAATGTTGGAAAGCTTACATTTTCATTATTATACACATTATGCTACATCAGAGGTCTACCAAATAAGTGGAAACATCACTGAGAAATATCTGTGAAGATCAGGCATAACCAACTCGTTTGATTTTGCAGACTTACTCCATTGCACTAAGTAAATATGTCATATTAGTTAAAGACAGCTTCTGACAGCAGTGGTAGGGCTCTTGTTCTTTGAACAGTGTTGTATGTCAATTAATAATGTGGAGAACCGAAAGCAAGCCATCAACTCCTACATTTATACTTGCCTCAGAGGAAGTGCTCTTATTTATAGATTAACAGAATGATAAAGTGTTTAGTTTGCAGAAAAGTTTTGCACTCTATCAGAAAATTAATTTTTCAGCATCATTATGCAAGCGAGTACGTTAGTTATCAAGGAGAAGGCTTTTTTTTTTTTTTTCTTTTTTTTTTTTCCAATTCCTTGCCAAGATGCCTGTTCATTATCACTGTCATAATGTGAAAATTTCTTGTTACAAATTAATTTTCATACTGCTAGTGTTACAACATGATTACAACAGTATTGATCAAGTTAAGGAGTTTGTTGATACTATGCTAATACTATAACAAAAAATGTCATTTTTATTGCAATTAACCTAACCTATAAATATATATGTATCAGAAATGTAAATACTTATGTAAAAAGAATTATAATATAGTGATTTGATTATTCTACCAATCATGAAAATACAACAGATACAATAACCTGCAAATCATGGATTACATATTTCAAATGCAAAATCTTGTAGACCGTTAGTGCACTGAAGGAATTATCTGTTCTGCTTTATGCACAGAAATTCACACAGTGCACAGTAGGTGATTCAAAAAGAGCAATGAACAACACTGCTCCCTCTGCTTTACCCAAACAGCAACCAGTTGATGACGCCTGGTGTAGATAATTAAGACTGGAGGCAAATTTTAGCATACTTGCATTTTTCATTGTTCCTTTTATAATGCTAAGATTGGACAAACATTTTAAATTAATACAACATGCAAATCGTGTGCACTATCCAATATTCTAAATTGTTAGAACTAGTTTCGATAGCTGTTGCTCCCATCTTCAATGAAGACTAAATGGTCTGTATGTGGAATATTGTCTGGTATGGGAAAGAGGACAGGCTGCTTGTTCCTTCTAGAATTAAAGACCTTTAGCGAAGATACAGTGAGTTAGAATACCCTTGATAAACAGGTCAGCAAATAGTTTATGTTACAATAACAAATAGCTCTGCCTTCCTCATGATTACGTTTTAGGAATACACAGTGTATAGTAGACTGCAAAGTGTTATTGTTACAGGTTTATGACATTGTCAGTGTTTTAACAAGAGATACTTAGTTATTAATGAGAGCAATTCAGAAGAAGATGAGGGAAAAATGTCGGGAATAGAAGAAATACAGAAAATTAGGTATAAAGTGTAGTGTAAGCAGTAACCGAAGTTACAAGTGAATACATGTGATTGACATCACTAGAAGTGTGATATTTGCTTTGTAGTGACCGTACTGTTGCAGCAAAGAAACATGAGAATAACGTACACCAAATCTGGTTGCCATTCCTGCATCTGTGTACCAATACTCCAGTAAAGGTGAGTAATGACTCACATCTAACCTTTCATTTAAAAATGTTATTCACCAAGAACTGGTATGCAACCTGTAAAACTAGAACTACCTGGCAGCTTCTTAATGAACCTGTATAAGCATCATTTTACTTGACATTTATTTACCACGAAATATTTTTAATCTTTAACAATAATACAATTTGCCTTGCATATATTTGCTTTGGCTCTATACTTTCCATGTTGGATTTTATAAAGTGAGAACTTATGTATCTCTGCTTTCACAACATATATCCTTCATGTACAATATTTTCCAAATCAAATTCACATAATGGTAATGAGTTTAATACTTTCTATTCCTGCATTGGATATGAAAGAAGCAAAGAAATGTTCAGCAATAACTTAACTTTGAAATTATTTATGGCCATGAAGTGATGCTGATTAAATTTTAACATGATTGAGATATGATAGATGTTCTCTGTGATTAGCTCGTACTTGTGTTCATGTCACCAGGAGTTGTTATTGCTCTGGTTCCTTGTAAAGTTTTCTTCTCAATCCTCTCTTTTCTTCCAACAGCAATTCAAGGGATTGCATGATCATTTGTACTACCAGAAGCACAGAGTGAAACATTCAAGCAATGTTGTCATAGCTTTAACACGTTGAACCATGACAAAGGATGTTGGCAGTCATTTTGATTTTGTCAGCCAAAAATGTTGCTTTAGGAAGGGGGGGGGGGGCGGGTGCCTGAACAGCATAGTAATAATATTTAATAAAAAGCTACTTATATATATATATATACAGTATTGAAATATGCACTATATATTTACAAAAACTTTCATATAATCAATAATTATTTCCTGAAATTTTCTCCTCACAATCTAGCTAGCAGACATAACATGCAACCTTTTGATAAGTATTATATCTGTTTATGTTGGTTCACTGCTTTGTTCCACAAAATGCACAACAAACTAAAACTAAAATGTTTTGTTGTTGGTGGTGCCATAATTCAATATTTCCTGTTAAAATTTGAACCCCTCAGCACAGAAATCCTTTCTATCCTACCCTAAAATTTCTAATGATTTAGCCTTCTCAGAATATCAGATTAGCATTCATTTTACAGGTGTGGGGTAAACTAAAGAAATAGGTTTTTCTTAATTGTTTCATATTCAAATTACTTTGTTGTTTGAATTTTTGCACTTTGACAATGCAGCTGCTGATGCTATAGATATGCCAATGCCATAATTTCCTGCAACATTTTGTGACAGTCTTCCATTTCCCACCAGTCTAACAGCTTCAAATTTCTGTTCAATGCCTATTACAAGAGGCTTTCAACATCTTAAAGATAAATGAACCATAGTGACCAAGATCATCAGTAAAATACACTGAATGCAAATGCAAGTAATTAACACTTGTAATATTTCTAGGAGTGAGGATTTAATATATCAAGTGGAATTTAGAGTTCGGGAAAAAGAACACTGGCGGTTGCCGCAGCAATGTTGCCAGTACAAATTTGAGCATCTCATATTTATTTGTTCATCTTTTATTAAACTATTTCCCCTTCTCCATTACCATTAAGTCAAGTTTCCATTAAAAGAAGTTGGTTAAGCAGGGTTTTATTGTACTTAAAAACAAAGAATAAGGTTTTTATTGTATTTGCAAACAAAGAATAAGGTAAGAACTGAAACTATCCTGGCGACGTGTTAATTCAAAATCTTCTCGGGCTTCTAGCCAGGTAAAAACTTGGCTTGACACCAACGTTTCGAAGAAGTGCATCTTCCTCGTCTTCAGGGTGAACTGATGGTTTGAGCTTGCGGAGACTGGTATTTATAAGAGCTGGGATGAAGCTAACATCTGATTGGTTCGCGTGATATTATGGCCTGGTATTTAAGATGACTGAGACATGGGCACGGACTTCGTAGAAAACAATTTATAGCAGTTATTCGGCTAATGTTTTGTGTTTGAGCACGCACCTGCTAGAAAATAAGTCTTGGAAGACTGCAGGTAGAGGATTAGGTATTAAGGCTCTTTAACATTGGTGTCCATGCTGAACTTAATTGTAGGCCAGAATCGCGATTTAGATTATCTGTTTCAGATGAGATGGCTAAAGCTTCTTTTACTCTCCTTTCCCAGTAGTTCGAACACTTTGCCACTATCTTAGTATTGGTAAAGTTAGCTCTGTGGCTCTGTTCTATACAGTGTTCAGCCAGTCCAGATTTTTCGGGTTGCATAAGCTTTATTGATCTTTGGTGTTCAGAAACGCGGGTGGCAATATTGTGTCCTGTTTGGCCAATGTACGCTGCGCTGCATTCGCAAGGAATGTGGTAGACACCAGGTACTCTGAGAGCTAAATTATCTTTAACTGGCCTGACCGAATTTTTGATTTTAGGTGGTGGCTTATGGATGGTTTTGACATTATATTTATAGAGTAGTCTACTAATCTTTCCCGAAAAATTGCCGGTATACGGTATATAGGCTATGGCGGCTGGCTTGTCTTTTTGTTGAGTGTTCTTGCTGGGGTTTCTTTTTCGTCCGGCTCTTTTCAGCGCTGATGTGATGTCCTTGGCTGAATATCCATTTTGTTGGAGTGTGAATTTTAGGTGTTGAAATTCCGTTTGCAGATTATCTGGGTCTGATACAGAAACTGCTCTATGTGCCAATGTGTTGAAAATGCCCATTTGTTGTGACTTATGGTGGAAGCTGTTTGCGTTGAGATAAAGATCCGTGTGTGTAGGTTTTTGGTAGACCAAGAGTTCTGTCCGCTTTTCTGGTAACCAGAATGTCCAGAAATGGGAGAGAAGCATTTTTTTCAACTTCCATTGTGAACTGTATTTGTGATCTGAGGCTATTTAGGTGTGCAAGAAAATCTGGAAGAGTGTGCAGTCCATGCGGCCAAATTACAAATGTATCATCTACATATCTGTAAAAATGTGTAGGTTTTAATGGGGCTGTGTTAAGTATTTCATGCTCCAGAAACTCCATATAGAAGTTGGCAATAGCTGGCGACAGAGGAGAGCCCATGGCAACACCGTCTGTCTGCTCGTAGTAGGTGTTGCCATACAGAAAACCGTAAGAAAGTAAAGCCTTACATTCCCTTTGAAAAAAACGACAACTTGGTTGTTTTACCAGCTGACAAAGGGAACGCCTGTTGTTTTGTAATGATGGGAAATATCTGTATAGCTACCAATATAATTTTATGATGTGTGGATTAAATAAATGAGTATACAATTATTTGGTTATTATTTCTCCATTTAGTAATTTTTTCTCTTTTCCAGAGCATATTGACCCAAGAAATACAAAGAGTTATTGAAAATATTTGATGAGGATATATCTGACTTTGATGAGTTTTTGTCTACTGAGGACGAAAGCGATGAGGACACACATGTCCAAACAAATAATGTTCAACAAATTGGTAATTTGACTTAACAATGGGATATAAAAGTGCTTGTTAATATTACAGACCAATTAGTTTAGTTAAATCTTAATACAATCAACACTGAATAATGTTTCAGGTGCAGATAAGTTACCAGCATCCAAAAAAGAACTGATGGAAGTAAATGTAGACAGCCAAGCAAACTGTAAGGCAAATTATGAAATTGAAGAGCTTTGGTCTCTGACTGAGCGTTCCATGTCAAATGGCAACATTGACCAAAAGTGCCATTTGATGCTCCTTTTCCAAATACAGAGAACCCTGCTGTTACTAATGTGCTTGTTCCATATAAATGCGTTACATAATCCAAGATTTGTATGACGGTATGTCAGAGAAAACAAATGTGTATACTCTACAAAAAAAGCAGAAATATTTAGATTAACCAATCCAGATGGAAAAAAAAACTCTAGTTGGACTTCATATTGCTGCTGGGGTATTGAAATTACTTTGACTTAGAATGCACTGGGATGCTGATTAGGTATTGAGCTGTTTAAGCAAAGCATGGCTTGGGATAGATTCTTCCAACTGAGAAATAATTTGCATTTGGTAGATGTGCTCCATAAACCAGAAAAATTGGAAAGACTCATTTATAATACCATTAGAAATAGGATTTTGGAGCATGAAGTAGATAAAGAAATTTGTATAGATTAGCAAATTATACCATTTCAAGGACAAATAAATGTAAAAGAATATGTTAAAGGCAAGCCTTGCCCATTGGGCATCACAGTGTTTTGCAGTGTGGTATCTCAGGTAGGCATATGACTTTTTACTTTATCAAGGAAGTATTACCGAAATATGTCCTTCATCAAGAAAGTTGTACAGATTAGGCTCTGCAGTTGTTCTGGAACTGTGTGAGAGAATCTCTCAGCCTGGCCATAAGTTGTATTATGACAATTACTTATCATTGAATAAATTGCTACAACTACTGAAAGCTAGAAATATATATACTGCAGGAACCATTTGAATAAACCGATTCAGTAATCCACCTCCGATTTCCGAGAAAGATGGGAACGAACAGAAAAGAGGTTATAGAGAAGAAGTAAATAGTGAAGATGGGGGTGTCGTGGTAAAATGGTTAGATAACAAGGGAGATGTGGTAGCTTCTATTAACAAAGGAAAAGATGAGGTTATGGTGGAAAGATGGGACAAAAAGAATTCCAAATATATTGATATACCAAAGCCAGAAATGATTAAGAGGTACAACCATGGAATGGGAGGGATGAATTTATTGAATCAGCTTGTCACTTTTACAGAATCTTCATTCGATCAAGAGAATGGACATTAGGAACGATTCTTCATGTAGTGGATCTATCTGTAGTGAACAGCTGGCTAGAATACAGAAAAGAGGCTAAAAATGCAGGAATACCAAAAATAGATTCATTGGAGTTTCGTATCAGAGTAGCAGAAGGTTTAGTAAAGCTGGTAAAGTTCATCAAGGAACTTAAAGAGGAAGACCAAGTTCAAACCCTGGAGCACCACCAATAAAAAAACAACGAACACGATGGAAAGAAGGTGCCAACTAGATGTAAGAATATGAACTGCCAGCCCTCTCATGTCAACTGTAGGTGTGGTGTTATCTCTGTATTAACAGAGAAAGACAGTTGAACCCACCTGTGAGGTTGAAAATGGAAGCATAAGCTTTTGAAACTAGTCCCTCATAATAAAAATGTAAGTGACGTAGTATTAAAAAACCAACTCAACAAATTAATACCACATATAACAGAGAAAGAAATTGTGTTGTTGCCATTCACATGTAATTAATTACTGTTTGTTATACCCAAAATGATTGTATTCTCCCCTTATTGTGTTTTTCTTTATTTTCTGGCTTACTTCTTATTTTGACAAGTATAAACATTGTATTTAATTATTGATTTTAATACTACTTACATAAATTTATTAAGTACATTTGAAACTGAATGAATTAAACCCTGCTAAACACTTTCACTAACTCTCCTATATGTTAACCATTCCAGAGTATTTACAACACTCGGGTCCATTTGTACAGTATACTGTACATTCCACAACTTTGCTTTTTATAGTTCAAATCCCCGAAAAAATTCCTAATTGAGTACAGACACACCCTTATGGCTCCAAATGTAATATAAATTAATTTTTTTCTGTATTCAATCAAATTCAGGTCTGAAAGGGTTAATGTATTATGTTCAAAAGTTATGCTATTGATAACAAATCACAAATATTCATTTATATTATATGTGCCACAACACATAATGTGGAGAACTCCAAGACAAGCAATGAAGCATTTTTGTAATTGTTTATTTTATTTCTATTTCTTTTTTATCTCCATTTGTAATACATAATTTACAAAGATCGTCAGATTGATTACAAAACTAAACATATAGTATAAATAATAACATGAGTATATACACTTTATAAAAAAAATACAGCATAACTTATTTAATTTAACATTTTATACTCCTCTATAGAGTAAAATACATTTTCTGAGAGATACTTTTTAATTGCTTTAAGTTTACAGTTTTCTTCAGTAATCTGTTTTATTTGTTTAGGCAAATGATTGTATAAATCTTTGGTTTTACTTTCTATACTTTTGTTACTTAACGTTCCTCTTAGTCTGTTAATGAAATAATTTTGTCTCGTTCTTGTGTCATGTTTGTGTATGTGCATGTTTTTACTTTGATTGCTATGATTTTTTATTGAGTATTTAATGCATTCATATATATAATAATAATAATACAACGCCATAGCTCAAATGAGAATGTATGAAGACATAGTATTTAGTATTAAGCTATCTCTATCCATTTGTTGCGCTGCTTGTTTTAAGATGTATAGTCCCGTATTTATTTTTTTGCTATTTTTCCAGTTTAATCTGTTATCTATTATTAATCCTAAGAAGTTTGTTTCTATTACTTGTATTTGTTTGTTGTCTAGGACTAATTGAATATTGGGTGGGTTTTTCTTTTTTAAGCCGATTTGCATCCATTCTGTTTTATTTGTATTTATTATCATCCCTAGGTTTCCTAGCTCTTCCCTAATTTTTTCAAGTTGTATATTTGATTTATCTTGTACTTCAGGTTCTATATTTCCCCTTACTATAATTGTGGTATCATAATAGACTTCACTTAAAACAATGTGATGTTGTCTCAAACTTCTGAGTTATTTAATTTCACTTAAAACATTATACATTATACTTAAACATTATACTAAATTATGTTCATAACAACAAACCTACAAAAACATCATTTCTTTCATGCATTAAGTTGTAGATTGTTGCTATTGCTGTTTTGGGATTGGCTGCAGTTGTGTCAATTTGTTTGCTTATAATCATATCTATTATGTAGTAGATACTATTCACATTTCCAGGGCTATCAGAATCCAAGATTTTCTGAACAACCAAAATGAGTTGCTACTGGAAAAAGCATTACTAAAACAATAGAAAATGCAGAAAGCATTTAAATATGGAAAAACAAGAGCAAAGGTTTGTCCAATCATTACTGGGCAAAGCCAACCACAAGTAGTGTCATTGCAGTCACTCAACCGGAGTGGTTGGATCAAGTAGTCCAGAAACATGTTTTCTTTTTTTAAACAGTAAATCATGTATGTGAAGTACTGTAAAGCTATTTTAGTTTTAAAACCAAAACAAGATAGTATGAACAGCTTAAACTGAAACAAACTGGCTTGCATACTTATAACCAACTTTCATCAGAAATAAAACATTAAAGAGCCATAGAATTAAAAAGCAATTTTAAAACTACATGCTAAATATGTATATTAGGGATGGCATTTTGATACTATTGATACATCAATACACCCAATACTCAGTGGTAAAAATATGTCTAATCCTTTGAGATAAACCTTCAAAACTTGTTTGATTCTTTTAAATTAAGTTTTTCATTATAAAACATGGAGTTCCTCCCCCCCTTAAGGATTGCTTAACAAGTCTCATCGCCCGCCCAACAGATGTCACCACAACCAACACATCCACAACTTGGATTCCAAACCCAAGCAGTAGTGGTTCAACAGCTGAGGATGTGGGCAACAGTCCACAAAACAATTGTCCTACTCAATAAAAGTAAATGAAATGTATGTTAACAGTACCACTTTAATTAATTAAAGATTTTCATTATTTAAAGTCATGGTATTAATTATGCTAGATAACTAGATAAAGAATCAAGACTTCATGATATTGCCCTCATGGGTCCCCAAATAATTGCTGGACCATAAACTTTTTGATAAATCTAGATTGCATTTCATTTGGGCGAATGAATGTAATATTCAGTCTTGTGTCTAAATGAAAACATAAAAACAATGGGAAAGAAGTAGATATACTCATGTAATGTGCAGCATTAAGTGAGTTATGAATGAATCTCATTTAGTTGTTGCACTAAATCTGATATGGTTCCTTCATGTACACGGAATAACCAATAGGAATTGATGGCAACTCCATTATGGAGTAATACAGCCTTGAGATTTAATTTTGAAGCAGCTATAAACAATCGCACAAGTAATGTTCAGAGCACTCAATAAGCCACTAACATCACTGCAAAACACTAAATCACTCCTCAGAAAAATATTTCTGAAGATGTCTCTGACAGTCATGAAAATATATCACTTTCACAGTTTCGCAAAATAGTTCCATTGTTGCAATCTGGAGGCTGACAGCTCTCCTTGGCTTTAGAAAGTTCCAGGTGTCTGACTAAATCATTTAGCTCACTGTTTTAATTCACTATGGCTAATTTTGTGATGTTCAGATTTAACTTCAAGTGCAAAGTTCAGATCTGTAGATGTGATGGTTATGGGTCACAAGGCTCACCTTCTGAGTCTACGGAATATGATTCAGAGGGTGTTCAAACAGGTAGCTCATCACTCTGGGGTACAGGATGAGTAGCAGAATGTAAACTGGGATATACAATAGTCTTCTTTTTATAATTCGTCTTACCTCAGAGTGGTGGAATCATACAAAATAGACAGCTGTCAGTGTGATTCGTTGGCTCTGCCTAAATAACTGGAATGGCAAAATGCATTGAAGGTCTTCTGTGATTCAACCAATCCAGAGGATTTGTGTAGCAAGTCTATCAAGAGATATATAGAGCCCAACTCTTATCTTGGCCTCCCAATTTGCAGAATTCACCAAAATAAAGATTGTAAGCTGTGTTTATTGCAGGAGTTATATTTCTCCACTGCACAGCAAACACCACTTCGCCACAAATGTAACAGAAACTCTTAGGATCATAGGCACTTACATTGCATTATTAACAAGTAAACTGTAGCATGATATGAATTTTACAGCACATCACAAACTTTGTTGTAGTGTTTTAAGACAAAGTTTTTACTTGAATTTTAATAAGCTAGTAAATCACATCTGGCTCCCAAAGGGGTGCACTAAGGCACTGAAGAGATTACCTGTAAATGAATTCTTGTTTTGTCTGTTTATAAACAGATAAACCTAAGGTATGACTATCTCATCCTTTTAAGTGTGTTTATTTATTCCCTATATCCCTCTGCATTCTTATCTAGTTAATATTTACTGTCATAATGTGCTATACTATAAAAATAAGAAGCAACTAGCAACTTTCAGTAATATTTTCATCATTAGGGATGCCCAATTAATTAAGAATTGTATACACCACTCACATTACAGTTTTCATGTTGACCAGTGTTATTACTGGATGAAAACAGACGTATGTTATGTGGTAGTAATAGAAAATACAAATCTAATAATAGAAAACACACACACATTATTTTTAGCTGTGTTTCATATCAAATGTACATGGTTTATATTTTCAAGATTACAGGATAAAGAAGAATTGGTAGTATTTGTTTTCCTATGAATAAAAAATAGTTAAAGAAAATTTTCAGCCCCAAATGAAACTTTATAAAAAGGGAAGTAAAAACTATGCTGCCACCACCGCTACCACCACCACATCAGCGTTGTCGTCATCATCACTAACATCAATGGCATTTGGCCAATAGGAGATATATAACTTTGCCATTATCAATGCTTAAAAATTGCTGCCAATTGGAGAATGTCAGAAACAGTTTCTTACTCAGCATACAATAAACATCTGTTTATTTAATTGAAAACTAGTAGTAAGAACATAATTCAGTGAACAAGCCTTTACAGTTTTTTATAAAGTGAGTAGCTCAAAAATTAAAAGTATTGGTATTACTGTTTTTATCCGAATACAAGAAAACCTCAAATGCAAGACGACCCACATTTTTTCAGAACTTAATTTTGGAATTTAGCATATCATCTGCATAGGAAATGTTTAAAAGACATAGGTATAAAAAAGAAACAAAATTAAATTAAATTTAAAGGTTTTCCATATATTTTGACAAGCTAATGGACACTTAAGCTGATTAAGTCCCTTATTTATTTATTTTGTACTTAATTTGAATTTGAACAGAAATTCACGCTTTAAGCGGTTCCTGAAGAGGGGAGTATGGAAATGTACGGTATGGTTGCAATGGTACAACATGACAGCAGCGATGGCAGAAATTCACATTGCAAGTGGGAGAGATGGAGAAGGCAGAACGAAATGTATGGTATATGCGATTATAAAAAACATGACATCGCATACCTATAATGACGACGATATGATTTTGTATTTAATTAACATACTTAGTGTAACACATCATAAATGCTTTTACCTAATTTGAATTTGTGCAGAAATTCACATCATAGGCAGGAGAGACGGAGAAGGGAGAAGGAAATGTACAATATATGCAATGATAAAACATGAGGATGGAGGTGGTGGCAGAACTGTATTGACATTTATTTATGGATGCTCTTTTCTGTTAAGACAACATAGTTAATATAATATATCATAAAACATTTTTACCTAGTTCAAATTGGCATGTAAATTCACATTTATATATATGTGCGGCCCAACAAGGGGAAATGTGCTCTCTTTCTGCTTGACCATTGACTTGCAATACAACATTATGCAACCACTGATGTGAAAGGAAGTCCTGAAAAATCTTTTTTCCACTGAGATTGCTCATAGGCTCCTTAACAGCTAATTTTTGGCAAGAAATAAAACGCTAAAAATCTGCAAGATACATCGCGACCTTGGCAGTAATTTATACCATTTTCCCCAGGCTTCGCCAATGCCGTACCTGCAAAGTTTGAAACTTACTTTTCCCGGGGAAAACATATATCACAAAAGCAATGATCCCCCAGTTCTGAACATTAATATTTTGAGAAAAAAACATGTCCTTTTTTTTTTTTTGGGGTAGCTTAACGTCCTTTAACCTGATTGGTTTATCGGACGATGAATGAAATTGGTGAAATGGTGCTCAAATGATCTCGGGGTCCATGGAGCTTAAGGTTACTCGACATTCGTCTTCTCAGGATAAGGGAAAACCCCGAAAAAAAAACCTTATCCGGACAACTCACCCTAAGTGAACATAGTCTTGTATTCGGATAAATAAAGCAAGTATTCAGCATCCAGAAACAAAGGTATCACTAATATACTTATGCACATATATGTACAGCTGAAACTTATTTATAAATTGTTCAGTTTTATATTTTTCCCCCAAGTTGTATCTAATAATACTGAAGAGGACAGTGATGAAGAAATAGGCCCAAACAATGAGTGTGCCCAGTATAGATGAAGCTTCTATCATTGCAAAGCCTAAATGCTCTCATTTCTGTGATGTACTATATAATCCTATGGTGAATGACTATGTCAAAATATCAAAGAAAAATTGACAATTTTTGTAAATTGGTAAAAGGCACCAGTACTCTGAATGTTTTTTAACTTTGAATTATGAATAACACTATATGCAATTTAGTATTCTAAATAGTGCATTGTGTTTATTAGTTTTGTTTGTTTCATTTCTTACCTTCTTATACTAATATATTACTAGTTTGAGTAAGGAAATTCACTTTTACGTTTTCACATTATTTTAGTCATCTTTATTTGTAAATATATAACTGAGGCTGTATATATAAGAATGAGCATGTGATGAAGAATGTAAATAAGGTTTATCCTTTTTCTATGTTAAGAATCTATTAATATTTTGAGTGCAGTGAAATTATATAAAGAACAATTTAAATAACTTTTATAACTTACTATGTAGTTCTATAATGTCAATCTATATGTAATGTCTCATGTGGTGTGATAAAACAAACAAGAAATAAACAAATTTAATAATTATCTCATATTACTGAGCAATATAAATTTACCTGCGTGGAAGTGGCAAATCCTCAGGCTGTGTTAACACAACACGTTCAGTACTAGAGAGCTGTATCAAAATTCGGGGCCTCTGAGCTGAAGGAAATGGCACGTCCTCCAAAAAGTGTGAAATGTGCCTAAAAATACATACAGCAATGAAAAATTCTTGAAAGTATGGACATTCCTTTTTTTCTTAAGTTCATACCTTAGAAAAAAGCTCTTTACACATGCTTACCAAAAATTTTGAAGATTCTTCTGCAAAAATCATCTTTTGTGGACACTAGCTGAGGCTAGTCATGTTATTCAAAACAATATTAAAGCTTAATAATTTGTAAAAACTAAAGCTAATAACAGAGAAGCAACACAAATATTAATTTAATAATAGATATTTCGTGGCAGAACTCCACTTTTTTTTACAAATAAATTAAAATTAGTGGAACATGGTTAGTATTTCCTTTGATTACATCATTCTTCTGCTCATCTTATGCTACCATTTCTGTGCTAGGTGATGCATTATTTGCTACATACTGTCATAGTAGTACCATTAAAATTATTAAGCTTAAACATATGAATATTACAAAAAAGAGCATTACTTTTTCAGTTACAATACATTTTAGATTACAGCTCGCTATGAATGTTTTAGAATATAATAATGTATAATGCAATTGTAGTGGTACTATATACAGTGGATGCCAGATGGCGATACTGTAATGCACAGCTGTGGACACAAAAAATGAGTCATACCCAGACTCCATGTGTTGATCGAAGAGTTTCGTGTATCTTTGTAAAAGCTGTATTCACAATGTACATGAAAGAACTTTACAATGGTCTGTGACTAACAGTACAATGGTTAACTTATGAGTACTGAAAACAGATCACACAACAAGGTTACCTTGGCTAAGAGGTTAAGAAGGCTTTGTTCCCACTCATAAGTTCCTACATTCAAATCTTGAGCTGCTTGTCATTATTTTTAATTAATTTCATTTTTGAATATGTAGAATATAATATTACATTAATATAATTTAGGTATTTGAAGTTATAGGCCTTTCTGTGCACACAAAAACATAATTTTAACAACACTCGTGTTAGATAACTAAAAATAGTAAATAAATTATCAACTTCTAAAACTGAAACACAAAAAATAAACATAATATTGGGTGAATGAACCCTCAGCCCACATAACTGCCCTTGATCTTCGCGCATAGACAACATTAAATGACTGCAGTAATGTGAATGGGAAGTTACAAGATCCCAGGCTTCTTGAATTTCTGACCAGAAGCCATTTTTTGTCCACATGTAAATTGGAGCACAACTCCCTTTTTACCTCAGTCCACACACACACTCTCAATAGGGTTCAAATCTGCTGAATAGGGAGGCCAGTCTACCACTCTAATGTCCTGCCTTTCTGAAAACCAATTTGAAACCTTTCAATATGTGTGGACAGGATGTCTATCTTGTACAAATTCAACAATTCCTTCAGGATATCTCATCCAGAAGGAACTTTTTACTATCATCATCGTCGTTGTCGTCATAGTCATCGTCATCATCATTTATTATTAGCATCATCATTATTATTACTTTTATTATTATTATTATTATTATTATTATTGTTGATATTATTTTTATTATTATAATATTCTTATATTATATTATCGAATATTACCGTGTACTACACACCATTGTGCAGTGTATTGTTAAGCTGCCGCAACAAGACTGTTCCTTGATATCCAGCCCCAACACAACACAGATATGCGACCATGATGGAATTGTGAAGTTCCGTATTTTGAAACCCTTTGGACGATAGACAATCACCTTTCTCTTACATATGGAAGAAAATGTCACCTCATTGGAGAATATCATGTTATTCCAGTTATGGTTGGCATTTTTCTGTTGGATCAGCTTGTAAAGAGTGTGTTGGATCAGTTTGTAAAATGTGAGTTGAATACAAAAAACAAAACAAAAAGTTCCTACCTCCCAAAAGAATTAAATTTGCACAAAATTGGATTCCTAAAAATGTTTCAAAATTAGTTTTCTTAACAGTACTCTCAGTATTTTTTCATACTATACAGATTCCATTTTTTTTTCATTGATAGAGAACTGTTAGTGCCTGATATGTTTGTGCACCATTATGTACATCACATGCTTTAGCATGCAGCATATTGCTGTTCAGTAGAATAAACCCTATAAGAAGCATCATAACGTATCATATTATTAACTGTACCAAATGCTGTGTATTACATAAGTACGTCTAAAATAAATAGCCACTATGTGTTGATTCAACATCATTAAGAGAAGGAAAAAAAATGAATGCCACATGCAAGAAGTGAACCTGAGACCCTCACCAGAGGAGTAGCCTATGTTTTGCCACAGTGCTACAGTGAATACACAACTAAGGTGCCAGTTTAGTAATGCTGTACAATACAAACTGTATCATGTTTTGTGTTGTTAATATTTTTAGTTAATATTGATAGTTTGTTGCTGAAGAAGTTTAAGTTATGTACTTGATTATGACTACTGATCACATGGGTTAGTAATATTAAGATTTGGAACTTGTGACTTGTTGCTGCCGCTATGCAACTGCATCGTAGGTGGTGTACATAAGGGACTGTGCCATGTAGGACTTAGACAAATTTGGCATTCCAGACATGATTCATTTTTTTTTGTCTGGTGTACAATCCATTACCTAGTAGCAACTGCAACACAATAAACAACAAGAAAGTGACGATAATGTAATTGAAGGGATTTCTATACATGTCCTATTAATTTGTAATTTATTTACAAAGATAAGTGAAGTTTTATCACAAAATATGGTTGGTTGGTATCTAATGTTGAGCAGTTGGTAGTGAAGCCATTCGCTCTCTTGCATTCCAGTATTTTGATGTCATTTTATCATGTCAACTCAAGGTTGGGCAGCACAGTAGATGGTTTCCATCCATATCTTCTTTAAGTGTACAGAAAGGACACAAGAGGAGATTTCACTATACCAATCCTAAATAAATGTTTATTGAGACAGTCATGGCCTATTGAGTCTAAAAGTTGCTACAGAGGATTTCCTTGGTAATGTAGTGATTCTGGTCGTGTCATTGTATAAATTTTTCCATCGTTTTCCTTTTGTTTGTAATACATTATCTTCTTTAATTTTGTTATTATATGTTAATATAATGATTCTTTTGATAGAGCGATAACTTATTGAATCAGATGAATTTGATGTAATTTTACTATCTTTCTTGGCTAGAAAGTCAGCTGTTTCATTACACTGTATTCTGCAATGTGCTGGTATCCATTGAAATATTAATCTTTTATTTAAACTCATTAGTTGTTTTATGATTTTGCAGTATTCTGCAATATTTAAGTTATTAGGTTTTACATCTGATGTTATGGATATAATAGCTGCTTTAGAGTCAGATAATAGCACAACTTTTTCAAATTTATTTATATGGTATAGTAGGTTTTATAAGCTCTGAAGTATTGCCGAAATCTCTCAAAATATCACAAAATATTTGTTCTTATATTAATATTAACGATTTCCAAGTAATTATTTAAGGTATATTAAGAAAATTATTACAAGAAATAAAGATACATCTACAAGAGATACAAATTGTTATGAACCTGCCTACAGAATGGAAGGCAAGATATATATATATATACACATTTTTTTTTTCCAACATTTTATCATGAGGTAATCTTTGGCTATAATGTCTTCTACGGATTTTTTTGAGAATTTATTTTCTCCCTTGGGAAGAAATAGTTTTGTAAACAACCATCTCTTTGATACAAAACTGTCATGGTTTATTTATTGATTCATGGAATAGCTTTGAACAGCACAAATATAGCCAAAACACAGCCCCCTTGGTAAAATAAATTAAAATACATGCAAAACTGCAACCTGTTGGCTTGAACCTATGAACCTACCTGTACTCTTAAGAAAAATCTGATGTGCTCCATTCACATGATATCTCTCCAAATGTGCAATAAACTATTCTTAACAATCTTATTTTTCTATATTTATTTATTTGTACTAAGCACCCATATAAGGAATATTGCTATACATCAGCCCAGGCTATTATCTAGCCATATTCCTAACCAAGTTTTCCTTAAAATCTAGCACATTTATTTTAATCATAAAGATGATGATGATTATGATGATGATGATGATGATGATGATGATAATAATAATAATAATAATAATAATAATAATAATAATAATAATAATAATAATAATAATAATAATAATAATAATAATAATAATAATAATAATAATAATAATAATAATAGTGATGATGATGATGATGATGATGATGATGAAGTGTACAACAGTCATGTTCTTAAAACAACCTATAACTTATGTTTCATCTACTTCTCTTTTTGCAGACCACATCCATTTCTTTTTTACTTTAGGCAAATACCTGCCTACCTTTTTGCTATCCTTAATAAAAAGTTTGATTAAGGGTATTTTTCTGTACATTTTCAGCCATTTACCATTTATACATTGTTTCTTCTAAAGCTCTGTCCCTTTACAGTCAAAAACTTATATGTTCCATATTTTCCTTTTCACCACATATTGGGCATTGATTCTGTTGGAGTCTTTTTCTTATACCCTTTAGTCTCCACACACCCACTCGTACCCAAGGAATACTCTCCCTTTGTTCTTTATTTAATTTATCCACATATATTTCTCTTTCCAATGTGTTTTTTATTTGTATATATGTTTCTAATGATCTTTTTACCCATATATTGCTGAACAATTTTTGTATTTCTATATCTTCAAATCTCTTTCTAGCTCCTTTCCAGAAATCATTTATATTGTTTTCCCTCTTTCTCCAAATTTCCTGCAGTCCACTATTTTCTAAGTTAGTTTTATTAAATAACTCCACCCATTTTTCTTCAAATTCTTTTCTTGATATTCTAAGCACTGCCTTAACAAGTTGCTTTCATCTAAATGTAATATTCTATACCAATACTTAAGAGCTCTCTCCATAATCACACCTTTCCTTTCCACTTTTACCATTTAAATTTGAGCAATTCCTTTACTATTGCATTTGGCAGAGCTAACATTTCCTTGCAGAGCATCCTGTGCATTGCATCTACAACTTCCCATCCATTATCTAGTCCCCATATTTCAAATCCAAACAGCATTTTTGCTTCAACTACCATTATTATACTTTTTAGCCAGTTGACATTTATAACTGGTATTTTACATTTGCACCTTCTAATTGCCAGTGCTCCTTTCCCTTTTGCCAAAGCTAACTTCTTCTGTTTCTCCCATTTTCCTCCCCCATCAATTTTGACCCCTAAGTATATACAATCTTAATCACTTTATATTCTTTACCTTCTTTCTTCCACTTTTCATATTTGCTCAATTTTGTCCCTTTCTTAAATACAATAATTTGAGTCTTTTCCTGGTTTATCATCAAGTTCCATTCATTGCAATACTTGTCTGTTTGTTGCAAGGATTGTTTAAAGCCGAATTATTGTAATAGATCTTACAACTAAATCGTCTGCAAAAAATAGCCCAGGGATTGTGTCAATGTTCATTACTGGCAAACAACTCTTGCTTTTTCCTATCTCAATTAGTATATCTCTGAAAAGATTGAATAGTACAGGACTTAGCTTACACCCTTGTTGTAATCCTTTCTTTTGATTTATTTCTTTTGTCACCATTCCTGCTCCTACTCTAATACAAAATGTATTCTCTTTATATAGGGCTTTAAGAATATTTACCATATATTGACTTCCTCCCTTGCTCAACAGTTTTAAGTCAATATGGTAAGTCTACAAATGCCATATACAATTTAGGTATTTGTCCACTATTGTTTTAATTATGAATAAATTGTATATGTCAGCAGTTCTTCTCCCTCTACAAAAACCCATTTGAAAGTCAGAGAGAATATTATATTCTTCTACCCAATTTTGTAACCTATTCGTTTAAATGCCTGTGAAATTTTTTCCCACATTCGATAGCAGAGCTTTGCGCTTGTCAACACTCCCCTTGCCTTTATATGTGGGGTGTATTATTGCTTTTCTCCCATATTCTGGATGTATCCTTTGACTATATAGTGTTAACAAACTTGTAAGCAGCTTTACTCTATTTACATAAGCACATCATTTCTTAATAAATTTTGAATGGATCCCATCTATTCCTGTTGCCTTATTCTTTTTCATCAATTTCGCTTGTATAACTATCTCATCCTCTCTCACTTCACAATCCAATATTTCTATGTAACTCATTCCAAAATTCACTAATGGTTTTACCTTGGTACAACAGTCTTCCTCAAATAACATTTTAAAGTAATATAACCATTCTACTGCCTTAATATTCGGTTTCATTACTTGTTACACATAGATTTTAATGCTTTCCACACTTTACTGATATTATTTTCACTTAACACCTTAATCAGGTTACTCTCATTCTTTTTTTTCCACTCATGTTTCTTGTCTTCTAACAATAAGCTATAAAGATTCCTACATTTTAGAAACTCTTGCTTTGCCTCCCCTCCCCCTACCTCTCTCCATTTTATTAATGATTGCTTCACCATTCTTTTTGTTACCATGCATTTCTCATCAAACCACCAATCCCCCCTTTTGTTTCCTCGCCCTCCCCTTTCTCATCCTATCTCTTGCTCTTTGCAATAAACTGTTAAAGATGTTGATTACATTCTCTATTTCATATTTCTGTAGCATAAAGCAAATTTGACCATACTTGGATTCTAATGTTAACTTGAATGTATTATTCCGTTCCTCTTTCCATTTGAATTCACTATGCTTCCTAGTCCCTTCCCATGCAATTTTAACTGTTTCCTCTGATCGTATTTTTATGTCTGCCACTAATTGGAAGTGACTACTATTTGACACAAAGTTCATTATCTTAAAATGATTTAATGCATACCCCACGTTAACTGGCCATAAATAGTCAATGACACTTTGCCCATTCATATTCACAAAGGTAAACCTCTCCACCACATCTTCACTATATTTACCATTTAAAATATCTAGAGCATTTGCTTCACAAAATTCATTGAATTTTTCACTTTTCTTGTCTATATGCTTTTCTCTATATGTCTGACAAAATTCCTTTTTGTTCTTATTTCATTTTCAAATATCATCCCAATCTCAATATTCACATCTTCTTCACCAATTCTCATGTTAAAATCACCCATTATTATCACTTCCGTGTTCCATATTTCTCACTTATCTCTCAATATCCTTTTCTAACATCTTCATTAAGTCAGGGTTATGATACTACGAGGAGACCGGTGGATTATATTCTACACCTAAACATAACATGGAACTATTATCATTCTATTTATCTTTCATTATAACCCACAAAACATTTTTTGTCATAGACCACGTGCCTCTAATTGCTTTCTTTAGAGAATTCCTTATAAAAAAAAATCCATACCTCCCGACACTCCCCTTCTTTATGGCCTTTTCTCATTTTATTCCTATGTATGTAAAACCTTTATCTCTATACTTTCTTCCTTTAACCAAGTTTCTACAACTCCTTGAAAATCGATCTTATCTATCAATTGTTTCATCTTTCCTGTAAAAATGTTATTTTTCAAATCCTCACATTTCCAGAACCATAACTTCTTCACTTTTTCCCTTCACTACTGTGAGCCAGTTATATTCCTAAATCTCACTAAGATTCTCTTGCTCCTTAGTTCAATTCCCTTCTCATCTTTTGTTGAGCCTGCCACTAGGTGTCGATATAATGCTTTCCTCTCCTCCTGTCTCACATTTGCTCTCACCCTGCCTTTCGCTAAGTCACATGCTGAGTGTAGTATATTACTTTTTGGAGATACAACCTTCTTTCCACCTCTTTGTCTCACATTATTTATTGCTGTCATATGCTTTGCATCATCTTCCTGACTCTTTTCTGATGTAATCCTTTTTTCATAGCTGTTTTCTTGTGATGACTTATCCTTTGACTGCCTATCTTCTCCAGCTGGTCTCTGATTGCCCTTTGGACTTCTGCTTCTTACCAGTGTAACTTGTCTGTCTCTGGCCATCAAAAAATCAAGCTGAGTCGTATCCTGTTGCTGCACTCTGATGTCCCTTGCACCACTTTCTTGTTTAGCCACCATCTGTCCGTCAATCCAAAGTTATAAATTCTGAATGAAAGCCTATTTCCCTTCCTTTCTTGCTGTCTTCATTTGTTGAATTAGTTTCTCTTTCAAAGCATGCTGTTCCACCGATAAATCCCTATTTATAAAAATGTCTGCTCCTTTTAGTTGCTTTGTCCTCTTCAGCACTTCATAAACAAGCTGCACAGACATAAATCGCACCACTATCATTGTTGTTCCTCTTAATCTTCCCACTTTAAAGGACTCAGCCATCTCCCATCCCTGTGGCACCATCCCAAGTTTTCCTTTCAGGATCTATCTGATTTCTCATATGGGTTCTTTCAGTCCTGCAATGACCAAGTTGAATTGCGATACCTCTCTTTCAATAACTCTATACTCTTCTTTTTACATGCTGTATCTATATTCTCCTATTTTGTACATTATTTCTTATTTCATCTTTGATTTCTATTAGTATTTTTCTATATACTTTATGCTAATCAAGATAAACCTTGACAAAAATTGTTTTATTACATATTTCCTTGCAGATATAAGGAGAATATTGTAGTCATCTTTTAAGAGTGGGTTGCTATGTGAAGGTGCTGGAATTCTGTTCTACTTGCATGATCAGGATTTAAAAGAGCAAATAATGACTTCCATTTGAGAAATTTGAAGGTGTAGACCAATAAAATAGAATATCTTGAAATTGGTTAATTCCATCATAAAAAAACAAAAATAAAAAACAATATTGGGCAGAGGTTGTGTGTTTTAAGAAGATGTATATGTTTTGTAATAGCAAGATTTTGTCTATCTCTTACAGTTAACCAGTTATGCAAAAGTTGTTCAGAATGAATAGGACTTCAGGGACAATTACCAAAGAATTCAAAATATATATTTTATTTGACATGAAAATATCTTTAAAGTATATGGTATTTTAATAAAAATCATTTGAGCCATTTCTAGGAAAACTGAAATTTCGAAACAAATTTAACAAAAGGGTAGCTTGACACACATACACCCACCAAAACCCGCATATGCACACCTTTTTCTGAAAATTCATTTTTAGGATTCAGGGTATTTCAAAACTTATGTTTTTGATGCAATCTTAGAATTGAATTTGGGTGGAATACAATACTCTTCTACTTACTGTACATAATAAAGAAAGTAAAAAATAGATATTGAGCAGTAGAATGTAATGCTAGAAATAGAAATAATGGGCCTAATATTGTAGTATTCTGCCTGTAAAAAAGACTTAAAACAGTACTGCCCAACAATAGTCTGCATAAAGACAGTACTTCTTTACCGCACAAATGCACTATCAATATGATAAAAGAAACTCTTTCTTTTCTGTGCTAATATTATAATATTAATTTTTGAAATTTACTATGTTTTCAAAGATACTAAGGGCCAGCTTCACCAACAACAATAATTTTTCCTGTTATTCTAGTTTATATAATCACTGATTATATAGAATTCAAATTATTAATTGGAAAAAAAAAATTAATAAAGGATCCACATTTATCTTTATTTCTATTTTTTCTATTATCTTATTTAACAATTTTATAGGCCTATTCCCATATATCTTTACTAGAACTAGACATATAGTTATAACCCTTTCATTTAGTATCTTTCTTAGTATCTTTCTGGGGAACTTAGAAAGTTTCACCAAGAGGTTGTAAACCCTGTTAATATAATTGTCGACTTGATGCACATCAACTATACGAACCAGCAATTTCTCATACATAACAAGCAAGAACCACCATCCGCCATTTCCGGTTTTTCCTTCATTCAGCTCCTTTTGAAGATAGAACAGGGATGCACAGGATCATAGTGTGAATTATCTAATTTTTGTGTTGATTAAAGCAAAGAGAAATGTCCACAGGAGAAAAAAAGTGAGGGAAAAAGCCCAAACATGGCTGGTGCAGAAAAGTGTACTCTTTTAGAATTGGTAAAACAGCATTTTGACCTAGCGGATAAAAAAAAACAAAAAAAAACACACATGCATGCACACACACACGCGCGCGCGCGCACGCACGTATCCACACAACAAAACAAATCAAAACAAAACAACGACCGATGACATTCCATTCAGAACAAAAATGTGAAATGGGCTGATAAGTACTTTTTCTTGCCTCTAATGCTAAACTAGCTTACAAAATATTTCACTGCAGCCGATATCACAATACTCATGGAAGAGAAATAAGAGACCTCCCTTTGCACAAATCTTTCATTAATAATACAAATTCTAGTATTTAACTGGTTATATTTTGAATAGGAATTCCAATTCTTGGTCCTGTTCTAAAATAGAATACAGCACTTCCTTGTTTTATAACTTTTGGCCATAAAAGGTACGTTGACTAAAAAAATTTGTTGATCATAGCTTATTATTTTAACAATCGCTTTTAATCATTTATTTCCAGCTTGAAACACTTCCACATGCATGCTTGGAGAGACTGTAGAAGGAGAGAAAAATGCTAGTTTAAAAAAAAAAAATGAACTGCAGCACCCAGTATGTAAACACAAAACTTTTATGTGAGAAAACAGAATACTAGACATTTGGCTACAAAAGCAGTTATGATATTGGTGTGTAAGATAGGACCACATCACAAAGTTTACATCATAATGTACATTGAGGTACTAATTGCCAATTGTCTTCTATTTCTCTCGTTCTACACCATTTATCATTACTACCTTTATACATTATAATCTTTGGCCATAACTATATCTATTATTTGTTGCAGCACCATGATTCTTTTTTGCTTTGCTATCCGTGATTTGGATTTGTAAATTGTGAAAAATGGCCAATAAGGCTATAATCAGGTTTGCAGGCCTCTGCAATCATTACTTTGGTTGGTGAAACATCTATTTTACCAAAACACAGATTTAACATCTTTAACCCAAGTTAAGTAAAATTATTGCTGTTGGTGAAACTGTCCCTAAGAGTTTTTTGTTGAAGGTGAAGGGAAATCTTCCTTACTCTCCTGTAAGAAATGAAAGAGTAAAATTAATATACCTTTCAATAGGAACAGGATGTGGTCCACTACAGGCCATATCATAAAGAAATAACAAGAATTTCTCAAAAGTATCGAAAAATGGCCAATGGGATAGCAGGCATATACACTTGTTAACATTTACAGTCTTCTCATCACCTCCTTGATCATACTGAAGTTCTTTGAGCTGTTCAGGCCTAAGACTTTCTGATGATATTCGCTCATAGAATGTCACCGCAGAACCATAAACCTAAACATTAAGTAAAAATGTACAATAATTAAGAGCATATTTTAGGTATACTGATGTGTTATTTCCAAAGAATATTAAGTTTGTACTCTACACCTTTATAATATTTTACCCTCTATTTGTAATTGAAAATTTGTGACACATACCTTTTCTGCTGCATCTGACACAGTGAGGACAAATGTTGAAAATACTGGACGAGGTTGTGTTGCAGAAGCGGGCCAGCACTCAATAGATGAGCCCATTGGCAAACAAAACATTGGTACTGTAGCTGGCAATGGGAAGTTGTGGTAGTCATTATGTGGATAACGTGCCAATATTCCTGTGATGATCATACAAAATAAAATGATTAGAATTTCAAATAAGACAACTTATTTTACAATGGGCCTAAATTTCAAATAGTTCTGACAACACTTCACAAAAATAAACTTTTATAATATGCAGAAACACTCACAATTAATGTTTAAGAATATCAATTTACTAGTTTTTATTCAAATGATAATTGGATCAACTGAACAATCTAGGGGTTACCCTCACTACAAATTAATCCAAAACTGTTTCATGGGTTGTTTGCACATATTGCCAACTGCCAATGAGGGATGATTCAGCATCCAATTCCCTTGTAGTTGGACAAAAAAAAAGGACTACCAGCCATGGTTAAAAGGATTTCATCCAATTAAAATATAGTATGACTATGTGCTAAATGCACATACCTATATTCTACCACCATCGGTTGTTTCCCTGCAACAGCAGTTTCCTTTCCATAGCTTCAAGCATTGTTGCACTTGCGTGTAATATGGTTACACCTGCGTGTAAAAAACACACACAATAATGACTTCTACTTGTAAAAATTTTTGACCATGCATTTAGGAGGTATAAAAAAAGGGCCACAGGCCTGCAGACTTCAATTTGAAAGTGAGCTCAGCATACATTTGGATTACAGAGAGAACCAAAGCAGTCAAACGAGTGTCACAGCAATGAGAGATAAAAGTTGTTCCATAGCAGTGTTATAAAGACATTAATTGTAATAAGGAGATTTTGTTACAATGGTACAGAATGTGATTGACTGCCAAAATGGTAGCGATGATTAGTGTTACTAGTCAAAATGTGATTGAATGCCAAAATGGAAGAGGTGTTGAAAGCATTACTAGCCAATTTAAAACTATGATATTCAGAATAGAGGAAATAAAATATGGCATGGAGAAGAGGAACACGAAAATGGAATCCAGAATGAAGAAGATAAGAGGAGAAGGAATGGAGAAAATGGAGGAAAAAATGGAATTAGGAATGGAGAAGATGGGCACAAAATTGGAATCTGCAACAGAGGAGAAAATGGAGGAGAAACTGAAATTTTGAATGGAGAAGATGCAGTCAAAAATCAGAATAGAAATGTCCAAAGTGAAGACAAATATACTGATCAAAATCAAAGCACAACTGGTCAGCATGAAAAGAGGTAGAAAAGACCTTGATCAACATATTAATACCCTGCAGGTTGCTGGCAAAGGCCAAACATATTGGAAGACTTTGGGGAATGCATCAGTGTTCTGGTAGGAAGAGCCAATGGCAGTACTAAAGAACTGAATATCATGATGGAAAAGATGATCGATGGAAAACTGAAGGACTTGAAGGTTGAGACACATCTGGAAATGTCAAGCCACCCAAGTACATCTATCTTTGAAGTCTTTCGTCCACAGTTCTACGCCATCATTTCCCACAACCAATGGTCAATAGAGGAAGAATCCAAACAACTGATATCCAGCCTCCAGGATAGGGTAGAAATACTAAATGCAATTCTGGCATCGGCAGGTTCCGGACACGTTTAGGAGGCTGTCAAAAACTGGTTCAGGAACCAACATTTAGTTGTATTCAGCTTAAGCCAAGACTGCAACAGCCACGGGAGATAGTGCAGCAGTTTACCCTGGCAATTGAACAGCTGATAAACAAAGTTCTAATGAACCTATTCTCAGTGACTTGTCTCAAGAAGCTACCTATTCCTTCGTTGACAGGGTGCATGATGCCAATATGACAATGCCTGATGCTCTGCAATTATAGAGCAATCCATGAGGCGTTAATGGCCTCACTGAGGAAGGTGGCCAAGATAACAGCAGTGCCCACCTTGAAGACCAAGAGTATTTGCTATGACAAAGCTAGAGAAACAACCTAGAGACCATGATGATGACATTCAAGTGGGGTGTGCTGGGGGTGTGTCAAGCCAGGTTATCTAATCAAGGACTGTTGACTACCAAATCAACCAGCAGGTAGAAAACAATTCAGGGGCACATCAGGGCTGTCATTGCCAACCTTTCAAGTGAAGCTAAGTGTTTTGGTAGAGGAGTGGACAACAGCCTCAACACAGATTGCTGGGTACAAGAAAAAGCTGTGCCAGATACTAGTAGACGCAGGTGCAGCTGCCACTGTATTCACGCCTATTTGTATCAGCAAGCACTTATAGGGCTTGCTGACACAACATCCAGTTGGCCCTGATGGAACTGACACTGGATCGGAGTGCAGGTATTATTTTACTGTAATTAATACCCTTACAAGAGTATCTGACATTGTCAATCTTATCTATAAAATTATTGTTTACAAATTACAAGAATATGTGGCATTCTCAATTTTATTTATACAGTAAGAATACTATAAATTATTTACAAAACTGATTTTCACAAGAAAATCTCAACTTGTCAATTTCATCTTAAAAACCGCAATACATAATTACAAATGTGATTATCTACATGCATATATTTATAACCATTATAATTCACTGATATTGTGTAAGCATTTACCTATTAAGAATGATTTTAATACAGGTTTAAACTTTGAATCTTTAGTGTCATAACTGGCAAAGGTTATTTATTATACAATACAGTTCCTATTTTAAATGGATCCTTATCAGTTTGTGTTTTATTTGTGCTCACCCTATGATAATCATTAGCATTTCTCCTATCATATGTATGAGAATCTTTATTAAGCATGTTGAACTAATTTTTTTTCTTTAACAAGAATAATAGTTTTGAACACACATAGCCAAACTGCTGTTAGGATGTTTTGTGTTACAAATGTTTCTCGAAAAGATTGTCTAAACTAAAGGTTGTACATACTTCTTATACACTTTTTTTGTATTTTTAGTAATCTGTTCATATTGGTTTTGCTTATTCACCCCCAAATTTGGATTCCATATGTTAAGTGTGGGCATATGATGCCATAATATGTTGTTTTAAGTACGAGGGCTGATCAACAAAGACTGAGACTGATTTTTTTTCACAGATGTTTATTACTCCAACTCTTTTTCAAAGTAGTCCCCTCCAACTTCAATGCACTTTTTATAGCATCTCTGCCAGTCCTTGAACACATGCTGCAGACCATTCTTTGTCAGGTCCTCACTTTTCTTGAGCGCTGCTTCAGAGTTCTCAAATCAAATACCCCTATGCTTCACCTTTAGTGATGGGAATAAAAAAAGTCACAGGGTGCAAGATCGGGGCTATAAGGTGGATGTGGTACCAGGTAATGTTGAATCGAGCCAGAAACTGCATGACTTGATTTGCGACATGAGGCCATGCATTGCCATAATGAAGTCACCACCCAGTCCAAGAAAGCTCTGGTCACTTCTTTGTAATGTGCTTCCTCAGTGTAACCAATACTGATGAGTAGTATGCTGCTGTAACAGTAGTGTGAGGGGGAGCTGCATGCTGGTAAATCATTCCATTACAGTCAAAAAATGTGATCATTATCACTTTCCCTGCAGATGGAACAACTTTTGCCTTTTTTGGTGTTGGAGAACCTGGCAATTTCCACACTGTGCTGGTTTGTTTTCCTTCAGGATCATAATGATGCAGACATGACTCATCATCCGTGATAATCAACTTAAAAAGTGCATCCCCTCCATCAGCAAAGAGACGCAGCACCTCATGGCTTGTCTCCATTCTGACAGCCTTTTGTTCGGGAGTCAACAGACGTGGCACCCAACGAGCACAAACTCAGATCATATGGAGATGGTCGTGCACAATTGTAAACACACTGCCATATGAAATTCTCAACACTTCACTGAGGTTACATAATGTTATACGCCGATCCTTTTGGACAGTCACAGCAGCCGTGTTGATGTTGACTTCAGTCACAGCAGAAGCCTTCTTTGAAGTCCTGAACCACTTAAACACTGTTGCACAAGGTAGTGCATCTTCACTGTACGCTTGCTTCAGCTTTTCATAAGTTTCGGTGGCTGTATGGTTTAAACGAAAACAAAATTTGATTGCTCTGTACTGCTCCTCTCGCATCACCTCCATTGTCTAGTATGCGAAATGCTCGTAGGGTCTACAAAATAGAGCATTACTACCAACCTATTGATACGAGTGCTGCCGCCTACCGACATTGTACATAAAACCCGCTCTTTGCAAATATTTATGTTACAGATACGAAACTATCATGGAAGCTACAGGAAAAAATCAGTCTCAGTCTTTGTTGATCAGCCCTCGTATATTGGTGTTCCCATATTTTGCTAGCTGTCTCAGTAGGTATAATCCTGAATTCATTTGTTTATAAACCATTTCTATGTAAGACTTGTGAGTTAAAGTTTCTTCTATGTGGACGTCCAAAAATTTGAAGTCTCTTACTTATTCTAAAGGAATATCATTAATGCTTATATTTAGGTTATCACTTAGAAACGTCATGAATTTTGTTTTCCCTATATTTAACTTCAACCCATTGTTTAAAAAGTATTGTGATGTTTCTCCAATTGCACTTGATACATTTTCTTCCAAGTTTTCTCTGTCTTCACTCCAACAAGTATCATCTGCATAGGATATTCCCTGGCTATTTTCTGGTTCATCATCTGCATCAAGTAAGCTTAATACTTTACCCATTTAAAGACAGAAATATGTTAATTTTTTCCCCAATTCAAAACTGATAGCTTCTAACCCAAAATAGTAATTTACTATCACATATCTATTCATTTTTGCCAAAATAGCTTACCTGGTTTGTAAGATATTAAATTTGCTCTGTTCATTGACTTCTTATAGCATAAATAAACATCTGAACCAACCTGCAAATTAAAAAGCAAAATTTAAAAACAGTTAATGATAACAAAACTTTGCTGCACAGTAGAAATGAATTTATCACAAGATGAGTAGCACCAAAAAGGCATAAACATGGTATAAGGAGTGGCAACACCTAATATTATAGGATATGCATAATATATGTATACACAGATGTTAATTTTTACCTGTGATATACCATGTGCTGATGAAGCAAGAATCACATAGTAGTTTACTGGAGTGCTTACCTTGAATCTATAGTGCTTTTCTACCTTGAAAAAAACAATGGTTTGCAGAAAGAAAGAAGTAGAGAGACAATAGTAAACTCACCTTGTCACTGTTGACATAGTTTCTTGCACAGGAAAGTATGGATAACAATAGATACACATCAAATTCCTGTTATGTTGGTACAAAAATATCACACAATTGTATCATGTTGCTAACCTCAAACAAGGCTGGGGGCTTTGCAGTTTGTAACCACTGGCAATGCTAAGATTTTTACGGATATCAGTGAAACAGGAAAACAGTTATACAGAGAAATGTCAAGCATCTAACCAGCACAAACTAAAAAATTATACAGTTTATTATTTGTGGATATGACTTAATTTTCATAATTCTCTAACGGAAGTAAGGACATTTGTTAAATTAAAAACACTGCATAAGTATGATCTTTCAACATATTGTTATTTAGGCAGCAATTATTAAATGAATTTTGTGACAATAACAACCACCAAGGTTATATTAGCATTAATGATCATGGAATTTTGACTCAAAGCAATTCTTTTAGATGCCGGTGAATCTCTTGATATGAGCTGCCATGCACACTTAAATTATATTTGTCTGGGTTTGGATGAAATTCACAATTGGGCAAAGAAAATCAGCAGTCAATTAGCTATACTACTCAAGCCAAAATATATTTTGGTATGTATTTTATGCACTTGTATAATTTACATACCTCTATTTTTAAAAACTTTTTTTTTTTTCAATTTTTTTAGATATATTATATTTTCCCAAATTGGATGGGGACACAGAACACCTTCACCTTTTGCTAATAGCAGTGAAAGGAAAGGAAGAGTGGGTCGGTAAGGCAGACAGCCTCTCAAATTCTTGGAGATGTGGCCGTCCTTGAGCAGCTGCTGGTAAATTGAGATTGTTTATGATCAAGGTCAGTGCATTCTCCAGTTCTCAGTTTCCATAGGACATTAATGTATTTGCCAATCGGCACTATATAGTGTTTCTTGTCATCTAATGACTGTTTATGTACAAAAAAACGACTGATTGATGAGTAATCTATAACAGGTTTTAAATATGCATGAATTCATACAGAGAAGCAAAAGGGAAGCTATGTTGTTGCAAGGAAGCTGCTTCAAAAGCAGATGTGCTATATAGGAGGAAACAAAAGACTTAATCATTGCCGTTATAAGTTCTTTTCATGCTTTTCAAAAGGAAAGAAACTGAAAAGTCACAGAGAGCTTTGAAAGAAAAAAAAAGAACTAATTGTTTTCCAGAGTACCATTTACCTATTAGCAATTATTTGTTATTCCAAGGAATAAATGTCAATGTGACAATTATTTGGATCAACAGAGTATCAAAGAAAAGATTTCCAATAATTACACAGGGCCAAGAAGCATAAATATACTGCAGCATTTCCTGTTTATGGGAACAGAAAGAAATTGCCACCTTACCTGATGTTTTGGAGAAAAAATCTACCAAATATTCAATTTCCTGCTAGTATGATATTACTGTTAAAAGAAAAAGGACAACTTAATAACTATGCATTTTAAAAATTAACAACAACAGAAGCATTATCGGCTGTGAAGCTATTTTTAATTTTTTTATTCAAAATATGGATGAGGCAATGTATTACACCATGATGTAAAATATTGCAACCTTTTCAACACATTTCTCTACATCCTCAATATGACAGAAATTAAAGGTTCTTCCTCTTCTTTCCTCAATCTGAGCAACTTCTGCTACCCGACAGAAAAGTTTATAACATTTCCGACTGGCACGATCTCAAAATTTAACAATCTATTGAAATTTTTAACAACTGAGGATGGAGACAAATGATATGTTCCATTTACATGACTTTCTCTAGTTGTACTGCAAACAAACTATTCTTACAAAAGATTATTCTTTTATCAACACCATGCTAATCTAGATAAACGTTAGTAGAAATGGTCTTATTACTTGCTTCCTTGTAAGTAGGTGAGAAACAGGCTAAAGCAATAATCAAATCTTTAATAGCTGGTCCTATGTGAAACAATTCCAATTCTCTATACATGGCCTGGGGTAAAACAAAAAAGAGGTGAAACGAAAAATGATTATCCAATTAGGAAAAGCTTAATAAGTCTAAAATTGAAACCAAAAATGTTGAAATATCTCAGAAATGATTAACTCTGTAAAACAAATTTATATGACAAATTACGTGCTTTAACATCTATATTTTTTGCAGTAAGTTTTTGTCTATATCTTATGGTTTACCAGTTATTTATAAGTCATCCTGCATGAAGAGGTCTTCTGAGGCTATTACCAGAAAATTCAAGATATACATCTTGTTTGCCATGAAAATGTCTTAAAACATATGATATTCTAAAAAAATTGTTTAGTCATTTATGAGAAAATAAAAAACATTTTCAAAAAAATGTTCCATACAAGGGATAGTTGGGGGTTGGGATATTTACCCAAAAATATTTAAGTCATATCCTTGGAAGCTACTGCACTTAAATACAAAGTGTGATATTCAACAGATTTTTTTGCACAGGCAAGTTCACACACAAGCATGCACCTTTTTCTAAAACTACTTTTTTTGTATTCAGGGATTCTCAAAACATGCATTTCTGGAGAAATCTCAGTATCAAATTTTATGTGGAATACAATACCTTCTCTATCTACTATGTGCATTGTACATATGTGCTAGATAAAGTAAATATGTTGGTTCCAGGAGGAGTTTTCTGCTTACAATGAAAGAAAGATTGGTTCTTTTTATGATAATTAAACTCTTCTTTCTATTACTTTGCAATGAATTAATATATGGTAACATATTTAAGATAAACAATTTTAATTCAGAAAAGAACTCGAGTAACACCATACAGTTGAAAACAAACTTATAAAGATACTCACCATTCCTTTATTTAGGTTCTTATTTATCATGCAGAAGGCATGAGGTGGAGTCTCCCCCTTATTGGTTAAGATAACACAGATATCTGTCACAACCAGTTCATTGCATGGCATACTTGGAGGAGCACGGCGATAGGTTACAAATGTCTTGGCCCCAGAGTTGTTGACATTTGCTACTCGGCCACCAGGTGTGGAATTAACTATTTCAGCATCTGACATTATCCTTTCCTTGCCTTCATACATCACCCTGAAGAGAAGCATTTCATGTTTACATTATAGAAAAATCTAACATGTTCCATTTGCATAACTTTCTGTATCTGTTCTGCAAACAACTATTCTTACAAAGGATTTTCTTCTATCTACATCCTGTGATCAAGATAAATATTAACAGAAAAGTTCATATTACTTGTTTTCTTGAAAAAAAAAAGGGACATTATGAGAAACAATTGAAATTTGGTTTTCTTTGCATGACCAGAGGTAAAACAAATCACATATAGAACAAATAGCAACTTCCCATTTGAGAAAAGTATAACTATTGCAAAACTGAAACAAACAACAAACAATATATCAGAAATGGTAAAAAAAAACAAAAAAAAAAACATGCGCACGCACACACACACACTACATACATAAATACAAATTTTACCTAAGACTACCTCCAAAAATTTTTTTTCCATAAAAATTATAACATATACCAATGAATATAAAATTTCATGGATACATTAAAAAAATGTATACAACATAAATTGTGTGTTTTAATGATATCTTCATTTTCAGAGTAGTTAGTTTTTGTGTATGTCTTATGGTTTATCAGTTATGCATAAGTCGTCTAGAATGAACAAGAACTCAGAAGCTATTCTCAAGAAATTCAGCTGTACATTTTGTTATGTAAATATTTTTAATATATGGCATTTTAATCAAAATCCTTAGAGCCATTTTTAAGGACATAAAAAATTGAAAAAATCTTCCATGTAAAGGGTATTTTCGGGTGGGGAGAGTTTCTCGAAAATCTTCAAGTGGCCATCATTGGAAGATATGGAACTTAAATACACAGTTTGGTATTTAACCAAGTTCTCTCTCGCTCTCTCTATTTCCCCCTCCATCCATCTATCCCTCCCCTCTCACACACATGCACAGATAATTTTCTAAAAATGGTTATTTTGGGTTTCAGGATCCTCAAAACTGGTATTTCTGGCAAAATCTTGATATCCAATTTGTGGGTGGAATACAATACCTTCTCTACCTACTGTACATTACACATATATTCTAGAGAAAGTAAGCATTTTAAAAATGGTAGGGAAGACTACTACTACACACAGAACATCCAAGATATTTAGTTCCTTTTAATTTCAATGCCTGAGAAAAACAAAATGAATTCTGAAAATGCTTACCCAATATCAACCAGTGGTAGTTGATCTCTCCCTCGTCTAAAACATAAAAATACCTCTGGACTCCTTAGACTTCCATGGTTCAGGTCAGCAAGAAATCCTGTAAATCAATGCCATAAAAATATCCAGCTATTTAGAAATGTCACTAGCTCATATGGGAAACAGTTGATTTTCTTATTGATAGTTTCAATTACAACTGATTTCTTTCAAATCATTTTGGATAATATCCATTGCTTCAAACAGTTTTAAAATAAATTGGTAAAAATATGCTAATTACATTGTTTACATTTGTGAGTGTGTCAACAGTTGCAATGTCTCAATTGCATCATCAGTATGAAGTGGAAATATTTTAGCAGTGACTGCTGGTTTTCTGTTCTCAAGATAGCAGAATGCAATTACCAAATAGATTTAAGGATTCTAAGGGGACATGAAGAACTTTCAAATTTGGAATTTATAAGAAGTTAACATACACAGATGGCTACATAAAACAGAATAGTTGTACTCTTCTACCACATCAACTTGTCACTTTCGAAAGTCTTATCCATAGACGGCTAGCATGCCAATGCAATTACAAGAATATAATGAGTGTCATCCCATACTAAATGCAGCAAAACAAAACAGCTTTAATGCAACACCAATATTTATCAAAATGTTAAAATGTGACAACAACCAGAAATGGCTAGCTTAACTCATAACTTTATCAAAAATAGATATTATAGATAGGAAATATAAAAAATTTACATACCATCCTTGTGCATTCCAAAATTTTGAAAAAAAAATCTTCAAAAACTAAAACACCAATTAGTACTACAACCTAGATTGTGAAAAGTTTTATATAACAATGACAAAAATGAATTTGAAAATCAGACTTTCAGAGCACAGAAGTAGTACTAGATACAAGCAAACACTGTTAATGGATTTCTGGTAGGTGTGAAAAACTCCCTAACCTCAATCTTCAATATAATCAAGTAAATGGGAAATACAGACAAAAAAAATTTGATGTTTTACATACACATAACTTTCTCTACCTGTTCTGCAAACAAACTATTCTGATAAAAAAATATTCTTCTATCTAGATCATGCTAAATGAAATAAACATTAACACAATTGGTCTTACTACTTAGTTCCTTATAAGCAGAAGGGAAATACAGGATTATACTAGGCTAAAGTGATAGTCAAATCTTTTAAAAGCCGATTGATATGTCAACAATTGAGTTTGGTTTGGTTTGCATTTCCAGAAAAACAAGAGAGAGATGAAACGAAAAAGGATGCAGTTTGAGATGCATAGTTTAAAATTGAAACCAATAACAAGGAATATCCCGGAAATGGTAGACTTTGCAACAAAAATTAATATGATTAACAGTGTGTTTTAACGAGATCTATAGTTTTTGTGTAATAAGTTTTCATGTATCTTCCACAGTTTACCAGTTATGCAAAATTCATCCAGAATTAACAGGTTCTTCAGAAGCTATTCCCAGAAAATTCAAGATATACATTTTATTTGTGGCGTAAATCGCTTTAATATGCAGTATTTTAATCAAAAGCATTAGAGCCACTTTTGAGAGAAACAAAATTTTCAAAAATTTTTCCATGTAAAGGGTAGTTTGGGCAGGGAGTGGGGGGGGGGGGGGGCTTTTGAAAATCTTTTGTGTTGCATCCTTGGAAGATACCAAACTTAAAAACTAGCTTTGGTATTTAAGTCTTTTAGTTTTTGAGCCACGCACGCACACACACTCACACATACAGACCTTGTTTTGGGGGGACCTCAAAACATATATTTCCAGTGAAATCTCGGTATCTAGTTTTTGAGTGAAATAGAACTATGTACATAGTATGTGTAGAGAAAATAAAAATGGAACTGGTAAACCTATAAGTATGGAAGTCCAATAATCATTTTATTACCTATAGCATCTTATCCAATCTACAACCTGCCAACCTAACTTAGACATCATAAACACCATCATAATTGGAGACACTAACACCCCTCACCTAGTGGGGATATACATCCATTACTATTCCACAAAAAACTGTACAAAAATTTCTGAACTCAACAAACTTGCAATTGGTGTACAAGTCAACAAACCCACCAACATACCTTAACAATGCACAATGAAAATGGCACCAACCCAGAACTCTTACTGTCTCCTCAGATATCAGTGATCTATCCACAAGCAAAGTCATTGAATATCCCAGAAGTGGACACAGAATTGTACTAGGGTCTATCAAACTCCTCAAATTTCTATTTCCATTTCTAGTTCTTTATTATCTCCATTTGTAATACATAACTTACAAGGATCGTCAGATTGATTACAAAACTAAACATATAGTATAAATAATAACATGAGTATATACACTTTATAAAAAAAATATTCAGGGGGTACCATCATACAGCATAACTTACTTAATTTAACATTTTATACTCCTCTATAGAGTAAAATACATTTTCTGAGAGATAATTTTTAATTGCTTTAAGTTTACAGTTTTCTTCAGTTATCTGTTTTATTTGTTTAGGCAAATGATTGTACAAATCTTTGGTTTTACTTTCTATACTTTTGTTACTTAACGTTCCTCTTAGTCTGTTAATGAAATAATTTTGTTTCGTTCTTGTGTCATGTTTGTGTATGTGCATGTTTCTACTTTGATTACTATGATTTTTTATTGAGTATTTAATGCATTCATATATATATATATATTGCCGGAAATGTTAATATATTTAGTTTTTTATAAGAATTTTTACAAGTATCCGTCTTCTTTAGTTTACATATTATTCGAATGGCATGCTTCTGTAGTCTTAATATTCTTTGCATTGCTTTTTTCTGTGCATTACCCCATAATACAACCCCATAGCTCAAATGAGAATGTATGAAGGCATAGTATATTTGTATTAAGCTATCTCTATCCATTTGTTGCGCTGCTTGTTTTAAGATGTATAGTCCTGTATTTATTTTTTTTGCTATTTTTTCAATATGTTTTTTCCAGTTTAATCTGTTATCTATTATTAATCCTAAGCAGTTTGTTTCTGTTACTTGTTGTATTTGTTTATTGTCTAGGACTAATTGAATATTGGGTGGGATTTTCTTTTTTAAGCTGATTTGCATCCATTCTGTTTTATTTGTATTTATTACCATCCCTAGGTTTCCTAGCTCTTCCCTAATTTTTTCCAGTAGTATATTTGATTTATCTTGTACTTCAAGTTCTGTATTTCCCCTTACTATAATTGTGGTATCATCAGCATATCCAATGGCTATTTCACCTGCTTCTTTTATTATTTTGAATAAGCAATTTATATACATAAGGAATAGATATGGCCCTAGTTTCGATCCTTGTGGAACACCATGAGTCACTTTGTTAAAAGGTGATCTGATTTTATTTAGGTTACCATTTGAATTGTATATAATTTCCACACATTGTTCTCTATTTTGTAGATAAGATTTAAGCCATTTTAATGGTAGGTCCCGGATGCCATAATTTTCTATTTTAGTTATTAATTTATGTTTATCTACAGAGTCAAATGCTTTAGTAAGATCAAGAAAGATTGCGATTACATATTCTTTCCTGTCATGCTACAACATGCTACTGAACAATTAAAAACCATCATAGAATTTTAAAATTCTATTAGTTATTAATTTATGTTTATCTGCACAGTCAAATGCTTTAGTAAGATCAAGAAAGATTGCGATTACATATTCCTTCCTGTCATGCTACAACATGCTACTGAACAATTAAAAACCATCATAGAATTTTAAAAAGGCCAATTGGGGAACTTATACTATAACTCTAGAATGCCTCTTAGATGAATACAGAGCAAATTTTGAGCAACATCCTGACAGTATGTGCAATTACTTTTAACTGGATAATTCTAAATACAACAAAATGATGTATTCCCCTTGGTAAACAAAAAATCTATAAAATATTTTGCAGTCAGAATCTCACAAATTTAAAACATGAAAGAGAAGTCTTAACAAAAAAGGCAGAAGAAACAAAGAACCCGGATGATGTACAGCAACAGAGACAATCTACTGCTGTAACCAAACATTCAATAATAGAAACAAAATGCAACTGCTTCACAAATTTCATGTCCAAAAGAGACAACACAAAAACATACATATTCATCAATTAAAAACACCTCCAAAAAAAAAGAGCCTATCTTGTTTGGAAGTAAAAGCTACATTCTTCTGACAAAGAAATTCCCAATGCCTTTGTAACCCATTATTCACGATTGCAACAAAGGAGCTACTTCATTAAAACTCATGACCGGGAAATTCAGAAAGAAGTTCAAAACCATGTGAGAGATATGCCCAATCCAACAGACAACAGACATAGAGATAGCATTTTCAATGAAGAGTTTATCATTTGTGAATTAGATATTGCAATAAATGGTATGAAAATAAAAAAAATCTGATGTATTCCATTCACATGACTTTCTCTACATCTCTGCAATAAATCATTGTTAAAAAGCTTATTCTTCTATTTACTTAATGCAAATCGAGAAAACATTAGCAGAAAAGGACTTATTACTTGCTTCCTTGTAACTAGACGGGAAATAAGGGAATAGCATAGGCTATAGCAATAGTCAAATCTTTTAAAATCTGATTGCTATAGGATTGAAGTTCCTTTGTTTGTAATTAAAGATGTTTACATAAATAAAATGTGGAATTTTGCATAACTGGTAAACCATAAGAAATAAATAAAAACGTACTTCACAAAAAATGTAGAGCTCGTTAAAACATATAAATTATGTCATATACAAAGGAGTTGACATATCCCCATATGAGAAAAGTATAGGTATTTTAAAGCTGAAACCAATAACAAGGAACATCTCAAAAACGGTCAAAACTACAAAAAAAAAAATGTATATGGCATAAACTATGTGTTTTAACAAGCTCTACCCTTTTTGTGAAGTACATTTTTATCTGTCTCTTACGGTTTACCAGTTATGCAAAATTCTACATTTTATTTGTCATGCAAATATCTTTAGTATACAATATTTTAATCAAAATTGTTAGAACCATTTTTGAGAAAATCAAAATTTTTGAAAAATTTTCCATGTAAAGGGTAGTTAGGGATAGGCGGATTTTCTTGAAAATCTTTGCATCGATCCTTGGAAGATGCTGAACTTAAATAGCAAGTTTGGTATTTAACAGACTTTTCATTTGTGAGCACCCCAACCCCCACACACACATGCGTGCAGACATTTTTCTAAAAATCTTTTTTGTATTTAGGGAGTCCTAAAATATGTATTTTTGGTGAAATATCGGTGTCAAATTTTTGGGGCACTATAGTACCTTCTCTATACACTCCTCTAGAGAAAGTAAAAATCTCCTGGATGTGATCAAGTATTCACAGAGTTTATCCAACATGTGGGATTCAAAGCTGGAACCTCCCTGTACAACTGTAAAATAAAATCCAGAACTCTGTTGTCCTTTCACAATGGAAGAAAGCCACTGTAATTTCCATCTTTAAAAAGAACAAATTGACTAAGGACTCTTAACAACTTCAGAACAATAGCACTTATAGATATTGTAGCAAAATCACGGAGCAAATGGTAACCAAAAGATTCAACTGGTATCTAGAAACTTACAGCATAATCCATTCAGCCCAAGCTGGCTTTAGACAAACATCGATGAATCGAACAATAGATAACCATACTAAGCCAGCATATCAAGGATAATTTAGACAAAGATCTAAACATAACTGCAATATGTATATATTGACTCAAAGCACAATTGGAAATCAAATTATTACTGAAATTCATAAATTATGGAATAAAAGGGAACATGCTGAAAGGGAACAAGGGTTTTACAGAAGAAACGGTACTGCCAGGTCCACTATGGATCGGCTACCTCAAAATATAAACTACTTCAAACTGGTCTACCAGAAGGTGCTGTCACCAGCTGCACTCTCTTCAACCTCTTTATCAATGATTTGAATCTCACTTTGACTAAAGAAGGAGATGCTAAAGATCTGCCCAAGACCTTTTTATTTGGAGCTCTGCTCTAAAGGAGAAAGCCCAACAAGTCTTTGAGATGCCTTAAGCAAATGGTACATAGAATATCCAATGATTTTAAAAAAATAAAAAACTGTATGTCAAGCTTTCTATCCCACAGTCAATTGAAACCAAACTTCACCTACAACAACACTGCTCTAAAACATGTATCAGAATGTAAATATCTTGGCATCACTTTCGACTGCAAACTAACATGGAAAAATCATATAAAAAATATAACTGAGAGAACTGAAAAAAGGCTTGACATCATCAAAAGACAGGCAGCAAACAAATGGGACTGTGGGACCCACACATTGAATATCACCTATAAAATGTCTGAAAAGCCAATCATGAAGTACAAGCTGTAGTACATGAGTAACGAGCCTCTCAACAGACTATCCAAAAACTAGAGATAGTACAAAATCATGCCTTCAGGCTGATCACAGGCAGAAATAAAAATACTCCAATAATTTCAATGATATTACACATAAACAACCATGAAATGCTGACAGCACTGAATCAGCACTGAAGCTTCATGAGACACTAGTTCACATATTAACATGTAACCTTCCCAATGGTTAAAGACACTAGACGGTTTCCTGTAGTACTTCAAAATCAACAGATACTAGAAATTTCCTTCAGATCTAGTCCATTAATAGTCCTAGAAAACCCACTCGAGCAAATACACATCACGCCTTAAACCTAAGAAATGCAAAAAATGACACTTCACAAGAAATACTTGGAGCCATAGCCACAGAAACCATCCATACACACTACCCCAAAGAGGAATGGCTATATGTATATACAAATAGATAGCAAATAGAAAGAGGAGGAACAACTGGAGCTGGCATACACTGCAAACTGTGTTAAAAAAGAAACCAAACTTTTGCTTTATCAGCTTTATTGCTTATGGTACAACATTTTAAGCAGTCCCCTTCAAAATAGTCCCCTTTATTACCAATACACCATTCCCATCATTTCTTCCATTTTTGGAATGCCTCCTGGAACAGATTTTGAGGGATGGCACGCAGGTCTCTTGCCACATTGCCCTGAATTTCCTCTATGGTTTGGAAACGACGTCCTTTCAACATTTTTTTCAGTTTGGGAAACAGCTAGAAGTCTGCTGGGGCTAGGTGTGGAGAATAGGGTGGATGAGGCACATGGGGAATGTGGTGTTTTGCTAGATAGGTGCAGACAAGGAGTGACGCATGACCTGGTGCATTGTCATGATGCAACATCCAATTCTGCCTCTTCCTGCGCACAGCATCCTTCATGCGCACTAGGATTCCCTGATAGACTTCCTTGTTTACCATCTGACCACATGGCACAAATTTATGATGGATAATTAATGCCTTTATAGTAAAAAAACACAATCAACATCACCTTGACCTTTGACCGGCTCATGCTTGCTTTTTTGCCCAACCACTGCGATGACTGCATCTTCATTTCAGCATCACAGTGGCATGCCCAGTCTCACTGCCTGTTATAATGTTCTTAAGAAAGTTTTCATTGTCATTAGCTGTGCAAGCAGTTCTCGCACATTGAAACATGGACCGTTTCTGATCTTCAGTCAAGAAAAGCAGTACAAATTTGGCAGACACGACGCATCTCCAGTTTTTCACTCAAAATTTGATGGAATGATCCTACACTAATTCCCACCATTCAGCAACTTACCGAACAGTTAAACAATGATTTCCGCCAATCACAGCACAAACTCTATCCACATGGCCATCATCTGTTGATGTGGAAGGACATCCAGATCTGGAATTACCACAGACCGACATTCTGCCCTGTTGAAATTGTGTAAACCAATCATAGCACTGTGTGCGACTCATACAGTCCTCACCATATGCTTGGCTAAGCATTTGCCATGTTTCTGTGAAAGTTTCTGCTAAGTTTCTGTGAAGTTTTTGCTTAGTTTATGGAAAATTTCACACCAATGCGTTGTTCAAGCTGCTTCATTGTTACTTTGACACTAATCCGATGAGCACACTGTACACGTGCTTACTTCAGTGCCTGTGGTTCACTTGATAATTGTCCAAGCGTAACATGGAAAATTTCAGTTTGTTGTCTAAACTTGCGCTCAGTAGCCGCAGCATGCTCACTCTGCTGGTTGGCGCACTATTTCACACCTTACTTGCTAGGAAGAGTTCATACAGCTTTTGATGGGGAGATAAAAGCAAACAGAGTGGCTTGAAATAATTACATCAGTCATATGCATTTTCAAAAGTAGCCATAGAATGTGATGCTCAAGATGCAATATCTGCTATCACAAGCTTCATCAGCACACATATTTGTAATGACATACTAGACTGCAGCAAACTTACTAGAAACCTAACTGCACAAAACAAGGAAATGGTCTTACATTGGCTCCCCTCCATTGTGGCATTGCTGGCAATGAGATGACAGGCATGCTTGCAAAAAAAGGAACCCTGACCCCACCCTGCCACAGCAAAGTTCCATTTGCCAGAAGAGCATACACCAAAAAATATTCAAAACCCACCATGATCTCCTAGAAGGCAAAATCAGTAACTACCAATGGAAAGACCAAATACGTCTATAACCAAATTGGCTGAAACGAGAGGCAGTTACTAGATTTAAATTAGCCACAAGACATGACTGCCTAGCCATCACATCTGCATACTCCAGAACCCAAACTCTGCAACCAGGGCATTATGGACTCTTCCTTAACAGTTACTCCTCTTTGACCACACTTACCAATAAATACTGGGAGGCAGAATAAATGATAGCTGTAACTCCACGGTGAAAAAAAACTTCATATATTTATTGAATATAACTTTTTTGTTATGTAGATATGTGTCTGGATTTATTTTATTTGTATTTATAAGTATTGTTGTTGTAGTTACGGCTAATGATAATAATTAGGGACACTCAAATTTTGCGACTTGCGAAACTTGTGAAAATTTGAAAATTAAAATGACAGAAGAAATGTATACGAAGACAAATTTGATTAATTTAAATGTGTTTTGGGACACCATCTACTCACAAAATTTTGAAATTCCCACACTATATATGAATTTTTAGGTTTATTCACAAAATTTATCGCATATAATGAAAAGATCATACATTCAAGCTGTTATTCAATTTTGGTTAGCATTTTTCGTTCCCAGCTCTAATGCATACTGTACTAGTCTGTTAGCACACACGTTAGCAATGTTGTCTATGCTCGGTTGAAAACAGCTGCAAACTGTAGTACCGGCAGACCAGTAAAGCCGGTGAACCAGCGAGGTCAGGAAGCTGATATCTGATATGCAGCACGCATATGCATTCTTTTACTTCCATAAGCATCTCTTGTATGCCTTCCAGGTTCCTGTTGACACGAGTTCAGTTCCTTTTAAATAGCAGTAGCATATATCAGCATATCACCAATAGTGAGCTTAGATGAGCAAATAAAGCAGTTCTTGCAGGATGGAATGAAGAGGTCGGAGAAATAATGTTTTGTTTTTTCCATGATAAACTTTGATAGTATAAAAAAAAAGGCACATTGCCAGCAAAAGACGTAAGCGACACAGAACAATGTTCGAGGTGGCTGAATGTTGAAAATGGATTCGTAATTTCCAGTTTTTCTGCATTTATCTACTTCATTCCTGTGACAGGTACTTTTATTTTGTTGCTTCAAGTTTGAAACATGGGTAAAAAGGATATAGTGCCTATTTAATATAAATACCAGTTTACTTCCTTTTTAAAGCATGTTTTCTAAAATCAGATCATCATTTGCAATATTGGATGTATAGTGCATTAGCTTATGTTTTGTTACATTCTTTTTCTCTTATTCACATAAACCTACTTATTTGGTTCAGTTATGATGTGTTTTACATCTTTTTATAACATTGTCATATTTCAGATATATTGTGATTTATAACATGGTATCGGGCACCGGATGTGTAACACAGTAACACTGCCTTAGTTTGGTGGTGATTTGCACTTCGTGAGCTACAGTGCATAACATTTCAAACCTGCTGGCATTCTAGTAGGCCATACAGATCACATTTATGGACATGAAGTGCACTCTCGCAGATACAAAGCACTGATAGAGCTACAATTGTATACAAACGGTAAGAGGTAATTGTTTTTATTTCTTCTTTCTTTCCATATATTCATCCACCTTTAACTGCATGATTCTTATCAGCACCATGTGTATCATATTACCTTGGCAGTGATTTTAACTCATGTACTCTTTTAATGTCGTTGGTTTCTATTTACTTTTAATTTTTTCATTAGATCTCACATATGAGGGTTGGCTGATAAGTCCCGGGCCTCACACAGATATGGCGCCACTAGACCAGTTAAACAGTGGCATCATATAGTTTAACTCTAGACTAGCTTGTATCCATAGTTACATGGCTTGTTTAGTTTACGAATGACAACATTTTAAACAAGACAACTTTAGAGTTTTCACGAAAATGAAGGATTTGGAAAAAGGAGCAGTGATTAAATACTTCCATTTAAAAAGCTTAATGCCTAAAGAAATCAAGGTAGAAATGGACAGTACATTGAAAGACTCTGCCCCTTCATATTCAATGATTAAAAGGTGGGTTGCAGAGTTTAAAATGGGACATATGAACAATGGTGATGAGCCCTACCCTGGACACCCCGTAGAATTGACAACTCCAGAGATCATTGAAAAATTCATCGTTTAGTAGAAAACTCCAGATTAAAGTTGTTTGAGATAGCAGAGGCTGTAAACATATCAAAAAAATGTGCAGGTAATATTTTAAGTAATGTTTCGAGCTTTCTCAAGGCCTGTGAAAGATGGGTGCTGTATTTGTTGACACCTGATCAAAAGTTGCAAAGAAAAACTGTTTCTGCTAAGAATGCGGAGCTCTACCATAGTGAATTTTTGAGACAGCTTATTACTATGGATGAAATTTGGATACATCACTACACTCCAGAAAGTAAATCACAGTCAAAACAGTGGATTGCACCAGGTGAACCAACTCCAAAAAAGGCAAAGTCAAGTTTGTCAGCTAACAAGGTTATGGTGAGTATTTTCTGGGATGTACAGAGAATTACTTTTATTCATTACTTGGAAAACGGTAAAAGTATCACTGGTGACCCTAGGCAACCTTACTGCAACGTTGAGTGATGAGGTGAAAAGAAAAAGACCTCATTTATAAAAAAAATCTTGTTTCATCACGACAATGTTCTGGCCCATCATTCAGACATTGCAATGGGAAAAATGTGCAAATTAAAGTTTGAATTACTTGAACACCCACCCTATTTTACCAGATCTAGCACCCAGTGACTACCACCTGTTCCCAAATCTCAAAAAAAATTCTTGGAGGACAAAGATTTCACAGCATCGAGAAGTTCATTGACGCAGTAAACAGCTATTTAGAGGACCTTGATAAATCACACTACAGAGATATTTTTTTTTTTTGGTAGTGTTTAACGCCTGCTTTAACTACTTATGGCACCGCAGGCGGTGCACTGGTGATGCATGAATGATGATGGAGCACCACCACAAATCTCACATGCGGTCGCTTGGGATTGAACCTGGGCCATCTAGGTGAGTGGTCTGATCACTCGGCCATGGCGCGGCCTACAGAGATGGTTTAATTAAATTAGAACACCGATATGACAAATGTATTAGCCTTTCTGGAGATTAAGTTGAGAAATAAAGCAAAAAAAAAATGTTTTTAAATGCTGTTTTCATTGAGAGGCCCAGGACTTATCAGCCGACCCTAGTACACTGACACTTATTCATACTTTCAGACTCTGGGGATGACATGAAATAATCTTGGCTGGAGAAAAATTCCCCACCCCTCCAGCCAGGAATTGAAACCGGGACCCGCTACTGTTCTTATGGCGACACTCACTGCTTTTAATAAAGGAATGAATAATCAAAAAGGTAACAAACTCACCCTAAGGTCCCAAGTTCGATTTGCGATTTGGGAGCTGAATTTCTTTTTAACCAGAATAATGTGGTATTTTTCGAAGTGGAAGCATGCATGTGTTTAAAAATAGAAATGATTAACCCAATGTTTATAACCTACTGTCAACGAGTAGTTTCACAACTTAAAAGGCCCTGATATGACCATAGAAGTAAAAGGGAGCTATACAAATGAAAAATAAGGAAATAAAAGGCATTTTTATTAAAAAAAAAAATTAAAAAAATTAAAAAAAAAAAAAAACTGTGGCGTTTCAATCACAAAGATATAAATTAGTGATGTCGGTTAAGCACACTTTTTTGCATGCCTGAAAAAAGCGATATGCCTTTCAGCAATTCCTGAAGGGATGTTTCTAATTCCTGTGGCCACAAGATGGAATTTCTGGGTAGAAGCAGTTGAGCGCTGGCAGATAACAGGGCCATTCTTTTTTAATTTTTTGTTCACCTGATGACAAAGAATCATTTACTGCTACATCCTCCCACCTTCAAAACATAGCAGGCACTGAGTTACAGATGCTTTATATGTAAGCTCTGTTTGTTGTCTGTAGCTTCAGTGATGAATCATTTATTGTTGAGACTGGAAACAAATTCAAGACCTTCAGAAGTATATCCAAAGCAGCAGAATTTGAAGAAGCGTTTGTAAATGGTTTCTGGGGGAACTTTCAGTAACAGGGTTCAAGAAGAGCTTGATGCCTTGAAAGGCAATCTTAGGGAAAGTTCAATGTAGGAAATAAAAATTACAGCAGACCATATGCACACTAAGTGGACAGCCTTGTGTTGGCGGACCCTACTCGTACATTTCTGGAGGCTGTGGTTGCACTCTTCTACAGACAGAATGTGTTGTCACAATCTGCCACAGGAGAAAACTGAAGGCCCCTTTTAGTAAAATACCATCAATGAATGGATATTCCCATTGATGGCATGCATGCTTACGGAGGTCTTCACAATGTGGAGATATAAGTAGAAGATGCTCTTCAGGCAATGCATTTGGATCATCAACTTTTTTATTGATGGTGCATTAAGGGCACTGTAGGTTCCTTTATCTAATGTGAAAGATTTTTTTCTAACCTTTCCTGTGTGTTGATAGACCTCAGAACTAATCTTACAATTAAAACTAGGAGCTACTCTCAGCTTACAATTATGAATGTAAGCCATAAAGGAGTAAATTAAGATCCACTATCAATTGCAAATGGAGTGGAGACAGCTAAACTCTCATTTTTGCTCCACTAACCTTTTTTTTACTTTCTTTACATATACTATGTACATAGTGATTAGAAAAGGTATTGTAATGCACCCAAAATTCGATACTGAGATTTCACTGCAAATACATGTTTTAGGACCCCCTGAATGTCATATAATTTTTTTTCGTGGAGTTCATCATTTTTGAGATATTCCTTGTTTTTGGTTTTGGCTTTAAAAAACTTATACTTTTCTCATATAGGAATTTGTCAACTCCTGTCTGTATAAACAAAGGAATTTCAGTTACATAGCAACCAGCTTTTGACTATCACTTTAACCTATGGTACTCTCTTATTTCACTTCTACTTACAAGGAAGCAAGTAATAAGAGTATTTCTACTAATTTTTTCTCCATAAGCATTAAGTAAATAAAAGCATTAGCATTTTAACAATAATTTGTTGCAGAGATGTAGAGAAAGTCATGTGAATGGAACACATCAGATTTTTTATTCAGGAATATGCTTTCGCCCATCCATTATTGGCATCTTCGGCTGCGCTTACTGACTTCAGAATTAAGAGTTGCTTTGAGTAGAGTTACACCCTGGTGGCCATTGGATGAAGCTGAAGAGCAACTTTTCTTTGTCCATCAAATCAAAGTCATTAAGTTTTCCTGGAATTTCTTAATATATGTTTTCCCAAACATCTAACTTCTTTGGAGCCTTTATCAGTTTTATTAGTCTAATTTTTTTTTTGTTCTATTTCATGGTTGGTATTCCAGAAGGTGCCGTCACAGCTCATTTTTCTGTTTGCTTGTACCTTACATTTATCCAATACTCTTTGAACCTGGTACTGAGACTTCTGTTTGTTTTACCTATATAGATTTTGTCATAATCCAAACATTTAATTTTGTATACCTCTGACTTTTGTTTTGCTGGGGTGTGGTCTATTTTGTTTGATTTTAGGAGTTTTTCACTGTCTTACTAACCACTGCCCGCCATTTCTTTGTTGAATCCATTATTTCATGCTTATTATATGCTGGTATTTTTCTATACATTCATTTTTGCTCATTGGAATTTTGATTAATCATGCTATTGTAGGCTGCTTTCTTGTATGATCTAGGATTTTGACCATATGTTTTATGTAGTCATTGTGTGTGGGTTTGTGGTAAATGTGAATTCCAGTTTGTCATTTTTACTTTCTCTATACGCACTATGTACATAGTGCATAGAGAAGGTATTACATTCCACCCAAAAATTTGATACCGACATTTCACCGGAAATATATGTTTTAGGGTCCCCTTTATCTGAAAAAAAGCATTTTCAGAAAAAGGTCCATGTATGTGTGTGTGTGCGTCTGTGTGTCTGTGAAAACGATAACTCAAAAACGAAAAGTAGGTAAAATACCAGACTTGGTATTTAAGTTTAGTATCATCCAGGGATGCAACACGAAGATTTTGAGAAAAATCCCCCCACCCCCAACTACCCTTTACATGGAACTTTTTTCGAAAATTTTTATTTTCTCAAAAATGGCTCTAACGATTTTGATTAAAATTTTGTATATTAAAGAAATTTATCTGACAAATAAAATGTATATCTTGAATTTTATGGGAATAGCCTCTGAAGAGTAGTTTATTCTGGATGAATTTTACTGAATTTTGAATAATTGCCAATCCGTAAGAGATGGACAAAAACTTACTACACAAAAAATGTAGAGCACGTTAAAACACACAATTTATGTTATATAGATTTTTTTCGTGGAGTTCGTTGGTTTTGAGACATTTCTTATTTTTGGTTTCTGCTATGAAAAACATACTTTTCTCATACGGGAATTTGTCAACTGCTGTCCATACAAACAAAGGAACTTCAGTGACATAGCAACTAGCTTTTGATTATCACTTTAGCCTATGGTACTCCCTTATTTCGCTTCTACTTACAAGGAAGCAAGTAATATGGCTATTTCTGCTAATTTTTTACTGATTAGCATGAAGCAAATAGAAGTATAAGCTTTTTAAGAATAATTTGTTGCAAAGATGTAGAGAAAGTCATGTGAATGGTACACATTAGATTTTTTATATTTTCATGTCTAAAAAGGAAAGTGTATTGTCCTTTACATGTTAATGGTGAGCTGAATGGATAGCTCTTGTAAACTGAAAAGTTTCAGAGTGTTTTCTGTGTGGTTTTATGTATTATGACAAAAATATTGTCTAAATATCAGACCCAGAACTTGAAAACGGAGGGAAGACTCTTGTCAAGTAAATGTCAAAAGAAGTTGTGTATAAATTGGCAAGGAAAGGGGATAAGGGACTTCCCATGGCTAAAGCTGTTGTTTGGTGGTATAATTCCCCGTTGAATGTCAAAAAGTATTGGTCTATGCAAATTTTCATAAGATGGATGAGTTCCTGCTTATCTTCAGCAGTGGTGTTTGTGGATTCCAATCACTTTTTTAGCTGTGTGAGTAGATTGTCTTTTGGAATACTAGGAAAAAGAGCTTTTCTTCAAAGAGTGCTACTGTCGATAGGGGTTAGATGAGTATTTTTAGTTTTTTCAAAAAGGTCAAATGAGTTACTCAGGCAACGTGCTTCAAAACCTGGTACTGTTTGCAAATATTTTAAGATCTATTTCGCTAGATTGTATATGGGGGTGTTGATGATGGATCTCATGCTGTTGCTTACCTTGTGCATTTTTGGTAGGCATATATTAATGCTAATTTGGGGTTATTCATTTTGATTCTGTGTTGTTTGCTGGTGGGTATATTTTACTATTCTTAAGACATTCATTTACTAATTTAATGTACTTTTGGATATGGTCTGCTGGAATTTTAGTGTATTCCTTCCCCTTTAGTAATAATTCAAATTTAGCCCATCTGGACTTCAAGATCCACTATGTTTGCATTATCTTTTTATATTCAATTATTGGATAAATTAATTGTGTGTTGACTCATATTTTTGTAGGTAATCATCCTTTTGGAATAACATTAAAAATATCTAAAATATTTCCTGCAATTTAATTTCTATATGACCTTTCGTATACAAGAATTTTCCTTTTACACCTAATCACTCAAGCATTTTTACTCTTTAATACTCAAGAATTTATCAGCATTTTATTCAAGAAATTTGAGTGTCCCTAATAATAATAATCAAAAGCCTTGCATTAAATAAACACCAAATAGAAAAATTGACAGCTGTGTCCCATTTTTTAAACATAAATTATAATATTGGAGAAGATATACAATGTACATGACTAGAACTTCCCTGAAAAATAATATATATTTTTAAAAATAAATGTAGTGTTTTGAATTTTGAGTTACCATCAGGGAGCAGTATTGTCAAGCTGAGAATACTAGCCACCAGAAGTCAGCACACAGAGGAACAGCAAGATAAGAAGGAAGACTAACCATTTGTCAGCAAGGCAGAGGATGAAAGTGTAACGTTTCCAAAGATGTTCCTGGATTTGACACACCAAGAAATAAGTGGAGTTTTAATTTTTACAGAGAACTCAATATGGTTAATAAAACAGCTTCACTTTCAATATTCCTGTCAATTGTTATAACTCTTAGTATCCTTGGGAAATCAGAACTTGAATGTCTTTTAGTTGTTAATAAATATTGCAATAATCAAAACAAAAGATGTCTCTTAGCCAAAATTTTGTGTGAAATGTATAATTGTTATTATGTCAACCAAATCAAGTACCTTCAGCAATCATTGAGGCATTGTACATTTTTTCACAATATCATGGGTCATGGTAGTCTTCTGATGCCTGAGCGTTCATCTTGAGTGGGTGTATAACTTAAATTGGGGCCAATTTCTTCAGAACGAAATACATTATCACAGCTTGATTTTAGTTTTGTCCATTTTATAGAAAATATTAAGCACTAGTTTGTTTACATGATGGTCACAAACATGAAACTTTTATTACTTTGCTTTGTAAACAACATTTTTAGTTTGTTATGTCTGAAACAGCGCTATGATCCATCTTAATGGTGATACTTAACTATCATAATAATTTGGCCATTTTCATTACATTTCTGGGTAAGCCTGAGAAAATTTAGAAACATTTTTATATACCAGACAAATTTTGGAAAGAAAAATAGAATGTAGAAAACAATTTTTGTAAACCTATAAAAAAATTGCTCAGGCAAGAGGTTTGACAGAAACAACTTTAAGTCAAAGGGGATAATAGTAATCCAGTGAAAGGCAGAAATTACATTGTCAGGTTAGGAAAGAAACACACAGGCATGAGCAAAGAAGGAAGGCTAACTGCCACAATTTACTCAGAAGAAGATAGAGGATCATTGAATGTTTTTATGATTAGAAAGTAATATAGAAATACTTAAACAGTGAATATGTGCAGGTGAATATGCCTTTACAGATTTAGAGGACTCTAACAAGCTTACAGGAACAGGCTTTGGATTAAAACAGAGGAAGTGTCGCAATAAGTGTATTGGAATGTTTAAAGGACTGTACAGCCTTCGCCACTAAGCATAGCCATTCTCAGATGTTAATGCCAACTAGAGAACTTTGTGGACACTCAGAAATGCTGTCATTGCAATGTGTATGAAATGACTACAGTAAGCTCTTTGCCAGCGAATGTGTTGATCATATGTTACTGTTACTGAGGCCAAGCAGTTTACAATGCATTGCTCTTCTTAGTATACTCCCAAGTTCAAATCCCTCACAGCATTTTTGTTTTAACTTTTATTATTGGTTTTATATGCATAATATATGCTGTCTAATTATCAAATTATATTTTATCCTACCATTTGTTATTTATGGCATTACTTTTAACAGCAAATGCAGAGCATTTTTCTGTGGTTTACTTTTAATGGTTATAAGTTTTTTATAGTTAACTGCAATAAGGTAAAAAATCTGATGTGTTCCATTCACATGGCTTTCTCTACGTGGTAAGCAAACAAATTTTTTACAAAAGTTTATTCTTCTTTCTTCTTCATGTCAATTGAGATAAACATTAGCAGAATGGTCTTATTACTTAGTTCCGTATAAGTAGAAGGGAACTAAGGGAATACACTGAGCTAAAGTGACAGTCAAATATTTTAAAATCTGATGGTATGCGATTGTCACTGAAATTTGCTTCTTTACATGGCCAGGAGTAAAACTAAAGAAACATAGAAAATTTCTTGTTTGAGAAAAGTATGCAGTTCTTAAAATTGAAATCAATATAAAGGATATTTTGGAAATAGTTAACTCTAGAACAAAAATTTAGATTGTGTGTTTTAACAAAATATATACTTTTTGTGATGTAATTTTTCTCTATATCTTATGATTAATGGATCCAAGATTAATATATACTTCTATTCAATAAAAAGTAGATTCCAGGCTTGTAAGCCATTGTCGAGTCAATGCAGTCCCATCTGACGTTTTGCCCATAGCTCCATTGGGTATTTTCAGAGAATATGATTCCTAGCTGGTTACAACTAAAGAGTGAAATGTCAGATGGGACCACAGCAACTCGACCACGGCCTACAAACCCGAAATCTACTTTTTATTGGATTAACTCTGGCCGTGAAAACCTAAACGAAAATATACTTCTATTTTTATGTTAACCTTGCTATTGATATAATAATACCAATAATTAGTTATTTTACAATTTTCTGACAAGATGATTGACTCATTGTGAGTACTCGAAATAAATGAACTAAGACATGATGGAAACTGTAAAAAAAAAAGGCAACATTACCAATTCATTGCAAACAAGATTTCATTTGGACCTGTAGTTTGAAAAGTATCACTCTGCTGCTAAATCATGGCAGAGGGTTTGATTATGAAGTTAATATTAGTAAATCATACTACTTATTGGATATGTAAAATTTTTTAAGTTTAAAATATCAATGATGCCTGTAAATCACCATGCATTTAGTATTCAACTCTCCATCATATATAAATATGATTCTGAAGGACAATGTTTGCAAATTGTATTTTTCCACACAAGGCCTGGAGTTGGATAGGTAGAGTCAGATTGAAAAATTCAATGCCATAATTGGGATTTGAACTGGGAGATCTGTGGTGCAAATCCCAGTCCTGGCATTGAATGTACCAGTATGGATCACCTATCCAATATTTTCAAATGCCTATCAACAAGAGCATGTAATAATAACTATTATATCACTTTAAAGCATTTAATAACAAAAGCAACTAAAGGATCTCGTACTCTACACTGAAAACTGAGATATTCATATTAAATAACTCAGAAGTTTGAGACAAGTGAAGTTTTAATCAATGTGATAGTTGAAAATGAGTCGGAATAGTAACACTCACCTCACTTACATGTAATTATGTTCAAAACATATGTTTCAAGGGCAATTGCCCTCTTCTTCAGCAACTGAAACATATGTTTTGAACATAATTACACATAAGTGAGGTGAGTGTTACTATTCCGGCTCATTTTCAACTATCACATTGAGATATTCATGTTTATTCTAGATAATCTTCTCTTTTCGTTCCCTACATAAATGTAGTTGATATCTGGAAACAAAAGCAAATTATTACAATTAGAATATCGCCTTAAGAAGATTTGTTACAAAGTCAGTAACAGAGTAACACTTTATAGATGAATAGAGAGTAAACTCCAAACTGAAAAACATCCAAGATCACTGTGTCACTATCCATGAATTCAAAAGCGCCAGCAGGTGGTGGTTCGATCCTCACCTCCTGCATACTTTTTTCTGAAACGGAACTTTCATAAGCATCTTGAATTCCTCGAGATTATCTACTGTCATCAGGAATGGAGAATCAGGATAAACCAAACTTCCAGACAGCCAGTAAATGGGGACATAGCAACATAGTATAGTGCTGGAAATAAAAAAGATGGTAACACTGCTAGATGTAAAGGTTGCTTGACTTTCAAGAAATCCACAGCTGTATTGTGCTCTGTTTAATATACCATTATTTAATTTATTCGCTGGCATTTGCTCCTTTTTAGAATGCATTTTGTGACCATTGATACAATTTTTATTCAATTAAATGTTTCCTAGGATATATAATATATTAAATTCATTTGCTTTTGGTACTTTTGAATCCTATTTTCACATACCATTATATTTGTGTTGCCTTACTGCATAATCAATTATAAAGGAATAAATCATGCTGACTTCGATCAATATTTCTAAAGATATTATTTTTGTTTTTTGTGCCTGTAATACTTTAATTCCCTTGCTATCTAGTGAGACATTCTAACATGAAGGACATACAAATGTTTCCTTATATCCATTATAAGCTAATACATACACATTAGCAATGCAGGGCTGAAGTAAATCCTTTAACTTGATAATAGTATTTGAGAATTATAGACAAATGGCTTTGAATGCAAGTTTAATAGAAAATATTGATTTTGGGAGGAATGTTTGCCAGTTGATGGAAGTAATTTCCCGTTTTATTTACAGCATTTGCAATTTATATTTTATAAACCATTTAGTTGTAAAATTTTAATTGTGTTGCAGCATACGTAAGACAACGTAAATATTGCAACAGTATGCAAAATAAAACTAACCATGTAATTTGCTGCTCTATGGGATTAGGTTCCCTTAATCTGTCAAAATTATATTTTGCACAGGTCACGAAGATAAAGATTTCCAATAAATAAATAAAATAAGAAAAAATAAACATGTTGCACTGGATTCGATCCATCTCCCGACTTCTCTGTTATTCAGCAGAAGATGCTTTAAACACTTTGGCTATTCTAGTCACAGACACAATTGCTACTGATTAAACTTATCTTCATAGGCAAATCACCCAAAACACTAGGAGCATTTTACTTCAGGTCTACTACTTAATCAAAACACAATACCAACACATTTTCTAAGTGTATTGAAATTGAATTTGCAATAATTTCCCATTAGTTTACAGTGATTGCTGAAACCATGGTTTCCAAATTTGCAAGGTGAGTGAATGGCTTCCATGCCCATTGAACACCAAGGGAAGGGAAGCAAGCATATGGTAAATTTTATTCTCATACCACCTTCCAAGAATGCTCAAGAATTAGCTGACCCATCACGCAGTGGCTTATTTACTTTTATAAAAGATAGTATAAAGCCCAGAGAAAATAATAGTCTCTAGTCATAAGAATAAGGGGATGTAGAAATCAGAAGAGAACTTGAATCTAGAAACAAATTTTGTGAAAAGCTGTGTGTTTAGTCTGTATAAATTATCTGTTCACCTACCCAAACACCCATATCTTCTTAGAAGTTTTAAAATACCTGTTGGTGTGTTTTCTATCACTGTATATCCTGTGGGAGCCTCTTCCCCCAAGGATGGAAATACAACTGCGACATCCGTGATTGGTGCCTGGTTGTGTGTTGGCTTGAGATGTGCTCCATCTCTTGAGAAGTCTCCTAAGGGCTCTGGTTGCTCAGGGAGACCTGCTACCACAAAATAATCTGCCACACGTCGCTCATCCATGTTGGAAGGTAGAACTAGTATGCTTCATTGCTCAGTGTTTCTCAGTTCTTTCTCTGCAGAAATAAACATAAATCACAAAACACTGCAAAAAAAAAAAACGCAGGTCCACATTCAAGAAATAAACTTCCAACAATCACGTATCACATATATGCAATTAATATATGCCCAATGTGCAAAATTGTTGCAATCACCATACATGTTAACTATTTCAATTCTTTCCGAGGATACAGCATCCCAGTTGCCCTTTTAAGTTAGAAAATGTTCTGCAAATTTTTGTGAAATTTCACCTGGCTGGTAGCACTTTCTTTTCTTTTATTTTTGAACTGTATTAATTATTTTTAAATAATGTTGCTTCTTTTATATCTATCTGGATTTCAAGTTTAATTTGAGACTTTAAGAATTCATTGTTTTCTTTTTATTTTACAAACTCTTGGGTTGAATGAATAAAAATTAGAACATATGAACCAATAAGTTGGTTCCAGTTATTTTCATGCACATTCTTGATATTTGCGTCAAAGCCTTTCAAGTGTTAACTGAATTTAGCAATAACTGTGTGAATAACACATCCCATAAAATCAAAATGGAAATTTAATTTTGTGCATTGGAATGACATTGTCATTTGTTTTAAACTGAAGAATGATATTATTTCACCTGCTTCTAATTCAGCCAACATAATGCTGGTTAGCCAATGTCAAAATGTGAAAGAATTATGATCAGAGTGAGCTCTAGCTGCTGTTTCATGCTTAGAATAATCACTCAGAATAATTTCTAAACCAAAGAGTATAATATGCAGATTATGGATCTAATGTAGACTGTCAGGGAAAGAATACCAAAAAGTTAAAACTTGGCTAAGTCTTCTTCCTCATACCTGGGCCCAGAAAGACTTTCCATTAATTGTGATGTATTTCAACTTCATCAATCTTGTTATTCATCATTCTCAGTTGTTGTGGACCAGTCTTTAAGTGCAATATCTTGCAAGGATACAACATAAAAAATTTTCAAGAAAATCTATCTACCTGGAATTACCCTTTAGTTAGATTTTTTGTAAATTTTGATTTTTTTCAAAACTGGCTCTAACATTTCATTAGAATATCAAATGAAAAAAATATTTTCATGAAAAATAATATGCATATCTTGAATTTTTTTTGGAATAGCCTCTGACATCCTTTTCATTTTGAACTTTTGCATAATTAGTAAACTGTTTGAGATACACAAAAACTTACTATATAGAAAAATTAATGTGTTCTATTCACATTATTTTCTTTAGCTGTTCTGCTAACAAACTTTCCTTAAAAAAGATTATTTTTTACCCAAATCATGATAATCTATATAAACATTAGCAGAATTGTCTTATTGTTGTTTCTTTGTAAGTAGAAGGGAAATAAGGGAATGCACAGGCTAAAGCGCTAGACAATTTTTTAAAAAGCCTTTTGCTAGTGAAACAATTGAAATTCGGTTCTCTGCTTGTTAGGAGTAAGCAAAAGAGAGACAAAAAGAAAGATGTCTTCCTGTTTAAGAAAAGTGCAATTAACTTAAAACTGAAACCAATAACTCGGAATATCTTGAAAATGGTTAACAACAACAAAAATATCCCATATGGTTTACATACTTAATATTGCAATCTGTGGATCCTATTATGAGATTAGACTCAAAGCCAAACTCTAGGATGTAGATCATGTGAAGAATTACATTTATTCATACTTATTAATACTTATTTACAAATAATAACTCTGACAAGAATGTGAAGGATTTTAAGTTTTCTTTTGTATAGTTTAGTGTTTTATAAATAAACATGCATGGTAAAGGTAAACTTTTCAATTTTTACTTTCTCTTGCCCCGTATGTACAATGTACATAGGGACAGAGAAGTATTGCATTCCACCCAAAAATTCGATGTCAAGATTTCACCGGAAATACATGTTTTAGGACCCCCTGAATCCATAAAAAGTATTTCCAGAAAAGGGTCCGCGCGCGTGTGTGTGTGTGTGTGTATGTCCGTGTGTCTGTGAACACGAAAACTCAAAAACGAAAAGTAGCTAAAATACCAAACTTGGTATTTAAGTTCAGTGTCTTCCAGGGATGCGACACAAAGATTTTTGAGAAAAATCCCCCCACCCCAAACTACCCTTTACATGGAACTTTTTTCGAGAATTTTGATTTTCTTAAAAATGGCTCTAACGATTTTGATTAAAATATTGTATATTAAAGATATTTATCTCACAAATAAAATGTATATCTTGAATTTTCTGGGAATAGCTTCTGAAGACCTGTTTATTCTGGATGAATTTTGCTTTAATTTGGCATAACTAATAAACCGTAAGAGATAGACAAAAACTTACTATACAAAAAATGTAGGCCTTGTTAAAATACACAATTTACGTCATATACATTTTTTTTCGTGGAGCTTAACGTTTTCGAGGTATTCATTGTTATTAGTTTCAGTCGTGAAGTACTTATGCTTTTCTCAGACGGGAGTGTCCGTTTTTCTTTTGTTCTACTCCTGGCCAAGAAAAAAAGCGATTTGTAATGACAATCGCATAACAACTGCTTTTAAAACATTTGACTATCGATTTAGCCTAGTGTATTCCCTTATTTTCTTCCTACTTATAAGGAACTAAGTAATAAGAACATTGTACTGAATACTTCGATTAACAAGGTGCAGACAGAAGAATAATCTTATGTAAGAGGTTTATAGAATGGCTAGAGAAAGTCATGTGAGTGTAATACATCAGATTTTTTTATAATATGGTTTACAGTAAGTTTTATTTGAGACATTAGCTATAATTCTTATCACTTTCTTTTGCATTATGAAGACCTTAATACTATTTACAGAATTTCCCCAAAAGATAATATCACATACTATTAGACTATGAAAGTATGCAAAATAAACTACTCTAAGAATATGCAGACTGGACACAAATTTGACAGACTTTTTTTTTTACCCTACTTTTTTTACCTAATTTTTTTACTTTGTTTGCTGCATGGTTACTGAATTGCTGTTTTCTTCTTTTACACACACACATATACACAAACATATAACACCCATGTCCAAGGCGGGATGCAAACCCAAAATCCCTTGCCCTACGAAGCACCAAAGCGAGACACCTTGGCAAGCGCAGCCATGGGGACCGACGACCTTATTAAGAAGCATATCTTACTAAGTCCTTTAGTCAGCCTGTCTATGTGCATTTCCCAACTCAAATTTTCATCTAATAACAAACCCAAGAATTTATTAGATTTTACGTACTTTATTTCGTCTTGGCCCAGTTTAATTTTTGCACTTATTACATTTTTATTAAGTTTATTATGGAAGCTTAGAGCTGCTGTTTTTCCTTTACTTAGAAGTAACAAGTTTGCACTAAACCATTTTTGAATATGCTCTAGAGCATTACATATTTGATGATTAGTATTATTTTCATTTGCCCTCCTTTATAAAGGTGCTTGTATCATCTGCAAAAAGTGTTACATTCACATTTATCAGACTATTTACATTATCAGCTAGGTCATTTACGTACAATATATATAATAATGGCCCGAAGATAGATCCTTGAGGTACGCCATATTTTATATTTTTTTTAAAATCAGAGAGGTCTTTTTTAATTTCAGTGGTTTTACTGTCAAAATATTCAATTTCTTCAGATTGTTTCCTATTTTCGATATAGATTTAAATCAGCTCTCACACCATTTACACATAATTTCTCAAGTAAAAGCTAATGATCCACTATTTTGAATGCTTTTGTTACATCTAGGAATTGACCTAATCCTAATTGTTTATTATCTAATGCATTATAAACCTGTTTAACAAAAGGTATTAGTTGTTGGGGTAGTATGTATGGGTCGATCAGGTGATCATAGTTAACACCATAACTAACTTAAATCAGTTTTAATGATTTTTTTATTATTTATTTTATTTCAAAGCAAGGTTTAATGGGCACATTCAATTGCTGATATTACATGCTATATTTTATAGCTTATACTTGTATTTCAATTGTCTCCATACTTATTGCCAACTATCCAGTAATTTAATGGCTTCACAATATCCTATAATATAGCCTATTGTATATTATTTTGGTATGCCAAAGTCTATGCTCTGAATGAAGGTTTTAAAAAATATCAGATAATTTGAAACTAGCTGCATTTTAATCACTGGCCATTTGGCACAGATTAAATTTCCTTCCTCATTATATCTTTTGTTGTTTAACATATCTATAAATGAAAGGATATGTTTATTGCTTTTTCAGTTTTTTTTTTACTTTTAAGTTTTGTTAATACTATCAATAACTGGACATTGGGAATTCATATGCACTACTCAACTTTATAATTTATCTTGTCCATATGTGGCCTCCTCAGTGAACAAAAAACAGTATCATGTGAATGAATCACCTGCAGAATTCCATCCCGGAGGAAATCAGCATTGCATAGCTCTGTATTCTTTGCCAGTGGTAAGTTAAATTGCATTGCCATGGAAATACACCGCACAGACATATGACTTGCATTTATTTCACAAGTCACTTGTTGTGTACTCATACATGCCTCATTCTACACATAACATGACACATTCCTCTAGGGCAGTGTTTATACATAGCAGGTTTGGCCACTGTCCACACGGCTAGACAGTACTGAGCCTGTTTCACACACACAAAGATATATAGTGGTAAATATTCTGTATGAAGGTTGCTGTCTGTTTGGAAACTGCTCCTGATATTGCACATGACCATACATTAACAATATTTCACCCTGTTCTTGGTTTGAATAACATACAATATTTAGATGCGACCAGCTACTTATTCTGTTTAGCTTTCACTATTTAGAGCATGGGTTGTCTCCTAAGCGTGGCGGTAGTGCAGCTACTTGCCAAGTGGGAGGCCTGGGTTAAATTCCCGGTACCAGCATGGGAAATTTTTCCCTACTGGGAAACCTGGTCCGGGGTGCACCCAGCCTCAGGGCCAATTGAAGAGCTATTGATTGAGAAGTAGTGGCTCCAGTTTGAGAAGACTAACAACTGGGCGGGAGGGACTCAAGGCACTGATCACATCTCACCCTACAGCACTGCAACCCATTCATGATGCCTTCGGGTCGAGATGGGGGATGCTGCAGCCGGATGGTAGGCCAAGGTCCCTTGTGGACTGTTGTGCCAAAGAGTTATGTTTATTTGCTGCAAATGCAGACTAAGTCAGTCCTCCTGTACATAGCATATTGTTGATGTATTTGAACATCAGTGTCATCTGTGTCCTGTAATACAGTAGTGTAAATATGAATCTCCGTTGAAAATGGTGGCAAAAGCCACCGAAACATGTCGGAAGTAAGTTACCTTATTTCAAGAGTGAAGTTTGAGTGTAATCTATGTTTTTACTCCTATTTATATAGAATAGGTTTGTTTTATATGGCACGCAGAATGGTATCTTACTACCAACTCATTGTAGGACAGGACAATTTCACCATCTGCATATGGCCGCTGTACATTCTGTATTGCTATACCTTGTAACTCAATAAAAACTCATTGTATGGCATGTGTTTATTGTAATTTTTCTTTTCATATGATTGCAGAAATCATCTCCTAATTGTTATAATAAATTACATACACCCTGTGTACTTCTTGTTTTTGACTGCATAGAAGAGACTTCGTGACAAACAAGGGCAACCAAAAATTAAGTGAATGCTTTATTAATAAGAAATGTTCATAAACATGTCTCAAAACAACAATTTCATACACCAATACCAAATATTTAAAATGTCAGAATCATAAAAAATTTGAATTCTCACTTAAAATATTCATTTAATTGTGGTTTGCTGCTCTTGTTTCTCTTCACAATACAAAATGAATCATCTTCAGTAATGTGACCTGTCACAGAATCACAACTTATTCACTTTTGTCTAGCGAGTCATATTCAAACAGCAACAAACTGTCGCTTTTTTATTTTCTCAACACATACAATGTATATATTAGACAGAGAAGATATTGTATTCCATATTATATAATTTCATATCAGATTTTCACTGGAATTACAACTTTTGAGATCCCCGAGCCTAAAAAAAAGCATTTCAGAAAAAGGTCTGTGTGTGCATCCTTATGGACAGCATAGCTCAAAAACTAAAAGACTGGTATTTATGTTTAGTATCTTCCAACATGACACAAAGATTTTCAAGAAAATCCCCACAGCACAAATTTGAAAAATTTGTTTTTCTCAAAAATAGTTCTAGGAATAGCCTTTGAAGTCCTCTTCCTCTTTGTATAATTGGGAAACTGTAAAGCATACATCAAAAGTTATTTCCCAAATACTTTAGATCTCATTAAAACACACAATTTATGTCATGTACTTTTTTTTTTTGTTACTCCTGGCCTTGGAAAGTACCGAATGTTATTGTCAATCACTTAGTAATAGTTTTTAAAGATTCGATCATTGATTTAGTCTAGTGCATTTTCTTTATTTCCCTTCGAATTACAAGGCAGTAATAAACCCTTTCTGCTAAGGTTTACTTCAATTAGCATGTAGATAAAAGAATATTCTATTGTAAGAATAGTTTGCAGAACAGTAGAGAAAGTTATATGAATAGAACACATCAGTTTTTGTTTTTTTTTAAACAAACAGCTGGTAATATCAATTACGTGTTTTATTATATAAATTAGAAATCCTATTGTTAATGAAAGTTCAATATTTACTATCAGCAGATTTCAAATCTTTTTGTCTACAAAAACCCCTAATTCGTTCTGTTTTTGAAAAAAATTAATTTGTGCTCCATTCACACGACCTTTTTCTAACCCATTCTGCAAACTATTCTTACAAAAGAAACTCTTTTAAATCTACATCTTGCTAATTGCGATAAGTATTAACAGAAATGGTCTTACTACTTGATTATTTTAAGCAGAAGAGAAATACGGCTAAAGCGATAGTCATATCTTTTAAAAGCTGATCCCTATGTGAACAATTGAAGTTAGGTTCATTTTGCAAGGCCAACAGTATACACAAGTGGCATGTTAGGAAAAGTTACTTACTTTAATCTTGAAAACAAAAACAAGGAATATCTTGGAAATGGTCAACTCTACAACTAAAATGCATATGACATAAATTGTGTGTTTTAATCTGATCTAGATTTTTTGTGTGGTAAGTTTCTATCTATTTCTTATGATTTACTAGTTATGCAAAATTCATCCACAATGAACAGGTTTTCAGAAGCTACTCCCAGAAAATTCACGTTATACATTTTATTTGTAATGTAAATATCTATAACATACTGTATTTTAATAAAAACGTTAGAGCCATTTTTGAGAAAAACAAAATGTTCAAACATTTTTCCATACAAAGCGTAGTTTGGGGTGGAGGGATTTTCTTGAATATCTTCATGTCACGTTTTTGAAAAATAATAAACTTGAATACCAAGTTTGGCATTTAACAGTCATTTAAATTTTTCAACTATACTGTCCACAAACAAACACACAGCCAAACTTGTGGAACTTTTTCAAAAAATGCTTTTTTGGACTCAGGGGGTCTCAAAATATATATTTCGGTGAAATTTCAGTATCAAATTTTTGGGTTGGAATATATTATCTTCTCTAAACACTATGTGCATAGTACAGTAGCGAAAGTAAAAACTCTTAAAAGTATTACAATCAGGTGACGATGAGGAAGTGATTCCTTGAAACAAGTTTTAAGGTAATTATTTAATGAAATTGTATATTTGCAACCACTTCTAAACTATAAAACTTAAAAATAGCTTTTCGAAACTCTGTTTTACTCTCTATTTTTACCCAGTTCATATATGCGCACATGAAACCTAACCTTGACAAATCGCGAAACCAGAGGACCCTGTCGTTCGCTACAATACACAATGGCCTGATAGTGTCCGCTTGCTATTGCAATTTACAAAAACACTTAGAAAACTAAGGTTCATTCAACTTTAGCTTGATACATTGCACCACCTGCTTTAAAAAATCCAGAGGCTTTCCTTTGATTTATATTTAAACTTGAACATATACTCTGTTAAGTGTCCGTTTATATCTGTGTTTAATAAATAGCTCAATAATTTGCTCTGAGATAAATTCAATATTCTGAAAATAAATCAGCATACATTCACTTTCAGATATACATGGCTGGTCTAGTTTCTTTTCCAATTTACAGTGTTTAACCACAAAAAAAAAAAAAAAAAAAAAATCCTTGATCATTGACCAAACATTGTCTCATACTATTGGCCACAGCACTAACCAATGAGATAATATCTTCCGGATCACTAAAAGTCATGGGTTTATACTGTAGTACATGAAAATGTTGAAAGTCAGAGAAATTAGTAAAAGCTTTAAACATAATTACTCAATAATTTCTGAAACATAATCTAATTAGAGCTCTGACTCAAAATTAAGGGGAAGTCATCCTATTCTTAAAAAATCTGATGTGCCCCATTCACAAAACTTTCTCTAGCTGTTACAAAACTCCTACAAAAGATTGTTCTTTTATCTATGTCATGCTAATCAAGATAAACATTAGCAATTTGGTCTTATTTCTTGCTTCCTTGTAAGCATAAGGGAGATTAACAAATATATTAGACTAGTCAAATCTTTTAAAAGCTGGTTATTTCATGAAACAATTGAAGTTTGGTTCTCTTTGTATGGTCCTATTTAGACATAAGTAGTTTTTAACTGAAACCAATAAATAGGAATGTCTTGAAAACAGTCAATTCTATAAGAAAAAAGTATATGGCATAAATTATGTTCTAAAACGAGATATACTTTTTTGTGTAGTAAGTTTTTGTCTATCTCTTACAGTTTAATTGTTATGCAAAATTCTGCAAAACTCATCCAGAAAAAGAGGTTGTTCCCAGAAAATTCAAAATATAATTTTATTTGTGATGTAATTATCTTTAGTATATGGCACTTTAATCAAAACCATTAGAGTCATTTATAAGGTAAACAAAATTTTCAATTTTTTTCCATGTAAAGGGTAGTATCCTTCGAAGATACCAAATATAAATACCAAGTTTGGTATTTAACGGCCTTTTCATTTTTGAGCAATGCTGTCCACAGATACACACACGCTCCTTTTCCTAAAACTGCTTTTTAGACTCAGGAGACCCCAAAACATATATTTCAGGTGAAATCTCCACATCAAATTTTTGGGTGGAATACAATACCTTCTCTAGCCATTTTGTACACTTTATGTACATACATCTAGAGAAAGTAAATAAGATCTGAAATTCTTCTGTAGTTAAAGTAAACTGTTACCCAACATAATTAAACAAGTAGCAATGTAGTATTGTTTGATAACCATAATGGTAAGTTAAATTAAGGTGCAAAATTTCCAACATTGAAAGATTTTTTTAACGTGCCTAGTATAAGTTCAAAAATCTGATATGTTTCATTCACATAACTTTCTCTAGCTGTTCCACAAACAAATTTTTGTTAGAAAACATTTTTTTTTTTTTTTTTTTTTATCTATGTTATGCTAACCTAGATAAACATTAGCAGAATTGGTATTGCTTCCTTGCAAGTAAAACAGAAATAAGGGAATACATTGGCCTAAGGTGATAGTCAAATCTTTTTAAAAACTGGTTGCTATGTGAAACAATTGAGATTCAGTTCACTTTGCATGTTTGAGAAAAGTTAGTTTAAAATTGAAACCAATAACAATGAATATCTTGAAAACAGTCAACTCTACAAGAAAAACGTATATGACGCAAATTGTGTGTTTTAATGTGATCCACATTTTTTGTGTTGAAAGATTGTCTATCTCTCACAGTTTAACCGTTAAGCAAATTTCTGCAAAACTCAACCAAAATAAAGAACTCTTCAGAAGCTTTTTCCAGATAATTCAAAATATGCATTTTATTTGTGATGTAAATAACTTTAATATAATCAAAATCTAGAACTAAGAACCATTTTTGAGAAAATCAAAATTTTCGAAAAATGTTTCATGTAAAGGGTAGGTCAGGGAGGGGGATTTTCTTGGAAATCTTTGTGTTGCATCCTTGGAAGATATTGAACTTAAATACCAAGTTTGATATTAAACGACTTCATTTTTCAACTATGTTTTCCAGACACACACAGAATTTTTTCTAAAAATGCTTTTTTCGGACTTAGGTGACCTCAAAACATATATTTCCAGTGAAATCTTGGTATCAAAATGTTGGATGGAATATAATACTTTTTCTATCCACTATGTATGTTCATTGTACATACAGGCTAGAGAAGGTAAAAAGTTATATTTAAGAGAAAATTTATGAAAGTTTCATGTAGTTGAAAGTAACTTTATTAAAACGTCCACATGCGATTCAGATTTAACTGTGTTGAAAACAATAAAATGCTCAGATTTGAAATCTGCAAGATTGATGAGGCTTTACTACTTGTTGGAACTATTGGGGATTTAATTTCACAGATCCCTCAGTTATGCTTTGCAGCTTAAGAGCCCTCCACCTTAGGCTATGCTTTACGGCTTAAGGCCCCAAAAGTTTATAGAGACCAATAAGCAACTACAATAGCAAAATATCAAAAGTGCTCATCCGGATCAGATATGGAAGTAATGCCACAACTTCATCTGAATAGCACAAATTAATTGCAACAATTGATTCTAAATATAATAGGGCTATCTTAATTTACTACCAAATAGGTTTATAGAATGCTATAACATATTTACTTTCAATGCATTAATTCACAAGGATAAGACTTACTAAACTTTTACCATTATATTAACTGTTCAAAGGAAATTCACAGTCAAAGTGGATCTCATAGCTAAACCACCTAAGGACAGTCATGCAATTCAGCAGATGGAATGCCAATTGGAAAAGTTGATCACTCATCATTAAACTTATCTATGATTTCAGTACATAACTCATTGCCTTAAACACCTCAAAATTTCTGTTTTAAGAAAATAAGTATTCTTAAGCTTTATTTTATAAAGGATATCGTGGACTGATTTTAAAGAATGGGGCTCACTCAATCTGGATAAATCAGCCACCACTGCCACATTTGTATTACTTGCTTGGCATAAGTTTTTATATCCAAGTACAAATTTGGTTTATCTGAACAGTTATACATGCTTAATATTAAACGTTTGCTAAATTTTCCTATAGAACTAGTGACTAAAGCACTAAACATTAAACGTGCATCCATCACAAAAAGTAATAACGGACTTAAATTTTCGATGGACAAACAAGAATTAAATGGATTTTATTGAGATATTATCACAGCACGGTAAAATTTACTCAAATTTTGCTTGTTTCTGCAAATTATTAAGTTAGATTTTTCTTCAAACGTAGGTTAAGGAAAGTAAAATGTTACAGGTAAATGGCATACCTTGCAAATATGGAGCAGCTTCAACCGTTGTTGTAATAGCATATTAATTATTCCAGTAAACAATGTTTGGGAATTCTTGCTGCGTTCTGCAGCAAATACTGCGACCTTTAAATAGTGTGCACACGCTAGTCGTCAATGAATATTTATGATTACTTCCTAGTCTTCCGATTCTTTCTTTGCTCTTTTTTTACACCTTTTACATAATCACATAAAAACTGGCTGCATTAACTATAAGGGAACATAGTGGAAACATACTTGATTCCTCAAAACAAAAAAAAATTACGCATGTCTCATTTTCGTTACCTTTTTTTTTTCTTTCTTTCTTTCTTTTATGTTTCAACCTTGTCATTGCATGTTTGCAGCCATGTCTCGCTTATATGTTTGATACCCTGACACACTGATGTAAGTAAATGAAACATTGCAACGTGATTGGTTTGAAGTACGGATGGCATAGCTGAGTATTAGCGGCCTGTCACTCTTTTGTTCTTGGGTGATTACAGAAGCGCGTATTTCGTATGCGTTTCTAATTGACCTTTGCTTTTGCATTTTTCATTTTAAGGTCTGTGGTTACTAATTAAAACGTTTCATTATGATAAAATAATCAAATCAATAATAGGTGGTGCACTTCGATATGACAAAGCTAATGCATGACAGGTTCGTAATTGCACACGTTTAAAATCGTTGATAATTACTTGAACTTGGGATAACATGTCTTTAGTATTCAGCTGAGCTAGCGTAAGTAGAAACCTAGGTCATGCAATTTATAATCTAAAATGGTAATGGAGAAAAGCAGTCGTTTCCTTTTGTTATACATTGCTCACAAATTCGGCATTAACCGCTAAGTAATATTATTAGAAACCTTGACAGCGAGCTCAGCTGCACATGAAACTTTAGATTAACCAGGCTAGACCGGTTATATTCCGATGACAGACTCATGCGACACCTTTTTTCTTTATTGCTTATTTTCCCCCCATCACCCGCACGCACCGCTTCACAGACCAGGCAATGTTTTGATACAGGAGAGCGCACGTGACCTTCGACTAGCCCGAAATAGATCGCCCGCCGGAAAAAAATAATACTCGAATTGGAGAAAATTTATATTAGTTTTGTTTATTTTTCCGAGGAGCGGTTTTCTTGTGGAAACAAATATATCCAGGTGATCGAGGAGCGAATAGCGCATGATGAAAATTCGGATTGTGTTGTTATGTTGTTTACAAATGAGACCAGGAAGGAGAAGCAGAAGAAGAAGAATTTTAGGAGCAGGAAGGAAGTAAGAGAGACAAAGTCTTGAATCAGAATGATTAGTCCCGCGCAGCACGATTTATTTTACGGAGACAGATCCGTTGATAAAGTGTGATGAGGCAATCTATTGTCTGAAAAGAATAACATATTCGTAGGGTTTCTAGACTTTCCCTTTTATCCTAGGTAATCCGTTTTATATATTTATCTGGTATTCCACTGAAAACAAACCGCATGTGACGTGTTACACCTAAAAACCATCCAAAAAGAACATTCCCGTCCCCCTTTTCCTGTTATAAATAGGTCTTTGGTAATCTACTGCATTATTTGTATCACTTCCTGCTCGATGGTTTCCGTATTTTACTAACCAACAATATCATGCTGTATGGATTATTAAATGTGTAAACAATTTTCCTGTGCATAGTGGCATAGTAAGAAAAATAATGTGAAAATTTTAATATCGAATTTCTCACACACACACACACACAATTACTACACCAAAAAAGGATTTTTGTTTTCACTAGTTGTATGTATATACAATGCACATAGAGAAGATAATGTATTCCACCCAAAATTTTGATATGGAGATTTCACCAGAAATATGTTTTGAGGTTCCCTGAGTCCAAATAAGCATTTTTAGAAAAAGGCCCCTGTGGATCTTGGACAGCATAGTTCAAAAACGAAAAGACCATTAAATACCAAACCTGGTATATATGTTTACTTTCCAAGGATGTGGCACAAAGATTTTCAAGAAAATCCCCACATCACAACTACCCTTTGCATAGAAAAAATTTTGAAAATGTTGTTTATCTCAAAAATGGCTCTAAAGAATGGTTAATACTGTATATTAAAGCTATTTATATCACAAATAAAATGTAAATGTGTTTATATCACAAATAAAATACATTTTGAATTTTCTTGGAATAGCCTCTGAAGACCTCTTTATTCTGGATGAGCTTTGCAGAATTTTGCATAACGGTTATACCCTAAGAGATAGACAAAAACTTACTACACAAAAAATGTAGATCTCAATAAAACACATAATTTATAACATAAATATTTTTCTTGTGCGGTTGAACATTTTCAAGATATTTCCTTGTTATTGGTTTCATTTTTAACTTTTCTCAAACGGGACCATGCAAAGAAAACCGAACCTCAATACAATTGACTTCGTTTATACGCCTTGGCTATACCCTTGCATTCCAGGCAATTTTTGCATCAGCTATGCTGAGTACAATTTGCCATGAAGTCTTTTGGCAAAATTGACATTTGAAGACAAAGCCATTAAAACTGTCTTGTGTAAGTGGACAATATCATAAGGCTTTGCTATATTAATTGACTCTTCGTTACTACTACTGCAATGGTGCCATTCAGCTTAAGCATATTACTGAGCTGATGATAACAATAATTATTTGAGAGGATTTCTGTATTAAGCTGTCATATTCATTCACTACACAGAAGAGGGAATGATTATTTGTTCTGCGTACAAGAGAAATTCAATGAACTCCGCCTGTATGGTTTCAATTTTCCTGGTCATGACGTGGTAGTGTTGGTTGCCAAGTACTTACTCGTAATGCCAAGCACATAAAGCAAGAGACTTTTACTCCCAATTTTAGGTGAAAAATTGGAGAAAAGGAAAGTAGGGGGTTGAAGGGGAAAGCAGATATGCGCAAAAGATGAGGAATAGAAGAATCCAAGGCAAGAGGAGGGGTACCAGTAATATAACAGTACAACATGGAGACCAGCTTTTTAAAAGATTTGACCTAATGTATTCCCTCATTTCTCTTCTACTTACAAGGAAGCAAGTAATAAGACCAATTCTGCTAATATTTATCTCTATTAGCATGATTTGGATAAAAGAATAAAATAAAAAATAAATCTTTTGTTTATGGAACAACTACAGAAAGTTATGTGAATGGAAAAAATCATTAGATTTTTTTAAAAAAGGTATGTGTGTGCACATGCATGCCAAGTAAAAAGCAAAAAGTATGTGAAATACAAACTTGATAATTATTTAAGTTTAGCTTCTTTCAAGGATGCCACAGAAAGATTTTCAAGGAAATCTCCTACCCCTAACCACTCTTTACATGGAATGTTTCTTTAAAAGTTTATATATTATTTTTTTTAACTTTATTTTGTTTCCAATGTGAAAATTGGATTTATTGCTCTTATATTACATAGAGAAGCTCAACACTTGTAGAAGTCTATTCATTTTGGAATTATGACAATTTCACACCATGAACATGAATCTTAAAAATACCAGATCTCTCTAATTTTGGACCCCATATTATATAAGAAAAAGGATTCATTATATTTCATATTTGATACAGTATTAAAATAACAAGTATAATTTCCAAAAATACTTTTCATTTTATTGAACATCCAATATGAAATATGATACATTATTATTCATATAATAGAAGGGCTCAAAATTGGGAGAATGCAGTATTTATTACTTTTTCTACACATACTATGTACATAGTGTATAAAGAAAGTATTGCATTCCACTCAAAAATTTGATACCAAGATTTCACCAGAAATATATGTTTTAGGGTCCCCTGTATCCAAAAAAACATTTTCAGAAAAAGGTATGTGTGTGTGTGTGTGTCTGTGAACACAATAACTCAAAAACGAAAAGTCGGTAAAATACCAAACTTGGTGTTTAAGTTTAGTATCTTCCAGGGATGCAACATGAAGATTTTGAGAAAAATCCCCCTACCCCAAACTACCCTTTACATGGAACTTTTTTTGAAAATTTTGATTTTCTTAAAAATTGCTCCAACGATTTTGATTAAAATATTGTATATTAAAGATATTTACCTGACAAATAACATGTTTATCTTGAATTTTCTGGGAATAGCCTCTGAAGACTACTTTATTCTGGATCAATTTTACAGAATTTTGCATAACTGCTAAACCATAGATGGACAAAAACTTACCACACAAAAAATTTAGAGCACGTTAAAACACACAATTTCTGTAATATACCATAAAAGCGAGTGAATCTGATATAGGCGGGTAATTTCAATCGTTTCTTCTTTTACTCGGAAAACAACAATAAACAGCGGAACAACTGTTTAGAGTTAATTATCGTATTGCGTGTTCGGAACGAGAATACAATTAGAACACAACATTGTTGCGTCAAAACTGTGTTTATTGTTTTCTATAGCAGTAGATCAGATTCAAGTGAACGCGTCATAGTGATGGAAGAAGCTTACTTGTAAAAACTTCTGTTGTGCGTTTCATCGCTTTCGTATAACTAGGTATGTTTTAACATATTTTATTTCATTCATGTTTCTTGAGGTAGTGTCGTAACTAAATCTATTCAAGTTCGTTTTGTTTTAATGGTAGCTCATCTGACATTAAAATTTGTTACATTGTAGGGTGAATCCGATCACCATAGGGAAGTATAAAAAGAAAGTTGGTCCTGGCAGTAGATGTAACTACAATCCTGTATAATTAACTAACGCGGTAAATGCTGTGAAATCAGGAAAATTAAACATCCGAAAAGCATCGGAGTAATATGGTGTGCCATATACCACCCTTAATGATAAAATAAATAACAAATATAAATTCAGAATGGGAGGACAAAACTGCTTTAAGTAGAGAAGAAGAAAAAGCTTTGGTTGAAGGATTACTGGTGTGTGCCAAATGGGATTTCCCGCTAAGAGATTGAGATATCAGAAACATAGTACTAAGCTATCTAAATAGGATAGAGAAAATAGAAAAAAGGTTTACCAACAACAGACCTGGCAAGAAATGGTTATGTGGGTTCCTTGGAAGAAACAAGGAATTACGTGCAAGATTAAGTGAAAATATAAAGAGGGCCAGAGCAGCTGTTACACACGCTACAGTGTGTGAATATTTTTCTAATTTAGAGACATCAATGGAAGGAGTCCCTCCATCTAACATCATTAATTATGATGCAACCAATTTCTCAGATGATCCGGGCCATGTTAGAATCGTCGTCAAACGTGGTATGAAACACCCAGAAAGAATAATTGATTCTTCAATGAACAGCATCAGCGTTATAGTATCAGCTACAGCAGATAGAAAATTGCTTCCTTCGTATACAGTGTACAAGAGTAAGCATCTCTATGACAGTGGGTATGTCTGCTGCTGGCTATAATAGAAATATGAGTGGATGGTTTGATACAAGTGTGTTTGAACCATGGTTTTTGGACATTCTGGTTCCTTTTGTAAGAAGATTAGCAGGGACAAAGTTTCTAATAGGGGATAATTTAACAAGCCACATTTCTCTACATGTCATCAAACAGTGTGAGTTGCACAATGTGCGATTTGTTCTATTGCCACCAAACAGCACCACTTGACCCAATCACTCGATGTAGTATTCTTTCCACCACTCAAACGTGCTTGGAGGAGTGTTCTTGACAATTGTAAATTGCATAACAGAGGTGTAGTTCCAAAATCAGAATTTCCTCGCTTTCTTAAAAAGACATTTGATAAAATTGGAGATAATAAGAAACAGAATATCATATTCGGTTTTGCAAAGGCAGGGATTGTTCCCTTCTACCCAGAAAAAGTTCTCTCTCAAGTTGTAGATGAAAATTATGATAATGGTACACAGGAAATGTAAAAGTCATGGACAGTAGCATTTGTGGATCACTTAAAGAAGTCTCGTACTGGAGAAGCAGCTAAGAGAACAAAAGAAGTTCGTAAGACTCATTTGAATGTGGCGCCAGGTAAGGGAGTGGTTGTGGAAGAGCTTGAGAGTCAACAAAATGTCCACATTACAGGTGAAGGAACCAGTGTAGATGAGCCAGCAGAGAAAGGTGACAATGATGAGGAGGAGGAGGAGGAGGAGGAGGAGGAGGAGGAGGAGAATGATGATGAAGCATCAAAAGCAGTTGAGGAAAGTGAGGATGAAAGTGAAGAAATTTCAAGAGGAGAGTTTGTTATGGTAAAATTCCCAACGAAGAAGGGGGTTATATACTTTATTGGAAAGTTGAGGAAGAAGTTGATAAAGATTTGTTTGAGGTTAAACTTTTAAGAAAAAAAGAAAGTAATAATTTTAACACGCACTTCATTTTGCCAGAGACTGAAGACATTGCAGAAGTAGAGAAAAGTGAAATAATTCGAAAAATCCAATGCGAAACTCAAAGAAGAGGAAGTTACGTGCTCAGAAACATAGATGAAATGATTAATAAAATTGAAAAAAGGACAGTTTCAATGATTAGAACCTATTTATTGACAAACTGAGCTATGTTTTTCTTCTTTGTAATCATATTCTGTAATCGACCTTTGGTTACGAACATGTGCTGAAATATTTGGAGTCCTACAAAATAAATATGAATATAAATGTACAATTTATATACCATTGTTCATTGCTTCTGAGTAATTTATGAAATTATTTTTTAAAAATCACAGTTTGTGATCGCATTCACCCATATTAAAGTTATAAAATGACATAGAATGAAATAAACGATTAAATAAATATGCCATTGTTAAAGTCAGTCAATGACAATATTTATGCATCATTATTGCCAAATATGAAGGAACATATCTTCTGTGCTTCACCACTTTTAACAAAGTATTTCATTTCAAAATATTAAATCAAATTTTGATCGGATTCACCCACTTTTTTGGTACCTTTTTTGGTGGAGTTGATCGTTTTTTAGATATTCCTTGTTTTTAATTTCAGCTTTGAAAAACTTATACTTTTCTCCTACAGCTATTTGTCAACTCTGTCCATACATACAAAGGAACTTCAGTCACATTGCAACCAGCTTTTGACTATCACTTTAACCTATGGTACTCCCTTATTTCACTTCTACTTACAAGAAAGCAAGTAATAAGACTATTTCTACTAATGTTTTCTTAATTAGCATGAAGTAAATAAAAACAAAAGCTTTTTAACAATAATTTTTTACAGAGCTGTAGAGAGTCATGTGAACGTAACACATCAGATTTTTTTAACTTCCTCCACTTATACTATGTACATAAAGAAGGTAATATATTCCAACCAAAAATTTGATATTTCACCATAAGTATACGTTTTGAGGTTCCATAAGCCCAAAAGAGTCATTTTTAGAAAAAGGTCTGTGTATAAATGTGTATGCATGTGAATTAGATATAATAGCTCAAAAACTAAAAGACCATTAAATACCAAACTTGAAATTAAAGTTAGGTATCTTCCAAGGATAGGACACAAAGATTTTCAAGAAAATCCCCTGCCCCAAATTACCCTTTACATAGAAACGTTTTTGAAATGTTTGTTTATCTCAAAAATGGCTCTAAAGATTTGTTTTAAAATACTATATATTTAAGCTATTTACATCACAAATAAAATGCATATCGTGAATTTTATAGGAATAGATTCTGAAGTCCTGTTCATTCTAAATGAATTTTGCTGAATTATATATACTGGTAAACCATAAGAGATAGACAAAGATTTACTGCGAAATAAATGCAGATCTCGTTAAAATAATTTATACCATATACATTTTCATTGCAGAATGGGCCGTTTCTGAGATATTCCTTGTTATTGGTTTCAATTTTAAAATACACATCTTCACAAATCGAGTCACCTTTTGTTTTTCTGGATATGCAATTGTTCACATATTGACCGAATTTTAAAAGATTTGACTATCACTTTATCCTGGTGCATTCCCTTATCTCCCTTCTGCTTATAAGCAACTAAGTAGTAAGATCAATTCTGTTAAGGTTTATCTCGTTTAGCATAATGTTGGTGGAAGAATAATCTTTTGTAATAATAGTTTTCTCAGAACAGATAGGGAAAGTCATGTGAACGCAACAGTGTTCATGATATTGTTCATGGTATTGAAATGACACACACACATGCACGCACCCACACACTTACACAAAAATGCTCTTAAGAAGTAAAGAAATGGTGGAATGCACCAGAATGCCAAGGTTTTATTTCTTCTTGGGATAATTGGGATTTTAGCTTCCAGATCCCTTGGTTACACCCTGTGGTTGATCCACAGTCGAAGTCTTCAGCCTCCTCTACTTATTAAAAACTGTGCAGCTTAGGACCCTCCACCTTAGGCTACACTGTGCGGCCAAGGACACTAAACATTTATAATAGACCAGTAAGTAACTACAAAGTGGCCCTAATGACACAATAACAAAAGTATAAAATCCAGATCATGTATTAAAGTAGTGCTAAGTGTGTAACTAACATATATAAGTAATTCAATAAAACCAATTTTCACATTGCAACGTAAAAGAAAATACATGTATATATTTATAAAATAATAGATTTAGTTTCCAAAGTTAGTCAAAGTAAATAAGGGCAAAATTAGCTGCATTTTATGGTAACAATTTAAATACTGTATTATGGAACACTTGTTGGTTATAATTTTTCAGATAAGAATAATCTGGAATGAAACCTGATCCAAACTCAAATTTGAAACTTAATTTAACATAAAAAAAAAGTTTAGAATTTTATTACTGCCACCACTATGCAAAAAACTATACATTTTGTTAAAGCACACAATTTATCTCCAATACATTCTTTTTTTCTTTTGTTTTTTTATGAGTTTACCATTTCCAAGATATTCCAAAGTATCGTACTTTTCTCAAATGGGAAGACGTTATTTACCTTTTTTTATCCTGGATATGCAAGCATAACTGAATTCAAAGTATTCACATAGCAACCAGCTCTTGAATGATTTGATTATTCACTTTAGTCTAATATATCTGTTACCTCATTCTCCTTGTATCTACAAGGAAATGTAATAACAGCATTTTTACAAATTTAATGTTTATCTTGATTAACATGAAGTAAATAGAATTAGCTTTTGCAAGAATATTTGTCATAGATTGGGTAAAGAAAGGCATGTGATATAACATATTATAATGTTTTAAATATTTGTATATATTTAAATGACAAATACAAATGAATCATATCATATCGAGTTAAAATAGTTTAAAAATTCAATGTTATATTTATAGATCAAGCTGCTCCAATTAGAATTAAAGTTAGGCTTTTTTAACATTTATTAGCAAGGTAGGTTTTAACCCCTTAAACTCCCCCCTAGCTATGCCACTGCATGTGCACACAGAATGTCAAATGGGTTGCAGTCAAAATTTAACCATTATTCTCAGAAGAACTAGGGAAACTATCGGCTATTGGGCAACAATGTTTATATGTTTGTATAACGACACTAGTAACAGCTGATATAATATTGCTGTCACAGCATGCTGAAATGTTAACCAGGAGGTACCTTTATACATCAATAATGTCTAATTCACAATCAAAACACCGGTGATGCTATATATTGACAACAGATCCATTAATAGTTGCAGCACTTTAACAGACTATTATTGATATTAGTTTTTAGTGTTTTATTTACTTATTTTTGTAATTTTGGGGATTTTTTGCACCTTTATTTGATAAGTTTCGCTACTTCATCCTCCATTCTTTGTTTTTCCACAAATCTTCCCAATTTCCCATTATATCATTGTTTCAGAAACATGTATGAGCTGCCTACCTTTCTTCTTTATTCCTGGTAGTGTGCATTCCATTACTTTCTTGGGCTATCTTTCATCTGCTGTTCTTTTAGTATGTCCATACATGTTAATTGTAATTGTTGAATAAAATCTAAAATTGAATTTTGCACATTTATTCTTCTTTTCTTTGGCTACAGGCCAACCACTCGTTCCATGTTCTCCATTCTATGGTTTCGTTCCATGCTCCCAGGCAGGCTTCTGACCCCTAGGCATCTGCTTGTAAGTCCTAAGGTCTTAAATACAGGGAGGGTAAGCTGGCTACATTTATTTCTTCTCGTATAATACATTTCTAATTTGGTCACTTCTATATATTACAACAGGACCATATCCAGTAGTCTATTTCTGTTGCTATTACTTTTCTTTTGATTGGCAACTCAGAGCATTTAGCCATAATACTTCTTTAAGGTTCTAAAAATTAAGCTACCTGTTTATCTCATTACATACCATTTGTGGTAGATATAGCAAACTATAATTAAAGCAAAAAATAATTATCTCTAATAATATGGATACTCCAAGATTGACTCTTTGATGAATAGGTCCACTATATAAATGCATAAAAAATCCTTTATTACCAGTTCCATTTCTTATAACAATATCCTGATTTCTTATCTCCAATTATTTACACATCTCTCCAAGCTAGTTTATTACTAATCCCTGTATATTATATTCCAGGTTCCAATTATCAATGTCATTCAGATTTTTCTTTGATTATTAATCATTATCATCATCACCATCATTATCATTATTATTATAATATCCATCTGGCTTAATTTCATTGGATTCTTTAACAGTATTCCTCTTCCAATGAACAGAGAGTTGGCATCAAACCCAGGACCAGGAAATTTTTAATTTCTTTATCATTGTATAATCAACAGCTAGATAGAGCCGATATTTCATTCCATCCAAAGATTCAATACTGAGATTTCACCCAAAAATACATTTTTTGAGAACTCCTGTATCTAAAAAAACACATATTTAGAAAAAGGTGCATGTGTGACTGTGTCTCTGGAGTGGGGGTGGGGGTTCCTGAAAATCTTTGTGTCTGTCCTTGGAAGATGCTGAACTTCAATCCCAAGTTTAGTGCTTCTTCAATTTTTTTGTTTTTAAGCTACACCTTTCAAACTACATTTTACAGGGACATTTTTCGTAATTTTGCATTTTCTCACAATTGCTCTAATGGTTTTGTTTAAAATGCCATATATTTAACATATTTACATGAAAAATATTATTTATATTGAGTTTTCTGGTGATAGCCCTGAAGATCTTCTCATTCTGGATGAATTTGGCATAACTGGTAAACTGTAAGAAAAAGACAAATTTTTACTTAAAAATGTATATCTCGTTAAAACATGCAAATTATATCAAACACATTTTTTTGTGTTTGGAAATATTCCTCATTATTGGTGTAAATTTCCCAATACTTATACTTTATTCTCAAATGGTGTGGCTTCGTAAAGTTATGCCACCAGAGTATGGGTGTTTTAATGAGTTTTGTATCCCTTTGCTTTAACATGAGTAAAGGAAAGTGCAGGGGACATATATGTAATATTTTCTACTGGGATGACTTCATAATTGCCTTTGAGGGCAGGAATCAATTTTGGACAGTATGAGTATGAGGCTCCCAAGTGCCTGTATGTGGGATTTGTGATGGACGAAGCAGCATCTAGGTGGGTTTTCTCCAGGCCCTCCAGTTTCCCTGCCATTCATTCCACCAATTTCTCACCTTTCCTATCATCCATTCCGCTTACATTTCATATATCATCCACTTTCTCACACTCATGCCTGGCTACAGGCTGACCACTCATTCCAAGTTCTTCATTTCTGTGGTTTCATGCTTTTGGCTCCCCAACAAGCTGCTGACCCCTTGGCATTCGCATATGGGAAGGGTAAGCTGACTACTACGAGTAGGAAGCAGAGGACTTGCAAGTCACAATTGACACACGACGGACTAGAGACACGACCTTACGATGGACGTGTGATCATGAAATCTGTGAAAACCGAAATAGTTTGGATAGCTCACTTAAGTTCATTTTTTCTTACAGCTTTTTTATTCTACTTTCAATAAGAAGTAGTCTATGCATGTGTAGTTTGTAGTGTGACAGAACAAATAGGTAATTTTCTCTATTGTGCGAAGCCTGATGTAAGCGTTCGTGAGTAATAATTCCGTGGGTGATGAGGACCTCAGAAAGGTGGCCATGGGAAATATAGTGAAAAGAACGTAGAATACTGAATTATATTAAATGTGCCATAAAGTAAAGTTTTGGAATACACAAAGAATTCAAAGTGAAAACATATTATAATTTCCTAGAAGTGTTTATATTGTCTTACATATTTAATTTAATAGTTAAATTGCTCAATGCTGAGATTCATATAACAGATGGTTTTTTAATGATGTAGATAATTCTACTTAAATGTTTAGATAAATTCTATAAATAGTTGTTAATCATTTTTGCTAATGCAGTTAACCATTAATGTAGTTCAACCATAAATTTAATTTATGAAGTTAACCAATTTTGCAATTTGTCGTAGCATTATACAGCGAAGGCAAGAGGTGTCAGCAATGGGAATTCATCATTTTTTTTAAATGTCTTCTATTTTAAGAACTATAGCTTTCCTGGCGACGTGTTAATTCAAAATCTTCTCGGGCTTCTAGCCAGGTAATAACTTGGCTTGACACCAACGTTTCGAAGAAGTGCATCTTCCTCGTCTTCAGGGTGAACTGATGATCAGTTCACCCTGAAGACGAGGAAGATGCACTTCTTCGAAACGTTGGTGTCAAGCCAAGTTATTACCTGGCTAGAAGCCCGAGAAGATTTTGAATTAGTCTTCTATTTTTTCATTAGCTGCATTATCCAGATTAATAGGTAGCTTAAACAGTCCACTCTATTCGCCAAAAGATGAAGTTACTTATAGCCTTTGTATGGTCTTTTTTTTCAGCTGCTGTTTAAAAATTTATTCCAGTTGCAAGCTGATTTTAAGTAATGCAATGCCATGTTTTATTTATAAGAATGTTTCTTTTCTTTAGACTCTGTAGAGATTTGTTTAAATAAGGTGTTGAGTCATTACACACTTATTACATCTCATTCTAATTATTTATTCAAATTAATTTATATCAGTCTAAAAGCCATATTTAGGCATATACAAAATTGCAAACTTCACTTGCCGGAAAATTTAGAATTGGAAAAAAGTTAAAAAATCTGATATGTTCCATTCACATAACTTTCTCTAACTGATCCAAATACAAACTATTCTTACAAAAGTTTATTCTTTTATCTACACCATGTTAATCAAGATAAACATTAGCAGAATTTGTCTTACTACTTGATCCAATGTAAGTAGAAGGGAAATAAGGAAATACATAATCCTAAAGGAAAGTCAAGCTTTTAAAAGCTGGTCACTATTAAAAACAATTGAGGTAAAGTTCACTTTGCATGGTCCCATTTGAGGAAAGTTAGTAGTTTAAAACTGAAACCAATAACAAGGAATTTCTAAAAAATGGTGGACTCTACAAGAAAAACGTAAATGACACAAATTATGTGTTTTAACGAGATCTACATTTCTGTGTATTAAGCTTTTGTCTACTCTTATAATTTAACTGTTATGCAAAATTCATCCAAAATAAGGAGATCTTCAGAGCCTATTCCTAGAAAATTCAAAATATATATTTTATTCTTTATATAAGTACATTTAATATACAGCATTATAATCAGAATCATCAGAACTATTTAGATTTTCAAAATATGTTTCATGTAAAGCGTACCTAGTTTGTGATTAGGAGACTTTTTTGAAAATCCTTGTATTGCACCCTTAGAAGATACTAAATATAAATACCAAATTTGGTTTTTAACGGTCTTTTCCTTTTTGAGCTATGCCGTTCACAGACACACATGCACAAGTAGACATTTTTATAAAAATGCTTTCTTTTGAACTCAGGAGACCTGAAAACATATATTTTTGGTAAAGTTTCGACATCAAACTTTCGGGAGGAGTACAATACCTTGGAGTATTCCTGATGTGTCCTTTAACAGTTGTATATAAAGGATGAATAAAATGAGTTAGTGAGTTAAGTACTGGAATATATAGAAATTCCTAATTATGTAACACATTTTATCAATTTGTGCTTTATTTTATAAGTTCCCTCATAACAGTCCAGAAATTTAAAAGCCATATAATCAAAGCAGTTCAAATATTGAAAAAATTATAAAAATGCATTCATTTTAAAACATATTAAAAATACCAATAGAAAAATTTACTTTAGTTATTTTGCTTATTTACAAGTATTCAAAAATCACCTGCAGATGTTTTTTATTACTCTATAAAATGTTTGTACATTGTACCACAATTTTTTTTAACCTAGTGGTATTGACACTGTCATGAAGCCTGTTCTGTAGGCTGCATCCATTGATGTTCCTCAGTCAATTAATAGGTCAGTGTGTCTTTTTTTCTTGAGGCATTGCTACAGTTGTTCTGCTGGTATGTTCTGGGGTATTTAATTCATCAAAGTGTGGATGCGTTGAGAACATTGAATATAGAGATTATAGGATGGAAGACTATGGTTTATTCTGATATATTCAGATCCAGATACAAATTTTAAATCTTATGCATTAGGGTGCACTGGTGATAATCCTGAGCACCCTTTTATCTCATTCATGCTAATCAAGATAAACATTAGAAGAAATTGTCTTATTACTTCCTTCCTTGTAAGTAGAATGGAAATGGGAATATGCTAGGCTAAAGTCAAAGAGAAATCTTTTGAAAGCTCATCACTGTGTGAAACAATTGAAATTTGGTTCTTTTTTGCATTTTCAGGATAAACAAAAGAGATGAAATGAAAGTTACTGCTGGAGAAAGGTGTATGAATTTAAAATTGAAACACACAACAAATAATATCTCAGAAACAGTTTTATATATACAAAACATGTATATGACATATTGTGTGTTTTGACGAGATCTACATTTTTTGTATAGTAACTTTTTGTCTATCTCTTACAGTTTACTAGTTAGACAAAAGTCATCCAGAAGAATTCTTAAGATTTTTTGCCAGAAAATTCAAGTTATACATTTTTTTTGGCATAAAAGTATCTAAAACATATGGTATTTCAATCATAAATCATTAGAGCCATTTTTGAGATAACAACATTTTTGAAAAGGGAAAAATATAAGTGGGGGGGGGCATCTTCCTGACAACCTTTGTGGCCATCCTTGGAAGATGTGAACTTAAATATTGAATTGAACTTCCAGTTTTGAGTTACACGCAGACCTTTTACAAAAATGCCTTATTTACTATCTCTACACATACTATGTACATAGAGTATAGAGAAGGTATTGTATCCCACCCAAAAATTTGATCCCGAGATTTCACTGGAAATATATTTTTTGGGTCCCCCTGAATCCAAAAAAAGCATTTTTGGAAAAAGGTCCATGTGTGTGCATGTGTCTGTGGATAGCGCAAAAATGAAAATTCCGTTAAATACCAAACTTGGTATCTTCCAAGGATGCAACACGAAGATTTTCAAGAAAATCCCCCCACCCACAACTACCCTCTACAAGGTACTACTTTTTTTCTCAAAAATGGCTCTAACAATTTTGATTAACATCTCTTATATTTAAGATATTTACATGGCAAATAAAATTTATATCTTGAATTTTCTGAGAATAGCCTCTGAAGACTACTTTATTCTGGACGAATTTTACACAATTTTGCATAACTGCTAAACCATAAGAGATGGACAAAAACTTTAAACACAAAAAAATGTAAAGCACGTTAAAACACACAATTTAAGTTACATACATTTTTTTCGTGGTGTTGATCTTTTTCAGATATTTCTTGTTTTTGGTTTCAGTTTTGAAAAACTTACATTTTTCCCATACTGGAATTTGTCAACTCCTGTCCATACAAACAAGGAAACTTCAGTCACAAAGCAACCAACTTTTAACTATCACTTTAACATATGGTAGTCCCTTATTTCACTTCTATTTACAAGGAAACATGTAATAAGACTATTTCTGCAATTTTTTTCTCAATTAGCATGACGTAAATAGAAGCATAAGTTTTTTAATGATAATTTGTTGCAGAGATGTAGAGAAAGTCATGTGAATGGAACACATCAGATTTTTAGAAAAAGGTCTGTGGGGGTGGGGCTGTGGGTGTGGGTTGGTATTTAAGTTTTGTATTTTTTGTATTTTCCAAGGATGTGCCATGATGATTCTCAAGAAAGTCCCCCCATCCCCAACTACCCTTTTCACGGAACTTTTATTGAAAATTCTGATTTTCTCAAAAATGGATCTAACAATTTTGATTAAAATATTGTATATTAAAGATATTTATTTACCTGACAAATAAAATGTATATCTTGAACTCTCTGGGAAATTGCATCTGAAGAGTACTTTATTCTGGATGAATTTTACGGAATTTTGCACAACTGCTAAACCATAAGAGATGGACTAAAACTTACCACACAATAAATGTAGAGCACGTTAAAACACACAAATGGGTATACATTTTTGCTGTGGAGTTATTCGTTTTTGGGATATTTCTTGTTATTGGTTTCAGCTTAAAAAAACTTACATTTTTCTCATACAGGAATTTGTCAACTGCTGTCCACACAAAGGAACTTCAATCACATAGCAACCAGCTTTTGACTATCACTTTAACCTATGGTACTCCCTTATTTCGCTTCTACCTAATAAGGAAGCAAGTAATAAGACTATTTCTGGTTATTTTTCTCAATTAGCATGAAGTAAATAGAAGCTTAATCTTTCTAACAATAAGATGTTGCAGAGATGTAGAGAAATTCATGTGAATGGAACACATCAGATTTTAGTATTCAGGGGACCCTAAAACATGTATTTATGGTGAAATATCAAATTTTTGGGTGGTATACAATACTTTGCTGTCTTATTCTAAGCAGAAATAACTTTTTTGTGCGAAGGAATAGTAATGAAATCCAGTTACGCCAGAAAAATTGCTGTGTAAAACACAGTTGTAATAATTTATAATTTCATTCCAATTGGTGTTTTAACAGTTATAATAGTTTACTTATCCTACTAGAATTGTTACCAAACATTACAGAATGAGCTATACAAAACAGAACCTTTGGTACCAAAAAGTGTAAGCAATTTTAGTTTTTGAAGATTTTTTTTTTATTTATTTAGAAGTTTAATCTCTTTGAATCAACCAAAATTTTAATTATTGAAAGAAAATTGCTAACATTTTTCAGTTATAAAGCTTAATTAGTTATCCCCAATATGAGGATGCTAATGTGTAATGTCATATTTATTGAATGTTCCTGGCTCAACTGAGTATGTAGGGAATAAATTAAATAAATAAAATAAAATAAATCTGAGTCAGTTCCTAAGTAACTAGGGTCTCTCTCTCTCTCTCTCTCTCTCTCTCTCTCTCTCTCTCTCTCTCTCTCTCTTCCCAACAACTCTTTATTACACTCAGAATCTGCTCACAATAACTGTTCTTCAATGCTTTTGTAACAATTTTGCCATATGGTTGTTTTTTTTTTTTTACTTTCGCTGCGGCAACGATTACACCTTGCTACTAATTTCCCATAAAAACTACTGCAACTGTTGCATTCCCAGTGAAAACAGAAAACTTGGCAAGGTTCCATTGCTCTTTGCATACCTGTTAATCATGTGACTGGAAGCTTCTAGAACCCATCCCACATGCAGAAATGCTGTAAATGTTCACAAAATCACTCAGGTGTAATAATACAGGCTTTGACATCAAAAAACCTTCCAAGAGAACACATGTCCACTTGCACAGGTGTAACAATCAAAAGAACTTGCCCCAGTACATGTCCACTAACGCACGTGTAACAATGGATGATATCAATCAGCTATGACTTACGAAGGAAGCTGTACACATACTTTGTCAATTATAACCGCAGGGTGCACTCACAATATATTCAAATTTTAAATTAATTCTGAAATTCTATTTTTATTTAATTTTTCAGATAGTTAATTAAACTGCAAATAAAAATTAAAATTAGCAATTAAAAATTAATGCTATAAAAAGGGCTAAGGTTTAATTGAATTAAAATAAGAAAATAAAACATTATTTTAAAACAAAAATATTACTGGGAAGCCAGCAACTTTGCAGCTGGTATCCAGCAGCTTCCTATAATTCACTATAAATTACAACATGGTGTCCAGCAAAAGGTACTGGTATCCAGTATTAACTAAACTACATATTAAGTACAGTAACTTTATACTGCTATATAAGATGTTTTCTTATATACAGTTATTAATAATACTGCTTATTTATATGTAACTGTATTTTTTATACTTTTTTTCTATTTATATGAATTAATGTATTATTATTATTATTAACAAATTAATTTTCTTAAATTATTTTTACATTTTTTTTAATAACTCTTCATACCTAAGTATTTATTTACAACTAAGTGAACTATTATTCACTGTTTTTATCCATATTATTTAAATATTTGAGGTCTTTTAAAAGTTACATATTTAGTATTTCAGTATAAAGTGTTAATTTTACACATTCGATAACTACAACAACAAAAATGCTTGTTTTAAATTACATTATTTTTTAACATTTCCACATGGCCTTATTCATTAATTTCCACTAATACTTATTTACTCTAAACATTAAACCATTTAACTATATTATTGTATTACTTCATATGCTTATATAAAATATATCTTATTCTTCTCTCTTCATCACTTACTGATATACTGTCATTTACTTCCATTTTAACTCTTTTAAAGCACATTTCCATTTCCACTTTATCTTCCATTAATCACTATTCCCTTCACTTCCTATCATTTACTTAACATTCCCAACCTCCATTTTCTCTTCCTTAACTCTTATTTTAACTGTTATATGACTACCAATTCCACCTTTCAATGTAGACATGACATTTTTAATTTTGAATAAAAAAAATGGAGCTGCCTTGTAAGAATATACAGATGACTGAGTAATTCTATATAAATGACAAAATAATCAAAATAAATAAACATAGTGAAATTTATTGTTTTCAAGGCTTATATTTCAGTTTGTTATTAAAAAAGAAACAAAAGAGGAAAAAAACTGTTTCATGGATATAAACAAAGTCTTTTTGTTGTTTTTCTTCCCCCAAGTCAATATTTACAGCTGCCTCGGGTCTTCAAAATCAGGAGAAGGGGATAAGTGTCTTGTCCCTTATTGTCATTCTGACAAATCTAAGTTTAACCCTTTAATGACTGTCAGTATTTTAAGCACTACTATTGAAGTAGGATTTGTACCCTTTTATATTAAACTAACTTTCAACCATAAAATACAAGTAATTAAGACTGTTTTATATTGTTGTGATATTTTTAAAGGAAAACAGCAAAATTAATGCAACTGCAGTCAATGTAACCTTGTTAGCTTCCAAGCATGCTCCTTAACATTCTGAGAAGACACTTATGGGAGCTTAATGAGGATTCTATGTGTAGGAAATGTGGGATAGATTTTGAAATCTCCCAGCAAATGCATTCTCCATATGAAGGCTCTAGGAGCCTTACATGTGAAGCCTTGAGAGAGGCTGCTCAGTTTTCTTCTTCATCATCATCCAAACATGCCATTACATTGCTTATTTTATTTGGGCTCTCTCCGTCCTTTACTATAGGCTTACTTGACTGCAGTTACTGGGATTTGAACTTGTAACGTTTGACTTTGAATGGATGGCTACTCCATTCCCTATCATGTGCTTATGTGTATTCGAACATCTTCGGTGAGATGCTTTCAGAAAGGTTACAAAACCAGTTTGGGAGTTAGAGGAAGAGCAACATATGTAGCAAAGTAATATCAGTAATAAAGGATTAAGTAACAAATGGAACCAAGGGTGGTCACAGAAACTGCAACTCTCAAAGAGTTCTTTATAAGGGGATTGCATACATAATTTTATTATCAACTTATCCTGATACCTTACCTTCAACTTAAATGAAAGTGATAATCACTGATGGAACATTTTAATATGCAGAAAGACATTTAATTATCCATTGCTAATCAAGAAATATCAACATATATTTTGTAATTGTCTTTTACAAATCATTGTATTTTATCTTTTTAACAAGATAGAGTCAGTAAGTTGAACTTGTCAACTCTTTCTTTTGTGGCCTTCCTTGCTATTTCTTCCCCAGTGTCATAAACCAGCAAAAATTAATAAGGTATGTATGCCATGTGTCTTTAATGAAGAAGATGGTTCTATTTCTTTTCTAAATAAACTATGGGTATACATGCTCTCTTTAATATAACTCCTTATCTTTATGGCAATAGCAAGTGTCAATGTGTAAACAAAGAGTTCTATTAAATGCACCTGTTATCGCCCTCCGTGGTGTAATGGTTACCATGCTGACTTCATATACCCAGGGTCGCGGCTTCAAACCCGGCAGAGGACAATGAATTTTTTCGGGTGTAAGAGAAGTAAAGCCGTTGGTCCCGTGTCGTAGATTTACGGCACGTAAAAGGACCTCAAGCCTGATAAGAGAGGCCTCTGAGCAAAATTAAGTTGTCTTTCACGCCCAGTATAGAATGGGACACTTAACCACAGCAGTTAAAGAGCGTTCATAAATAAAACGCCATTTACATTTTATTTACTAAATGCACTTGGCCCAATAGCACTTCCTAATACTTGGAGATACTAACAGTTATTTCCAAAGAGAGAGTCTCAAAGAAAGAAATGTAAAGCTATGCATTGATATTAGTATCTAGATATAGGTAACTTAGGTTAAAAAGCAATTTTCTACAGATATGGCTCTTACATTGGACATTATCAAGCTTCAATTCTCCCATGACAAATGGTAAAATAAAGATATTCTTCTTCTAAATTAATATCTTCTTTTCTTTATTAAGAAGTCAAGGTAAGCTTGCCCATAAATTTTAATTAACATTAGGTCCATTGCCTCTATGATAAAAAGTAAACTATTATACTATGCATTTTTCATATAACAGATCTTAAGAACCAATAAAGGTATATTACTCTCTTCAACAAAGCTGTTTAATTCTAATCTTAATTTAAGTTTGTCATATGTACATGCTTGATCAACTTTATCCTCAGCTTGCTTCTGTAGTGTGGAAGTAGCTGTCTGCCTCGCATTCAAGAGATCCCAAGTTTGAATCTTGGTTAAGGCAAGTTACCTGGAAAAGGTTTCCTTCTGGGGTTTTCCCTTATCCAGAGAAGATGAATGTTAAGTTTCCTCCTGTAAATTTTATTTGAATCTTCCTGTTTAATTGCTACACCGAAAGTTATTTCCACTTTATTCTAAGATATCATCTATATGATTAAGATGTACGAGTTCCATTTTTTCTTCCATAAAATTGAGGCAATACAGTGTACATCACCTCTTTATTGCTTTGAAGTGTCGTCAGCAATTTTTCTCTCTCTAGATTTAGGAGTTTTGATTTTTATTTTTACTTTCTCTAGCATGTATGCATGCTGTAAATAGTAGACAGGGAAGGTATTGTATTGCACCAAAATTCAATACCGAGATTCCACCAGAAATACGTGTTTTAGGGTCCTCTGAATCCAAATAAGCATTTTTATGTGTCTGTGGATATAATAACTCAAAAACAAAATGTCAGATAAAACCCAAACTTGCTATTAAGTTCAGTATCTTCCACGGATGGGATATGAAGATAGTCAGGAAAATCCTCCCAACCCCAATTACCCTTTACATGGAACATTTTTCAAAAGTTTTGATTTTCTCGAAAATGGCTCTAATGATTTTGATTAAAATACCTTATGCTTAGTATATTTTTTGTGACAAATGTATATCTTGAATTTTCTGGGAATAACCTCTGAAGACCTTTTCATTCTAGATGACTTTTGTATAACTGGCAAATCATAAGAGATAGACAAAAACTTGCTACACAAAAATGTAGATCTCGTTAAAACTCACAGTTTGTATCATATATGTCTTTGTTGTAGAGCTAACCATTTCTGAGATATTCTGTGGTATTGGTTTCTGTTTTAAGCTTCTTAAATTTTTCTTTTTGTCTATCTTGTTTTCTCCTAGCAAATGGAGAGAACCAAATTTCAATTGTTTCCTATAGAAACTGGCTTTTAAAAGGCTAGTGTAACCCCCCCCCCTCTTATTTTCCTTTACTTACAAGGAAGCAAGTAATAAGGCCAATTCTGCTAATGTGTATCTGATTAACTGCACACATATGCACACAGGTGTATTTTTCCTAAAAATACTTTTGGATTCAAGAACCCTCCAGACTTATACTGACAATATCATATTTATGGGTGGCATATACAAGTCTTATACATGGCTGAAAAATCTGCAATGTCAGTTTGAAATATAGAGCAAAACCAGAGCATTGCACTCATAAGCTCACTAGGTGTTTTAAGTCTATATTACGTTGTCCTCCGTGGTGTAATGGTTACCATGCTAGCTTCATATACCCAAGGTCGCAGGTTAAAACCCGGTGGAGGACGATGGATTTTTTCGGGTGTAAAAATTCTTAGCATGGCTTCCTTCGGAAGGGAAGTAAAGCTGTTGGTCCCGTGTCGTAGATTTACGGCACGTAAAAGAACCTCAAGCCTGATAAGAGAGGCCTCTGAGCAAAATTAAGCGGTCTTTCACGCCCAATATAGAATGGGACACTGAGAACCACAGCAGTTAAAGAGCGTCCATAAATAACATGCCATTTACATTTCAAGTCTATATTACATCAGGGTATATTCAATTCAATTCAATTTATTAGTCCTGTAAATCATATACATGATATAGGATAAGTCAGTGTTTACAGTTAAGTAGAAACATATTTACAATTTACATAAATAGATAGTTACCAATGAATATTTCATACAGCGATTAACTTTTTTGTTTTGAAAAATACTCATTATAGAAAAATTAGATCACACAATAATTCACAATTATTAAACTTCATTTTGAGACAATATTACAAGAATCTTTTATGTACAACAGCTGAAGTAAACATCACAATTAAGCATACAAATATTTACAGCTATCAATGTTTACACAACAGTGTTTCAAAGAGTGTTAGAGCTTAATCAAAAAAAAACTAGAATGGCCATTAAGAACCATCTCAAATGTCATTTATCACTCACTGTTAATGAATACTTAAATCTGAAACTATCTTGTTCCACCGAATAAAAATTAAATAACAATAAATCACTATTATTATTATTATTATCATCTTTGCAAACATATTTCTCTTGTGCAGATACTGCCCCTTTGTGTTTTGTCATTTCAGATCCCATTCTGCAGAAGTAGGAAGGAGCCTGGTGCTCGCAGAAAACTATTCTGGATTTTTCTTATTATTAATTTTGTATATATTTAAACTCAAATGTAACAAAATTTATTTGTATTTTGACAATACCATAGAATCAGTATTTCTTCAGGCTGATAATAAATTTATCTATCTAACTCAAAGAGACCATGCCACAACACAAATGCAATAGACAGGAAAGAATATGTAATCGCAATCTTTCTTGATCTTACTAAAGCATTTGACTACATAGATATACATAAATTAATAACTAAAATAAAAATTTATGGCATTCGGTGCCTACCATTAAAATGGCTAAAATCTTATCTACAAAATAGAGAACAATGTGTCGAAATTATACACAATTCAAATGGTAACCTATATAAAATCAGATCATCTTTTAACAAAATGACTCATGGTGTCCCACAAGGATCGAATCTAGGGTCGTATCTATATAAATTGCTTATTCAAAATAATAAAAGAAGCAGGTGAAATAGCCATTGGATATGCCGATGATACCACAATTGTAGTAAGGGGAAAAACAGAACTTGAAGTACAAGGTAAATCAAATATATTACTTGGAAAAATTAGGGAAGAGCTAGGAAACTAGGGGTGGTAATAAATACAAATAAAACAGAATGGATGCAAATCAGCTTAAAAAAGAAAAACCCACCCAATATTCAATTAGTCCTAGACTAGAGCAAATACAAGAAACTTCTTAGGATTAATAATAGACAACAGATTAAACTGGAAAAAACATATTGAAAAAATAGCAAATAAATAAATATGGGATTATATATTTTAAAATAATCAGCACAACAAATGGATACAGATAGCTTAATACAAATATACTATGCCTTCATACATTCTCATTTGAGCTATGGGGTTGTATTATGGGGTAATGCACAGAAAATAACAATTCAAAGAATATTAAGACTACTGAAACATGCCATTCGAATAATATGTAATCTAAAGATGACAGATACTTGTAGAAATTCCTATAAAGAAGTAAATATGTTAATATTTCCGGCACTGTATATATATATATATATATATATATATATATATATATATATAAAGCAATTAAAGTAAACTTAAAGCAATTAAACAGTATCTCTCAGAAAATGTAATTTACTCTATAGAGGAGTATAAAATTTTAATTAGAAAAGTTAAATAAGTTATGCTGTATAACAGTACCCCCTGTATTTTTTTGTAAAGTGTATATACTCATGTTATTATTTATTGTAATCAATCTGACGATCCTTGTAACTTGTGTATTACAAATGGAGATAATAAAGAAATAGAAATAGGACTACCCAAATGTTGCCTCACTTATTACTATGGAGACATGTTGCTTGATCTTACTGTCATTAGGTGAAGATATAGATACAATTTATCCATCCTTTAAAATCATACAATGCGCATTTGTACTATGATGACATAGGACATGTCATATTGTGAGAATTAATACAAATAAGATAAATAGACAAGGCTGGTCAAAATAAAGTAATAGCAAAGTATTTAGTATAAAGGACTCATTTAAAATTGATCTTCTCATTTAAAAAAATAGGTTGAGTACAAATATTTACACTATTAACATGTTGTCTTAAGTTAACATTTCAATATTAGTGGGCTGAATACTGTTCCGTATAAAAACAGTGATCAAGCAAATATTTTTTTAGTTTAGATTTGAATGCTCTTGGACCTTTTGTTGGTTTAATGCATTTTGGTAGTTTGTTATAAAGTGTTACACCCATCTGTACCATGTTCTTTTGAAAAATTGTTGTACTAGTTCTATTTATGTGCAGATCACTGTTTTGTCCTGTATTATATCCATGTATTTCTGAATTGATGAGAGTGAAGTTACTATTCTTTGTTAGGTTTTGTTTTATAAATATCAGTGATTTATTTATACATATACAACTTATCGGAAGACTTTGAAGATGTTTAAAAATGGGTTTACATGAAGATCTATAGCACTGTTATATATTTCATCTTCCACAGGGCATGGTGTTAAAACACTTGTTCCTTGCTTAATGACTTACCTATGATGTGTAGAGAAAGTTTTTACATTTAAATCTGTGGCACTTGTGCACTTGAGACTATCAGCTCACCCGCCAGTTTCATGTGCAGATATGCAAAGCAGTCATCTAGACAATAGATAGAGATATGTGGTCAGTACCATGTTTCCATCAACCAATGTGGGCTGCAGACCTGCCACCTTTTATAATACCTCAAATGTACCATGATGCCAAGTGAGCACGGTTAAGATAACACCAAATTCATATTTAGGTGACATATCTTTTATAAAAAAGTTATGTTGAACCTAAAAACTTTTTTAAAAAAATACCTAAGTGTGTGCACGGACAATTTTGTGTCTGTGAACAGCATAATTAAAAACCAAAAGGTCAAGATAATAATACTAAATTCATATTTAGCTAACATAATCTTTTATACAGACAAAACATAAGATGTTTACCAAATTTCTCTCCACCCAGTCTCTGCATGGAAGAACTATTTATTTCCCCAAAAACACTTCTGATTTCTGAGTTGTTGGCATTTCAATTAAAATATATATGCTTAACTTCCTAAGAACAGCCTGTGAAGTCCTCTTCATTCTAATTGAATTTTGTATAAATATAAGATATTAAGAGATAAACTGACACTTATTACAGGAAAAATGAATAGCTGATTAAAATATAATATTTACATAATTTTTTAAAACTATTGTAGACTTTCTCAAAAGAATATCATCTGAACAGAGTTGCCAATGTCACCATTTTATGATCAATTGTATCCAATAGATTTGCAGAGGATGGTATAATGTCACAGTTTTTAGAAACAGTATTTTCTGCTTCTAGTTTACAGTTTTTATAGTGATTATACAGAAACGTGAAATGATGGTTAGAGGAATGCTTGGTATGAAAGGGTAGAGCTAAATTACAATATATTCATATTGCAATATGAAGTGAACAGGGCAAAGGAAAAAGCTTGATATGTTACATTCTCATAACCTGCAGATTCTGCAAACAAAGTATTCTTACAAAAGAGTGTACATAATGATAACCAAGATAAACATTACCAGAAATGGTCTTATTACTTAGCTCCTTATAAGTAGAAGGGACATTAGGGAATACCTGCACTAGGCTAAAGCGACAGTCAAACCTTTTAAAAGCTGTTGCTGTAATTTCATCACATTAGGTTGTCATTCCATAGCCAGGAGTAAAATAAAAGAGGTATGAAATGGATGAGGTTTCCTGTTTGAGAAAGGTTTTAAGTATTTTAAAATTGAAACCAATAACAAAGAATATCTCTGAAGTGGTTAGCTCTAGAAGAAAGAAAAGAAATATATCATTGCGCCTGTAAAATCCGCTATGAGGAAATTTGTCATAAAATGAGTTATGTGGCTTAAAAGAAGCAGAAAACTGCCTCGGATTGACTGTAAAAAGCAGCCATGTGCATATGGAATACTTTTCATGTTATTAAGCAAACAATATACACCCCGCCATGTGCTGTCTCTTAACATTGTGCCTTTAAAATCAGCTATGTATTCCTTTCAGCACATGGCAGGCTTTTAAGTCTTTCTTTTGTGTCTCACGGAACATATAGTGGATAACGCAAGACAAAGCTATTACAATAATTAACTCATTCAGTCAGTATGGTGAGCAGAGGAGAGAAGCTTTGAAATCTTGGACAGAAACTGACCAAAATGCCTGTGAAAGGGCACTTCTGTCGGAAGAATTCATCAGAATTGGTAAGTCTGAAATGGGGAGAATAAATTGAGCCTGTGGCTGTTTAGCAATTGGCAAGTTTCCAGATTACGTGTATTTAACACTAAAAGATACACATATTTAAACTTCTAAGACTCATTTAATTCCATTTTATTTTAATTCTTGTTAGCAACACTAAAGAAGGTGTACAACATTATGAAATTTTTCTTCATAATTTTATGTACCTATTTTCATTCAATATTTCATTTTACAATAACTTGTCGTGATGTGCCTTTTACCATGTACTTGAGTTTTTTAAACAGCTACAAAGAAAGATGACATGTTGGTTCTAATATAATAACACAATTTATTTAAAAATTATTCTATTTTTGCAATATTATTTATTTATAAAATACCTACTAAGGCTGATATTCGATTATCTAGCCTCATTCTACCTTTCTTAAAAAAGAAAAGAAAAAAAAAAAACATTTATTTAAGTACATGTTTTCACTCAATAAAAAACAGAAAACACATTCAAATATGCTGATTAAATTTTCACTTTGACCATCAGCAGTTAGCTAGATTCAGTAGTTCTAGGGTATTTAAAATGCCAATAATGTGATTGCAGTTTTATAAAACCCCTGCCGTTCTTTCTATTTCTCAGATCATGACTGCATAATCCTACCCCAGGATCCTGATAATGTTTCTGGTGAAGGATTCATTGGAGAATTAAATTTGACAATTATAGACACATTGAAACAAAAATGCCTGAAGATGACTTAAACAGCAATGTCAAAGAAGAAGCTGAAGGACTAAATGATGATTGTTTTTTAGAGAATATAGATAATATTCCAAATGACATAAGTGCAGATATTGATTATGTCACATCAAGTAACAGGGTACAAGAAGAGATAGTAGCAAGGGAAGCAGGGGTCCTTGATATTGATTTCACTGTTTCTGCTGCAAGAGAAACCACTGGTGCCACATGTGTCTAAGTCAAAAAAGTGTACTAGGAAGCATAACAGAAATCTACGATTACATGAGAATCAATATCTAGGAGTGAAACAATTAGATCACAACTACACTGAAGTTTGAAAGAAAAATACTTTCTCAAACATGTCAGCACAAAGAAAACAAATCAACTCAAAGTTTCAGATGTAAAGAGATCAAAGAAATTGCAAGACAAAGGATTCACGAAAATTGAGGTCTTTAAATGACTGGAACCAGAAAAAGTTATTTATAAATGGGCTTGTGGCATTTAGACCAACATTAAAAAGAAAAACAGGCAGTACTGATAAAGTTACTAAGCATTAAGGTTATGACTACTACCTACAACGCGATGATAGCATAAAGGTTAGGGTATGTAGAAATTTTTTATGTACTACTAGTCTAAAAAAAATATGCTTTTGCTGCATGGATTAAGAAGTTCAACCATGCTGAAGAAAGAGCTGAAGATACAGTTTCAATGAAGAGAAGTACAGCACAACATGATGGAGCTGCTAAAAATAAATTGAAATCTAATTCTGTCAAAATTTGGCTATAATTAATTCTGAAGGGCATCGAGTGCCAGAGTTTATGTTTAATAGTATTATTGTTGAATGCATTAACCATTGGGTAAAACTTACAGCCATTCTTACGTCTTCAACTGCCTTTGAGATAATGTTTTTTCTTCCTCCTGTAAAATTAGCACAAAATATAACATAGCGGTTTTCGCAGGCGCAACGACGATATATAATTATATAAATCAGAATGAAAAGGACTAATATAGCCTGGGCTATTCCCAAGAAATTCAGATAATACATTTTATTTGCCATGTAAACATCTTTAATATACAGTATTTTAGTCACAATGGTTAGAGCCATTTTTAGAAAATCAAAAAATTTGAAAAATGTTGCATCTGAAGGGTAGTTTGGGATTGAGGGATTATTCTGGAAATCTTCGTATTGCATCCTTGGAAGATACTAAACATAAATACCAAACTTGTATCTGACTTTTCCTTTTTGTATTATGCATTCCACACAAGCACATACACATACCTCAAAACATGTATTTCTGGTGAAATCTCAGTATGGAATTTTTGTTGGACTACAATATCTTATCTACCTTACTATGTGCATTGCACATACATGCTAGAGAAAAAAAGAAATGCTTATCTGAAAATGCAATTTATAACAAAGAGGAACTTAAATATGGAAAAGCAATGCAAAATTCATGTGCCAATCATTTAAATGGATTATGTTAATATTTTAAAAGGGTTAAAATAAATCCTGTATGTACTGGCTGCTTATTTGAAATCATTTTTACACAAGAATATAAACAATGAATCTGGATATTATATATAGGATATTATGGGTCTTTTGCAAAGTTCTGGTCAAGGCACTGAATTTTTCAGGTCTGATTCCACTTTCCAACTTTATGTCTACATGCAGCTGGTGTGAGAAAATACTATAAATTAACCCTAATAATGAGAGATACCACAGCAGCTTAAGCGAAAAAAGCATTGGCATAGTTAAAGACCCATTTTAATTTCTAGTCAAGGCATTTTGTTTTTAAGTATGATTTCAAAATTCTGACTTAAACCATGTATTAAGGATATGAGGTAGGCATTTTCCTAAAAGTTTCTCCATTTAAGAGAACATATTTTTATTGAAGTATCAGTATCAGGATTTTGATATGACATTAGTTGTCAAATGTTATGGGGCTTTTGATTTAAACATCATTTTGATTCTCGTTATAAAAGCTATCTTTAATTTTCTACAAAAGGAATGTTATTTTCCTTCTATTGAAACTTTGAGCAACTGGGAAAGCATATTATTATAGTTAAACATTTTGTTTTTTAAATAACCATTTCTCTATCATTCAGTAAAGCAAGTTTAAAATTTGCCAGATATTAGGCAGTATCAATGCAAGATTCAAGGTATTCTTACATATAAGTGGTTTGTTAGCATTTAAGGACTATCACATACTTAACTATTTGCTTACATTATATAAAAATCTGATGTGTTCCATTCACATGACTTTCTCATATCTCTGCAACAAATTATTGTTAAAAAGCTTATGCTTCTATTTACTTCATGCTAATGGAGAAAAAATTAGCAGAAATATTAATAGTCTTATTATTTGCTTCCTTGTAACTAGAAGGGAAATAAGGGAGTACCATAGGTTAAAGTGATAGTCCAAAGCTGATTGCTACGTGACTGAAGTTGTTTTGTTTGTATGGACAGGAGTTGACAAATTCCTGTATGAGAAAAGTATAAGTTTTTTAAAGCTGAAACAAAAACCAAGGAATATCTAAAAAACGATCAACTCCAAGAAAAAAGTGTATATAACATAAATTGTGAGCTTTAGCGTGCCCTACATTTTTTGTATAGTAAATTTTTATCTATCTCTTACAGTTTAGCAGTTATGCAAAATTCCGTAAAATTCATCCATAATAACATAAGCTTCAGAGGCTATTCTTTGAAAATGCAAGATATAAGTTTTATTTGTCAGGTAAATATCCTTAATCAAAATCATTAGAGCCATTTTTGAAAAAATCAACATTTTCGAAAAAAGTTCCATGTAAAGGGTAGTTTGGGATGGGGGGATTTTTCCCAAATCTTTGTGTCACATCCCTGGAAGATACATAACTTAAACACCAAGTTTGGTATTTCACCGACTTTTCGTTTTTGAGTTGTCGTGTTCACAGACACACAGACCATTTTCTGAAAGTTTTTTTTTTTGTTTTTTTTTTGATTCAGGGTACCCTAAAACCTATATTTCCGGTGAAATCTCGGTATTGAATTTTTAGGTAGAGTGCAATACCTTCTCTATACACTATGTACATGGCACATGTGGAGAAAGTAAAAAGTGTTGTAAGTGTTGTAACAATAAATAATAATAATAATAATAATAATAATAATAATAATAATAATAATGTTTGTTTCATTCACTATTCTTTGAATGATTTACAACAGTATTGTGGTTTTAGAAACACAAACTTTTAATTTGTTTACATGTGGTTAAACAATGATTTGATGTTAATATAGCATAGAAAATATTGTGAAAAAACTACTTATCTTATCCAATAAATTTGCATGAAGAACTTGTTTCATAATTAAATTGCATTCTCAGTGTCTATGGCTTGTTTAAATTATGTTATGATTGGTTGCTAGAAAGGGGTTATTCTTTGGGGTTATAGTTTCTTTCCATATTACTTTTATTTTCAAGCATTTCCAGAGAAAAATTTTTGATATTTTTTGAAATTAGTTCTATAGAATTTAATGAAGATTTAATTAACAATTTTGTTAAGCTTACTAATCTTTTGTTTATATCAAAATTTTCTAACAAACTTCTGGCTTAAGAATGTGTAGTCCAATTTCACATTTTCTTGCTGATTTTTTCATAAGCTATTTTGAAATACAGGTTACAAAATATTTCTTTTAACTTTAAAAACGGGGCATAGATATGCAATTGGTATTTTAACTATTGCTCCTGATAAACATGTGAATGGTGCTTTAAAACTTTACAAGATAGAACTATAAAATTCACACATTAGAAATTAAAATGATGGTTATTTCCCTTTCTTATTTGCCCTCTGTGGTGTAGTGATTACCATGCTAGCCTCACATACCCAAGGTAGCAGGTTCAATCATGGCGGAGGCTGATGGATTTTTTCGGGCTTAAAAATCCTTAGCATGGCTTCCATTGAAATGGAAGTAAATCCATCTATCCCATGTCATAGATTTAACAGCACATAAAAGAATCTCAAGCTTGATAAAGAGACCTCTGAACAAAATTAAGTGGTCTTTCATGCCCAATAGAATGGGACACTGAGAACCTAGTTAAAGAGTGTCCATTAATAAAAAAAAACAAACAAAACAAAATAAAAAACCTCGCTTACTTAGATTGAAATATAACAAAAGATAATAAGTTAATGTTTTAATACTGTTTTATAAATTAAAAGATTGAGAAATATAAATATCAGAAAGCTGTTAAGGAAGTTTCTACCCTTAGGAAAATAAAAAAAAAACTTATAAATTTAAGAATGTATTTATTATTCCTGGGAAAATAAGAAAGTTACATTTTTAAAGAACATGATATATTAGTTCCTCAAAATAAATACAACATAAAATATTTGTTACGTTTTTATAAACAAGATAAAATTTCAAATAATAAAAAAATCTAATGTTTCCATTCAAACAATTTCTCTACCTGCTCCGTAAAAGAAGTTATTACCAAAGTTATTCCTTTTTCTACTCCATGCTAATTGTGACAAACATCAGGAAAAAATGCATACCGTAAGATTTTTGGGAGTGTAATTTTTTTTTTTTCACTTGTAATAATTCTGTCTAATATAGAAAGGTACATATTAGGGGAAATCTTACTGAAGTAAACATGTAGAGTTGGTAAAATACATAATTATATTACAAGTTTCTTAGTAGCTTTTATCTATTCTGAAAACAGTAAACGATAAGGAAAATTATATTTAAAAAAATGACAGGTGTCTGTGGACAGAAAAGCTCAAAAGCGTAAAGACTGTTAAATACTAAACTTGGTACTTATGTTTAGTACCTTCCAAGGATGCGACAAAGATTTTCATGAAAATCTCTGTACCCCAAACTATCATTTACACGGAAAAATTTTTGAAAATTTTGTTTTTCTCAAAAATGTCACTAACAATTATTTACATCACTAGCAAAATATATATCTTGAATTTTCTGCAAATAGCCTATGAAGACTTCTTTATTCTGGATGAATTTTGCATAACTGGTAAACCATAAGAAATGACAAAAACTTACTGCACAAAAAATGTAAATATAGTTAAAATACATAATTTACATCATATAAGTTTCTTTTGTAAAATTGGCTATTACTGAGATTTCTTACTATTGGTTTCCATTTTAAAGTATGTTAATTCTTCTCTAATGGGAAGTCATCTTTCATTTCATCTCTGTTTTACTGCTGGCCATACAAAATGAACCAAACTTCAATTGTTTCATATAGAGACCAGCTTTTAAAACATTTGACTATCGCTTTAGCCTTGTGTAGTCTCTTATTTCCCTTCTACTTACCAGTAATAAGACCAATTCTGCTGATGTTTATCTCAATTAACATGATGTAAATAAAATAATAATCTTTTGTAAGAACAGTTTGTACATGTACAGCTAGAGAAAGTATGTAATGGAACACACAAGATTTTTTAAAAAACCCATCTTTATCCCTTAATGTGCTCCACTGCAATACTGTATGCAATTGTATTAACATAATTCAAAGTTATATTTAAGTTTAACATAAAGTTAAGTTGGGTTGAAATGCATACATCACTTACATTATTTATACCTGACCAGTTTCAAGAGCTGTTGGTCTTATCTTCAGAGGAGTCCAACTCCTCTTGATGTATGTGTTTCAACCCCAACTTAAATACCGGCCATTGCATTCTTGATCTCACTACACTTTTCTGAAAATCTTCCCTTTCAGTTTTAACCAACCACATTCCCACAGGATATGTTGTAGCTTTATGCTAAATTTAAATTCCACATCACTATTATTAGCTTATTCTAGTACTGTACAAATTATGTTTAAGTATTTATTATCTTATTTATTTATGTTTACCATGCCTTGTTCAGTCATATTTTATTAGGTTTTAGTGTAACAAAGTTCATGTTTATTTATATTGTTCACAAATTTAGTTCAGTGTTTTGTACCAGCCATTGCATTCTTGTTCTCACTACACTTTTCTTAAAATCTTCTCAGTTTTAACTGTTCACATTCCCTCAGGATATTTGTTACTTGTTTGTTCACTTTCCCTACACACACAGGTTCAATCTTCCACTATCTTAAATTGATCAAATTAGATGCCAATTTTCCAAATCCTAGGAGCATTACTGTTAGAATAATTTAGTTCTGAAGTATGGTTATGCTTGTACATATTACGATGTGAAACACTAAGAAGCTATACCTAGCAGCTAAGGTATCAGTGGCAGCCAGTGAGTAAATTTCTTGGGGTTGTATGTACTAATGATGATGTTTAACTACACTTTCAATTGTAAGAATTATATCTTCATTGGTGTGCTGGAATTTTGATTAAATAACCGATTCCTCAAGAACTAGGAGTGAGCATGGTAACCATCCAGTCAGGAGGCAGGATTGTCTTATTAATCCACCAAGACAATTCAGTATTCACATAAGATTACATATTTAAATAAATTGCTAATCGGTTGCATTCCTATCTGAGCCATATCTGGTTGGATTAATGTGAGGCCAGACTGCATTCTGCATTCAGACAGGTCAATTTGCGCCAATTACATTATTCTTGTTCTTGATATCTTATCAACCAAGAGCATATAAAATAAAGTTAACCTTATTTTATGTCTCATCTTCCATCCCTACTTCACCTTTCTTAAAATTTAACAGTTAAAAACCTCAGACATGTATTTAAACTACCGACTTTTGACCTGGTAAGAAGTACAAAAAATATAAATTCAATATTTTTCTGACCAGCATACTTTTTAAAACTTATTATGTCAGTTAAAAAGGGTGCTATTTGAAAACAAACCATATTACATTAAAGGTGTCCATCACTAGCATTAACCAGGATTTATTTCTGATGGGAGCATGGAAAATTATAACATAGTTAAAAGAAGTGCTAAAACAATAAAGAATAGTGTCCTCCAACACTTTCTATGGGCTTCCCAGATCTTTGCTGTCTATTGTAAAGGAATTAATTTTTTCTGTTTTACAATCCGTATATCCATAGATAACCCCAAAATACTGTAGTCCTAAGGTTAAATCCAAGGAGTTGGAAGTCAGTGAAAGAGTGATATTCAGCTACTAATCAAAATGTTCTTTTCAGCATCGAGGAATGTTATACCATTGCTTCTAACATACAAAATGAAAACAAATTTTATTTATGGATGCTCTTTTCCGGCTGTGGTTCTCAGCATCCCACTTTACATATATTGGGTATGAAAGACTGCTTAATTTTGCTCAGATCTTATCAGGATTGAGATATTTTTATGTGCCATAAATCTATGGCCGGGACCAACAGCTTTACTTTCCTTCTGAAGGAAGCCATTTTAAGGATTTTTTACACCTGATAAAAATCCATTGCCCTCTGCTGGGTTTGAATATGCAACCTTGGATATATAACCACTACTCCACAGATATAGAGAGAATAGATAGGAAATGCCCTATCCTTATGCATTGTGGTTGGTGAAGCAACGTTTAAATTGTGGTGTTAAATATTCAATTAAGCAGGAAATTTAGACTGTAAGTTTTAAACCAGTATAATGGTCAATGCATGTGTGGTGTTTGGTTGTTGTTTCTCAAATAGCAGAAGCAAAAACAAGGAAAGGGAAATGTGTTTCAATTCATAAGTCAGTATTTAAGTAATTTTGTGGTGTTAAATGTTCAATTAAGCAATTTAGAGTCAAGGTTTAAAGCAGTATAATGATCAGTACATGTGTGATGTTCGGTTGGTTTCTCGAATAGCAAAAGCATAAACAAGGAAAGTGAAATATTGATTTTTTGGTGGTATACCTGGTGAAATATGTTATACTTATCAACAGAGCGATATTCTGTGTTGTTTGCTAGATTTTAGATTTCCAACTCAGAAAGACCATTGAGGAGCAGTCAAATTGACAATCCACTCCGATTAATTTGACATGTGTATGGTGTATATGGTAGTGTGTAGTATCACAAGGTGGTGGCTGGACAAAAAATGTACTTCAGCAAAGTGTAGCATTTCTGCCCTGTGCACTTACTCCAAGTTGGGAGATGCTTCTAACATATCTAAGAGGTATTGAGGTAAATCTAAACTTGAAGTACAAGGAGTGTCTAATGTGATGCTTCAGTATTAATTCTGAATAATATAATAGATAAATCATAGATCACTAACATTTTAACAAACAAAAATAAATATCTTGGAAAAGACAATGCAATTAAATTGCATAAATATGACCTTTTAAGAAAGTTTATAGAGACCTGCAATCTCTTTAATACAATTTTCCTTATCGTTTATTTTTCAAAATAGATAAAAGTTATAAAGAAACTCATACTATAGTTGTGTATTTCACCAACTCTACATGTTTCCTTCAGTAAGATTTCCCCTATCATGTACATTTATATATATTATACAGAATTATTACAAATTAAAAAAAAAAATTACATTCCCAGAAATCTTACTGTATACTTACTTGTTTTTGTGGTCTTAACACTTGTAATATATCATAATTTAGTACAAATCATGTGCAGCATTTTCAGAATACATTTTTTTTTTTCTAGGTAAAGAGTAGCTTTAGTTAGGAGGATTTATTTGAAAATATTCACCTTGTATCCTTAGGGGATATCTACCTTAGTAAGAGATTTGGTATTCCTGCAACTTTTTATTCAGGTAGTTCCAAAACAGGTATATATGCTAAATTCTCAACATCAAATTATTGTACAAATGTAATATTTCCTCGCCTACGGTCCATTTAGACTGAAGTGGAGAAAGTAAAATAAAATTTGCTGAAACGTTGAATGCTAATAATTTGGTTTTAATCAAAAGTAACCTTCCTAACAATTTTGAATCAAGAAATAAACCCAGATTCAACAAATAAAATTCAGTGTCCTTTAGATTTAGAGATATTTCACTGTGAAAGTATGTGCCTCGTAGTCTTACTTTACTTAACAATAATTATATCTGCTCACTGAAGTCACAACACAAAATTGGCTTGATGTACAAATAGAGCAAAACTGCGTAAAGGATGCTGCTTTCATTATTTGAAGTTCGTTTCCAATGGAATTAGGCAGACTGCTGAAAGAGTGCATTACTATATGCCAGATCCTTGACAGTATTATTTTCGAAAATTGCATACCTCCATTGTGGCTGTTAGGTGTTAATTTAAAAATGAATAGCACTGAGGGCTGGTTGTACAATCTCGGAATAGTTATTCTTGGAATACCCTATTCCGGGTATAAATATAGCGCCAAATTGTACGATCCAGTTTTATTCCATTGATAGCTATTCCACTGTTTGCAGATTTAAAACTTATGTTGGCTACATTGCCAGTTAGTCATGGCCAACATGATATGCATTCATGGTTTTTAGATTTGAAAAATTTGTGTAATATCCAGCATTTGTTTTCGCGATTGGCTGGGCTAACCTATTATTATTATTATTCCTTATTTAAACTTTTGTTTATGAAATAATTATGAGTGCTAAGCGATTTCAGGCTCGAAACTATAATGCAGAAGATATAATAAAATTATTAGAACTTATAGAAAATAAAAGGACAGATGCTGTGACTTCTTTTGAAAAGGTAAGAGCCTGGGAGTCAATATGTGAATATTTAATGCACAGACAACTACCAACAGAACCACTGAGCAGCTTCGGCAAAAATATGATTCTTTAAAGAAAGAAGCGAGAAAGTATGCAGCAAGAAAATTACAGCAAAGATTACAGACTGGCAGAGGCTCTGCAGTCAAAATTAAATTTAACATTAATTTAGAAAACCTTTTGTGCATGATAAAGCTCTCTAGTGAAGGTCACGAGAGCAAATTTGATTCTGATGCTACATTCTTGTGTGAGGAAGAAAATGATGCATCTTATTCTCTGCAGAATGTTGCTGAGTCAGCTGATGCATGGTGTCTGTCGTTCATGTAGAAAAGGCAACAGTGTGGGAAATTCATGCCGAACCCGAACAAACAGACGCCTGTCATGTGTTGTGGGGCAAATATAGCCCACTGATGCTAAGAGCTCCTCTACATCCAGGTCTGCAATCCAAAAAATTTGCAGATACCCAAGACCCTGCAACTTTCTCAAGCAATATAGAGAAGACACTCAAAGATGGAGCTTCTAGCAGACAGAAAATGAACCTGTTGCAACTACAAGTGGAACACAAAACTCTCCTAAACAAAAAGAGGGTAACAATGCTTCTGCTAGACAGGTCCAAACTCCTAACTGGCGGGTAGTTATCTGAGGTTGCAGAGACTCAAGCCTATGCCACAAAGAAAAGTTCCACCTCTTTCGTTGAGTGGAAGAAAACTACAACCCATGGTAGAGGCCAAAACACAATTGGCTAAAGAGTCAATTGATTATTTGAAGAAAAAACAAGCAGAAGAAGAAAGAAACATGAAGAAATTACATGAGCTAAAAAAGAAAAAGACTGAGCTTAAACTTGAACATATGCAGAGAAAACAAGAGGAAGAACAGAGGGGAGAAGAACTGCACATATTAAGGAAACAAGAGCTGGAATTTAGTATTGTGATTAAAGAGGAGACCGTTAAAAAAATTAAGCAATAAAGTGTTAATACTCAAGTGAAGTAATTTGTCATGTAGTTGAACTTTATATACATTGCTTCTACTAATTTCATGTAGATTTATAAGGTATTTGAAGTGATGTGGTGAAAATTGTGATATTTGCCATGATTATATTATATTATTTGCATACATCCTCAACTGACAAAAACTATTTGTCTATGACAATCAGAAACATGAACATTAAGTTTTCAAATATATACTAAAATATTGTGTGTAGATATAGAGACATATCCTTACATGTAATAATTTAGCATGCCACGCTGCATAAATGATTGGGTGAACAAACCTATAAGAAAAGGAGGAAAATGTCTTATAATTTGTTTGAAAGAGACACAACAGTAAATTCAGTGCTATATATTCCATGATGTTCATGTAAAATTGCATTTTACATGGTATGATATTATTTTTATAATATTATGAAAATGGTTTTGAGAACGGGGATTAACAAAAACAAAAAAATAAAGACAGAAAGAAAGAAAAATGCATTTTGACACTGATTAGTATGTCTTATGTAAGTTTTCAATTTCAGTTTTAATAATAATAATAATAATGTATACTTTTTAATTGTTTTGACTACAAGGTGTTACTTGCATTTATATATTTTTGTGAGCATTCTGCATTGCAAAAAGTACATTTGGCAAGAAATTGATAGTGCTTCATATACTTGCTAAACTATATTGATTTTAGGTTGACATTCCCCTAACAACGCATCAAATTTACCTCTTTGTTACCTAATACTGTTTTCAAAAACATTCATTATTTCATTGGGATCATTTATAATTTTTGTATATCTTATATTAAATATTTTAAACAAACAAGTTAAATATTGCTACCTAAGAGCTCATGCTTATCAAAATTGTGTAAGACACATGGACATCAAACTTTATAGGTGTACAAATCGAAAGAAAAAAAAAATCCTCGATTTGATTCTTGTTTTCATATTCTCATTAGTAACGGCGTAAAATTCTTAAAAACCAAGTGAAGTGATATAACCTTTACCGTAAGTTTGTATGCTCTTGTTATTATTTTATAATGGCCATTATTTATGGCTGTTTTTTTCTACTTCTTTATTTTTTCAACTTCAATGCATCATAAAATATATATATATATTTTTTTTATGTTTTCAATGCTAAATACAATTTACTCTGGATGATCTTAAAGAGTAATAAATATTAAATTTATTCTGTATTTCTTTAGCTTTCTGGTCTCAAAAGGATGAATAAACTAAATTTGAATATGAATATTTTGTTTTTTGTTTCCTTTCCAATTTCACAGTATGTGCTTTCACCATAATTTTCTGAACTTAAATCTAAAGTTATACCCAGTTAAAAACATTTAAAATAATTAATTTCATTATTTATAAAAATAGGTGTATAGTTGGCAAAAATTTAAATTACTTTTCATTGTTATATAACTGAGTTGAGCACAACTGATGAGTTCCTCTGCAATACACCTAACATGGGAGTAAAAACTATTTTAAATTATTTCTCATCACTAAAAAAAAACGCTGAATATTAAGGATGGATAACATTTATTACTGTCTATTGTCAGGTATACAGAAAATGTTAAGTACTGATTATTCAATCCTATGTTAATAAAATGTAATACATATTTCTTGTACTTTTAATTTGTTAATATACATTTTCTTAGTTTTCCTTCCAGAAACACATCACATACTTTCTTCTCTGATGTTATCTTTACACAAATGAAGTTAAATGAAATGCAAGTTTGCTTTATTCTCATCACTAGTAAATATACGTATATTAAAGAATAAGAATCATCACGTTTTCTTAAAATTATCTGTAGCAATTCAATCTCTTCAACCATTTTTATGAAAAAATCCATGAGATAATGCTTCTGGATAATTTAGTATGAGACACAGCATCACAGTAGATATTTTTTCATTTCAAATTATACATTTTACGTCAAATTACAACTTTACTTACTGTTTGTCTCCCATCACTCTAGTGCTTTTGACCATGATACGAGTATGGAACTTATTTGCTCTTCTCTTATTATAATTTGGATTGATATAACTGCAGTTTTCTTGTCCAAAACAAAGACCTATAATGTATAATGGGAGTGATTACAACATATTCAGTTCCTAGTATAACTGAAAAATGTATATTATTTGTTTAATAACATATTAGGAATTTTACAATAATCCTTATACTCACTACTCATCCCCATACACTGTAGAGGAATGTTTTTGTCATGCAATAGGTAAATATTCCTTATAGGGGGCATTATTAATGATTACACTTTTTCAATATTGTTTTACTTATATTAATGCATAATGGAATTTCACTCTTGAAATAGTAGTAACTTAGAAAATTTCACCCGTTATACATTGCATAACAGCACAAAAAATGGTATAGGGTATGCCATTAGCTATGTTACATATCTCATAATTATGTCATGTTGAATGTCCCTGAGCATTGCTGTTATTGTTACATTGCAACCTCAGAGTGAACATGTTACATTATGTTAAGCTCTGTACAAATACAAACTACCCATTTGACAGACCTAAATTATTTTTTGTTCATTGTGTTGTTGTTTAGCAGCAATTGTCCCATCAATTGCCTGGCGAATATTAGGTGACACTGGTGGTTCCTCCTCCATTTCAATAGCTATGTTGTGGAGCGCAGCACAAGCTATTATTATAGCCTCAACTGTCAAGTTTTAGGCGTAAAGTGTTTGCCAGTACAGGAAAGCGCCTCTTCCATACACCAAAGATCGTTCTACAGCATTCTGTGTTCTGATGTGGGATTTATTATATAAGTTTTCTGCTGATGTTCTTGGATGTAGAAATGGTGTCAACAGATAGGGCATTAATGCATAGCCTGAGTCTCCAAGCAGTATAGCATTTCCCATTCTTCCTTGTTCAAACCTGGCTTTTAAACTTGAATTATTGAATATAATTTGGTCATGCACAGCTCCTGGCCATCTAGCAACTATGTCCATAATTTTTTCTGCATTGCATACAGTTGGAATGTTTAATGAAAATCTTCCATCTCTCCCTCTTCTTCTGCATTTCTACCACCTGGTATCGCCTGCAGTGCCAGAGCAGTAAAAGCGGGTGTTAAAACACCCCAAAAAAAAAAAAAACTGGTGATCTTATGGGCACATGAGTGCAATCAATTGCACTTACTACTCTGGGAAATGCTGCTGCACTGTAAAATCCCTGTTGTTCTTTACTTATTTCATTTGGGGTTTGTGGAAACTTTATGAAAGCTGGCCCTAAATGAGCAATAGTTTCACTTACTTTCCTAATAATTCTGCTCCTGTACCCTTGTCAACACCACAGAAATCACCCAGACATATTATGAATGCTCCACAGGCATAGAATCTAAGAGTAAGCAACTGATTGATGGGCGACACCGAAAGATTTCTGTGGAAGAAACAAAATCAAACATAAACTTAACTTTTATGCCAAGTTGTATCTCGTAAACACAATGTTCCCTTTACAGTTTACATTTTCTCTATAATAGTTAATAACAGAACCTCTCTTTTCATCGCAATATATACATCATGCTGGTAAAGTTCCACTAACATCATGGATTTAAGTTGTAACATAATTAACTTCACACTTTTCATAAAATATTATGCTAATAATATTGCAGGTACTCGCACTCTTTTAAATATTATTCTTATTTTATTTAAGTTTTACCTACCTATCTGTCATATGCTCCAAATCATCATTAATGAGGTCCAGTACTCTCAGAACGATATCCTTTCTTAATCTGAATCTCATGAAGAATTCATCGTCGTCATATTCGTTTATTACATCTCTTCTACAACGCATTGTCGTTTCCTTTCTCGACCTCAAAAACGTGTCATAAAGAAATTCATCATCACTATCCGACCATGCAGCCATTTTCCTTTTTATACTCTATTCTCGGAATAACGGCTTATCCCCACACGGAATCATGGAATAAGTTATTCCATGTTTATTCTCTTGATAGTCTCTATTCCGGTGTTGTACAACCCAACCTAGCACTTAGCCATGGAATAATGCCTAACAGAAGTTTATTCCGTGTTCGTACAACTGGCCTTAAGACTTGTATCATGTGAAATCTATACACCCTCCTTCTGTTTTTATTCTTTAAAGTGCCAATGAAATGGCTGAGATTAGGCATTTTCAACAGATCGCAGTCATCTGACTGTAGCGATATTGTCATGTTTGAAATCTTGTCACACCTGACATTTGTACTTTCAATTAATTCAGTTACAATGTTTATTTATATTTTTATTTAGTTAAAAAAAGGAGTGAAATAATCATTATTTGTACTTCTTATGTATGACATGAGTGCAATAACCTCAAGTAAAATGTTTGTTTCAATTTTATAAGTTATTAAAAACTGAAATAAAATAATTTTTACTCGTTTCTATTGTTGCTATCAATACTTGTAAATTGGGTGTAGGCACGGTCGGCCATATCATAATTCAGGAGGTAGTGAAGAAATAAAGGGAAAGGGGAAGGGAAAAAAAAAAAAAAAAGAGCATTCAGAAAATAAACGTGATCGAATGCATCATCTAACATTTGAGAACTAATGTAAGTATTACAATCATAACCTGATAAAAGCTCCCTTCTTATAATTATATTCTAAATCATTAATAGTCTATTTCGCTGAATTGTCTTATTAAATACAACTCGTAATTTCATCTCTTAGGCATTACTTATGAAAATACCATTGCAAGTTTGGGAAAATTATTCACGGATCTACAAACCTGCAACTCCCTCGTGGAGCTGCCCCTGTATGGTACAATAAGGAAACTTAAGCAGTCGGTAAACATATAAAATCCAAGCTGCAGTTGCAAAATGCTCTTCAGAGTGGATACCAGATGGTAAGGAATATAACTTCATTCACTGGCATGCAATTTGGATGCAATGCCATGGTATGCCAGATCATGCACACATAGTTATTTATATATGGCACCATCTCTTGTACAACAAATGTCTCCATCTGTGTAGGCCGGCCATTAGATAAGTGTACAAACAATGCATAGCTATTGTTTAAAAGTTTGGGCAAATCAGTCGGTTATCAGTTGGCCTTCTGAGGTCACAGGTTCAAACCCAGGCCAGATGGATGGTTTTTAGTCTTCTTAAAAGTGATAGCCCCATGTCAGTAAATTTACTGACATGTAAAAGAACTCCTGTGGGATGAAATTCTGGTACAACAGCAGAACAGATATGATTCTGGCAATTGACAGCATTAACAATACTTTGTCTTTTAGTTATTCATTTCTACATTAAATCAGTGCTGGGGTTGTGCAGTAAACTGCTATAAGTGATCAGGGAAATTTTGTATAATAGTGCTATACGGCAAAGTTAGAAAAGAAACTATGCAGTGGTCTTGGACTGGACACTGTTGCCACGTATGCCATCTATGATGCACATAAACCTACAAGGCATGGACAACACTCTCTCATAAAGTTTGGCTTACCTCCAAAATGATAACATGTATTGCACTCAACAGCTGACATGATAATTAAAAAGCATGTTCCTTAACTATGATGTTTGTAAATGAAACCTCATGAATGTTTAGTTGATCCAACTCTGTACTTTACATTGTTCATGGTTTCACTATGTGAAGTTCCTTTTCAACATTGCTTGGCTAACTCTGAGCCAGTATGCTGGCTTTGGGAATTCCATGTTCCTGCTTGAGCAGCTTGCAGTGATAATTTCAGGGTAGGCAAATATTTGCATTACGCAAATCACAGATCTAGCAGAAACGTTGCTTAGGTAACTTTACTTGTAAAGCAGATCAATATGTCGAACCTTCATGTTGGCATACCACTTGTTGACATCATCGCACCATGTCTCCTGTTTCTAACGAATGAAGAAATGAGTGTTCAATAGACGTCGCTAAAGCTGTAACCCTGTCCAGTCCCATTGTGCTCCTTAAATAACATCTCACTCTGTTCATGCAGTAGATTTTGAGCGTTTCATTTTATGCTGAAAATTAGCTGTTAAGGAGCCTATAACTCTCATTGGAAAAAAGATTACTTTCCAAGACTACAATAAAATTATAGGACTTCATTTCACATTGGTGGTTGCATGTACTGTTGTATTGGAAGTCAAATAGAAAGAGAGGTTAGCTGTGCATTTCCCCTTCATGGGCCGCAAATATATACTGCAATGTAAATTTACGTGCTAATCCAAGCTAGATAAAACATTTTACGATATATTATATTACGTATTTTGTCTTAACAGAAAATGGCATCCATAAATAATCATGCTGCCACCATTGTATATTTTATCATCGCATATGTTTTGTTCTCCCTTCTCCATCTCTCCTACTCAAAATATGAATTTTTGTATAAATTCAAATTAGGTAAAAACATTTACCTTGTTTTATATTAAGTAAGTTGTCTAAATACAAAGTCATATCCATCATTGTAATAGTTCTGCTACTACCACTGGCACCATCGCATTGTATCATTGCATATACCATACATTTTGTTCTCCCTTCTCTGTATCTCCCGCTCACAATGTGAATTTCTGTGCAAAATTCAAATTAGGTAAAAACATTTACGATGACTTAATTAAGTATGTTGTGTAAATACAAAATCATATCCATCACTGTCATTACAGTTACGCCACTGCCATTGCCATCACTATGTACCATCGCACCTTACTGTACATTTCCATACTTTCCTCTCTGGCAACTACTCAAAACATGAATATCTGTGCAAATTATTCAAATTAAGTACAATAAATATATAAATAAATAACTAAGGGACTTAATAAGCTTAAATGTTCCTTAGTTTGCTCAAAAATATATGGCAAACCTTTAAATTTAATTTAAAAACTCTTTTTATATTCCTATGTCTTCTGTATATGTTATGCTAAATTCGGAAATTTAGTTCTGAATAATGGAGGTCGACTTGCATTCGAGAACGTCTTGTATCCTAATTAATACGGTAATAGGTACTTACAACAGGAATTTCACTTCTAATTGTTTCTTCAGTACATACAATTGTTACTGAAGCAATAAATTTTTTGCATACAATAAACTTTGTGCACATGTTCTAGTTGACTTCGGGAGAGCCCATCAACAACCAGCAGGACAGACAAATTTGCTGTCTGCCACTCCAACTGTGATCATGACATTAGAAGGCAGGCTAGCTCAGGATTTGCCTGCCCTTATAGACAAGTGACAATTCCTTTGCATTGTTCCAGTGTCCAGCATATTCTCATTTAAAAGATCCCTCTTTCCTTTCCTGCCAGAAGAAAGCAGACCTGCCAAATTTTCAAGAATCCTATCATTTAAATACTTTCAAAGTCATGTAGATTTAAAGTGGAAAAATTTCATTTTAGCTTCAATATTCATACATTTTATTTTGAGTATTATTAAACAGTTTTTAAAAATATTTTTGAAACTATTTCTACCCTGACTAACCTGAGGAGCCGCGTCTGTGTTAACCTAATTCATTAGTATCATTTTATACCTCCAAAGAGTCTGAAAGTGCCTCACTGAAAGATATATTAATCTAATGTAAAATCCCACATGAATTAGTATAATAATAAAAATTACAGTTAACTTTACTCCCATATTTGCATTCTGGGATGTACCAGAAAACTGTGCTTCTACCGATCAAATGGCAACATACCTAAGGAATGAATTTGTGATTTATAAGGATTCATTTGAAATGTCTGTTCAACTGACAACATTATTAGGTATATTATTTCTAAAAGGAATATATTATGCCATTGGAGATTATAAACAAGCATCTATAACTATGTAGAGGACTTAACGGGTAATTCAGGGCATTATCAGACACAATGAAATGAAGATATTGTTTACTGCTTGATAAGACAATTTATTTCAATTTGATGAAATAATCAGTGTGCAAAAAATTTTGTCACAATAAGTAACCAGCAATTTTTAATCTATCTTCAAGTGAAAGGATAAACAACAAGACAGTGCTAGGTGTCATGAAGCAATCTACTTGGTTCTAATCAAATTTCTTTCTGAAAATTAACACTATACATATATAAAATATGATGAAAGCTGTTTTGTATGAGAGAAGTTTTCTGGATACAGATGGATGGAGGGAATATAATCAGCAATTACAGTTTTTTATGACTTGTGCTAGATGAAGTATCAAATATAGCACTAAATTGATGGAATGTACAGAATTTAGTAAGTACTACATAATCACCTTGCTTTAAATAGTATTTCTGTTATAACTATTATGCAAGTATTTGATCTTCTGTATTACTAAAACTACAGACCTACACATTTACCCTGGAAAACAGAGGTTAGCTCAGGCTAATAATGTGTTAATTTATGGAAGATGACAACAGTTCTTAATCATTAAATAATGTCCAAGTCTCCTGAAGTTACAAGTGAGCTAGCCTCAGATTACAACAGGGTCAACAGCTACATCACTGGCTTCAAAATGTTTCGTTGCCACTAACTTAAAACTTTGTGGTTGCTGGGTATCTGTGGAAGGGAAGAGAATTAATACAGTTCTACATATTGCTCCTTTCTCTTTAGTGAGACATATATTATGGCCTGAATACATAAATAACATTGTTGTACACACACTCACTCTTTTACTCGGGTTAAAGATTCAGGTTACCAAATTCTAGCATTCTACAATATTTAAAAAAAGTCATTAAAAAAAGTATGACATGTAGTGAAAACTTGTCTTGCAGTTTCATTTTAATTTATTCATTAAGAAGCAATGAGCACGTCTATTATGTACAGCTCACAAATACATATCAGCTCATTGGAGCAAGCACCCAAAACTGTGTACACTGTACATATTATCATCTTGGGTCATCTAAAACATAAGAGTATCCAATACTCAGCAAGGAAACTGTACAAAATAAATTACAATATTTCCAGTATCTTATACTGTACAACATGCATTCCATACATAGCTATTATTACAATGATTCAATTTAATATATTAAATGCTGCACTGGGGTATTAATTAGTTTTAACAATATAAAAAAAATTACAACTGGCCAAGCCAGATTATTTCATTACGAAACATTCAAAAGAGACAACTTGACATGCAGAAAAATAGTTCCCACTTTTTTGTGACTAGCATAAAAATAGACTTTCTCTCCTCAAGTAAGAAACATTTCAATGAGGCCTAAAAACACTTTTTAAGCCAAACAATCATTTAAAATTTCAGAGTGCGTCCCAGACACAAACATTTGTCATCAGCTTCTTCTAAATATCAACCAGTACAGTTTCAACATCAATTTTGTACTTTGTTTAACCTTAAAATTACTTCAGAATGCAAAAGCATACTTGACAAAATCTTCATTCATGCTTAACAGATACTTTCTCTCCCTCTCATGCACACACATATATCACATGTACATATTTGCTATCCTTTCCTGCTTTTGGTGTAACATTTTCTCATATCACATTCACACATATGCCATACAAAGAAGAAATCATATATATATTCTATATATAATAATTAAAACACATGTAAGAGACAAAAAATATTTTTCTCATGCCAATATGGCACTTCAGCTAATCTCACAAATTATTACGAATTACTTGATATGATTGGATCTAAGCACTGCACATAATTCAAGTTTGTCAATAGTAAGCATTTAATGATATAAAATCTGTTTCTGAACTATAATAATTGCAACATGATGTGAAACACTCCTCGGGGTCTGCCATTTTATGATAATCTGAAGTCAAATAATCTGTAGATTCAGCCATCATAACAGCAACAAGAAATAAACTGTTTTTTGGATCAGCCGGTTTGAAGTGTAATATGACAAAAACTTTTTCTTTCAGTTCAGCCATCTGAAGTACAACATGATATAAAGCATTCTCTAAATTCACTTGTTTATGCTTTGGCAGCACTGGCCCACTGTACACACACTTTCTGAACTGTAGTATTTTGAAATATGTGAAGTCCAAGTACCACTGCTGATTCCTGAATAGTGCTGGGCAATCTGCCCATGTACAGTCACCATTTGGAAGACTTCACTACACTCAGGTGGAAGAAAATGATGCGCAAGTTCATACATATTGATCACAACTCAGGAAGATAAATTACTATGCTAATTAGTGATGTCAATTTTATGCGAATTAATTATATGGCACAGCCATATGACAGCCAAGTTCACATTAGCTTTTGTGGAGCCTGTTACTTTTAATTGCTATTCTTCACCTTAGAAATATATGCGATTTTAGCTTAAGGAAACTTTTCTATCTGCCATATGCAAAGCTTCTCTAAATTTTTTATTGTTTCAGGACAGGTTTCCATTTCACATAAAATACCATGTCAATGGTATATATCAGTGCTTTGCAGTAAAGTCTTATGAAGTATAACCTCATTTACGAATGTTTATTTGTTGACAGCAACTGAGACAAACATTTCAAATTACTGAGCTCTTTGGAGTTTTAAACGGACATCTCCAAAGAATATGGAATATGGAAACAGTTGCATTGATGAAACACTTCTTTGGAAGCTTATGCTTTACTCAAAATTCATCAATATAATTTCCATCACTTCTTTCACTATATACACATGGTGAGCTAACTGTACTGAAATGAAACTAAATGTAGAGAATCTAGTTTTGAACAATGGATTCATTAGCCAAGCTTTTCAAACGGTTATGTCTCCAGTTGTGTTTAACACAAAAATCACTCACTGTAAGTTTGTAATGCTAAATGAATGCTTAGAGCCTCAATGGTTAAAGTACAACCATTAACCTGCTTAATATATATAATAGTATATTCTTTCTTTAGGCATTCATAAGCCCTTTTTATAAGGAGGTGCTGTTTGTAATTCCGTTGAACTCTGTTCTGAAATCTTTTATATAAATGCTGAGAATGGCAAAATGTATGAGAACTCTCAGATGGATGGACAACTAATGCTTTCCGTCAGTTTCATACTGCAAAATAACCCAGAAATATAACCCTGACAAGCAGCAGTCCTTGTAATGAGTAATCCTCTGTAACAATGCTTTATAAGCATAAACTGTTCTTTACTGAACTGAACTGACTGGGACTTCAATCCTAAGTACTTATTCTTACCATAATGGATTAAAGTTGCACCATCTGGGAGTGGGGGTTGGAGCAATACGAGTTATTAATATCAAAAGAAAAAATAATCTTTGGGTTTGTGTGATAGAGCGTCCATTATCCTTGCAAAAAAAGTACTTTTCATGTTCATCATAGTCACCAACAAGTAAATAAGAAATCCATGTACACACACAAAAGAAAATAGAAACATACAAAGAATGTATCTCACATACCATCCATCCACTTCATTTTCACTCCTTTTGATAAACACATGTATAAATAAAACAAACTGTTTCACTCATCACCTTTAGCTTATATTAATCCAGTTCTATATAACAAGTCACCTATTTAAAATAATTTAATGACTGCTTCACATTTACTTTGTGAAGGAGCAATGGACACTGGACACTTATTTTCATGCCCCAACCCCCTTTACAAGAGCCATTCTCAAGGGTTCAATATTGAAGTCTTCTTGCGATGTCTGCGGCCAGGTTCCAACAGGAAAGATAAGTCAAGGGGCTGTTTGCCTGGTAAGCGAGCAAGAAGCCGGAGAAGAATCATATTCAATCGCTGCTTCTGGTCAGCACGCTGAAACATGACAACAATTTAAAAATTAATATTAAAAGCTGTTGATACAACAGTGAATAAATTTGCTCAACAGCCAGCAACAGTCGCAAGAGGCAGTAATGTTTGGTCAAAAATTAGGTCCAATTTAAGATAAAGTATTAATATTGTAGTTTTATACCTAATATTTTTTGTAATTTAAAGCATTTTTAAAATATTGATAAATGATTGTGCAATAATGCTCTGATACATGATATACAATTACTCAAAAGCAGAAGTATATTATTCAACTGCTGTATTACTATCCCCTCCCCCCCCCTCTCTCTCTCTTTAAGCACTTTAAAATACCTTGCCACTTATATATGTTATTTGCTTCGCTAAATAGTTTTTACATGGGCAAAATATGTATATCCCAATAACACCAACAATTGAAGCAAACAGGAGTATCTATATCCCAAAACAAGCAGAAGTTGTATGCAATGAGATGAAACTACTATGTGGGCATGTTTTCTTGGGTGCTTGGCTCCAAGGTCTTCATTTGGTAGGTTTCATACAACTTCGTAAGCAGGCATTAAGTAGGTTGTACACTCATATATAAAATACCTTTCAAAATATTTGACGTCATTTAGTCTTCATTCCTTTATTTTCCATGTACCTACAAGGAAAGTTTAAGAAGACCATTTCTGTTAATATTTCCACAGCTGGGAATTGAACCTGGGACCTTTGAGTGAATGGAACACGTCAAATTTTTGAACATATTTCAGCATATAAGTTGATTTCCTAGTAGGCATCACTGAATTACATTTGCTTAATCATATTTAATTCCACTTTTGTGATAATTAAACCAATAATGGTTTCACATTAAATGTGAATCTCAAACTTGGCCATTCCCCTATCACCAAAAATAGTGGCCTTCTCCAACCCATAACGTTGGAGCTGTGCAGGTATAAAACAATCCAAACTACAATATAAACGAAAGGTTTCCTGGCAGTATGAATACTGTAGATTTGCTTGGGTTTTGGGGTAACCTGAATATGGGAATGACATATATTCTCGAAATGGCAGTTTCTATCCAACTCTTTAGCTGGCCAGAAGCCCAAGAAAATCCAGAATATATACAAGCTAATTTTATAACTTATAAGCTGTATTTTCTCCTGTGTCTCAAGGTAGGCATCTTTTTTTAATCTACCAAAACTCCTTATGAATATTGTGTTAGCACTTGACAATGACTATGAAAATAAATGGAAGTAGGTTTTACCCTTAAGCACGTCAGCCTAAAATTACTTTATGTGCACTTCCTATTTCTGATCTATGGGTCAAGTACTACATCTTTTGTAAGTTGTAGTATCTGCTTCACAAGATCAGGTCCTTCTCCTAGTTGCAAGGTTGCACCAGAGATTTAATATCTTAGGTGTTCCAATGCTTTGCATTCTAGCAGAATATGTTTTACCATTTCATTGTCTCTTAGGCACAAACAACAAGTGAGTTCTCTTTGATACAATCCCATTGTATTCAGATGTTTCCTGAACATACCATGCCCAGTTATATAACTTATAACTCTTCTTAATGAAGGCTTATTTAGCCAGATCAGTAATGAGCAAGTTACTTAATTACCTATAAGGCTTTCGAACTAAATGTTTATAAATTGGATTTCTTTTTGAATTCATTTTTTTACAGCAGTTTTAGCTTTAGATGAGCTATTTCCACAGACTGGTTCAGGCCTTTTAAAGGGGTGAGATGCACATTTTTTTGCAAGATTATCAACCTTTTCATTTCCTGCAGTGCTAGTGTGACCAGGCACCAACACAGTTTCACTGTGTTGCGAAAGAGACATGAGACAGACAGATATTGATGATTCTCCCATACTACTTGAGAATTAAATGAGAGTTGAAGGCTTTGAGTGCAACTTGACTGTTAGGGTTTATCAGGATAAGCTTATTTGCAATTCCCTGTTTCCAGCACTGATATGCACAATCAAGTATAGCAAGAATCTCTGCCTGGAAGACAGTGGCAAATCTGCCCAGATTGTAGCTGTGGCATTTGCCGGTTGTCTCAGCATAGATTCCTGCTCCAGATTATCCATTCACATGGGAGCCATCTGTATAAAATAGAAGACTGCTCCTGTGCTTATGTTTTAAGTGTTTTTCAAAGTTCTTCATCTAACAGAGATATTTACTTTGAAGGGGTTAAAATAATATATTTTTCCTAACATATAGTCGGATTTCATTGTCAATGCAGAATCTTCCATTACTTTGGTAAGAATGGAGGGATGACCTGTTTTAATACAGTTCTCCTTCCAATGTGTTAGCATTTAAATAATGATGTTGCCTGCTTTCACTGTGAAATAAATTGTGGCTGCCTTAGTGACAAATGTAATTAGAGGTAACAAAACAGCTTTACATTAAATTCATAAAACAACATATGCATTCACAAACAACATAACACCCTTATAAAACAAAAAATGCAGTGTCAGTATTGGTCATGGGTATTCCAAGGGTACATTGGGTATAACAAAAATGACAACATTCAGGGCAAGCTCTTCAAAAAATAAGCAAATTTTAAATTATACTTCATGCAAAAACTGCTTATTATTAAGGTTATAAAAGAAGCATTACTGAATTTATATTCTTTAAAAAGGCATGCGTAACACATTTTGCCAAGTGGTTCACTCTTAACAAAAACTATAATCATTGAATGGATGTTTTTTTTTTATTTTCATATTTAACACCTGCTTTTACTACACTGCAGGCGATGATACTGATGATACATGGAATGAAGATGGAGCACTGGTGGAATGTGGTGGCTGGAGAATCTGGAGAAAACCTACTACTCAGTTAACAACTTTGGAATCCATCGAGCAATTTTTTTAAATCCAAGATGATATCTGATAATGGTATGAGTATCCCCAATGCTGACACATATTTTTGAAGCAATTTTTTCTACAGTGCAGTGGCATTCACCTTCAATAAGCTCTTGAATTGCACAGATGTCATCTGTGAAACTAGATCTTATGTGCAAACCATGACCTTTGGTTTTACAATACTTTGGTTACCCTTAAATTGTCTGGCCCAGTAAACACTCACTTCTGGTACAATGTGGCATCTGCAAACTGTTCCTTCAAACAAGTTAAAATTTATGAGGGTTTAACCCCTTCATTGGTGAAAAACTTTATAATAATGTATTGCGATAATCGAAGGAATCACTTGTTCACTCATGGCTGTGCTGACGCAGAAACCAATCAAAGCAGCTAACCAAGCTGGATACCCTCCCCTAACACATTAGTCTTCAATCCTCCACTTCACCATTTCGCTCAGAACTGCCTGTGCAGTATTCTGGTTCAATGAAATGAAATGGTATTTTATTTATGGACGCTCTTTAACTGCTTAGGTTCTCAGCGTCCTATTCTATACTGGGTGTGAAAGAATGCTTAATTTTGCAGAGGCCTCTCTATCAGGCTTGAGGTTCTTTTACGTGCCGTAAATCTACAACATGGGACCCACAGCTTTACTTCCCTTCCAAAGGAAGCCATGCTAAGGATTTTTACACCCAAAAAAATCCATCGTCCTCCGCCAGGTTTGAACCTACGACTTTGGGTATATGAAGTTAGCATGGTAACCATACAGAGGGCGACCTGGTTCAATGACCCTTTGAATCACCCTCATAGAAGAAAGTGAAATAACTCAGGTGTTTCAAAACCAGCCTGCTATATGCTGGCCTTGCAATTCCATACCCTTACCATAACATTGTGAGAAATAAGTAAATAGCATTTCTATATTTTCCCTCCCCATTCAATGTTAAGGTAATGCACCAGTTTATCGACACAATGACCCAATGCAGTAGTGAAATTCAAATACATTTTTATGTATTAGCTGTCCTTTCTTTACTCCTATTGTTTAAAATAAAGAGGCAAAGAAGCTTTCCTAGAGTAAGTACTTATTTATTTGCCGCTAGATGACCGAAGTAATATTTTTTCTCCTCATTCAATGTCAAGGTAGCGCAACAGTTCCTCAAGATGTTAAGATAATGCACCAGTTTATCGAGAAAATGACACAACACAGCAGTGAAATTCAAATAGATTTTTATGTATTAACTGTCTTTTCCTTACTCCTATCATTTAAAATAAAGAAGCTTTCTTGGCGACGTACATGTAATACATACTTATTTATTTGCCACCAGATTGCCGTAGTGTCTACTGCTTTATTTTCCTTTCCCAATCAATGCTAAGGGAATGTACCTGGATATGCAGACAATAACATACGACAACTGTGAAAATCAAATATATTTCTTATGTATTAACTATTGTTTTACAAGGCATTACAATAAAGTATTATCAGATGATTTAATTGTAATTTTATTTCATTCCATGGACTTACTGCAAATGGAAAATTTTGTCCGAGGTTTTTTCATTAGGTACACCACCCGTGCGAAGCCAGGGCAGGCAGCTAGTTTATAATATATTGTTTAAAGAGCTCTATATTTTTACATGGTATGTTTTTGTCTTTGTTCTTAGTTTATGCCTTATAAGCAATTATTTCAGAATGAAGAGAACTTCAAGGGCTATTCCCAAAAGTCAAGATTTATTTTAATTTCTTACATGTCTGTTTAATCCAATTCAAACAAAGGGATATTTACCAAAATATTAGAGGAAAGTAATAATTCATTCTATGTATAAAGACAAAGAAAGTGTAGACAAACCTAATAATTACAGCAGATGGTATGTTACAAAAATCTTAACAGGAATCCTTGCAAATAGGTTGCAAAATTGGGTAGAGGAATATATCATTATCTCTATCTTACAAATTGGTTTTTAGGGGGAGAAGAATGGCAAATAATTTATTCACAATTAAAACATTATGATGAATATTTGGATAACTATTTAAAAGAAAAAAAGGGGTAATTATATATTTCATTTGAAGATTTGTAGAAAGTGTATAACCATATTTACCTAAAATTGTTGTGGAATGCACTTCTAAGTAGGGAGTCAGACAGCATATGGTGAGTATTTTTAAAGCCTTATATAAGGAAAAATGTTGTGCGCGAGTAGGAACAGGAATGGTAAAAGAAATAAATCAAAAGCAGAAGTTACAATAAGCGTATGATAATATATCATCATAGTTAGGAAAAAGCAATCCCTGTAGGTTTCATTTCAACAATGGGTCTAAAGACTCAAAAAATAGTATTTAAAAAGAAGCAAAATTGAGTAAGTACAAAAGGAAATTGACAGTGGTTAGACGGTGCAAATATAGGATACCAGATATTAATTTCAAATGGCTAAAAAAAATATACAACATGGTAGTTGAAGCAAAATTGCAGTATGGAATTGAAATATGGGGCTTGATAATGAATGGGATGCCGTGGATATAGTGCACAGGATGTTTGGCAAGTAAGTTTCAGGCCTACCAAATGCAACAGTAAAGAATTTGTGCAAATTGAAATGGGAAGAGTGGAAAGGAAAGGTGTAATTTAGGAGAGAGTTTTTAATTTTCATACAGAAATTAAATCTAATTGAAAGGAATTTGTTATAGCAATGCTTAGAATTTCAAGAAAGAACTAAGGGAGAAATGGGTGGAGTTACAATATGCAAATAAGCGTAGAGAATAATTGTTTTGCCCACCTGGATAGTGTGGTGGTAGCATGTCTGCCTCACATTCAAAAGGTTGTGAGTTTGAATCTCGCTTAAGGTGAGTTACCTGGATAAGATTTTTTTCACGGTTTTCCCTTATCCGGAGATGATGAATGTCGAGTAACTGGACCCCGAGATCATTTCACCAATTGCATTCATTGTCCAATGACCAAACTAGGTTAAAGGAAAAAAAAAAAAAAAAAAAGGGGGGGGGGATATTTGGAGGAGGGAAAAAATGATAATGGAGCTTGAATGTAGCTATGAGGAGATTTGAAGATATAGAACTACAAAAGTTGTTCGACAACATGAGGGGAAAAAATATCCTTAAGAGCCATACTTACCAATAAAAACTTCATGGGAAAGGGAAGTATATATGGAAAATTAAATAAAAATCAAAGACAGAGAGAGTAATCCTTAGGTACAAGCAGGTATATGGAGACTGAAAGGGATGAGAAAAGGTCTCCTACAGAATTAGTGCCCAATATGTGAAGAAAAATGGTATAAATAGGAAATGGTTAAATGAGACAGAAAGGTAGCCTTAATTAAACTCTTTAGTAAAGATACTAAGAAGATAGGCAAATATTTTGCTAGAATCAGAAAGAAATTGCTGTGGCCCATAAAAAGAGATGCAAATAAGGAATAGCTGTCAAACTTGACTATCCTGAACATGGTACACTTTTACATTATTATTATTACTACTACTACCTACTACTACTACTACTACTATTGTTATGGATTATTATTAGCATTGAATAAAATGGTTCAGATATTAAGGAAACCTGGTTATGAATATGGTGAAATAACAGCCTAGGCTGATATTTTTCTCCCTGGAAATTCTGCATTTCTTTTTGTCTTATTTTGCCCATTTTCTGTTGGCCTAAGATTCATTTTTGCACCTGAATCTCGCCATCATTTTTTGATTTAGCTTGTACCCTCTTCTGCTAAGGTACTGTGGTAATTTTAGTCTAATCTTCTTGTATATTTGGCCCTCTCAAACCTGGCTCAAAACATACAATTTCATATGTGAAATCTCACATTAGATTTTTTGGGTGGAATACAATACCTTCTCTACCACACAGAGTAGAAATAGAGCATTTGCACAATAAATGACTTGCATTGTTCTAAATACAGTAGATCCTCAGTAATTCAAGCCCTGGTACTTTGAGCTGGACTTAAGAAAATTAAAAGTTTACATAAAACTAGAGTAAAATCCTATTTTTATATGTTGTGCATCTATACATTTTACACATTTCCAAATGTGTTACATTTTTAAGTTGTGTTACATTTTTAAGTTTCTTTCAATTTTCCATGTACAATACAGGTAAAACTGTCTTACTTAGGGTTTTCATTCATAATGCACAGAAATAACATTGGCGTCAGGTTGCTAATACTTTCTATTACAGATTGACTGGTACCATTAGGTTTGGAGGAGTGTGCTTGCTCTTTCTTTCTAGACTCTCCACTATTGCGACTGCATGTCAATCAATTGTACTGTACATATCATCCTTTCAGAAAAAATGTTGTATTGGTACAGTAATCCCTACTCAGTGACAGTGGTCATAAAATGCACTTAAGTAGAAATACACATTTTACAGCAGCAACAAGGCTCACTGTTGTATGGTATGTACCTGTACACACATACTGAGGTGAGCCAATTATATAACACAGGTATGTACTATATTGTTCTTATTTATTCTTTAACAATCATTGTGCTCTTTAAACATTTATTCATGATTAGCCATTGATTTGGTGATATTTCCATATAATCCAAGTTTTGTGTGACTCAAGGTAGCCTCAGCTTGAATTATTATGGCTCTACTGTACTCACTTCCAATTAACTGGTGTAACTTTTTCCAAAACCACTGACCACAGTTAGCAAACCTCCCGTTTGCTTCTCTTGCTTATTTGATGCTTTATGCTTCATTTTTGATATGATGAATAGGTTGAATTGATGATGAATAAGTAAGCCTGAATTTTCTGATATTCTATAAATGGTCTATACAGGATTTGTTCTAAAATAACAATTTTGTTTAGTTCAAGTTTATTGAAGCACTAAGAAATACATATATTGTACAATATATATCTTGTGCTGCCCACTAGAATTTGGCACAGGCCACTTTTTCAGTAGGCAGCCCAGTTTAAGTTATACAAAAAAGAAATTACTGTAATTACCACTACTATAAAATATTCATGAACTGTTCTTCCTTCTTTAACAGTCCATTTCCATTTATTTTTTAACTTTTTCTAAATATTGTCCCAATCTCTTCCAGTGTTTATCTACAATTTTACTTATATCAGATTTCCTATTCATTTTTGACCATATACTTTCTTTTCTCCATTTCTCAGTTTTCTTATGATCAAAAATTATATGTTGAATGTCTTCCTTTCCCCCACATAATGGGCATTCACCTTGTGGGTGCCTATTTCATTGTCCTTTTAGCCTACATATTCCTGCTCTTAACCATGCTATCCCCCTCCTTTCTTCCTGGCTAGTGTTATCTATATATCTTTCTCTTTCCCAGCTGTTTTTAATGGATATATAAAATATAAGTGATCTCTTTTCTGATAGCTGACTAAACAATTTTTGAATTTCTATATTCTCAAATCTTTTTTTTGCTCCCATCAAAAAACCTTTATAATTTGTTTCTCTGTTCCTACAAATATCGCCTAAACCATTATTCTCATTATTTCTTAAATTATTTACTCAACCTTTACTTTGTAAACTTATTTCTTGGTATTACACACATTGTTTAAGCAAATTACCATCTTTTACATTTAAGGGTCCTATACCAATATTTCAAAGCCCTCTCCTCCATAACTAATCCTTTTCTTGCCACTCTCCCCATTTCAATTTGGGCTACTTCATTTGCTGTTGCTCTTGGCAACCTCAAAACTTCCTTACAAAACATCCTGTGGACAAAATCTACAACTTCCCATCCATTTTCAAGACCCCATATTTCAATACCATGTAACACCCTAGCCTCAACCACTGAGTTATATACTCTTTCTAACTGTTTCACTTCCAGCTCTGGTGTTTATATAAGCAACCTCTCACCACCATCATTGCTGTTTTTCCTTTTTGCCATTTCTCACATTCACTCAATTTAAATCCTCTCTTAAACACTACAATTTGGGTTTCTTCTATGTTTACATTTAGTCCCCATTCTATACAGTAGTTATCTATTTCTCACATTTTTGTACTTGTTTTTGTATTATACTGTGCAACATGTGTACAGCATATGTAATTGGTACAATAGTTGTCTCAAAAGAAAGTTATAACATTTGTTAAAAAAATAATAAAATGTCTAAATATTTCAGAAAGAGCATATTTTGAAACCTACATTCAATAATTATTTCTCTATATAATCTCCTACAATTTTAATACATTTTTGGTATTGTGATAGCAGCTTTTTTTTAAATCCAATTAAACACTCTCCTGCCAAGCTAGTCATCTCTCCATTTCTTGTTTTAACATGAGGAACCCATCTTGCACACACTTTTGATAGATGAGATCCTCAGAAATGATCGTGGGATGTGTTGCACAGCTTATTTCAACATTTGGGAGAAGTTGAAACAGAATTTCATCAAGCGTAAGGCACTGTTCAGTATCCATGACCCTTCCAACCTTGTCAACAATATATCCGGAGAGCAGGAAGTGGAGGGTCGGCTGCTTTGTTGCTCATCATGTAATGCTGGTCTCCCTTCAATGAACACTTGAGGCCAAGAGAAACCACTGGTCTTGACATAACGTCTTTACTGTATACACTGCACAATTTGCAATGAATTTTAGTAACACTTTTAGTTTTTACTGTCAAAAACTGGATAACTCTGTAAACTTTGCAACCAGTGGTAGGAGCAAGTAGGAGTCTCTATTGTTGCTGGTGTTTTAATGTCCAAGTGGTAAAGATAGGCCCCTAGGAATTTTACACTGCTACACAACACTCAGACAAAAGTTCCAGCCTACTTACACATCAAATTTAAAAAAAATATGATGTGCTCCATTCACACGACTTTCTCTATATCTCTGTAATAAATTATTGTTAATAAGCTTATGGCCATGTGCACCATTCTCAATTTTCAGTGCATCAGCAATGACCAAAGTTAAATGAGGTAGTTGACTATGGTGAACTTTGACCACGGGTGCTGGATCGGTCAATTCAGTTAATTGCGGTCAAGTTGACAAAATGGCTGCCCTTTTTCAGTTTTTTGAAGGCATTAATGATGAGATAATGTACATGGAATACTTATATCGGAACCATCCTCAAAACCCGATCCTGTAGAAACAGTCAACTTTTTGAAGAGAATGTGGACAGGAACTCTGAAGAACGATACCGTGTATCAAAGGAATACGGTGTGGTGGCTAATAAATGAAATTACTTGAAAGGTTAGAGTTTCCTACATTCACTGAGAAAAAAATTAACTCGGAGATTATATGTTACAAAAGCTTTTAATATTGCTATTTTGATATCTCTGACTGAATAATGGAGTTACTTATTATCAGTGATGTGTCCAATATGCTTATTTTTATCATCAATTTGTATGGCTTCTGTTGAAGTCAGAATTAAGATTCAGCTGCGATTTTTCTCCATCAACTTGATAGATTTCCAGGTGTCATGCGAATTATACATCTATTTATTATTGCATTAGCTTACATGTTAGAGGTACTTGTTGAATGCGTTCTTGTTACTTCTTATGCCATTTAATCAGCTAAAGGGGTGAAATAATTTTTAAATAATCCCGGGGTCATAGACTTGAAGTAACCTGACTTTCATCTTATGAATAAGGGAGAGATCTGGAATAAAATGTATCTGGCTAAATGGCCATAATCAAAATTCAAACTTGTAACCTCTTGAAAGTGAAGCATATGCACTAAACTGACACCATGGAGTTGCGCTCAAAACAATTAAAACTATAATAAAAAGTTCAATAATATGTTTCTTAACCTACAATTTATGCCATATATTATTATTATCATCATCACCATCATGTAATGAATTCTCATGAATTATACAAATACTAGAAATAATACAATTTGCAACAAATTTTATTTACTTTCTCGAAACTGTACATTTTTTATCGGAACCTGCCTAGTTTCATGGTTAAATATATCTATGCTTCCTGCTGGTCCTTTAAATAATATGAATGAATCCTTGTATTTTCCAGTTTGAATACCTATGGACAGCTAATTTCAATAGAATGTCTTATGCGAGAAAAATTCGGAGACCACTTTTTGCTTTCTATTTTCTTTTACAGTCAAAAGAACGTTAGTTGTACTTCAACCTCTTTGATTGTAGAGTACGATGCTTTCCTTTGAATAATTCTTGCAGAATCATGAGCCTAGCTCAAGGTCAGCTGATGGTGGTCAGTTGAACGAGAATTAGCAATGATGCACCATAACTGCAGTCAAAGTTTGATCATGTTTCAGTGATCTCGGTCAACAAGGATTTGATTAAGAATGGTGTACATGGGCATTATTCTTCTATCTACTTCATACTAATCATGATAAACATCAGCAGAAATGGCCTTATTACTTAGTTCCTTATAAGTAGAAAGGATATAAGAGAATACACAAGGCTAAATGTTTTAAAATGTGGTTGTTGTGGCATAGAAATCCGTTTCTTTGCATGGTCAGGTGTTGACAAGTTCCCGTATGAGAAGAGTATAAGTATTTTAAAACTCAAACCAATAGTAAGGAATATCTAAAAAATGCTCAACTCCACACAAAAAATGTATATAACATAAACTGTGCTTTTTAACGAGCTCTACATTTTTTGTTAAGTAAGTTTTTGTGTATCTCTTACGGTCTACCAGTTATGAAAAATTCCAAATTCATCCAGAATAAAGAGGTCTTCAGAGGCTATTCCCAGAAAATTCTAGATATAAATTTTATTTATGCAGTAAATATCTTTAATATACAATGTTTTAATGAAAATCATTAAGAGGCATTTTTGAGAAAATCCAAAATTTTCAAAAATTGGGGGTGGAGGAGGTGGGGGATTTTCTTGAAAACCTTTGTGTCGCATCCTTGGAAGGTACTGAACTTAAATAGCAAGTTTGGTATTTAACAGATTTTTCGTTTTTGAGCTATGCTGCCCATAAGACACACTCACATGACTCACACATGGACATTTTTCTAAAAACGCTTTTTCGGATTTCCGGTGAAATCTCGGGATCAAATTTTTGGGTACAATATACCTTCTCTATACACTATGTACATAGTTTGTGTAGAGAAAGTAAAAATAGTGTAACTTATTTTTGAGATGTCCCTTGTATAATGTATTTTATTATGATAACTGTTAGTTTCAGCAACTGATTGGTTCCACTTTTCAAACAAAAACAAAAACGAAAATGAATATTGCATTGATATCACTGAACACAATATCCATTAGCACATTTTAAAAGTAACATCATAAAGAAAACACACAAACTATTTTCTATTATGCTGGGTGTTGCAGTTAAGGTATATTGAGAGCATTCACTGTGGCCACGTGCTTGGGGCTGCCTCTTACCTTTGTTTGTTGTGTTTCTTATTTTGGGAGGATCATAGCATTCAATTTTTAGGGCAATGGAAAATTTCAGCAAAACACCCAAAGAAAAATGGTATTAACAAGCATCGACATGCAAACTAATCATAAATGAAGTAATTATGTGTAGTATTAAATAAATTTCAAAGAATTGTTTGCTTATATACTGTACTTGATGAAGCCATGAAATTGTGAATAAAATATATATACACACATATATATATATATATTGGTTGGAACAGTGATTTTACACATTATACACATAACATTTGTCAACAAGTAAGCCATGTGAAAGAGATTCCAACAGAATGTGTTCTGCTTTATAAACCAACCAAACAAAAGGAAATAATGAGAAAGTGCAGCAGAAGTCATTAGTTTGAAATTCCTTATATAATCAAAAGATACCAGTAGATATGCTTAACTGTTACTAGCCTGATTTATTATTGTGCAGGAGAATGTTTCATTCACTTTTAACAAAGACTTTGCTATCTTCTAACATTTTTCTCTAATTCACTCTCATTAAAACCACTGTACAAATATGAATATTCTAGTTTGAAATTTTAAGTTCATTGATTTATAAAACTGCCATAATTATCAAGCCTTTTCTAAAAAGTTAAATTAAAATGCAGCAAGTTCCATAAACAAGAGCTTAAAAAAACTGATTTTTGAACTTTAAATTTTGTCAGCTGACTTTTGAGTTAATAATGTTAACAGTTAAGCGTACATTTTACATTAATGTTCTAAAGTAGAGTGTGAATAATTTGCAAAGAATAGATAAAAAATGTATGGCTGTTTTCTGATACACATTAAATTGGTTGATAAGTTTGTTTCTAACAGCATCTGTACACTTAAATCATCAATCAAAGACCACCAATTAGATATTTTTGTAAAGAAAAACTTGAAATTAATTTTAAATATATAAAAAAAGAAAGAAAACTTTCTTGCATATTGCATTCACATAACTTTCTCTACTCTTTTACAAACTAATCTTACTTTATTCTTCTATTTCAATTTATACAGATAAAGCATTATACTCATTTTGTTGTGACTGTTTTCCACAATATATTAAACAATGGCAATCTTTTCAAATCTTTTCTAAGCCAGTCACTTTGTGATGACTTTAAATTCTTTCCACTTTCCATAAACATAAAATAGAAAAAAGAAAGACAAGTACTGATTTGGAGTCCAGAAGGTGTCTGAAAATTCAAAATATCAAAGGTGTATTGTTAAAGTCACAAAAACTGTTATTCAAAATAAATTGTATGCTTTGACTAAGTCTATTTTCTTTTGTGTAGACTGATTTTTTCTAACTTTACCAATTACACAAAAGTTATTCTGTTTAGAAATTAAACAGAATAAAGAGGATTTCAGACACTATAAATAGAAAATTCAAGATATACCATTTATTTGTCATGAAAACAGTTTAAATATATAACATCTATTTAATCAAAATTGTTACATCCTTTTTTGCCGCCTCCCCCCTCCCAATAATAGAAAAATGTTTTATGTTAAGATTAGTTTGAGATGTGATTTTCTTTAAAGCCTGTGTCGCCCTTGTAAGGTCCTGAACTTAAGAGCATCTTTCATATTTAACATGACTTTTTGCTTTTGAGTTATTCTGTTTCTCTCTCATGCACACACACACATACACACAATATTTCCTCTAATTATTTTAAGTATATAGTAGGAAGAGAACAAAGTTGTTCTTGAGATCCCCCTCCCCTCTCTAATTCCTTTGCTTTAGCATTTTATCCTGTTAGGTTCTCATACAAAAAGAACAGAGAAATTGTAATGGAAAACTAACCATGATTATGATGATGATGGAAAACAAACATCAACAGTTACTAAACATTTTAAGTTTCATTTTCAAATGAGAAACCCAATTCTGAAGCAGCACAAGGAATGGCGCAAAAAGCAACAAGCAGTATTGTATTAGCTTTATAACATAAAGCAGGGATCCCATTAATCACCCATACTTATTTTTGGTTTACCAACAGATGTATTATTTTATCCTGTGCTACTCAATTTTTTTTTCAAAATATTTATTTCCATAAAAATTTAGCTGTGGAAAAATGGAAATGGCGTGTTATTTATGGCCGCTCTTTAATTGCTATGGTTCTCACTGTGCCATTCTAATTTGGGCTTAAGTTTGCTCAGAGGCCTCTCTTTCAGGCTTGAGGTTCTTTTACGTGCCATAAATCTACAATACAGGACCAACGGCATGCTAAGGATTTTTACACCCAAAAAAATCCATTGTCCTCTGCCATATTTGAACCCGCGATCTTGGGTAGATGAAGTTAGCATGGTAACCATTACACCATGGAGGGTGACATTTAATTGTGGTCACACACATATACAAATTTCACTGAACTTAGAACTGTTATTTTCCTCTTTCGGCAGTAGCAGCGCATTTTTGGTCAAAAAAGGGTCTAAAATTATCAGTGACCTAATTAATCTAGCACAAAAATCCCCAGACCTAATATTTGAGAAAGGTCCTTTTATGAAAACATCGACCAAAATTAATAAACTACTTCTAGTCTCAGTCAACTGACAATGAGGCAAATATTCCTCAACTGGAATTTGTGTATGAGCGACCACATTTAAACATTTTATGGAAACATTTTTCACTGTGTCCTCCTAATTACAAAGGATGTTTATTTCCAGTTTAATAAGATTTCATTTTAATTAGTTTTTGCCTTAGCTGTCTTCACTGGAGTTCCATTTGTTTTAGATTAATTAACAGTAATAAGCTACACACATATCTACGCATTACCAGCAAACTTGCAAGATATGCCAAATATTTTACAAAGTTTGTAGAAAATGGATAAAAACATATTTTAGTTTACTGTTTGCACACTCAATTGGGTCATATTCTAATAATAATAATAATAATAATAATAATAATAATAATAATAATAATAATAAAAACTAATAATAAACAGTGCTTTAATTTTTATTATGCAGCAAAAAGAAAGTATATAGTTTTGTTTTCCTTAAAAGTTTGTAAAATATTAGGTACAAAGTTCTGCAAGTTCATTTACAATATATATGTATATTAATTACAAACACAAAATCATGCTCACCAAGGCATATACATGCAAAAGCATAAGTAACAAATGCATACTAGGCTCCTTATGTTCCTTATAAACTTTGCTCCAAGCTTTGGACATTTAAGTTTAATGCCTTTACAATTAATTTTAATTTGCTGAGCAATTGTGCGATTTAAAATACATATGAAAAGTTAATCCTTACAACATAGTCAGGTTATTTTTATTAGAATAAACTCTCAAAAGTGCTTTGAAGGAAATGCTTAAGAGTAACAGATAATTCAAACCTATAACTTTTCAGAAGTACGATTAATTCAGTTGTTTTTTAATATTAGAGAAGTACTGTTATCTGCAGTGGTTCATAAAAGTTCATAGTCTTTTCTATGTCTCAATGTTTGTACATGTATTTTTGCTGATACTACTTTAAAAAGGCACAATCTAATAACTTATTTCTCCAAATACAAGATGCTTCCTTGCCCCCTTCTGAATCTGATTTAGAAAGTTAGCCATTTATTATTCAGTACTATATTGCTATACATCATTTTGTTCTATTTTTCCCAAACCATATGACAGTAATTAAGGAGTTATAAGTTGCATGCTGTTTTTGACGAATGAAAACTTTAAATGAGATGTTAGATGCGAGTCCCTTACTCAACTTTACAAGAGCATGCCTTACAGAAGCTGAAATAGCATTCAGGTGTGCAGGTTACTCTCATTTTTCAGTGCCGAAGTAGTACAGTAACTACCACAAATGAACACACTTCCAATGACTTCAGTCACATATATTACACTATCAACCTTGGTAACAGCTTACACTTTCTTGTATTTCTTCTATCCTCGACATTTCTTCCTTGTTTTCTTTGTTGCTGCTTTCATTCTATTAGCTTGAATAATAATTTTCAGAGGCTTTAAGCCTTTCTACATAAACTCACTGGGGTTTAGGTCTGGATGATATGATAGAAATCTAAGTTTTGTGGTATATTCCGACAATATTTGATCAATATGTTTTTCTGATTCAAAACTTGCAAATATGCATAGAAGCTTGTGACAGTGATGTGATTAAATAAAAAATAAAAGAATGACTTGCAAAACAAGCCCATTCAGTTCACTATTGTGACCGAACAGGAAGGAACCCTGCCATTCCTAGACATTAGAATAATAAGAACAAAAGAACATAGCCTGACATTTGGAATCTATAGAAAATCCACCAATACAGATAACCACATAAAGTTTGACAGCTACAACCCTACAACACACAAATATGCAGTCCTGAACAGTTTAACATACAGACTAATACACATTCCCATGGAGAAGAATGAATACCAAAAAGAATACCAACAAATACTCCAAACAGCTACCAACAACGGTTTCCAAAAAAGTGCAGTTGACAAAAGAATACATAAATACAAAAAACTGAATCGCATAATACACACAACCACCCTAAAGAACCCCAGTGACCAACCTCAATTCAGAAAATTCACCTATCATCCTTGGGCACACAACAAACTTCAGAAAATATTCAGGAATTATAACATCACCTTAGCTCCAAAAAACAACTACAGCATTCAGAAATTGCTGTGCAGAAATTTAAAAGATCCTATTCCTGCATACAAAAAACCGGGAATTTATGAAATTAAATGCTCAGACTGTAATTTGGTGTATATCGGAAGGACAAGGAGAAGTTTGGAGACCAGATTAAAGGAACACACGAGAAACCTAAAATACAGGACGTCAGGACACGAAATCACACCAAATATAAAACTATTAAAACCAGCTTATAAACCCACAGAATTAGATGTCTGGGAGAAGATCTACATCATGAAGAAAAAGAGCCATATCATGAATTTTGATTTGCCACCTTACAGCAACCTCTGGAAGTTCATAGATCCAACAACAGATGCCTCCACAATTAATACACCACCACCCCCATTGTTGTCGCCAACGAAGAAAGATTTAGTTGGAATTAAGGGTTGAAAATGGGAACAACTGTTACCCGAAACCGGTCCCCAGTAAGTAAAAATAAGTGATGTTTGTGTTACAAAAACCGACTCATTCTTTTATTTTTTATTATCTTTTTCTGAGCTGACTGGTGCTTCTTTTTAATGAATTTTAGGTTGCGGTTTGTCTGTGTATTGTTGTAGGATGCATTACTGATTACTAGAACAGAGTTAGAAGGTACATTTAGAATTAACATTCTACGAAACCACTGTATATTTAATACTAGAGTATTAGTAGATATGATCTTTAAACTTTGTTTTTTGCTGATAATCTGTAAATAACATACAGCCACCATGAAACCTGAAGTGCTATCATCAAACTAACTTTTTATTTCCTCAACCACGTAGAGTGTACAGTGTAGTCAGAAAAAGCAGTGGATTCTACACAAAAATTCTATATCGGTATTGTAACAGAAATCCATGTTTTGAGAATACCATTTGTATATGTGTGTTGCGTACATCTGTAAACAGCATATTCAAAAATTAAAATATGGTTATATAACAAATTTGGTATTTAAATTAAGCATATCCAAGGATGTGGTATGAAGATATTTAGGAAAATCCTTCCACAGGGAAAACTTTTAGCAGTTTTCGATTTTCTCAAAATGGTTATAACACTTTTGACTAAAATGCCAATAAGGATATTTACATCACAAATAAAAGCTAAAACCTGAATTTTCTAGGATGGTATTCAGAATAGAATCTGAAGTTTTTTTTTTTTCATTCTGGACGGCTTTTGCATAATTGGTAAACTGCAGATGTCAAAATCTTACACAAAAATATACATATTGTACAAAAAAATAATTGTGGAGTTAACCATTTCCCAGATATTCCTTGCTTCTGGTTTATATCTCTTAATATTTATACTTTCTTGAATGACAGGTCGTCATTCTTTTTTCTTTTTTATCCTGATCATGCAAGGAGAACAGGATTTCAAAACCACATCTCTTAAAAGATTTGATTTTCGCTTTAGCATGGTGCATTCCTATATTCCCCTGAAACTACAAGATATGTAACTAAACCATTTCTGTTAATGTTTCTCTCGATTAGTATGAAGTAGAAAGAAGAATGGTTTGTTGCAGAATAGATAGAGAAAGTTATATGAATGTAATACTTCAGAATTTTGGATCTGTGTGTGCACATGCATACGTGCGAGAGGTACATCCTTGAGCATCCTTGCATTCTGTATTTTGGAGAGAAGTAAGATAGCCCTCACACAGAGAACGATATTATGGTTTTCAATTAGAATTAGTCTTTTATTTTTTGCTTTTCTCCATTCAAAGCCCATTTTATTAATTATAATTCGAAAGCTTGTATGTTTACCTTAAAGATTGATGATCTCTTGTAATTTTTGTAATACATTTTGTTGCAGGTACAATCTTCTCTTCAACATATAAATTGTATGTAGTGCATTGAATTACACTTATCAAAACTGTAGATTACAGAAACTGTTTTGGGGGCGCTGAGCTTCTTTTGCAGAGTACAAGAAATTCCTTCCTCTTCATGTTTTTATTTATCTCTCACAATTCTGATAACTGAGTTGTGCTAGGTTTTGGTGGCTATAGCAACTCTTTCTGGCAGCTTCTGAATTGCTTTAAAACACACCTCTTTCTTCATATACTCATAAACAGTAGCAATAATTTTGTAACTTTAAAACTTTTCCTTTTAGTTTTGATATTAAAGTAGGCATTGTCATATTAGTAACCAAGCAGATCTTGTTAAAGCCCTGCCAATGAGATATACACATACCATACAAAATGCTGCAGTCAACTGTTCTCTGCATACTCTCGAAATGCAACACTAGGAAACACAGCTGTTTGTTATCTGTTTGTTATTGTAACATTAACTATTTGCTGACCTGTTTATTAAAGGTAAGCTAGCTCATTGTATCTTCACTGAAAAACATTCATTTAGAATGAATGATCGGCTTATAGCATGTTCTTTTAATAGAAACCTTAAAAAGGTTGGGTGTGTTGTTCTACTACACAGTGTACAAATCTTGGAGATGTGTTGATTCTTCAATGTGGTAGCACTGTTTGAATAGTACAATCATCGTAAGTTCATGTTTCTGTGTATGTTGAACACCAGAAGGAAAATATATTGTTTATTGATATCAGCGAGTTATAATAGTATTCATAATGAGTAATACTAGTTCAAATATATTTCTAAAAGGTTGCCAAGGCTGTTGAAATGAATGATGAAGATTACATTTGAACAAGACAAACTACAGAATGGACATACAAAATATGAATAAGAAAATCATCCTCTTTCAGGTACTTGCAGTGGTGAAGTTATGTACTGAAGGAATTTCACCTTCTTGGACATGGTTTTTTACATAAGGGGCACATACTGCACACATGAACATGTGTAACCTTGAAAAATAAAATTGAATTACGAAGCATATTCTGTGCCTTTATTAGTTTAAAGCACCACTGCTTCTTTGTTAAGTTAACGCATACCAGTGCTGCCAATCCCATTTAGACAGAATTACGCTACCTAACTCAAAAAATTATGCAATGTTCACTAATTGCAAATTTTATCTTAGACATTCTTTGCATGGTACATACAGTATATGTATGCATGATAACATAAAGCTATTATTTTAGCACAGTTTAATGATTCTTGCAAACATATTTGAAATATAAAATATAATGAATAAAACTCTGATCAGTATTTGCTCCCATAATGTAATACAAAACATCTTCTATATTGCATTCTTAAGGATTTTTTACTCACTCTCTACAAACTTCTTAAAAGATTTAGTGTTGTCTACTGCTTGTTAATCAAGATAAACTTTCATTACACATTTACATAATTTAATTGAAGATATAAGAATGAAGAAGGCTAAAGTGATAGTTATTTTTTAAAAAGTTGTTCACTATGTAGTGCATTTAATCAACGTATTTAAATGTGAATATGTGAACACTGTTCCACATTTATTTAAAAGTAATTTTTACAATACTTTTCAAAATAATTATTTTACACAAAACTAAATGACATAAGGTATTTAATTAATGGGAAACTATGATAGGTGACTACATATTTGTAAAGTTGTCATTTGTTTGCATTAGGTAGTGTTTACAGATGTACAACAGACAGACCACTGGCTGGTAGGTATCTTAGTATTGTGTTCCTATCCTGTGGAGTAGTGAAGAAGAAGAAGAAGAAGAAGAAGAAGAAGAAGAAGAAGAAGAAGAAGCAGCATATTCCTAACTCTTAGGTTAGTAAATGTATGAACAAACTAACCTACAATCAGGAAAATATACGGTTTGGAAAAGAATAGCAAAAGTCAACATTCCTTCCGTTTTCCTTTTTTTAACAGGGAGAGAGTGACGATACTGCTTGCACATATGGTCAAAGGCCAACTTTAATCAGCTTCATCCAATTCAATTGTTGGCACCAACATTTTTTTGTTTTCTAATAGGCAATGGAAAATTCAAAACAAATTAAACTAAAAAATTAAGCTACTTTTGGGTAGTATAATGAAAACGTTATGCTACATGCTCCTGAGATTGAAATTATGCTATTGTAGAATAATTATGCTCTTTGGCAACATTGATGACAACATCTATTTTGAAACAAAGTATGCCATTATGTAGCAAAGTATGTAGTTATTACATTTTCATTTTATTTCCCAACACGTTTGATTTTCTGTATGTGCTCTTTTTGGAGCAAACTTCTCAATTTTGCATTATTGGGTAAGTGTTATGCATCTTTATGATCAATAAAGGTTCCTCCCAAAATTTACGTGGGCTGGTAACATTATTATTATTATTATTATTATTATTATTATTATACATGTACTCACAGTTAAAGTGTTTTTCAAATTGTCACTGATCTTGTGTCTGCTGTATCAAGGTATGTTTACTAACATTCTTTGACCAATCAGGTGTTTGTTATATTTAATACATTTGTGATTGTTCCCTTTTTAATCTTACTGTTTTTCTATCATTTCTGTCATTAAGATCCACAGTAAATATTATTAAATGTTATCATCTATTTATTAGGAGACCAATAGCTGTAATAATTATGCACATAAAGAGATAATATTTTAAATAGACCTATTATTTACTGATTTAGGAGAAAACTTTTATTTAAGTGAATAAAAATTGCTTAACCGATTTTGAAATGCTACTACTAATCAATTCTATCAACAAATTTGTTTTACTTTCAATAAATATTCAGTAATATTTATCCGAATATAAGGCAAGATTTTTCTCTAAAATATTAATTTTGAGATTTGGGAATCATCTTGCATTTGTAATATATTTTCTGAATAGCATACTGTAAAAAAGCTAGTTTCAAATTTTGCAGGTGCTGCAGTGAAGTGTGGGGATAGTGGCAAAGATTATAGCCAAAGTCATGATGTTTACGGCAGATTTTATGTGCTTTATTTTGCTCCACAAAGTTAACAAATGAAGGACTCTAAACATTCTCAATCGAAGAAACAAAGAAAGAAAAAACAAAACAAAAAATACCAATCTACTGAGACTAAAATAAAAATAGATGATTTCTTTTCACATTGGTAGTCTATATGACATCACGGGAAACAAAGGACTTAGCACTTAAAAATGATAATTCAAACCACCGTAACAAAAACTTTGGAAATAGTTAAAAGTCCTAAAACTGTATTTGTATTATATAGCTAGTTTGTATCTATCTTATCTATCATTTTAAATTTACTGGACAAAAGATTATTTTCAGAAAATTGAAGATATGGTTTATTTTTAATGCAAATATTTTTAAACATATATACAATAAATCAATGATTTCAGAATAAATCAAGAATACAAAGCATTTTCCATGTAAAGGATAGTGGAATGGGATGAATTTCATTAAAATCTTTTAAGCTGTATCCTTAGAAGATGCTGAACTTAATACCTAGTTTAGTCTCTTTCTCTCGCCCACCCTTCCATATAAGTCTTCCCCATAAATGTTAAAATGGATTTTTTTTTTATTCAGCAATCTCAAAACATATCTTAGCTGAATACTTCAGTAGAATACATTATTACCTCTACTTACCACAGGTAAGTAATACAGAAAGGAATTACTATTGTCCTATTTTTGGAGAACTATATGGATCAATATATGAATTTGCATAATTTAGAGCTTCTTTGAGTCCTGTCTTAATGAAAAATTTTAATATGACACAAAAAGGTATCTGCATCTGCTAAATTATAGCTGTTTTGTGCCTAATATGCAAAGTTACTTATATGAGTAAGCAATATTAAGCAAAGCAAACATGCCTTTCGAGCCAAAGCATCATCCCTTACTCTGGCTAGAGGAAGTTCGTCATCATCTTGCTGAGAGCTAGATGAGTGGGCTTCAGCATTTTGTTTAACCTCTTCGTCCTGTGACTGTGTGCGATTACTTGCACCACGTCCTCGAGGCCTTACTGTGACAGGTCCATGGGGCTGAAACATCAAGTCATTAAGCAAAATGTATAACAATTTCTACTGCAGAAAAGATATGAATCATAAAAATTATAAACAATGAAGTTCAACAAACATTTCTAAAAATTGTTATAATATTCAAAGTTCACTGAAGAAAGAAATGGGAGAGTTTATTTTTCTCTCTCTTATTCTAACTCTACAAAGGATATGGATTAATTTTATGGAATGTAAAATAAATTGAGACCCAATCTGAGAGGTCTGAATTTATGGGTTAGCATGTAATCACTTGATTGCAGAGAAGTCTTTTATTATGGTTAACAATGAAATTTATCAAAATCTGGTTTTGTAATAATGACATTAATAGGCACACAATAATAAAACTGGAATTAAATTGTGTTCCCCTAGGCTGAAGCAAATGAAAAGGATATTCATTAGCAATACAGATTATTTAATTTTCTTGAGACATCATTCATGGGGTGCATTAAAATAGGAAGTCATTTTCCCCATAAAAGAATAATCAAAATATACCTTTGAAACTTTTGTTATTTATTTAACACATTGAAGCCCAGGCATTTCTTTAGTTGAAGGGCCAAGAAACCCAGAGTTTATACACTACTTTGAGTTATTGTTTACGGTACATCAGTAAAATTTCCAAAAAGTATAGGGACAATCTAAAAGTATAGTATTCAAGGGTTTCTCAACAAGTAAGAAAAAGTTATATTAATATTTTATTTTAAATTTACAACAAGTATCAAATAATGAGTTTGAAAAAAACTGCGTAAAACTTCTTACAGTCCATTTATTGAAAGTTGAAAAACTCTCCCTCAGAAACAGAATTTTCCAGAGCTTCATTTGTATCCTGAATTTCAGCTTCAGTTCACAGAAATTGAGGAAAATGCAGCCTTTTAACATTTAAGAACTCCAAACATAATAAACAGATCAGCAACTTCAAGGAAAATGGTGCGACTACCCAAGAGCAGCCAATATTACTAAATCTCCTAATAGTTGACTAAGGCAAGGACAGATGGCAGCACAAATCAGATAACTAAACAATGACTGATGTATGTTTTTGTTGCATAGCCCAAGACCAACTTAAGGTTGTGAAATTGATTTAAAAGTGTTAGAACTACCTGCCCGAGCTATGGTCGGGCGTGGGCAGCATGAACATGGGCTTCAATGTGTTAAGGTAATTAATGAAGTTAACAAAATCTTCTAAGATACAAATGACAATACAAAATGAAACTGCTAAAAGTAGAACTTGAATGCATGTAAGAAAATTAAATTATTTTGTTTGTTAACGATACCTGGATCATATCAGTGCCGGTATGCCAGAATTTAGTCCTGCAGGAGTTCTTTAACACCTCAGTAAATCTATTGACATAGGGCTGTTGCTTTTAAGCAGACTTAAAAATTGGTCTGGGCCAGGTTTGATCTGTGATCATGAGTTCAGAAAGCCAGTGCCTAACCAACTGAGCTACCCAGACCAACTACATAAAGGAAATTAATATATTTCATTAAAATAACAAGTATCATCTTCAATTTTTCCTGACTCTTCATATAGATGCTCTTTGGCAGACACACAACTATGTTAACTTCATTGCTATTTCAGCATAGAACATGTCTCTTTCGGTTTGCATTCAGCCAAACTTCGATAAGCACTATGCCAAATTTGCTCTGCTGAACTTGACACAAATCTGAGCTTTTAGTGACAGAGTAAGCCTGCTGACTTCATTTTGCTCTCTTCTAATGTAATGAACTTAAGTCAAAACAGGTTTCTGAAGCTACTATATGAAAGATATAAACATGTAAAAAATATGTGTAAAATATATTCCAACACTAAAAATGAGGCAACATTCATGACTACTTACTGTATATGTTCGCTGTGGTTTAAGTCTTGTATCAAATGCATCAAAGGCATATGTTTTTGTACATATGGAGTGCCGAGGTTTGGCAATTTTACTGAAGAGGTGTGCGCTTTTATCTACTCGATACTCGCATATGTACACATGTTCCTCAGGAGCTCCAACTGGTCGTCCCTTGCAATACGTATTCAGATCCAGTACCCAACAGTGCCCCATTATGAGATCAAGTGGCACTACTTCATACAGAGGTACCCGCATCACTTCATTTGGGAAGAACTTCCGTGATGGCTCATGGTACGTCTCATGAGGGCGCAAATAATGATGACCAAATGCAAATCGATCTCCCCTTAAAAACAGAAGAAAATAGGGTTTATTTTACATATATCCTTTAACATAACATAGAAGTTCAAAGTGCCAAACAGCTAATATATGATAATTTAAGAAAAATGTATCCATACAAAATAATGTTTCTTTACAGTATTTTTGCACTGGTATGTTTTATATTAGATGATCTAAACACTGAGATAGTTTTAGTCCAAGATTTTTAGCTCTTTATAGAATTGCTTATATAAGAGCATAGCTTTTTTAATATTTCATATATTAATTTAAATCCTATTCAGCAGCAAGCTTGTAACATGTCATGATACTGTTGCTTTATACTTACTTCTGATCTTTCCATAACCTTTCAATTCGAAAGATGTCCAGATCAGAGTAACTGAAGTTTTTGATGGTCTTATAAGTGTGTTTTGCAGGTGGTGATGTCTTTGGTGCACTTTCTTCTATCATATCTCTCAGGACATAGACAGTGTCACCTGAAATGCAATAATATCTTAATTGTTTTGCTTTAAACTTTAAGTAAGTCACACTGCTTTAATTTTAAACAATTTGTTAACTTAGAATATAATTTGTGTCAGATGTTCCATACTCTCAAAATCTAACTCACCAGAATTAAAAAAGTATTTCCAAAAGAAGTCACCACAGATACCATTGGAAATTGCAATAATTATTTTGTTAGCAGTTAGATAATTTTATATTAATATGTGTAATGCATGTAAATTAATATGCTGTATGAACTAAGAGTTCTCAATTTTATATGCCCATAATTTGTTGCATATTCTCTCTATAGCTCTGGGTCTTAGCAATGGACTTGTCTAAATACACTGCATTTTGCACTTTCATTGCCATGTATGTTTGACACTTTTACAGTTGTTTTAAAATAGTTTCAGCCACTTTCATCTAAATCACATGGAATTTTGAGGAAAGAGATATCCTTAACTTTCCTAGTTTGCATCAAAATTTGGTAATGTTGCTGACTAAGGGTCTGTTGGCCATGTAACATCAGGCAGCCAACCTTTGCATGTGAAATGCACTATTTTCTGTGTAATGGAGCATATGTAGTTGGTATTATGAAAAGGAGGAAAGGCAGCACACCCATAGGGTAGCGTGGAAAGGTTGAAACATGCAAATAACAGAGTGGGAAAGCAATGATGCTATTTGCATAACAGTAGCGTGGGTAAATGCTGAAATAGGCAATGAATTACACTAGGAATTACAAATTAGGAAGGTGAAAAATGGCACAAAGACAGAACATAGGAAGGCCGGGAAATGATTAAATATGCAAATAATATTATTTACTACCAATCCTGACATTACGCGGCCGACATACCCTTAGTCGGTAACATTACCATTTTTGTTAAAAAGACACAAAGCAATTGATATGCTTTTATTTGAAAGTACCTTTGTGTATTAAATTTCTCATTTAACCCAAAATATTACTTGATCAAATGTATTAAAAGCACCATAATTGTAGTGTGGCACGGATAAGGTATCATCTTGTCCTTTAGCTAGCTCATGTACCACATCACCTCAAATAACCAACATCTGCAATAGGCAGGTTAACCTAAAACGGTATACTATCTGGGTCACGTCATATCTCCGCCATTTTCAGATTCCAAGAAGGGCTAATGTGCATAGTTTATAACTTGTTAATTTTAAAGTATTCCGACAACAAAAATATACTTTATACGTGAAACAAGTACATCTTTAAATTAAATAACTCAGAAGTTTGAGACAAGTGAAGTTTTAATCAATGTGATGTTGAAAATGAGTCGGAATAGTAACACTCACCTCACTTATATGTAATTATGTTCAAAACATATGTTTCAAGGGCAATTGCCCTCTTCTTCAGTTGAAGTCCGACTGATGGCTGGTATTTGTGCTCTGTGGTCTATTACGGTGGAGCCATCTGGTGTTCTCAGTAGAAGTTCAAAATCATGTGGCGGTATTTCAAAATTCATCAGTTGGTCTTTTTGTTGTGTAATGAGAATATTCTCCCAAACTGTAAGTTCTGCCGGGTTGTTTACAGGTTTTAGCAATTTTATGTCATTTTGTATTTCATGATGTGATGTCCACAAATGGTATGCTACTGCCGATTTATCTGTTTGTTTCTGTTTGATATGTCTGAAATGTTCCTTTAGCCTTGTTTCCAGTCTTCTTTTTGTTTGGCCAATGTAACATGATTTGCAGTCCTTGCAATCAATTCTGTAGATGCCTGATCTCTGGTTTGTAGGTATGGGGTCTTTAATGTCTGTTTTCAATGCATTTTTTATGTTGAATTGGTTGCTTGAAGCTTTATTTAAACGATGTGACGAAGGGAATGATAGTTAATACATAAAAATGATTTTCACTGTTATTTTGCATCATTGATACATAACAGGGTGAATTCACTTAGCATTGCATGGAGAAAAAAATTAGAGCAGTATTAAGGCCATCTAGCAGCAAATAAATAAGTACATTTTGTTTCTTTATTTTAAAAGATAGGACAAATGAAAGGACACTTAATATAGAAACATATATATGAATTTCACTGTTTTGCTGTGTCATTGTCTTGGTAAACTGGTGCTTTACCGTATCATTGAATGGGGAAAATAACCTACTACTGTCATTTAGCTACATATAACTGTGCTATAATTGTCATCTTGTAGCTGTTAACCGGTTGTGTTCCCTTGGTACTGTCTGCTCATTTCCAGAGCACTTTTTCATTTCCTAAAGTTGGTATGGATTTGTGGCATTGTGCAGTGCTATGGGATATGTTTGAATGAAAAGTGTAAATGGGGGTAATTTTTTAAAAATCTTTGTGTTGCAACCTTTGAAGGCACAAAATTCGAATATCACATATGGTATTTATCCAACTTTTCATTTTCACTTTCTCTATGCATACTATGTACATGCTGTAATGAGGAGGTATTGTACTCCACCAAAAAATTTGATACTGAGATTTCACCAGAAATGTATGTTTTAGGGTCCCCTGAATCCAAAAAAAGTATTTTCAGAAAAAGGTTTGCATGCGCGTGCGCGCGTGAGTGTGAACACAATAACTCAAAAACGAAAAGTCTGTAAAATACCAAACTTGGTATTTAAGTTTAGTATCTTCCAGGGATGCGACACGATTTTGAGAAAAATCCCCCCACTTTAAACAACCCTTTACATGGAACTTTTTTCGAAAATTTTGATTTTCTCAAAAATTGCTTTGGAACGATTTTGATTAAAATATTGTATGTTAAAGATATTTACCTCACAATAAAATGTATATTTTGATTTTCTGAGAATAGCCTCAGAAGACTACTTTATTCAGGATGAATTTTAGGGAATTTTGCATAACTGCTAAATCGTAAGAGATGAACAAAAACTTACCCCACAAAAAATGTAAAGCATATTAAAACACACAATTTATGTAGTATACATTTTTTTTCGTGGAGTTAATCATTTTTGAGATATTCCTTGTTTTTGGTTTCATCTTTGAAAAATGTAGATATACTTTTCTCATACAGGAATTTGTCAACTCCTGTCCATACAACCAAAGGAACTGCAGCCACATAGCAACCAGCTTGTCACTTTAACCTATGGTACTGCCTTATTTTGCTTCTACTTACAAGGAAGCAAGTAATAAGACAATTTCTGCTAATTTTTTTGTCGATTAGCATGAAATAAATAGAAGCATAAGCTTTTAACAATAATTTGTTACAGCAATGTAGAGAAAGACATGTGAATGGAACACATCAAATTTTTTAGTTATGCTGTTCATGGACACAGCCTAGCAGATGAAACACCCACAATCCATTTTCTACAAATGTGTTCCACTCACATGACTTTTCTATCTATTCTGCAAAAAATGATTTATTACAAAAGCTTATCTTTCTACTTATTTCATACTGAGAAACATTAGTAGAAATAGAAAATAAAAGAATTTGAGTCTGTTTTTGTAACACAAACATCACTTGTTTTTACTTACTGGGACCGGTTTTGGGAACACTTGTTCCCATTTTCAACCTTTAACAGTCGGAATTAAGGGTTGAAAATGGGAATAAGTGTTCCCGAAACCGGTCCCAGTAAGTAAAAACAAGTGATGTTTGTGTTACAAAAACCAACTCAAATTCTTTTATTTTTAATTTAATCACATTACTGTCACAAGCTTCTAGCATATTTGCAAGTTTTGAATTAGTAGAAATGTTTAGTCTTATTACATATTTCCTTGTAGATAGAAGGGAAAGGGAATACATTAGGCTGAAGCAACTGTACAATTTTAAAATCTGGTGGCTATGTGATGCGGTTGAAATACCATTGATCTTCCATGACCAGGATGTATAAAAAACAAATGCCTTCTCACTTAAAAAGTATTAGTATCGGAAAATTGAAACCAATATCAAGGAAATTGCTAAATAACAAAGTTTCATTTAACTGCGTAAACTATTTATTAAGTTTAGATACACGAAGGCACATTGTCATAAGATGGAGAACACATTCTTAGAAGATGAAAAGTTGTTGTGTGAAAACAAAAGAAAAATAGCTTTCAAAATATGAGGTGCATCCAGAAAGTAAAATAAAAGAAAGATGGCTTTTAAAATATGAGGTGAATCCAGAAAGACCCGATCGCATCCAGAGGTGGCACCACCAGTCAGATAGGAATGTGCGTGTGCAGGAGAAGAGATGAAGTATATGGTAACATTGTAGTAAAGTTTCAGTTTTGTGACAGCAGTGGTTACCACTCTGTGCTAAGAGAAAATGGCTGCTCCGATATTGTCTCCCGCCACATGCAAGGTTCATGCAGTCATCCGATTTTTGCATGCTCAAAGCAATCTCCAGCAGAGATCCATCATCGATTGTGTCACAGGTATGGACAGGACATCATTATATGTGACAGTATGGTAACACGACGGTGCAGGCAATTCACAGAAGGAAGAACCAATATTCACAACGAAAACCGGAATGGCCAACCGTCCCTGGTGACGCCAGAAGTATTGGAAAGTGTGTGGCAAGCAATTGTGCAGAACCGGCGCTTCACAATTTGAGAACTCTGTCAGTTTCCCCAGATGTCTTGCTCGCTTGTGCACGAAATTGTCTCCCGGTGGCTCGGTTTTCACAAAGGGTGTGCAAGATGGGTGCCTAGACAACTGACAGATGAACACAAAACCAAACATCTGGCTGCAGCATTGACATTCCTAGTGATAAGCAGCGGAAGGTGACAAGTTTCTCAACAATGTTGTCACTGGGATGAAACATGGGTGTCGCATGTCACACCAGGGACAAAACAACAATCAATGCATTGGTGGCATAGTGGTTCACCTGTGAAGACAAAATTCAAGCAGACAATCTCTGTCAAAAAAAATCATGTGCACTGTCTTCTGGGATCGATGTGATGTCCTCTTGTACAAATTTTACTGCGAGGAGAGACCGTAAATGCTGATCAATATTGACAGACGTTGCATAATCTCAGGCGGGCAATCCAGAACAAGAGATATGGAATGTTGACAAGAGGCATTATGCTTGTGCACGGCAATGCAAAACCCCTTACTGCCAACGCCACACGAAATGTGATGAATAAATTTGGAATGGAGGGGGGGTCTTCAAACATACACCCTGCAACCCAGACCTCGCTCCACGTGGCTTGCATCTCTTCTGTCTCACGAAGCGTTTTCTGGTAGGAAAACATTTTCATAATGCTGAGGTGCAGAATGAAGTGACTTGGGCATTCAATTAATGGTGCACCGTTATGATAAATGCCTCAACAATGGTGATGACTATGTTGAAAAGTAGCCAGTGAGTCTATGTAATTATACCAATAAATATTTCTTACTAAATGATGTTTTTGTTCTCTTTATCGGTCATCGGGACTTACTTTCTGGATGCACCTTTTAGCAACGATACATCGAATACTTAACAAATGGATTCGTTATGCCACAGCTATTTCCAATACTTCCCCTCAACCAATCTCTGAGGCCTCTTGACATTCCTAGAATTTTCACACAATGTTCAAACTTCAACTTGGTTAGAGGTTTTGTTAGAATATCTACTACCATGTTTTCAAATGCTGACTTCCTCAGTCTCTATAGTTTCTCTAACCAAGTGATGGTGAATGTCATGAAATTGAAAAGATGAATGTTCCTTTGCAGTATCACTGAGTGCCATATATTCTGCCTCAGTAGTGGATGCAGCAACTGTTTGTTGCTTCCTGGAATCCCAGGCAACTGGACCATTCCTCATAATGAAAACATATCCAGCAAATGAGTGTCTGTTATCAACTGAATTTTCAATATCAGCATTCACATAACCTGCAATTGAATCTTCACTAAAACTGTAGCTGAGACCCAAATCGATGGATCCTTTCAGGTAGTGTTGAACACTTTGCAGCTGTCAATCTAATAAAACAGTTATTGAATTGGCTTAGAGTACTGTGTGGGCTATGTCTGGTCATGTCGTTATTGGAAGATACAGTAGACATCCAATGAGCTCATGATAAGGTGGCTTATTCCCATCAGAGTTGGTCCATACATCAGCTTTAGTGAGTTTTGTGCCAACAGTCCCAGGTGTAGATATAAGATTGCATTCAAACATGTTGAATCAAATTAAATAACTCAGAAGTTTGAGACAAGTGAAGTTTTAATCAATGTGATAGTTGAAAATGAGTCGGAATAGTAACACTCACCTCACTTATATGTAATTATGTTCAAAACATATGTTTCAAGGGCAATTGCCCTCTTCTTCAGTTGAAGTCCGACTGATAGCTGGAATTTGTGCTCTGTGGTCTATTACGGTGGAGCCATCTGGTGTTCTCAGTAGAAGTTCATAATCATGTGGCGGTATTTCAAAATTCATCAGTTGGTCTTTTTGTTGTGTAATGAGAATATTCTCCCAAACTGTAAGTTCTGCCAGGTTGTTTACAGGTTTTAGCAATTTTATGTCATTTTGTATTTCATGATGTGATGTCTAAAAATGGTATGCTACTGCCGATTTATCTGTTTGTTTCTGTTTGATATGTCTGAAATGTTCCTTTAGCCTTGTTTCCAGTCTTCTTTTTGTTTGGCCAATGTAACATGATTTGCAGTCCTTGCAGTCAATTCTGTAGATGCCTGATCTCTGGTTTGTAGGTATGGGGTCTTTAATGTCTGTTTTCAATGCATTTTTTATGTTGAATTGGTTACTTGAAGCTAAACTTATATTGTATTTCTTGAAAATTTTTTTGAATTTACTATCTGCTGTTGGGTGATAGGTGAATTTTTTATATATAACTTTTTTGTATGGACAAAGTGGTGATTTGTTTTAAGGTTAATTTCTCCTTATGTTTTTTTATTTTTGAACATAATTACATATAAGTGAGGTGAGTGTTACTATTCCGACTCATTTTCAACTATCACATGTTGAATCAACTTAGAATATCTTCAATGTATGTCTTCTGGCTCCGGAAAATTTTTATCATCAATGCTGAAGTACATTCCTAGAAAATGTTTCACAGACCCCAAGGTCTATGGAGTGATCAGATTATCAGAATGTGTTTAACATATATAATGATGATCATTTGCTTAACTTGATTCTTCAGGTAGATGCATGGATCCCCTTTTGCTGCTGTAGTTCCTTGGTTTCATAAATGTTTGTTAAGATGTTGATACCTAATGCGACTTGTTTGTTTTAGACCACATAGCACCTTGTTCTTGTGAGAAACCAACTCTTTGTTGATAATCTTTGCAACATGCATTTTGCTTCTTGCACTGCCTCTGAATCTCGCTTCTTTTGAATGATGTGCTGCAATATTTCTTCTATCGCATTAGGAATTCCATTGAACACATTTTCATCCAGAAACACCATTAGGATAGGCAGTTGTGACATAATATTGATGAATCCTCATTCTACTCTTGCAGCAAAGGTGAACGGAATCCAATTAAGCAACTGGAGCAAATGTTTCTTGATAATCTCTTCCATAGCTTTGAGAATATCCTTTAGCAACAAGTCTCATCAATTGAAAGTTAGTTGAGTCGACTCAACTGACTTTCAATTGTTAAAACACATCACTGTCACAAAGTCCATCATATATCAGGATAACAAGTCTCATGTTTTCTTTTCTCTAGAAGACCATTCTTTCCATCTTTATTTCGGAGTACAAAACGACTTCCAATTGCAACTTTAGTTTCAGATCACTTCACTAAGTCCCAGGTCTGATATCTGAATATTGACTTCATTTCATCTGCTAAAGCATCCAACCATTCATATGAATCTTTCCCAAATAAAGCTTGAGAGATAATAATTTCAGTTAGAAATGCGAAATCTGCACTTTGCCCATCCTCATGGTTTGCTGGAGCTGTAGAGCCATGTTCTAGATGGGGTCTTCCTGGTTGTCCAGTGTTGATCCACTGTCTTCTTCCAAGCTTTAATTGAGGTGACGCTTCCTGCGGAAAGTCACAGAAATCTTCTTCATCAGATTCCTCAGTTGAGATAACACTGTCATCTCCTTGAGTACATTTGAGGTTGATTTTGACAAATGGGTTATCATCGTATAAGGAGTCTGATGATTCTTTTCAAGTTTCTTCATCTGGTTTGAAGTCTCCGTATACATTTCTAGGTTGTGAAGGCAAGTTGTCTAGGAACTTAACATCTCTTGATAGTTCTACCCTCTCCTTTAATTTTTCCTAGCGATCTACCCATGAAATATAATCTTTAATTCAAATGGCTTGAAAGCAGGGGGTTTACCATGCCAAAACTTGTTAAGTGCCTTCCCATCCAGTTTCTTTGAAGGGCACCTGTTTCTAATAAAGTCTGCTGTTGATTGCCTCTGCCCAAAATGTTACGGTAGTCCAGATTGCATTAGTAAGCACCTTGCCATCTCCATGAGCATCCTGTGCATCTTTCAACGATAGTGTCTTTCCATTTTGCTCAAGATTAAAGGAGCTGTTAATCTTTGTGAAATTCCATGTTTATTGAGATATTTGTTAAACTTCCAGGTTACAAATTTTGTACCATTGTCAGACTGAATACATTTGACTTTGTTGAGTTTCCAAGTTACTTTTGAAGGTATCAAATTCTTTAAATGCTTGATTTTTCTGCTTCATAAATTTTACATCACAACAACAGTATTAATCATTGATAAAAGTACAAAAATACAGATTTTTACTGTGTGGCACAACATGCATTGGACCACAAATATCCGAATGCACTATGCCACCCATGTCTTCCTGTTTGATGTCTTTGGCAATGAAGGCTAGCTCATCTTCTCCTGCAGACAAACTTTGCAATCAAACCTTTCATTGATGTTCTCGATGCTTATTCCCCGCAGATTCTCTTTCTTTACTCCTTCATGAATATCTTGGATATTTAGATGTTCTATTTAGATATGCTGATATTCCAGTGAATTCTTCTTTAGTTCTTTCTCTAGGTAGTCAGCCTTGGCTATATTATTACATTCAACTTGGCTCCATCCTTGAAGAATGTAGAGTCCATTTTGACATTTTGCAGTTAAGAGCATACAACTTTGCTTTTTTAAAAATAATTGCATGACCTTTTTCTGTTATCCTGCTCATGGAATCACATTTGTGCATAGATCTGGCATGTAAAGAGTGTTGCAGAGGTTGACTATCTTTACATAATCAATTACCTTTACGATTGTTGAGTTAGAACCTTTTCCTTTAACCTCAGTGCATGCATTGCTAGTTAAATTCAATTTTCCATATATTTCATCAGTAAACTCGGTGAAAAGATCGATATATTGCACATATGAGACGTGCAGTTGCTATCGATGCACCAGGTGCTGTAATTAACATTACAAATGCTTTGATTGGTTCGGTTTGTAGCATTGACTGTCGAGATGTACAGAGATACATTGTCAGTTTTGTTGGCAGAATGATTATCATTCTTCCTTGGTGGTTTACAATTCTTCAAACAGTGTCCGATTTTTCTGCAAATGTCTGTTTTCTTTTGTGTTGGGTTAATTCATTTTTTTTTTCTTTTCGTCTTATAACTATTACATTTACTTTAGTGAATTTACCAGTGATCTGCTTCGCACTTTGGCTTATATCTCTTTGTATGCTGAATTCCTCCTTAACTTTGAGCAATATAACAGCTATAGATCCTGATTGATTTCTACTTCCATCTCTTGAGTGTTTGTCCATGATATTGAAAAATTTACAGATGTGTTTTCGTGCATCCTTGCCTTCTTGCATTTTCGATAAATTTGAGTGGTAGATTTCTTCTACCTGACCCACAGTGCACTGGAAGTTTTGCATTCTTTCATTTGCTAAATTTCAGATGGATTGATAGCGAGAAAAATAATAGACTGTGCTTTTAAATCACCTTCCATCCATACATGCACAGCTGCAGCATTGTTTCAAGTTTTGACATTAACATAGTTCCATGTATCATTCTTAATAATAATAGCATTTGAATTTTCCATGTGTCATGTTCTCTTTGCTCAACACTTTCAGTTTCACGGCGGTATTGATTTTTCAAACAAAGAAAACTATCCTGCACTCCAGAAAACCGATCAGAAAATTTCAACACATTGTATTTAGTGATTAATTCTAGAAGAAACTATTTACGTCCCTAACTATGTGCAGCAGGGAACTGTGTAGATTGCTAATAACATGTTCCATATAACTGTGTAAACTATTAAGTTTAGATACACAAAAACACATTTTCTTACAAGATGAAGAGTTCTTGTGTGAAAACAAAGAAAAATGGTTTTCAAAATAGCAACCATGCATTGAACATTTAACAAATTGAATTAATGTACTGTGGCTATTTCCAACAATCTCGGAAATGAAAAAGTATCCATAAATTGGGTTGTTTAATGAGACATATAATTTTTGTGTAGTAAGATTCTATCTCTTATGGTTTACCAGTTATGCAAAAGCCATACAGAATGAAGAAGAAATCAGGCTATATATATATATATAGCTTTTGTCTTGAAGGTATCTTTATTATATATTGAGGGAAATTTTGTTGAAAATCTCTGTCACATCTTAGGAAAATATTGAATTTAAATACCAAGTTTGGTATCTAATCAAATTTGTATTCATTTTTGAGTTTTGCTGTTCACAGACATACTGACATTCAAGACAGATATACTCACGAATGCCCTTTCTGGATTAAGAAAATCTCAAAACGTGTACTTCCAGTGAAATTTTAATATAACATTTTTGGGTAAAATGCAATACTTCCTCTTCTTAATATAAGTAGTAGAAAAAAGTAGTAGAAAAAGTATGAAATGGATCCAAGAGGAGGAGGTACATTCTCAAATGTCTATTCTAAATTTGTTGGACTTTTTTATTTTTAGAACTTATTTTTAGGAACAAAACATGATGTATGAAGTGCCTTTTGTTATCAGCTGAAGTTATATTACTTCCAACATTCATTCCTACCTTACCTTGCCTAAGCTGTAGATCTCCCCTCAGTAATGTGATGTAGTATGTTAGTCCAGGTGAAGCATAGTGGGGCTGTGGGTCCATCATTATTTCTAGATCAACAGGGCGAGGATTGCAGCGTTCACATAAATAATGTTCCACACCTTCATCAGCACGAACACAGTCACAGTGTTGCCATACCAAGCAGCGTTCACACTGGATCATCATTCCTTCATCCTTATATAGACCACAGATACAGCGTATTACATCCTCTTCCTCCCCTCCTAATTATAAAATGAAAACATTAAGATTATGTACAAACACAATATTATTTGCTTAGAAAAATTAATTCAATCTTATAAAGTGCACATTCTCACCCTTTAGAATAAACATAAATTACTATTTATATGGAGATTAAGTTTAGACATTAAAGAAGGATCTAACCTGGATCATGTTCAGGAATGAATGATGCTGGAGGACTTTCTCCCAATATATCTTCAATTTGTGCTATGAAGTCCACCTTTGCCAAGTTATAAACTTTACGCAGTCTAGTGGCTGCAATGCCTAGTTCTGATGTTCGACCAAAGAAACGAACATTATTGTTGAATAGGCGGCACATATCGCGATCAAATGATTCAACTGTTTTGTAGAAGCCTGTCACAATATTTTGCTCCAGTGTTGCTAAATCAATTGGTTCTTGTATACGTTGATAGTACTGAGGAAGTTTTCTTTTTGATGGCAGGTTGATAAAAGGTGCGGCTAACAATTCACCAGTCTCATCTAGAAAAAAGAGTACAGTATTAATTTTTTAAATGACATATATTATTTATGCCATTAGTTACCACACTGATCTGTGGGAAACACAGAAGAGAGGAGCTGAAGGGGTATACAAGGGAACAAAATAGGCCTTCATCTATACATTGAAACTGGGATGTTACTTTGCACATGTGTATCTGATTATGCAATGGAATCTTGACTATCTCTGATTCTCAGCCTGTCTCCATTATCTATTCACACTTAAGATGATCTGCACCAGGTGACCAATGAGTCGTTATAATAGTCTTCTGCTATTAGTGCCGGAAATACTGTCACAACCACATGACGAGTACATGTGGCAAGTAATGAAAAAAAATCTGTGTTACACTCACATGACTTTCTCTAGCTGTTCTACAAACTTATTACATGATATTAGTCTTCTTTTTGCATCTTGTTAATCCAGATAATCACTAGCAGGATGTTCTTATTACTTAGTTTTTTTTTTTTTTTTTGGGTAGTGTTTAACGCCCGTTTTAACTACTTCACTGCAGGCGGTAACACTGGTGATACATGAATGAAGATGGAGCACTGGTGGAACGCAATGGCAGGGGAAACCGGAGAACGCGGAGAAAACTTATCCCAGCGCCACTTTGTCCACCACAAATCTCACATGTGGTTGCTTAGGATTGAACCCGGGCCATCTAGGTGAGAGGCGAGTGGTCTAACCACTCGGCCATTACATAGTTCCTTATAAGTAGGAAGAAAATAAGGGAGTACACTAGGCTAAACCGATAGTCAAATGTTTTAAAAGCAGTCATTATGTGATTGTCATTGCAAATCGCTTCTTTGCTTGGCCAGGAGTAGAACAAAAGAAAATGGATGCTTACTGTGTGAGAAAAATATAAGTACTTCACAATTGAAACCAATAACAAGGAATATTTCAGAAACAGTTACCTCCACAACAAAAATGTAAAGGACATAAATTGTGTGTTTTGACGAGATCAACATTTCCTGTGTATTAAGTTTTTGTCTATCTCTTACTGTTTAGCATTTAAGCAAATTCATCCAGAATAAAGATGTCTTCAGAGGCTATTCCAAGAAAATTCAAGATATACATTGGAATGTAAATATCTTTCATATACAGGATTTTGATCAAAATTGTTAAAGCTATTTTTAGAAAATCAAAATTTTCGAAATTTTTTCCATGTAAAGGGTAGTTGGGGTTGGAGGGATTTTCATGAAAATCTTTGTGTCACATCCTTGGAAGATACCGAACCTAAATACCAAGTTTCATATTTAACAGTCTTTTTGTTTTTGAGCTATGCTGATCACAGGCACACACAGACCTATTTCTGAAAATGCTTTTTTTTGGATTCAGGGGGTCCTAAAACATGTATTTCTGGTGAAACCTCAGAATCAAATTTTTGGGTGGAATACAATACTTCCTCTATACACTATGTACATAGTATACGTGTAGAGAAAGTAATAACATAGCCCTTGTTTAAAAAATGTAATAGAATATTATATAATTTGAGAATAAATTTATACCGAAATTTAGATTATTAGCATGGAATTACTTTCCTGCATGCATTGCTACTGTGCTGCACCAGTGGGCAGGATCACTCTAAGAGTGAATAAATAATATATCAACTTAATTTTTACTAATTAGCTAATGGATTCTTACACAAAAACGGATTTGTACATTTTCACACGTAACAGCAACATTTTATTGTTCATTATATAAAATATTTGTATTACAAAACTTAATGTGTATAAACACATGTTTTTAAAAATCCTTAATCAAAAAAGAAAAATATATACATACACATGTATGTAACATTATACTAATATCACAAACAGCTTTAAACATTTTAGAAGACATGCTTTGTATATTGTTAGCAGTGAAATAATAGTATATTTATGGGATGTGTTTTTCCTAATTGTTAAGAAATATACATTTTAGAATAAAGTATTTTGAAATTTAAACAAATACGTTGAATAATTTGAGTATTAAAAAGTAAGTACAAATGCTCAGTTCATAAACATCTATGCTGCCTGAAAATTTCCAAAAAGATTCCATTTAATGTTGATGTTCAATTTTGCTAATTTGTTGACAATGCATTAGGTAATCACAAAACCATGCAACATGTGTCTCATTTCACTTTTTTTTGAGTTGAGAGCAGGGGGTTATGTCAGTAAAATATGCTTACTTTTCATTACCATCATATGTGAAATTTTGCACAAATTCAATTTATGTAAAAGTTTTGCAACAATGTGTTTTATTAGACATGTTGTCTCAACAGTTGCCGTTGTTACAGCTGCCACTAACACTGTCATCATTACTTTCTTCCACTAAATGGAAATGGAGTTTTATTTATGCACGCTCCTTAATTAGCTTCCCATTCTATGTTGGGTGTTGAACAACTTTGCTCAGAGGCCTCTTTGTCCGCTTGAGGTTCTTTTACGTGCAATAAATCTACAACATGGCACCAACAGCTTTACTTCCCTTCTGAAGGAAGGCATACTAATGATTTTTATGCCTGAAAAGATCCATCACCCTCTGCCAGATTTGAACCCACAACTTTGGGTATAAGAACTTTCTCCCACTGTACATATACCAATAATTTACATTGTCTCCTATCCTGCCTATTAAGCAAGTTTTCATGCATATCAAATTAATTGTTATTCAGTTTTTATGCTAAATTTCTAAATTAAGTTATGAATAAAGGGAGTTGTCTTGCATTTTCCCCAAAAGCAGGCTTAAAATGAAAAAAAAAAAAATTGTTAGTAAATACTTTATTACCAAATATTAATTAATAAACATGTGACACACATATATTGTGAACTTTTACTTTGTCTGCTGCTGTTTACTTTGCAGTTTGCTTTCAATATGGCTTTACTGTTAATTTCATAAAAATTAATTTTCCATAGACAACAAACAGTAGAATTGCATTAATATTCCTAGTTAACAAGTTTTCCCAGTTAATGTGCCAATTTTTAAAAACAGCTGAATCTAATCACCTTTAATTTAGACATTAAAAACAGCTAGTTCTAATTTACACATACTTAAAATTACAGTTAGTTCTAATTAAGACATGCTAAAAATTACAAATTTTTGTTTTAAATCACCTTCTTATTTGTCATTCAATACAGAGATTTTATGAATGCAAAAAGTGGCATTTTTGGTAATCTTGCTTTCCTCCCACTCTCACTCTTCTTTACTTAACTCTAGGTTCGACAACTTGCAACGTAATATTAGTGTATGTGCGCCTGAAACTCAGTGTAACACTATTATCCCAGCTTCAACAAAGCTGGTTTTCTTCTGTAGTTATGGATGAGTTGTGCCAGTAAACAAGGATCTTTGATCTCTATTGACTATCAGAATAACAGCAAATGCTCAGAAAAGAAAGCAACTGGATGATAACTTTGATACACCTATGGGATATGTTGGTGTTGCAATTTGCTGTTTAGGAAATGCTTGCAGGCAGAGACAACTGAGAAGCAAGAAAGTGGCAACAATGATGATGATAAGAACCAGAACATAGACAGTTTCTACATTGTTCAAAGTCATTGATGCAATAGAAAGCATTAATTGTTGAGTTTTGAAGTTGACAAAGAGGTGATGGAACATTCTAAGATGGACAATGTTGCAGTGTATTAAAACTAGGAGAGAATTGATAGAAAAATGTATATAATAAAATTAGGTAAGAGTAAAACGTGCTTATTTTATGTTAATAGATTTGTAGTTTGATAATGTGTATGTATATGAGTAGTGTACCATAAATTGAAATTTTGATATTTTCTGCCTTTAGCAATAAAACATTTTTATGTCTATGGGCTAATTCTAAAATCTGCTTTGTACGGAATTTCTAGGCAATTGCTGTTGTACAATCTCTAGATAGCACTATTTGATAGATATGCTTGCCGACAAATTTTCGGCTAATTGGAGTAGCTGAGCTAATGAAATGAAACTCAGCTTCATTATCTGACAAATAACAAGTTTTTACATTCACGAATAATTATCACTAGCAAGTAATCAGAGCCAAATTGTATTTATTGGATGACAAGGAATAATCATGTTTCTGCATAAAAGGCTCAGATCATAAGGGAGAGACAAAAGTATTTCTAAACATTAGATTATGACAACAATTTTTAAGCTTGTTTTTATAAAAGACTCTGAATTACCCAACATTTCAGGGTGGCTTTTTATACTCAAATGACATTAATTTCATATACCTCCTGTTCTTTATGCAATCATTGTAAATCATCAAATGTGTTCTTTACTTCTTATAATTGCAATTTCGAACAGCTTCGCTATTTCTGATAAATGAAAAATCCTGATATTCTCGCAAGTCAAAAGTTGAGTTTCCTCTCTCCTTCAGTCTTTGCAAATATGTTCAGCTATTTTTCTGTATGCAGTCATGATTGGAAACACTACCAACCAAAATGTTATAACACGTTTTGTAATATATTAATATTAAGGTGCAAGGAATGTTAAGGGAAAGAACTCATATGCTTTGTTTAACCTTAAATACTAAAACTAGACCTGTATTATTCTTAACGCTTTTGGAAGTGCCAGCGCTGTTGGAGGGGACAGTGTGCATGTTGAAATCACGACTGTTATGTTCTGTTATTTCAATGTGTTGGTTATTCTAACACACAGGCTTTGCAAACCCTTATTATTTCAGTAATTCATGGAATGAAATTGTAAGGCATTTTATAATCATCCACCACAAACTCTTGGGTTTTATAAATAAGAATTATCAAAATTGGTTGAAAGGTTTTTAAGATTAATTAATTTATACTCATTTTCTCTCTTTTTAATATTATTATAGTACAGATTTTGGCTTAGCCAAAGGACCCTAAGGAAAGGAGAAATACACCATCAAATTTTCACCAAAGGAGAGAAGGTTACACTCGACACAATTGTCTTTTAGCATCTTTTCCCGTTAGGTTACTACATCATACTTTTTATTCTCATGCAAAATGTTTATACAAGCTATAACAGTCTTTTGCTAACATCATAAGTGAAGTTTAGAGCACTGCTTCCCTTTGTCTCATTCACTTTATTCTAAATCTAAACAATGTCAGTTGCCCTCCCTGGTGTAATGATTACCATGCTAACTTCAAATACCCAAGGTCGTGGGTTCAAACCTTGCGGAGAACGATGGATTTTTTCGGGTGTAAAAATCCTTGGCATGGCTTCCTTCGGAAGGGAAATAAAACCGTTGGTACTGTGTCGTAGATTTATGGCACGTAAAAGAACCTCAAGCCTGATAGAGAGGCCTCTGAGCAAAATTAGGCAGTCTTTCACGCCCAATTTAGAATGGGACACTGAGAACCATAGCAGTTAAAGAGCATCCATAAATAAGACTCCATTTTCATTTAAACAATGTCAAAAGAAACCATATGACAAGCAAACACATTCATTTTGTTTGCTGTTGCCTGCTTCGAATTCTCATTTGTTTTTCCACGCTTCTGTCAAATTCAGAATGGTAAACTTAACATTTTACAAGCTATCGTTTTGGGATGATATCTAGAGGGAGGAGCGTGATTGTAGAATGAGTGTGTTATATATTGGCCAGAAAAGTTTATTTTGAGATTAATTACAGGCAAGCTTATCAGGACAATGTATAACTGGTGCAGTGCCATCTAATTCCTTTGGTGTTCCTTGAACACATTCATGATTTTGTTTACAGATTCAAAACTAAAGAAGTATAAGTGTCTGCAAATCCTTACCTTTAGCTGTTGCTACAACATTATACAGATCTCGCAACACATAGGCCAATCTTGCTGTCTTTGTCAATTCTGGATTATCTTCAGCTTGTGCAAGTCTGCGTGTACGAATATTGCGTGGGCTTGTCAAAGCATTTAGCTGGGTAAGAAAAACATCAGATTGTTTTACTTGAGGGCGAGGATAATTGCAGAGCAGGGTTTCTTCTCGACGCGAAGCTTGCTTCAATCGTTCACGCAATCGCTTCACCTGAAATGTCAGCAAATTTTTAGAAGCATAAAAATAGTATCAAAGATACATGGATGCATAGTCAACCAGGATGCAATAACAGCTTTGTCCCATTGTCTGGAGTACTTTTGATAAAATTTATTTACCATGTCATTTGGAGAGGTTGATACTTGCTATTTACATATAAAATGACAGCCTATAGAACAAACTGTCATGTTCATTCTTATATTCAGCTGGTATGTAAGATATTGTATTGGTACACAATTTTTAGAAAGAGTTTGCTCATTTACTTCTACAACTTATTCAGCCAGCATAATTAACCACCTAATACTTGCACTTGTCACTTTATGTAGAAGGGTAAATTTTTGGAGAAAAGTGGTAAAATCAGATTACACCTATATAGTCATTACAAAATTATGGTTTCTAAATAGAGTGATTAAGGGTAAAACTGGCACACAGCAAGAGGGAACTTTGCAGAACATTAACCATTATAATTATTCCTACATCCCTTGTTTCTGTAGAAACAGTGATGTGCCAAAGAGGGCAGAGCGAGGGTTGGTGTTAGAATAAATCCGCTCCCCATGAATGAGGAAATATAAAATTATATATATTAAATGCAAAATTCTCCAATTACATCACTCAACAAACAGACCCTCACCACAATTAAGTTTAGTAGCAACTGATACTATCTAATTATAGGCAAATTCTTGGCTCAAAGTGATGTGTACACAAGCAAAAAACCTAAGTTGTCCAAATGCCAGTTTTTTATCGAGCTTATCCCTTCTGCCAAGTTCCCCCCCCCCCTCTCTTTACACGTACTATGCAATGGTAGGTAGAGAAGGTATTGTATTGCACCAAAAATTTGATGCAGAGATTTCACCAGAAATATTTATTTTAAGGTCTTCTGAATAAATAAATAAATAAATAAAAGCATTTTTAGAAACAGGGCTGTGACATGGCATTTAAGTTTAGTATCCTGCAACGATGCAACATGAGGATTTTCAAAAAAATCTCCCTACCCCAAACTAGCCTTCACATGGAAAACATTTTTAAAAACTTTTCTTCAATTGTTCATAACACAACCAGGATTTAAAATATTTGACTATTGCTTTAGCTTAGTTTATATTTCCCTTCTGCTTAGAAGAAAGCAGTAATAAGACAATTTCTGCTAATGTTTAGCATAATACAGATAAAAGAATAATGCTTTGTAAAAATAATTTGTTTGCAAAAATGTAGAAAAAGTAATGTGAATGGAGCACTCAGATTTTTTCTTATGCATTGACTCCCCCAATCAGAGATATTATGCAGTGTGAAACATAATCATGAAGTATTAAAACTTTTGATTGAAACTACCAGGACTGCCAATCTTGGTGAATGTAGCATTTCATATTACTGACATTTGTTACATTTATACGAATGAATGAATAAATAAATAAGGTAGAATAAGTTTTAAATACAATCCTGAAGATATTCACAGTAATATGTAAAATTGGGGCTAGTTTTGAAAGTGATACTAAAAATCTAACATTTTTAAGTAAGTGTTGTCCTGAATTCAACTTGGTATGTGCAACATTTTACCTAAAAGTCACAAACTAAAGTAAGCTGTTCATATATATTTTCTTTAAATTGATATTTACAATATTTTAAACATCTTAAGAAATAAAAAATAAAAGAATTTGAGTAGATTTTCACAAAAATCAACTCAAATTCTTTTATTTTTTATTTAATCACATCACTGTTACAAGCTTCTATGCATATTTGCAAGTTTTGAATCTTAAGAAATGTTCAATTCTACATAAAATTATAGCTCTGCAAATGCAACGGTTTGCTTATAAATGCTAAAATATTAAGGAAAATGCATTATTTATTAATTTCCCTTATTGCCAATTTTAAGGAGACTAGGTACGTCAATATGGGTTAAAATTCAATTTTTTCCCCCCTTTCCTGTTCATTGTTGTTTTAAAATAAATATTTTAAACCTTCAACTGTGTACTCCTTTAAAAGCAATGATGTACTCCTACAATTTGTTTAATGGTTACTCCCCCCACTTTTTTTTTGGGCTTAATTCTGCAGCCGTATATCTGTTTCTGCTTGTGCCCCGGTCTTCAACAGGAAGTTATCTTGTTTGAAGGGATTTAGGAGCACATAATTGTTTCATTTGGTGGTAATTTGCATTTTCTAATTTAAAAATGAGACCAAATTGCTTAGGAAGCAAAACTTGCAAGGAAACCTGCACAAACACAAATAGCAATGTGATAGACATGAATGTAGGAATGTGTTATTAGTGATTGTAATACAGAACTAAATGTTGCAGAACCCTCCAATGTAAATGCTGTTACTATGCTCACACCATTTCTTGGGTGCTCAGCTCCCTAATCTTCCTTCAGTAACTTTTTAGCAATTTCTCCAGCAGAGCAGCGCAATAACATTAGGAATGAAGTAAGCTATACACTCACCATCTAGTGGCTTTGATGCTAAGATTTCATTCTGTCTGTAGATACCAGAGTTCATGCAGATGCACCTGTACTGAGTTCTGTTTAATAATTCACCTAGTTTACAGTGGCTGAGGCGCTTCCCTGTAAAACTTGAGTAAAGGTGTGTGCATAGTGCACCTTCAGAACCAAACAATGTTGCTAACAAGAAAATGTCTTCTTTTGAAAGTGTAAATAGTGAGGTTAAATTGACAGTTGCTGTACGTGGAACTGTTATCACAAGCAGTGAAGTGTTTTGTAAAATGTAAATATTGTCGGTGAAAACTATGTATCTATTTTTTTAATTGAAAGAGCAGGAATGGTCTAGCAATAATTTCAACCCTGATGTAGTGATGGTTACTAGTGTACACAGTAGTAAGGTTGGAAGTACAATGCCTTACAAAGTACTGCATAGCTTGTAAAAGGAATGGGGAAGCTGTAAAGCATGTCAACTGTGATAAGAATTTTGAGGGATTAAGTTTTGGGATGGAAGCGGAGGATGCAGTGCAAATGTATTGCTGGAGAGTAGCAGTGTAAAATATATATAATATCTGGGGGACGGAGATAGTAAGGCATATAATTAAAAAGCAGCCTCAAAACCATTTGGTGTAAATTCAGAAATTAAACTGGAGTGTGTGGTATATGTATGCAGGAGAATGGGTTCTCAACTGAGGCGATTGGTGCAAGATTTTAAGGGTATGAAATTAGAAGATGGTAAATATACTGGTGGGATAAGTTACAAGATTATTATGGCAAAACAATAAGGGATAATGTACAGGATCTGGGAAAAATGAGAAAGACAATGTGGGCTACTTTGTTCCATAAAATTTCCAAGCTGAAAAACTATATTATGGTTAGAATATTTTTGAGTTGGGTTTGTGACACTTAAGTATCACTTACATATAATTTTTCCAGACCGGTTTTGAAACCATGAGGTCATCATTGTTGATGGTTTCCAACTGAATTTCCACAGGGTGTTCTACATTGAGGTGTGGCGGTCCTTGGTGGCTGAGTGACGAGCCTCCACAATATATTTTGTGGCGACAATTCAAAGTTGAATACATGGTATTGATTTTTAATGATTTGGATTTTTTCGCAGACGTCGAGCTCTGCCGCATATTTGACGGTTGCTAGATGTCTGGGAAAAAGTCCACATTTCTACATAAAATTACAACTCTGCACATGCAACGGTTCGCTTATAAATGCTAAAATATTTAGGAAAACTCATTATTTATTAACTTCCCTTATTCCCAATTTTAAGGAGACTAGGTACCTCAATATGGGTTAAAATCTAATTCCCCCCGCCTTTCTTTTCGATTTCTGTATATTATGGTGTTTGGCCTGAAAATGCATGGTGTAAGAATAATTTCTGTTGACAGGACAAAATAAAAACAATGGTTTGCACAAATCATCAAGGTGAAAATCAAGCAAATTTACAGAGAACTAATCCCACTCAATCTACTCAAAACGTGTATGCATGGTTGAACACAAAACCCAAATGAGTCATTCGACAATTTAATAATTAGGACTAAGCTAGATCTAATTTAGGTGGATGAGGACATTAAAACTATGAGTTCTGGAAGCTTTCTCTCCTTCAATATGGGGAAGATTGTAAAAGGCAAGATCCTGCAGCAAATGGGAATTATTTCAGGTATCATGCAATTATGCAAAAAGTTGAGGCAATAGATGCTACGAGGGGCATACTGAAAGTCATGAGCAACACTGTTTTACAATCTTAATATTTATTTTTAAGCCAAACCAAATACATCATCATAATCTACAGACTTTCTTTCACTTTTCGACATAGTCTCCATTGTTTTGCACACATTTTTCCCATCGTTCTACAAGTTTGAAAATGCCCTTGTGATAGAACTCTGTTCCAGCTGCCCGCAGACCCTGACGCACTGCTTTCCGAATATCCTCCAGTGTCTCGTAGCGTTGGCCACGTATCTGCTCCTTCACAGAACCGAAAAGATGGTAGTCGCAAGGTGCCAAGTCGGGACTGTAGGGAGGATGTGGAAGAGTTTCCCCACCCTAATTCCCTGATCTTCTCCATAGTGGCACGGGCAGTATGCGGACATGCATTATCCTGTTGAAGGATGATCCTCTTTCCAGGGCGTTTATCACGCAAAGCCCGACGGAGCTTCAGAAGTGTCTTGATGTAGTGGGCAGAATTTATGGTTTGTCCAGGTTCAAGAAAGTCAACCAGAATGTAACCTTGTGCATCCCAAAAGACACTTCCCATAACTTTTCCTACAGACTGCACTGTCTTCGCTTTCTTCTTCGATGGTGAGTTCAAGTGGTGCCATTCCATACTCTGACGTTTCGTTTCTAGCTCATAGTGATGGAACCAGCTCTCATCTCCAGTCACAATACACGTCAAAAATTCATCACCTTCCTTATGAAATCACTGAAGAAGGTTTTGTGCAATGGTTCTTCTCTGAAGTTTGTGGTCTTGGTCTTCAGTCAATAAACGGGGGACCCAACGGGCACAGACCTTTCGATAACCCAAGCTGTGGATCATTTCTTGCACTGCACTATGTCCTATTCCAAGTTTCACAGCAATTTCATTCACAGTGAAACGCCTATCTCCTGTAATGAGCTCATCAACTCTTTCCTTGTTGTGTTCTTTAGAGGCAGTTCAAGGACGCCCGCTAAGAGGTGCATTTTGCAGACTCGTGTTTCCATCTTTGAAATGTTTCGCCCATCTTCTAACACTGCTGGCACCCATGCAGACACCTCCATACGCACGTTGAAGTCTGAGATGAATTTCAGGAGCAGATTTTCCTTCTTTCACAAGGAATTCAATGACAGCACGCTGTCGAAACGAAACATCAATGTCAGCCATTTTTCAAACACCGTCTGTGGTCACGTGATAGAAGTTAATGACGTCGCAGTATGTCAACATGTGGCTTAAAGTCTGTAGATTACGATCCTGCAATTCGTTTCGTTACATTGTTGAAATTTAAATTTTTACAATGGGTTGCTCGTGACTTTCAGTATGCCCCTCGTATAAAACTGAAAGATACTTATCAGCAGGCTGAGACGACTAAGGATGAAAGAAAGAAGAGAAGAAATGAAAACAGAAGGGAAGGCTGTAATGTTCCTGATTTTAGATCTGCTTTCTTCTAAATCTACATAAAGTAGTTATTTTATGTTCAAACTTTAACATCATGTTTCTCTGTTCAACATTTTGAGAACTTCAGATATGCTAATTTTGAAAACAATTCAGAATATATTTTTTCTTCTTTTTTTTTAAACAGTGATCATTATTAAACTACTCTGGTAAATACTTAGTGTACAGGTGTGCCGCTTAATAGCCAAGCATTGGAATTATAAAGGACCCGGGAATTCTCTGAACAATAGGAGTAGAACATGAAGGTTAATGTACATTGCTCTATTCCTGCTGATAAAAAATGAACTGCAGCAGCTCTTGGAATAACAAGAACGGCTATTAACAAGGGAGGGAAATATGATGGGTGATGACGATTATGCTTCCAAAACAGAGACAGTAAGATTTAGATGGAATTGAGCCTATACAATTTTAAACTGTGAATGGAAAGCACTTTATGCTTATATCTGTTTCATTTCTTTCTTTCTTTCTTTGTAACAAACAAGTTTGTATTACTGATTATGGCTTCACGGGTAATTAGCAATAATTTGTTCTATATTGTCAAAAGTACATAATTTACTCTACATATGTTGCAATATGTTATGCATGTGTTTTTTTCAATTAATAATAATAATGAATTAGTTATTATTATTTACTACCAATTATATGCAAATTACACATAATAGAAAGGTTCACAATCAGCTGTTGTTTACTACAACTCTGGTTTTATCGCAACCACAACTTAGCCAATATTACCTGAAGCCACCTGAACTGTCAAGTACGAAGATACAGGCACATATGTTTGCTTTACAGTCCATGGTGACAAGCTTCTGGGGAGCATAGTAGATATACATTAAACAAAATTTTAAATAGGATAATGAAAAATAAGGCACATGTATGTAATCAAAAACTTTTAATCTGGGAGTTTTGCACAGATAAATAGAATATATATTTCTGGTCAACAACATCCAAAATAGAACACACTAAATAATATATTACAACACTTACTACATAAAAGCAGCTAACAATCCCTGCCTAGCTTATGCTCTGTATTCCATATTCCTTGGACATCAATGATTTAAACCTATTATACACCTGATTATCTTTATAGTAAGACTGAAAAATGTATATTTTGCTCAGTTTCATAGTCAATTAAAATATGATGACAAATTTTGGGGAGAAAAATGTGAGAGAATATTTATAATCCGAAAGAGAGCTATAAGAATATTAAGTGGAATAGACAACAGTACATTCCTGTAGACCATACTTTGGGAAACATTACATTTTACCATTAGCATGTACATTTATAGCAGAAATTGTAAAACATATTAAGAAAAATCAAGGCAAATTATGCACAAATACAGATATCCATCCTCATAACACAAGAATAAAAAATGACCATATTCAGATATGCAGAACAAACATTCTAAAAAATAATCTCACAAATTTAGGAATTAAACTATATAATAAACTACCCTCAAGCATTAAAAAAATAGCAAACTTGGAACAACTTAATAAAGAAGTCAAATCCTTCCTACTACAGCATACTTTTTATTCAGTAAGTGAATATACGACAATTCAATTGTAAATAATATACTTTATAAACCTTGTATACGTATTGTGCAAATTGTATATAAATATTGTTCTTTTGATGAAGCCCACATCATGTAACATGATCTAAATGGTGAATAAAAATTATTATTATTATTATTTCTTAGCATGAGATGTCCAAGTTGATGTCTTTGTATGATATGTAATGTCTCTGTTACATGCTGAAGGATATGTCACTGCCTGCTTCATCATTACTTTGCTGCAGCACTTGCATTATCCTGCTGGAAGTCTAGCTGGCAGATCTACACATTTCTGCGCGGCCTGGACATGTTCCCCTACTGGAGGGTGGGAGCTTGGCTACCAGCTCTACCTTGGGCAGCCATCAGTCTGTTGGGAGTTGACCTTTCATTGGGGTCATCTGACATAGCACCAGGAGGCGCATCTTCTTTGACACCACTTGAACCATGAGAAATTGTTCGGGAGCAAGCTTTCGGTTTCTCAAAATTAACTATATTAACCTTGCGATATTTCTGGCTTTAAATTGGCTAAATTTCTTAATCTTCTCATTCCCATGTTATTATAAATTATTCAGAACGGTTTGAAGATGCCCTATGGCTTTTGGTTTTTCTATTTGTGGTGAGCATAAGGCTTTGTTAATATTTCTGTATTCTATATGATTGTGGTGCACATCTACATATTTAAAAATGAATCGCTGAAATGTACGTACGCATATCACCTCCAAACGACTGCATCAAATTGAACAATTCTTTTTTGTTGCGTTAGTTATTGTCACGAGAAGGTTTGTAGAAAAGAAAATGTTTAAAAATAGTATGGGCAAGTATTTACAATCTCATAATATGAATAAAAACTGTGCCAAGCTTAATAGCCACCAGATGGCAGAGATACCACGGTTATTTGTTGCTAAATTGACTAGTACTGCTATATTTTTCCTCCCCATTCAATGTTAAGGTAATGCATCAATCTATTGACACAATGATGTAATGCAGCAGTGACATTCAAATACATTTTTATATATTAACTGTCCTTTCCTTACTCCTATTATTTAAAATAAAACAGCAAAGAAGCTTTCCTGGCGACTAGCAGCTAGAGTAAGTACTTATTTATTTGCCAATAGATGGCCATAGTGATATTTTCCCTCTCCATCGAATGTTAACGTAACACAACAATTTATCGAGCTGACACAATGCAGCAGTGAAATTCAAATACCTTTTTATGTATTAACTGTCCTTTCCTTACTCCTATCGTTTTAAATTAAGAAGCTTTTCTGACGACGAACACCTAAAATACGTACTTATTTTTTGCCACCAGATAGCCTAAGTACCTAGAACTCTTTTTTCTTCCCCTTTCAATGTTAAGGGAATGCACCCGGTTATGGAGACGACGACACAAAATTACTGAAAATCAAATATATTTCTTATGTATTAACTATCATTCCCTTGGTCACATCGTTTAAATAAAGAAATAAGTATATTTTGTTGTAATTCTTTAAAATGAACAAGCTATAAACAATGCACATAACCATTAACCTTTCTTGGAATCTGAAAATGGTGGAGAAATGACAGGATCCGTTTTAGGTTTAACTTCCTATGGCAGATGTTGGTTATTTGACATTATGTGATACGTGAGCTAGCTAAAAAACATGAAGATATTCGCATCACCATCACATTACAATTGCGGTGCTCTTAATACATTTGATCAAGTCATATTTTGAATTAAATGGAGAAATTTAATACACAAAGCTATCATCACATAAAAGCTTATCAATTGCCCAACCAGATCTACTTGCTCTTTAGTTATGTCATTTTTAGCTTTAGAAATGGCTTTTTTGACACAGAAGAAAATAGAGAAAGAGGTGGAAAACATTAGGAGTAAAGAAAAGAAAGAGATTCGGAAGATGCATGAGTGTTACTTTGTGACTCTCTCCTTAACGTAATTCATTACCTATGACAGTGTATATCCGCCACACTTTGGATGCGCTGCCATTACTGTTATTATACCAATGATATCTTGGTTGCAGACAATGCTAACTGCATATGTCATCCTTTCCACAATACCTTATGGGTGCTGTGACTTCATCCTTTTTGCAATATCAACTATATATGCTACATTGCGCAGATCACTGCACTTCACTACGTTTTTCAGATGCAAAGGCATTATTAGACATTGGCAATGGGAAAATTCCTGTTGACACTTCTATTGGCCTCATTTCGTTTCCATCAAATCTTTGTCAATTCGCATCTAAGGAAGAATTAATATTGAAGGTGTTTCTCAATATTGGTGCAAATTATGAAAACTACGCTAGGTTGAGCGAACGAGCCATTAGAGCAGCAATTAATAAGAATGTAGATGATTTGAATGGAAAATTCTGGGTAAAATTGATGGACAAATGCATTCATTTAAGTCGATCAATTCCTTTACCAATCCAAATGAAGTCATCAATTATCTAAATGAATTCCTAAATTCATTGGATTTGCCAGAATTCCCACCACACAATTTACAGCTCAAGGTTGACTTGGTGATAATTATACTACACAATATCAATCAACAAAATTATGCAGCACAACAAAACTTTTTAAAAAAAAAATGAAAATTTTGATTTGTTACCATATCATTGGAAAGTTCAAAGGCGAGGATATACTTATTCCAAGAATACCACTAATGTTAACCAACTTTCTTTTTTAATTTAAGCACGTCTTGCATTCGCAATGACAATAAATCCCAAGGTCAATCGTTAGAAGTGTATATAATATACCTTGAGTTATGTTTTTCACATGTTATACATTGTGTGTTCGAGAGTCGACAAACTATCGGCGCTATGTTTTTCTTCTCCGGAAGGAAAAATGTAATTACATGGCATTACATAAAGTGTTGTCAAATGATTTAATTGTAATTTTATTTTATTGTATGGTCGTACTGTAAACGGAAGATTTTGAGCTTTTTTGTTACGTACACCACCCGTGCGATGCCAGGGTGGGCAGCTAGTTTTAAGTAAAGTGGATGAAGATGGGTTGAAATCTTTCAATGTTAAGGTTCACCTTATTCCTGCCATTACCTACACATAGATCCTGGCCTGGGAGTTTTCCTCCTTAAACTTGCCCATTTCCACAAAGAATACTTTTAACATTTGGGCCAGTGGTGCAGATAGGATAACAATTTTAGTAAACATTTTTTTAGTTCATATTGCTTCAAAATATAGTTTTCTGCAAAACTGAAACTTTTGATAATTTTACATCTGATGATGATCTGACCAGCCATTTCTGCTTCATTAAAGTCAATGACAGAAAATAAGTTTACAGACAATAATTCTCCAATATTGATTTGCATTTTCTGCGTGTGCATGTGCATGTGTTTTTTTATGCTCTTATTAAAAGCAAATGCTTATTATCTAAGGATTTCTCTTCTATATCTATATATATCAAGAAAATGACTACAAATTATTTAAAAGAATAAAAAGCAATCAAATTGCTGCAAAGTGCAAAACATGCAAACTTACTAACATAAGTATTATTTAAGTTTGAACAGCAAATACACTTATAAACACATCTTCAATTCACAGCCCTTTAATTCCTTACCTTTTCAAGATTTCGAAGCAGGAAACAGTGATGAAGCTGAGCAAAACATCGCTGCTGATGTGACATTGGCTTTATTGGCATCACATGACTTGGCCGTTGACTGTTATTTCCTTCACTCAACCCCTTTTTGTACTTGAGCTTATTTCCGCAGTTGCTACTGCTGTTACAATTACTATTACCATTACTGATGCCGCTATTGATATTATTATTATTGTTGATACCATTATTATTTGCTGCACTAGCAGTAACAGTGTTACTAATGCTAATGTTATTGATATTACTGTTATTTCCATTAAGGTTATTATTTTGGCTCGAGATGATGTTATTGTTTGTGCTATTGTTGCTGCTGCTGCTGCTATTGTTGCTACATGTACTATTTGTACTATCAATGTTTCCACTGTTGCCAGAGCCTGAAAAACTAGTATTTGCAACACTAATTTTCCTTGCATTTTTTCTTGGTCTTCCCACCATTCTTCTTTCTTTCTCTTCTACACGTGGAGGTGCAGATCCATTTACGCGTTGTGATTTCCCTCCTATAACTCCCCGACAATGGGCACTCCCACATTTACAGGGCTGAAACATTCAAGTTTAATAATTTCTGATAATTCCATATAATAAAAAAAGACACACTGATTGTGCTTTTTACTATTTTTACTGATTGTGCTTTTTACTATTTTTATCATTTATTCATTATAATGTAAACCTGAAAATTTAAAATTAATTTTATTCATAACACATTTCACAATACATATAACTTATTTTCTCACTTAACCTCATAGGTCATCAACGCTACATGAATGACTAAATGAAATAGGTGAAATGATGTTCAAATGAGCTTGGATTCCATCGTTTGTAGCTACCCGACATACACTCTCTCAGAATAAGTAAAAAACCTGAAAAACATATACAGGCAACTCACCCTAACTGAGATTTGAACTTGGGACCTCTTGCTAACAGAGAGGCTATCCCCACACCACAGAGACAGGTTATTTATTTTGTCGATTTGTGTTTACACCAGTATACAGTAGAGCCCCAGTAATTTGATCCCTGATATTTCAAGCTGATCTTAAGAAAATTAAAATTTTACATAAAACAAGAGCAAAATCCTGTTTTTATACATTGTTGGCATGTACATTTTACACACTTTGAATGTCTTACATTTTTAAATTTCTTTCAATTTTCCATGTTCAATGCAGGTAAAACTATCCCACTTAGGGTTTTAATTCATAATGTACAGAATTAACCTTGTCCTCCGACTGCTAATACCTTTCTACGAGGAGCATACTGAAAGTCACGAGCAACCCATTATAAAAATTTAAATTTCAACAATGTAACAAAACGAATTGCAGGATCGTAATCTACAGACTTTAAGCCACATGTTGACATATTGTGATGTCATTAGCTTCTATCACGTGACCACAGACGGTGTTTGAAAAATGGCTGACACTGATGTTTCGTTTCGACAGCGTGCTGTCATTGAATTCCTTGTGAAAGAAGGAAAATCTGCTCCTGAAATTCATCTCAGACTTCAACGTGCGTATGGAGGTGTTTTCATGGGTGCCAGCAGTGTTAGAAGATGGGTGAAACATTTCAAAGATGGCGTCCTCGAACTGCCTCTACAGAACACAACAAGGAAAGAGTTGATGAGCTCATCACAGGAGATAGGCGTTTCACTGTGAATGAAATTGCTGCGCAACTTGGAATAGGACATAGTGCAGTGCAAGAAATGATCCACAGCTTGGGTTATCGAAAGGTCTGTGCCCGTTGGGTCCCCCGTTTATTGACTGAAGACCAAGACCACAAACTTCAGAGAAGAACCATTGCACAAAACCTTCTTCAGAGATTTCACAATGAAGGTGATGAATTTTTGACGTGTATTGTGACTGGAGATGAGAGCTGGTTCCATCACTATGAGCCAGAAACGAAACGTCAGAGTATGGAATGGCACCACTTGAACTCACCATCGAAGAAGAAAGCGAAAACAGTGCAGTCTGTAGGAAAAGTTATGGGAAGTGTCTTTTGGGATGCACAAGGTTGCATTCTGGTTGACTTTCTTGAACCTGGACAAACCATAAATTCTGCCCACTACATCAAGACACTTCTGAAGCTCCGTCGGGCTTTGCATGATAAACGCCCTGGAAAGAGGATCCTCCTTCAACAGGATAATGCGCGTCCACATACTGCCTGTGCCACTATGGAGATCAGGGCATTAGGGTGGGAAACTCTTCCACATCCTCCCTACAGTCCCGACTTGGCACCCTCCGACTACCATCTTTTCGGTTCTGTGAAGGAGCAGATGTGTGGCCAACGCTACGAGACGCTGGAGGATATTCGGAAAGCAGTGCGTCAGGGTCTGCAGGCAGCTGGAACAGAGTTCTATCACAAGGGTATTTTCAAACTTGTAGAACGATGGGAAAAATGTGTGCAAAACAATGGAGACTATGTCGAAAAGTGAAAGAAAGTCTGTAGATTATGATGATGTATTTGGTTTGGCTTAAAAATAAATATTAAGTTTGTAAAACAGTGTTGCTCATGACTTTCAGTATGCCCCTCGTATTACAGACTGACAGGTTAGGTTAGTTTTGGAGGAGTGTGCTCTCTCTTTCTTTGTCGACTCTGTATTAATTGGGACCATGTGTCAATCAATTGTACAGTGCATAACATTCTTTCAGAAAATTACTGTATTGGTAATACCTACTAAGCGACTGGTCATTAAAATATGCTCAAGCAAAAATACAAGTTTTTAAGCAGTGACACACTGATCGTTGTTATAGATGCATGTACCTGTACATGCTGTACAGCAGTGAAGCCACATTTTAACACAGGTATGTACTATATTATTCTTTGTTTAACCATTACTGTGCTCATTAACATTTATTCATGATTTACCCATTGATTTAGTGATATTTTCTTATAATCCGAGGGTTTTTTTTTTTTTTTTTTTTTTTTTTTTTTTTTTTTTTTTTTTTTTTTTTTTTTTAAATTTCAGCTGAATTATCTTGAATTACCAAGGCTCTATTATAACTGCAATTAGGTAGAATTTCTCATTCTTGCTTTTTATACATAAGCAAGTGTTGATTTGCAAATGTGCAACAAGGAAGATATACATCCTACTTTGCTTTCTTTTCTTTCATTTTTTACTTTTGATATGGGTTACAGATTCTGCTAAAATTATTTCCAGTAATGTATTATAGTGAAATAGACCAAGTATTGTCAAGTACTCCGCAGACAGGCTCCAAACCAATCTTTTCTTATCAGTACTTAGTGTCCTGCTATTTATAACGTAATTTAAAATGGCAGAACAGTACAAAATGAAATTTCTTATGGAAAAAAATGGACCATTTTTGCCAATGAAAGCATCCTTTATGCTATGGTCTACCTGGTAGTTTATTGTTTTGCCTTGAAGCTTTTTATTCAATAGGTGACTTAAATACCCTGACCAAAGACATAATATTAAAATCCACATAATTACAGTGTTTTACATCATAATTACCTTAGTTTCAGTGCAGTTCCATGAACTCCAGAAGTAATGTTATGCAGAATGTAGTGCAATAGTACATTTCCAAAAATGTTAGGCTATAGGGTAGCATTTTCAAGAGGTTCCATGTTCAAATACTTTTTTTTTCTTTTTTTCTGTCTTTCTCTTTCAGAATGCAAACATCGACCAAAAAGGGGTCATTGTCATTGATGTTACATCAACCCAATATGCATACCTTGCCTGATTTTTCTTACCTTTCTCTTGTGACACGTTTTGCTCGTAGCAAAGCTCTAAACAACAATAGTAAACTACATTTATTAAAAATAATACAGGAAAACAAATTAGTATTAACACTTTGAATTTCCATAGTAAAGGAATTGATTGGCTCATTTCAGCAGATACATCGAAATACTAATTTGTGGCAATTCTAAATATACCTGCTTCTTCCTTTATTCTCATGAAACGTCAGTGACGGAGATAGAGCAGTCATACAATAGTTGAAGATAATTTTCTTCAATAGTACTCTTTTCCTACTTCTCTATCTTTAAGTTATTGCATTTATCTCTTTACTTTCTGAATTTTCTTAAAAAACTGCTAGTTGAAATTAGTAACATATCTACTTCATGCTTAAAAAAACTTGGAATTACTTTTCTCCAAGGCATGCTGAAAAAGTGTATGCATTCGCTTCAGGAAAGAACAAGTGAAAGAGATGAGGTTACTTTCAGGTGTGTTCATTAGCTTACTACAATGAATGGTATGCCCAATTAGGTGACTGACCTCCAACTAACCAAAGTCTTAAACTAAAGCATACATTGGTACACTGCTGTGTGATGATTACTGGTCAAATTCTTAACATAGTAAGATGAAGGTCCCTGAAGTGTTGTTTAATGAGAATGGCACTGGACTATCAACTTCTTAGTTTAAAGTTAAAGCTTCATGCTTACTAAAGAAATATCCCACCATAACCTCCAAGATGCATTAGTAAAGTTCACATTAGAATTAGTCAAACAACATGCTATCCTTTCTGGACATAACGCACAGGCAACTGTATAAAAAATGACAGTTACAATCCCAGGGAATACAAATATTCAATAATAAACAGCCTCACTTTCAGATTGGTAAAAACACTGATGGACAATACAAATTAAAACAAAATCATGGAAATGCTACACAAAAATGGCTTCACCAAAGAGATAGTACACAAGAAAATAAATAAATTAAAAAAGAAGACAGAAATTAAGGAAATCATTACATTGCGCAACATAAAAGACACAAACAATTTTAAAAATTCACCTTCCAGCCATGGGCCTTTGAATATTTTTGCAAATTTTTGAAAGAACAAGGCATAACCTTAGTCCCAATAAATGAACATTGTTTAAAAACCTTCTCAGGACCAAGATAAAAGACAAAATTCCAACAAAAAGAATCACAGGAATTTGTGAAATTGGCTGTAAAGACTGTAAGACATAGGGAAGACGAAGAGGAACATAAACACAAGGTTCAAAGAGCACATGGAAACATGAGGTATAAATAAACCGAGAAATCACCATTCGCAGAACATTTTCGGTCCACAAATCATCAGTTGAAAGAGAAGACCAAGGGGTTAAAAACCCTTAGGAAACCAGTAGAACTCTCCAATTCGGGAAAAAGTATACATCTATAAAAATAAGCACAACCTATTCAACTTAAAAATCTCGGGTGAAAATCATATCACACACTTGTCAGGAAAATGTGCCATCCATCGGTCAAGGAGGAAACATGGCACAGAAGTTCTGGCTATATTGAGTGAACTTAGAGTAATAATCATCCCAGTTTGTGCACATAATCTCACCTAAAACAATTTCTTCTTCACCATCTAGAAATTTACTTTTCACATAAAAAATTATGGCAAATAGAACTTAGCACTTCAATTGCTATTTTACTCACATTTTATAGTAGTGGTGTAATACTGCAGTATTTCAGCAAAAATATTAAATGCAATTCAGAGAATTATAATTTTTTCACCTAGGTCCAATTTGGATAACTTACATTTGTAAAATCAAAATACAAAAAAGATATGATTTTATTTGGCACAACAAATTTTTAAATCCTTTCAAATCCAATTCTTGGAATAGAGAAAGTCAGCATTGTTTTATTCTACCATGTAAGGATGCTATGTTTACTTACATCCCCAACAAACATTCAAATTATTACAAGTACTAAAACACATTTAATTAGCTTGGATTCAAACGTAATAATAACAATATAGTTATAATAAATGCAAAGTTACTTATGCATGATGTTTCTATACATGCTGCCCAATAAAATGTAGTTTGGAAATGGGTATACTGAAATTCAAGCTTTGTTTACCTTTCTTTAACATCCTCATTCATTAGGTAATGCATAACTTTCTGTACCAGTAATATAAATAACTATATTCCTTATAACCTCTTATAAAAATGTCTTATTCAGCTGAAGTATTATTATTTGGATTCCTTACTCACCTGTCCTTCTGCTGGATTAAAAAGAGAAAAGTTATAGTCATATGAGAGTTCTTCATGTGGATTTATGTCCCGAAGCGCAAATAGTGCCATCCGAAAGAGCCCATTCACACTCCATTTTTGCATTTCACAATTAGGTTCACAGGAATGGTTTACAAAACGACCTGCAACATAAAAATTATATAAACAGCTTTAATTAATCAGCAGTATTATAGCACATCTGGTTTTGCAACCTGATTATTTATAAAAATGATAGCTACAAAAAACTTAGAAGACAAAATTTATAAGAAAAATTATGATACGAGAAAAAATCTTTGTAGGGAAGGACTTCTGCATTGTACTACATAAGCTAAATTGCTACATAAAGTTAAAACGATGTAATAATTATTGCTTCTGCTGTATTACAAAATTATTTGTGATATCGGTTATAAATTTTGAGTCATAACTGCTCTTAAATGAAGGAAAGAAATATTCATTGCTTACCATCTCCTCCCATGCGATGTCCATCAATTACCAAACCACCATCCAAATTTAGGCAATAATGATGTGTATCATGTATATATCGTGTTGCCATTCTTGCCTTGAATTCTTTTTCACTTACTACTTCACCAACATATTCAAGTATAAATTCTCCAGATTTTATTGCATATTTTGTCTTCACACCCCAGCCCTATGTAACAAACAAACAAACAAACTATATATACATTTTTCAATATGGGTTGAAACCAATAACAATTTAAAGTGGACAATATGTCAATTGAATTACTAAACCAGATTGAATGCACGATTGCAGGAGTTCTAACATGCATTACCAGTGCATTGCCACGCATTACCAAGGATCTTTTCAGATTCACTGCAAAAATGTATTACTAGACCAAAGGAACACAGAAGAAAAAAGTTATAGACTAATCATCCTGCATTTCACCTTCTCAAAACTAATGGAAAGGTTATATTTCAAACAACTGCAAAATTGTCTAAAAAAACTAAATATCACATCTGAAAGGCAATATGGTTTTCAAAAGCATAAATCTACAATAGAAGTCACACAAAAGACTAACAATATTATAATAAAAGCTCTAGATGACCATGAATCTGTGATTATTACTTTCATAGATTTATCGAAAGTGTTTGACCATATGAATGTAAAAACATTGTTCAACAAGATGTGGCATTAGAGGCCTAGCTCAAAATTGGGTATTGACATATTTAGAAAACCAAATACATTGTGTAAAATATATCATCTGAATGCAAATGATGTGATAGTAAATATAAAATCAGATTTTAAAACTATAAATAAAGGAGTTCTGCAAGGTTCAAAATTAGGACTCTTCCTATTCTTAATATAAATAAAAATATAGAAGGCATAGCAATCAGGCACAATGATGACATGAGAGTTAATAGGAGGCTAGACCTGGAATTTTGAGTACTTACAACATTGTAAGCTGCCATTGGGGTTGTAATATCAAAATAATTTGAGATCACCTTGTGGTTTACCGGGAAATATGTGAGTCAGTTAGAAATTCAATGCTAAGCCGGCATGTTGCTGGGGTAGCTAAGTGGTAGAGAAACCGGATAGAGACCAGGAGATCCCAGCTATAGCGTTGAATTTTTCTCTACCTCTACCTATCGAATATAAACTTTCTTGGAATGATCATTAACAAAAATTTAAACTGGAAATCCTATGTAGACACATTGCAAGAATGTAAATAAAGGCATATTAGTAATGAGACATATCAGGAAGACAATAGCGAAAGTAGCCTGCCTGGGTAGTGTGTCTGCTTAACATTCAACAGGTCGTGAGTTCGTATCTCGCTTAGGGTGAGTTACCCACATAAGGTTTTTTTTCAGGGTTTTCCCTTATCCTGAGAAGACGAATGTCGAGTAACTTCAAGCTCCCTGGACCCTGAGAGCATTTGAGTATCATTTTACCAATTTCATTCATCGTCCGATATGACCAACCAATGACGTTAAACTTAAAAAAGCGAAAGTATGACACAGGTTCATTATGCGCTTATATACTCAACATGGCATTAGACTAAGGGGGATTACTACATAAAGAACATGTTTTTAAAGTGCAGAAAAAAAAAAAAACAAGACCAGAATACTACAAAATACATGTGTAGAAACATGTTTAAAATGTTAATTTCACCATATCTATTTATGAGAAAGTATAAAAAACCAGTGTACATATAATTTACAGCCTTATAGTTAAAGAAACAATGATAATAATTTCAGAACAACACTAGGGGTAATATTAAATAATCGTGCAATAGAAACTGAAGGAAGGAATTCATTTAATAAACTGGCAAACAAAATAAAGAATATTAACCAAACAGAAATAATGAAAATAAATAAAATCAATAAGGGTATAAAGGCAGACCTAAGCAATAGCCATATCTTTTTAAAGCTGGTTGTTATGTGATGACATTGAAATTCAGTTATCTTTGCATCGCCAGGAGTAAAAACAAAAGAAACATTTTTTTTTTTTTTAGGGGACACAAAATGTGTATTTCCAGTGAAACCTTGATATCAAATTGTTGAGTAGAATGCAATACCTTCCTTACCTACTAATGTACATGCTGGAAAATGCAATACTTAACTCAAAATGCATTGTGTAGTATGGAGGAATTTAAATGCGGAAAACTATGCAAAACTGTTGTGTATAATATATATATATATAAGTTATGATGTGTTACTTTAAATGTTCTTAAATAAATGAAAATGACAGGGGAGAGGGCAGATTTCCTCGTATCTGCAACCTGCAAGGAAATAATAGCTTCGTATTTGTAAGTGACTGCTGCAATTGACATCCCAACATGGTGACATAATAAAGAAAGGCACAAGAAAAAATACAACATAAAATAAACAAAAAGCTGTAAAAATGAGTGGAGAAGATGTAACAGTTGGTATGTTAGAAAAGGAGAGGAGGGCAAATGCAGTAAACTAGTAAGAAAATTAATGGGAGAAGTACTCCAGATAGGTGATGCAGCAAGGGCAGAACCATCACTATCTGATATAATAATGGAGTAAACAGAAAGGATTAGGAAAGATTTACATGAGAACAGAAAATAGGACAGGTCAGGGAGAAAGTGAAGGAAGCGATAATTCTATTGATGCATCTATCATATGTATGATGTAAATATATTTAAATATAAATAAATATAAAGTAGTAAATAGTAATTTAAATATATATATATATATATATATATATATTTATATAAATAAAAAAGAAACTAAGAATGCTTTAGAAAATAAGATAGATGGGCATAGGAAAGAAAATGAGTAATTTAGAAACTGAGATGAAAAAGTACAAAACTCTGGAAAAAGAGATTGGAAAATTTAGAAATGAAAATAGGGCCAGCTGAAAAAATAGATACAATGAAAACATGCAGATTAGTTTAGATTTAAACAGGAACAGGGAATAAAAGGGATTAAAAAGAAATTAATGTACATAACTCCATTAACTATGAAATGCAAGTGAATCAATAAGTAATCACGGTAATTAAAAAAATGAGATGAAGTAAATTGGAAGATTAGGTCAGTAAACAGATAAATCAAGCTTCTGATGTACCTAATGCAAATATGTAGAACAGAATGATGTAACCACAGAAATGAAAACCCACATGTATACACATGCAATTCATAACACATGTTACACGAGATCACAATATCCACATATAATTATTTATGAAAGAAAGAAAGGAATATTTTAGAGTAAAAAGAATGTCTAATGAATTGTGAATGATGATAGGAACAGGTTAGAGAACAAAGAATTGCAGTGGTTTAGATTAACTTTGGTGGGAAATGAGTCATATTCCATCTTAAGGAATTTATTCACCATGCTAAGTAAAACGTTGAAGCTGAGCTGCAATGAGTAGGTATGAACTAGAGCCGGTCAAATCGACTTTCAGCCTCGCTCGTTTCTCCCTGCCACTAGCTGCGCCTCTTGCAGCCAGTAGATGCAGCTGAACGTATGGCTGGCAGGAAGACAGTTGACTAACAAGCTTACGAGATTCTTGTTTACTCGCAAGACTCACGGGTCTCGTTAATAGCAAGACTGCTGTGTAATGCGTGGAAACTCACAGAGTTAGAATGCAAATGATCTATAGTTTTATAATAAATCAGCATGTAACCATTATTTGAAGTAGTAATTCTGCTATCCCTTCTAATCTAAGCACATTTGAGTATTTATAACCAAATCGTTCTCCTTGGCACTGGTTTGTTTTAAACATTTTGATAGGTTTTGTATATGCTTCTCCTCTGTGCTACTTGGTTACTCAGAAAGTAAAGAGATACCCATTGTAATTATATATAAAATCTCCCCTTGATCTTGTGACTTACATTCACCTTTCAGCTATCAAATGAAGCTGAATAACCAAAAGCACTGCATGTGTTTATTTTGACCTACATTTTATTACAATAAGCGTGTTCCGCTGGATCAGGTGAGTGCGTTGCTCACCAGAGTTGAAACAAACGATTATTTTTTTCCGTCAAACCAGCTCATAAAAATCCGTCAAAATTAGTAATCCCGCATTTTCTTTCAAAAATAATAATTAAAACTCAAGGTCATGGAACAATTTCTTGGTCAGGTCTGAAAGATGATCAAGGGAAATGATTAAGTACAAACAACATGAGAACAGCTTCTGCAGCTGCACATTCATATGTGTCTTTAATAGGCTGAAATTGTAATTTTGAATGTGAAGTTAAAAAGGGTTCAGCTGATTTTAGAGGTTTCTTATTCTTTCCATGAAAAAGTAAATCTGACAAGCGCACATATACATTGCATTGGCAATATTGACACCGCACACCACTAGGTTCCCTGGGCACCATTCCTTTAATTGTTCATTATTAACCATTCTTTTCTAAAATGCACATACGCAAAACCTTCTGTTCAATTAGGCAATTAAAAAAAAAGAACGCATTAGCACAGTGTTCACTATGCTGAATTCAGAATCCACTCTGATAAACACACGTAGCCATATAACACAGTGTCATGTTTGTGGAGTTGTTTAGTTGCCCAAGAAGTTTGCTGCTGTTAGCTCTAAATATAAGATAGCTGTTACATTGTTTAACAGACACATACATATGTCTTGCAGGTACATAAAAATTTACATTTACATCCGTGACAGTTTTTCTAAAGAAAATCAATATAATATTAGTTAATAATTGCTAATAATATCTGTCAAAAATCTATCATCCGTGAAAACTAAATTTTGCCCATCATATATCTTGGCAACCCTGTTGCTCACTAAAACTTTTGTATACAATGAAGAAGTGCTATTCCGTTTATAAACTGCAATGCTAGACAGTTTCATTTTATTCAAGATCACAGCAGCTGCATAATTATGCAAAACTGATTTGTCACGAACTGTGTTGACAGGTGCAAGCCAATGCAGCATCGAGACATAACATACCAGAAGTGATGACAAATCTATATAGCATTCCTTCAGGTGATTGGGAAATTGTTAAAATGGGCTAAAAGTTGATAAAATGATGCATGTTTATCTAAACGAGAAGAACATATACTAAAGCAATATTTGCCTAAGATTTGTAACTTCTATTATTTCAACTGTTTAGCCTACTAAGACACAGATGACATTTAAATAACTCACATTAGAGAACGGGTTAAAAATGAAATATGGTATCACAGAATTTGCAGATATAAATATACGAGGTGTCCACTTTTATTACAAATAATTATTCAAATATTTTATTACTCCAAGAAGTTTATGTTGCATGAAGTAATTCTATTTTCGGTTTTATCTGAAGTTTGCATATAAGTTATATACATGATAGGTGTGTCATTAACATTAATATCGCTGATTCAAACTCGTAAACGTGTTTGGATATACATATGTGCTGTTAAATGAGTTATCTTGTGTTGTTAATGGAGCCCGGAGTTTTAGCTTTTTGTAAATGCAATTTTAGGCTTTTATTATCCTCTTTTAACCTCTTTAGGTTTATAAACAATTTTCCTAGCTTTTTCTAGGCTTTTAAACAATGACCTGCCTTTTTTCCTAGCTATTTAAGCAAGTCAATGACAAAAGCCTTTTAAACATAATATAGAAAAATATGAAAACTATTTTACTTCATGGAAATATGCTACTAATATGTACAGTAATTCAAAACAATGCATTAAACAGCAAATGCATGCTAGAATATTATAATTAATATATCAAGCACATGTTTTTTATATATAGCACTCGCATAAAATAAAGTTCACTTGGCAGCACTTTTGCTATACACAACCAGCCACATTTGCAAATTGTCTGTTTTTTTTTTTTTTTTTTTTTAATATATTTCTATATGCAGAAAAAGATATTGCAACATTGCAAGATGTCATTGGCGCATACTTCATTTGCACAATTTCTATACCAAGAGCATTCTTTCCCTGTATATCCCAACATGTACACTCAAAACAACACTAAACGAATTGCTAACAAAAATTGTTAATTCAAATGAACTGAAGAAAAATAAACAAAACTTAAGTTTAGCGAGTTTTAGATCTCTATGCCCCATTTAACTTTTTTAGGCTGCACAAGATTAGCACCCAAACCGCTTGAGACATAAAAGTGCTTTGAAGCTTTATATTTACAAGGGGAAAAATAGATTAAAACCTAAAAATCCAGTTCCTAGTTATCATGTATCCAATTTATTCCACGGATCATACGTCAACTACCCCGCTTGTAGTTACGAGAATTCTTGAGTTGCCTCGCTCGTGATCACTGGTTCTCGATACACAAGACTCTCGTTGCCTCACTCTCGAGAGTGGCCTGGGTTACGAGTAACGAGCAAGAGCGATTAGTATGAACCGTCAAAAAGGTTTTCTTTGAATGAATTCTGCCATTATGAGAGCACTGAATGAAGATATTTTGTGAATTTGTGTGAATTACTTCATGAAAATTGCAACCAGTATGACAAAATAAGAGTTAATTACAAATTTTATCCGACATTTCCCTGAAACGGTTTGTACGGAATTAATAATAGCCAAATCAATTGATTTTTTTGGATGTTATAGAATTCAAAACACAAAACCCAAAACAGAAATGTTTAAAAGGTTAAAATGAGCCATACAATCACACACAAAAAATGTTGGAAAGCAACAGTTGAAACAGATGGCACCAACACCAACACATACAGAAATGTTTAAGGGGTTAACTATGAAAGAGAGGAAGCACATCTGTATTTTTGCAATGGAAATAATAGTATGAGCATGAAAATTTGAGAAACAAATAAAACAATACAATCCTGAGAGTGAACAATATCATGAAAACAATAATTTGAGGAGATACACAAAAAAGAAACGGGAAGAAATAAGAAAATCAATTTCACAAACTTCTGTAGGGAATATCAAGGAATCAAAGAATACCAAGTGTGAGTGGCATAGAACCAAGAATAGGTGTTATTGGAGTAAAATGGAACCAAGGTTCACAGGCGCTAATAGAAGCAGAGAGGTTACACAAAACACAACAGAAGAAAATCAGGATATCTTACAAGAGTGACAACATGCTGGAAAACTAATTCTGTAAATGGTAAATAAAATTAGCATTTGGTTTATTCTAAAACATTTTGTAATTCATTAACAGAAAATATTTAAATATCTGCATTACACATTTACAAAGAAATGTGTATGGAATAATATACAGGTTACTGAACATCTACTGTGATAAATGTTACATAAGGAAGACAGGAATTATTCTGAAAATAAAGAATTAAAAACTGTATATATTAACTTTAATTGTAAAAGGACTATATGCCATACCATCCGTACCAGAGTTCCAAGCAAGGATAGGGAAAAAGTATGAAATAAATTAGGATTTGCTCAAGATTTATGAATAAGAGCCTTAAAGAATCATTTGTTATCGTTAAATATGTAATATGACTATGCCTTGTAGACATAATTGCTGCTCATATGTCAGGCTCTTGCTTTGAAAGTCATAGTTGATTGTTTCGATACTTGTTATACTTGTGTGAATGAACACATGTGCAGTCAAGGAATACTTATACCAAAGTTCTGACTGTTGCACCTGTGTGCAAGTTTGTGACACTTGTGGTAGTTTACAGATGCAACAAATAGCCTACTTCTAAAAGTTTCTTGTCATGTCAACAAGTATAAAAAGGAGAGATCAAACCCCAGAAAAGGGTCAGTTTCAAAAGGAAGTTCAGAGCATGCAGTCATAGGTGTCACTGAAATAGCTGTCTAAAGAAAACTGTACAGCAGTATTATTGCAAAAGCATGAAATGGAAATAGCATGTTATTTATGGACGCTCTGTAACTACTGTGGTTCTCAGCGTTCCATTCTAAATTGGGCGTGAAAGACCACTTAATTTTGCTCAGACACCTATCAGGCTTGACATTCTTTTACATGCCGTAAATCTACCATGCTAAGGATTTTTACACCCGAAAAAATCCATCGGCCTCCACTGCGACCTTGGGTAAATGAAGCTAGGATGGTAACCATTACACCACGGATGGCGATGCAAAAGTATGAAATCTGCCACTGTGAGAGCACTGAATAAAGATATTTTTTGAAAAGAGATTTTTTTTTTGTAATCAGTTGGAAGATATAAAAAGGTTGTTTGAGTAATAAAGAGCAGTTTTGTTACAGTAGAAACTTATGGAACAAAGTGCCATCCAAACAAGATGTATTCATATTCTATGAAGATATATAATTATATTTCTAATAGATATATGTTTGTAAGATATAAGTAGGATAAAATATTATGAAATAAGGAAGATGAATAGGGAAGTGACAAAAAGTAAAGAATGGAATATAAAGTTTAATTTTGCTTGGCTGGTTAGAACAATGGTTAATGCCCCACTGTAATGTGGTAAACAAACAAACACACAAACAACCAACCAACCACAACAACAACAATAATAATAATAACAACAACAACATGGAGAAGGACAAGACTTATAATTAATAATACAACAATGAAGAAAATAAAGATCATTGGTGTTTAAATAAACAGTTAAGTAACAACTTGAAATAAAACTAAAATGAGTTTAACTGAAGGACTGTGGAAGCTTTCGCAAAATAAAGCACTTACAAATTACAAACTTACATTACTAGAGGCAAATGTGTCAATAAATAAACAATTCAAGAAACATGCTATTACATAGAGAGAATTACTACACAAAGGGTATAAAGAAAACAGCCACTACTCTAAAAATAACTTAGTTAAACAAAAGGGAGTTATTCCTTAAATTTAAAGTTCCATGGAACAAACAAACAAACAAAAAAAGTGCTAATGTGAAGGAATTTCAACTTAGGAATAAGCGGCACTTGAAGCAGATATACTACTCACCAAATGCTTATGTTAGCTGCTAGGTGTTCTATGAGCTTTTCTTAATTAATGTGATTTGTTAAATTTTCTTACTCATTGATGACAATGTATTATTTCATAATCGTTAATAGTTTATGAAATGTTTAGAAGGAAAGTATTAAAAGAAACAAAAGGCAGGCAAGGCCAACTTCATTATTTATATAGATTTGTAAAAGGAATGGATGTGGGTGAAGACAGTGAAAGTGTGTGTTGGAACCGAAATCTACCTGTCAGCATGGATATGAGGACGGCATACGCAGATAGGACGTCATCCAACTTGCCTACGAGAGAAATAACAGCTGACGAAGAAATGACGTCAACAGAGGAAGCAACAGGAGGAGGAGCCACCAGAGTGACGTCACCTAGGAAAATAGTGTCACCGAGAAGAGGGGAAGTAATAGCCGCACGTAATTTGGCTGCGAAGGGAAAGAAGGCGTGGCAACAGAGTAGCGGGGAAAATACAGAAGGGGAAGAAGACAACATCATACCATCTGAACATGGCAGCGTGCTAGTTTTAGATAGAAATAAAACTATTTCTTCCCGAGAAGGGATACAATTAAGGAGTAAAAGGACTCTAGAAACATTTAGATTTAGATTAGGCTCACAATAGGGAAGGGAGAATATAAGGAGGCTTGGATTCTGGAATTGTGAGGGAGTTAAAAACAAAATATATGCGGGGAGTTTAAATCAATTATTGACAAAACTTGATTATCTCGCGGTAGCTGAAACATGGCTAAAAGAGGACCAGGTTTACGTAAAGGATTTTGATTTTGTAGGGATAAAAGGAGATAAGGTAGCAAGAAAGGGGAGGGCATCTGGAGGCATAGGCTTTTTTGTAAAGAAAACGTTAAGTAAAGGAGTTAAAGAAACTTGGTCAAGGAGAAAAGAAATACTATGGATTGTATTAGAGGAGAAACAAATAGTTGAAAATGTTATATGTATAGGCATAGTATACAATCCCCCTCTTCCTTCGCGCTTTCATAATCCGGACCTCCTTAAACACCTAGAGATAGAAATAGAACATTTAAAGGAGAGATATGGTAATTCTGAGATTATATTAATGGGAGACTTTAATATTAGGATTGGCGAAAATGATGTTATTGGAGGGAATAGGTGGATGAGCAATGATACATTAGAGAAACCTGAGAAAATTAGATACAGCAAAGATAAGATAGTTGACAAAGGCTATATGAAATTTATAGAATTCTGTGAATTGAATGCCTTTGATATTTTGAATGGGAAATATGGAGAAGATGTGAATGGAGAATATACGTATGTTAGTAATAATGGTCAAAGTGTGATTGATTATGTATTATGGCCAATTAATATGGGGTATATTTTAAGTAATTTTAAGATACTAAATTTAAGTTCCAACAGTGGGCATTTTCCATTGATAGTAGACATAAAAACATGCACAGAGCAAATAGTCTATAATTTAAGGGAGGAAAAGTGCAACATAGAAGAATACAGTAGATACAAATGGAAGGAAGAGTATTGCAATAAATTTAGGCAGACACTAAACTCTAATTATGGCCAGATATGTCAGTGTGGAATAAGTTTTATGATAAAGGAACAAGAAATTGAAAGTGCTATGGATATCTTAAATATCATTATGCTAAGGGCTGGGGAGGAAATGAAAATGAGAAAGAAGGTTTACAAAAGAGATGAGGGCTGGTTTGATGAAGAATGTAGAGTAACTAAAAGACAAGTCAAACAGCTGCTCATAAAGTGGAGGGAATTAGGAAACATAGAATTAAAGAAAGAGTATATGCAAGGGAGGGATTTATATAATTTATTACTGGAACAAAAGAAAACAAGCTGGATGAAAAAATATGAAAGTAATTTGATACGAATTCTAAATGAAAATAATGCAAATGAGATATGGAAGGTTATGAAATCAATGTATAATAAATATGTAACAAAACCAAGTATAAAACCAGGAGAATGGATGGAATATTTTAAAAATTTGTATGGGGAAAAAAAGAGTAAAAATGAGATAGGAAATTGGGAAATAGGTAATAACTATGTAGATATACTCGATGATATAATAAGAAGTGAAGAAATAATCCAACAGGTGAAAATAATGAAAAGAAATAAAGCAACGGGAATAGATGGAATCCCTCCAGAGTTCCTTAAGGAATGGTGCACTGAAATAAACAGAGTTAAGGTTTTAGTAGACTTATTTAACACAATTAAGGTGAAGGGGTATATACCAGATAAGTGGAGGAAAGCAATCATACATCCAATATACAAAGGCAAGGGTAGTGTTGACAAACCAAACAACTATAGAGGCATTGCATTATTATCAAATGTAGGAAAAATTTTTACTGGTATTATGGCAAGCAGGATACAAACATGGGTTGAAGAATATGATATCCTCTCGGAACTTCAGATGGGCTTTAGAAAAGGGAGGAGGACAGTTGATAACTTATTTATTATAAAAACACTGGTAGATAAATACTTGAAAGACAAAAGAGGAAAGTTATATATGGCTTTTGTGGATTTAGAGAAAGCATACGATAGGATAGAGCTTCAATTGCTGTGGCATAAGTTGTTGACTAAAGGAGTGAGTAAACAAATGGTGGACACCCTTAGAGCATTATATAAGGAAAATACTTTTTGTATAAGAGTGGAGGAAGGGGTTGTAACAAGAGAAATCCAACAAGAGAAAGGCCTTAGACAGGGATGTAAGTTAAGTCCAGTCCTATTCAATTTATATATAGATGATGTATTAACAGAAATTGGGAGAAATAATAACTCGATGCCAGTAATTAATAATATTCAGATTCCAGGATTACTGTTTGCAGATGATCTAGTTATAGGTGCAATTACAGTGAATGGCTTGAAACAATCCTTGCAAACATTAAATAATTACTGTAAAGAGTGGAGTTTAAAAGTGAACCAGGACAAGACGCAGATTGTAGTGTTCAAAAAAGGGGGAAAATTGAGCAAATATGAAAAATGGAAGAATGAGAATGAAAAGGAGTACAGGGTAGTGAGAGAATGTATTTATCTAGGAGTTAAAATTGATAGTGGTGGCAATTGGGAAAAGCAAAAGAAATTTGCATTGGCAAAAGGAAAAGGAGCTTTATCAGCTATTAGAAGTTGCAAATACAAAGCACCTAATATAAATATTAGATGGTTAGAAAAAGTGTACAATATGGTGGTTGAGGCAAAAATGCTATATGGGATAGAAGTATGGGGATTAGAAGGAGGATGGGAAGGCATAGATGAGGTGCATAGGAAATTTTGCAAAGAAATACTGGGGTTACCAAATGCAACTGTTAGGCAGGTAGCACAAATAGAGCTGGGTAGAGTGGCAAGTAAGGGAAAGATTATGGAAAGGGCATTGAAATTTTGGCATAGGATATTGAAATTGGAAGAAAGGAATTTGTTAAAACAGTGTTTAGTATATCAAGAGAAAAGTTTAAAGAACAAGGGATGGGTAGACTGTCTTCGAAATAACCTGGAAAGTAGTGGGTTAGGGGAAATGTGGAGAAGAAGAGAAAATAATGTGAATAACTTCTGGAAGTTGGCAAGGAAAAGATTTGAGGATATAGAAATACAAAAAATATTTAGTGAAATAACTGAAAAGAGATCTTTAGTTTTCTATATACCAATGAAAGTCTCATGGGGAAGGGAAAAGTACATTGATGTGACAAATAAAGAGGAGCGAGAAGGTATTGCATGGCTGAAAGCAGGAGTATGGAGATTAAAAGGTCTAAGGAAAGGTATTCCACAAAATCAATGTCCTATATGTGGCGGAAATGAAGATATAGAACACATTTTATTTAAATGTAAAGGAACTGAAATTTGGAGAAAAAAGTATATTAATAAGAAATGGTTTAAAATAGATAGAAATGTAGTAGTAGTTGAAATGTTTCAAAAAGATAGTAAGAAGATTGGACAATTCTTATGCAAAGTGAAAAATAAATGGATATGGACAGTAAATAGACAAAATGATGCAATAAACTAGAATTAATAAACTATTGTAAAATATGAGTATGACCGGTAAAGAGCCAGGGCTGAACACCGATCATATTCACCTGTATAATGCTTAGCATAAATAAATAAATAAATAAATAAATAAATATAGATTTGTAAAATGGAGTAAACCAATTCGTTTGTAGTCACGGAAAAGTAACAAGCAATAGCGGTTGTTGACGCATCACTTTGGAGACAGTGACCCAACAATGTAGCAGAGAAAATTTTTTGCTTATTCTGTTAGCTGTCCAGTCAAGAGTTAAGTGTTGGATAAGGGAAGCATTTTGTAGTCAGGAATCTATTTTAGTCATAAATAGATAAACTGTAAAAGTGTGTGCACAATACATTTACACAAAGTGTCTTTATGAGTAATAATCAAAAGTATAAAAGGAATAATTGAAATACTATATCACTTTTACCTGTAATATGACCTCAGAGAGAAAGAACAAAAGGAATTTTCATTGCTCTTGCAGTCTACTATGAGATAATAGTAAATAACCAGAGCTGGGATTTCTATGTAAATACATATTTTGTTCCTTGTTATTTAGATGCTGGGAAAAGTTATACCTTCACAAACCACTCTGTTTGGGTTCCTATAACTGAATTTCATTTTACATATTTTTAAGTTATTACATATTATTGTGATATTACATGAAATTACATATTTCCATATTTTATTGTATTCACGTGTGTAAAATTTCTCTATAAATTCTAAACTGAAGCTAAGTGGATACTACCCCTTGCCACAATAGAGAGATTAAGATGACTGACAGGTATTGAAGAACAAGGAGTGACCATACAAGGTAAAGAAAAGAATGGCAGATGATTGACCGCCACTTAAGAGCAAGATCACAACATTAAAAAGAAACCTGTAAGGCCTAATAGGTTTGCTAATTATAGCATGAAACTGCTGTAAATTCTGCACTCAATACATTTCTTGTACTTAGCTTCATTCAGAATCAAAGTGGGTAAGTGAACAGTGTACTTCAGTTCTCTCCAGTGTGAATATGGCACCTGTCTCATCTTCACTGACTTCAAAATTAAAATCAATTGACAAGTGCTTTACGACTGATGGCAAAATAGTCATTTGTCAAGATTGCAACAAACATATACGATGCTCTATGAAATCCCAGCTTGAACAGCCTTTAAGAAGTGCACTGCATAGAAAAAACAAACAATTACGCCAACAGAAAAAGCAAGTGCTTCTAACACAGATGAAAAATTCTTCAACTTCAATTATTCCTTTCTGTAAGGATTTGTGCAGTGCAATGATTGCTGCTAATGTTCTATGGTACAAGATTCAAGTGCCTAAATTCAAATCTTTCTTGGAAAAATACTGCAAGCAACATATACCTGACCATTCAACATTACGCAAAAACTAACTAGCAGATGAGATCGCATGGTTTGCAATGTGTTGCAGAGGAAATAAGAGTTAAGTTTCCAAAAGTGAATACATTAATTTCGGCAACAAAAAAGTGTTTCTAAACGCCCCACAGCGAGTGAACTCCTACAAAGAGCAACTTCCAGGAACACTATTGCTTCAAAAGAATCCACAGAAAGACCCTGAAAGTGCTGCAACCATTCGTGAATCTCAGCATGCCTTCAGTGATTCCAAAGTGGTTTGTTCTGTCTCCTACATTAGAAGCAACTTTAGAGGGTATCACACGTTTGGAAACTTCAGAACTTCCAATTGAAGCTTCTATTGGTGTTGTGGAGGATGCAGTTGAAAAACATGGGGAGAAGGGTAAGAGTGCATGGAATAAATTAAAAACAGTTTTGAGTAAAAATCCTGGATATTCAATATTTCACAGTGTGTGTCAAATTGTAAAAGGAGACATTATAGATTGTCCTGAAAACATTTCTCCAGGAAAGACTCCTTTGTTAAAATTTGCCCCAGTCACAGCATGTGATGTTGAGTGGCCATTTTCCGCTTATAAGAACATTCTATCTCACAAATGGCTATCAATGAACCCAGGGAACTTAGAAAAATATTTAACTGTTCACTGTGCTGCAAAATTTAATGAATAAATTTCTCTAGCTATGGAATTTGCATTTACATTTGTGTTTACTCATATTAAATTTTTACTTGATAAAATTGAGAGTTAGTTTTCAAAATTAGATTAATATATGATTTCTAGGTTACATTTTCATCAAATAATAATTGTACACTTTATTGAAAAATGTATAAATTTCTTTTGAGCATAATATTAGAAATATGCATTAAATATTTAATATTTTATATCACATATTTAAAAATTGTACATATTTTACCAATTTTCACTAGATATGTATGTACATATTTTCCAATTGATACTACATAAAAATCCCAGCTCTATAAATAACATTAACAAGGAGGGACTGCTACAACCTCTTAATATTCTTGTGTAAATCAATACCAATGCTTACCTTGTCTTTTGTCATGAACTTTTCTAAACCAGGTGCCCATTCATGTCTTTGAATCCTCTGGTTTGAACACAGCTCTTTACAAGGGCATAACTGTGGTGAACATTCAGAATAAACCATGCGGTTGATGCACTCCTCGCCGCAACCTTTACTACCAGGTGCACCAGGTAGTGCACAATTACAGGCTTGAGCTTCATAAGTATATGTGGGTTTTACATCATAGTACACATCTGAAACATAACAAGTGAATTCTCTTAGCTGTAAAAATCTTAACATAGCATTGTCATTGATAAATAGCAGTAATTATAAACATACCATAAAACCCTTCCAGTCAACTAGCGTTAATTGTTCTATGATATACGTTGTGTGCAGGTAAAAATTTGAACTTTGTACTTTATAAGGACAGATGTGGGTCAATAGGGGAATCTAGTGTTGTGCTGGCATGTTGCCCTTTTATCTCAATTACCAATCTACAATTGGTTAGATCTGCAACTGAGTAAACTGAAGACCCGTAATTCAAATCCCACCTACGGCAATGAATTTTTTAGTCTGAAAAAGCCACTTTTCTCAGTAATTAAGTTTATAAGTTATTCAAGAGCCAGCATAATTCAATACTCTGGGACAGAGTAATGTTTTGACTTCAGCCTTTGGTCTGTTCTATTTACATCATTACTATCTTCAATATTCCACATAAATAATGCACTAAAGTTACAGTGTTCAAGTACAAGAGGCATTCAATAAACCCTTAAAAAAGGATAGAAAAACAAATTAGTTTTGTACTGATGGCTGCTTCCAGTATTGGCCAATAGCGGAAGCAGCCATCAGTATATTAGACAACAGCCGTGGAAGCCTGCAAAATTTAAAATTAGTTTTGGCATACTTTTTTTTTTTTTTTTTGGAACATAATCTCCTTTTAGCTAGATACACTTTTCCCAGCATTTCTCCAACAGTTTTTAGCCTTCCAAAAATTAGGATTTCAGGTCATCAAAATAGGCATCTGTTTGGGAGATGACCTCTTCATTATACATAAACCATTTTCTGCCGAGCCACTTTTTCAAATTTGGAAATAAAGTCACTGGGGGCAAAATATAGTGAATAGGGTGCTGTTGTAATTCAAACCTGAATTCTACAATTTTTGCCATCGAAACTGTGCAGATGTGCACCCTTGCATTGTCTTGATGGATGAGAATCTGTTTCTTTGCCATATATGAGGATGTTTTTTTTCTTGATTTCTCCATTCAACCACTACAATAACGATGCATAATACTCTCTATTTATCATTCTTCCTTTCTGCAAGTAATCAATGCAAATGATTCTGTGTGCATCCCAAAAAACTGAGGCATCACCTTGTCTGCAGATTTCACCTTTGCCTTCTTTGGAGCAAAACCCACTGTTTAGACTGCACTTTAGTGTCTGGAATGTAGTAGTGTTTCCATGTTTCATCCAGTTATGTATCGACACAGAAACTCATCAAGATTGTGGTGGAAAAGTGTCAAACCAGCTTCCAAATCAATCGCATGACTGCATTTATTCTATATTGAGAGCAAACCGCAGTACCCATCTAACCGAGACCATTGTGAAACCTAATTTTTGGTGCAAAACTGAGAACCATGTTGCCTTGTGATAAGCACATGGCCTCTACTATTTTACAAACTTTGATCCGTCGATCACTCAAAACCATATCCTGGATCTTATTCATACTGGAGGAAGCCACTTCAACTGGACATTGAAACAATGTTCATCATTTCTGGATGTATGGCCATATTTAAATTAATTTATCCAATTGTAAATTGATGCAAATGCAGCAGCAGATATGCCATAAACTTTATCAAGCTTGACTTTCATCCCTTTCGGTGATAAGCCGTTTAAATAGAAAAGTTTAACCACCGCATGAAACTCGTTTTTGTTGCTTTCATCTTTCTATAGAAAGATGTTGATTGAATCATCTATGACAAAGAAACCACGTGATGGATATAGCTGAAACTTTAACCGCAATCTAGTAAGAGAGGATGGTTACTAAATAACAAACTTTTTTCGATGCTATGAGTGTAATTTCTTGGATTTCACTTACTGAACACCCTTAGCAGTTTTACAGATTTTCTTGACATTTAATTTTACCATACAGTATTGCATTTTTCTAATACACAAACCCTCCTAAGAATTATTTGTTAAATGATGTTAAAATATTCTTTGCCACATTCATATTAACAATCTATACAGCATTCACATTCAATCCATTCAAACATTTGATACTGTTATTTCACTATCCACATATAGCCTCCAGTTCTTAAACATTTGACTATTACTATTCTCTTTGAGTCTATAACAAAATGTATTATGTAGCTATTTTGGCAAAGGTTTATCTTGATTAAAATTAAGTAAAAATATATGTGTCTATTCACATGGTTTTCTCCACATCTCTGTAACAAATTATTGTTAAAAAGGCTATTCTTCTATCTACTTCATGCTCATCGAGATAAACATTAGCAGAAATGGTCTTATTAGTTACTTCCTTGTAAGGAGAAGGGAAAGAAGGGAATACATTTATCTAAAGAGATAATAAGGTCTTTTAAAAGCTGGTTGCCATTAAATTGAAATATGCATTTTTGCATGACCAGGAGTTTACAATATCCTGCATGAAAAAAGTTTAAATAAAAACTGAAACCAATAACAAGGAATATTTTAGAAATGGTCAACTCTATGAAAGAAGTGTACAAGACATAAATTGTGTGTTTTAACGATATCAACATTTTTTGTGGATTAAGTTTTTGTTTATCTCTTATGGTTTACCAGTTACACAAAATTCAGAAAAATTCACTCAGAATAAAGAGGTCTTTCCAGAAAATTCAAGATATGCATTTTATTTGTCCTGTAAATATCTTATTATATGTAAATTTGTAGGCTCCCATGGCCGTTGTCTAATATACTGGTGGCTGCTTCTGGTATTGGCTGTGTTATCTTATAGGTCATGGTTTTGCCGACATCTGCCGCAACTTATGTTGAGTACACAGAGAAGAAACTCAACATACGTTACATGAAACGTCAGCAAAAACATGAGCTACAAGACAACACAGACAATACCGATAGCAGTCACCAGTATATCTTAGTATGTGGTATTTTAATCAAAATCATTAGAGCGATTTTTGAGAAACTCAAAATTTTTAAAAAATTTTTCATTCAAAATCTCCATGTTGTATTCCTGGAAGATACTGAATTAAATACCAGGTTTGCTATTTTATTAATGTTTTGTTTTTGAGTTATCGTTTTCATGACACACTGACCTTTTTCTAAAACTGCTTTATTTTTGGATACAGGGACTCTAAAACATGTATTTCTGGTGAAGTCCCAGTATCAAATTTTCTCTACATATATACTGTGTACTTTGTAAAAATAGCTTAGATGGACACTACTAAATGTTAGATGTTAATCATGTAAATAAAAAATATGCCATTTTTAAAAAATGAGCTGTTCTCCTATTCTATGTTTCTTGACAGTTAAATCCTTTTTGACTGATACTTAGTAATTAAAGCCTTTCAACATCCAAACATTTTTGCTTACTGAATTGCTAAAATGTGTACAATGGTCTGCTGTTATTAAATCTTTGGATATTCTGGAACTCTTAGAGCTGTTCTCTCATTAATACTCATTGCTGTTGCTTATCTGTACCTTGCAAACTATCTCCTAACACCTTTCTGAAACTGTTTAGGTTATAATCTTTTATTCATCCATTTCTTGCTTCCTTTTACCATTTATCGGTAAACTGGTGTTATACCTTCAAGTGCTGTTCCTACTGGTCCTAAAATGTTTCCAATTGACACCTGTTGTAACCTAAACTAGTATTTTAATACTTTTTCTATAATCAGTCCTCTTTCACAGCTTAGATTAAATTGCATTTTGTAGATCCATGATGGGTAAGCAGGCCTTGAACATAAAGCATGTCAAAGCATATAAAATGAAATACCCCAAGTATACAACATTTGAAGTTCTCGCATTACCATTAATAGTAAACATCTTAAAACTTTGAAATTCATTAAGACTTAAGACAGGTATTAAACATTAAAAGTTATATCACTTGGCTTTAATGTCAAGTCACTTATGTCACTATACAGTGCTTACATCCTTATATACAAAGGTGTTCAAATTTAATGTTAAGGTCTACATTCTGAAAATATTAAATATGTGCATAAACACAATATTATTTCTAAATTGTTAGTTATCACTTTCAAAACTACATTATACAAAGTATACTACTAAAATACATACATGCAATAAATATTAATTTTCTAGGTAATTTAATGTAAGTTAACTAAACATAAAAATCTTCACTTGACTTTTAGTCTGCGTTTTATCCACTTAGTGTTTACATTCTTACTTATGTGTATGCACTGTCACAATTTGATATCAAAATATACATATATTTTGGATTAAAATGTGGGTACATTGACATATTAAAGGCACTAAATGTTTACATCCTTACTTATACATAAAGAGCGTCAAAATTAGATAGTAAGATAGAGTTGGAAACCATCGACAATGAAGCCCACATGGCTTCAAAACTGGTTTGGAAAAACTATATGTAAGTGATATTTATGTGTTACAAACCCAGCTCAGAAATATTCAACTCATACATATCACTGTTCCAAAACACTCTTTTATTAAAATTGTTCTTGTTATTAAGATATATGTTCTAAAAATATTAACTATGTGCATTAAACATAAAATCACATCACTTGGCTTTAATAGCTTGTGTCACTCCTCTTAATAATGGCATTAGAAGAAAAGAATTAGGCTGATTATTGATTTAAGTATTCTACTACAGAATAAAATGTGACTTTCACAAAGGTACTATTTAAGAAAAGCTTTAAAAATATGTAGTTGCTAACTTTTTCCTTGAGATACTAAGGAGAGCATTCAACATTTTAATTGTTTCATAGTATAAGCATTTTAATTGTTTCCAGAAGCAAGACAGTTTTGCAAAAATAAGACAATGGATATTTCCCTTTTCCTGATGTTAAAATTATATATATTTCCATGTTTGTTATAAAACTATGTTGGTAATTGGTATACAATTTTAAAATGGATAATAGGTATACACAAGGTAATGTTAGAATGCCCAGTTTACAAAAGAGTTCTTTGCATGACTGTTTACTATGAGTGTTGCACATTATTTGAACCATGCAACCCAATCACATCCAAACTGCTGCACAGTGTTTTTTCACTGAGCACCTGGAAACATTACACACAGCTGGTGTACACAAGGCATGGTGCTGAGTTGTTTTTCTCTGCCCTGAAAGTGCAGCATTGAGCTGACGGTGATATCATGTCCTGTACATAGCCACAAAGTGTATTGTGGCTCAGCATTGTTTTCTACTGCACAGTGTGTATTTATTTATGGTTCGTATGTGTTAACATATTTTGTGAGTGGACTATCAATAGTGTATATGGCAATATTTGACCCACATTTAACATTTTTCACGAACAAGGCTTGATTCCACCTTCATGGAAGTGTGTGTAAACAAATTAATCATAGCCCACCTGGGTAGTGTGGTGGTAGCGTGTCTGCCTCACATTCAAAAGGTTGTGAGTTCGAATCTCACTTAGGGTGAGTTACCCGGATAAGGTTTTTTTCAGGGGGGGGGGGGTTCCCTTATCCTGAGAAGACGAATGTCGAGTAACTTTAAACTCCGTGGGCCCCGAGATCATTTGAGCATCATTTCACCAACTTCATTCATCGTCCAATATGACCAACCAGGTTAAAGGACGTTAAACTACCATCCCCCCCCAAAAAAAAGTTATTATTGGAGCTCTGAGAAACCTAATATTGTTAATGAAAAACCCCCTTCATGACGAAAAAATTGGTGCATGGTGCGTCATTAGCAGAGAAAGAGTTATAGGCCCAATTCTTTTCAAGTCAACAGTTGACGCCCATACATACATGAATACAATTTTGTCCTCCCCCCCACCTCCCTTTTTTTTAAAGAGAATTGACAGGGAGCATAATTTTGCCACTAATTAACAAGACTCTGCAACAGCTCATACAGCCAATCTTTCGATGAGAACAACTAAAAGTGTGTTTCAGGACAGAATTATTAGTACATATTTGAAGCCCCCTCAGTCCCCCAATCTAACAACCCTGCAATTTCTATCTATGGGTTAACTTAAACATAAAGTGTACAAGACAAACCCACATACCTTGGAAAATTAAAACAAAATATCTGCTAGGAAATTGCCAGCATTTCTCAACACGAACTACTTGAGTGATGGATAGTTTCTTAAAGAGGTGCAAGAATATATGGACCGTGGCGGTGGCCCCCCTCTGCATCACTAAGTAAGGCCTTTAAAAGTAGTTTTAAAAATGTTGCATGGTTTCATCTGTGCCTTTCTATGATGACAGATGGTAACAAGCTTCAAGGGCGCGGACAGGCAAAGCATGTGCAACTGGCTTGAACATTTATGGATCACCCGGTATAACATAGGTACACAACATGGATATTTGTAGATCCTATTTTGAAATTAGACTCTATGCCCAAATTCTAGGATGTAGATCATATCAAGAATTACATTTATTCATACTTATTAATACATCTATTTACAAATAATAACTCTGACAATGAATTTTCAGAGGTTTCAGTTTTGCATAATTTACAATTATAAGTCTGTTTCCAAAACCCTACTCATACGCATGCATTCTTAGAATATTCATGTTTATTACATTTACAATGTTACATTATTATCAGTATTTTTTGACTGAATGAAATCCTTCTCTGCATAGGAGGTGTGAGTAATATGGTATCTTTTTAATTCTGATCTAAACTTCTTTTTGTTCATTTGCAATTCTTTTATAGGAGAGGGAAGTGAATTAAACAAAAATATTCCTTTGTAGTAAACCCTTTTTTGCAAATTATTTGTTGGCATATGTAAGTCCTGTCTATGTCTGGTCTCTTTGTTATGAATATCTGCTTTTTTTGCAAACTTTTCCAGGTTTATTAAAAATGACAATATGGCTAAGAATACATTCACAGGCTAATAGTTAAATTCCAAAAATTTTGAAAATGGGTTGATCGTCTTGCCCCTGTCATTATTCTTATTACCTTTTTTATTGCATAATGAACATTTGTTTAGCATCTACTGAATTTCCCCAAAATATTATTCCATAGGGCATCAATGAATGTATTTAGAATGCTTTATTTATAAACTGAATTAAAGATCGGATTACAAAACATCCACAGCTCAGTTTGGGTTTGTCGCCCTCCGTGGTGTAATGGTTACCATGCTAACTTCATATATCCAAGGTCGCAGGTTCAAACCTGGCAGAGAATGATGGATTTTTTCAGGTGTAAAAATCCTTAGCACGTAAAAGAACCTCAAGCCTGATAGAGAGACCTCTCAGCAAAATTAAGCGGTCTTTCACGCCTAATTTAAAATGGGATGCTGAAAACCACAGTAGTTAAAGAGCGCCCATAAATAACACGCCATTTACATTTCTTTTTTATAATCAATATGGTGTTTCTAATTCATGTTACGATCAATCATATTCTATCCTTAGGTCTGCAATGTTTTAATGCTTTGTGCAAAAATTAATGTAGTTAGTATTTTCAAAGTGGCGTGAAGTTTGTTACTTTCAAACCAATTATTTAGTGTGTTGGAAATTTTATTAGATGAATCTGGGAGCTGAGTGATTGTGTTCGTTAATTATCATACTTGTGTCATCCGCAAAAAGAACTGGATAGGATTGTTGTTTATTACAGCAGGTATATCATTTATGTACACTAAAACTAATAGGTTTAGGTTTATTGAGGCACTAAGAAATACATATATTGTACAATACATATCTTGTGCTGCCCACTAGAATTTGGCCCATGCCACTTTTTCAGTGGGCAGTCCAGTTTAAGTTATACAGAAGAAGAACATATTATTGTAACTACCACTACTACTAAATGCTCGTGAACTATAATTCTTCTCTGTTAAGAGTCCATTTCCATTTACTTTTTATAAATATTGTCCCAATGTCTTACAGTTTTTATCTACAATTTTATTTATATCGCATTTCCTATTCATTTTTTGCCATATATTTTCTTTTCTCCATTTCTCAGTTTTCTTACATAAAATTATATGTTGAACATCTTGCTTTCTCCCACATAGTAGACATTCACCTTGTGGGTACATTTCATTGTCCTTTCAGCCTCCCTATTCCTGCTCTTAACCATGCTATCCCCCTCCTTTCTTTCTGGCTAGTGTTATCTATATAACTTTCTCTTTTCCAGCTATTTTTGGGGGTATATAAAATACAATTGATCATCTCTTTGATTGCTCACCAAACAATTTTTGAATTTCTATACCTTCAAATCTTTTTCTTGCTCCCTTGCAAAAACCTTTATAATTTGTTTCTTTTTTCCTCCAAATATTGCCCAAGCCATTATTTTATAAGTTATTTCTTAAATTTTAAACTTTATAAGCTTGTTGCTTGGTATTTCAAACATTGTTTAAGCAAAGTACCATCTTATAAATTTAGGATCTTATACCAATATTTTAAAGACCTTTCCATAACTAATCCTTTTCTTGCAACTCTCATTTCAATTTGGGCTACTTCATTTGCTGTTACTCTTGGCAACCCCAAAACTGCCTTACAAAACATCCTGTGGACAAAATCTACAACTTCCCATCCATTTTCGAGATCCCATATTTCAATACCACATAATATCCTGGCTTCAAGCACTGAATTATATACTAGGTGTCTAGCAAAATGTGAAAACCGAATTCAAGGTACTTTCCAGATTTTTCAAGGGGAAACAGTAGTTTTTCAAGGAGATGCACAAATTTTTAAAAATACTGCACAATAGCAAATGAAGGTAAATGGAAAGAATTTAAGATACATGAGATATATGAATGGAGTTAAAATTTAGATAGGAACTATTTTTGCTTTAATGATATCATTGTATTCATCCCCATTTATATATGTGGCTAAATGATAACTAAATACACAATGATGAAGGTTACATCTGAATTGAGTAACACTTTTTTAGTGTGAGAAATTAGTGTTTCTGAGAAATACTATAAATCTAAGAATTGCATCAACTTAACAAAGTTTTATCACAACAAAACATGGAAAGTAATTCTTATAAGAACAATATTTTTTTTAAGGAACACTTATTTTTCTAAACTATAAAATATAAACACTAATTTCCTTTTTTTCAGACTTTATAAAAACATGACTAGTACTTATGTTTCTCAATCTGCCATTCAATTCTGATAAAAACTGGGGTGCTTCTAAACAAACTGATAATGTTAATGTAATTTTTGCTTCATTGTATCATAGTCCATACAAAAATAAGAAAACTGATACTACAAACCTGTGGTTGAATAGTATTACAGCTTTACGAGTAATGTATCACAAAGCAATTTTTGAGATTTAATAATTAAAAAAGAAAGTCATTGACAGCCAATCACACATTTCTGCAATTTCAATAACATTTGCTTTACATCTTCTGAATGAGTCCTTGTTTTTATAAAAAATACTGAAACATTACTTGACATACAATATATGGAACCACAATATAAATTATTACAAAAGCAAATGTATTGTTCATAATCAAAATTACAAATTTGGAAGAGTCAATTGAGCCACAACATTACATTTCACTATATTAGCAGCTCTGAACCTAATGATGGATGATGTATTGATGACATGGAAAAACCTGGTAATGTGATTACAAAGCTATCTAATTGACTTATTTTTGCAAATTCAATTTATGAATCTATTTCACTAAATTGCAGTCTTGCTTTTTCCAAAATGTTTGCAGTTTCTTTTAGAAGGTATTTAATTTGCTCCTTAGAAGCCTTTTTAGCACTCTTTATTTCGTCTGCTGCCTTTTGTATCTCATGTGCTCTTTTCAGTGACTCCTTAAACTACAATGAGCATATCTTGCAAAATGCAGCATAGATTTTGTTATTTTTACTTTTCTTACATCTGCTTCAGCTGTGTTACAAATAAAACCATGAATGATGCGCTGAGCAACAAGTGATGTTTCTTAATTCATTTTTTTTATAAATAATGTTACTATTTATAGAAAATCCATGCTCTATGTTGGCATTGCCATGTGATAAGGTCAGTAAGATTGTAATTACTTTCTTGAGACATTTCACACCAGAATGAAAGTTCAGAATTCTTGTCCAAAGAACATCTAGTCTAGCCTGACTAAAGGCTTGCATCCATCCTTGCACATCAGAGCACACCATTTTAAATTCTCTCTTTGCTTCATCAGCTTCCACTCCCAGTATCCAATTCTTTTCAGACAGCTCTTCTAGTACCTGTATTAAACGAGCACATTAAACATTATTTAATACAGACTAAGACTACAGAAATCTTTCATTAATTTGTATTAAACAGGGCTTCTTTCTTGTATTTTCTGAACCACATTCACTAAACAAGTTCTTATGTCACTCCTAAATTTAAGTTTGTCTTTGTCTGTGGCACCTTCACATTTTCTTATTGCTGCTCTAGTTTTGAATCCCAGATCAATTTGTTTTGCTGGTAAAAGATATGCATCAATATTCAAATTTATGTTCACTAGAGTATTTCCAAACTTTATAATCACTTCCGGTTTGATAAACTTCTCCATAAGCTTCTGCAGTAAGCATGTCAAATCTTCATATAGAAAGGTAGCCATTGGCTTGTCTGCTTGGAAAATTGTCAAAAATGGATCTAACTCTAGAGAAAGGGCATGAAAAAATGTTATTTTTGCACGTGGGTCACTAACCTCCTCTTTATCCACATTGAATGTTTTGGTCTTAAGAGTGATTTCATGAGTATTTTTTAAAAAGTGGAAGCAATTTGATAGCTCGCTTAGCCACACCCTTATTTTCAAGCCATCAAATACACAGAACTTTTGCGGAAAAGTAGTTGACCCTGTAATGTCTAGATCATCTAGCTGGCATCCATTTAAACAAGTAATAAAGATTTCGTAAAAAATCTACTAATGACCAACAGGTATTCTTGATGCCATTCTTAAATGCTCCATGGATTTCCAATATCCATAATTACTGGATTGTCATTTCTTGTCCTTCAATAGCTTAAAGTTAACCAATGGAACATCCATACTAATCTGTAACACCTTTCTTGTGGTTATGCCACAACCAGAAAGGTCATCCAACAATGCCCTTAAGAGTTCATTTGCTGTTGTATTAGAAAGAAAATCCGAAATTAGGTAATGGCTAATCACCTGGTTTCTTGTCTTATCCCAGAATTGAACATGGATATCCATCTGTTTTTTCTGCGAAATTTTGTTCAGAGATTTATCAAATTCAATGATTATGTGATCACTTCTTAAAGTTTCAAGATGAGCTCTCTTTTCATATAAGGTGCAAGACCATGTGTTAAGAGGTAACACACCTTATCCTTCTGTAGTGTAATCTGCTTTGCAATATTACTTCTGAGCATATTTCAGGAAGACAGTGGACAATCTTTCCAACATCTCTTGCAGACATTCCAGTAATCACACAGAGCATTGCAAGCATTACTTCTCCTTTGTCACACCATCAGAAAGCTTGAAGTAACCTAAACTAAGAGCTTATGGTGAACTTTTGGTTTCTAGTAAAGATGATGTGGCAGTGCATTTGCTAATCAAAATGCTTGTGGATGCAACAGGTGCATGGTTTGTACCAGTCATCAGAACAGGTGATACATCAATACTAGTGAACATCCCAAGTAACTTGACAGGCCCTTAAACAGAGAGAGAAACAGACATGAAGCACAAAAACATATCAATAGTGAAACCTCAAAATTGAACATTTGAGTTGAATTCAATGCTTCACTTATCTAAGTACCTAAGATAGAAGCATACAATCTACAGACATCAACCATCCAGCAATGTGAAGTATATTTGGAAATACTATTTTCCTCATTTAATTTAAGATGACAACATTGTACCATTAACCTGAATAAATGTTTGTTGTATTTTATTTCACAGTATCACTGTTATCATTTCCATGACAGAAACTTTTTATTAGAATGTAGCACAGCTATGATTCTTTCACCATACCTTACTTTGTAATGTCTTGTTTTACAAGAAAGTAGATTGATAAATATTTTTGATAAATTTCCTAAATCAGCACAATATAATTGCATTTGCATATGCTCAATGCAAAATTTTAATGAACAGGTCTTAAAACACATTTTAATCAGAAAAGGTAACAAAATTTTAACATAACCAAAAGGTTAATAAACATTTTTTTTTTTTGTCGATAAACACATAGAAAAGTTAATCAACAAAAGACACTTCAGAAGAAAAAAAAAAAAGCAATCCTGCTTGCGTAGTGTGCTCACACAGCCTGCTGTCCATGCATGGATGTATATTTTTGCGACAGCAATTTGAAGTTTTTTAAACATAAATACAGTTTATAAATACAACTTCATATTTATGAACTTGTGGTTATGCATAATAATTAATGTAGTTATAAACCTTTTGTTATTCTAAGAAGCATAGTTTTGCCGCAGTAAGTACCGCATGATCAGTAAACCAATTCTAAGGCCTTTGGAGAATGCACATGTTCACATTTGTAAACACGTTACTTTCTAAAAATTAATTTCTATTAATAAAATTGAATTAACATGATCAAAATGTTAATAGTCACAATTTTTTTGTTGATAAATACACAGAAAAGTTTATCACCATTGTTTATGCAGAATGTTAACGAAATCATGCCAGTGAAATAAGAGAAAAGAATATATCACAGGACTTCATTTTGCGAGATATCAAGTATATATTTTTTGAAAGGTATGAATCACTTTTGATTTTTAAGAGATCTGCGTACTTGCTACTACACAACAATCACAATTTCCTTCAAGTTTTTGTCTATTGTGTATTTATTATGCAATGATGGTACTATATAGAAAGTTATAAACTTACCTTCATTAAGTTTTATGTCAGAGGCAGGCGACAAACGTTGAAGTGCTGTAAGTTGCTGCACAGGTTTTTGCGTAGCTCTGGTGTTTTTTTCCCTTTGCATGGCTCCGGACAACTGACATACCTTGGATTCCAAATTAATCGGACCAGATTTGCACCAAACACAACGAAACAGTTAGGATTCCCCATCACAGATTGAATCCATGGCACAAGATCAGGGTACAACACAGGGTCTTCCCAAGTATCCAAATATCGACACAAAGTTCTTGTTTCCACGCATAATGGTGTTACAATAAAGAACGGATTGAAAAAAAACCACATGCAATTGGAATCTTTCTTGCTATGTATACACGCAATGCGACAAGAGATGCTAATGCAAGCTGGTATTGGCAGTTAAATTTCTGAGTACCTTCGACTATACTTTGGTCAAAAAGAGAGGAAGTGGAAGACCGGCCTAAGTCACATGTGAGAGTGTAAACAATGCCACCATTGTGAGCGAAATGTATCCCAAGTGCATGAGAATGATCACAGAATATAAGTGGTATTTTAGGAAACATCAAGGAAAGTTTTTGAAAATCAAGGTCAATTCCCAGTTTTCAAGGTGCAATTTTAAATTCCAGGTGATTTCTCAGTTATTCCCGGTTTTCCAGGATGCTAGACACCACATTTATACTCTTTCTAACCATTTCACTTTAAAAATAAGGGGCCCAGAATAGAACCTTGTAGGATACCATGCTTTATTTCAGACAATTCAGAATGTGCATTGCTATTATTTGAGTATTTATTATGACCTTTTGTATTATAAATATGTGTTTACTATACACTAAATTACCCCAGTAAGTTATTCCATTCTCCATACTAATCAATTAAAATGCTTATATTAATCATACCTCTGCTTTTGTGACTGTAGAAATATCCGGCAAGTATACAGCTTTTGATATACCATGAATGATTATACAGCATCAAAGCTTTTTTTTCATTAAATAGTAGTTAATAACAGCCCATGGAGATTTTCAGTTATTATGATTATATAAAATCCAACTTAAAAATAATAAATAAATAAAAAAGAAAGAAAAATAAAGTTTAGGACAGTATTCTTTTGTATTAACTAATTACTTCACTTAATTGTAAAAATAACTTCTTACTTTTATAGAAAAGAAGCTTTAATTTATTTTTAAATATTCAATATTATTTGTCTTAACAACCTGTTAGTTTTATTTCTCTCTGCTAACTAAGGAAATGAAAGTTCTTTTTCACAGCCTTAGATACTGCTATATCATTTCCCTGCCAGTAATTAAGTTCAGTTTAGTATCTTGAACACAATTAGAATGCAATATGATTATACAAGAAAGAATAAGACAAACAATGAAACAATAACAATTAGTCTCCAATGATTAGTAAATGAAAATCTAACCTATTAATGTATCCGACAGGAAATCTAATAGTTCTTCCTTCCTCTTCTAGAAATTCTAACCTGTTCACTTTTTTGCATCTTTTTTCTTTCTTGGCTCTGGTCAGTAATATGATTAGCAGCATGAAGGTAAACATACAATGACTGGTCCTTTATATGGTGCTTCTAATGATATTTTTTTTTTTTTTAAATAAAAATAGGCTTGTGATCTTTAAACATACAGAAATCTCTTTCTTCCAGAAAGTGTCTGATATGTTTTACAGCTAAATAAATCACAAGTAATTCCTTGATTTAAGCACTGGATACCATAGAGGTTTTTAGAATAGGAAACAATATGCATAAAATTATTAACTTCATGTTGTTGTTGCACAGCTCCTAAAGCTACGGCATTGAATTTTTAGCTGCTCTAACAATAGAAAGAAAACCCTATAATATCACCAATGTAATAAAAGTACCCAATAGAAGGTTTAAACTATGTTAGTATTAAGATTAATTATTTTGTTGAGATAGGAGTTGAATTCACTGAATTTTTTGTTAGCATTACCCAGATACTAAGTATTTGCGATACTAAGTTGTCATTAAGATATTACCTCTGAAGTGAGACATACTGGTTGTAATTGGGTAAAAATCTGAATAAGTTGGAGAATTTAATCTCCTACTGGCAAATTGTCATAGTAGCTCAATAGTTAGAGCAACCACACAGAGAGCAGGAGAATCATGTTCAAATAACATTTAATTTTTCAATGGTTCAGCCAATAAACAAAAACCCTTCAATAATAAATATCACTAATATAATCAATAGTTGGTTTAAATTATGTTAGCATTACCTGGATACAAGAACTTACAATAGTAAGTTACAGTTAAGCCATAATCTCTGAAGTGAGACACACTGGCTGATTAACTGGATAAAAACCTGAATCAGTTGGAGAATTTAATATCTTACTGGCATGTTGTCATAGTAGACCAATAGTTAGAGCAACTGCATGTAGAACGGGAGAATCATGTTCAAATTCTGGCTATGGCATTGCATTTTTCAGCCGGTTCTAACAATAAAAACTTTAATAATAATAATAATAATACCACCACTAATAATGTAGGGTACCTGATGGTCATTTTGAGTAAATTATATTTCATTTAGCAAAAAGTAATGCTGCATCAGTTTCAGCAGTTAATATTGGTGGCAAGATGTCATAAATGTTAACACAGTCGGTCCTGATTAAGCAGTGTTGGCACGTATCCGTTAACTAGGTCACAGAGAGCCCTTATATCAGAGTTACTGAAACTGCTGGAACTATTCTGAATCAAAGTGGAGAGAAAGGGCAAAGTTTTGATTATCAAGTGTTAAACTCAACACCATCAGAATGTACCAGGTAATTTGTGTGGAATTAGGGTGACCCACTGAGCTTTCTTCCCTTACCTTCCTGATCATGTGGTCTCGTTGATTCCTCTGAGTAATGGCAAAAGCACAGTGTCTCCTTGCACCCTGGTAGTACTTATTTATAGCTCCCAATCTTTCCCCAAATGTACACCTTCCTGCACCTTCAACCCTGAGGAGACATGCCTTCCCTTTTTGCATGTGTGAGTACTAGCTCTACCTTGAACCTACTATCAGGAGATAACTTTAAACATCACACTGAGACAAAATAATAAAATTACCCAATAGTTGGTTTAAACTATGTTAGTATTATATGTGATATTAATTTGTTGAGTTGGTTTTTTAACACTACGTCACTTACATTCTTATTATGAGGGACTAGTTTCGGAAGCCATGTTAGCATTACCTGGATACAAAGTACTTATGATAGTAAGTCACTATTAGAAGTGAGAGATAATGGTTGCTTAAAGGTTAGAGGGAGCACCATGTTCAAATCCTGACTATGGTATTGAATTTTTCAATTGGTTCTAACAATAAATAAAATTACTATTTAAATTTGAGATTTGTGATGAAGGGATTGCTACGCCCATGTTTACTTACTAGTTCGGATTTTCTTGTAGTTCCATGAAGGCACTTGATCCCTGCCTGGAAGCTGGTTATGTGTGTGCAGCCACCATAAATCATATGGCAATTTGAACTCCACGCGTCGCTGTCGCAGGTATTTTCCACAATGGTATGGTGGGGGAAGTAGTCCATGCTGATGCTCTTCAGGTCGATAAACTAATCGTGGTTTTCCTACATCATTACTTGGTTTTCTTGGTCTAGAACATAATTAGCACATTTATTTTCACTATTAACAGAATCACAGAGCACTTTTAGTTATTCATTATGGGTAAATAATTTGATGTGCTCTATTCACACAACTTTCTCTACCAATTCTGCAACAAATTAATCTTACAAAAAGCTTATTTTTCTATCCATTCCCTGCTAATCAAGATAAACATTAATGGAAATAGCTTATTAGTATTTCACTATAGGTATAAGGGAAATAAGGAAATATATAGGCTAAAGTAATAGTCAAATCTTTAAAATCTGGTACTAAGTGATGACACTGAAATTCCATTTGCGTGACCAGGAAACAAAAAGAATGAATGAACATGGTTCACAATTTTATTTAAGTACTTAGTTCCGACTCTTCAGAGTGAATAAATTAATTTTCTTTGACCCAAAACTCTTAATACACAGTGTTGCTTATAGTTATTTCTAAGAATACATTTTTAAAATTCTTCTTTTTTTTTTTTTTTATTGGCCTCCACCATCCCTATAGCCGTTCATACTTTCCGTTTTTATTTAGTTTATAAACAGTACAATTATTTTTCCTTACACAGAAATAGTGGGTTAGTGGGTTGCAAGAAATGTACCATCAATGAAATCACTACATATTATTATGATTAAAAACAAAAAAGGGTTTGCCCTGGAGAGGAAAATTGTAATCTATAGAAAACATAGTCAATAAACTGCTTATTATTTTTTCTACATATACTATATACATAGTGTATAGAAGGTATTGTATTACACCCAAAAATTTGAGATTTCACCAGAAATATATGTTTTGAGGCCATCTGAATAATAATAATAAAAACATTTTTAGAAAAAAGTCTCTCTGTGTGTGGGTGTGGGTGTGGGGGGGCAGCATAATTGAAAATGAAAAGCATGTTTAATACCAAACTTGATATTTAAGTTCAGTATCTCCCCAAGGATGTGACACAAAGAGTTTCAAGAAAAATCTAACGATTTTGATTAAAATCTCTTATATTTAAGATATTTACATGACAAATAAAATATATATCTTGAATTTTCTGGGAATAGCCTCTAAAGACCTCTTTAATCTGGGGGAATTTTTTTTTAATTTTGCACAACTAATAAACTGTAAGAGATAGACAAAAACTTACAGCACAAAATATGTAGAGCTCCTTAAAATACACAATTTGTCATATACATTTTTTCCCCCACGGAAAAACATTCCTTGTTATTTGTTTTTGTTTTAAAATACTTGAAAATGTTCTCATTCAGGAAGTTGTTAAGCAAAGAAATGGATTTCAATCCCATAACAACCACATTTTAAAACAAGTGAATGTCGGTTTAGCCTATATAAGCACATTTGATATATCTTCCTTGCTTTTGAAACTATCATTTTAAAAATTTATGACTTTGTTCATTTGAGGCACTTTTAGCCAATGATGTTTTGTTCAGTTTTATGTTTACAATGAATTAAAACGTATCCATGGATTTTGCACCGAGTACCCTTGGGTCAATATGACCAGCCCCAGTCTAAATTGAGCTTTTTTGTTTCTTGAATATAATATGAAAACAAATTTATCAATTATATGTTAAACAGCTGTTATACAAAGCACCTGCAAGAATGAAAACAAGATCTTTTGCTTATTTTTGTATCTATTGTTAAGGTTTCTTGCCTCAGTTGTTGTTAGCATTTTGCCTCAGCATATTTTGCCTAGAATTACATTTGGGTTATCCTGAAATAGATGTAATTATGAATGAAGAATATAGTGAAGGTACATCTGATAATGATGAAGGAGAGATTCATGTCATTATTTTGAAGACAGTGAACCAGTTGAAGATTTTGATGATGGAGATTTTAAAACTGTTGTTCCTGAAGTTGATGGCATCTCAAATCTAAATGTTTTAAAGCAGGTATATTTCATCTGCAATTTGTTTATGATGGCGATGATATTGCTAATAAAAAATCTGAAGTGTTACACTCACATGACTTTCTCTAGCTGCTCTACAAACTTCCTACAAAAGATTATTCTTCTTTCTACACAAATTAAACACTTGCAGAATACTCTTATTACTTAATTCTTATAGTACTAAGGTAATGCACTAGGCTAAAGTGATAGTCAAATGCTTTAAAAGCTATCATTATGCGATTGTCATTGCAAATCTCTTCTTTGCTTGGCTAGGAATAGAACAAAAGAAAAACTGACACTTCCTGTCTGAGAAAAGTTTAAGTACTTCACAATTGAAACCACTAACAAGGAATATCTCGGAAATGGTTACCTGCACAACAAAAAAGTAAAGTACATAAATTGTGTGTTTTGATGTGATGTACATTTTTTGTGTGGTGAGTTTTTGTAGCCATTTTTAAGAAAATCAACATGTTTGCAACTTTTTCCATGTAAAGAGTAGTTTGTGGTGGGGGGATTTTTTGAAAATCTTCGTGTCGCATCCATGGAAGATACTAAACCTAAATACCAAGTTTGGTATTTAGCGGTCTTTTCGTTTTGGAGTTATGTTGTCCACAGACATACAGACCTTCTTTTAAAAATGCTTTTTTCAGACTCAGAGGACCCCAAAACATATATTTCCGGTGAAACTTCGACATCAAATTTTTGGGTGCATTACAATACCTTCTCTATCCCTATGTACATTGTACATATGGGGCTAGAGAATGTAAAAAATATGTAAGATCTAAAGTAGCAATCCTCTTTTCAGGTCGAGAAATGTGAAAGAAACATGGGGGAAAAATCCTGTTAGAATATAAGGGAGGCAGCCAATACAAAATATGATGAAGATGGCCTTGGGTCCAACATGACATAGTATAAGGAATGTAAACACTGTGCAGTCAGCATTTCAGTTATTTATGAGGCCCAGCATTTTCCAGAACATTTTGAAATAGATCAACAATTAAGGCAACATTACTTTCTGGAACAAATGGATAGATCTTAATAGAGAAGAATGAGTGCTTTCTTAGCCTGCTACTTGCAGGAGAGTACAAAGACCACAATGAGGGTATAGTGACTTTATGGAACAAAGAGAGTGGCTGCCCTATTTTCAATATTCTATGGCTTGGAACCACTTTACAGAAATATCAAGCTGTATTCGGTTCGATGATGCACAGCAGCATTGACAGACTCATAGCCTTGATAAATTGGCTAATATAAGAGAGATATTTGAGCAGTGAGTAAGCACATTACATGATGCACACGAACCACATAAGAATATTACTGTTGATGAACAACTGATAACTTTTAGGGGAAGGAGCCCTTTTTGCCAGTATATCTGCTCAAAACCTGGTAAGTATGGTATCAAGATATGGGCAGTATGCAACAGCATTATATCACAAATCTGCAGAAAAGGGAAAAGACCAGCCTAGAGAAATACATCTGGGAAAAAGGGTAGTGTTAGAATTGACAGAAAGTTTATCCAGAAGTGGTTGGAACATCACAACAGATAATATCTTCACAAGTTTGGAGTTGGCAAAGGAATGTAAACAAAAACAGATGACTCGGCTTGCACCAGTAAGAAAAAATTGTCATCAACCGTCTGCAGGATTTGTCATAGCAAGGGGGAGAATTACAGTTTTAAATTCTCATTGAAATCTAGGAATCAGCTATGATAGTCTCCTATTGCCCAAAAAAGGATAAGATAGAAACAGTGCTGAGTATTATGCATTTCAAAGAGGAAATAAGGTGTAGGTGAAACAGCAAAACCTACTATGATCCTAGACTCACTGCAACTGTCAGATGTATAAACGATGGACAAATTAGTCAGGACATACACTACAAAGCATATGATAAGGAGATGGCTCATTGTTATTTTTATAATATTTTAGATATTAGTGCCCTCAATGCTTTCATAATTTGGCTGGACTTAAATCCTGAGGGAAGAAAAAAACCAACTACAAAAGATGAGAATTTCCTCTTGAATTGAGAACATCTCTGGTACAGAACAAGTCAGCAAAACGAAGTTCCTGTTCTCCCGTCCTCTCTTTCAGTACAAGTGCAAAGTGAGGCGAAATGTGGACAGTGCTCCCAATGTGAACATTCTGTGGATAGAAAACATCCAGAAAAGTACAGATGTTTCTCTTTTGTCTGTAAACAATATTCAGTTTAAGATAAAGGATGAAGACAACTAAATGTGATTAGTTTTCAACTCAATAATGTATGGTTTTATGTTGGTTCATGAAAGTAAATGAAATACAGACAATATATGCCATGTAAATTATTTGGGGTCTTTATGAACCCAATGATACTCAGAGAAACAAAAAAATCCTGATAGTAGGATGGTAAACTGTTCTTGAGCTACTATATTATGTTCATGTGGATTTTCATCAGAACATTTTTATTTATTGAAAACCCATTCTCAACTGTTGCATTTTCCTGAAAAAAGTCTATCTCAGTTTAATAATTTGCCAAAGTTATGCTTGATTACCCATCATGAAATATGATTAAAGGTCATATAGTCTTGAAGAAAAAGTAACTTCTCAAATTTTTTATAAAATTTAACTCAAAAGTGTAATGTGCTTCACTGCTTTGGTTTTTTCAGCAACAATGTCAAAAATGTATCAAAACTATAAAGTAATTAAGTAACATCTTAATCCTTAGTTTTCCTTGTGCTAGTTGATTAAATATTATATTAGGTTCTAATGATTATAACCCTTGAACAGTTTTAGACTCGATTGGGCATTTTTCTAATAACTTGCTTTGATTAGTATAATACGACAGTATTTTAGTACGATGCATATATTATTAGTTTAATCACTAGTTTGTAAAATTTAACATAAGAAATATAAGCTCAGTGGAACGCAGTACCATGGAGGGTAGAAAATCCCTTTTGTATTCGTCAAGGCTACGGGCTTTGTTGAAAATAACACAAATTTTAATGCATTAGGGACGTAAGTAACAACCCTTAAGGAGCCAGGGCTGAACACCGATCATATTCACCTGTATAATGCTTAGCATAAATAAATAAATAAATAAATAAAACAACCCTTAAGAGGAAGCTGGGTACTCTCCTTTTGGAACTGGAGAAGGGGAATTTTGCATTGTAGAACAAGATCACTTGGATGTAAAATAAAGAAAAATCCCCAATAGTCACGTGATAACGGCACTTTATGTGCCCTTTTTCAGCCAATCAAAAAGGAGGACAAAACTTGGACCTTTTTGTATATAAGTGATCAGACAAGAAATCAGGATACTAGTAAGATTCACAATGTAGCAACAGGGTTCAGAAGGTTCACAAGAGACTCACAAGCTCTTAAAGTAAGACTCATCAGGTATGAAATCGCGTGCCGTATATTGCAGAGTATAAGTGTTTTATAAATTAATCTGACGGGCAATTATCATTGTGAATGTTACATGGACCGAGAAACTCCATACTACAGTGATTAATGCAAAGTTATAACAACTCCGTAAAAGTGGAATTAGCACTAAGGAAAACTGCTTCATCAAGGTCGCGATCGGTTATCTTGGGAGTTGCTCGTAGGGTTAGTGCCTCAAACGAACAACAATTCACAAATAAAGGAAGTCTACAGTGAATTAAGTGAAATTTCTATGTTATTTGAGTCTACCAACAGTGTTACATACCCTTGTCATTTTTCCCCCCCCTGAGTAAGAGACAACTCATGGTCTACTAGAACAAGCTTAGCCGGTGCAACCAATAAATCTGCAAGGTATGTACACCTAATGTAGAGAAATTCACTAGCATTAACCTGCGACCAACTCCAGGTAGACTCATCTGACAGCGTCATACTGGCACCACAACAATACGACATATTGACACCCGAACGTTGACGCTACTAAAACAAACTAAGACAATAATTTGACACTCTAACCTGAACTTCAGAATATCAGAATGATTTGCTTTGACTTCTTTAAAAAGCTTTTTAATTTGGAAACCAATATCAACATTTTTAAAGTCATGTAAATTGGCCTATCTTTTAGGTCCAAGGAAAAGAGTGCAGATGTGGTAGATATTTTACTCTCCAACATATTATGAACCACAATTTTCAAATCTGAAAACAAACAGGGAACAAGTGAATCACAAGTTTGGAACATTCTCAAAAATGGTTCACATTCTGAAAAAAAACTATCTTTGAAAAATGACACTTTGCATTTAATGAAAATGTCCATTGTTTGTACTGCAATACTTCTCAATGGCTTGTTATTTAGATTAGTTCTTGAATCAATAAATTGCTTAATATCATCAAAAATGGTTAAAACTCTATCAACACATTGCACATTTTCCAACCATCCAATAGCACAATGGTTTAAAGAAAATATTGTTTTCCCAGTAAGTAGTTACATTCTGCATGGCATGCAGAGAATAACTGAAAATGTAATATGCATCTTGCAAAAAAATAATCATCACACTGTACAGCTTGCTCACCAGATTTCATTGCTCCATTAACAACATGTAGCCTGCGAATTCCGATCTTAATGATTTCTTTTCTATCAGGATTCTCTTACCTTCATCCTCTCTTGAAACTTTTAAATGAAACTAACATTAGGACCCATCTAGTGAAATTTGAACAAATCTTTTTTGGATCTAATGGTTGGATTCCTACAGTGAAATTATCAAGCAAGTCTTTTGCAGTATCTCTGCCTAAGAACACACTGTTGAAATATTCATTACATACCCTACTCCGATTAACGTTGAAAAAATTAACAAGTATATTCATCTGCCGTCTTATTCAATGTCCCATCAAAACAGATGATGAAATCATCACACTAGCATAACATATCTTTAAGTTCATTAGAAAAACAGGGAGCAAGACCATAGTTTATAAAATATTTACACTTTGCTGCATCCATTTTGAAACTAGAAGCTACGGGGCTTCTGGAAACATTAATTTGAATGTCTCCCCAATATTCAAACACGAGTTCAATGAAGACTTACTATTTACAACTTTCAGAGCCCATATTGCATTAGTTTTGTAATGTCATCCCTTGTACAAAATGTATCAACTGAATAGGTTTTGACATTGATACACTGTCTTAGGTTTGTTTGAAACTTCAATACTTTTGGAATTGACAAGGCGACTTTACTTTACTTATACTAGTAACCTTCCACTTGGAACACCGGGACATTCACTAAAAAAAGATTTTAAAGGAAGGCTGATCCTTTTTACTTAAGAAAACTCTTATGAGCCTTTTGTTTAAAATTAGATGTAATAGCCTGCCACCCCATGTTGGATAAATCAAATGATCTTCTGCATATGTTGCAAAAATTTGCAAGTTGGTAGGCCCTTTGCTTAACCAGCCTACCAATTGAGTGCAACCATTGGTCACTGAAAACTGCTTTCTTTGATGCCATTTTCATAGCATATCTCTAGGTAACAAATAAATATACAGTTTTATTTATGGGTACTCATTTAACTGCTGTGGCTCTTAGCGTCCTATTCTATTTTGGGCATGAAAGGCCACTTAATTTACTCAGAGGCCTCTTTATTGGGCTTGAGGTTCTTTTGTGTGACAAATCTATGACACATGACCAACAGCTTTACTTCCATCCTGAAGGAAGCCATGCTAAAGATTTTTACGCCCAAAAAAATGCCTTACAAGTAGAATTTAATAAACTTATCAGTTTTTACTGGATTCCACTTCATTTTACCAGAAGAAATTATCAAGTAAAAGGTGATGCATTTTCTTTTGAGTAACTTTCAGCGTATGGGAAGAATCACATTTTAAAAAATTCCCTGACTTTTCTAAAAAAAAAATGCATATTTCACTGAATTTTGATCTTTTTAAAAGTGACTCTGACTCTCTCTAACCATTTTAAAATTCCCCAACTTTCACTGATTTTTCACAGAGTGTGAACCATGATGAATGACTACTTTCCATTTGAGAAAAATATGTGTTTTAACATTTAAACCAATAATGAGGAATATCTCGGAAATGGTTAACTATACACAAAAATAAATAAAGAACAAATTGTGTGTTTTAAGGATATCTACTTTTCTGTACAGTAACATTTTGTCTATCTCTTACAGTTTACCACATTAAGCAAAGGTCATTCAGAATGAAGATGGTTTCAGAGGCTATTCCCAGAAAAATTGAGATATTAATAGCATTCCAGCTGTTGAGTATATATATTAGAAAAAAACAAAAAAAGTGCAGAAAATAACATGAACTTAATAAGGAGGAGGGGCAAGAGACTATACTTGGAATGCTGTTGTAGTGAAACATACAGTTATTGATTGTACAATCCAATTTAAGTTTTAATGTTGATGTTATTTTTCCTGAGTTTCATTGATCGAAAACTGACATGAACAATGTATTACAATAACCAATATGATGAAAGCTAAATGACTACTCCAATAGATGAAACAACTATTGTAATGGACCTAAGGATAATTTATTATACTTAAAGCTTTACTACTACATTTTTCTATATTTAATAAAAACACTTGACTATGCCTATATCTCTTGTAAGATTACTGGCTGCTTAGTAGGTACATAAACAAACAAATAAATAAATTCCTACTTGATGTTCCTAAATTGCTAAACCACCAATTAATTTTAACATGGAAATATAAACTTACTCCATGCTGGCTTCTTTGGACTAGAAGTTTTTAGGTAATAAATGGGATAGAATTGAATTTGATATCTTTAGATAACCCACACAAACTCTTGATTTCAACTTCTGAAAACAAAAGCATATGATAACTGCCTCACATTCAAGTATAAATCTAGGATAGGGAGAGTTACCCAGATAAGGTTCCTTTCCGGGGTTTTCGCTTATCCTGAGAATATGAATAATCATAACACTGAACTTATAGACAGACAAATGTACTGCAGAGTTGGTAAGACAAAAAGTTGATACACTTTAAATACATTACCACGCTAAAATTTAGAAATTTTATCTATCTTACCATAGCTAAGCACTGCTTCCTAAATAATCCCCTCCCCCCAAAAAAAAACCCATCTGTTGAGCACCTCAAAATAAATTTTCTCTGTAAAATCTCTTAATATCTCCATGAACATACAATAAGATTCAAGATGAACTGTTCTGATTTTCACTTGCATATTCTGGAAAAGTTTAAAGAAGTCTGAATGCTAGACTGAAAGGACACTGAAAGAAACATTAAACAGATTAAAAAAAAAAGATATATTTTACGGGATATATTTATACAACCCCCCCCCCCGTAGGCATGCATATTTCTGATGTATGTTTGCATTTTCAGCTGTTTTAAATATTTAGTTTCTTGTTGACAGTTAAAAGGGTTATATGTGTTTTTGAAGCCTCAGTGAATTTGCATTAAAATTTGCTTGAAAAATGGCGTTAAGTGTTCGAAATGTTGGCTGTGGCTTTAGGCAAATCTACTATGAGTAAGACAAGGAGTTTCGAGTGGTATCAATGTTTCAAAGAGGATAAAAAAGACTCTGAAGATGACAACCCCCTGGATGTCCTAACATATCAGTTACTGACAACAATGTGGAAGATGCAAAGAAATGGTTCTGCCAAATGGTTATATAGTCAATAAAGAATGCTACCTAGAAGTTATGTGCCATTTGCATGCAGTAATCCGAAGAAAACGACCAGAATTTTTGTAAAACCACTCATGGATAGTGCTCCTGCTCACCCCTCAATGCCTGTTTGTGATTTTTTGGCAAAAACCAGAAACATTATGTTGCCTCAGCCTCACCTTATTTGCCGGGCATGACACCATGCAACGTTTCTATTCCCAAGGCCTCAGAGAGTGTGAAAGGATGTCGTTTAGCCACTATTGGTGACCTAAGAACAGAAATCCTGGAGCAGCTGAACACTATAAGGAAAAGTGAGTTCCAGAGTTGCTTCCAAGATTGGAAAAAATGGTGGCGCTAGTGTACTATATCTGAGGGAGTTTATTTTGAAGGGCACAAAGTTAATGTAGATGCATAAAGATTGTTTAAGAAAAACAAAAATTCTGATTATTTTTTATCACATCTCACAAGTATAAGCAAATTGACAAATCTATACTAGCTGACCATTTTTTTTTAAAAATTAATATGATATACAACTGTTAAAAGCCATGAGAAAATACAAAAAATGGGTTGTATATTCAAAAAATTTCATCAAAAAGTTATTCTGAGAATTCTAATGATGTAGACAACATATAAATTTGTTCAAAACTCTGCTGGAGACAAACTTCAAATCATGAGGGACCTGGATGCTCCAATGGGTCGACCCTACCTTATGATGTGGGTGACAACCTATGAAAGCATGCTTTTGTAGTTTAGGTGTGGTTAGTGAAACCTTTAATGTATTTAGCTGAATCCATCTAAATTTTTACCATTGCTGGCCATTTCAATGAATAAAGTTTAAATTCTTATACTTATTTATTTTGCAGTACAATACAGATGTTCATAAATTACTTTTGTTTAAATGTTTTACAATTTAAATTTCTGTATTAATTTACTGTAAATAATATTATAACAAAGCAAGTTCTCAACTATTTTGTCATTTAGTTAAGCATGGCCACACTTTCAGTTCATCAAACATAATATATTGAAAATGGAGATCTGATATGTTTCTAGTTTCTTCCTAAATAAATAAAAAGAGTCTACTAATACGAGTAAATGAAGTTGTTTCTTAAATAATTTGAAAATCTTCTATATAAGCAAGATGTTAAGACCTCTCCAACATTAGCCATATTGCCATGAATACATTGCTGGTATTTGTGGAAGTCTAAAGTGGGTTCATACAAATTTATTTAACCCTTCATACTTATATACTTGCATAAAAGGGGTTAACTATTTCTTCCTAAATGATGAAAGTACAGTATTTGATGTTTTGTGAAAAGGGTTACATTCTCTAACATTTGCACCCATCCCATTTTAAATTAAATTCAGAGTTAACCCATTTACACATCCACTCGTCATATAACGGAACAAAAATCAATAGATCATATGGAATTTATACATATAAGGCAAATTATAAAATCAATATACTTAAAAAAAAAATCTGATGTGATCCATTCACATGAGTTTTTCTACATCTCTGCAACATATTGTTAAAAAGCTTATGCTTCTATTTACTTCATACTAATCGACAAAAAATTAGCAGACATAGTCTTATTACTTGCTTCCTTGTAAGTAGAAGCGAAATAAGGGAGTACCATAGGTTAAAGTGATAGTCAAAAGCTGGTTGCTATGTAACTGAAGTTCCTTTGTTTGTATGGATAGGAGTATGAGAAAAGTACAAGTTTTTCATAGCTGAAACCGAAAACAAGGAGTATCTCAAAAACGATAAACTTCACGAAAAAAATGTAATATAACATAAATGGTGTGTTTTAACGTGCTCTACATTTTTTTGTGTGGTAAGTATTTGTTTAGCTCTTACAGTTTGGCAGTTATCAAAATTTTGTAAAATTTATCCAGAATAAAGTAGTCTTCAGAGGCTATTCCCAGAAAATTCAAGATATACATTTTATTTGCCATGTAAATATCCTTAATATGACATTTTAACCAAAATAGAATCATTCTTTTAGAAAATCAAAATTTTCGAAAAAAGTTCCGAGTAAGGGTAGTTGGTGGAGGGGTGGATTTTCTTTAAAATCTTTGTATAGCATCCTTGGAAGATACCAAACTTAAATACTAAGTTTGGCATTTAATCGTCTTTTCGTTTTTAAGCTATGCTGTCCACAGACACACACACACACAGAGACCTTTTTCCAAAACTGCTTTTTTTTTTTTGGATTCAGGGGGACCCAAAACATGTATTTCTTGTGAAATCTCAGTACGAATTTTTGGGTGGAAAGCAATACCTTCTCTATACACTATGTTGTATGTGTAGAGAAAGTATTACTACCCACTCTAAACTTGGGGATATCCATTGTGATCTCTGACAGTCAGTGTGCTGTCTTGGCTGATAAGAGGTGTGTCTGCCTCTCTGCCAATAGATTCATGCTATGTAAGCAATGATGTCATCCTTGTTACAAGATGTAACAAACATTCCTCAATGCAGCTTCAATTGCTGCCAAGTAATCCTAGTGTATTGTAAATATAAGCAATGATGTCAGTGGCTTTGACTTTAGAAGCAACAATGAAGATGATTTAGGAAAAGAGGCCTTGCCAAGCGACTGAAAGGTGTTGTAGCCATGGGCAGGACAAAGTGACAACAGAGTGTCGGAGTGGCCACGAGGTAAGGCAACTGTCAGGGATCTCTATGGATCTCTCCAATTTTAAGCTTTGCACATGGATGATAAAATTTTTAAAAAATGCACTTACTCATCCTCCTTATAATAGTTTGAAAATAGCCCTGCAATCAGAAATTTTTTTCTCCATCGTGGTTGTTTTTTTCGGCGACATGACTTTGTTGATTCGTCTCCAGATGGCACATCACTGCATGGCAACGACTCAAATGGTAGCATTACATCACAACTGTAAAAGCAGACAAAATAATTATTCAGCATTGCTAACTGAAACTACTTAATAATTTTATGTGTTTATCTTTTATTTTTGAATTGGAAGACATAAGGAAATTATTAACTATTATAATTTAGAAGTAGTTGCAAATATACAATTTCATTAAATTAGGTCAATTACTTCAGAACTAGTTGCAAGGAATCACTTCCTCATCGTCAGCCAGATTCCTTGAAACTAGTTCTGAGGTAATTAAACTAATTTAATGAAATTGTATATTTGTAAATGCTTCTAAACCATAAATGAAACTATACTCAAATGTGCCCCAAAGCTCATAGAAGTTAGTTCTCAATTTGTCTTTTCTGAATAAAAGAAAACGAGAAAAAGCTTTATTCAATTAACTCATGCCAAATGAAATTCAAACTTGGGATCTTGAGAATGTGAGGCAGACACACACTGGGTCAAATGTATAAAATCCAAGCTTTGTCTTGAAGATTATAGTTTAAGTTAAAGCGAAAGCTTTAAGATTACTCTACAAGATTAAGCTTTGGCTTGTTCAACTCATGCATAAAAAAAATCTTAATCTAATAAGCTTTCGCTATATGTTTTCCCAGCAAACACTTGAAATATGTTGCGCACGCAGCTGTCGTCTGCCAAGTGCTGCCACTCATGTGTACTGCACAGAAGTGTTTTGCGAATACGATACCTAACCTTAAAGTTATATGTGTAATGGCAAGTATGGCAGACGAAGTGAATATTCAGAATACGTTTGTAGCAATTCTTAAGCAGTTTCCAATACTGTTGAATAAATCTCAGATCCCGAGCATCAAAGAAGAAAAAACTAATGCTTTGCGAACCGTCTGCATCAAGCTGGAAGAAACTTTAGGCAGAAAAGTAACTCCACAGCAAGTGCAGAAAAAAATTCACAATATGAAGACTGAACTAAAAAGAAAAACTGACCACGGGAAATCAAAAAATAAAGTTAAAAAGGTGGGAAGAAGAATTTCTTCAACTTCTTGATGGAGAAAGCAACCCAACCATTAGTAGGATTCCAGGTAAGAATAAAAATAGATCTCAGGAGCCAAATTTAAAAGTGTGTAGTATCCTTTGGTTTGTACTATCAAGTGCAATTTCAAACGTATTCTGTAATGTGATACTGTTACATGTATCTGCTATAAAATATAAATATATTGGAAAATTACAGTGAATATTAAAGTACATAACAAAATAATACTAAAATAAGAACTGAAGCTTTCCTGGCGACGTGTTAATTCCAAATCTTCTCGGGCTTCTAGCCAGGTAAAAACTTGGCTTGACACCAACGTTTCGAAGAAGTGCATCTTCCTCGTCTTCAGGGTGAACTGATCACCCTGATCAGTTCATCAGTGATTCAGTTCACCCTGAAGACGAGGAAGATGCACTTCTTCGAAACGTTGGTGTCAAGCCAAGTTTTTACCTGGCTAGAAGCCCGAGAAGATTTGGAATTAAAATAATACTACTTTGGAGGAAAAAAGGGACTGTTTCAAATGCACTTTTTGCTTCATAATTAATTCTATTAGGTTCTTAAAGATGCTTTTCAAAGGGGTTTACACATGACTTTCCTGTAAACAGCACTAAAATTGATGATTTTATTTGCCTTTATTTCTGGATAAAGATTGCACCTGGATGCTGCTGAGTTTACCATTTATATACATTTTATTGGAAAACTTTTGTTTTCATTGTGACGTCTCTGGTTTGAATAGTTACAAAATGTAACTGTCTATAGCTCTTGTTTGCTGGTGCTAGTTTTACCAGCTCATAATTTCTCCTAAGAAATGTAACATTTTCATGGGATTTGAAGTTATTTCTGAGCAAAAATAGTCGCAGCATTTATATGTAAGATGTTAATTATTGAAAGCACAATGGTAATTGACATCATCCTTGTGCTACTGAAGAAATTTCACACTGGATCACCTCTGAAAAAGCAGAGGCCTAGTGACACTACTATCACATGGAGGTCAGCTTAACCTGTAAACACGACCTTGTATGTACTGACAGAAGAGCATTGTTAGCAATAATCAGGTCACAGCTGGACGACAATGCATTTCCAGGAAAGTAATGTGATATACTTACAGTGTCATCAACTCCAAACAAGTATATGCCACTAAGTAAATAAACCAAGTTGTTCTTTTAACTCCCTTGCGGCTAGTTTATTTAGTTTTTTGTTCTGTTTACTGTTTAGGTGGATGTGATGTGGGTGGGGAAGGTTTGCAAGAACAGCTACCAAATGATGTAATTGAGCAGGTTGAAGTTGAATCTACAAATAATGAGAGCATTGCCCCAAATTCCAATAAGATTGCTAATGAAACAGGTACACAATCGAATGAATGTAAATTACCTGAGACCCCAGAAACAAAACACCTGACTACGTATGAACTGCAACTGTACTCCTAGAACAACTAAAACTGATACGCATGCAGCAGGAGGAGATATTAAACAAACAGAGCTTGCTTCCAGTAATAGAAGTACAAGGATCAAATTTTATTCAGAACCTGTAACAACGGATGAAATTTTAAGCATGTTAAACACGTTCCATATACAGATGACATTTATATTTCATTCGAGCTGCATAACCATTTGCATTTGTGTGTATAAAATTTAAGATTTCCATCAAACTTGAAATGTATAGTTTATATTCATAACAATATGTAATTTAATCATTTGCAACATGTTCATACAACAACTGTAAAATTTCGTTTCTTCTTTGCATTCCACATCGTCTCCAATCTTCAGTTTCATTCCTATCTTCCCCTTCTCCATATTCCTCTTCATTTTCATTGTTATCATCAACTTCTTCCTCTACATCATCGTCTCTCAGCTGTTTTGCAAAATTATGCAACACAAAGCAACATACAACAATACGCGGTACTTTCTCCGTAGGAATTCTGATGGTGTTCATCAATATAGGAAATCGTCTCTTTAATTGCCCGAAACATCTTCTATTGTAACTCTACTTCGGGCATGTTGACGATTATAGTATTCTTCCACAGCATTCACAGGGTTTCTGTATGGAGTTAGTAACCAAGGAGCAATCCCAAACCCGGAGTCGCCCAGCAGTATGTTCCATCTTGTTCTCGCAATCTTTCAAAAATATTTGAATTTCTGAATATGCGGCTGTCATGCACACTGCCAGACCAAGTTGCGTCCACACTTGTAAACACTTCATCGGAACTGCATGTCGCTTGAACATTAATAGAACAAAACGTTTTTCTATTTATGTACTCGTCGCCGTGTACTCGTGGCTTCAGAATTGGCACATGTGTGCAATCTATTGCTCCTATTGCACTTGGGAAATTAAATTTATTTTGCCAGTCTTGCTTTACAGTATTAACTTCTTGCAGTCGTGATGGAAATTTTATCCACTGATTAGCTTTTTCAAAAATTCTTTCACTCACATAATCGATGGTTCTACTCACAGTTGATTGATGAACTCCAGCATCTCTGAAATCCTGGGTCGCCGACGAAACTTAGAAATATTTGCATCCTTTGCTTCGATGTCAGTGCACCTCCTCGTGTTTCTGCGTTTTCTCCCAAGAAATGATGTGAAATTAACTCAACACCTACTGAGGTAACTTGAAAAAAGTCAAGATTAAGCTACAAGAAGTGAAGCTTTCGCTTGTTTTATGCATTGGATTTGCACTCAAAGTCAAGTCATTGCTGGAAAATTCAAGCTAAAGCTAGGCAGCTAGTTGGCTCCAAAGCAAACGCTAGACTTAAGTCAAGCCGAAGCTGTTTTATGCATTAGAAACCAAGATTACACTTGAAAATATATATATATATATATATATATATATATATATATATATATATATATATATATATATATATTTGGAATCTGTTATACCACAGAGAAGTAAGTACTCTTGAAGAGAAGATAGATTAATCTGAAGCAAATGATTATATAGTCCTGAACTTACAACCTAAATTTTTCTTGAAATCATAACTTGATAGACAGCTGAGTTAACACTTGTTAAGCACGCTGAGTCATAATGCACTTCAAAATTTAATATATCAAAACCAAACACACATTCCTTTCAATAGGTGCACACCAAAAAATATACCAAGATGTGCACACATCTCTTGGACACTGAATTTAGTATCAGCATGGCTTCAGGAAATATAGAACACACACTGCAACAGTCAACTTTTTAAAAACTTTAAAAGCACTTGATAAAAGGAAACATCACCAGAATATTTCTCGACCTATACAAAGAATTTTGTCATCCTAAGTCACGACATATACAATAAAAAGGTAGGGTATTTAGGTATTAAGAGGAAATCATTAAGATGGATCAAATCATATATGGAAGGATTCAAATCATTGAAATATTACATAGTCAAAATGGAATGGTTACACAATATTTATCAAGCCCAAGAGAAATAAGAACTGAAGCTTTCCTGGCAACGTATTAATTCAAAATCTTCTCGGGCTTCTAGCCAGGTAAAAACTTGGTTTGACACCAACGTTTCGAAGAAGTGCATCTTCCTCATCTTCAGGGTGAACTGATGGTTTGAGCTTGCGGAGACTGGTATTTAGAAGAGCTGGGATGAAGCTAACATCTGATTGGTTCGCGTGATATTATAGCCTGGTATTTAAGATGACTGAGACATGGGCACGGACTTCGTAGAAAACTATTTATAGCAGTTATTCGGCTAATATTTTGTGTTTGAGCATCCCAGCTCTTATAAATACCAGTCTCCGCAAGCTCAAACCATCAGTTCACCCTGAAGACGAGGAAGATGCACTTCTTCGAAACGTTGGTGTCAAACCAAGTTTTTACCTGGCTAGAAGCCCGAGAAGATTTTGAATTAAGCCCAAGAGATTTAACTTGACGTACTTCAAGGATCGCTGTTAGGCCCTATTCTTTTTCTTTTATTTTAAAATGATTTAGAGAAACACAAAGTCTCTAATGACAATTTGCTGATGACACAGCAATAATTGTAATTAGCACAATTACAGGAGTCCTGGTAGAAATTACCAACCAAATAAAAGCAACACATGTATTTCGATAAAGACAAATTAATTTAGCAAGGCATTTTCACACCATTTAGAACAAAAACTTTGTGCAGTATAATGTACTAATAAACAATATAATCACTGATAATGTATATATGTATCATCAAGTTTGTTGGTGTCTGGATTTAGAATGATTTTTTATAGGGACAAAACATTAGCACAATATGATACATTTAGCAGACACAGAGAGAAGCATGTATTTTACATCTGTGCACTCAATCCATAGATACGCAAATAGACTCTTAGTAAAGCTCTCATTGTAAAAAAAAACCTTCACAATATAAAAAGAATTATAAGAATACTGTTAGGTGAAACACTCATGTTGACAATTTTTCAAAAACATCTACATGTGAATCAATCTCTTCTAAAAGAAGAATCCTAATTAATCATAATATACTAGCTAAAAATACTAATATACTAACTAAAAACACAAACATAGATAAACACCAGATTTATGTACACAAAATGAAAGCAAATACTTAACTACGAGGGGCATACTGAAAGTCATGAGCAACACTGTTTTACAATCTTAATATTTATTTTTAAGCCAAACCAAATACATCATCATAATCTACAGACTTTCTTTCACTTTTCGACACAGTCTCCATTGTTTTGCACACATTTTTCCCATCGTTCTACAAGTTTGAAAATGCCCTTGTGATAGAACTCCGTTCCAGCTGCCCGCAGACCCTGACGCACTGCTTTCCGAATATCCTCCAGCGTCTCGTAGCGTTGGCCACGCATCTGCTCCTTCACAGAACCGAAAAGATGGTAGTCTGAGGGTGCCAAGTTGGGACTGTAGGGAGGATGTGGAAGAGTTTCCCACCCTAATGCCCTGATCTTCTCCATAGTGGCACGGGCAGTATGCGGACGCGCATTATCCTGTTGAAGGACAATCCTCTTTCCAGGGCGTTTATCATGCAAAGCCCGACGGAGCTTCAGAAGTGTCTTGATGTGGCAGGCAGAATTTATGGTTTGTCCAGGTTCAAGAAAGTCAACCAGAATGCAACCTTGTGCATCCCAAAAGACATTTCCCATAACTTTTCCTACAGACTGCACTGTCTTCGCTTTCTTCTTCGATGGTGAGTTCAAGTGGTGCCATTCCATACTCTGACGTTTCGTTTCTGGCTCATAGTGATGGAACCACAAAAATTCATCACCTTCATTATGAAATCGCTGAAGAAGGTTTTGTGCAATGGTTCTTCTCTGAAGTTTGTGGTCTTCAGTCAATAAACGGGGGACCCAACGGGCACAGACCTTTCGATAACCCAAGCTGTGGATCATTTCTTGCACTGCACTATGTCCTATTCCAAGTTTCGCAGCAATTTCATTCAAAATGAAACGCCTATCACCTGTAATGAGCTCATCAACTCTTTCCTTGTTGTGTTCTGTAGAGGCAGTTCGACGACGCCTGCTACGAGGCGCATTTTGCAGACTCGTGTTTCCATCTTTGAAATGTTTGACCCATCTTCTAACACTGCTGGCACCCATGCAGACACCTCCATATGCACGTTGAAGTCTGAGATGAATTTCAGGAGCAGATTTTCCTTCTTTCACAAGGAATTCAATGACAGCACGCTGTCGAAACGAAACATCAATGTCAGCCATTTTTCAAACACCATCTGTGGTCACGTGATAGAAGCTAATGACGTCACAATACGTCAACATGTGGCTTAAAGTCTGTAGATTACGGTCCTGCAATTTGTTTCGTTACATTGTTGAAATTTAAATTTTTACAATAGGTTGCTCGTGACTTTCAGTATGCCCCTCGTATATTAGGATGGAATAGTGTACTCTGGTTCCAAATTACATAACACATTACCAAATCAAATTAAAAATGTAAAAAGAAAATAATCTGATGCACTCCATTCACAAGAATCTAAATCTCTGTAACAAATTATTTTTAATAAGCTTACTTCTCTATCTACTTCATGCTAATTGAGATAAATATTAGCAGAAGTGGTATTACTGCTTAGTTCCTTATAAGTAAAAGGGAAATAAGCGAATACACCGACACTCACATGTTTTAAAAAGTGGTTGCTATGATATTGAAATCATATCAAATCATATCATATCATTTCTTTGCATGACCAGGAGTTGACAAATTTTTGTATGAGAAGAGTTTTAACTATTTTGAAACTGAAACCAATAACAAGGAATATCTCGAAAATGGTAAGCTACAGAACAAAAATGTATACAACATAAATTATATGTTTTAGTGAGATTTACATTTTTTGTGTAATGAGTTTTTGTCTATCTAGTGAGATATACATTTTTTGTGTAATAAGTTTTTGTCTATCTCTTATGGTTACCAGTTATGCAAAATTCAGAAAAGTTCATCCAGAACAAACAGGTCTTCAGAGGCCATTCCCAGAAAAATGAATATAAACATTTTATTTGCTATGTAAATATCTTAAATATAATCTTTACTCAAAATTGTTAAGAAAATTGAAAAGCACTGCATGTTTGGTTCTTACATCAGAGAATCTCTCATAACATACTGCAAAGTTAAGAGTTGCTAAATTGGCAATTGATGAGATATATATATATATATATATATATATATATATATATATATATATATATATACACACACACACTATTGTAAATCTTTCAACCACATAAAGTTGTAAGCAAGTAAATCTCACCTGTCATCTGGATCTGCATCTTCATCACGACATTTCTTAGGTCGCTTAACAGCAAGTGGAAGATGTAATTCATCTTTTGAACAATCACGTTTCCTCTTGCTTCTTGGTTTTCCATCTGTATCTGATGCTTCAACTGCCTGAGAGGCAGAAGCTGCTGATGGTAAACCTGGTTCTGCTGCTGGACTGAGAAGATTTGGTTCCACAAGTTTGGCCTGGGAATTGCTGATACCCATTAGTGATGAGCTCTTGTTTTGCCTTGAACTGCTCTGGGGTTCTTTGGCATCCACTGATGATTGCACTGGTACTTCTGTCTCTTGCATGTTTTCCTGCTCCACCACTTCTTTCTTATTAACAATGGTGGTTGTATCTGATTTTTCTTCCACCTCTTCCAATGTTTTTGCTAGGTTTTCTGCTCGAGATTTTGACTGTTTGATAGAATCTCGTTTACTATTTATTGTCTGTTTAGTTTCTTGGACAGTCACTTCTGTTGCCTCAGCTGTCTTTGTTTTTTCTGCAGTAAGCTTGCAGATAGCTGCCTTTGGATGAAGAATTTTATTTCCCAACCTTCTCTTAATAATGCGCCGCCGCCTTATCAGAGAGCGATTGCTTTTATGCTCATCTCGCTGCTTTACAGCACACAGTGTATCCTGATCAATAGATTTCTTAAAGTCTACATTTATCACAGGTGTAGGAGAGGTCTGATCTAATACACTGTCTGCATTTGCATCCATAGTCTGAGGTGGAGGGAGCTTCTTTTTCTTCTTTTTTATTGGAAAACCTGTCCTATTTATAGCTTTCCTTCGTCGTACTCGCTGTTTTACAGCACCAACAGCTTTCTTTAGAAGATAGTCTGTGGGCGAAAGCTTTGTCACATGAACTCTTACATCACGAATGAGTTTCTTCTTTTTTCCTCCAGCACGTCTAACGCTTACTTCATCCTTATCAGTCATCCCATTTGCACGCTTTAGTCTCAAATTGTGTTTCAGTGAGCCAAGAGCCACTTTAGTAGCAGTAGTGGGTGCAGACTCCCTTCTTGATGCAGTGGAAACTGTTGACACCGATGATATGGATGATACAACTGTTGTTACTGAAGTTGTTGCAGTAACTACAGTTGTTGTGGTTGTAGTGGTAGCTGTCACTGTGGAAATAGAAACCACTGCTGTAGTAGCAGGTGTTGAAGTTAAAGACTTTGGGTGCACCGATTTTGGGGAAGTGTTTTTAATGTCTGCAGAAACCCTTCCCAATGCTATCTTGTTTGATGCTGGACTTCTTAAAGAGTTAATTGTCTTTGTTACAGGTGAAGATGTAGGTGCTGTTACTTTATTAGAACCAACAGAAGTTGACTTGTTTGGTGATAAAGCTAAGCATTTACTTGGAGACAAGGACCTGCTGCAAGATGAAGTTTGCTTGGAAGGTGAAGAGCCAGTTTTACTGTTTGCAGACACTACTTTACTAGGTGATAGATTCTTTACAGCTGAAACATTTGGTTTGCTTACAGAAATCACAGTTTTATTTGTTGTTGCAGATCCTTTTCCAGGTGAAGCTGACAGTTTGTTAGTTTGTGTGACATTTTTGGTGGATGACACTGCTGATTTACAAAAGTTAACTTTTGATGGTGAGGAAACTGGGATTAATAAATCTGAATCTTTTGATTTATTGTTTAACTCTCCAGTTTCAGTAATGCCACAAACATCTGGAAGTATTACAGGTTTCACATCAATGGATGCTGTATCATTTGCTGCTGGGGTAGATCCTGAATTAATGCTTGTACTTCTGGAAACAGTTCGCTTATTAGGTATTGGACTGGTGACAGTACATGCTTTTGTATTACTGCCAGGAGGTGTGACAACATCAGCTGTATTTTCCTTGTGTTTGGCAGTTGGTGTAGTCGCAGTTTTACTGGTGGTACTTGCCGTGGCTGCTGCTGTTTCCAGACGATGTCTTTTTTTCGGTGTTGCTATCACAGAGTGAACTATAGCAGAACTTTCAGTAGGTGGAGATGTTGCAGTGTACCTTGTGATACAAGCTTCAATTGCTTCATCAATAGAGTTTCTAGGTGTATCCACTACAGGCTTTGATTTAACTTCACTTTGTGCACTTGACACACTTCCAACACAAGCAGCACTAACAGTATTTGTATTAGAAGTGCTTTTTTCTCGGCTGACAACCACAGGTTTATCTGCAGGCTTTCCTAGATTGTTTTTGTTAAGGAGAGTAACTACACCACTAGCAGAAACTTTATCACTTTTCTCCTGGGATGTGGTACGCTCTCGTTCTGCAGGTTTCTTAGTGATGTCAACTGGTGCAGAAGAGTCAGCTGTTTGGTTTGTCTGTGGGACACTTGTAGCCTGGCTTGCAGCTGCTGTAGATATGTGGTAATGGCGTTTCTTTAAAGGAAGTCTTTGCTCATTACTTGCTTCTACTCTTTCTTGGCCCTGTAAAATTAAAAGGAGAAACATTAAATGGAAAAAATTGGAATACAACAATTAATTACTATAAATAAATAATAAATAATATTAGAATTAGCTATGTATTTTAAGCACATGCATAAAAAATCTAAGTGCAACTCACTAGCAGAAAGAAATGTTTATAACATTTCCATTCAGCATATGGATTCAGATAAATTTTCTTTCCTTCACACTATGCTAAGTAGGTCTATACACAAAGGGTATCACTTAAAACTATGCAAATTAACAAATTAGTATAATTTTGACAATAAGAGTTTACAAGCAATAAATATTGAATATTAACTTTCAATAACAAGGATGAAAGATAAGCTCAATGAACATTTTAATTATTAATTTATTTCTTGTCACTTTTTATAGCACACTTAACTGACCTTGGGAGCTTCTACTGTATTCTTCTTTGGCCTACGTTGACGGTTCTTTTCTTTGCCTCCATCACCTTCTGCTCCGGATTCTCGATCACTAGCACGCTGCGATTTTTCACTCCCCTTTCTCTTCTTTATTATTCTTTTGACCCTAAATATAGATGGAAGATTTACGTCCCCTGAGCCAGAACGTGGTGTAGATGCAGGGCTGGCACTGGCTTTGGCTATTACACAAAAACGTTTAAAATCCTGTGATAACCTGTCCAATTCCTGAATAAAACTTGGATCTAACACATTTTTTTCTGGTTTTAATCGCTTCACTTTTTTCTTCCTTCGTTTGTGTTTATGATGCACCATTCCTGGAGGAAACCTAAGCATTCTGGATATAGAAACGTGTGCTGAAATGTTGCGAATGCTTCCTTGATGACTTGAACTACAAGGTGAGCCTGCTGAGCTTGATACATGCCGCTGTCTTGGGAAATGAAACTGTGGTCCATTTTCTGAATCTGGACCAGAGTCACCTTCCCCCCATGAACCAGATTCATTTCTTCTTCTGCCTTTCTTCCTTTTTTCCACCCAAATTCCTGCTTTTGCCTGAGGAGATCCATCTAGTTTTTTCTGAGTTTTTGTTTTGGGTGATTTGCTTAACACTTTTTTACCCTCTACACGCTCAGGAGCAGAATTTGAAGGTTCTAATCTTCTGCTTACTTTTTCATATATTTCATTTAGTATTGTATTTTTATGCTCTTTTATATCACTGATTGGATCACTAGCAGCATGCTTTAAGCAAGTTTGTATAAGATGCTCACTAGCCTTTGTATTAGTACTAGATTTTTTATTTGATTGATGCCGGATTTCACCATCCTTACAATGATGTTCACAGGGGGTTATGGGGAGATTTGGTTCTAGAACTGGAGGAGCTTTTTTAGGTCTGCCAGGACCACGTTTCACTGGAGCTATTGGAACAGGGGAAGGGGCTGGGGGAGTGTCATCACAACTGTCTGCACCACTTGTCACTGCCTTACTTCCACAACCACCACAAGAAAGATCACTTCCTTTACGCTCACGAAAACCTTTTTTTGCTGAACTTTTGGTTTGACTGGAACTACCTGATCTAGGAGGTCGTCCTCGACCTCTCCTTGCTATTCCTCTTCTCTCTTCTGCTAGGTAGAGTGCTGGAGGTGGAGGGGTACTACTTGGACTGGATGCTAGGACAGGTGCAGGTGAGTGGGATGGAGGATTGGAAGAGGGTGAGCAAGACTGATGCACTGGTGAACCTGCAACTGATTGAATTCCGCTGTCTGGTGACACATTCGAGACAGAGCAATCCAATCTCATGTATGATTCCAACTCTGGCATACATTTTGGAGCAGTGCTTTCAGATCGGCACATTTCTGAAGCAGCTTCAATTTTTGCAGCAAGTTTTGGAGGTCTTCCTCGCTTCCTCTTACGAGGCTCTTCTTTGACTGTACTGCCTGTTAAACTTTCAGTTTTCTCAACAAACTGTTGAAGAAGACTGGAAGCATATCCTGAAGAACTTGATGTCATTGTAGCTGATGTTGATGGAGGTGCATTACTGCTTCCTGTAGCAGTGCTGCTATTGCTGGTGCCTCCAGCAGCACCTTCTCCGCCATCACCACCTCCCTCACCATTAGATCGGCTGGTGTTGGTACCACTTGCCCCAGCCGTGTCCTTACAGCTGGCACCTGAGCTACTTGTGACTTCTTCTCTTTCACCAGATACCTCTTCATTGTCTATGTGGATTCTTTTTATAGCTTCACTCACCAAATGCTCTGGCAGCTCCACTTCACTACCTGATTCTGCACTTGTACCCCCATTTGCTCCAACGTTGTTGCTGCTTCCTGTACTGCCCACTGTGGCTGAGACACTGTTGCTGCTACCTCGCTGGCCTCCATTTTGTTGTTGCATTTGACTGCTACTGCTACTGGCCTGACCATTTGCATCAGCAGCAACCTTCCCACTTTCAGAGCTGACGTCTTCAAAACCATCAAAAGGTGCTCCAGCCTCATCATGATTTCCAGTTGATACCACATCTGGAAGTATTGCTGCGAGATCTTCTTGATTTATTACCTGTGTAAAATATGGAAATTAGTGGAAAAATACTTAAAACCAAAGGTTCAATTTTCTCTATCCCCTCCCCTATATCATGCACCACACTTTTGTTTTTTATTTTCATCTTTTGTTTAGTATGTAATTTTTTAAGAGTACCACATTTATAAGTGAACATTTTAATACTGTACTTTTTTTTTTTTTTTTTTTAACTTGATCTACGAAAATGATTTATTCCATACTTTGATTCAAAGAAACTACAATTCAAGGCTTAAGGGAACATTCTGGTAAAAAATGGAATTCTATTCTATTAAACCAAACCTGATGAAATTTTTAGAAAATAACATATACTACATTAAGCTACATGAAAGCCTTTGATTCATTATTTTCAAAATACGGATTTTTAATTTTTCAAATTTGAGGTACCTATACATTTTTAAAATTAAAATTTGAACTAGGTTATTGAGAATCTATATGTTCCCAGTAGAAGTAAATAGTCATACATCTGAGCATGGGTTTTGAAAAACTTTCTATACTTGTGGCACATCAATTTTTCAATATTTTAAGGAAAGTGAGTTTTTTTTTCTAAAATATTAACAGAATAAAATTATTTTACATAAATGAACAAAAATATTACACACTTATGCACTGTTTCTTTTATCATATCTGGTTACTGAGATAGTAAACATTTCATCTACATCCATTAAAAACTAATGGGAAAAAGCATAACCTAAAATGCAAAATTTGTATTTTGTGGGAAAGTGTAAAGGATGATTCAATTATAAACAGTAATTGAGCCAGAGTACTGTGCAGGCAGATCTGAGAGGAAGGTGCAGTGGAGGATTGAAGGTCAGTTTGGGAGGAGGAACCAGCTTGGTTAGTTGCTTTGGCAGGCAATAAGTATACAGCCATAAGTGAACAAGAGGTTCCTTCACCAATGCATTATTATAAAGCTTTTAACCAATGAAGGGGTTAAACCCTCAGAGATTTTAACTCATTTAAGGCAGTTTGAAGTCGTTACACTGTCCCAGAATCGAATGTTTACCTAGGGCAGACATTTAAGGTCAGGTACAGAATTGTACATCTGTGCCATTTGGAAGCTTATTGAAAAGGATCACCACTGCACTGTTGAAGTGTTACTCTTATGCTCATATCATCATCAGTGAATGTCTTGGGTTTAAAAAAATTAGGGCTCAATGGGTTTCAAGTTCTTAACCTAGCAGCAAAAACAGGTCAGGTTGGAGATTTGTGAATAGATTTCAGAAAGGGAGGATATTTTTAAGTGCATCGTTGCATGTGAAGAAAGGATGAAGCCTGCCCAGTGAAGGCCAAAACCCACCTCTCAGCCAGAAAAGTTCTCGTGACAATTTTTTTTTGACTGAGTAGTTTCACAATCAATGTACAGTAAATGTGGCTTACCATTGCCATTTATAACATTTGATGAAGGATCAAAAACTGAAAATAAATTAGTTATCATTTTCAAGTTAAAGTTTTAGTATGTAATCTGAAATTAATAATATTGTTTTATATAAGTTTTTTTATAAATATATAAATTATGTACATTTAAGTTACTGTAAGATAAATTTAAGGTCAGAAAAAGCCGCCTATCAAAACAAAAAATGTTGTACACCCATCAGAGATGTCATCCTTCTGCACGCCAATGCTAAACTTGAATATTCAAGCTCCCTGATCGTCTGCAAAAGTGTATGAGCATGAAGAAGGCTATGTAGTGAAGTAGAGAAGATATACCTTGTATATATGTTTAGTAAAAAAAAAAAAAATAAATAAATAAATAAATAAATAAATAAATATATGTATGAAAAAAAAAATTAACATTTATATGTGAATCACTCTCATATAATATTCAAAGAGTTTTCCTAAACACCATTTAGAATTACCTTACACCATAAAAAATATCTTCTTAGTCCTCTATGGCATCTGCAACTAGTCTTACAGTATATTTCTGATGTTTTATTTGTCAGAAAATATAACTTGAGAATATGTTGTCAGAGTACTTTATTTTCCACCTCTAACTTAATTTAAAAACTTGGCAGTGCACAATTACATCACCCTTTTTCAGATCAGGCACCAAAGATAAATAAAATGTTTGTTTATTTTGCTAAAATTTTAAGAATAAGTTTAGAAATTAAAGCGACAATATTTTTCATCATCATGCAATATTAGTTGCACAATATTGTAATATGCTTAGAAATTTACAAATAAAGCCAATAACAATTATAGCTCAAACAAAATGTTTCTGCTGAATTCATAATATAAAAATGTATTTTAGTTAAAAATTGGAGAAAATATAATAAAAGGCGGTAACTTTTTCAGCACAAGGTGTTAGAAAAAATTAATTGGAATTTAGGCAATATCATCTAGATATATCAAAGATTCAATTTCCAAAAAAAGGTAAATTCCCCCTCCCCCAATCACATTTTAAAAGCACAGTATACCTTTAAGACAGGGAAGAAAAATGGGAACACCTCAAGTATATTACTCAAAACATACTTTTTATTATAAGCATAGAGAGTAGTACTGAGCAACAATTTTATGTATTTTGATTATTTTGCTTAATTTTCTTACTTGCTAAGTAAAGAAAACAAATGTAGTGCAATATATGCCATTAGGAGTCATACACAAGCTACTGAGGTGTTCTTCATGTTCCAGCATAATTAACAGATTAGAGCCCAAAGTGAATATATGAATAAAACCAGATTTTGTTGTCTATGTTTTGAGAAAGAACAATGCAATAATTGCAAAAGTACAGAGCTACTGATAAATAAATCAAATAATACAGTGAGGACTAATGTATTAAAAACTATTAGAATGGAACAAAAAAATGAATCCGGAAGCCAGCACTGACAAGATTGGCCTACGTCTGAACAAAAGAAACTTACTTCATAGAAGGCATCAGAATGCACACACTCCTGGCAAATACCACGGTCTACAAGAACACATGTAAAATACTTAAAATACTTATGGAAAATCTGAAGTGACTTCTATTCAATGACGTCATGGCAATGGAAGTAGACAAACTCAATCTTTGACATAAAGTAATGTGATATGCTTCCACCACAAATTCTGTCAAAGCAAAAGATTTCACCAACTGGATGAAGACTGTATCTGTCAACTGTGCAACAAACACTGTGAAAGATATCACACAGGAAACTGAAAAAATCTGATGTGTTCCATTCACATGACTTTCTCTATATATTAATAAATTATTATTAATAAGCTTTTCTTCTATTTACTTCATGCTAATCAAGAAAACATTAGCAGAAATAGTCTTCCTACTTGCTTCCTTGTAAGTAGAAGCGAAATAAGGGACTATCATAGGTTAAAGTGATAGTCAAAGGTTGGTTGTTATGTGATTGAAGTTCCTTTGCTTATATGAACAGGAGTTCCTGTATGAGAAAATTATACGTTTTTCAAAAATGAAACCAATAACAAGGAATATCTCAAAAATGATCAACTCCACATTTTTTATGTGGTAAGTTTTTGTCTATTTCTTACGGTTTAGCAGTTATGCAAAATTCCCTAAAATTCATCCAGAATAAAGTAGTCTTCACAGGCTATTTCCAGAAAATTCAAAATATACATTTTATTTGTCAGGTAAATATCTTTAATATACAATATTTTAATCAAAGTCATTAGGGTCATTTTTGAGAAAATCAAAATTTTTGAAAAAAGTTCCATGTAAAGGGTAGTTGGAGGAGGGGGGATTTTCTTGCAAATCTTTGTGTCACATCCTTGCAAGATAAGAAAGTTAAATACCAAGTTGACTTTATCAAAGCCAGCTTCAAATTAACCTTTTCTTTCATCGCGCAGTTCAGAATAACTACTGGCATTAAACTTTATGAAATAGGCTTTTATCTGATATTAGGTTTCATATCCTATATTGCAATGTAAAGAAATTGTTATAGCAATTAAGGAGTAAACATAAAGATTAAGTTGGAAATAAATATACTAAATAATAGGTGCAACTAATCAATTATTATTTGTTTTAAATGGCTATTTGTTCAAAGATACACAAGCAAAATTGTTTTTAGTTTTATTCTTTTTGAGTACACAGACAGTTTGGTTTTTCAAAGTGACTATTATTTAATATAGCAGCCTGTCACATTACATCAATTAACTTGCTCAAGCAAGGTTTGCATTGTTTTACTCTACCTGAAGGTGCTCGGAAATTGCCATATTCTCCTGTTCAATGTTACCCAGCTCATTTGCTAGCTGCTGTGAAATTTCAGCCACCTCCTCTTCTTCTTCATCATCACTATCCTCAGCTGTATCTGAGTTGCTATGAAGAGGACTGCTTTGGTTTCTTTCTGGTGAAACTCCAGCTCTTACATTGTACAAACAGCCCCGACCAGATGCCTGCAAATAAAACATGGCAGGGTTATTGAAAGGGTTCATTTTCATGATGCACTCCCATGAAATCTATGCAATATTTAGGCACAAATGAAAGGAGCAATATAGGATATAAAGAATGGAATCTAGTTTACAAAGAAATATGTACCACATCAACTTGTTTTATTGTGTTTATCTCTTGAATGATTCTATTACAACATACTACTATCATTCAGATACTTCCAGAACTAATCATGTTCATTGAAATAAAAATTAAGGGAATATCCTCATAGGGTTCTTCAAAAACTAATTACATTAGAAAATTCTGACATATACAGTACATAATTCTGATTTTTTAACAGGCGAGACACAATTATTTAAACTTCTTCCCTGGACATTCTTGCCATTAAATACTTTGGGCGCGTTCTGAAAGGGTCTTCAAGTAATCTGCCTGACTTATTTTTCTTCAAGGCCAGTTCACAAAGGATCTTATTCTCCTTCCCTCTGGTGTTTATGACATCTCTGGAATTATTCTTTCTGACAAGACCTCTAGGAATGCTATCTTGGAACTTTTTGCTGGTTTTAAGTCTTCAGGCTCCTAATCTATCTAATTGGATGAATTGGAGAATGACATCAGCTGCAGAGATTTCAAAATGTACGTTGGCACTGTTACTATGAATATACACAAGTTTTCCCAAGTATTCACTGTGCTGGTAAAGTAATAACTTTAAATAATTTAATTTCTTTTCCTATCTCATGGTTGGTAGCCCAAAAATGATTAGCAACAGCTATATTTTCCATTTATTTCCGCTTAGCATTTTTTGATGTTCTTTTCAGTGACCATTTAAACACCATTGCAGTCTATTTAATAAGAGTCCAGATTTATTTATCTCTTCTATAGTTCTATTCAAGTGTTTATTTAGTAAATTACTCAAATTAAAAATATTTTTGTATTATAGTTTCTGAACAGTTAATTTTTTTCTAACCATGTAAACAAAATTGTATGGCATTAGTTGGTGAATTCAATAATGTAGTACCTATTTTAATTGTTTTTCTTTGTATTTTTAAGCATATTGTGGCTCAGTTAACTATTTAAACCATTAATAATGCTAACCATTCTAACACGGTAGTCCAGAGGTCATCCCAGTCTTGTCAGAAAGAAGATGATGCCAGAGATGCCTGCATAACCAGGAGAATCACATCACATTACCTACATGAACAAGCCTTAGAGGAAAATAGGTCACATGGCCAGCCAGCTTGCTTGATGAAGGGATCCCTTGTGAAACAAATCCAAAGTCTTAATAGCCAGAATGTGCACAATGCCCATCTCACACAGTTAAAACTATGGCATCTTCGCTTTTAATAGTGCTTCTTTTAACACTAACACATAATTCTGAATTAAGAAAAATCATACAATTACGATATAAATAAATGTATGCCATGCAATGGTTGAGATTTATGTTCACCATGTGTGGATATCTCGTTTAACTTATGTATTAGGGGGGGAAAAATATATATATATATTTATTATATATATTTTTTTTTTTTTTAAAGTTCGACTGCTTGTGCTGAATCACAAACTATTATGTATCCGAAATTCAAAGGTGGAAACAATTTCCCCAACACTCATGTTTCAGGTTCAATCTAAACTGTAGCAGGCCATTTTACTGCATCGTCACATAGTTTTCAGAAGTTTTAAATGTCACATTTTATTTTTTTCCTGTGTAAAAAGTATGCAAACTCACTTGGATTTTCCTGGTAACTCAAATGAGAGAAGTAAGTAAATTGATTCATCCTATAACATCTTCACTTCAAAAAAGACCTACAAAATAAACTATTTTTATGACATGTAAGGAACAAGACATGTGTGTTATGTCTGGGGTTTTTGGTTTATGCTTACACTGCATGGTATTCAAAAGAAAACAAAATAAACAATTTTGTACCCATTCTTAAAAAAAGTTACATTCACATAACTTTTTTTGCTTATTCTGCGATAAACTATTCTTAGAAAAGGTTATTATTCTATCCACTTAATGCTAATCAAGATAAAAATTAGCAAAAATAGTTAAATTATGTATTTCCTTCTAGGTACTAAGGGAATATGGAATACACTTGGCTAAAGAGATGGTCAAATTTTTTAAGAGCTGGTCACTATGTGATGCCATTGAAATTGTTATATTTGCTTTACCCGGACTAATAGGGGCTTACCACGTAACAAAATATAAATATTGGAAAATTAAAATCAATAACAAGGAATATCTCTGAAAAGTTAACTCCACAAAAAAAAAATTGCATTCAATACTTTTTCTGCATTTTTGTGCAGCAAGACATTCTCAGTTTTTCTTATAGTACAATTTAAAAAAAAAAAAAAAGGGGGTAGTTAGTGTGAAGGATTTTATTGAAAGATTTTCTAAGATATAAAATTTGATTTTTAACGATTTTTTTTAAGTTTTACTTATCTCTCAGCTTTATTTATACATGTTATTTGTTTATTCAGATCGCCTAAACACATTTTCGGTAAAATCTTGACATTGAATTTTCGGGTGGAATAAATTACCTTCCCCTACCTACCTACTATATATATATAATAGAGAAGGTTAAATAATTAAATAATAATAACAATAATAATGGTAATTATGATAACTGTCCTTAACAATAGATACGAAATATTTTCATCCGATATGACCAACCAGGTTAAAGGATGTTAAGCTGTGTGTGTGTGTGTGTGTGTGTGTGTGTGAGTGAGACAGTGAGAGAGAGAGAGAGAGAGAGAGAGAGAGAGAGAGAGAGAGAAATGAAAATGGCGTGTTATTTATGGACGCTCTTTAACTACTGTGGTTCTCAGCGTCCCATTCTAAACTGGGTGTGAAAGAGCGCTTAATTTTGCTCAGAGTCCTTTCAATCAGGCTTGAGGTTCTTTTACGTGCCGTAAATCTACGACATGGGACCAACGGCTTTACTTCCCTTCCGAAGGAAGTCATGCTAAGGATTTTTACACCCGAAAAAATCCCTTCGCCTGGTTTGAACCCGCGACTTTGGGTACGTGAAGTTAGCATGGTAACCATTACACCATGGAGGGCGATGAGAGAGAGAGAGAGAGAGAGAGAGAGAGAGAGAGAGAGATATACGAAATACCGTATTAGTTAACGCTTTATATAAGATGTTCTACTTTATAAAAGAAAGTAATTGCTAATTTTCAGGCCAAAGAACGGAGTTAATTTTACTCATTTAATTCGCATTATAATATGACAGCAGCTTCTGACAGAACGTCTACACAGGATGAAGTCGACTGAAAACACACACACTTAAATATAAACGAGAGAAATATACAAAATTATAGCGATTTTTTGTGATTTTTCAGTAACAGGCGATTACACCTGGTTAATGAATCCTTTGCTTACTACCAAAGTGATGAAACTCGTTCTAGCGCCCATATTAAGGGGATAGAGTAAACCATTCACTACTGACACCCCTTCTGTTGCCTGCCAGCACGCAATTTGCTCATATGTCACCATACGCCATGTCGCTTGATTACGCACGCAGGCACCCGAAAACGACCATAATAAGACTTTTAACATCAATCAATAACCAGTATGATAAACTGAAGAAGTAGAAACCCTTTGATGAAGATCGTACTGCATCCACTTCCGTATATACTATATTCCAGGAGATTGTAAATCTGACTATTCCCTTCTTGTGGTTCTAATGACTGGAGTTTGAGAGGACCTTCCCATCTTGTTCAAGTCATTGTGCAAAAAGGAAAACATCGAGTTTACAACCTTCTACCGTACATTAAGGCCTGAAAAGAAGTATACTTTATTTCACTACAGCGGTGCAAGATAAAAGGGCCTGAATTCGCCACTAGACAAATGTTCCATTCATAAGACTTTCTTTGCGTGCTCTGTAAACTTCTTACTAAATATTCTTCTTTCTAGTTCTAGTCGAAATAAACACTAACTAAATAGTCTTATTACTTAGTTCACTACAAACAGAAAGTCAGTAAGGGAATACATCACCTTAAACCGACAAGCAAATGCTTTTAAAATCTGTCGCATGTGATTGTAATATTGTACGAATGGTGTTTCATTTTACTGATAATTTCGCGAGCCCACAGAGCGAGCGAAATTATGCTAGTAAGATGAAACCACGTTTGCAATTCAATAAGAATATTTAAGATTAAATTTAAGTGACTAACAAAATAAAATGTCTTGCGTAAAACTATAATATTTATTGTGAATACATGAAAAGCATATCATTATGTTAGATAAAACAAAACACCTCTATCATGGCCTATTAAATGATAGCTATAGGTCTAACTGTTGCCAACTACTGAGAGCGAAAGTAATCAACACTATTAACCTAGACAATTCAGTAAAATAAGTCAGTTCGAATTAGCGCACTATAAAAACGTGTTTAAATTGATTCCAAATATATATCTTTTATTCTTTTCCGCATTTTTTTGGGTTTGGAATCATTACTAAAATAATCAATATCTTCTATTGAAACTTGGCCGAATCGTGAGTTTGCCATCTTTCGATTTGCCTCTTAACAAATGATTATGACGTAATCACTGCATACTAACTAGTTACTATTTCTGTATCGACGAGAGTCTTGTTGGATAAGACGCTTTCCCTAGTGTGGCGTTAACGCCCAGAACAACTATAATTGATCAAAATTTAACATTTTCTTTTATTTCATTGGTTCACTTTCTGAAGTCAATTCGCTTCATGGCTAGGGGTAAAACAAATGAAACGCGCGATTCCCAATTTGAGAAAGCTGTATTTTAAACTTGAAGGCAATAACAATGAATATCTCGGAAATGGTTAGCTCCACAACAAAAATGTACAGGTTAATAAACTGGTATTTTAACGAGATCTACATTTCTTGCTTAGTAGGTTTTTGTCTATCTCTTACGGTTTATCAGTACACAAGTCAATAAAATTCAATATTTTATTTGCCATTCGGCATTTTAATAAAAATCGTTTAACATGTTTGAGAAAATAAAAATTGTCGAAACTTGTTCCATGTGACGCATAGTCTGGAGGGGAGATTTTTTCTGAAAATCTTCGTATCGCATCCTTGGAAGATATTAAACCCAAATACCAGGTTTTGTATTTAACGGCCTTTTCGTTTAGTCATGCCGTACACACACACACACACACACACACACACACACACACACACACACACACACACACACACACACAGACCTATTTCTAAAAATGCTTGGTTTTTATTCAGGGGTCATCAGAACATGTGTCCCGGTATCGAATTTTTGGATGGAAAACAATACTTTCTCTACCTTTGTGCACTGTACATACGTGCTAGAGAAAGTAAAACTAGAAATATAACAAATTGTTTAACCATGATCCAGTGATAATGTCAATAATGGGGTGAAAGGTGAAACGAGGTCTGCGCGATACAACGCAAATTAATGTGAGTTCGGAATTGAATCTTCTGATCCCAAAGTTGCGGGTTCAAACCCGATTCAGATAGATGGTTTTTAAATATACTTAAAAGCGACACCGCAGCCAGTAGCTTTACTGGTATATAAAATAATTCCTGCGGAACGAAATTGTGGCACATCGGCGATGCCGATATTCTGCCAATGGACAGTACCGTTAACAAACAAAATAGTATTTTAATAATCGGAATTAAATACAACACATTTCGTTTAAACGGTACACAATGCAATACTTTTGAGACAAAACCTTTAAATAAATATACTTTCTGCAATATTTTGGTTAAACGGTACACAATGCAATGCTTTTGAGACAAAACCTTTAAATAAATATAATTACGCAGATAGACAACATAACAGAACAGATATAACATAAGCACTAAAAGTGATTTTGAACCGTTGATTATTATTATTTGGAGCGGAGTCGAGAATACTATGATTCTTATATACCGTAATTATGTACACTGCGGTACATTAGTTAGCCCGTCGCTATACAAAATATTCTTGCAATATTTTAAAGATAATTAATATTCGCAGCTACGGGAATTGACAGACTTTCTGACGGTAGAAATATTTAAAGAGCGTTACTGTTACCGTCACAAATACTGTTATTGATTCTCGAAATAAACCAATGCTGTACTTATGGCTAGATTTACAGTGGCACAGCCATTTCATCTTCGAACAATGGCAACGCGTGAAAATTACATTCAAATCGCTTATGTATGTCGCTGTATGAAAGACTTTTTTTCTATGGAAATAGAAATCTGAATACTAGCATTGCAGAATGCTATTGATATCTTCGTTGTATTTTCTATCTGAGGTTTGAGCGATTTAGGTTTTTAATTCTGAATTTATGAATGAAAATCAGAAATACATTACATAACAACAACAACAACAATAATAATAATAATAATAATAATAATAATAATAATAATAATAATAATAATAATAATAATAATAATAATAATAAGGTGCAATAGCACTGAGGTTAATTCAACACCAGTATACCATACGAGCAGTCATCCTATTACCTGCCATTTCATGTCAAAAATAACACTAAAAGATCTCACGGGAGCAGCAGAAAGATTACAGTAACGTGAGAGAAGCGAGGAGTAGTAGGATGTCCTTGATAAGTATTACTGACCTCCATTCCACTAGGTTGGAACCATGTCCTTCGCGGTAAACTGCAGGCTATAGTGTCTTGTGCCCGCGTCATACTACTCACTCTGTTTACCGAATTATCTTTTCCAATAAGACTTCAGCTCCGAGGTTACCGCACAGTAGCCATTGAAACACCATTCTTTCTATTTAGCACATCAGTTTTAACCGCTGCTTGTGCAAATGCTTGGCGACTGGTACTTTTTTTCCGTCGTGTACAGAAGCTTGAGCCAGCAGACACGCCTTATGCATCACGGGTAAGGCGATACTATTTCCAAAAAGTGGCGGGAAGCTAGGCGACTGGCCTCGACATGAGTCAAGGAACACGGACTACGTTCACGTCCATTTCTTACCCTTCAGTTGGTGTGCATACCGCCATGACCGCCTTCCCCGTATCTAGATGCATAACAATGTTCCCTTGTTTTAATTTTCCAAATTACCGGCATGAATTTCATGCCCAAGAATCACACCAACCATCCCTCTCCTAACGCTTCTTGTTTTCAAGTCTTTATATCATAGAATTTCTATGGCTGCTTTCGGATGATGTAACCCTCCTGCGATGCAATTCTGATAGGCAACTACCAAAACTGCGCTCGATGATACTGAACAACAGAATTTTGGGACTAACATTAAACAAACTGCAATATGGCAATAGTGCTTAATTTGAGGTGGAAGTGCTTATTGAGGGGTTGGGAACACGAAAACTTATAAAAAATAAGCGATTTGCCAACATAGTTCTGACATCAATACTTGTTTAGTTTCAATTCAAGTCAACAGTTTTCGGATTTATATTATAATTCCCACATAATTTCAATGAAATAATTTGCTACTGGCGTGAATCTTTAGTTCTAGTAGATAGACAATTCAAACCGTTAGTCCATAAAACGCAATGGTGCAATGGGCAAAGATAAATGATATTAGAAGTGTAAAATATTAATAACGCAATCTAACTCGCTGCACAACAATAATGACGGGACATTAAAGGAATATGCATATTTGATTTTCTTACAATAATAAGGTGCAAAAAGCAGCATATCAGAATATAATTAAACGAGTGTCAGGTAAAAAAAAAACTATACTTCTATTTTCATTCGATTTTAGCAGTTTATCCTGGACCAGAAACTATGAGTCCAAGTAAGCAATACTCTATGGTTAAAATGTTTGATAGACTGTTCTAGTTATTGGTTTTACAGTACCGATGCTGCCTGCGGAACAGAAGATACAGGCACCTTCACTGGTGCCAGCTTGTTGGGAATAAGATGGATGAACTCAGCTTGGTTATCAGTTTTGAGGTTAGGCTCTTGATTGAGAAGCAGCGGATCAAAAAGTGCCGATAAGAGATGCTGAACACTTTATTCCCCCAAAACGGCCCATTATTAATCCTGCACGAATGAAAGTACTACGCTGTATAATTACGTAAACATCCGGAGTTACCGATATTGGACCCTCAATAGTTACCTCACTGACCTCGCGAATACCCACTTCAGAATGCGCCAGTCAGATGTAGAACTTATTTAGATGCCATCGTTTGACTATTTCTTATCACTTGTACTAATTTTTAACGACGGAAACAATAACTATTGAGTGAGTTTAGCCAACTTGCACAGAAGACACGAATGACAAAGAATCAAACTTTGCTAAGACAACATCCAAATTTTAAGATTTTTCCCTTTCATTAAACAATGAACTGACAACCAATCTACGAAGAAAATCATTTGTCTATATAAGGGACGTTCGAAACCAAAATGCCATATAACTATTGACCGATATATCGTATAGCAAATTATAACATATTCAGGTAAAGAAACAGCCCTGATCATCTACTTCGTTGTAACAACGAAACAAAAAATTCCTCATTTGAATGACTACTTGACAGAGGCATGGAATGTTTAGCTTTGCCACTGTTATTACACAGACCAATGCATAGTAGCAGTAGTACCTGCGTTTGGCCAACAAATTTGGCGCCTCTAGCTGACAGCACGCCTACATAGGGACTCGAGGAGAGCGAGTTCGATTCCAAGGTCGACAGAGCATTTCGGGCGTGAAGAGCTACAAGGCGTGCCTCTACGAAAGTAAAGTGAATGATCTGTCTTGTGTCATTGCAAATTCAACCCAAGTCCAAGGTGAAATATATCGCAAAATTTCTAAAACTCCGAACTTTCAAATGTTCTCCGGAATACTTGCTGATATTTTGAAGATGCACAAACGCACAATGAATAAACCATAATCTCAGGCTGAGTTTAAGTATAGAGCACGCCGTTATCTATTCTACTTTCTACTTAACTTCATTCCCAGATCCTGGCACAACTGTTATGCAATAACGGAGAGAGCTGAGAACGGAAATCACAAATTGATAACTTACGCACTTTGAATAACCTTATTTAGTTTTTATATAACTGCAAGGTATACATTTTTCGTACACTACTGACATTCCTCAATTTTCCTCCAATACATTAGAACCCTATCTAGACCAAAAATTTAGTGGCATTTTTAAATGAAGAGGCGCCAGAAAAAATCGGTTTATTCAACCCCGCTCCACTTTTATAGAAAATGATATGGATTTGAATGGATAACAACAAAATATTTTTACTTAACGTAGTAGTATCTTAAATAGCTGAGTAGAAAGTAGACTGCCAAATATTTAAAATGTAATGTTACGCTTAAACTTCAAACCGTATGCACATCATTGTTATCTCTCAAAGCCTATAAATAGAAAGTCTCAAGTTCTATAAATAGAAATTGAGTTTTATTTATAGACGCTCTTTAACTACTGCTCAGATACCGGCATATGCAGGTTTTAGGTGATTTAACGTGCAGTAAATATACGAAACGGGACTAATACTTTACTTCCTTTTTAAAGGAAGCCATGCTAAGGATTTCTACGCCCGAAAAAATCCATCGTCCTCCGCCGGGTTTGAAACCGCGTTTTTGGAAAACAGAGGCTAGCCCTAGGTCAACCCTAGGCTACGAAGGACGACACACTGTCTTAGAAGACATAATCATTTCTAGTAATTGAATTCCTATTAGTACATTGATGTAATTTGTCCAACCATGCGCTTTTTCGAAAATGTTGCAGTTTTCAACGTTATACAACGAAAAAGCTATTCAGATTTATTGAATTTATTAAAGTAGTGATTATCAAATTGCGATCTACTTCAGCTGATACAATTTACGTCTGTGATCCATGGTTACATATTTCAAATTACTATCTAGTCATAAGATATTTCTATACGCATGGAAATATCTGTGATCTTTATTCCCGCATAAACAAAGACTGGTGTCCCAAGAACTTTCTGACACAAGACTGGCCCCGTAGTTCAGTCGACAAGCTTCTGTTTGCTGTACTAGGGGTTCCTGGCTCGATTCCCGGCTGGGGGTGGGGAATTTTTCTCTATCCTCCCCAGAGTCTGGAAAAGTGAGGAGTGTGAGTGTGTGTGTGTGTGAGAGTGAGAGTGAGAGAGAGAGAGAGAGAGAGAGAGAGAGCGCTTAAGAAAACTGAAACCCAACAACAACAAAAGTACACGAGTTAACACCATTACCAATAGACAACATGTTCCATAGGGAAAATGCTGCTGATACGACCATGAAGTTAAAGACATAAAATGAATACAAATAAAAAATAAACAAGATTGACATATACACCGGGACATTCAATCCTAACAAGTTGAGACACTAGGAAGAGTATTTGTATTGTAAATGTTATATTTTTATCATCCAAGAAACTCTCATGGTTGTTAGAGAAAGAAAAATAATACTGGATTTCGGCAAGTAAATGCGGCAAAGTGTTGTCAAGCTTGTTTACTGGTAGAACGCCAAGATGAACCTTACGGCGCAGGGAAATTCAAGATCCTACAATGGGTGTCTTGTTATTTCATTTCCGATTATATACATTCTATTGGACAAGAGAACAACCAGATTTGGCTTGATTCACGTTACAGAAGAAAATACGATGTTCTAATATTTTTATCTTACTTTCATAACCGGGATAACCGACTTGGGGATGCAAACAATAGATTCAAAAGAAGGCGCCGTTAAGTTATTCATGTTGACCCAAGCATATAGCAGTTGAATCAACGTCCATTTAAAAGCTTCTAGAATGAGTATAAAACATTTGTTTCATATTGTGTCGTATTTAAATATATCTTGTTGATCAATGCATTCTAAATAGCCAAATTCACGCCATTTAAATTACTTTTCAGTTAATTTCAGGTCTTTCCAAAATGTTGATGGTATTATTACAATCGTTATAGCTTCATAATTAATCAGTACCCTTGGCTCGAGATATCGAATAGACTTCCTTTAAATATATTCAGAAGCAGACAAAACTCGTATGTTTTACACTGCTACTAAGATTACATTGAGAGATCCTCCCCCCCTCCATTTGCTGCTGATGATAACAGCTATGATCGCCCACCCAATCAATTTTGTCACTCTTGAAAGTCACCCATGACTAATAAGAAACCTGCTGGATCTTCAAAGAGGATCTTTTAATCATTACACAAAGAGGGCGAATGTCGCATTGCCACAGATAAACTAAGGGTTTTCAACTTAAGAGCGTCCACAATGGGGAACAATAGGGAATCGCACTCCTCGACTACATTTACATTTCAGATCCAAAAACTGGTGTTTTCTATTAAATTATTTAAACTGAAACCAAACTCTGGTTGGATAACACATATCAGTTGTAGCGTATCTGATTCTTTCTAATAACCTTTTAAGTTAGAACAAATAAATATTTGTCCCTAACTCAAAAATATTTCTGGGATCCTCAGTACCAGACATTTTTCTAGTGATCGTGAAAAAGGTGACCTTGGTTAATCCGAGCTGAAAGTAGACCTGCAGTTACATAGGACCAAATTACCCATGTACGGATACTTTTCTCTGAAGTATTCATAAGGTTTTCTCAACGATACGTGTTTTCTGTTAAACTGGGCGCCCATTGTTTCTAGGGCAATAAAAGCTATTTGAACAGCTGACTATGACTTCATAATTTTGAAGTTTGTCACCTTTCTGTTTACCCCCTCGTCTGCATCGCCCAATGACTCATCCGACAATCAATTAGATGGGGTCGCAGGAGCGTTTTATCTCATGCAGGAGGGTGAAGGGTTCCGCTGACCAACTTCCTCTCTCATTGGCCAAGGACGGTGGTGCCAGGAGCGGGAAGTGTCACGTTACACATCACCTGCGTTCGTTACCATTATTAGGTTACCTCCATTTTGTCAAATATGATACAAAATGAAGCGCTCACCGACCCACATTTCTTGCTGCGGTTACACGGACGCTGCTAGGGGTACGTCAAGTATGCGATCTCCAATCCTTCCACCCCAGTAAGTTCCCACACCAGCCGGATGCTTACGAAATGCACAAAATCGATGACGCTGGGCTGGACAACGACTTAAAAATTCCAGTGAGATGTTTCTAAAAGTGCTCCTGAACACATTCAGGGCTGCCTGACATTCTTTTCTCGAGCAAGTTTGGAGTATGTATACATTTTATTAAACTTCATACCACATTTCAAACCGCATTAGTTTTCACAAATAGAGATATCCATGCGAATGGACTAGATCGAAATCCTGTTGATAAAAATTTCAAATGCAACTCTGAATGAATTCTGAACAGCCAAATATCATCAATCATGAACATGTAAACACGGTAAAACATTTACCAACCCTTCAGCAAAAAGGATTTATTTCCAGCAGTTTATATAATTTCTTAGCATTCAAATTCAGGGATGAAGATTTCATCAAAGTATCGTGTCAGCAAAATATTACAACATTTATAATAAAATAGAAAACGGTAGTCACTCATTTTCTGCTACGTCATACCATTTTCAGTTCATCAAACAAAAACTAAAGGTTAAAGACCCCACCCCCGAAGTTTTCCCTTACCCTGAGAAGACGAATATCGAGCAAGTGTTAAGTCCATGCCATTTTCATTGTCCGATGTGTCCTTCTAGCTTAAAGAATCGAGAAGATTTTTGCATAACCGGTAAACTGTTTTTTTTCCCTTCCTTTAGGGAGTAAGCATCTTCGCGATATTACTTATTGGTTTAAATTTTAAAATGCCATTACTTTTCTCGCGCGGGAAGTCGTCATTCGTTTTTCTTTTGTTTCACTCCTGCCATGCAAAGAGAACCTAATTTAAATGTCATCGCACAGCGACAGCTTTTAGATGACTCGCTTTAACCTAGTGTATTCCCTTATTACTTAAGGGATTAAGTAATAAGAGCATTCTCCTAATGTTTATCTCGATTTGCATCAAGAAGAATCAATTGTAAGAATAATTATTTGTAGGGAAAGTCATGTGAATGGAACAAATCCGATTTTAATCTCGCCAGCATTACTCATACTTGTACAATGTTTTGCGTTTTATATTTAATCCAGTATGCTTCACCTCAATGCCCTGTAAATGTAAATACTATCATAATTGATGGAAATCCTCTGTGAGTATATTTTGTGCCTATAGGTAATGTCATGTCCAATTGACATATAAACCAACATTAGAACCAATATCTAATTCTTACTTCCACTCATTCATTAGCGACATTAAAATAACAGTGGAATTCCTCCTCTAAGAAAGTGCGATAACTTCGGTGTCCGTTCTCAACTATCTGATTTTAAACGTTTGATCACAGAAGATTTCCAAACTAGATAATACAAAAAACAGAATTTTCTTTATGTTATCTTTTAAGTGCATGCGGACTCTACTTTGGGAACCCCTATCTTATTTCTCTTGCACATACAGGGAAATAAGTAATAAAACTATCTCTGTCAATTTTATTTTTGGTTATAGCAACAGCATTTATAGGTTATGTATTACCTTGAGGGCAAATATCTTTATCTTCATTAGCATGGAATAGATAGAAGAATAACTATTTGTAAGCATAATTTGTTTCCGAATAGGTAGAGAAAGTTATGTGAATGGAAAACACCAGATATTTTAAAAACAAAATGTTTTATTTGTTTGTTTAGTTCAATGTGTATTTCCGGTAAAATCTCGGTATAGAATTTTAGGATGGAATACAATACTCTTCTTCATTTTACGCAGCAGAAAAACAAATAAACTGATTATTTTATTCGCTTTACGTAAATAGTTTCAAATCACACGAGCACATAATTACATTCACGATACAGAGGGAGAAAAAAAAAAAAAACTGATGAAACACGACTTTTTATACTCTCTATCGATTATTGGTGGGCATACGAATTATTCATTTCCACTTCATTTTAGTTAAGACAAACCTTTTCGCAAATAGTTGCATTACACATTTCATTATATGTATAAAGGCAATGCCGATAACCGAACGCTATATGCTAGCCTTAAAAATCCACTCTTTTAACGTGAAATCGTAAACAACTAAAAATCGACACAAATTTAAAAGATTAATATTAACAATTACGGACATTTACGAAATGGCCGATGGAGGGGGGGGGGAGAGAAAAAATAAACATTTTTGTGTAGCGCGTTTTCAATTATCGTTTAATACTTACCAGTTATGCAAAATTGTTTACATTTTCTTCCGGATGAAGAGGGCTTCATAAGCTATTCCAGAACATTTAAGATATGTGTGTGTGTGTGTTTGTGTGTGTATGTGTGTGTGTGTGTGTGTGTGTGTGTGTGTATTTTCATATAAATAAAGTGTTTAAATCCAAACTATTAAGAGAGACTTTTCAGTAAATAAAAAAATCCGAAAATTGTTCTGTCAAGGGTGGTGGATTGTTTTCAAAATATTTGGATTGTATTGCTCTTGAACACCGAGTTTGGTATTTATCCAATTTCGTTTTTGGATTGTGCTATCAGATACACATAACCAAGCAGCCCATTCTTCCCAGATAAAGCGGATGCAAAGAGGTTTGCCTACAAAAAGGATTCTATACCGACACAGAGCAGACTTGGCTAAATGAAATAGCAATGTTTGAAAACAAACACCAAATGCTATGGCTGGTGCTTATTCGGTAAAGCACCTGCCAGCGTGGGAGGGGTCCCGGATTAGATTCTGCCTGGCTTCGAGAAAGTTTTCTTTATTCAAAAACGTTTCACAGTATGTCCATGATGATGTGTGCGTTTTATCGTTATTTAATAAACAATTAAGCCAATTAACAAGAATTCAGGATCCCCGCTAGACAAAAAATTGAGCACACGTATCACGTCATATTCCTAACACTATTTTTATATATTTATATTTTCTTAAAGCTTGGCTAAAACTAAATTCTATTCTATTAATGCATCATTCACAACAACTACGCTCAAAGTATGTCCACATTGGTAGATGTATCCCTCAATACTAAAATGAAAATTTCTTAAAATGTTTGCTAATATTGACGCACAGACATGACTTACCCTTTCTGTTAAAATGTTTGTGGTTCAGTTTCAATAACTACGCTCAAATTTTATACACACACACACACACACATTGGTAGAATGCGTCTCTCAAAATTAAAATGGACATTTTACTAATACTGAAGCACAGATATGACTTACCCTTTCTTTTAAAATGTTTGTGGTTTAATTTCAATAACTACGCTCAAATTTTATATATATATATATATATATATATATATATATATATATATATATATATATATATATATATATCCACATTGGTAGAATGCGTCTCTCAAAACTAAAATGGACATTTTGCTAATACAGACTGATTTGCCTTTCTTTTAAAATGTTTCTGGTTTAGTTTCGTATACTCTGATATGTATGTCCAGAGGACAGTCTCATTGGTCACCGAATGAATAACTGAAGCTTTCTCAATATTCAGTCCATTCTGGAGGAATTACAAACTGAATGACGATGTCTGTCTGGCAGATGTCAAGTCGAAAAACCTTCAAAAAAGAGCCTTCGAGCATTTCGCGCGTCTTCCCTTAAATCATAATCATGAATTCGCTTTTTGTTTTTTAATGTTTAACACCCACTTTTACGACGCAGGCGACGACGATGGAGCACCGTTGGAATGCGATGGCGGGGGAAACCGGAAAACCCAGAGAAAACCCGCCCCTATGCAAATTTGTCCACTATAAATCCCACAGGTGTGAATTCATTGTTGTTGAACAAGTTATCAGTTATCCCTCTGTCTGAGAGATCTGGCTCGAATTGCAAGCAGACTAGAATATAGAATAACAGGAAATGATTTTGTAAATGACTGAACATTTTACCTGAGTATTACCTCAGTGGCCTTTCGCATGTTCCTGCACTGGCCCTCTGAAATCAGTAACGCGGCAACTTCTTTTGCACGTGCATCCGAAGTATGCGGGAAGCAAGATGCAAAGAAAGGCTTGTTTGGGTCACCTGGTACAGAAATAAAGGCACGCACGCCTCATACGCACACACCCAATTTTTTTTTACAATTTTTGCATTAAGAAGTTCTCAAAAAGATCACGGTGAAATCTCGACATCGAATTTAGAGGTGGAGTGTAATGCACCTCTACCGTCTATATACGTGGTAGAATAAAGTAAGGACTGCATATTCAAACATGATACGTGAATTTTAACTTAGTAAAATACAAACGTACAAGGAATATTTCGGAAACGGCTATTGCTAAATAAAAAGTTGGCACACAGTACATTTTAATAAGCTCTATATGTTTATTGTTATACATTTTGTCTGCTCATGGTTTACCAAATAACGGAGTCAAAAGCATTTTAGCAAATACACCATATTCCCTCTAGGCGAACTTAAACAGACCGGTCACTTGAATTGCGTGGTGTTAAAAATCACTCAAGGTTTGAAATTTAGAAGCTGCATGTTTTCAAGCATTGTTGCAAATTTTTCTCGGAATTTCCGTTGAATGTATTCAGAATGTGAACAAATTGTTTAGACACTTCAAACTGTACATTTTACTGAATATTACTACTGACCATCGCATATTTATTGATTGCCAATAGGACTGTCAATTCTCGAGAGCCGTATTTATGCATAAATTCTCTGGAGAAAATTATGAACTCTAGCGGATTTAAACATTCCCTGTAGGTGGGACTGAACCCGGGTACGTTCAGTCAGTCTCCATGAATAAAAGTGCTCTCGCATAGTGCAGGACAAATTTAAATAAAGATTACAGCAAAGTATATAAACTTCAGAAAAATAGTCTTTTAAGCACTACAGAAAAATACAAACTAATATTAAACCTGTAAGCAGAGCGTCGTTTAAATGTAATTCAAAAAGGCGTGTAAAGTAATGGTGTAAAGTAACGTTGTCAATTTATTCAACATCTCTCAAACTTTTTAAAAACATATTTACATATTTCAACATTTAGGTTTTCGATTTTTTTGACATTGTTAGATTCGGATATCTTCGTAGGTAAAACAATGTGTAAAATCAATATGTCACTTTTTACTTCGGAAATGTCAACCTCAGTGGATAAAATCTCAAGTGAGCACACATGCACAATGTATACATAGCAGGTAGATGAGGTATTGTATTCTGTTCAAAAATTTGATAACAAGTTTCACCGGAGGTATATATGCTTCGAGACACCCCGTGAAAAAACAAAAACGTATTGTTAGAAAAATGTCAGCGCGGGCACGTGTGTTGGTGTGGAAAAAAAAAAAAAAAAAAAAAAAAAGGAAAAAAAAAAAAAAGGAAAAAAAAAAAAAGTGATGTATTACATTCACATGACTTTCTCTATATCTTGCAATAAATTATTTTTAAAAAGCTTAAGCTTCTATTTTCTTCCTGCTAATCGAGAAAAAATTAACAGAAATAGTATTTTTACTTTCTCTGGCCCCGTATGTAGAATAGAGAAATATTGCATTCCACCCAAAAATTCGATGACGAGATTTCACCGGAAATACATGTTTTAGGACCCCCTGAATCCAAAAAAAAAAACATTTCCAGAAAAAGGTCCGTGTGTGTGTGTGTGTGTGTGTCCGTGTGTCTGTGAACACAATAACTCAAAAACGAAAAGTCGGTAAAATACCAAACTTGGTATTTAAGTTTAGTATCTTCCAGGGATGCGACACGAACATTTTGAGAAAAATCCCCCCACCCCAAACTATTCTTAAATGGAACTTTTTTAGAAAATTTTGATTTTCTAAAAAATGGCTCTAACGATTTTGATTAAAATATCGTATATTAAAGTTATTTACATAACAAATAAAATTTATATTTTGAATTTTCTGGAAATAGCCTCTGAAGACTACTTTACTCTCGGTCAATATTACGGAATTTTGCATAGCTGCTAAACCGTAAGAGATGGACAAAACTTACCACACAACAAATGTAGAGCACCTTAAAACACACAATTTATGTTATATACATCTTTTTCGTGGAGTTGATTGTTTTTGAGATATTGCTTTTTTCAGCTATAAAGACATACTGTTATCATACAGGGCTTTGTATACTCGTGTCCATACAAGCAAAGGAACTTCAGTCGCAGAGCAACCAGCTTTTGACTATCACTTTAACCTATGATACCCCCTTATTTCGCTTCTACTAACAGGCAAGCAAGTAATAAGACTATTTCTGCTAATGTTTGCTCCATTAGATGAAGTAAAGAGAATAATTTGTTGCAGTGATATAGAGAAAGTCATGTGAATGGAACACATCAGATTTTTTGGATACAGGGGACCCTAAAACATATATGGTGAAATCTCGGTATCGAATTGTTTGGTGGAGTACAATACCTTCTCTATACACTATGTACATAGTACGTATAGAGAAAGTAATAAAAAGTCAGTTAAATACCAAACTTGGCCTTTAAGTTCAGTATGTTCCAAGGATGCGACACGATATGGAAATTTTGACTGTCGCTTTAATCTAATGCATTTCCTTGTTTCCTTTCTACTTAAAAGGAAGCAAGTTAGAACATCTTTCCTAATGTTTGTGAATGGAATATATTGCAAGATATTTTTTACTTCGTTTTGATCTGGAACTGTAGCGAGCGATCCACAAAAACCAGAGGTAAGAATTGATTTACAATACGAATTGGTTCACTTTTTACTTTCTCTAGCCGTATTGCACCCAAAAATTCGATGTCGAGATTTCACCGAAAATATATGTTTCGGAGTCCCCTGAGTCCGAAAAAAGCATTTTTAGAAAAGGTCCGCGCACGCCTTTGTGTGTGTGTGTGTGTGTGTGTGTGTGTGTGTGTGTGTGAATAGCATAGGTCAACAACTAAAATTTGTTAAATGACAAACTAGGTATTTAGGTTTAGTATCTTCCAAGGATAAGACACGAAGATTTTCAAGAAAATCCCCCCACCACAAACTACTCTTTACATGGAAAAATTAATTAAAAAAAAAAAGATTCTCTCAAAAATGGCTCTAACGATTTGATTACAATGCCGTATATTAAATCTATTTACATCCCAAATAAAATGATTATCTTGAATTTTCTGGGAATAGCCTCTGAAGACCTCTTTATTTCTGGATAAATTTTGCCCAATTTTGCTTAGCTGCTACACCGTGAGAGATAGACAAAAACTTACTACACAAAAAATGCAATCTCGACAAAACACATAATTTTTTCCCTTTGCGTTTTTGTTGTGGAGGTAACCGTTTCCAGATATTCATTTTTATTGGTTTCAATTGTAAAGTACTTATACTTTTCGCAGATAGAAAGTATCCGTTTTTCTGCTCGTTAAGCAAAGAAGCGATTTGCAATGACAATCGCATAACGATAGCTTTAAAAAAACATTTGACTATCACTTTAACCTAGTGCATTCCTTTAGTTCCCTTCTTGTACTTGTAAGGAACTATGTAATAAGAGCTTCTGCTAATGTTTATCTCGATTAGCATTGTGTAGAAAGACGAATAATCTTTTGTAAGAAGTTTGTAGAGCAGCTAGAGAAAGTCATTCGAGTGTAACACATCAGATGTTTTTACTTTCTCTACACGCACTATGTACATAGTGTATAGAGAAGGTATTGTATTGCATCCAAAAATTCGATACCGAGATTTCAATGGAAATACATGTTCTGAGAACCGTGAATAATACAAAAACATTTTAGAAACATGTCCATGTCTTGGGCAGCATAGCTCAAAAATGCAAAGACCGTTAAAAACCAAACTTGGTATTTAGGTTTGGTATATTCCAAGGATGGACACGAAGATTTTCAAGAAAATTCCTCCACCCCGCTACCCTTTACATAGAACTTTTTTTTTCTCTCGAAAATTTTGATTTTCTCAAAAATGGCTCTTACGATTTTGATTAAAAGGTCATGTATTAAAGACATTTACAGGTGAACTGCTAGTAACACATAATAAATTATAACATTATAAAACCTGTTATTACCAGCTATTAGCAGTTGTTCCGTACAAGTGTCAACATTCAACTTCGAAGTTTGAGCTCGCCAGGTAGAGCAAAAGGTTCCGTAGAAGTGTCACTCCGTAAAAATGTCTCTCCGTAGAAGCGTTCCAACCCGAAGGAAGCAAGATATTTCTGCTAATTTTTTCTCAATTAGCATGAAGTAAATAGAAGCTTAAGCTTTTTTAACAACAATTTGTTGCAGGGATGTAGAGAAAGTCATGTGAATGGAACACATCAGAATTTTTTGTTCTTCCCGCCACCCCAGTACACTTAGGATGGTTGAATCAAATGTACACGCACCACTGCAAAGCATTTCATTCGTCAACCTTCTCTCATGGTATCTGTGGCAGAGGCAAGCTGAAAAGAATTAGGTTCACAAAGTACCTCGTGCATTCCCTTTCAGCCATTCATCACTCTCGTCTTCTCTGAAAGTTTGCGCAATAGGCTGTGCGTCAGAATACGGCGGGCAAGGTTAGCATGACGACATCCGACAAGATGGGAGGAAGGAGAGAAAACTTGCTGCCTAATTTCCTTAGCAGCTCAAGATTCCAACGTACTTGCCATGTTGCGTGACACACCCTACAGTCATTTATATATCACAAAAATCGGATGTTTTCCATTCACACGACTTTCTCTATTTGTTCTGCAAAATATTCTTACAAACGATTAGGTATTCTTTTACTTATATTATGCCAATAGAGTAAAGCATTACTAGAAATGGTGTATTGCTTAGTTCCTTGAGTAGAAGGCAAATAAAAGGGAATACACTAAGCTATATCAACAGTAAAAATCGTTTGAAAGCTGTCGCTATGCGATTGTATTTGAATTGTGTTTTACTTATGGAAAAAAAAAAAAAAAAAAACCAAGAGAGATGTGAAAGCGCATGAGGTCTTCTCGTACGAGAATAAAGTACACATATTAAAATTAAAACCTATAACATAGAATATCTCAGAAATGCTTAGTTACCTCTATATACATTAGGGAGGGACTATATGGCATAAATTGTTTATTTTAACGAGATCTGTATTTTTTGTGTAGTAAGTTTTTGCTTCTCTTCGAGGGGGGGGCTAAAATATTTCGAGTCTCGTCCTTAGAAAATGAAGTTTGGTACTTAATCGATTTTTTTTGTTTTTGAGTTATGTAGTCCACACACATATACGAAAACGCGCGTGGATTTCTTTCTAAACTTTTTTTTTCAGGGATCCTCAAAACATTTCCGGTGAAATTTCGGTATAGAATTTTTGGGTGGAATACAATACCTTCTCTAACTACTACGTGCATTGTGCATACGTGCTAGAGAAAGCAAAAATTCTCATAATGGCGATCTTCCGAGTCCGACTACTTGTGTTTTGCGGACAAAGCTTAACGCATTGGTAAACAATTACTGAAGATCGCCTACCTGATGGGGGGGGGGGCTCTGTTCTTTCTTCACCTGAGATAATCGGTTTTAGAAAGGTCTTCTGGCAAGCTCCTTAGTCTAACAACTAATTATTTCACTCCCTAAAACTCGTACCCAATTTAACAAGCGTTTCAACAATTTTGTACGTGTCAATGCAACTTTTGTTGAAATAATAACAGTTTTAGAATTACCATTTGAAAATGTTTTTAAGCTTTTTGTATGGTCAAAACACTGCAGTTTAATATCCTTTAACCTAGTGGTCCGGTCGTCTCCTTAGCGCGGTGGTAGCGTTGCTACTTACCAAGCACCTGGGTTCGATCCCCAGTACCGGCGTGGGGATTTCCCCCCGCTGGGAGACCTCGCCCGGGGTGCACTCAGCCTCGTAAGATCCCTGGGGGGCCAATTGAGGAGCTACTTGATGGAGAAGTAGCGGCTCCAGGTTCATGAGGGCCGCATTAACCGGCCGGGGGATTCGAGGCGCTGACCACGTCTCACCCTCCAATACTGCACCCCATCCACGTCTGTAGTGGACCGAGATGGGGGACGCAGCGGCCAGGCGGTAGGCCAAGGTTCCCCGTGAGCTGTCGTGCCATGGAGTTATAACCTAGTGGTCCATTGTGTTCTGCCGAAGGAGAGATCTTTCACTGCAAATCAGTCTACCCCTGCTTCCCTTCCACCTGGAATCATTTTAGACACCAACCTCTATGCCAAGCTGTTAAACTCGCGTAGGTACGCGTCAGAGAGCTAAATACTCATATTCGCAACTCGCAGCCTGACTGCAACATGCAATACAATTCGGTACTGCGGCCAAGTCAAGGCTTTAAGAAGTGGTGTGTAATGGTAATGTATAAAGGTCTGTAACTTTTGACAAAAAACAGCTCTTTTCAAGAAATAGTCAACCCTCTCCCAAGGTGGACATAATGCCATATATTATAACAAATGACACCTCATGTGAGGCAGGAAGCTGAAGCACTTGTGCAATGACTCGTCCAGTGACATGCTATTATCTGTGTCAAGTTAGTTCAGTCCTGATGTCAACATGGGAGGGAAGAGAGAGAGAGAGAGAGAGAGAGAGAGAGAGAGAGAGAGAGAGAGAGAGAGAGACAGAGAGAGACAGAGATACTGAAGCAAAAGAGCGTTAGGCTGTTGATTGGTTCAGGGAAGATAATAGGTGTTAACTTTTACGTGGATGCATATTGTAACAGCCTCCTAAAAGTACAGTACTGTAATAGTTTTATGCAACAGCCTCCTAAAAGTACAGTACTGTAATAGTTTTCAGATCACTGCTCTGCGCGAGTTAGTTTCGGAGAGAAAAGCATGCAAATGCTTCGATTCCGACATTTTATCCATATCCGACACATACCAAGCAGATGGCTCTGGGTTCGTGAATTCTGAAAGGAATATTTACAACAGACATACACATTCTATAAAAACATATAGATTAGACAGCAGACCGGCGAAATTATATATTGGCTTTATTAACTTATTACTGTTAAATAAAATGCAGCTAACTTATATTACTAAAGAACATTGGTATTATATACACAATAAGTTACAAGTCCGTACCAGACAGCTAGCTCTCTTAAACAACCGGCAATTCTCGAGGTGAATGCTGATTAAGCTGTTATTGTTTATAGTGTAGGGTCGCCTCTGATAATGTGTTACTTAAGACTGTATTTCCTGTACATCTCGCATGCCTCACAAGCCCAGGGGACTTGCTATATGCAGTTTAAAAGCAATAAGCTTTTAGATCATGGATGATTAGCCGTAATAAAATACAAACGAGGCAAGCCTTTAAAAAGTGTCGAGAGGCGAATGGTCGCGCATTGTTTCGCGGTACTTAAAGAAACGCCGAATCGGCCATAAAGAATATCGAAAAAGAAACGGGTGATCTCCTTGGCGTTTCTGCATTTAGTGTGCATAGTGTTAGAATGGAGCAGCAAGCATCCGGAAGCCTAAGAACACCGGGAAAATCGCGTAAATATAAAAAACGTTCGGAGAAATACGATGATTTTGCGAAAAGTGCTATTCGCGGTAAAGTTTATGTTTCCCTCCCCCCCCCCTTTCAGAAATGAACCATCAACTCTAAATAAAATTTTGCATGCAGTACATTCTGACACAGAATTGCCACATTTCTCAAAGTACTCTCCAAAGGTTGCTGATATATAAGTACTCTCCAAAGGTTGCTGATATATATCGCTAGTGTTGCAAAACTTATGCGCGCACTTGTACAGTTAACACGCGGCGGGTTGAGCCAGCTCCGCCTTGTTGACATCAGGACAGAACTAACTTGACACAGAGAATAGTTTCCACGCTCTCTCTCCAGTCGGACTCCGAGGACTATTGCTCCGTACGCGCGAGTGCTGACTCAGCGAGCAGAGTTGGAACGAACTCCTCTATTCAACCTGTGGCAGAAAATAGGCTCTTGGCTCTGAGTCCCTTCTCATTATATGCTTCAGAAAATATATTTTCTTCTTTCTGGCCTATTTTAGCATTGCTCGTCCTTCGGATACTCTATTTTCCAAAACTAAGTCTGAAATACTCTAATCGCTTTTCTTTATTTTGTTGCAATGTAAAATTTCAGCACTATACAATGCTCCACTTCATTAAAAACACTTCGCTAATTTATTTCAGTTATTTTAAGGAAGCATAGCTTTTTGTTTGTTTGTTTTTTCACTTTCTTTTTTTAACGTCCTTTAACCTGGTAGGTCATATCGACAAATCAGATTTTACATACACTGTACGTAGTTTCCGTACTTACTATGTACATAGTAGGTAGAGAAGGTACTGTATTTCACTAGAAATACATGTTTTGACAAATAAAACAAATTTTGAAATATCTGGTAAGAGCTTGTGAACTCCTCTTCACTCGGAGGAAAATTTATATGATCTTTAGTGGTAAACATTAAGCTTAGATGTGAACACGCTGCACAAAATCTCTTTAAAAGTCACATTGTTTTTTTTTTTTTTTCCCCTTCAAATAACTTTGTTTTGAGTATCGCATTTACTTTATACATATAACAAAATCTGCGTATATTCCCAGCAATAAAGTATAGCTGGCTTTTCTTATGTTTTATATGCAAAAAGTTCTATGAGGCAACTATTCAGCATCTGTGGAGTAACAACTATTTTCTACTCCTTCATGACAAGATCATCTTTGTAAGTAGTTAATTTAATCCTCCAATGTGTTCGTATTAAAATACAAAGGCTTTGTAGATCCTTTTTAATCGTTCAGTAATTTAGGAAATGAAGTTAACGGTATGCATAGGGCCAAGTCCGCCAGAAAGAATTGAGCTTTTCAAGATGAAAGAATTATCAAAATCAGATGAATATTTTTGAGATTACCTTACGTATACAAATGTCCTCCCTTTATAACATTGAAATTTAGGCATGGTAAGTAAAGGGCCATTTTTTACGCAAAGGCAATTTCTTACAAATGTATCAAAACCACTCCTCTGGAATTAAAATTTAAAATTGAAGACATTGAGAAAATATATCCAAAATGTTGACCCTTTATGTATTACTCATAACCATTTATATAATTTAACATAGTTTTTATAATTCGCATTAGCTTTATATTGATTTATTTTACTTTTTGCATTTTTTCTTTGTTTCGTTTTAGTAGCATTGTGTCGTGCGCCAGGAAACAATTTCCGTACGCCTTGTCCAGTGCGGAGAGTTTCCTCGCGCACTGTAGTTTGTGATTTCATTTATACATCTTGAGGCTTATATTTGTTTTTGTTTATTGTGTTATTTTTTGTTATGGTTGTATTCTGGATCCACGTGTTTAGTCTAGATGTCAGCCAAATATTCTTATTTTTGTAAACAAATTAAATTAATAAATATGCAGATTACTGGTTTTAATGTTTCAATTCTTTTAACATTCTTTCATATCTCTTTCGATATTTGTTTGTTTTTTTATTTGCAAGCCGCAGGAAGGACAGGAATTGGATAGGTAGTCAGACTGAAACATCTATCGACATTGTTTCTAGCAAATGCATAGAAACGATGACATTTTAAGGCCCGCATACAGCGTCCAGTATGTCCATTAGGAAATGATGGAGGATAGAAAAAGCCAATGTGGTAACACAACAGATTGTTTTGGAATATCGTTTTGCTTTTATAAATAAAGGAAATCAACTAATATATCGATGCCACTATATTATTAGGCGCATCAGTGACCAACTCCTTTAAACTGAAACATACATTTTGGCTTTATTCCTGTTAACACTCATATCATCCAAATAACTACTGACCCAGTGCCAAGTATACGCATTAAAGATTGCAAAACGCTGTGTTATGCTAGAAGGTTTATTGCTTTTCAATTTGCATAGTCGTATCACAAAAACAGATGTACCAACCTCGACCTTGCCGTATTATAACGAAAGTCTGTCACTTATAGCGACTGCTTCCAAAATTATGTCGACCTTGCCGTATTATCACGGACGTGTCACGTAAAGGCGACCTCTTACAAAATTATGTGTTAGTATGCCTCAGTCGCCATATACCATGCATAATAGACAGCAGTTGGAGCGCACTCTTAATAAGCAAAGCTCAGAGCGTTCCAACCTACGAGAGTTTGAAATGGTATTTTATTCGCATTAAGTCAAAACGACGTATCTCGCGTATTACATCAAAATCAGACATTAGAAACACTTGATGCATTCCACTCATATGGTGTCTAAATCCCATTATTACAGCGGCATGGAGGATTTAGCCTAATTCCGTAGTTCGAGTCCTGAATTTAGTACGATTTAACTTTACGTGGAATTTGAGTGTTTTAACTCTGTGCCCTAAAAGAATAGGAGAACTCCAGAACTTTTACAGAAATTAAAGGCGAATTAAAAATAATGTGTGCAATATATATACTGCACACATTATTTTAATTATACATATAGTGTGCACAGACACACGGGTCGACACAAACACGTACACGTACATACACACGCACAGACCTTTTTCTAAAAAAATGCCTTATATCCAAAATCTTGGTATCGAATTTTTGGGTGGAAAAGTTTTGTAACTTTTTAACAATTTCGCTTTTGATAGTGACACGATTTTCAAACTGTTTTTAATTTATTTTACTTAGTCCACAGTACATAGGTAGAGAAGGTGGTGTTACATTCCACCCAAAATCCGATACCGAGGTTTTACCGGAAATACACGTTTTGGATATGCAGTCATTATCAGAAAAAGGTCGCGTGTGTATGAGTGTACGCCTGTCTGTCGATATTTAAGTTTAGTATCTCCCAAGAATGTGACACGAAGAGTTTTAGTAAAATCTCACCGTACTAAACTACTCTTTACATGGAACAATTGTCGAAAATGTTGATTTTCCCAAAATGGCTCTAAGGCTTTGATTAAAATCCACGTATTAAAGATATTCCTATAACAAACAAACTGTACATCTTGAATTTTCTGGGAATAATCTCTGAAGAAATTTTTAAGGAGCTATTTACTGTTTTGTTACAAAATCAGAACACCTTTTCAGACGTTCCAGGACTGTGTAAATTGTATACTCATACATTTCACATTGAAAATGTGCCTTCTTTTTGTCATAAATATATTAATTTACCCCTAGGACTAGGACAACAAGCTCAGCAACTTCTTGAGGAGGGGAATTCCTAGTAATTTTCAGCCTTATGCTGTACTAAAAAAACCACACGTCAAACACAGGGCTACTTTAGACGCCTGAGATAGAAAATAAACTTTCTGCATATAAATTTTGTAGATCTCGTTAAAACACAATTAAGCTTTCTCTAACACGTACTATGGATACAGTGTATAGAAAAGGTATTGTATTGCACCAAAAAATGTAATGACGAGATGTCATTGGAAATATGTTTTGAGAGCCCCTGAATCATATATATCTGATGTGTTAAACCCACATGACTTTCTCTAGCTGTTCTACAAACAAACTTCTTAGCCCGCCTGGGGAGGTTGGTGGTAGCGTGTCTGCCTTACATTCAAAAGGTCGCGAGTTCGAATCTCGCTTAGGGAGAGTTACCTGGATAAGGTTTTTTCAGGGTTTTCCCTTATCCTGAAAAGAGGAATGTCGAGTAACTTTAAGCTCTATGGACTCCGAGATCATTTCACCTATTTCATTCATCGTCCGATATGACCAACCAAGTTAAAGGACGTTAAACTAAAAAAACTTCTTACAAAAGATAATTCTTCTTTCTACACAATACTAGTCTACATGAGTATTACCAGAATGTTTATATTACTTAGTTCCTTATAAGTAGAACGGAACTAAAGGAATGCGCTATGCTAAAGTGATAGTAAAATGTTTTATAAGCTGACGTTATGCGATTGTCGTAAATCGCTTCTTTGCTTGGTCAGGAGTAGAACCAAAGAAAAACGTAAACTCCCTGTCTGAGAAAGGTATAAGTACTTTACAAGTACCAAAAATCTGATGGGTTACACTCACATGACTTTCTCTAGCCGTTCTACAAACTTCTTACATAAGATTATTCTTCTTTCTGCACCTTGTTTATCGAGGTATTCAGCACAATGTTCTTATTACTTAGTTCCTTGTAAGTAGGAAGAAAATAAGGGAATACACTAGGTTAAATCGATAGACAAATGTTTTAAAAGCTGTCGTTATGCGATTGTCATTACAAATCGCTTTTTTTCTTGGCTAGGAGTAGAACAAAAGAAAATCCGACACTCTCGTCTGAGAAAAGTATAAGTACTTCACAACTGAAACTAATAGCAATGAATACCTCGAAAACGGTAAGGTCCACGAAAAAAATGTATATGACGTAAATTGTGTATTTTAACAAGGTCTACATTTTTTGTATAGTAAGTTTTTGTGTATCTCCTACGGTTTATTAGTTATGCCAGATTAAGCAAAATTCATCCAGAATAAACAGGTCTTTAGAAGCTATTCCCAGAAAATTCAAGCTATACATTTTATTTGTCAGGTTAATATCTTTAATATACGATATTTTAATCAAAATCGTTACAGCCATTTTTAAGAAAATCAAAATTTTCGAAAAAAGTTCCATGTAAAGGGTAGTTTGGGGTGGGGGGATTTTTCTCAAAATCTTCGAGTCGCATCCCTGGAAGATACTGAACTTAAATACCAAGTTTGGTATTTTAGCTAGTTTTCGTTTTTGAGTTATCGTGTTCACAGACACACGGACCTTTTTCTGGAAATGCTTTTTTTTTTGGATTCAGGGGGTCCTAAAACATGTATTTCCGGTGAAATATCGACATCGAATTTTTGGGTGGAATGCAATATTTCTCTATCCCTATGTACATTGTACATACGGGGCAAGAGAAAGTAATAAAAAGGAATATCTCGAACACGGTAAACTCAAAAAACATATATGACATAAATAGTGTATGTATCGAGATCTACAATGTTTTGTGTAGTAAGTTCTTGTCATTTCTCTTACGGATTACCAGTTATGCAAAATTCATCCGGAATAAACAGGTCTTTTAATCAAAATCGTTAGCCATTTTTAAGAAAAACAAAAATTTCGAAAATTTGTCCATGTAAAGGGTAGTTAGGGGTGGGGAGATTTTCTTGAAATCTTCGTGTCGCATCCTTGGAAGATACCAAACGTAAATACCAAGTTTGGTATTTAACCGTCTTTTCGTTTTTGAGTTATGCTGTCCATAATCACACACACGGACCTTTTTCTGTTTTTTTTATTCAGGGGATCCTAAAACATGTATTTCTGGTGAAATCTCGATATCGAATTTTTGTTTGGAATGCAATACCTTCTCTATCCACTATGTACATTGTACATATGAGGCTAGAGAAAGTGAAAACCAACAACACATTTTTAGAAAAAGATCCGTATGTGTGTCTGTGGACAGCATAGCTAAAAAAACTTGGTATTTAAGTTTTTATCTTCCAAGGATGTGACAAGAAGATTTTCAAGAACCACCCCCACCCCAAACTACCCTTTTCATGAAAAAGTTTGAAAATTATGTTTTTCTGAGAAATTACTCCTAACGATTTTGATTAAAATACCGTATATTTAGTTATTCACAACACAAATTAACTGTTTATCTTGAATTTTCAGGGAATAGTCTCTGAAGAGCACTTTATTGTGGTTGATTTTTGCATAGCGGCTATACCGTAAGATTCAGACAAAATCTTATTAAACAAAAATGTAGATCTCGTTAAAACTAATTGTTATTGGTTTCAATGTTAAAATACTTACACTTTTCTTAGACAGCAAGTGTCGGTTTTTCTTTTATTCTGTTCCTGGCCAAGCAAAGAAGTCAATTTCAATGACAATCGCATAACGATAACGTTTTAAACATTCCTTTAGTACCCTTCACTTATAAGGAACTGAGTAATAAGTACATGTTGCTAATGCTTATCTCGATTAGCATGGTGGAAAAAAGAATAATATTTTGTAAGAAGTCTGCTTGGAGAACATTAGAAAGTCATGCGAGTTTAATACATCAGATTTTTTTTATCATTTTTAAATATGTTTTGAATTGAGTCCAAACTGCATTTTTAGAAAAAAAGAAAAGTGTCTGTGTGTGGGCAGTATAGCTCAAAAACGTCAGCACACGTTTGTGGACAGTGAAAACTCAAAAACAAAGACCATTAAATACAAACTTTGGTATTTAAGTTCAGTATCTTCGAAGGATGCGACACGAAGATTTACAAAACTACCCATATATCAAAATTTTGTTTTTCTCAAAAATGGCTAACGATTTTGATTAAAATACTGTATATTAGAGACATTTACATTACAAAAAATGTAAATCTTGAACGTTCTAGAATAGCTTCTGAATACCAGTTCATTGTGGATGATTTTTTGCTGAATTTGCAAAACTGGTAAACCATAACAGGACAAAACCTAACTACACAAAAAAATGTACATTTCCTAAAACACACAATTTAGGCAATATACAGCTTTGTCGTAGAGTTGACCGTTTCCGAGATAATCCCTATTACTGGTCTCAATTTCAAATTTCCTTACTTTTCTCAAACGGAGTCGCCATTCGATTCCCGAATTTGGAGCTTCAGATAACTCATTTTTATTTTCTGTATATGCACTATGTATTCGATACCGAGATTTCACCGAAAATATATGTTTTAGGGTCCCCTTTATCTAAAAAAACCATTTTTGGAAAAAGGTCCGTGTGTCTGTGAACACGATAACTCAAAAACGAAAAGTAGATAAAATACCAAACTTGGTATTTAAGTTTATTATCATCCAGGGATGCGACACGAAGATTTTGAGAAAAATCCCCCCACCCCAGCTACCCTTTACATGGAACTTTTTTCGAAAATTTTTATTTTCTCAAAAATGGCTCTAACGATTTTGATTAAAATTTCGTATATTAAAGTTATTTACCTGCCAAATAAAATGTATATCTTGAATTTTCTGGGAATAGCCTCAGAAGAGTAGTTTATTCTGGTTGAATTTTACTAAATTTTGAATAACTGCTAAACCGTAAGAGATGGACAAAAACTTACTACACAAAACCTGTAGAGCACGTTAAAACAAACAATTTATGTTATATACATTTTATGACATTCCTTATTTTTGGTTTCTGCTATGAAAACTTATACATTTCTCATACAGGAATTTGTCAACATACAAACAAAGGAACTTCAGTGACATAGCAACCAGCTTTTGATTATCACATTAACCTATGGTACTCCCTTATTTTACCTCTACTTACAAGGAAGCAAGTAATATGGATATTTCTGCTAACGTTTTACTGATTAGCATGAAGTTAATAGAAGTATAAGCTTTTTAAGAATACTTTGTTACAGGGATAGAGAAAGTCATGTGAATGGTACACATCAAAGATTTTTTTTCTACGGATGTACATAGAACAGAGAAGGTATTGTATTCCACCCAAAAAGTCGATACCGACATTTCATCGGAAATACATGCTTTAGGGTTCTCTGAATAAAAAAAAAAGCATTATAAGAAAAATGTGTGTGTGTGTGTGTCAGCACAACTCAAAAACGAAACGTCGGTTAAATACAAAACTTGGTATTTAAGTTTAGTAGCCTCCAAGAATGCGACACGAAGATTTTCAGGAAAATCCCTCAACTCAACTACCCTTTACATGGCACAATTTTCTCACAAATGGCTTTAACGATTTTGATTGAAAAAACCATATGCTTAATATATTTTTTGACAAACGAAATGTATATCTTGAACATTCTCTGAAGACCTCTTGTATAGCTGGTAAACCATAACAGATAGACAAAAAAGTTTCTCGTTAAAACACACAATTTATGCCACCTAAACTTTTCTCAAAAGAGCAATCATTTTTTTTTTTTTTTTTTTTTCGATCTTCGTTTGCTTACTCTTAGCAAAAAAAGAGTTTGTTTTCAATTGTTTTACTTAGCGACCAGATTTTAAAAGATTTGACTGTCGCTTTAGCCTAGTGCATTCCCTTATTTCCCTTCTACTTAAAAAGAAGCAAGTAATACGCTAATTCTGTTAATGCTTATGTCGTTGAGCATGATGTAAATAAAATAATAATCCTTTGTAAGAAGATTTTATTTGCGGAACAGCTAGAGAAAGTGATGTGAATGGAACACACCAGATTTTTAACAATAAAGTTTCGCCTACTGTGCACATTCAATATTTGGCATTTCTTAACTACTTCCATACACAAATCTTGTCTACATTTGAGAAGACAGAAGGGAACCTACAAGCATTATGCATGCAAATAGACGAGAACACTCAAGTTGCGCAGTTCAAGGACCGGAGGAAGAGGTGGAGTCTTCAAGTGAAAGCCATGTTGTAGGCATAGGCACGCAGATATCGGCTACCGCCGACTGCAGCAGTCAAGATTGCCACTGCGCATCGTCTACTTGCACGGACAAAACGAAGCTATTTGTTATGTAGGTCGAATGATTTTACAGTGTTTATTAACGTAGGACATGCCCTAGCAAAACGTTTGATACCTTTCTGTTCGAACCGAAATTTGAAACACATACAGTGAATACGCTTTACATCAGTAGGTACATATATGCCCGCCTGGGTAGGGTGATGGTAGCATGTGTGTCCCACATTCAATAGGTCGCGAGTTAAAATCTCTCGCTTAGGGTGAGTTAGCCAGATAAGGGATTTTTCCTGGGTTTCCCCTTATCCTGAAGACGAATTCTAGTAACATTAAGCTCCATGGACTCCGAGATCATTTGAGCACAAATTTACCAATTTCACTCTTTGTCAGATTAGACCAATCAGGTTAAAGGACGCTATGAAAAAAAAAATACACATTTACAGTACTATTGCCAATTTATGATTTTGGCATGACCTGTGGTTATACAAAAGGAGTTAGAAAACACTGATTATGTAACTTGATTTATTGCATCACTGGTACACCTTAGTTTTGCTGTGGTTATTTATCTGCAAGTGGCAGTCTATACAGTCGAAAAGACACTTACCAGAACTTGCGTGTTGTAAATACTGTCTGTACGTTCCTGCAGCTATTAGGTCTTCAAAAGCATACTAATCGTAAACATAGGAGATTCCCCTGAGGAAATTCCACTGTATACTATAAATAAACTAGCCCCCTGAACAGACTGAAAAAGTCTGTGTATATTAACGCATTTTTCATATTTTTCTGCTTTTCGGTTTCGATAGTACATACATAAATCACTCTTCGTATGTTTAAATCTATTTAATAATGCAATAAAAATATTCACATTCATGAAGCCATCTTGACACAACTGCGTTATGCCGCCACCATCACACATCACGCGTTTAGCTTTTCTAAAAGGAGAACATAGGTGAGGGAGGCAACAGCAATATCACAGATTATATCTCCGCTTCAAGAAAAAAACGAGGCAACATTGAATGGAGACATTAATTATCTACGAAACATGCCGTAGCAGTTGAACAAGAAGAAATCATAACAAACGTGAATAGTATATGATATAGCCAGGAGCAGGCAGTTTTTATTCGCCCAGTATTTAACGTGTTTCATTTTTAACAAGTAACTTACAGCTCTTTACAACTCGCCCTCCAAATGTAGCATATTACATTGTAGCAGCATAACAACAGATTTATTTCCGACACAACATATTAACGCGATTACTGTTATATATTATAACTACGAGTAATATGATTAATAAAGTCTCGCAAATGTTATGATGAATTATTTTAATGACACCTTTTTATTTTTTCTAAGAGTGTACATAATAGGAAGAGTAGGTATTGTATTCTATCCAAAAATTAGACATGTTTTGAGAACCCTCGAATGCAAAAATATTTTAGAAAAAGTAATTACATATTTTAAATCCTGCATAATATTTCAATGAGAAGTAAAAATGTTGGCGAATTACGTCATTTGGGACTCCTTTGCAAATTTTATTTTTACGTTTTTTTTTTTTTTTTACATATTTTAACGATGTTACATAAAACGTACATATTTTCTGGGTTTCGTTACAACTTTATTATTTTTTAAAAAATATTGTAGTCACATTGTAAACTACTGTTTTCACTAGTTTTGCTGACAGCAACAAAAATCAATCTGCGAAATAGGATGTCAATTAAGAATGCGATAATAACAGCCTCGCCTCGTTCTGTGTCACGTTTCTCCTAGCGCTTTGGGCATTTACAAGGACTGGAGAAATTGATTATTACCATTGTCACGGTATTCGGCATCTTGTAATATCATAGCTGCGAGGAAACAAAGTGAGCCGCTGGACAACTATCAAAATATAGCGAGGCGATAAAACTGCAGTTAGTTTCTTACATGTCTTGGTAAAATGGCACCAATTGCGTCCTCACTATCCTGCAAGTTGTATTCATTGGTGAAATAGGTAGCGCCTTTACAACCGATGGAAAAATAATAAATAGTCTGTTAAGCATGTGGTAAAAGAATTGGCTGTTCCATGAAATCTCAATTGGAATAATATATCAAGAGATGTTTACGCAACAAACACCTGGTCTTCTAGAAAGCAAGCTCTGTTGAGACAAATGCAACAGGAACCGTCCGGAAATGATTGTTTTAAAGACCCTGCAGTGCAATGGTTGCAGCTAATATTCCGTGACATAAACTTCAAATTCCTCAATTTTCGCTTCTTTCTAGAAAAATATTGCAAGAAGGTTATTCCTGACGGATCTACTTTGAGGAAAAAGTATCTTCATGTGTGTTATGAAAAAATAGTTGCTCATGTACGGAATGAAATTGGAGACTCTGTATTTTGTTTGATATTCGATGAAACTACAGATGACCTGGGTCGGTACATAAAAAATTTAGTAGTAGGAAAACTACATTCCGAAAGTCCAGCAAAGCCATTTCTAATCTGTTGCAAGGTGTTAGAACAAACAAATCAGTCTGCGATAACAAGATTCGTAAATGATGGGATGAAGATTCTGAGACCAGAGGGTGGGTGGTGGGTGGTGTGTGTGAGGAAAAGAGTTTAATTGTGTATCCAGATGCTGCAGTGTACATGAATAAAGTCGCTAGTGCTCTTAAGGTTTTCTACCCAAATGTACGTCACTTCACCTGCTTGGCCCTTGTATTGCAACGTGTTGTTGAAGAAGTAAGAAGTAATTTTCCCTGTGTGAATAAGTTGATATTGGCAACAAAAAAGGTCTTCGTGAAAGAATCGCACAGAATTCAGTGCTTTAAATATCATCTCCAACATCTCCCTTTACCTCCTGAGCCAGTACTTACAGGATGGGGTACGTGGTTAGAAATGTGAACTTCTATTGTGAACATTTTGAAGGAGTCCAGTCAGTGGTGAACATGTTCTCTTCAGAAGTAGTTTTCATACGTGAATCTCAGGACATCTTTAAAGATCCGAAAGTGGCAAGCTCCTGTGCTTACATCAAAAGTAACTTCGGCTGGTTGCCTAGCACCATCAAGCAGTTGGAAACATCAGGTTCCCTTCTTCACGAATATATGGATTTAAAGGAATGTGCATCACAGAAGCTTAGTGTAGTTGCAGGAGATATAGGAAGCAAGGTAGGTGAAAAATTCAAAGCTGTGCTAAATAGGAATCCAGGGTACTCTACGCCTGTCTGTGTTTAAAGTGCTAAATGGTGACAGTGTTGATTTACCAAAACATTTCTCTGCAAATCAGCTTCCTATACTAAAATATGCTCCTGTTACTTCGTGTGACGTGGAGAGAAGCTTCTCTGCTTATTAGAACATTTTATCCGTTAGGAGACAAACAATGACCCCTGAAAATATGGAAAGGTATATGATTGTTCACAGTACGTTGAAAGAAGCAAAAGACTCAAAATGAAAATGCCTAGTTGTTCATTGTATGTCAAGAGGTAGAAAACTGAAAATGCATCCTCATTATAACATTCAATTATTTTGAATTGATTGTTTCACTCATTGACAAATTGGCTCAGTATTTCAACATTGCTTTACCGCCTAAAATTTAAGTAAAATAATTATGTGAAATGAGTAATTTTAATAAATATAATCCAAAACACTTATTTCTTATTTCGTAATTACCTGCTTGAAAATAAATTTTACGTAAATTCTGCATAAAACAAAACATTTTCCCTATAATTATTTCTATATTTAGTCTCTAAGTTATAACTCATGTAATTAATTTACATACTTATAGAGCCATCAAACTACTAAATTCCGGGTAATTTGCAGTCTGCATTTAGATTTGAGGTGGTAATCTTAGCATTTAGAATATTACATAATTTTACATATTTTGTTGATATTACATATTTCATTACATATTTTTAATTTGTGTTACATAAATATGTACATATTTCGCACCTTGATATTACATAAAAATCCGGGCTAGTGATAACAGTTAAATTCCATTTTCAGGAAAAAACAAAAATGACTTCTCATTTGAGAAAATATAAACCAATAACAAACAATGTTTGGTCTCGGCAATGTTTAACGAGAGAGCGAGAGAGATTTTTTTGTGAGTAACATTTTGCCTATTTCTTACAGTTTACAAGTTATACAAAAGTCATCCAGAATGAAGAAGGTTACAGAAGCTATTCCCAGAAAATTTAAAATATACATTTTGTTAGGGAAAGATCGAGTTTGATGTTTAACATACTCATACTTTCTGTTTTTGAATCTCATAGCAGACAGGTATTTGGGCACGCACACATGGGAGTCCCCCCCTCCCTAAAAATGCTTTTACTCACAGGGAACCTAAAAACTTGTATTTCCAGTGAAAACTTAGTATCGAATTTTTGGCGCCATATAATACCTTCTCTTCCTAATACGTAGAGAAAGTAAAAACCCGTAGCAATAATTCAATAAATGAATATATCTGACAACCATGAAAAGATACATATCTATGCATTTCTACAGAAAAAAAAAATACAAAAGGTGCTTTTTAGACGATTAAGTAAAACGAAAATGCATCCAAATGCAGAGAAATCATCGAAACAGCCATTGATCCAAATCAATCAGCTGTCGGTAAGATTTCGAAAACTTGGCCATATATTCAGAGGAGTATCACTGGAACATGTTATAGAAATGTAGAGCATGAGGATGCCTTTGTAAGCACATACAAATAAATCAGTAACCTCCCGTAATTATTTTCACAGAAACGCTTATTTGGGAACCCATGTTTTAACTGATATTTTGTATTACACACACACCCTGTAAATTAAAAGGGTTTGGAGGCCGAGCGATCTGACTCACACCAACATAGTGAAACCCCGAGTTCAAGTATCTTGGTCGGTGAATTTGATCGAAGCCTTTTATAGCGACTTTTCCAGGTCGCTGGGCAAATGCTGGCTTCAATTATTTACTCATGTGAATTTTCCTGGCTTCAATTATTTACTCATGTGAATTTTCTTCATTTTGTTTCTTTCTTTTCTATCAGAGCCGCTTTGAGTTAATCTTTCTCCACTGTGCGTCATTATTCACTGGTCTTGACGACTTTTCATAAAGGAGCAATCGGGTTATTTGCCCGTAATAGTGAAACCTGCAAGTTTATTGTCTATTGAAGTTTAGTATATTCCAAGGATGCGGTACTAATATTTTCAAAAAAAATCCCCCCACCCAAAACTACCCTTTATTATGGATTTTTTTGTTGAAATTTTGTATTTCTCAAAAATGGCTAACGATTTTTTATTAAAATACCGATACATATTAAAAATACATTACAAACGTATATCTGAATTTTCTGGGAATAGCTTCCGAAAACCTCTTCATTCTGGATGACTTTTACATAACTGGTAAACCGTGAGAGATAGACAAAAGCTTAAAACACAAAACGTGTGCATCTTGTCAAAACACACAATTTAAGTCATATACATTTCTTTCCATGGAGCTGTTCATTTCCGAGACATTCCTTGCTATTAGTTTCAGTTTTTTAAAGCTTTTCTCATACGAAAATTTGTCAACTCCTGGTCATGCAAAGAAACGAATTTCAATAACATAGCAACAGCTTTTACATATGTGACTATTGCTTAAATTTGTGTATTCTCTTATTTCCCTGTTACTTATAAGGAACTAAGTAATAGGTTCTTTCTTGCTATCTTCCGTTTATCTCGATTAGCACGAAACAGAGAGAAGGATAATCTGTTGCAGAATAGTTGCAGAAAGTAATGTGAATGGAACACATCAGGTTTTCTTATCGTGCATTGTTACAGTCTGTTACCAGCTACTCCTGTACATTTGAAGGTATTCCATTTATCTACGGATATTTTGGAGGATCAATTATCATTACTTTATTGGAAGCTTTTAACAGTTTTGCAGGTATTGTCCTTACTGTTTTATCAAACAACCAAACAAATAAATAAAAAAAAAAAAAAAAAAAAAAGAGCTTAAAATTTATTTAGGATCTACGTTTTAACTTAAATTATTTCTCACCTGAAAAAATGGCTTGCCAAAAGAAAGGAGTGAATAATCGTTTACTAAACCTTTTCATTCCTGTTTCATTGAGTCATTGCAGTACCTTATAATGGCTCTGTCTTGCATTTTCCAAAATTACAACACATGCTGAAGATGATCATTTACTGACCTTCGCACTTTTGTGTGCTCCCTCGCAAACTTTACTGAGAATATTCTTCCATCTACTGACATCTTTGTAGGATTAAGCACTTGCTAACAGTTCCCGAAGAAGACATAGGTCATCACTTATTGTAAATCGTAGCCTGGTAGTAGCAAAAATTGTAAATGCCAATTAATCCATTTGCTGTGCTATTGTCTACACTATTCTTGTACATACAACCACAGTTAAATTTACTGCCTTCTGATGAAATTAATGACGTCAAAATAACTCCCCATCACGGCCAAGAACAATATAAATGTCACACTTTTGGTGCTTCTTCATGTATTCCAGCTCCTGATCCATTGTTTTAGAGTCGTCTGTGCGCACCAAATCATACGGACAAAGTATCTTGTTCTGTATTCACTGATCACTAAATTTATGAAAGAAACCTGGCTCTTAAACATTGTATGCTTACCTATAGATCTTCGGTAGCTTGAAACGATGAATGTAACGCAATAAAGAAGAAGTTAAAGAAAATTTGTCAATAGATTAATTTGTGTATCTAGAACTGCAGCCTCTTAACGACGCATGACCTGGACCCCCCAAAACTTCATCCTAGTGCAAGAACGTAAGGAAACTTGTGAAAACATCCTAAATTAATGCGTACATAAAGCATTTATTTAAAGATCATTTCAAGAGAAAATTAAAAATATACTGACTTAAAAACTTAAATTCGTGTACCATTATGTAGGCATCATGTGCAGTTTTTTGAAGTGGAAAGCATAAATTTGCGAAGAAATGTTTTCAATAATTCGTTAAAACAGCTAATTTAGTTTAACACAAGTAGCGAGTATATGGCGCTTTTTGTGCGGCGAGTTCTGATCATTTTTGCTGGCAGGGCCGTATAATAAAGTCTGATGACCTTGAAAGTGCGAATGTACAGTTTTGCATTACGACTGTGCTATACTGCATTGCCTGCAACTAAGAAATGACAGTTTAACGCAATTGTTCTAGTAGAAGATCAGAATGTACTGATGGACAGTTTCTGAAGCTCAAGAACGAAATTGAATCTGATAGTCTACCTACCCTTACACCGAGGTTAGAGGAGCGTTTTCCAGTCAGCTTACTTATTTTGAAGCTGACGAAATGCAACTGCATGTTACTTTGTCTATAATTGAAGAGAAGTGATTCACTAAAGGCACTGCTGCCAAGATATAGTTTGGCATACATAGCTGCAAAAAATGTCTGCTAACATTTGCATGATCTTAGCAATGAAATTTGCTCAACAATATTCGCCCGAGAGTCCAGCATCTCAGAACTGGAGCAGGGCAGAATTTTGCTTGCACCTGTATTTGTATGCAAACCGCAACACATCTTATTGGAAAATGCCTGGCAGTGTGAAATGGTTTAGCAGGCACGATCGTCCGGTAGTGGCAGATTCATGAGCACTTGCCGATGCCTACTATGCAGACCTCTTGCAGATTTTACCCGTCACTACAATTATGTGCAGGTTACCGTTTGTCAGCCACTGTGACAAGACGCGGTAGGAACAGAAACTATCAGCCATTCCAAGTCTTAGAGATCCTACCATTATGTATGTACCCAAAACCATATTTTGTCACCCTGACCCACATATATTCTAAGGCAGGGGCATACCTTTTCGAATAATGTACCAATTGTATTCAAGTTCATCTTCATCTGTCTGATGTGCCACTAGTTATTTTCCCGTTAGCCTATTTTCACAAAGTTAATAGGTAGTGTAAATACTGCATTCCATTCAAAAGTTTGATACCGGAGTTTCAATATTTGAGAAACCCGAAAACAAAACAAATTTAATTTTATTATTAATTTAATATGTGGGTCGGTGAACAGTACCTTCCTGAAAAACGAAATGCCGGGTAAATACTAAAGTTTGTATTTAAATTCAGAATCTCCCAAAGATGTGATAAAAAAAAATTCCAGAAAATGTTCAGCCTCCAACAACAATCCTTTACATACAAAATTGTTCGTTATTTGTGATTTTCTTTCAAATGCCTCCGAGATTTTATCAGATATTTTGAGATATTTACATGATGAATTATTATATGGGTATCCTGAACTTTCTGGGAATAGACCGTGAAGTCTTCTTTATTGGAAAGAAATTGTGTTAATTTTGTATAATAGATAAAACTATATGAAACTGTCTAGCTTACTACACGACAATGTAAATCATTTTAAAAATAAGCAATTTTAAATAAATGCATTGTGGCAACAACTACAACATCTCAAATATCCGTTATTATTAGCTTGATTTCTCCAAAACTTTTGTCCTTTCAAACGATATCGTTATTTACTTTCTCACGATGTTGAAAAGCGTAAGAATTTTAAACGACAAACTATACACAGCCGCTTTTAATCATCTGATAATGGATTCAGTTTCCCTTAACTTCTTAACACAACCAAATGTGTAATGAAACTATTTTTTCAAAGGTTTACTTCGATTAACATGGCATAGAACAATAAGATTGGGGAAGAATAGTTTGTAAATGTTTTATTTAAATAAACTGAAAAAGTCAGTGAACATAACATTAGATTTTAGCAAAGTATCATTTTAATTAACAGAATGCATCACTTGCAAATGCATTTTACTGATTATATCCTGCAAAAGAAGTGAAGATGCATCAAAGCCTAAGAATAAGCTATATTTTCATTTAAAGTCATATAACCTACAAATATGTAAATAGACTTAAGAGTTAATCATAAAACAAGCTATACCTTAACATAGCTTAAAATAATCATGTCCCGCTATAGCCCATCCGGGAGTTAAACGGGTGAGATTGAGCCCGGGGCGCATTCTGTGGCTGAGAACCAGAGCTTCACGCTCTAGCCCTCTGCACAGCACTCAATTATACAGGTTGTTTCAAAAATACGGGGCATAATTTCAGGTATGTACTTCCCACGTGTAGGCAATCAAATTAGTTCATTATAACATGTGTCCGGAAATGCTTCATTTCCGAGTTATGGCCTTCACAACATTGAAATTCACTGGAACGTTTTTCTTTCCGCAGGTTGTCATTACAGAAGATGTTCAAAATGTCCACCTCCTGCTTGAATACAGACCTCACATATGTCTCATTGACCTGCGAACACGATCCCAAACTCCAGGAGTATTGCGTATGTCCTCACAACTTGCCACAATTCGATTCCGAAGGGATTCCAAATCCGGCACCGGAAACGAATAAACCAATGATTTTAGGTGGCCCCACAAGTAGAAATCGAGAGGGTTCAGATCAGGTGAGCGTGGAGGCCAAGCAATTGGGCCACCTCTACCTATCCATCGATCAGGAAACCTTCGATCCAAGTACCGGCGAGCCGTAAGACTGAAGTGTGCAGGAGCGCCATCATGCAAGAAGTGAATTTGTTGATGATTGATCAGTCGAAAACGTCAGGTATGGTGTTTTCCAGGAAGTTTGTGTACGCCTGCCCCGTAAGTCTGTTTACAAGTACATGGGGTCCAACTAATCGATCACCAATGATACCGGCCCACATGTTGAGGGAGAACCCCACCTGGTGATGAGATACAACAGTTGCACGTGGGTTTTCATGCGACCATACATGCTGATTGTGGACATTTGTTATGCCATCTCTTGTGAACTGTGCTTCATCTGTAAATAATACGACGGCAGAAAAGTTCGGATTTACACCACACTGCTGCAAGAACCACTGACCACTAACTCGTGCAGGGTAATCTGCTGGTGACACGGCCTGTACACATTGCAAATGATAAGGATACAATTGATACTCGTTCAACAGTCTCCAGACAGTCGTATGAGGAACATTGACTTGCAACGCTAACCGTCGTGTGCTGATAGATGGAGTCCTGTCCACAGTCCCCAGAATCTCCTTCTGCACTTCTGGAGTTGTAGATCTTGGTCGTCCCCTTCCCAAATCAGGAGAGGTGAATGTTCCATACTCGCACAGACGGGATGGAGACGTACAAATGTCTTCCGATCTGGACATTGTCGCTGTGGGTACCTCTCCTGGTACAAACGACGAGCCAGCGCAGCATTGCCGTCCGCCTTACCATACATGAAGTGTATCTCTGCCAGCTCTTGATTTGAATACATGTCGCACAGTCTTAACGCCTAAAAAACACTGAATGTAACCTTCCTCAGAATGAACTATCAGAGCGCCCTCCTAATGTCTCATTTGACGGCAAAGACCTGCGGAAAGAAAAACGTTCCAGTGAATTCCAATGTTGTGAAGGCCATAACTCGGAAATGAAGCATTTCCGGACACATGTTATAATGAACTATTTTGATTGTCTTCATGTGGGAAATACCTGAAATTATGCCGCGTATTTTACAAACACCCTGTATATACCCGGAGAAAACAACTAAATAATTCTACACTACCTTAGCCTTCTTGTAGAGCTTAGAGAGAATTATTACATTATTATTATTATTATTATTATTATTATTATTATTATTATTATTATTATTATTATTATTGGTGTTGTTACAGGCTGTCATCTTCAACGTCGGCCGGTAAATGAGCATGAATCTTTTTTTGATTAATTAACGCCCTTCAACCAGTAGCTTTATATCGGAAGATGAATAAATGAAATGATTGAAACGGTGACCATAATGGGACTGGGAAATCTAGAGCTCAGAAGTTGCCCGACATTCATCATTTCAGGATAAGGTAAAACCCGAAAAACAATCTTATCTACTAACTTAACGAGATACGAACACGGGACCTCTTGAATGTGAAGCAAACAGCCATCCTTGCACAGTGGTGACCAAGCTGAATCGTTTGTTATTGAAGAGCTTCAGAAATGGAAATTTCCTGATCTATGCATGATATGTTTCAAAAATTATTTTTTCTTTGTTGCCTATTGGAAAAGTGGTTAAATTTAAGATTTCTGTCACACACCATCTCTTCTCTCCTGGCTCACTGAGAAAGGACTCAGTGTTGCTAGTTGGAACTTTGCTGTGTTATTTATGAATGATCAACTCATTTCCTGGATCCTTGGGGAAAACCCTTCTGGCTGAAGCGATTGATTCTGGTTTTGGTAAAGCTGTACGGACTATATTTTTCCCCCCCGATCTGTTGCTCTGGTTTCTTTGAACTCTCTAAACCAAGGTGATCCGAAAAACAAAGGGGTTTAAATCTACTGCTTGTTCAAGACACAGAGACGGATAACCATGCATACCCTGTGGTGTATAAGTTATAGTGCTAAGAAATACCAATGAAGTCGGATTTGTGTTGCAAAAGTCCTGTCTATGAAGGTGCAAGTGAACATAGAAAGATGGGTATTGAGACTGCGGGAAGAATGTCTATGAAGATGCGAGTGAACGTAGAAAGGTATTAAGGTTGCGGGAAGAGAGAACATAAAAGACACATCTTATGGGCCTCACATAATAGCTTAAAAGAAGTGAACATACCAGATGTTCAACTTATTTGGAAAGTCAATTTCTATACAGTAGAGTTCTGGGTTACATAGTCGGGATCTGGGTAGCTCAGTTGGTTAGGTGTAGGCTTTCCGATCCTAAGATCGCAGGTTCAAACACGGGCCAGACCGATAATTTTTAAGTGTGCCTAAAGGTGACAGTCCCATATCAGTAGATTTAAGGCATGTTAAAGAACTCTTGAGAGATGAAATTCGGGCACACCGGCGGAGCTAAAGTGATCCTTGCAATTGACAGCATCGTTACCAAGCAAATCCTTTTTATCCTGGGTTATATTTGACTTTTACGACAGCAAAACATTTGGAATCACTAAATATTGCTAGGTTAGTGAATTCTCGGAACTTTCATTCTTAAAATTTGAAGTATTTTGAAGTATTATTAACTGTTAAGTGTATGGAATAGCAATAATATTTGGAAAGCAGTAGCGGACTATGCCACATATCTTTCCAAAGCATGATACAATACTGGATTCTGTTATGTTGTTTATATTATAGTTTAAATTACTTTCACGTTGTTATTACTTTCTCTACACGCACTATTGCATAGTGTACACAGAAATATTGTATTTTACCAAAAAAAGCGATACCGAGATTTCATTGGAAATACATGTTTCCAAACCCCCTTAATAAAAAGAAAAGCAATTTTAGAAAAACGTGTGTGTATAGGGGCAGCATAATTTAAAAACCAAAATTATGTTAAATACCAAACTTGGCATATAAGTTCAATATCTTCCAAGGACGCGACACGAAGATTTTCAAGAAAAGCCCGCCTCCAACTATTCATTACATGGAAAAAGTTTCGCAAATTTTTATTTTCTCAAAAATGGCGCTAAGATTTTCATTAAAATCTCGTATATTAAAAGATTTTACGTAACAAATAAAATGTATATCTTCAATAGTCTAGGTATAAACTCCGACAACTCCTTTATTTTGGATGCATTTTGCTGAATTTTGAATAACTGGTGAGCCGTAAGAGATAGAAAAAAATTATACACATATAATGCAGATCTCACTAAAACACGTACACTTTTTTTTTTTATTTTGTGGGGTTGACCGTTTCCGAGATATTCCTTGTTATTGGTTGCAGTTTTAAAATACTTTTTTTTTTTTTTTTTTTTTTTTTTACTGTCTTTACACATACTAAGTACATAGTGTATGGAGAAGCTATTTCATTCCACCCAAAAATTCGATATTGAGATTTCACCAGAAATTTGTGTTTTGGGGTCCCTCTGAATAATAAAAAAAAAAAAAAAAAAAAAAAAAAAAAAAAAAAAAAAAAAAAAAAAAACCTTTGCCACCCTAAACTACCGTTTACATGGATTTTTTTTCTCGAAAATTTTGATTATCTCAAAATGGCTAACGATTTTAATTAAAATATTCATATTAAAATATTTACCTGACAAATAAAATATATATCTTGAATTTTCTGGGAATAGCCTCTGAAGACTACTTTATTCTGGATCAATTTTGCGGAATTTTGCATAACTGATACATCGTAAGAGATGGACGAAAACTTACCACACCAAAACTGTAGAGCACGTTAAAACACAAAATTTATGTTTTATATAGGTATATACATACACACACATTTTATTTATTATTATTTTTTTTTTTTTTTTTTTTTTTTTTTTTTTTTTTGTGGAGTTGATCGTTTTTGAGACATTCCTTGTTATTGGTTTCAGCTTTAAAAAACGTACTTTTCTCATGCAGGAATTTGAACTCCTGTCCATTCAAACAAAGGAACTTCAGTCACATAGTAACTAGCCTTGACTATCACCTTAACTTATGGTACTCCCTTATTTCGCTTCTACTTACAAGGAAGCAAGAAATAAGACTATTTCTGCTATTTTTTTCTCGATTAGCATGAAGTAAATAGAAGCACAAGCTTTATAACAATAATTTGTTACAGAGATGTAGAGAAATCAGACTTTTCTCATACAAGAACTTGTCAACTCCTGGTCATGCAAAGAAACGAATTTCAATCCCATAGCAACTGGCTTTTAAAGTATTTAACTATCGTTTAAGCCTAGTGCACTCCCTTATTTACTTTCTACTTAGAAAGAATCAATAAGACCAGTTCTGCTAATGTTTATCTCGTTTAGCATGAAGTAAATAGAAGAATAAACATTTTACGTATAACTTGTTACAGAGATGAAGAGAAAGGCATGGGAATAGAACACTTATTTGAAAATAAATCGATTCCAGAATTAAATTGCTCAATTCAGTACGGGACAATACAGAACATGTTGAACACGCCATTGAAAAGAAATTAGAAATATAATAGTTACTGAGTTTCAACACTATTTTCTTTGATCCAAGCTAAGTAGAAACTATTTGTTTCCGAACAGTAGTAAGAAAATAAGTCACTTTACGCTTCAGTTTGCTAGTACCAAACTATATTTTACAAACAAAATGGAGAAAGAAAAGAATATAGTTCACTTTTCACTTCAGTTTCCTAGTATCAAACTATATGTTTACAAACAAAATGGAAAATAAAGAGTGAGGTTGTACATTCACTTGATTTTCTCTACCCTATCGTATATTTTTGTATACCATCTACAAAGCATTTACACAAAACTTACTTTCTAATTACTTCATGCTGATCGAGATGAACCTAAGATGAAATGGTTTCATTATACATTTCATTTTACCTACAGAGAGATATACAAGGCCGAAGCAATGGGCAGATTATTAAAAAATGCGGGTCGCTTATACACTCGTTTTGGAAGTTCATGATCTGCAAGATCATTAAAACAAAAGAATGGCAACTTTAACACTTGCCAACAGTAAGAAGCAAGACCATCAGAAACTAAACCTGCGACTTAGCACTTCAAATAATGGGAGATATAGGAAATTGCAACGAATACCTCGGAAATAGTTTAAATAAAAGCTTGGTTGTACTTTAGGCTTGGATATTATCTTAAAAATCTTCCGAGTCTCAACCTTAAAAGACAATAACTTAAGAATCAAATTTGACAATTATTAACTTTACATTTTTAGGCTATTTTGGTCTCCATCATCATCATCATCATCATCATCCTCTTCTTCTTCTTCTTCTCCTCTCTCTGAGACCTTTTACTAAATGCGAGTACTTTCATTCGGGGACCTCAAAATGTTTATTAGATGAAATACCTGTTTTCTTTTTTTTATTTTCTTTATAGAAAATTATATGGGAATAAATACTAAACACAGTAAGATCATACTACGGAATACCCGTGTTACTATTTTCGTGTAATTAATGGTATGCATGCCTACTGCTGAATATAATCCAATTAAAGTAATTTCGACAATACAGTCGTCTTCCGTGGTCTCAGAGTAACATGCTAGCCTCTGATTCTCAAGGACACAGATTCAAACCCCGCGAACGCTGCTGGATTTTTTGAGGCATAACAATCCTTAGTATGGCTTCCTTCGGAAGGGAAGTAAAGCAGGCGGTCCCGTGTCGTAGATTTACGACACGTAAAAAAATCGCAATCCTGATAAAGAAGCCTCTGAGCAAAATGAAGCGGTCTTTCACGTCCAATACTGAATGGTACTCTGACAACCACAGCAGTTACAGAGCACCCGTAAATAAACTCAATTGCATTCCACAAAGCGGAATAGAATGCAGTATACAATTGTTTTAAACATGGGTTTTCCTTACTAATCGGTAGTAAATGCGCGTATAAAGTTCTTTAGGCATTGCGTAATTGTATTCGTTCTTCTGTAAAGCACCTGTATAATTTCATAAATATCTTCCAAAAACAAGTTTATCGGTAATGATTTCCTGCGTTATTCTGCCTTGTTCCATGAACTCTGAAGAGAACTTTTAAGAAAAAAGTCCAAATTGAAGAGCTCTGGGAAACAATCTCCAATGGTCAATTCAATATTAACAGGTGTGGTAATCATGCTGTCTGCGACGACCGAGGCGACATTAACGAGGCGAGTCCGCTGTGAGGAATGCGCGCACTTCAGACACCACGTCACTTTCATTGGGAGAAGGAGAAGGGGCCCTTAGGGAGTTGATCGCACTATCAAGTGCAGCAACCCATCATGTTATGGCAGCAAACTTTGCAATACGCTTCAGCTAACAGCTTCTGAGTTTACTGCACATTTATTATGACAAGAGCACGACCTGCAACTATACTGCCGTCTTTACGCACCCCCCCCCCCACCAATCATTTTGCATTCATAATGTCACCTGCAGTTGGCAGAAAAACACATTATTTCCGTTATTACAAAATATTTATATAAGTAAATTGTGAAAAAATTAGGACATTTTCTTAATATTTATCGTATCAAGATTTTGTAAATGACAAATTTATGAAATGTACCTATTGTGTACGTATTTACCATGTACTCATGCTGAAAAGCGAATCACTTTTAATTATTCCAGCCAAAACAACTAAACATGAAATTAAATACAATTCACTTTCATTTATTTTTCAGTCTAAACAAGTAATATAATTCCATCTACTAAAATATTATAATTATAAATATCAATTGTTAAGTGGTAAATTGTTATTAGTTATATGCTGTATCCTAAAGAAAAGAGTAAATGCAAAATGTTGCCTATTTGCAAGTTGGATCTGATGCATTTTGTCAAGCTTCACGGTAACTGGTTTCGACGTACTCGTACTTAGTACTTAATAAGAAACTTGAATGCGTATGTGCGCTCAAAAACACAAAAAATATTAAACGTGCCAATATTTAGCTACAAGATAATAAAACCTGTTTTGAGTTTGGGCTAGTTAAGTTAATGTATATTAATAACTATTTTGAATTTGGACTTAAGTATATTATTAGAATTCAGGTATGTAATATATGTTTTAACATTTAGTTATTATCATTAGGAAATACTGAATTACCATAGAAACAGCCCTCATTGCAGTATTTGATAACAGTCCACTGCATTTTGAAGACCTTTAAAGCTAGCGTGACTTTTGAACTATTGTTCTACTAATTTCTCAAAATTACGTGTAAACTTTTATGCGTATATGTGCATCTTTAATTAAACGTAATTTATTCTTAGTAACATTCATGACAGAACAAATTTACTCATAAACGCATGTACATCGATATGAGTAACCTGATATTTAGAGACGAATTTCTAAAAATCTGATGTGTTCCATTCACATAACTTTCTCTACCTCTCTGCAATAAATTATTTTTAAAAGAACGTATGCTTCCATTTACTTCATGCTAATCGAGAAAAAAATTAGCAGAAATAATCTTATTACTTGCTTCCATGTAAGTAGAAGCGAAATAAGGTAGTACGATAAGTTAAAGTGACAGTCAAAAGTTGGTTGGTATGTGACTGAAGCTCCTTTGTTTGTATGTATGGACAGGAGTTGACAAATTCCTGTATGAGAACAGTAAATTTTTCAAAGCTGAAACCAAAAACAACGAATATCTCAAAAACGATCAACTCCACGAAAAAAATGCATATACCATAAATTGTGTGTTTTAACGTACTCTATATTTATGGTGCGAAAAGTTTTTGTCCATTTCTTTCGTACTTATGCAAAATGCTGTAAAATTCATCCAGAATAAAGTAGTCTTCAGAGGCTATTCCCAGAAAATTCAAGATATACATTTTATTTGTCAGGTAAATATCTTTAATATACGATATTTTAATCAAAATCGTTAGCCATTTTTGAGAAAATAAAATTTTAGAAAAAAGTTCCACGTAAAGGGTAGTTGGGGGTGGGGGAATTTTTCTCAAAATCTTCGTGTCGCATCCCTAGAAGATACTAAACTTAAATACCAAGTTTGGAGTTTTACCGACTTTTCGTTTTTGAGATATCTTGTTCACAGGCACACACGGACCGTTTTCTGAAAAGGCTTTTTTTTTATACAGGGGACCCTAAACAGATATTTCCGGTGAAAGCTCGGTATTGAATTTTTGGGTGGAGTGCAATACCTTCTCTATACACTATGTACATAGTACGTATAGAGAGAGTAAAATCAGTCCAATTAGGAGAAGTGGATGATCCATAATTCTATTTAAATTTAACATGAAGTCATGAGTGGTTTTAGATTTCTATTATTTCCGTATAAAAGAATGACAGACATTTGTGAATCTAAGAGTCTTAAATGCAAATGTATTTACTGTGAATAAAACTTTTCAGATTCGAGTTTGTAATAAAAAAATCTGGTGTGTTCCATTCACTTGGCTTTTTCTATATCTTGTTAATAAGCTTATTCTTCCATTCATTTCATGTTAATTGAGATAACCACCAGCAGAAACGGTCTTATTACTTAGTACCCTACAAGTAGAGCGGAAATAAGGGATACACTAGGCTAAACCAAGTCATATGATTTAAAATGTGGTTAAAACCCATTTTTTTGCGTGGCCAGGAGTTGGCAAGTTCCTGTAAGTTTGTATTTTAAAACTGAAACCAATAACAAGGAATATCTCGAAAACTGTCTACTCCAGGATATATATATATATATATATATATATATATATATATATATATATATATATATGACATAAACTGTGTGTTTTAAGAAGTTCTACATTTTTGTGTATTAAGTTTTTGTTTATCTCTTACAGTTTATTAGTAATGCAAAATTGAATGAAAAAAAAAGAATAAAGAGGTATTCACAGAAAATTCAAGCTATACATTTGATTTGTAATGTAAATATTTTAAATATAAGAGATTTTAATCAAAATCAATAGCATTTTTGAGAAAATAGAACATTTCTAATTTTTTTTTCATATAAAGGATACTTGGCGCGGGGGGGGGGGTTTTCTTCGTGTCGCATCTTTGGGAGATACTGAACTTAAATATCAAAGTTTGATATTTTGAGCTATGCTGCTCGCAGACACACACGCGGACCTTTTTCTTGAAATGCCTCTTTTTATTATTATTATTATTATTATTATTATTATTATTCAGGGGGTTCCACAACAGTGTTTCCAGTGAAATCTCGGTATCAAACTTTTGGGTGCAATACAATGAAGCATTCTCTATACACTATGTACATAGTACGTATAGACAAAGTAAAAACAAAATTCTGATGTGATCCATTCACATGACTTTTTCTATATCTCTGCAACAAATTTTTAAAAAGCTTATTCTTCTATTTAATTCATGCTAATCGATAAAAAAAAAAAAAAAAAAAAAAAAAAAAAAAAAAAAAAAACCAGTAAAAATGGTCTTATTACTTGCTACTATGTAAGTAGAAGGCAATTAAATAAGGGAGTACCATAGGCTTAAGCGACAGTCAAAAGCTGGGTGCTGCGTGATTGAAGTTCCTTTGTATGTATAGGAGGAGTTGACAAATTCCCTTATGAGAAAATATATTTTAAAGTTGAAACCGATAACAAGGAATATCTTAAAAATGATCAACACCACGGTAGAAAGGTATATAACCTAAAGTGTGTGTTTTAATGAGCTATACATTTTTCATTGGGTAAGTTTTATTTATCTCCTACGGTTTACCAATTATGCAAATTTCATCTAGAATAAAGCCTTATTCTTCACGGGCTATTCCCAGAAAATTCAAGATATACATTTTTTTTTTTGTGTGTGTAAATATCTTTAATAGGCGATATTTTAATCAAAATCGTTAGAGCCTTTTTGAGAAAATCTAAATACGCAAAGGGTAGCAGGGGGTGGGGGGGATTTTCTTGAAAATCTTGGTGTCGCATCCTTGGTAGATACTGAACTTAAAAACCAAGCTTAGTATTTTCGCTTTTGAGCTATGCTGCGCGCGCGCTCAGACACACACACACACACACACACACACAGATAGACTGACAGGCACACAAACGGACATTTTTCTAAAAATGGTTTGTTTGTTTGTTTTTTTTGTTTCAGGGGTCTCAAAACATATATTTCTGGTGAAATTTCGTATGGAATTTTTGGGTGCAATACAATACCTTCATTACACACTATATACATAGTACGTGTAGAGAAAGTAATAGGTTCACTCGGACCTAGAGCTATTGCGGGCCATTCAAAATGTCTTGAGGGCCATAATTTGGCCTTGAGGGCCTGGGGTTAGCATGTTTAGCGTGTAAATATAGCCAGGGCCAAAGCGCTCCGCTTTTGTACGTTTCTATTACACACAGATTTTCTATAGCCGTACCTACTTGACTATTTGGTATCTAGCAATTGGCAATTAAATTTCATATATTTTGATAAAGCAGCAATAGAACTATAACTTACTAGTGAATTCCCACTATTCTTAACCAGAGAATTAATTTAATACACAAAGAAAGAATACATTTAAATATATTTCACAATATTACTCCAGGATTTAATGAAATACTTGGTGTAGCGAAATGAAAATGGTGGAATGAAATACTTGGTGTAGCGAAATGAAAATGGTGGGATGAAAATGTAAACTATCTTAAGTACAGGGAGAGACAATAAACTTCAGAATAATTCTGTATAAATAAATGAGATTATATATAATGCAGTGAAACCACATTTTTTGTACACTGAAATAATTGCATCCATCCATTTCATAATTCTTTTAATAAATGCTCAAAAATAACGTTTTCTTGCTTCTATTTGCTTCAAAGGAAACATTCCATTACTTTTGTAACTATTTTTACTTTCTTTACACGTACTATGTACATAGCGTATAGAGAAGGTATTGTAATGCACCCAAAAATTCGATACCGAGATTTCACCGGAAATACATGTTTTGAGACCCCTGAATAAAAAAACAGGAATTCTTTAGAAAAATATCCCTTTGTGTGTATGTCTGTGGGCAGCACAGCTCAAAAACGAAAAGCCATTAATACCAAACTTGGTATTTAAGTTTGGTATCGTCCAAGGATGCGACACGAAGATTTTCAAGAAAATTCCCCCACCCCAAACTACCCTTTACATGGAAAAAATTTCGAAATTTTTGATTTTTTAAAAAATGGCTGTAACGATTTTGATTAAAATATCGTATATTTAAGATATTTACCTGACAAATAAAATATATATTTTGAATTTTCTGGGAATAGCCTTTGAATACTACTTTATTCTGAATGAATTTTGCATAACTGCTACACCGTAAGAGATGGACGAAAACTTAAAACACAAAAAATGTAGAGCACGTTAAAACACACAATTTATGTTGTATACATTTTTTTCTTGGATTTGATAGTTTTTGAGATATTCCTTGTTTATGGTTTCAGCTTGGAAAAACTTACAGGACTTTGTCAACTCCTGTCTATACAAAGGAACTTCAGTCACACAGCAGCCAGCTTTTGACTACCACCTATGGTACTCCCTTATTTCGCTTCTACTTACAAGGAAGCAAGTAATAAGACTATTTCTGCCAATTTCTTCTCGATTAGCATGAAGTAAATAGAAACATAAGCTTTTTAGCAATAATTTGTTACAGAGATGTAGAAAAAGCCATGTGAATGATACACATCAGATTTTTACATATTGCATTGAGTGACTAACTGAAACCCTTGCGTGTTTACTCTTTGACCTTCTGGGAATCGAACTCGGAACCTCTGAGTGACAGGTTAACTCGTAATGGAGGCAGTCGTTAATGATTTTGTACAGCATTGCGTCGGCAAATATCGTTATTATAGGTATTTAACTTTAATGGAATATGCATAGAATATGCTCAGATCGTGAAAAAGAGAACTTGATAGGGAAACTAAATAAAATAACTAAATAATTGCATATGTTACGTAATGAAGGGAGTAAATTAAAATAACTATAGGATTACACAATTTATGGAACCAGCGAGAACCTTTGTTGTTGACACTATCTTAAATATATGTCATTAAGTTGACAAGCATAATCTAAGTGGAAAACCGAAATGCGAAGATCAACAGCGGTTTGTTTTATGGCGAACCTAAATAAAGGCACGGTACCAGTTGTAACGATTCATTTGTACAAATGTTTAAATGTTTTTAGTAACAGGAATATACACTTCCATGTTTCAAACTCTCAATAACTTTTAGTGTATAATCCCATATGTATTTGGTATAGGTTCCAAGTTTTCAACTTCTTTAACTTTAGACAAAATTAATTTTGAAGTAGTTTGCCTGTTACTATAATTTATAAATATTCCTTACATTTGATCGCCTTAAGATTTGTCTCTTGTTTCGCCACGAACTTCAAATTATATAATGTTAATTTTTTTCTTCAAATAAATAAAATTCAAGCGGAAAACCGTTGTGGTATTTTTTTTTCATGTCAATAATGGCTATATATATAAATATATATTCAATATATATTCTAAAACGTGTGTAGAGCGGTTTTAATGTTTCAAAATACCAAAACAAATAAAAACCGAGATATTAGATATCGACTTTTTGGAGCCTTGGAAAAAGTATTTTTAAATTTCTTTACGTGCACAGTATGGCATTTGTCAGGGTGATATTTTGGAGTAATTTCTGAGATGATTTATAGCAAAAGGTCGAGACGGTGACCCCATAGTAATTTATTTGACAAAACAGAAATCTGATGTGTTCCATTCACATGACTTTCTCTATATCTCTGTAACAAATTATTGTTAATAAGCTTATTCTTTTATTTATTTCATGGTAATCGAGAAAAATTAGCAGAAATATTCTTTTTTATTGCTTTATTTTAAGTAGAAGCGAAATAAGGGAGTACCATAGGTTAAAGTGAAAGTCAAAAGCTGGTTGCTATATGACTGAAGTTCGTTTGTATGGACACGAGTAGGCAAATTCCTGTATGAGAAAAGTATAAGTTTTTAAAGCCTGAAACCAAAAACAAGGAATATCTCAAAAACGATCAACTCCATGGAAATATGTATATAACATAAATTGTGTGTTTTAACGTGCTCTACATTTTTTGTGCAAGCTTTGGTCCATCTCTTACGCTTTATTAGTTATGCAAAATCCCGTATTCATCCAGAAAAAAGTAGTCTTCAGAGCTTATTCTCAGAAAATTCAAGATATACATTTTATTTGTCAAGCAAATATCTTTAATATACATATTTTAATCAAAGTCGTTAGAGACATTTTTAAGAAAATAAAAATATTCGAAAAAAGTTCCATGTAAAGCGTAGTTGGGGTAGGGGATTTTCTTGAAAATCGTGTCGCATCCTTGGAAGATACCAAACTTAAATACCAAATTTGGTTTTTAACGGAGCTATTCGTTTTTGAGCTATGCCCCCCACAGACACACACACACACACACACACACACACACACACACGGATATTTTTCTATTTTTTTTTTTTGGATTCAGGAGATCTCAAAACATGTATTTACGGTGAAATCTCGGTATCGAATTTTTGGGTGTATTACAATACCTTCTCTATACACTATGCACGTTGTACGTATAGAGAAAGTAAAAATGACCCACTAGAAATGTTTAAACACTGTAAACTCTTTAACATCGTTGAAAGATATTTGCCATAGCTTCTTAGACCTTGGATTGCCACTGACCACGTGGAAGTCAATTAATTTGCTGGCGTTGTTACTACCAAATATAATGGAAACTTGAAATCCAAACCATATAAGGACACTTGTATGCTTTCTTAAGTTGCAACCGCAAAGAAGTAAACCCAGCTACACAGATATTGCCAAGGTAGGTACCAAAGCAGATATTGTCAATGTTCTCACGTTAGTGTGACGATGTCAGATCTATCACGAATTTCGGCGCCACTGTTTTTTACCTTCCGTTTTGCAAGGTTATGCGTGATTTAACAGTCGCCACACGGATTTCAGAATTGCACGCCGCACAAGCCTTTCGCGAATAACACTCTCACTCTCAACATTGCACTTCATCTCCGCACCATTGCCATCTGCGCAGAAATATTTCAATGCAATGCCCCGAGTTCACTTCTAGGCAATGAGAATGCAATGAGATATCATACTCTTCGATGTTAATCGGGTGTTCATTCTTAATCCTTCATTAATTAATAATCTTCGTTTCCCTGTGTTCACACTTTTATTAATTGCAGTACTTATCTATAGTCCTTTTTATTCGTATAGTTTCCCACTATACAGCATTATATTCATTACAAACTAATAATCTTCCTCCAGCCGAGCACTTATGTATTAACTCTTATTACTAAGTAATTCTAATATGCTAGATTTTCTCTGGATGCCGCAGGAATACAATTCCTAAACTAATACTCTTCTTTGCAGCTGGTCAGAGTGTAACAGTGTTAATTTAATAAACGATAAAATAAAGAATATTAACTTACTTTTCTATCAAAGCCGGCGCGTAGTGTAACTGCTCGTCTAGTATCCCCCCCCCCAAGCTTTACACGGAAGGGAGGGGGGTGTACAAATTCACGCTCATAAACACGCACCCACGTGGGAACAGAAGCGCTTCAACGGATGGCTCTATAGCGAAGAGGACCATAAACATCGTTAAAAAAACAAACTAATAGGTTATGTGTCAATTCTGCCAATTATAAACTCTCAAATGAAAATTCGCCGTCTTACCAAAGCATCCAATATACTGAATTTCACCGTCACGGTGTAAATAAAACACACTATTTTCAAATATTATTTGACGGGAAACTAATTACCAAATGCTACGATTCTCCCTTATAAAAACGGTACTCCCAACAATAATCGAAAATAACTCCAACCTTGAACGTGAACGGCTATTAAAACAAGAACTTTCAACCTGACAGATGTAGACGTTTAGGACTTTAATTATGAAACACCGTTTAGGTTATACTCGAAACAGCAGCTTTAAGATGAGTAAACTGATACTCCAGAGATTTTAAAAAACAGCAGCAACGGTTCGAGTCCTCTAGTATCAAGTGCATTTTCTTTACCACGCCCATACTAACACTCTTCGACGCTGTTTATGCAATAACATTCTGTACAAATATTCAGAAAAACAAAACGCGTGTTTCAATGCTCTTTTGAATTTATTCATACTTAACTACCAGCAATACGTAGTTAACAGTTATTATTACAAAATACTTCCTGAATATACGGTAATTCATTCAATGGAAAGAATTGTTATTGCTATTCCACTGTTTGAAATATTCAATCGAAAAAAAAACATCTTAAAATAGGTAAGACTGTCAGAGAAGAGTTATTACAGGAGCAACGGCGATTTCTATTTTTGGATACACTATTAGTCCAAAGCTACATCTTCTAAAATGCTTGTAAATAACATTTTATCGGTGATCCCGAACAGATACCGTACAAGATACGCCTTGATGTCAGCCGGCAGAATCTCGACTCTAGAACTTATGGCACATAAATTAGCCGGTCCTGCATCTGTTACCTGATGGTAAGACTTGAGGAGGTGATTGACGATCTCCCAGACGTCCATGGGCGCCGGGGCAGGCGGACTGTCGGACATCCAACATTTTCCTGTGGCCAGGTGTGTTGTCGTCGGTGGCGGGGATCCCTTGTGGCGAACCATGGGACTTGATCCACAAAACACTGGGTGCGACATGCAGTACCGAGCGCCGGACACTACGTTCCCATCCTGTTCGCTTCTTAGCGGCCATCAAACTCTTGTGGAGAGAGGCGAACAAACAGGTTCTACCAGGCCGGGCGGGCTGCCGCTCGCTTCCAGCATACAGCGAGAGTGTTGTGTACCGTCTCAAACCCACTACACGCACATGTCACGTCATCGAGGGGAGAAAAAAATCTTTTACTCCGACACTAATGTGGCAAGCAGCCGGCAAATATCGATATTCCCACACGCGCACCCGCACATTTTACACGCCCCTCCAACACCACGTGACTAGGCAAGGGGAAACCCCGAATAGTTTCCTACCACGTTTGTCTTTCGCCTTTTAGCATTAAGACGAGAGGATGGATTAGTAATTAATGAAATGGACGACCTCCAGAGTTATGGTTGTATGGAGTGGTAATATCCAATATTTTCTGCTTAAGGGTTCCGGAGAGCTTTCCGATAAGAGTCTGTCTAGTGCACCTACTCAAATGCAATGAGAAGAGTACAATTGTCCTTGCTTAAACTAAAGTACCGCGTAGCAATAACTACGTGACCACATTTTTACTACTATTAAAATTAACTTCTTGTTGTTTGTTTTTATACTAATGTTTCGCTAATATACTATCGTAATTTAAAGGTTATCTTTAGTGTCTCTATGAGATGGCAAAACACACTGCACACCGCTATTTACCGGTGTCGATAGTTATTGTTTGGCCTTCACCGTACCAATTGCCAATGACAGCGACTGTGCAGAAATCTTGAATAATGGAAAATTGAAATTGAGTTTTATTTAAGGACGCTCTTTAACGGCTATGGTTATCAGCGTCCCATTCTATACTGGGTTTGAAAAACAACTTAATTTTGCTCAGAGGCCTCTTTATCCGGTTTGATTTCTTTAAGTGACGTAAATCTAGGGCACGGGACCAACGGCATTACTTCCCTTACGAAACTATGCTACGGAATTTTTCGCCCGAAAAAAAAAAATCACCCTCCGCCGAGTTTGAACCCGCGACCTTTTGAACCAGCGGCTAGCATGTTACCGGAGGATGGCTCTTTGAAGACGAGTTGCACAAGTTGATGACGTAAAGTGTTCCGAAAATAACAATTTAATAAAATACCGTCCTAGGTTAAATTTTTTGGCAATATGCCATGATACAAAAAATAGGTAATATTTAAGTTTTTTTCTTTTCTTTTTTTTCAAATTTATGACTTAACGCCCCCCGCCAAAACGCTAGGAAAATGATAGGTTTATCAAACCTTAAGATTCACAACACGTAGCCTGTTTTAATAAACTACTGTACTTACTGACAATATATACTGGATTTATCCCGTTAAATGCTACTCCCCTGTGTGTCACGGTCATGGGATATAAGAACAAATACATAAATAAAATAAAATAAAAAAAAAGTCAAGATAAAAGTGAGCTATTTGCTAGCTTAATTCCAATCATGGTTGTATGGACTCTCTATATTCTAAAACTGCTGGGATTTTTTCACTGCTCTTAGGGATAACTTCAGCTTTTGTATGTTAAGCTATTAATATGGCCATCGCAGATTTGTTCTATTTGGTGACAAACCCATTTATGTCAACGTGTCATTATTAACTACCAGTATGAGACAGGCCTGCGTGGACGGCTCCAAGGGTTCTGTCGCCCCGTGCCATAATTGCAAGAACCGCCCCCCTCACACTTCCAGAAATAACCTAATTTTTATCAAGATCTTAGTCTAATTAATTCTCATTCAATAAAATAAATTATATTATTTATAATAAAATATATACTGAGAATAAATATTATTAATGATATAAACATTAACGGAAAAAAACTAATAAAACATAAAGATAAATATATCATAACCTAAGATAAATTTTATTATATCTATGACACCACAATGCCATACCTTCTTATTGCCACATAACGTATATAAATTAATAGATAAAACTCAATATGGGTGTATATAAAATTTTGAGCGAAAAATAAAAGCAGGCAAAGTATCACTGAAATTGTTTAATATTGCAAGTTTCCCCTTCTTAGGGAGAATAAAAGATTACATTAAAAAAAAAAAAAAAAAAAAAAAAACCCTTGGCGGTGAACTGAACTGGTTATCAATAAAGCATCTTTATAATGGACTATGCAGCGAAGTGGGACACCTCACGGGCGACCTATTGCGGCTACCACCCCCAGTTAGTGGCTTGAAATCCACTCAGTTTAAGATGCTTATTTCTCTGTCGCGTACGGGATGTTTAGACGATAATCAACATAAAGCCAGATCCAAAGTGGTCAATTCCTTTGTCACAAAATTCACACAAAGTCTCCAGAAAGTAGCAACAATTGGTTAGTATACGGTTCGATCGGGTCGTTTAAACCGGCCTTGCAAAAAACGGGAATGTAGTTTTAGGTGCAAAAGTGTCAAAATCTGACAATGCAGTTCTGCAACTCCCAAATAAAAATCTTCCACAGAATCGTAGTTTTCAATATAATTTCAGATTATATTACTACCTTAAGGGGCTCCTAAAATAAAATTTTGAAGTTATTTAGCTTCTCAATTAAATGACTACACACTTTGCAGCTATTTTGTGAATTTATATAAAATGTATATAACAGCATTTATATTTAAAGGATTAGAAATGTCAAACACATTATATTAATTCCAAGGCCTAAAAGGCCGTTAATTTCTTGTAAAAATCAAAGAATTTTATCACGCTGAGCTCCACTACACTAGTGTTTTCGAACATTAGGAGACTAGGAAGTAACTTGCTTTAATCAAGGACACTAGAAAAATTCAGCAATAGTAAATCTATTGTTGTTGTTTCTTAGAGAAGCTATGTGTAAGATGGAAGAAAAACGCATTCATTTTATTGTACTTGCTTTTCAAGTATAATCACGATGTCATGTTAATCCTGGTAAAACTGGTCGAAATGGTTACAGCATAAAGAGCCAAAGACGACAGTACCATTTTATAAAGTAGCTCAATGAAGTATGCGAAGGGCACTATTTACATTTTGAACAGAATAATAATAATAATAATAATAATAATAATAATAATAATAATAATAATAACAGCAACAACAATAGTAATTGCTTTACTGTTTCTCGAAATATTCCCTTTATGAGCAATACACTTTCATGCGCTCGAACCATTTATAATAGTATTTTTTCCAGTCTGTTTGAGACACCTCCAAAACATGATTTTTTTAACGCATCCGGCTTCTTCTGCCGACGAAAATTGTTGTCCACGTATTTTTATTCCTGATATTCGGGAACAAAAAAAGTCTTTGGATTCCGAATTAGGACTGCACGACGGATGAGCCATCAATTCGATTTTTTGAGTATTCAAATAATCGGTTGTTAGACGAGAAGTGTGAGCCGCCACTTGCTTGTTTTCCTTATTTCACCAAAGACTTCTAGCAAACAAATAGTTGTTTAGCATTCAGAATTTACCGTTTTACGTTCCTCTAAAAGCACCATTACCACATGGCCAGTTTTTCTGGGGAGAGAGTGAGAGAGGGGGGGGGGCGGGGGAAAGGCGACCATATGTTTCAATCATATCTATGTCTTTTGAAGCCTCACCATTGTATATCTTGAGCATTTGTGGGCACCAATCGAGATGAGCATCCATTTGAGATTGTGTCAAATTATATGAGATCCAACGAGACCAAGCCTCTTTCACAGCTAAAATCATGCAACCAGTATGAGCTAATGTTGGAACTAATGCCTAGTATGTTGTATGACGATCTTATTTTATCGGTTTTACAGCATCAACGTTTTCTGGCGCAATGACCTTTAAGATTTTCACAGTGAGCGAACGGCGACCACGATTAAACTCGTTATACCAGCGTTTCACAGTGGTAGAGAATTGAACTTCATTTCCCAAATAGTAATAAGTTGATTAATGCATTCGTCTTGATAGCCAAGTCGGAAATTATAATAAATCATCACACGAACATTTTCACGGATTAATTCCATCTTTTAGTTGAGCCACAATTTCGAAGTCACTAAACAACAACACTAATAACGCTCTATCGACAATATATCTAAAATAGGTTAAGGTCAACAATGTCAAATTTTCCAGTGGAAACACCAGATGACATCTACCGCAACCAACGTTGCCATACTCAAAATATTAATAGTGGCCGTCATATTAGAATAGTTTTCATGGCAGCTCGCAACATGCTGGTCCTGACATACTGTTTGCCTGAACTGGCGAAAATCAAAAGAACGGACAATAGCATTTGAAACACTGGACAAATCATTTCAAAACACTCTCGAATAGGGTCAGTCACCCGTATTATTTTTTTCTCTTCTGCTTTATCCTCATCAAACGACCAGGGGTTTCCCTTATACAATCAGGACGAATGTCGGGTAACTAAGCTCCATGAACCTTCAGTTCATTTGAGCTTAATTTTGCCGATAAACTAAAAAACAAACAAGCTAACAAACAAAACAAATAGTTCACATGTGGCTAAAGTTAGGGAAGCGATTTAACGCACGCATTTCATGTTGTAAATTTCTACAATCTCTTAATTTTTTCTAATATGCAATGAAAATGAAGTTTTTACAAGCCATTCACAGATAATTAATTTACATTTCATTCACATCGACATCTCCACAAATATTTTAATCAAAATCGCTGTCGTGAACGAGAAACATAAAAATAACGAAATACTTTCCACATTAGGAGCAGTTTGTGATGAGACATTTTCTTGAAAAACTACAAGATAAGACATCTTTAAATCGTCTACTGAGGCAGGGTATTCGGCATTTATCCAACTTTTAGTTGTGCTGTCCCACTCTCCCTATGGTGCTTTTTTCTAAAATTGCTTTATTGGTTATATGTATCTCAAAATTGAATTTTTTTGATAGAATGCAATATTTCCCCCACCTACAGTAGTTAACCGGTATACAACAATGAAGAGCACAATGATACTGCGGACGATCGAGCTCCACAAATTTCAACTTGAACGGTTTTTTAAAAATTGAAAGCGACACACCGAAGACCGACCTATTTTCAGCGGAAATTGCTAAGACCTGCATGTAGACCGGCAGTATTTTCAAGTATATCAACTTTTATCAATAAATGCGCGAGCAATTTGTTGTGATTTATCATGAGAAAAGTTGTAGCTTGAGTTATATTTAATAAGACTATTTCGTGAATAAAATAGAAATGATTAGCGTACAAGGACACGAAGAATAACATTCCTAAAATCCCATTTGTCTTGACGTATATTTGCACCGAAATCACTGCACACTGATAATATTATGAGCCGAACATTAGTTCGGAGAGAAAACAAATGTACGTGGGTGCGATAAATTTAGAAAAACCATTGCACTTATGTGTGATAAAAAATAGATTAAATGCAGAGATATTAAGTTCTGATTGGTTGGCATTTTACGCGCCATTGTACTGGATTGGCCACTTCCTACGATCACGTGTCATGAACAAAATAATCATTGTAAAATCCCAGAATCTACACTTGGATCAACAATATTTTCACTAGAAAATTCTACAAGACCGGCAATTTTTCTTTCTCTACACGTACTATGTACATAGTGAATAGAGAAGCTACTGCATTCCAACAAAAAATTCGATACTGAGATTTCATCGAAAATAGACGTTTTAGGGTCCCGCTGTGTCCAAAAAAGCATTTTTAGAAAAAGCTCGTGTGTAGGTGTGTGTATATGGCTGTGAACACGATAACTCAAAAACAAAAGTCTGTAAAATACCAATGTAGTATCTTCCAAGGATATGACACGAAGATTTTGAGAAAAATCCCCCAACCCGAACTACCCTTTACATGGATACTTTTCGAAAAATGTTATTTCCCCAAAAATGGCTAACGATTTTGATTAAGATACTGTATATTAAAGACATTTACACGACAAATAAAATGCATATCTTGAATTTTCTGGGAATAGCCTCTGAAGATCTCTTGATTCTGGTTGAGTTTTGCTGGATTTTGCTTAACTAGTAAACCGTAAGAGACAGACAAAAACTTATACTACACATCGTTGAAACACAATTTATGTCATATATGCACTCTTCGTGGATTTGACATTTTTTAGATATTCCTTGTTAATACTTTCAATGTTAAAATACCTAAAATTTTCACATACGGGAATTTGTCAACTCTTGTTAGTGCAAAGAAACAGATTTCACCCACATGGCAACGAGCTTTTAAAAGATTTGACGATCGTTTTAGTGTAGTGTATTCCATTATTTCCCTTCTTACAAGAAAGCATTTCTGCTGTTTATCTCGATTAGCATGAAGTAGAAGAAGAATAAGCTTTTTAACGATAAACTGTTACAGATATGTACAGAAAGTCTTGTGAATGGTACACATCAGATCTTTTTATTGGAAAGTAATCTTCATTGAAAAACCTGAACTACACATAGACCGACGTAATTTCAGTGAAAGGTCTTATAAACTAAATGGAAAACATTAATATAGCCGAAATAGGGAGATAAACAGTGACTATATTTTATTTTGATATTTAATAGCACTGTTATTATACATGTCAGATTGTTGTTATGAAGTTTAAAATCCTTTAACCTGGTACGTCATTTCGGACGATGAATAAAATCGGTAAAATGGTGAAATGATTCCGGGTTTATGGAACTTAGTTACTCGTCTTCTTGGGATTCGGGAAACCTCGGCCCCCCTCACCATAAAAAACAGTTTATCAGGTAGTTCATCCTGACCGTGATTTATAAGATTACTTGTTACGGTGTATTATGAGTAATGAAATATCACTACCATCCCTGCTTTTCCTAGTATGAGTTTACTTAATTACCATTACACGTATCCAATTTATATAGTCAATAAAGGTGTACTAGCTGAAGTCTGGACGCAACTGATTACCTAGCTCGGTTTATCTAAGAGTTACTTGACCTATATTAACTAGAAGCATATTAAAATGATGCATTTGTCTAATTCTAAGTTCTCTAAAATACCGTTTAAACATCCCCAGAACCAATTTATCTGATGCCTATTTAAAAGTCGCTCTTAACTGCTTAACATTTTGACTATAGTAAATTAGCTACTCTTGTTTCACGCTTAAATACCTTTCTGTCCACGAAACAGCAGCATATTATGCTTTCGTACTAAAAGTCGTAATGGCACTTGCATGCAATAATTAAGAAATTGTGTTACGTTCACATGACTGCCGAACAACTACCGTTTCTCTTATTCAACCAAAAACTTTTATTTAGCAAGAACTGTGTGGTAAACTGTGGTCTATTTTATGGTTCGTATTTTATTCTTCTGCAATAATAAAAAATTACGCAAGGCAGCCTCCGAGGTTGGAATTAGCGTTTGACTTTTCAACCAAAGGTTCCGGGTTGGGTCCCGAGATTCCGATTACTAGGGAGGGTATAATTTTTACTTTCTCTAAACCATATGTATAGTGAAAAGATGGAAAGATAAGGCATATTATTACATCCAAAAATTAGATATCGAGATTTCACCGGAAACACATGTTTTGAGACTCCTGAATAAAAAAGACAGTTTTAGAAAGATGTCCGTGTGTCTGCGAGCAGCATAGCTCATAAATGAAAAGTCGGTTAAATACCAAACTTGGCATTTAAGTTCAGTATCTTCCAAGAATGTGATACTAAGATTTTTCAAGAAAATCCCCCTACTCCCAACTGCCCTTTATGACTTTCTTACAAATGGCTCTGGCTTGGCCCCTTTCGAGATATTCAGAGTTATTGGTTTCAACCTTTAGGCACTTAAACTTTCCTCAAATGGGAGAAGACTTTCTCTTTCTTTTTGCCTCTTTTGCTCAGTCCTAATAAGCTAGGGTAACCCAATTTGATTTGTTTCACTAGGCGACCGGCTTTTAAAAGATTTGGCTATCACTTTAGCCTGTGTATTTTCCTATTTTCCTTCAACTTACAAAGAAGCAAGTAAAAATAAGAATTACGGCATTATTTATTTTGATTAGGATGGCGTAGAAAAAAGGATAATCTTCTGTAAGGAAAGTTTGCTTGTGGAACAGTAGAGAAAGTCATGTAAATCGAACACAGATTTTTTCTTTAGCATCATGCCTTTATCTTCCATAAGGTTTTCAAAGTATGAAAATCAAGTGTGTTTTGTAATAAAATATGAGTCAACTAAGCAAAGCATATAAATCAGCGAGGCAAAACACCATTGACAGTTTTTAAATTCAAAGTTAAAGGGCATGGGGGGAGGGGGCGCTATATAATCGAAACAGTGGAAAAGAAATAAAAAATTATTCAGAATTAAGACCAGCGGCTTAACGGGGAAAATTCATGTATTATTAGTAGTGCAAATATTTTAAACTATTGTATTTTAATCAAAATGTTTATGAGAAAATAAAAAAAAAAAAAAATGAGATAAAATATCTTATTAAAGTTTGGGGTGAAGGGCTTATATTAAAAATCTTTATGAGGAATCCTTGGAAGACTTAAATACAAAGTTGAGCATGCAATAGCTTAAATTAGAAACTATTTTCATAAATCAACATAATTAAGAAAGATTTTAAGTTCTTAGTCTGAATCACTGATGAAATCCTCTTAACTTTATGAAATTATAATATAAATTTTGGGCACCAAAAATTCACTTCAGTCCAAATCAATATATTTAATTGAATTTAATCGAGTCCCTCCCCCCCCCTTTTTAATTTATGCTACATGCGTGCATGTAGATTGCGGTCTTAGAAAGGTATATTCCAGGCGAAAAGGTGTATATTTTAGTATGGAATATAAAACTTGATCTACCTGCTGTAAGTGATATTAAAACAAAAAAGTAATGTGTTCCATTCATAGGATCTGCCCAATCTCATCCTGAATTTAAATATAAATACAAATATATTATTATTATTATTATTTTGTTTTTGTAGTTTAACGTCCTTTAACCTGGTTGGTCATACCGGACGATGAATGAAATTGGTGAAATGATGCTCAAATGCTCTCGGAATCCATGGAGCTTAAAGTTACTCGACATTCGTCTTCTCAGGATAAGGGAAAAACCCTCGAAAAACCTTATCCGGGTAACTCACCCTATGCGAGATTCGAACTCACGACGTGTTGAATGTGAAGCAGACACGCTACCACCACACTACCCAGGCGGGCTATATATATATATATATATATATATTATTATTATTATTATTACTACTACTACAAAGATTTATTTATTTTTATCTACATCCTTCTAACCGAGATAAACCTTAGCAGAAATGATCTAGTATACTTGTTCCTTGTAAATAGCGAAATAAGGGAGTACACTAGGCAAAAGCGATAAGCAAATCTTTTAAAAGCAATTCGATGGCTTTAGATTGACATTGTAATTTGGTTCTTTCCACGGCCAGGGGTAAAACAAAAGATGTATACAGTGATGAGGCCTTCCTGAGTGAGAAAAGTTGAAACCAACACGGGAATATCTCGGAAATCGCTAAAAATACCAAAAATAAAAATTTAAAAAGGTATATGATATAAATTGTGTTTTAATAAGATGCATATTTTTGAGTAGTAACTTTATGTCCCTTTCTCTTATGGTTTTGCAAAAGGCATTCAAAATGAAGATAACTTCGGAGGCTATTCCCAGAAAATTCAAGATACACATTTAAATTTGATATAAACACCTTTAATATACAGTATTTTACTAAAAATCGTTAGCCATTTTTGAGAAAATTAATTTTCAAAAAATTGGGGGAGGGTCTCTAAAATGTTCGTGTGGCACCCTGGGAAAATGTTGGGCTTAATATCAAGTTTGGTATTTAATCAGCTCTTCGTTTTTGAGTTATTGTGCCCACGGACACACATACACATGGATTTTTTTCTAAAACTTTTTTTTTTTCACTCAGTGGACCTCAAATTCCTTTTTCCCGTGAAATTTGGACATTCAATTTGTCAGTGGAATACAACACCTATTCTGCATGCTATGTATATAGTGCGAGTAAATGAAGTAAAAATGAAGAAAATCAATGACAAATTCAATCCAGCAATGCCCGGATGCAACCGCGATGTACTCATGCGCAAGCGTTGAAAATTAACACCCCGTGTGTATGCAACTTCACTGTTTAAACTGTGCAGCGGCACAGACTACTCTAAAGGCGAAACCTGCTGCAAAGAATAGACCAGTAAAAGGAGTAGGATCCGAACTTGGCCCATTCCTTCAACTTACCTTAGAGTGGTGAAGTTGCACAGGAAACAGAAGTTCAAAATAAACACATTTCAATTGCACCAAAGCCGGCAAACCAAATTAATTCCCCTGTACATAATATGTGCAACATGCACATCCTATTTCTGATACATTTAATGAGTTCGCGGAAATCTACAATTTGCTTACACGAAGAAACTGTGCATTACGTTAACATAAAAATTCCCATTCGTACCTCAGTTCAAATGTTTATTACTAACGCATTGTTGTTACATTCACATGACTTTCTCCACCCATTCTTTAAAACACTATTCTTAATACAGTTTATTTTAATTACTTCATGGTAATCAAGTTAAACATTAACAGAAATAATCTTATTACTTAGTTGTGCCCTTGTAGCTACAAAAGGAATATGGGGATATGGTAGACTAAAGTGATATCCAAATATTGAGAATTGGTTAGTAATGTTTAAAATGAAATTCTGTAATATACGTACACGCACTTCCCATTTTACAAAAGTACAATATAAGTAGATACCTATTACAGGTTCTGTGGACCGCGTTAACCGACCGGGGAGTACTCGGGGGTTAGCCATCTCAAACTCCAGCACTGCAATCCCACTCATAACACATGTGATGGATAGAGGTGGAGGATGCAGCGGTCGGACGGTAAATCTTGGACCGACTTCGGATTGTTGCGCCAATTTGGCATTTAACCGACTTTTCGTTTTTTGAGTTATGCTGCTCAGACACAGACACACAAACGTGAATAATTTTTGTTAAATACAATACGTTTTTTATTCAGGGGTCCTCAAAACATGCATTTCCATCTCAATATCGACTTTTTGGATCAAATATTCTTTATTCAAATGCAGAAATGTTAAGCGATATAATTATTGTACCATATCCGGCATTGCAATATAGTTCATATACGCAGATAGGTATACCGTATATTACTGTTGTTCCACAGGTTGAAGAAATTAGAATACTATAGTTAAATTCTAAGTTGAAATATAGTTTTACTTTCTCTAGCCCCATATGTACAATGTACATAGGGATAGAGAAGATATTGTAATGCACCCAAAATTTCGATACCGAGATTTCACTGGAAATTATGTTTTGTGGTCCCCTGAATCCGAAAAAAGCATTTTTAAAAAAAAGTCCGTGTGTGTGTGTCTGTGGACAGCAAAACCCCCCCAAAAAACGACCGTTTAATACCAAACTTGGTATTTAAGTTTAGTATCTTCCAAGGATGCAACACGAAGATTTAAAAAAAAAATCCCCCCCACCACAAACTAACCTTTACATAGAAAAAAATTTGATTTTCTTAAAAATGGCTAACGATTTTGATTAAAATCCCATACATTAAAGCTATTTATGTCCGAAATAAAATGTATATCTCGAATTTTTTTGGGAATAGCCTCTGAAGACCTCTTTATTCTGGATGAATTTTACTGAATTTTGCTTAACTGCTAAACCGTAAGAGATAGAAAAAAACGTACTACACAAAAAATGTACCTCATGACAAAACACACAATATTTTGTCACAATTTTTTGTCCTTTACGTTTTTGTTGTGGAGGTAACCGTTTTCGAGATATTCCTTGTTATTGGTTTCAATTGTGAAGTACTTAAACTTTTCTCACAGGAAGTGTCTGTTTTTCTTTTGTTCTACTCCTGGCCAAGCAAAGAAGTGATTTGCAATGACAATCACATAACGATAGCTTTTAAAGCATTTGACAATCACTTTAGCATAGAGCATTCCCTTCTACTTATAAGGAACTGAGTAATAACATTCTGCTAACATGTATCTTGATTAACATTGTGTACAAAGAAGAATAATCTTTTGTAGGAGTTTTGTAGAGCAGCTAGAGAAAGGCATGTGAGTGTAACACATCAGATTTTTAAGAGATAGAAAGACATTTGTCATGTTGTTTCCCCCCCCCCCCCATTAGAGTAGAGTTTAGAGGGTTTTGAGAATTAGTTTACATATTCTATGCAAAAGCGCTACCGCGTTTTAGGATCCCCTGTGTATACAAAAGCATTTTTAGAAAAAGGGCTGCGCGCGTCTGTGAATACTAGCTCAAAAACGAAAAGTCGGTTACCGAACTCAATATTTAAGTTCAGCATCTTCCAAGGATGCGACACGAAATTTTAAATTTTCTAAAAAATGACTCTTGCGATTTTTATTAAAATATCGTATATTAAAGATGGTAAATAAAACGTGTATCTTGAATTTCTTGGGAACAGCTACTTACGTCGTCTTCATTCTGAATGATTTTTGCGCAACTGGTAAATCACACGAGATAGACAAAGCTACTGCACAAAAGTATAGATATCTTTAAAACACACACTCTATCTTATGTACATTTTCTGTAGAGATAACGATTTCCGAGTTATCCCTTGTTATTTGTTTCAATTTTAAAATACGTATAATTTCTTAAACGGAAGTTTCATATCTCTTTCTTCTCTTAGCAATGAAGAGAATTTCTTAGAATTTTAATTGCATAGCATAGCGACCAAGATTTGATTATCCCTTTAGTCTAGTGCTTCCCATTCCCTTCTACTAATCAGGAAGTACGTACCTAATAAGACCATTTCTGCTAACATTTATCTTGGCAGACAGAAGAATAATCGTGTTTAAGAATAGTTTGTTTTGGAAACAGATTTGTGGAAGTATTACTCTAAGGATGTGAAAATTGAGTATTCAACTTTCCCTTGTAAAGGATAAACTTTCAGTGTGGCAAATAGATATAGAAGCGTTTGATTCATTTTCCGTACCTAGTATTTTAAAGGTATAAATAACTAAATTTCAGCTTAATCTGGTTACTTTAAAGTACTGGCACGCTGTTTTTTCTTGATATTAAAACAGTATACTAAATTTCGCAATTCATAATAGAACTCTAAAACAAATACTGCAAATACTTTCAAGAGTCGTATAGCTTGCAGAGTAATACAAAACTGTGTGAATAAAATGCTAAACAATATCCAACAACTCTTAAAATACAATCGGTTGCTCTGGAAAGGTTCTGGAGCACACTTGTACACATAATCACAGACCCATGCAGAATCTACTGCCAATCCACTACGAAAAATACATAAGAGTGTAAATGGTTAGACATCAAGGAAACGCAATTGACATTAACCACAACATTCCGGTCCGCAGGAATAAAAAAGGAGCGAGAAGAAATCAAGGTTACTTCAGAGTCAAGTCGCCCGGATCGTCTTGTTAGAAAAGGACAGTATATATGTTGGACATCATCCCACGTCTTTCGCCGCTTCAACCGGAGTTACTAGACGAAACTAAACGGAGTGAGTTGTCACTGTGCTGCACTCTGCTTACACAAACTCTTTGTGTGTCTGCTCTATTTACTTGCTTTTTTGTGCAACATGCAACACTGAAAGTTTATGAAGTGTAGGGCTTATATTACGGACGCCAAACAAACGCAGCGTTTAGAAGTATATAACATGCATATTTATCCGCGATATGCATTAAAAACGAGGAAACTTCAGCACATTCACTAAATTAGTAAATAGAAAGTTCGAGCGGCAATTAACAGACAGATAAAAACACGACGACGGCTGCACATAAATACTATTGGATTTATAACCTTATAAGCTGTAGCAAAATGACATTTTTGTGAAGGCGCGTCTTTATATCTCGCGATTGTGAGAAAACTGTTAACTCAGCAATGCGAAATAATAGATGGCATTTTTTAACTATTCATTCCATAATATATTTATTTCATTTCAGCATCTTATGTTCCATTATATTTTAAAACAGCTTTGCGCAGAAAAAAAAAAATTACTTTTGGTGGATACCCTTTCTCATGAAATTAATGACATTTTAGCCATCATTCATAGATTAAAATAGCAGCTATTCAATTAATTGTATTGGTGATTGGATTTCTGAATTTACTCTTAACAACACAGTAACAAACTAGTATTCAATACTCTCTGGCTATTTGATTAAAAATGCCTTGAATAATGTAATGTTTCAGTCCCCAATGACGTACTTATTAAACCGCTTGAACTATATTTCAAAGAGGTTTCCTCAGCAGAGCACAGTCTCTAGAAGAATAACAAAATAAATGTGTGTTCATGCGTTCCATTCACATGATTTTTTTCACTGTTCTGCACAAAACATTATTTTATCTACGTCATGCAATCGAGATAAACATTAGCAGAAATGATCTTATTACTTGCTTCCTACTAAGTAGAGGAAAATAAGGGAATACATTAGGATAAAACGACAGTCAATCTTTTTTAAACTGGTCGCTAAATGATAAATAAACCACACTAAACAGGTCGAGATTTCTAAACTCGCTTAGGGTGAGTTACCCGGATAAGGTTTTTTTGGGGGTTTTCCCTTATCCTGAGAAGACGAATGTCGCGTAACTTTAAGCTCTATGGACGCCGAGATCATTTCACCAATTTCATTCATCGTCCAATATAACTAACCAGGTTAAAGGGCATTAAGCTTTAAATAAATAAAAGAAACAAGAAGTTCGCCTTTCTTTGCATGACCAAGAGTAAAACAAAAGATGACTTCTAGTTTGGTAAAACTATTTTACAAATATTTTCCATGCAATGGGTAGTTTCTTAAACATCTTCGTGTCGCATTCTTGGTATTTAACGCATGCACGGACCTTTTTTCAAAAACTACATGTTTTATATTATTCATTCAGGAGACCTCAAACCATACTTTTCCTATGAAATCTCGAAGTTTTGGGTGGAATACAACATTTTCTCTATCTACTATGTGCATAGTGAGTGTAGAGGAAGTAACAAAATATCTACAAACACACAAAATTAGATATTACTGTTCAGAACTTTACGCTATTTTGTGTGATGCTACGCCATTTATCTTTATTTTTCACATTTTCTTTTTCTACACCAAATGTTTCCATTTTACACGGAAAAAATGGATCGTAAAATGAGTGATGAAGTACTTATATGTCTGAAATTGTTATATTTGCTGTGAATAATCGTAAATATAATGACCATGTTGCCAGATGTGCCGTAAGTTAAAATCCCTTCGCAGTACAGTTAACAAAACAAAAACAAAATAAAAAAAAATAAATGAATCCAAATTCCAGTTAGATAAGCTACCGTATCTTCTAGTTCACTGATGACAGTAGATCGATCCGCTCTTAAGAGATGTATAGTAATTTCACGTTATAAAACGTCTTGGATGTTTGTCCATTAAAAATTGTATATGTTTAAAGCACTGACACACATTTTCAACAAGAAAATATGTGATTCCAGAATCCATCATATTGCTGAAAGAGTAACAGCATTTACACAACTGCTACATAATTTGTTTTAGTTTCTCTACAAGTACTATGTAGATAGTGTATAGAGAAGGTATTGTATTGCACCCAAAAATTCGATACCGAGATTTCACGGAAATACATGTTTTGGGTCCCCCTGAATAAAAACAATTTTAGAAAAAGGTCTGTGCGTGTGTGGACAGTAAAGCTCACAAACGAAAAGATCATTAAATACCAAACTTCTTCCAAGGATGCGACACGAAGATTTTCAAGAAAATTCCCCCACCCCAAGCTACCCTTTACATGGAAAACTTTTTTAAACTTTTGTTTTTCTAAAAAATGGCTAACGATTTTTATTAAAATTCCGCAATAAAATATATACCTTAATTTTCTGGGAGCAGCTTCTGAACTTATTCATTATTGATGAGTTTTGCTGAATTTCGCATTACTGCAAAATTACACGCACAGAATTGGATTTCAATTCTATAGCAATCACATTTTAAAACATCTGATTGCCGGTTTAGCCTAGTGTATTCCCCTATTTACCTTCTACTTAAAGGAATTAAGTAATAAGAACAGTTCTGGTAATGTTTATCGATTAATATGAAGTAGTTAGAAGAATAAGTTTAGTAACAATAATTTGCTACAGGAGCACATCAAGGCGACCACTTGCGTGGTCGGAATTTCGATATGCACGCGGAAAAAGCACTTACGTCTACTAAATTGGAGTATATGTTGAAGACCTAAGAGCACAGATTCACGATGTGAATGTTATGTCGCCGCCACCTCTCCCCGCACACCAAAAGAAACAGAATTTAAAAGATGTTAGTTTACATACACCAAGCGAACATCTTTGCTTCGCTGAGTGATTTAATTAACGTGGAGCACTCGAGAGCAACGACACGAATATGCATATGTTATTTACAAAATATCCTAAAGTATGCAGTCTGATATATTCTACTATAAGATTTGGTCTAACAAATAAGGACCATAGAGAATGGAGAATATCTATTACGGCGTTAAGCTCAAATTTCCACTTTGTAATTTGGAAACAAAGAAATTTCGACTCAATGTGGAACAAAAATCGAAATGTGGTTTCATCACTATCATTTATTTACATTAACACAAAAGGTCTCTTTTCTACTTAATGTTAATCAATTCTGAGGCAATAGTTAATGTTACAAATACATTCGGAATGAAGAAAGCTTACACTAAATATTTATAAAATTCAAAATACACATTCATGTCTATATTTCAAAATTCATGTTAGACATTAAGGAAAAGAAAATATTGCACGATTGCACGTAAGGATAGTTTGAAAGATTGGGGTGGGGGATGTTTATTAAATTCTATGTGCTGCATCCTTTAGCTTAAGCAAATTACAGGAAGCTTTAACAAATAACGTCTTTTATCTTAAATACATCTGATCCTTAGGTACGGCGAACATTTTTTAAAATAAATAGACAACTTTCAGTCAAAATAATCTAATTTTACGTTGGTAATACCATTTATTGTAATCATAGATTACTTATTATAGGTTAATATCCAATATTCCATCTTCGATCTTGCGATATAAAAATTAATTCCTCTCCAGTATAAAATTGAAATGCATGCATTCTCCTTCAGCTTAAAAGACCAATAAATGTTTAATACATACTGCTTCTATTTCTTGGACTAAAAACTAAACATGGCAAAATCGAGTTAAATTTCCAACATCAATACGCTGTCAGCATAAATACCAGGTGAGTCAGCCGCCCACTTTTTTGGAAGTTAGGCTACCCATCAAACGGCATGTGCGCCTTAGTCCAGTTTTGCGCATATTTAAGCGTATTTCTTGACGTCTTAGAAAGAGGAATGCGCAAAATTCAGAGGAACATCGGTTTAAGGGATAGAACGTACTCCTCGCTAAAGTACACCTCAGAAACTTACGACTTGTTTACTAAGAGCGAATTCCGGTTTCCAACCGATGTTTGTTTGGTAGTGTTTAACGCCCGCTTTAACTACTAATGGCACCGCAGGCGGTATTTCCAACCGATTTTACAAACCTTTTACTAGAGTATACATAGCAACGTAATTCAATAAATGCCTCGGAAAAATGGACCTATAATATCAGTACACTATCAACGTCAGCTAAAAAGAAAATGGGGGAATCTTGTACTTAGAGCAGGGGTTGGCTGCCAAAAATTAGGAAAACATTAGAGACACGCCTCATCCACCATGGACCCGTACAGTCAAAACGGACATATTATTAAACAACGGTTTATTTAAATTTTTGCGTGAGCTACGTCTCCTGCATCTCAAATAACATGCATAATAGCTTTTGCCATTTAAGTAATATTAAAACACCCAGCAAAAGATTAAAACTGTCTTAAAAGGCTAAATCAAGCACGAAAGTTCACGAGGTGGCAATTGCATAGCGCCTGTTGTTTGTTTGTTTTTCCTCGTCAAAACTTGGAAACCAAATTTACAATAATCTAATTTTGAAGTCCCTGTGAGTTCAGGACATAAGTTAAATTGTTATTGGTTGGTTGCAGTTTGTAATGAGTAGAATACGTTTAGTGATGTCTGCCCCATTGGACTGGCATGCTGCAGTGTGTTTGTGAATCGCCGACCCCCCTCATTCTCCACACGTATGCTGTCGCACGACATTTTTTGCCAGTCTTTCATTGTGTATTCGACAGTCCAGCACGTAGATATAATTTTAATTTACGGAGAAGCAAGAACAAATGCACTAGCGGGTCAGCATCTATAGCGGGAGAGAGAGATATCCGAATAGACGACAACCAACCGCAAACACCTCTCGGAATGTTGAAAAGCGTTTGCGTGTAACAGCGTCACTTGCGAGAGTGCCTCCTGTTAGACACGCACCAGCAACACTGAAGAAGCTGTTTTGAACGCCATCTAGGACAATCCGCACACGTCAACTGTATAATTACCAGTATATTAAAAGGCGATGCGATAACATCAATATTAGGACTAATTTCATCGAGTGTTTACATCCATGTTACATACGTGGGTAGAACCTAGTAATGGGGTCGATGATTTCATGTTGGGAGTATATAATGCGTATTGCATAAACTCTAGAATAAGAGGTAGCTGACTCACCTGGTATAAGATCTCTGCCTCTACCCGTCAGGAAAACCCGGGTTCGTTACCAACAGTTACACGCTTCAGCAACGTTGTCTTGCAAATATGTATAATTTAATAGGCAAAGTGTGTATTACAAATCGGTAACGGATAATCTTCTAATGGTATGATCGTTCCTACTTGTATCTTCAAAATGAAAAGTTCTCCAAATTCTCGAATGAATAGAGAATGAATAGAGAATGAATGTTATTTACTGGCGGAACTCGCAGTTCTGCTCGTTTTACTGTGCTAAATGCTGAACTTTTTCTATCGCTTTTCCACCCTGTCACCCTTCATCGCACTCATCCGCCGCAATCCTTTATGCTGGCTATAAACAATCATGCGGACGGAGGAGACTCGAAACCGAACCAATGCAAACATACGATAATAAAAACACACCTAACCTTGCTTTTTATATACAGGCTGTCCCAGAACTCAACCGCACAAATTGTAAGGATTGTAGAGGGATCCTGGATAACTTTGAGACAGCGAACCTACTGTCAAATATAAAAGGTATAGCATATTTTAAATGGCGTGTTATTTATGGACGCCCTTTAACTGCTGTGGTTCTCAGCGTCATATTCTATATTGGGCGTGAAAGACCGCTTAATTTTGCTCAGAGGCCTCTCTATCAGGCCTGAGGTTCTTTTACGTGCCGTAAATGTACGACACGGGACCCACAGCTTTACTTCCCTTCCGAAGGAAGCCATGCTAAGGATTTTTACGCCCGAAAAAATCCATCGTCCTCCGCCGGGTTTGAACCCGCGACCTTGGGCATATGAAGTTAGCATGGTAACCATTACATCACGGAGGGCGACAGCATATTTTAAGGATCGTATATCAGGGGCCGTAATTCAAAAGCATGTGGATGCGCGTGTCCTACTTTTATTCACGATTGCCTCATTTGTAAGCCAGTAGCCGAACGAATGTAGTATTGGTGCTCAATTAATACATTTAAAACTATAAGAAGTGCATTTTTGGCAGAATTGCCTGTCCTTGAGGGTGTGCACGCCACTAATAACCGTTCGGTTGATTTCAAATCACATGTCATTAGCTAGAGCGATCCGTTATAACATACCGGCTAGAGAGTCGTTATCGCGCTGGCTATCGAATTCTGCAATAAGATCATACCGCTCTTTCAAGTTTCCAATGTTCATTTTTACTTTCTCCATACGCACTATGTACATAGTGTATAGAGAAAGTATTGCACTCCACCAAAAAATTCGATACCGAGATTTCACCGGAAATATATGTTTTAGGGTCCCCAATATCCAAAAAAAGCATTTTCACAAAAAGGTCCGTGTGTGTGTGTGTGTGTGTGTGTGTGTGTGTGTGTGTGTGTGTGTGTGTGTGTGTGTGTGTGTGTCTGTGAACACGAGAACTCAAAAACGAAAAGTCGGTAAAATACCAAACTTGGTATTTAAGTTCAGTATCTTCCAGAGATGCGACCAGAAGATTTTGAGAAAAATACCCCCACCCCCAACTACCCTTTACATGGAACTTTTTCCAAAAAAATTGATTTTCTCAAAAATGGCTCTAATGATTTTGATTAAAATTTCGTATATTAAACATATTTACCTGACAAATAAAATGTATATCTTGAATTTTCTGGGAATAGCCTCTGAAGAGTAGTTTATTCTGGATGAATTTTACTAAATTTTGAATAACTGCTAAACCGTAAGAGATGGACAAAAACTTACTACACAAAAAATGTAGAGCACATTAAAACACACAGTTTATGTTACAAACATTTTTTCGTGGAGTTCGTCGTTTTTGTGACATTCCTTATTTTTGGTTTCTGCTATGAAAAAGGTATACTTTTCTCATACAGGAACTTGTCAACTCCTATCCATATAGACAAAGGAACTTCATTGACATAGCAACCAGCTTTTGACTATCAGTTTAACCTACAGTTGTCGCTTATTTCGCTTCTACTGACAAGGAAGCGAGTAATTAGACTATTTCTGCTATTTTTTTTCTGAGTAGCATAAAGTAAATAGAAGTATAAGCTTTTTAAGAATTATTTGTTGCAGGGATATGAAGAAAGTCATGTGAATGGTACACATCAGATTTTTTAATGTTATTGTTTTTCTCGAAGAGAAAACAATTTGACCAGCACTAATACGCTCAGTTTACATTTTTGAAGTCAACTCGATAAACTCTCCAGGACACATTACTTCAAAAAGACTGAATGAAATCTGCGTAATGTTCAATATTCCATACAGTAGTTGTTTGTCAAGGCATCTGCGTAGATTAATTTAAGAAAATACTTAGGTTTGTTGAAAACATTTATGTAACGTGTGCTTTGAATCGTAGAAGCAAAACTAGATTTTAGCGATCTAATAATACAAAATAAATACATTAAAAAAAATCTGCTGCTGCCGCTTTCTCTATGTAGTTATTATGACGTTTTAATCACTTCAACTATTGTGGCGTTGTGCTTCGTAGGTGCAATCTCTGTAGGGATGTGGCAAGTCCTCACATCGTCAAGTTCCTCTGATAACCTGTTGTATTTTGTACTTCAGATATTGTATTACTTCTCAAAGTCTCTTTGATTTACCTTTCATGCAAATGAAACGGTTGAATGCACTTTCCCTCCTAGTGCATTATTAACTAGTTTTATTCGTATGTAGGTACTTGTTTTACTATCGAGATGTTTGTTCATTTTTTACTTCATTTGACACAGTGATATTTTTCATAAATAGTGAACTGTGCTTACAAATTGTAATGTGTACTACATAACCCGTCAATGCGTGATATCCTGTATTTCAGAAGTTCCTTCGAAATTACGGAGAAGCGTACCCCGTCAAATGTTTAATTCAATTGGTATTGAAAATTTTTTCGTTGCACCTAGATGCTCATCGTACATGCAACTATTTCATTTCTCAGTATGAATAAATCATATTGAGTAACGCAGCAAAATATGTACAAGTCATTATAAAAGTCAAACAAACATAAACATAAATATACCTGCGGAGTCTTGAACCTCTATTCGCTCAATATCTTAAGCCGGTGTCCACACGCTAACCATAGCGCTAAATTACGTCACAACATCTACGCTCTCCGAAATTCAATTGTTGAGGTTACGGCCCATGTCGGTTTGATAAGCGGCGTGCTAACCCTTAATACATTTTATGTAGCAATTTAGAACCCTTAGCCCATAGAACGCTTATCTCAAACTATTTTGGACTCTTCTACAATCCTGTTAGTTTGTGCGATTGAATTCTGCGACACCCTGTATATCAGTTCATTGCTGGACATGAACCCAGTTGTGCTTAACGTAAAATCTCGCTATATTAATTTATTGCACAGGCTCTTTCGATGCTGCATTCGTGTCGTAACGACTTCCATCATTCGATTACCAGCTGTTGTAAATTTTCTCAATTTGTGACTAGACAAATGCCTAAACACGTTTCGTAGCCATTTTATACATCGTATTGCATGACACCAATATTCACCAATAGTGAAAAGAATAAATAATATTACGATACACTTAGTTTACTGGTATTCACATTCGCTGTTTTATGTACATCAACAATGTATTCATCAAATTCCCTGAAAAATGTTTGCCATTTTATTCAAGGTCAAATCCTTTATGTTGCTTATAAACTGAGATCGTACATGATAATGATTTTGGCAGTTAATTATATAGTGGGCTGTTTCTACTCGACTTGGTTGAATAACAGTACTCGCGCATCCCGGCTAGAGGGAAGTAAATATCCAAATGTCATTGGACAAAGACTACAGCAAAATGCTTACGCTTACATTCCTATACTTGATTCTGGTTTGACGATAGATTGCCCACAATGCTGAGGTGCATTTCATATTGCCGACAAATCCCTGTGATCGTAACTTGCTTTGGCGCTCAAGCTGGAACAGTCTGTTTCAAAAGCAGCTGCTACAGCTCGCTACTTGACTCAATTGAACGACAGTGACTTCTACATAAACAGCGATAGATATCGCTAAATTCGGACCAATAACGAAGCTAGATTTAAAAACAAAATTACTATCAGCAATACTGCCCAGGATTACACGATAAAACTGATCAAAGCTAATTTTATAAATAGCTAAGCGATCTTTGGCATTCGTCCTTATCTTTTTTCTCTTCTTACTGCCAAATTTAAGTTAGAACGTCTTTTTTTTTTTTTTTTTTTTCTGTTGTTTCTTTCACTTAACCTTGGCTTATGTTTCACTCTATAGTAATGTTTAAATATTCGTTAGAGCGTCGCCCTCCGTAGTGCAATGATTATCATGCTAATCTCATATACCCAAGGTCGTGGGTTCAAACCCGGCGGACGAACTATTTTTTCGGGAGTAAAAATCCTTTGCATGGCTTCCTTCGGAAGGGAAGTAAGCAATTGGTCCCGTGTTGTAGATTTACCGCACGTAAAAGAACCTCAAGTCTGATAGAGACCTCTGGGCAAAATGATGCTGTCTTTCACGCCCAGTATAGAATGGGACGCTGAGAACCACAGCAGTTAAAGAGCATCCATAAATAAAACTCCATTTCCATTTCGTTAAGAGCATTCTTATTGCAGTCAAAACAGCTGCGAATCTAGGGTAAGAATTTAGGTTAAGTACAGAAGTAACGCGATGAAAAGTGCATTGCATCAACTTAAAACATGTTTAGTGATACACTGACTCATCTATGAGAACAATATACACGTACATAAGATGCGAGCCATAAATTAGTTTTGCTGTTTATTGCCCTAGATGTGCCAAAATATTGGAGGTCATTCTCAATACTCCAGAAAGTGTGCAAAATCAATACATAGCACACTAGCTCATACGCTAAAACAAGGAAAAAGTATGAAATTTCTATAAATACGAAATATGTTACACGAACTTTAGTTGGCATGAATGTCCTCAAAAAACTTCATGACTACAAAATAAGCACTTCTCTTTTTTGCTGAAAACAGGCTGCGAATAACACTTCGTTAAAGGCTCTAAGTTCATTAACGACGTGTTCGAAGCTCTTGGTTAGACGCGTCAGACGTCATGCGTTGGCAATTAATTGGCAATTAAATCGGACATGCTCTATGCAGCAGCGGAGAATGTCGACGTCGCAATGGAGATGTTAGCTATGTTTGCATGATGGCAACCGCTTTGAACATGTAATATGCCAGCATGCCGCATCATTATCAAAAAGTGCAAGCTGGAACAGATTGCAGCATTTGGAGTTTTGCTAGATAAAGTAGAGAAACTGTAATGCGACATACCACGTTCGCCTTTCTGAATGGAATTATCTTTTTGGAGGGTAAAGCACGGGGAGAAAAGCATTTTCTTTACCAGCCTTAAATAAGGCCTTGTTAGCTAAAGAAAGAGAGGCGGAAGTACGAACAGACAAACGGAGGAATTGGGACACAGTACCTAGTCAAGCTTTTCCTTTCTACGTGACTTGTTGGGAGAGACGAGAGGGCGACCAGATCCATACGACGATAAACCTAGCACGGATGGGTTCCCTTACAATGGAAAACATCCTAACGTCGGTTATCATTGTCTAATTTTATGCTCACAGGTGGCCCTAAGACTAAACACAAGTTCCCACCAAACGTCAGGGAGAAACATTTCCAACACACCAAACGCCGTACCCGATCCTTCAACCCAGAAAGAGCTGAAAGGTAATGATGGAGCCAGGAAAGATGTGATAGAAGAGGAACCACCCTAGCGTTGGCCTACCGACCCAGTGAATCCACGGAAAAACCCCACGATCAGAGTTGGCTGGCCCGACGGGAAACAGACCAGGAACTTTTCGAATTGTGAACTTCACACGTAACCGCCGCACCATCTCGATCGGCATAGTCATATGTATAAATGACGCGTCAAATTCTTGATGCGTGAATCATTTATTTTCTCCAAAACTAAAGGTATCATAATTCTACGCCTTTTGGGACGCTTCTTTAATAATATACCCCTCCGAGCTAGACCACTTGCATTTGCGTTTTAGGGACATTTATAGGCAATATGCAAAATGTATGTCAGAAGATAACCTATTAGCCCAAGTATGAATTTACGCATCATCGACAGAACGTCATAAAGGGATGACTGCCACACTGCATGGGGAACACAATATTCACAATAGCAACAGTGGCAGTGCTGCACTTTTTATATAAAAAACTGTGTTTCACTCAAATGACTTTCTCTAGCTGCTCTACAAACTTCTTACAAAAGATTATTTCTCTTTCTACATAATGATAATCGAGATAAATATTAACAGAATGTTCTTATCACTTAACTCCTTATAAGTAGAAGCGAACTAAGGGAAGCACCAGGCTAAAGTGATAGTCAAATGTTTTAAAAGCTGTCATGCGATTGTCGTTGCAAATCCTTCTTTGCCTGGCCAGGAGCAGAACACAAGGAACACGGACACTTTCTAGAAAACATAAGTACTTTACAATTGAATCCATAACAAGGAATATCTTGGAAATAATTACCTCCTCAATAAAAACGCAAAGGAATAAATTGTGTGATTTGACGAAATCTACATTTTTTGTGCAATAAGTTTTTGTCTATCTCTTACGGTTTAGCACGCCTATCTCTTACGGTTTTAGTTAAGTAAAATTCGGCAAAATTCATCCAGAATAAAGAGGTCTTCAGATGCTATTCCCAGAAAATTCAGGATATACATTTTATTTGGGATGTGAAATATCTTTAATATACGGGATTTTAATTAAAAGCGTTAGAGCCATTTTTGAAAAAATCAAAATGTTCAAACATTTTTCCATTTAAGGGTGCAGGATTTTTTTTTTTTTTTTTTTTTTTTTTTTTTTTTTTTTTTTTTTTTTTTTTTTTTGACAATCTTCATGAAGCATCCTTGGAAGATACTAAACCTAAATACAAAGTTTGGTATTTAACGTTTTGTTTTTTTTTCGTTTTTGAGCTATGTTGCCCACAGACACACATGGACCTCTTTCAAAAAATATTTATTTCGGACTCAGGAGATCCCAAAACATATTACTTCCTATGAAATCTCGACATCGAATTTTTGGGTGGAATACAATACCTTCTCTATCTACTATGTATATTGTACACGCGGGCTAGAGAAAGTAAAAAGTTAAAATCACAATACACAATTACACGGTATTTATGTATAGTTTTATCACATTAGTTTACTTAAAAGAATAACAGTTTAGTTTTTCTATTTTATGGTTCACAAAGTCAACATTACTGCTATTATTATTATTATTATTATTATACTCTAAAGTTTTATTTATGAATGTATTCATTTTAGGTCGTCAGCAAATACAAACGATTACCTATTATCCCTTTTGGGGAGGGGGTGTTTATTTCACGTCTTACTGCAAAATCAATTTCAATTGTTACCCTATATCCATAGACACACATGAGTACAAGACTTAGTGCATAACAGGCAGACTACCTTAATTGGCTGATGGCCTTCAGACATTAGCTGCCTGAATAACGTACTGACAGCCTCAGTTGCGTAATTGCCATCTTTACTCCTACATTATTTCTGATTTAATCGTGAAATGTGACTGTGACACTGCTGTTATGTACGTATGTAAGCGTAGTGTGTTGTAGTACAGTTGACCTTAAATGTATCCTGTACCATCAATTTTATTTATTTTTATTTGATTCTTTGGTTACATTCTTGGTACTTCCAATTCAGTACTTACCTGGACAGATATAAAGAGAAAGTGCCCAAACAGCAACTCCCGAAAGTGAACTGCCGACTGTACCCCCCGCTCTCTCTCTCTCTCTCTCTCTCTCTCTCTCTCTCTCTCTCTCTCTCTCTCTCTCTCTCTCTCTCTCTCTCTCTCTCTCTCTCTCTCTCTCTCTCTCTCTCTCTCACACACACAAACACACACACACACACACACACACACACAAGGTTCCTATGACTGGTAAAATTGAGAAGTCAGAAATGACCGATATAAAATTCTCCCTAGTCGTATTTTACTTCACTTAGTGTGTACACTTTTGAAACCTAACCATACTCAACCTAGTGGCAGTTATTTGCATTTATACGTGCCCTCCACGCTGGAAGCCAGCAAATTCGATGAAAGTCATAAAAATGCGCTCGCCGTAATAGCAGACATACACTTTCTTCCATCCAACCTTTTCTCTTTCAACAGAACTCTTTCTGTAAAATTGTTGGCTTCCTGAATAATAATAATAATAATAATAGTAACAACAACAAAAGTCCAGTGAATTTGTGTGTGCAGCAAAAATAAAACGTTAGAAAAAACTCAGCACTATCCAAGAATGCAGTATATTTTCCATAAAAAGAAAAACCCTCACCCAAATGTAATGCATCGATTTTATACTTAAATTCTGCATAATAGTACATGATGCTTTGTTTGGTAGTTTCTTGCAAGGCTGCCAACAGGCACCCAATTACAAGATATTAAAGTAGGGAAAGGATGCTAAAGCAGCAGGGAGAATAAAACCGAAAAAATAGCAATGACACAAGAAAGCAAAACAACACATGTGAATTAAAGAAAGAAAAAAGAAGAATAGAAATAAAAGAAAATAATCTTGGCAACACAGATGCAGTAGCAGCAGATATACAAAGTTTGCTAACTGGGAATACATACTCTGTCAACAAACCGCAGCGACCTATCCGCAAAAGAAGCAGCTGCAACATGGTCCATGCTTTGTGGGAGGATATGGCGGTTGGAGAACAAAAAGTAAAAAACAGAAGTCCAAAGAGAGAGATCAACGGAATAGAAAATCGAAAACAATATCGGTATTCTGACCAGAGAATGCTCCTTGAGACAAAACTGAGTTGATGTTCTACATACTAAATAAGTTCCATCCTTCAACTATAGATGGTGTGCCATCCGTGAAAAGAATTTTCAGGTGGGCGATGCAAGGCCAATGCATTTGGGTTGCATTTATGCGCGTTACCTGAGAAAGCGAAGCCATAGCTGATCAAGAATAGTTGTTCTGGTATTTGATAATGTCAAACACTTCTACTACACACTGAAGTTTAATTCAAATGCCTTGCTTTGGATACACTAAGTAATCCGAATGAATGCAAGGATTTCAAATTTGCTGAATGAATTTTAAAAGTAAAGCTTGCAAAACGTTTTGCGTGATTGTTGTCGAACATTACGTTTAATCTTTGCTTACCCTAGCTGCGTTTATAAAATCAGTGATGCCCCATGGATTTAGCTTCTAAGCTTAACAATGGCATTCAAAAAATCTGATGTGTTCCATTTACATAACTTTCTCTAGGTGGTCCATATACAAACTATTCTTACTAATGCTTATCATTTATCTGCATCACTCTAATCGAGATAAACATTAGCAGAATTGATCTTATTACTTGCTTCTTTTTAAGTTGAAAGGAAATACATTAGGTTAAAGCGATAGTCAAATTGTTTTACTTCCTCTAGCCCAATATGTACAATGTACATGCACCCAAAAATTTGATACCGAGATTTCACCGAAAATATGTTTTGGGGTCCCCTCAGTCCGAAAAAAGCATTTTTAAAAAAAGGTCCGTGTGTGTGTGTGGACAGTATAGCCGCAAAACGAAAAGACCGTTAAATACCAAACTTGGTATTTAGGTTTAGTATCTTCCAAGGATGCGGCACGAAGATTAAAAAAGCTCCCTACTACAAACTACTCTTTACATGGAAAAAATTTCGAAAATGTTGATTTCCTTAAAAATGGCTCTAAAGATTTTGATTAAAATCCCGTATGTTAAAGCTATTTATGACCGAAATAAAATGTATATCTCGAATTTTTGGAGAATAGCCTCTGAAGAGCTCTTTATTCTGGATGAATTTTGTATAACTTCTAAACCCTAAGAGATAGAAAAAAATCTGATGTGTTACATACACTCACATGACTTTCTCTAGCTACTCTATAAACTTCTTACGAAAGATAATTCTTCTTTCAACACCATGCTAATCGAGATAAACATTAGCAGAAATAGTCTTATTACTTGCTTCCTTGTAAGTAGAAGCGAAATATGGGAGTATTATAGGTTAAAGTGAAGTCAAAAGCTGGTTACTAGATGACTAAATTCCTTGTTTGTATGGACACGAGTTGACAAATTCGTGTATGAGAAAAGTATAAGTTTTTCAAAGCTGAATTCAAAAGCAAGGAATATCTCAAAAACGATCAACTCCTCGAAAACATTTTATATAACATAAATTGTGTGTTTTAATGTGCTCTGCATTTTTTGTGTGTTAAGTTTTTGTCCATCTCTTACGGTTTAGCAGTTATGCAACAAAAATCTTTCATTTCGCGGAAGTCGATTTTTCGATGATTCTCGGCTCCCTAGACAGGAAATATGGTCAGAACAGAAGTTGCTCCAAATTCGCTGTAAAAGCTATATACGAGCAGTTTGGAGTGTGGGAATTCTTCCAGAATAAAGTAGTCTTCAGAGGCTATTCCCAGAAAATTCAAGATATACATATTATTTGTCAGGTAAATACCTTTAATATACAATATTTTAATCAAAATCGTTAGATCCATTTTGAGAAAATCAAAATTTTTTAAAAAAGTTCCATGTAAAGGGTAGTTGGGGGTGGGGGATTTTCTTGAAAATTTTTGTGTCGCATCCTTGGAAGATATCAAACTTAAATACCAAGTTTGGTATTTAATGGTCTTTTCGTTTTTGAGCTATGCTGTCCACAGACACACAGGCACACACATGCACGGACCTTTTTCCAAAAATGCTCTTTTTTTTCAGGCGGACCCAAAACATGATATTTCGGTATTGAATTTTTGCGTGCAATATAATGCCTTCTCTATCCCTATGTACATTGTACATATGGGGCTAGAGAAAGTAAAAACGGACTACACAAAAAAAATGTACATCACGTCAAAACACACAATTTATGTCCTTTACGTTTTTGTTGTGGAGGTAACCGTTTCCGAGATATTCCTTCTTACTGGTTTCAACTGTGAAGCACTTAAACTTTTCTCAGACAGGAAGTGTCCGTTTTCCTTTTGTTCTACTCCTGGCCAAGCAAAGAAGTGATTTGCAATGACAATCGCATGACGATAGCTTTTAAAACATTTGATAATCACTTTAGCATAGCGCATTCCCTTATTCTCTCCTACTTATAAGGAACTAAATAAGAACATTCTGCTAATATTTATCTCGATTAGCATTGTGTACAAAGAAGAATAATCTTTTGTAGCAGGTTTGTAGAGCAGCTAGAGAAAGTTATGTGAGTGTAACACATCAGATTTTTAAAAGTTGGTCGCAAAGTGAAACAACTGAGGTACGGTTCGCTTTGCATGGTGTTACTGAAGAAAAGTTTTGTAGTTTAAAACTGAAACTACTAACAAGGAATATCTCGAAAACTGTCAACAAATAAATTATATATGACATAAAATATGTAATTTAGTGAGATCCACATTTTTGTGAAACAAGCGTTTGTCATTCTCTTACGGTAATCGTTATGCAAAATTCTGCAAAACATCCAGAATAAAGAGGTCTTTAGAAGCTATTCCCGGAAAATTAAAATAGGCATTTTATTTGTGATGTAAATGTCTTTAATGAAAATTGTTAGAGTCATGTTTTGAGAGAAACAAATTTGTTCATGGTAGTTTGTGTTCGGAGGATTTTCTTGAACATCTACATGTCGTATCCTTGGAAAATACTAAACATAAACACCAGGTTTTCGTTTTTGAGCTACGTTGTCCACAAACACGAGCGGACCTTTTGCTAAAAATATTTTTTTTTTCGGATTCAGAGGACCTCAAAATATATTGCCGGTGAAATCTCGACATCGAATTTTTGGGTGAAATACAAACTATCCACTGTACATATGGCCTAGAGACGTAAAAATATGTCGGAGATGCACCTCTTCGCCTAGACAATACTGGTCACAATGAGTGTACATTTCTTCTGTTTATATTCATGACTGACGATTCTTGGACTATGAGACACTGGAAACGCTCGTGCAGTTTAGGTTCAATTTACAACCTTTTTAATAATAGGTACCTAAACTGAAAAGTTAGCTTCTGGCTTAATGGCAGGATGTCTATCATTCTCGGACGTACACTGGATTAGAAAATCCTTACGTTGGCCGTTGGTATAGATTTAGGACCTTCCCTTTCGTATAATTTCCACATTTTTTCGGGGTTATTTTTTTGGCAGTGTTTAACGCCCGCTTTTACTGTTCTGGCACCGCAGGCGGTGACACTGATGATACATGAAGATGGAGCCCCGGTGGAATGTATTGTAGGGTGAAACCGGAGAACGCGGAATAAACTCGCCCCTGCGCCGCTTTGTCCATCACAAATCTCACACGCGGTCGCTTGGTTTTCAGGGTTAACATGGTTCTGTACCTTACGTCAGCTATATTTTCACCACACATATATAAACCTGTGCTTGTAGTTTTTTTTTTTTTTTTTTTTTTTTTTTTTTTTTTTTTTGTAATTAAATTGGGGTTAACGAATGCTTTGTGTCATAATTATTTCGACGCTGCAGGTTGAGAAATAAATTAACTAATGACAAGCAAGAAAAGTATAAGCAGGAGAGATTCGGTAAGATAATTATAACGCGAGAACGATGTCATTTTTTCTACTTTTAATGTAATCAAAGAAGTGGCTCATATCTGCTTATATCTCGTATCGCTTCTTTTACATTTTGAATATGCAGCACAAATATATTCGCCGTATCAATCACCAATAATAAACAGAAAATTCACGAGAACAGGCTTTGTAGATACCTAGTCGAATCAAAAAAAATAATAAAACAAAAATTAATGCAGAGGAGTTATCAATATTCCTTGTGAGCAGAATGCTCAAAACTATTAAGTGTGATTCTGATTGGTGCATAAGGCATCAATGAGACCTACATTGACTGAGAAGCCTTCTCCTATCAGTACCGTATTTCAAGAAACATGCGCACATGTTTTCTTGGGTGCAAGGTTCCCTAGTCTTCATCCGCTAAATTTCATGCAACTTCGGAAGCAGAGCAACATTGAGACATCAAGTACGTTATATGCCCTGATATACAGAATAGTGACTTCAATGTTGGTTTTGTTCTGTTTGTAGATCCCAGAGTTCATTGAGTGATGTATGTAAACACAGGACCGTTCAAAGCATAAATGTTGGTTCTATTAGAATCATCATTCTACGTGTTTTGCGTTTTGTTGCATATTCTCTAATACTATGAAGTTAGTTAATAGGTCAGCTGCACGAGAACTGCAACTTGATGTGTGATAGCCCATATTGAGTTATACGATTAATATAACAACAGAAACCTCCGAAGTGAGCGGGAGGCTAAAATGACGACCACGGCGATCATGAGCGATTTACTTTTCATATTTCCTACTTACTGAACGCCTGAATGATACTGACTCGCGAAAAGTACACATTTTCTCTCTTGATAGATAACACAATCTCTATTCTGGTATCTAGTCTGTCTTTATAAAAGATATCTGTATATGCAAAACATTTTATAGTATTATAATTACTCATTAAATGACAAATAATAAAAAAAACTGGTAATTAAGATTTTTTCCGTTATAAAAAAAAAAAAAAAAAAAAAAAAAAAAAAAAAGAATATAAAGATAATAAACTTATTCATTTCTCTACATAATACATGTTACATAGGTAGAGAAGCTATTGCACTCCACCCAAAAATTCAGTTCTGAGATTTCTGGCGAAACTGTAAGAGATAGACTTATTAGACGTATCTTTAAACACACAGTTTTATGTAATACACATTTTTTTCGCGGAGTTGGACATTTCCGAGTATTTTTGTTACTGGTGTCAGCTTTAATATACTTGAAACTTTTGACAACTCCTGGTCATGCAAAGAAACTAATTTCAGTCACATAGCAACGAAATGTTAAACGATATGATTATAGCTTTAGCCTATGTATTTCCGTATTCGCTTCTTACACACAAGCAAGTACTAAGGCCATTTCTGTTAATGTTTGCTTCGATTAGTATTAAGTAGATAGTAGAATAAACTTTATAATCTTTTTACAGAAATGTAGAGAAAATCATGTGAATGGAATACATCATATTCTTTAAATTAAAAAACAAGAAAATCGATAAGAGGGTGTTAGGAAAAGGTATTTCCATACCTTTTAAATACCAAGAGCAGGAATAAATAAACCAGCCGTATTCCAACGCAGTATAATTTAAAAACAAATCTGGTGTGTTCCATTCATATGGCTTTCCCCACGTCTCTATAACAAATTATTGTTAATAAGCTTATTCTTCTATCCACTTAGTGCCAATCAATATAAACGCTAGCAAAAACGGTATTATTACTTAGCTCCTTTTATGTAGAAGGGACATACGGGAATACACTAGACCAAACCGACAGTCACATGTTTTAAAATGTGGTTGCTATGGGATTGAAATCCGTTCTTGCGTGGCCAAGAGTTGACAAGTTCCTGTATGAGAAAAGTTTTAAGTATTTTAAAACTGAAGCCAACAGGGAATATGTCGGATACGGTCAACTCCACATGCAAAAAAATCTTATGTGTTCCATTCTCATGACTTTCTCTACATTTCTGAAACAAATTAGTTTTAAAAAGCTCATGCTTCTATTTACTTCATGCTAATCGACAAAAAATTAGCAGAAACAGTCTTATTACTTGCTTCCTTGTAAGTAGAAGGGAAACAAAGGAGTAGCATAGGTTAAAGCGTTAGTCAAAAGCTGGTTGCTATGTGACTGAAATTCTTTTGTTTGTATGGACAGGAGTTGACAAATTCCTGATGAGAAAAGTTAAGTTTTTCGAACCTGAAAACAAAAACAAGGAATGTCTCAAAAACGATCAACTCCACGAAAAAAATTAATACAACATAAATTGTGTGTTTTAATGTGCTCCACATTTTTTGTGTGGCAAGTTTTCAACTATCTCTTACGGTTTAGCAGTTATGCAAAACTCCTTAAAATTCACTCAGAATAGTCTTCAGAGGCTATTACCAGAAAGTTCAAAATATATATATATATTTTTTTTTTGTCAGGTAAATATCTTTAATATACAATATTTTAATCAAAATCGTTACAGCCATTTTATAGAAAATCAAAATTTTCGAAAAAAAAATCCATGTAAAGGGTAGTTTGGGGTGGGGAGATTTTTCTCAAAATCTTCGTGTCGCATCCCTGGAAGATACTAAACTTAAATATCAATTTTGGTATTTTACCGACTTTTCGTTTTTGAGTTATCGTGTTCACACACACACGGACCTTTTTTCTGAAAATACTGTTTTTGGATACTTTCTGAAAATACTGTTTTTGGATACAGGGGACCCTAAAGCATATATTTCCGGTGAAATCTCGGTATCGAATTTTTGGGTGCAGTGCAATACCTTCTCTATACACTATGTACATAGTACGTGTAGAGAAAGTAAAAATGCATGATATAAAATATGTATTTTAAGGAGCTCTACATTTTTTACAGTAAATGTTTGTCTATCTCTTACGGTTTACTAGTTATGGAAAATATAAAAAATGTATCCAGAATAAAGAGGTCTTTGGAGGTTATTTCCAAATAATTGAATATATACACTTTATTTGTCATAAACATCTTAAAAAAAAAAAAGCTGATGTGTTCCATTCACATGACTTTCTCTACTTCTGTGTAACAAATTATTGTTAATAAGCTTATTCTTCTATTTACTTCATGTAATCGAGAAAAAATTAGCAGAAATAGTCTTATTGGTTGCTTCCTTGTAAGTAGAAGCGAAATATGGGAGTATCATAGGTTAAAGTGAAGTCAAAAGCTGGTTACTAGGTGACTGAAGTTCCTTTGTTTGTATGGACACGAGTTGACAAATTCCTGTATGAGAAAAGTACAGGTTTTTCAAAGTGGAAACCAAAAACAAGCAATTTCTCAAAAACGATCAACTCCTCGAAAAAAAAAGTTATATAACATAAATTGTGTGTTTTAATGTGCTTTACATTTTTTGTGTGGTAAGTTTTTGTATATCTCTTACGGTTTACTAGTTATGCCAAATTAAGCAAAATTCATCAAGAATAAATAGGTCTTTAGAAGCTATTCCCAGAAAATTCAAAATATACATTTTATTTGTCAGGTAAATATCTTTAGTATACGATATTTTAATCAAAATCGGTAAGAGCCATTTTTTAGAAAATAAAAATTTTCGAAAAAAAAATCCATGTAAAGGGTAGTTTGGGGTGGGGGGATTTTTCTCAAAATCTTCGTGTCGCATCCCTGGAAGATACTAAACTTAAATACCAAGTTTGGTATTTTACCGACTTTTCATTTTTGAGTTATCGGGTTCACAAACACACGGGCACACACACATACACGGACCTTTTTCTGAAAATACTTTTTTTGGATACCGGGGACCCTAAAACATATATTTCCGGTGAAATCTCGGTATAGAATTTTTTGGTGGAGTGCAATACCCTCTCTATACACTACGTACATAGTACGTATAGAGAAAGCAATAAGATACTTAAATGAAAATCGTTAGAGCCATTTTAGAGAAAATAAGATTTTTCGAAATTCTTTCCATATAAAGAGTAGTTGGGGGTGGGGATTTTCTTGAAAATTTTCGTGTCGCATCCTTGGTAGATGCTGAACTTAAATATCAAGTTTCGTACTTAATGGGTATTCGTTTTTGAGCTATGCTGCCCACAGACACACAATTTCGTTATTGCGAAATTCCGCTCCAGAGCTTGTGATCTCTCCGATATGTAATATAGTCCAACTGTTTCTTATAATTTATTTTTTTCAATATAATTTTAGGCGATTATGCGATTCATTACATACACCGCAATCTACGGCAGGAGGACCAAGGCTTCGGATTAAAATCGTTCTTCTGTGATGTTACAGCAAGTACATGCATGGTCCAGAGTGTGCATACACGTTAGGGGATTTCATTACGCCAGGTAAGGTGGTCGGGTATTCATGTTTACCGAGTTCATCACTACGTCGACAAGACATGAGTGGCACTGGATTAATAGGAAATAAATATAAACCGCGGAGTTTCAACAGAAGTTACTCTTACTGCCTATATAATATTAGATAAATAAGATCGGCGTTTGCATTTTCGTTTCTTTTAAGGGAGGAGTGTTGGTCAAGGATTAACTGTAAAAATCAATTAACATCAGCATTGGCTCCGAAATATTAAATGGCTTTTAGAAGAATGACTGCTATCATAAAAACATGTGTTCCATTCACATAGCTTTCTCTACATATTCTGCGATACACTAGTTTTACAAAAGCTTATTCTTCCACTTCAGTCCAAATGAGATATTTATTAGCAGAAATGGTCTGATTACTTATTTCCTTGTAGGTGCAAGGGAAATAAGGCAATACACTAGGCTAAAGATATAGTCAATTACTTCAACTACAGGTCGTATTGAAATTATGTTCCTTTTGCACGGCCATGGGTAATTAAAAATATAAAAACACAATGACGACTTCCCATTTGAGAAAATGTAAACATTGGGGAATTTAATCCAGTAACAAGATATATTCAGAAATAATTAACTCTACATTTTTTTTTCTTCTTCTTCTTCTTCTTCTGCAGTAGGTTTTTGTCCATCTTTTATGGTTTGCCAGTTATGCAAAAGTCAGCCAGAATGAAGAGGGCTTAAAGAGACTTCCAAGAAAATTCAAGATACACATTTTACTTATCATGAAAATAGCTTTAACGTGTTATATGTTAATCAAAATTGTTAGTAATTTTTATTAAATCGACGTTTTCAAACAAAATTCCTGTAAAATGTAAGTTTGGAGTGCGGGATTTTCTTGAATATCTTTGTGATGCATCCTTCGAAGAAGCTTAACTTGAGTTTTTCCTTTATTTATATATTTATGGACGCAATTTAACTACTGTGAAAAAAATCCATCGTCCTCCGCCGGGTTTGAACCCGTGACCTGAGTATAAGAGGTAACCCTACACCACGGAGGGCGACAACGCTAAACTTAAATATCAAGCTTGATATTCAGTCGACTTTTCATTTACGAGTTATACTATCCGCGCACGCGCCCGCCCGCCCACACACACCACCCTTATTCATAATGTTGTTTTAAATTTATTCAGGGGGACCCTAAACATGGCTTTTTGAAACCTCGGTATGAAATTTTTAAGCGTAGTGCAATTCTTTCTCTTTTTACTATGAACGTGGTAGAGAAAGTAAAAATAAATAAAATTAAATAATTACATTTTCCACTCACGCGCAGCAATCCGTGCGGAAAGCATGGGTTTTCCAGGTTAACGTCGTTTACTTGTAAGCTTCACGCATAACAAATGGAATCGCACAATGTTTGTATCTCTGCAAATTCTGCGGCGCATGCAGAAAATGTGTCTCATTAAAGAAACCCGCACGATTGCTTACCATGATACTTTTGGAGAGCATGCAAGCTATTTGTATTAATTTATGCGCTTGCATACCTCGTCATGTTCTTAATAGGGCTATTATATCTCAAATCATTCGAGAGCTTGAACATATTATTATTTTTGGACATGTATACACAGTCTTAAATAGCATAAATTTATTTTTGTTGTTGTTGATTTATTTGATCTTAAGATTGACATCTTCAAACTATTAAAACATCCAAACTCTCTATTCCAAATAATTTATATCAGTTTTCATTCTTAGAATGTAATTTCCTACTGATAGCTATAGTGTTTTTAGTTTTAGGTTAAACAAACTAAGATGCTTATCAAAAATATGTCACAAAATTACAAATTTAGGCAAAAAACATTGTACAGTGCGATCCATATATACCTGAACCATTTTAACAGGCCATAATTTCTCTCTCAAAGCTCGTATAAATGTGAAATTTGTTTTAATGATCTCAGTGGCTCAGGGAGAATCGACAACATCCATGACAACAATCGATCAATGCCATCTGTTGACTATATTAATGATTTTGATGGAAATTAAGAGCATTTTCATGGTTGTACACAGTTTTAGTTTGCATCATAACAGCAACATGCAGTATTCACTTCGAGAGCGTGTCTTCATGTGAAAACATATTGGAAGACAAATTCCTTGGTATTTTGGAATTTCAAACAGAATTTAATGTACAAGATGTTCCGACAAAGGCAACAATTTTATCGCTAGTAAGAAAGTTGGAGACACCTGGTATACTCGTTAGGAGTGGAAAACATAGACCACCATTGAATGCAGAGATGTTACTAATATTCAAAGAAGGCTAGTGAACTCTCCAAAGAAATCGTTGCGTCGATTGAGCCATGAAGCAGACTAATCATATGGCACTTCTCAAAGAGCTGCGATTGTCTACCATGCCATGAAAATGCTCTTAACTTCCATCGAAAACATCAATATAGTCAACAGATGGCATAGATCGATTGTTGACATGATTGTTATCGATTCTCCCTGAGCCACTGAAATCATTAAAACAAATTTCAATTTCTACGAGCTTTTAGAGAGAAATTATGGCCTATTAAAATGGTTCAGATTTATATGGTTCGCACTGCATTATTGAGTGATAAGAATTAGTATGAAAATATAATCAGATAAACTACTTCACGTCGTACACTGAAACTTCAGAGGCTTTCAACGTTACTGAAATCAGGCGGAGTTCCAAGTGCAGCGGCGATTGTTTCACTACCTTATTCACATTACCAAACGGAAGCATGGTATAAATATTGATAATACTAAAATCGACTTTTTACTACTTATGAGAGAGAAGAGATTTCTCGAGTAAGGATCTTTGCTTTATACACTTACAAAGAGCACTGACCTAAGCACGAAATCTGGTATTTAACAGATTATTTGCTACTGAACTAGACTATACACAGAAGACATGCTAATGTAAAATCGACTTTGTTATTGATAGGGGTCCTGAACTTGTGTAGGTATTTCCAATGCAATATAGCAATGTTGGGTGGGGGTAAAGAGCAAACGATGTTAGTCGGCTGGTTCTAAAACAGCTGCGAGCGTAATTTTAATACGAATTGTAAAATTCAACAAAATTACACCAGCCCGCTACGATTGTGTGGGGATAGCGTGTCTGCCTTACATTCAAGAGGCCATAAGTTACCCGGATAAGGTGTTCTTTCTTTTTTCTTTTTTTTTTTCCCCCAGGGTTTTCCTTAATCTTGAAGAGACGAATGTCTAGTAGCTTTAAGCTCCATGGGCACAGAGATCATTTGAGCATCATTTCACCGACTTCATTCATCGTCCGATATGATCAACCAGGTTAAAGGGCACTAAGTTACAATATAATATACATATATACTAGAAATTTCATCGCTGGTTCTTGCAATTCAGGTCCTAGTGCACTAGATAGATCCCCTCCCTCAAACACTGAACACACTGTAGCTGTTATTAATGTTGGCATTTTCAAATTATTTGCATTCCTATTTATAAGTATGAATTATTCCAGTTTCAGTTTATAAATATAATTAGGGAAACAGCACCTTTTAGTGGGGGATAGCGTTCCAAAGGCCTTGTAATTTAATATCCTGACATTTATAGATGTTTTAATTATGCTATACCTATTCGTTCTTGTTCCTATTATGAGTGATGGTATCTCAAGCCAGCTTTTTATCGATTAGACATTGCGATTTCTCGTGAAAGAAGACATAGGTGTAGTCCATTTTTGAAATCCTGCTGCTTATTCGGAGCCTTACTGGATTAATGAGCGATCACGGGGATAAGAATGATGATATTGGAGGAACTGGTGAAAGATTTACAGAAATCGGGAAACCTGGAGGGAGACTACCCAAACATGTCTCCGTTCGCTACAAATCTTACTTGTGGTAATCGGGATCAAAACCGGTTCCCTTGGTTGGAGGGAAATAATCTAACCAACAGGACAAAGCTATCCTTTTTCTTACCATAATTACTATATTTGAGCGCGAGATATCACTAACAAGACTCATAGGCGATGCGTTAATGAATTGTTCTATGACTTTAAAAATAAGGATATCTTTATTTTGGAGATAAAATATTCCGCCTTTAAAAAAAGTGTCAATTGTGAACTTTGGTAGTTTCTAATTCATGAAGTGCATGTCTAAGTGCTGACATTAAAATGTAAACTTTTATAAAATTACGCCACCAGATAAGCATCTGTTATGATGGGTACAAATCTACACTTTCGAGATTTCTGCTAATTGTTTTATAAACATCCGGTTACAATACAGTTTCCTTAAGCGGTAAGCTAATTGAACTAAAATGCCACACCCGAACAGAAAATTCGATCACAATAAGCAGAATAGCCTCAGCATGTACAATGCTTGAAATATCTTTCCACGAATAACTTTAAAAAGGAACCGGAACTTAGTTTCATGCTAAAAACTCCACAGTAAACATCAGGAGAAATTAATCAGACTGCAGTAACGAATTATATGTCTACAATGACATCTTTAAAACAGGTGGAAATGTCAGCTGATGAGGAGAGCTCGGTGTGAAAAGTGTTATTGCATAAAGAGCAGACAAGCTAGCAACAAACAAACACGTGTGAGGAGATTGGAGTGCTACGTTCGCCCTTGAACTGTCCCCGTGTGGTTCCCTCGCCTTGACTCTATCTGACTGACCGCCCAACCACTTGCAGCAAGTTTGCTAATTCACTTTTCCTTTCCCAACCCACCTACCTACTGACAAGCCGGCTACTAACTATTTTATTAATGCTCTTCTTCGTGAAACACAATGCACGCTAAACGACTTTTTATTACTGCAATGGAGCTTCCGGTTAACGATACCATGCTGTGTACACTTTGGGAGATGATTAGCAGTTTTATGGCAATTTTTACAGCTCTGCTGCAAACAAAGCAGCAAAACTGAAACTTCTGGTCCAATCATGAATAACGGAAGATTTATTCGAATGGACTACGACTAAACATTTCTGTTCAACATAAGCTAATGTTATAACGGAGGGAGGCAATTATCTCCCTTTGCACTGTTCCTCCATATCCTCTTACTTTACGTAACAAAGGGAATGAAGTATTTAACCCTAATTAAATACCTGGCTTTTATCGGATATGTTTTCAGGTGCCTTGAATTCCCGCATAAAAGTGCACTCATCGCCATGTCTAAAATATACTTCATATCTCAGCAATGAAGCCCTCTCATTAGAAGCAATATGTCCCTTGATATTGAGGTTATAGGCAAGCGGAAGCATGCTAATTGCAGCTGGAGATTTTCCGGTGGTCTAAATCTATAGCATGCAGAGCTGTCAAAATGGGTTCACACCTTTATCTGTTTGGAATGTTATGAAGTTAATCGCAATGTATACAAATCTTCCATATCCTCTGCATCACAATGTTCGTAAAATCTGGTTTTAATTACGTCACAGTAATTTGCCAATTAAGTGCTTTTACTGTTTCACAATTTCTAACAGAATGCTGACTTCTTGAGAAGTAAAGTTTGCAGTGCGTTTCAGATCTGATTTTGCAAACAGCACACTATCGGCAAATATAAGAATACATTTGGTGTGCACCGCATAAGCATTACCAGTTTTTCAGTTCGATTCGAAAAAAGCGAATGTGGTTGTCATACTATGAAACTCACAAAAAAGCCGTGCTCAAGCGGCATCCGAGGCGTATTAAAACTTAGCCTAAACTGTGAAACTGGACCTTAATCCAGGCTCTCATTCAAGACCTTTGGTCTTCTTAAAACGGGCCACGTTCTTGATGCTTCACTCAGAAGAATTTGGCTGTAAGCTGTGTGTTGATAACTCTTTTTCTGAGAAAGAAAAAACTAACAAGGCTATACTGTGAACGTATCAACAAGACTTACCAGGCTCCTAGAAAACGTGTGCTCTTGTACTAACATGGCTAAATATACAATGGGACACTATGTTGCACGATGTATTTAATGCACATATGTAGTATATTTATGAATAACGAACTGTAATGGGATACCGTCCCCCTCACTGCTCCAGAGAGAGCAAAACATCCCGCAAGCGTATTCTCGTCAGACGGATACATAGAAGATGATGATGGTGATGAGGCTGATCAACCCGAAAGTTGGTTGGAGCCGAAACGGAATCAGGAAGAAGGCAGGATGACATTGAGGTGGTTTGCCAGTGCCTTCTGCGAGTCGGAGGTCAAGAGAGAGAACGCCCAGACCTGGGGAGCATCGGGGAAGGATCCTGGGCGGAGGAAAAGCCTCATACCCCCAACGGGAATCGAACCCGAGTCCTGCACGCGCCAGAGGCAGACGCGCATCCGCTTCGCTACAGGGAAGGTCGCTTGAACTATTTATGTACTGCAGCTCCAGAAAAAAGGAACCTCAGCGTCTATGAATCGTAAACCTTTCACTTGCATAAAATTCCTGTTGTTATATTCCCTATGTACTAGGTCCATGTAAATGTCTACACAGTGTATTGTGACTCATAAGTTAGGACTAACACTTCCAGGTTTAGGTCCAGTTAAATTTAGCAAAATCTTTCTGCCAACCACCATGATCTAAAATTAATTCCTGGTTTAGCCTGATAGTACTTTTCTGGTTCAAAAGTCATTCAAGGGCTATTTCATACTTGATATTTATAAACGTTAAAAGATATAACATTTTGGACTCTCCTAAATGCGTTATACAACTTCCTTGGCAAGCTACTGTTACACCTAATGCTGCATGTGAGGACTCTAAAGAGAACTGCTGAGCCACTGGCATGGTTTTCTGCTTCATGTTAATTAAGATAAAGATTTGAGAATTATTTTATCACGTTTCACTGTATAATCAAAAGAATACTAGAAGAAGTGTTAATCAAGTCTCTATAAAAAAATCTTATGTGTTACACTCACATGACTTTCTCTAGTTGCTCTACAAACTTCTTACAAAAGAGTATTCTTCTTTCTACACAATGCTAATCGAAATAAACACTAGCAGAATTCTCTTATTACTCAGTTCTTATAAGTAAAAGGGAACTAAGGTAATGCACTAGGCTAAAGCAATAGTCCAATGTTTTAAAAGCTATAGTTTTGCGATTGTCATTGCAAACCGCTTCTTTGTTTGCCAGGAGTAAAACAAAAGAAAAACTGACACTGTATGAGAAAAGTTTAAGCACTTCACAATTGGAAAAGAAAGAAAAAAAAAACAATAACAAGGAATGTCTCCGAGACGGTTACCTCCACACAAAAACGTAAAGGAGCTAAATTGTGTGTTTTGACGTCATGTACATTTTTGTGTGGTGAGTTTTGTTTCTATTATGGTTTAGCAGTTAAGCAAAATTCGGCAAAATTCATCCAGAATGAAGAGGTCTTAAGAGGCTATTCCCAAAAATTCGATATCCGAAATTTTTCCATTAAAGGGTAGTTTGTACAAGGGCGATTTTTTTGAAAATCTTTGTGTCGCATCCTTGGAAGATACTAAACCTAAATACCAAGTTTGGTATTTAACGGTCTTTTCGTTTTGGGGCTATGCTGTCCACAGACACGCACGCGCGCGCGCGCGCGCGCGCGCGGATTTTTTTTTTTTTTTTAAATGCTTTTTTCGAACTCAGAGGACCCCAAAACATATATTTCTGGTGAAATGTCAACATCGAATTTTTGGGTGCATTACAATACCTTCTCTATCCATATGTACATTGTACATATGCGGCTAGAGAAAGTATATATATATATATATTATATATATATATATATATATTATATATATATATATATATATATATATATATATATATATATGAATGTCATGTTACAAGTAAATTTGACAATATTTATATTTTTCATGTTAACACATTTTTGTTTATTTCTTCTAGTTTACTATGTATACATTGTACAAAATTCATTCAGAAAGATGGGTACTTTGCAATTTAGAAAATTCATGACACTCATTCTGTTAGCTAAGCAAATGTATTTTAAAAGAACTCATTAAGAGCCATTTTTTGAGAACTTCAAAATATAACCATTTTTCCAAGGAAAGTGTTGACGAGTATACTGAACTTGCACATTTATGTTTCTAGGTTATGTTGTACTCTAAGCATTCACATACATGCGCAACCCCCCCCCCCCTACCTTTTCTTAAAAATGTGTTTTTCTGTTCTCAGTGGACCACAATAGATATGTTTCTGATAATATGATATCAAATTTTGGGAGGAATATAATCTTCCTCTATAAATTATACAAGAAATAGGTACTAAAGAAATTACAAAGTAAAATTTTAATACAACATAAAATCAAGCATAGTACCCATAAAAGAAAAGAGAGAAGAAAAAAATAGACCAATGATAAACACGATGCACATGTAACAATTCAAAAGCGTAAATAAATCAAGTCAAAGAAGGAGTACAATAAGTATGTCTTTCTTTTAAGAAAGGATGAACATTAGCAATATCAAGTCAATGCCAGGCCAAAGCAACACTTGCTTCTTTCTTTATTTAAACAATGGAACCACACACAGTGAAGCAGCATCATAATATGCTTATATACAGCAAAGACATGGCCTCCCTGAGTGAAAATGATATAATACACTGTGGCTGTAATTGCACAATGATTTTGATTTTTCCTGCACCTTACATAGCATTTGTGTTTTAGCCAATGATTTGTTGAACAACTTATCGGTTTTACCCAGTATCCAAACAGGGATTTCTACAGAAGGTCTGCTCACTCCAATATTGAGTAAGCAGGGCACAAAAGGAAAAGTCCAAAATAGGGGTCATAGAAGGGCAATTGCCAGCTTCAACTTGATTGCCGCGAACAATATGTATACGTAATCCTAATCTGGTTCATTTGCAGTACAATTGTAAAACAGTGTACCTACATTTGGCTGGAAAAGATCAGCTACCTACATTCATAATGATTAACTCTATTAAATGAATAATAAATAAAGCACAACAAAACAGGTATGCAAGTTGTTATATATCCAATACAGAATGTAAAATTATAAAATGCAGACATGTTTTGAAAGTTTGCTAAGTATTGTATATGTACATCACTCCAGCAGTTTTTTGCAAATTTTATCACTGCGCATTTCTTTAATGTACTGTCATAATGCTGGACTTACCCAGAAGAGCTCATTTGAAAATGGAACAGTCCCACTCCTTCAAGATACGAGTAATCTGCTGCAGTTGCAAACGAGCTGTCTGAGATCAATAATTAGTTGGCCAACCCACCAATCCCGCCAAATCTCACTCTTTGCTCTCTCTGAACAATGTGTGATATACATTCACTGTATTTGCGGTTATCACTTATTGAAAAGCTGCTTACACAAGATGTCGCACTTAGGCTAATTTAAAAGTTTTGTATACTTTGTGCTGCATTTGGAAACGCTGGTAAATTCTACCGTTAAGCTAAGAATATTGTTCAATGAAAATGCAAGGTACTTTTCATGAAACTTTATATGCACCAGGAATAATTCTTTCCTTGCTTATGTTTCACTATACTGGTATTACATGTTTCCGCCATTACTTGCTGACTAGAAGCAGCCATTGAACTGCACAAAGAATATGCACTGTTATATAAAGAAATGATGATTAAATGATCAGTAAATTTTGTTCCTTAATCATACTATATTATTTAGACAACATTGCATAGTGTAATACAACATTTCTGTACTCACTCAGCAATAATAGAGGAACTATTGTGATGGAGAAAAGCAGTAAAACGTTCAGCAACCAATCATAGCCATTGCTATCTGTTTACATCACTGGAGAAGTAAGGCTTGGCAGAAAATATAAGAATTACCCAAAGGATAGCAACTAACTCTAAAGTCAAAGAAGTCAAAGGGCAATTACATTCCCTTGTGTATCTTGCTTCATTTTTGTTTGTTTTTAAACCACTGCAACTGGGCATTCTTGGTTAAATTCTAGCAAAAATGGGTATACGTTTAATGCATCTTCAGGCTGCCCTTGGCCCGCCACTGCCTGTCGTCATCTAATGATACCAAATACACTTTCAGAGGGAAATTTAGAGGTCTCAGCCACTTGTTCAAATCGATGAATGTAAAATAGGACTCAAAATACGAGGATCAAAAATCGTTCAGCAGACCCTTTTCAGAAACTTGTGGTAAACATTAGGCAGGTGTACCCTGAGGTGTAGAGATTAGATTAGGTTTGGTTAACCAATGAGTTAAGTTTTAGTGTACATAGCTAGTAAATTAGGTGCAAACAGTACACATGAAGTTTAGGCTAGGCTTAGATTACGAGTGAGTTAATTGTTTAGTGTACATAGCAAGTAATTTAGGGAAAAACAGTGTACATGGTTACATAGTGCAATAATGAGTGACGTACTGTAGGTATAGTTTGTGTAGTTTACTGATGATAAAAGACTGTTGGCTGCCTTGCATTATGTAATTCAAAATGGATAATTTGGCTGCACTGAATTCTTCAGAATGGCTACATGCTCTGTAAGTAAATAAAGAATTATAAACCTTAAGTTTTGTTGAGAAAATAGTTTCCAGCATGAAACCATCGTAAAAAGTGATTTTAAATCCAAAGTAGATAGTAAAATGTAAAACCATACTTCGAAAAAATATTTCCTCACGTAATCCTGTGTCACATATTGAAAAGACAAGCCATCAAATTCTGTGTAGGTTTACAGCAGTAAGCTATAATAGAGCATTCCACACTTAACAGATTGACATTCACAACACATTTTTCTGGAAAAACCAACTCTTTACACACACAAGGGGTTGGAAATAAGAATCTTGACCACATTTGATAGAGAAATACAGAATTAAAATGATCACAAACATTCAGTTTAAATACAATTTATATTAAATATTTATTCGTAAATATTTCATAAGACTAACACTTGATATTTTTATTTTTCCTTTGGTCCATCATACACCTTAATACCACGGTTATACGTGTATAGTGAACCTTGTCCTACATCATACAACTATTCTTTCCCTCTTCGTTCCTCTTCCATCTGCTTGTTACACATTCTTACCCATTTCTCTTTGGCCTAACCCAAAAAGTTACCTATACATTTTATATTTTTCTCTCCTTTTGCAGACAGAACCCTCTGATTACTATTTCCCCATCCAATTTATCCCATTTTCATTTGCAAATTTGATCTCTCCATATATGCATAAGCTTTCATGGCCGGTGTTCATAGTTTCAAAATCCAAAATTTTCGCGGTAATGCTTTCAGAGTTAGCGACGTCAGCACATTGCCTCTGAAGATGTCCCTCACAAATAGGGACAAAACGTTAGGTAGAAATATTTTAAGTAAACACATTTTAACCTATAGCCCGAAAATTTTAAATTTTAAAACATTGATCTCTCCATATCTTTGATTATAATATAGTATACAATAGAAAGCTTTGTCAATTTCCCCGTACATTGAACATTTTTTAACATCTTCTTCATGTATTAAACCTTTCTGGTTTTTAAACCCTGCTCTCGACCATCCAAATATTTCTCTCCCTAGTTTATTGCATATCTCTATGTATTTTTTCCTCTCCCAGACTATTTTTTATTCCTCTATGTATTCTCAAGGATATTTTCTCTCTTAAACTGCTAAAAGTATCTTGTCTACTACTCTCTAAAATGCCTCATTCATTATATTCTGCATTTAATCATGAACTTCCCATACCCAGTGGTGGCTCGTGGTCAAATTACCTGGTGAGGCCCAATTTTAAGATTTGACCAAAATTAAAATTAAGTTCAGTGTTATTTATGGGTGCTCTTTAACTGCTACAGTTCTATTTTGGGCATGAAAGATAGTTTAATATTGCTCAGAGAATTCTATCAGGCTTGAGGTTTTTTTATGTGCCATAAATTTACAACACAGCTTTACTTTACTTCCCTTCCTTCTGAAAAAAATCAGCCGGTTTTGAACTTGCATCCTTGGGAGCCAGCGACTAGTGTGTTACCTCTAGAAGAATGATGCCAGACTAAAATTGTGGATACTAAAAACTATCAGTGGAAATGCAATATTAATTTGAGATAAAAACATTAACTAACCTTTCTATTTGCAGATGAAGTACATCTACAATCTTTTGCTTGCGCAAATACTTTGATAATTCTTTGGTTGAGCCAGGAACTGAATGCTGCACATTCCAAAATTTGAACTTGAAATGTCACTTTATATGTTTATCACATATCAACAACATTATCAGATAGCTGTCCTGCTGCAAATTAATGCACAGCTAATGTACTTTAGTTTAAAAGATTTCAGCCTTCAATACTACTCCACACAATCTTAATAGCTTATGTATGTATGTATGTCAATTAAAACGTTTACTATGCTTCTTTTCACAAATAAAGGTGTCTTTCTCTCAGCAACTTATGGAAAGTAATGTATATCATGATCATGGTATTAATTGTCCTAAGCATTTTCTTTATAATCAACTTTACAAACCATTGTGTATCTTTCTTAAGCCAATTTTTAACACTGCCGTTTCTTTGAACACAAACTACTGATAAAAAATCTGCATATTAATCTGTGGTAAATTTCACCAAATTATTCTCCAGCACATTCAGATCATGTTTCATTAATACATGAAAACATACATGGCATTGTTTCACTACTTCTTCCTCTTAAGACGGATTTTGTAACTCTCAGCACCAATCACTAATCGCCTCTCGCAAGTAAGGTGCCATTTTATTATTTGTTGATGTTCATAATTTCAATAACTACTCAATTATTTGTTATTTGTACTTTTCCTGTTTTCAAATAAAATTTAAAATGTAGAAGATTAGGAAGGAAGCATTAACCTCAATTACCACTAACAGATTTTATATAAAAGTACTATTAAAAACTTGTGAATCTATTTTGCCACTAGACTTACGGTATTTATTTGCGACATACTGCTTCTATGCACTGAAAGATGGCACAGAAACATTCATTATCTTTTGCTAGCTTTGCCAGTACCAACATCGTAAATTTTTAGCATATAAGCTTGTTTTTTATTTCGTTCAGGAGGTGTATATACAGTCAAACTTGGTTAATCTGAAGTTGAAGAAATCTAGAAAAAACATTGAATTATTCAGGATTTCAATTACAAAATATTGACTTTTTAAAAATGTTTTTAATTTAAACAGGTCTAAATTAAATGAAATTATAAGAAGGAGAACATTAAAGTGTGTACTTGCAGTTTTGTATTGTTAAAACTTAGGTTCAGTTCAGATTCAAAGTTTTTTAAAAGAACTTGATATCTTTGTTTGAGTTTTAGCATTTAACTTTTGATTCATACAAAACATTTCTAGTTTATTGAGTAATTGGAACATTGTTTCACTCACATTTTTTGTCCAACATAAAACCTTAATTGTTGTAAGTGATCCATGGCCTCAGCAATTGAAGGAATTGTTTTCATGGGTTGTTCTGGGTTTTTTTTCATCTGAAGATAGGGCGGCAGTTTGTGTGTTCATGACATCACCCAAAATGTTCACATGGGTTAGCTCCCCACAAACTGCCAATTCATCCTCCATGTGCACAAAATCCTTATAGAGAACACCAGTTTCAGAATTTACATCTTCCCAGTATTCAAGTGTAGGTGCAATTGTTTTGCTTTCTTCAAGACCTTCAAGTCCAATATGACAGAAGCCGACCTTTCAGGAACAGTTGGCTATGGCGTTTGGTTTCATAGTCCCATGCACTACTACACATACAAGCTGCTTCAGGCACATTTATTTTGAATTTATCACTTTTGTCCAAATTCACAAATAACAAGATTATGGATTACCTGACGTCTGTAGAACTGCTTGAAATTTTTTATTACTTCCTGGTTGCACTTCTGACAACATATATGGGGGAAAAACAAAACTTTGATATTTCCCAACAATGGAATACTGTTATGGGCTACACAATTGTCAATAAACAGTAAAACTGTGCGATTTTGTTTGCAAAACTTTTTGTCTAGCTTCAAGAGCCATCTTCCAAAAATTTCACTTGTCATCCAAGCTTTTTAATTAGCTTAATAATCCACTGCCTAAGATTTACCACTTTTACAGAATCAGGGATTGGCTGACTTTACAATTATTAGTAATGGAAGCTTTTCAGTGCCATCCATATTGGCACCAATCAGGAGTGTGATGCGTTTTTTGCTAAGTTTTTCTCCACTACATCTCCTTTAAATGCAAGTGTTTTATATGGTGCACATTTATAAAACAGCCTTGTCTAGTTGAAACAGCCTTGAATTGCATTTTTGGATTGAATCCATTCTACCAAACTCATTTTCTAATCACAGGCTGCTTGTTGGTCAGTACCTCCACTTTCTTCACAAACAGTTTTAAAGGAAATGCTGTTTCGCTATTTAAAACCACCCAGCGATTCACTGCTTACCTTAAAATTAGTTTTTCCCAATTGCTGTGTAAATTCTGCCGCTTTTGCTGTGATTAGGGATCCACTTACTGGAATTTTTTTATCCCGTGCCTGCTCTAACCACTTTTTAATGCACTCATCAGCATCAGGATTTGCAGGCCCTTTTGCTCTTTTTATACTTTTGTCACTGTAACTACACTGTTCAAATTTCTTTTCCTTAATTTAAAGGTACATAGACAACATATTCTGGGAGATTCCAAAGTCTCTTGCGATGTCACACTTTTTTTTAACCTTTTTCTACTCTGCGAATGGCTACTATCTTTTCGGCTAAAGTAAGAGTTTTGTAATTTACATGTTTAGGTTTGGAGAGCCATTGTTGACTCAGTTCACTACTTAAACACCTGATGATTTTGCTGTAACTGTGTACACTGTTAAAAATTCTCACTTTACTGCGCAGGAAGTTATTTGTTGCAAACGTAGGCCAACATATGACAGCAGGTAGAGCGAATGAAAAGGGTTGCAGAGTTCACAATGACATCAAGTGCCTTGGCTGGCAACAAGTTCCTAGAACTGCACAAAGAAGCTTCAGTAACCCACATGCCTTACCAGCAGGAGAGGGAATTTAGCAAGGGGAGGGAATGGGACCACAGTACGACACAATTCCTGGAATTTATCCAGCAAGTTTGACTTATCTATAGTTTTTTCACTCACTCTCATCGAATTATCCAAAAAAAATATCAATTTACAGAAGACTATTTCACATTGCTTGGTATATGAATGTCAAGGGACCATGCTAAAAGATCAAATTATTCACAATTTCGAATTAAAATGTTTTTGAATTAATCAAGTTCAACTCGTGTGTGTGTGTGTGTGTGTGTGTGTGTGTGTGTGTGTGTGTGCGTGCGTGCGTGTGTGTGTGTGTACACACAAGGATTATTCCTTAAAGCTTCTTTACATAACAATTTCATGTCCGAGAGGGAGTGTGTGAGAGAGAAAGAGAGAGAGAGAGACAAATGAATATGAAATGCTCATTTTTCTTTTAAATGAATGTAAAATATTTTGATTACATGGCATTATATTCATGTAGCAAATATTCTTTAAATCAATTATATGCGTGGTTCTTCTGCATATACATGCCTCAGATAACTGCAGATACATGCATAGTGCACAAATGAATTGTGTGGATTATTGTGTCAACAGATACAAATCATGGTTATATTGTAGGATCATTAAATGCAGCAGGCAATGTACATAAAGTTCTACTATTGCTTTGAGAAGAATCATGGAACCTATGGGCCAGGGATTGTCATTCACCCAAGAGGTAAGCATACTCATCTATCACTTTCACACAAGAAACGCTTTGAGTGGCTGGAACAGGTGAAAGATGTAGAAACTTTTTCTTACGATATTTTTCTCTTCATTGTTCTAGGACCTCTCTTGAACATTGATATGTTTGGTTTTATTACATACAGCAGGAATGAACTCTTCTGCACTTTATACTCTAGTTCCAGATGTAATAGTCATCCATACCATCCTTTTTACTTGCCCTCCAACTGCATCTGCTTTCCCATGATGAGATTCAAAGAAGTTTCACTCAATTTGGATTCTAAATATGCTGGAACGCAGTGTTATGATGCTAAAAGGCCAGTAGTTCCATCAGAAAACATTTTGATGATTAGGAGGTATGGCAGAATCTTCAACAGTTGAAAAAAGATGCTATTAGACAAATGTTCAATGGAAAATTTATTATGTGTAAAGTAATCGAACACAGATGTTTCACTTCCTCTGAATCTTTCCACTACAATATTTTCTAAACCAATCCACAGTAGTGAAAATGGAAACTTTGTACCATTCCAAAGGGCAGTCTGAATTTCATTTTGTTTTAAGTGTAGTTTTGCGGAGTATCTGTTACACTTCATTGGCAGCATTTTCTTTACTAATTATGTTCTCCCTAGCAACTTTGTTCTCCTAAATGCTATCTATATTCATGTTGTCCTTTTTTTGGTGTTTAAGCTATCTTCTCAAGACGAATTTGTCAATGTTACTGTATCAACTGAGAGAGATGAAGTAGTAAAAGTGTGGAATGTCATTCTGTTACGGACTATTACTGGAAACTAGATACTTTATATGAAAATATTCAGATAACCTTTTATACTTTTTCTATTTCGCACATGGTGCTTAGAGGAGATTATGTATTTGTTAGTAATGATATTAATGCAGAATCTGGGAAGAAATTTTAATCAATAATTTATTTTCCATGTTCAGTGTAACAGACTGGTAATGTTTAATTCACCTCCCTCTTCTATAAAAGTATTGCAAATGAACAAAAACAAGTTTGGATCAGAATTAAAAAGGTACCTTAGTACTCACACTTTCTATATACAGGAGGATTTCATTCAATCAAAAAGTATTGTAATTATGTAACATTGTAAATGTAATAAACGTGACTATTCTAAGAATGCATGTGTACAGGTAGGAAACAAACATGCAATTGCAAACTATGCAAAACTGACATCTCTGAAAATTCTTTGTCGGTTATTATTTGTAAATAAATGTATTAATAAGTATGAATAAATGTAATTCTTGACGTGATCTACATCCTAAAGTTTGGGCATAGAGTTTAATCTCATAATTCAATCTACAGATTGCAATATGTGCATGCACGCACGCACATGTGTATACTGATATGCAATACATAAAAAAAAGATGACATAATTATAATTTTGAATACTGGAAGTGGTACACTGTGAAGCTAGAAATTAGTTTTTAATTGGTAGTCGAATATACACACATGTGCTTCACAAAAACTTACTTTTACGCAGAACTAGTTTCGCATGCATGTTACATGCATTGTCTACTGCTTTCGACTCAGTAGACAATGCATGTAACACGCATGCGAAACTAGTTCTGCGTAAAAGTAAGTTTTTGTGAAGCACATGTGTGTATATTCGACTACCAATTAAAAACTAAAAAACTAAAGATGACATGTTTAATTTGGGATGGCTTATCACTTGGAATACTGAAAGACCTAATATGTCTGATGCCGATGATGTGAAGTAAATACCAATATTTACCTTGTAAAATTTGTGAGTAGAAAATGGAAACTTTTCTGTTTTTCATTCACCAAGATCTATAGCACTAATTATCTTTGTCATTTTGAGTATTTTATTATTGAATAAGGCACCTCAGAGTATGAGAAATCATTTATGCTTTCTTAGAATACTGAATTAATTTTTTACTCCTTCTAATGACATTTCTGTGGAATTCCTTAATCAATTTGCAATCATAGAACAAAGTTCTGCGGAATATTACGCTGAACTGCATGCAAGTTGTCAATCACTTTCAATGACAGTTAGTAGCTCTTTCACACTCACCACATGCTACAAAAGCATCAACTTCATGAGATTATGCCATTACAAACTTTGTTTATGGAAGAACAGACAGTGGCTTGCATTCTGACTACATGCTTCACAAAAAAGTACACGGTATTTGCTTTCACAAGTTGGCATGGAAGGAATTGGCATTGGATGGAACAGGTTTGTTAAGCTGAATAGCTCAGCTTCGCACTTTCATGGCTATATTTTTTTAGGTAGTTAAAACATCACCAATTTACAATAACTATTACAATGATTGTGGCACAACATATAATTTAAAATATTGTCAAGTTAACATTAGAAGTGCACAAAGGTTATAATAAGTTGAGTAGATATTAATTTTTTATAGATCACTAACAATTATAAAAAGCCAAGTACATTGCCTTCATTTACAGACTTTAAAGAAGTCCATGCTAAGTCATGATAGCAGCTTCTGCCATGTGGCCATCAATAATAACACTAAGTTCAGCAACTGGTATTTGCTCCGTCAGGTTGCTGTGGTTTAACTTTTCATTAAAGAAGGAATTCTCATTCCAGTAATTCACCAGTGACTTCAGCCATGTAAGATAGATAACACATTTTAAATATGGAGAAACATGCACAGAAAATCAGACAGAGTGGTCATTTGTAAACTCTAACATAACGGGACAGAATAAAAGAGCTTATTAAGGGAAGCGCTCATGCAACTGGATGTTCTTTTGCATCCTGCCCAGCTCCAATTATCAACCCTGATTATCAACCCCTTTGGTGCTGTGACATAAGGCATCCAGGACAATGCTAAAACACTATGGAGGATAGCAGAAAGCAGTGCATCATTAGTTTAGCAGTGCTGTAATAGAGTTCTATTATAAGGGAATTTTCCAAAAAGATGGTAAAAAAGTATGTGAAATATTGAGACTATTGCAAAGACAAACAAAAGTCTACAAATTAAGGTGATTGTTTTTTTTTTTAATACATTTATTTTATATATTATTAAAATTGATGATCAATGTTCCCTGTGTGCCAGCGGCTTCCTTTCAATAGCCTGACACATACAATGACACCTGCTTCTCAAAATGCCCTGTAACATAATCAGCAGGTATAAAAAGAGGGCAATTTGTCCCACAACTCAGATTCGAAGCGACTTCAGAATGTACACTAGAATTAGAGAGACTAATCATCAACTGTATGTGAGAGAAACTAGAGATAAAACTGAACTGCAGCAATGGAATAGACATTACTTGTAATTTACAGAATTGAAGAAATAAAAAAATTTTGATACACTGGTGTCAAGAGTGGGATTGAGTGCAATGATGGAGTAGATGATGAAAACTCTACTTGCTGAAATCCAGAGCATGAAATAGGGAATGTAGAAGATGCAGGCAGAAATGAAGTTAGAAATGAAATCCAGGATGGAGAAGCTGAAGATGGAGATCCTGAACAAAATCAACGAACAGATGACCTGCATGATGGACATGGAAGCACTTAGTGGAAAAATGGAAGATCTTGGGGAAAAGATGGAAGAGCTTGGTGGAAAGTTGCTACACCACAGCTAATGCTTTAATTACCTGAAGGAAATTGGCAAAAGGCTTATTGCTCTGAAGGGCAATGGCGAATGGCTTAACATCCTGGAAGGGTTATGGCAGCACTAAAGAACTGAACACCATGGAAAGTATGTTCTATGGAAGGCTGAATGATGAAACCATAGGATGCTAAAAAACAGCTGCATGCGTCAAGCCAACAAAGTATGACAGGATATCAATTTTTTATGTCTACTGTCAATAGTTCACTGCTGTTGCCAACCATAACAGCTGATGGCTAGCCTCCCGGGATAGGCGGCAGAAGTTCTGAATGCAACAGCTGTGTCTGAAGACATTTGAGAGGCCTTTGAGAACAGTTTCAGAAACTAGCATAGCAGTCAGCCAAAATCAAGGCTGCAACAGCTAGAGGAGATAACGCAGGAGTTTATCTAGCATCTGGTAATCCTTCCACCTAGCAATGTGTCTCAGGAAGTAACCTAACCCTTCAACAGGGTTCGCAGTGCTGTGATATGAATGCCTGATTTTTGACAAGTATAAGACATCCATGAGGCATTAACAGCCAGACTGAGGATGACAATGGCCAGGATAACTGCTGCACCAACCTTGAAGACCAAGAGTGTTCATATGGTGTGTGCTGGGGGTGTGGCGAGCCAGGTAATCTAGTGAAAGATTGTCCACACCACACTAAGAGCAGGCAGAAAACCAGTAAGAACTAGCATGGAAGGGAATATGTCACAGCCATTTGCACCATCCCCTAGTGATGCTACATGCCTTCTGCAGTGCAGCTTTCTATGATGAGACTATCATGCACTCTTCTGCAGAAAGCTGTATATTAGCAGATACAGGGGCACTGTGATTGTAATCATGATGACGGGCTGGCATACACACAAACCCAGAAATTTTGTTTTATTTATGGACGCTCTTTAACTGCTGTGGTTCTCAGCGTCCCATTCTATACTGGGCGTGAAAGACTGCTTAATTTTGCTCAGAGGCCTCTATATCAGGCTTGGGGTTCTTTTACGTGCCGTAAATCTACGACACGGGACCAACGGCTTTACTTCCCTTCCAAAGGAAGCCATGTTAAGGATTTTTATGCCCGAAAAAAATCCATCGTCCTCCGCCGGGTTTGAACACGTATATGGGTATATGAAGTTAGCATAGTAACCATTACATCACGGAGGGCGACACACAAACCCAGTCAGCCCTACCAACTGGTGATAGCGGCAGTCAACTGTGAACTAGGAGACCCTGCTGGAGTTGACACTGGAACAGAGCACTGGGAGCCTGTGGATGTCATCACAAGGGTGGCTGAGGCTGTTATACAGGGACTGGATGTCCTCAGGAGTCATGATGTGATGATCAATGTCAGCAAGAGGGTATTGCAACTCATTTGAAGTGTTGCTCTGGAACCTCCACGAACATTAGGGGATCTGCTGGGTGATCCTGACAGATGATGTAGTTGTATCCTCAAGAAGCAAGGTGGTGGTGAAGGCACACCTGGACAGCCAACAGGGAAGGAAACCTGGTTTTGAACTGGAAGACGCCATTGAACAGATAATGCCTTGCCAAGAAGAAGTGCCAAAGAGGTTAGTGAATCCATCGGACACTGGCCAGGATATCCAGGCCAGAACAGAGTTGGAAAAGTGCCAGCCAGCTGTGAGAGTATCAGAATGCAATGTATCACAAGAGTCAGCACCAATGCAAGATTTGGAGCCCCAGCTGAAAGTTGTTGAAGCTGACTAAGTGCGTCAAAATTGAAAAGGGTGGGCATTTACCTAAATGATACCAGTCTATCTCCAACTAAGGGAATGGTCATTGCGATAAGCAACCATCAAGACATACTCTTATGCTGAAGCAAGCAGATGTAAGGAACATGTTGACAGACATGAGATTTAAGGGAATCACTGAAGAGTCCAAAGCTCCCCAGTAGACTTTTGCCAGAATGGCGAGCTACGATTCTGCGTGGACAACCAGAAGCTGGATACCGTAACCAGAAAAGACTGTTTTGCCTTACTTAAGATTGGCCTGACACACTGTTATGTTCAATAGTTCTTAATTTGGACTGTTCTGGCAAGTGACCCTAGATCTCAGAACAAGGAGAAAACAGTGTTCTTGACCCACCAAGGGGATTTGTCAATTTACGGTTATGCCCTTGGCTCAACATCCCAGCCACTTTCCAGTGTCTCTTGAAGTCAGAAACTTCAGAACCATTCAGCTGCAGAAAAAAACAAAAACAAAAATATATATTATAAAAAAAAAAAAAAAAAAAAATATATATATATATAAAGCAGAAAGCTGTAATCACTTGTTCACTGTGAACAATTGCAGCATCCCTCAGACCTACAATTTTTTTTCTAACTTCTTATCTTGTAAAATATGAACATTGTTCAAATTGACACACTTATGGCCACTTATATGTTCTACGGCCAGTGAGAATCATATTATGAAATTTTTAATACTTTCTTCGGTAACCATATCTGCCAACCATCCTAGGCACTAATAAATGTTATGCTAGAGGTCATGTGAAAGTTATACATCAGATTTTTTAATTTAAATGGGAAAAATTACACACTATGATAATCATTACACTAATTTCCCTCCAGCTCTATGCATTTTGGAGATATTAGGAGCTGCAGCAATTCTCAATACCAATTTAAAGGGATTGTTATTCTCTGTAGGGTTGGACATAAATGAGAATGTCAATCCTGCAAATATGGATATCAAGAACATCATTTTAAATGTAGAATAATTTTAATAATGTAACAGAGTCATCCTGTGCAACCACTCTCACATTTCATCTTTGTGTGAGAGTTGGCACAGTTGGGGACTTTGTAATGCATAACAACACAGAAATTGTGGTGCACTGGTAACCAGAGGTTTTGCAAGGTAACACATCTGGACTGCTTCCACAAGCTTTCAAACAGTTCTGTGACGTCATTTTCTAGCTATAAAAGGAGGAAGAATTGCAAGCAGGGGTGAGAGTCGTGCAGTGTAGTGAGTTGCGAGTCAGACTTCGACTAAAGTGTTAGTGTGCAGTGGTGTGCAAGCTGTCAACTGGCTGCATTTTGCGTAAATTGCTCTAACCATTTTGATGAAAATATCTTATATTTAAAATATTTACATCACAAAATGTTTATCTTGAATGTTTCGGAAATAGCCTCTGCACAATAAATGTAGATCTACTTAAAACACACAATTTATGTCAGATATATATTTTTGTGGAGTTGGCCATTTTCGAGACATTCCTTGTTATTGGTTTCAGTTTTAAAATACTTGAACTCTATTCATACAGGAACTTGTCAATGCTGGCCATGCAAAGAAACGGATTTCGATCCCATAGTAGCCACATTTTAAAACATTTGACTATCGGTTTAGCCTAGTGTATTCCTTTATAAGGAACTAAGTAATAAGACAGTTTCTGCTTGATTAGCATGAAGTAGATAAAATAATAACTTTATCAATAATAATTTGTTACACAGATGTATAGAAAATCACATTAATGAAATACATGTTTTTTTTTTTTACATAATAAATTGGTAAAATGCATGTATCTGCATTCAATCAAGACCTGTTAGTATCCAACCACACCATCACACTGATTGCTTAAGTTGAGCCCTCCCCATTCTTATCCAGTTTCTCTGAAATGCTGAACATATATTTTGACTGGATTTGATCTCAGGATCCTTGATTTGATAGGTTAGCAACTTCTATTCTACCTTAGAGTACATGGCCAACAATCCAGAAGTAGAGGTTTGTATTATCTAATGGAGTTATCCAATGTTATCCATTGGTAAAATAGGTTATTTCTGAAGGGGATAAATGTAACTCTGAAAAATAGTAATAAAAAAAAATAAAGTAATAAAAAAATTACATTCAACTAGTTAAAAATTTATTTAAGAGATATAAACAAATACAATACAAAATACTTATACAAGGAGTGCTCCATAATGAATTACACTTAATTTTTTTCCATGATTCTTGGTTCACTATTTGGCTCATCATGATTTCTGCAAGTCAATAATACTTTGGTCTATCCACTGGTGGCAGATGTTCCAGAGAAGTGAAATCACTGCACAAATCACTGCTGTCATTAGGTGAGCAGACACCATGGGGCAGGATCATGATGGACAATGCTGGACATCGTGGTTTCTGTGGAAAGAGGGTGTAACCACTGCTGAAATTCAGGCTATTGCTGGCTGTGTGTGGGGGTTGTCTGCAATGTCTCAAAAAACTGTTTACAACTGGATGGATGGGTGGGTGGAAAAGTGGAACAGCTTAATCAAAAGAACGTTCATGAAACTAGAGATGATCACAGGACTTCCCAGAATCACTTTGCACTGCATAGTGCACCAACCCTGAAGTTGGGGAGGATGGTTACTCAGACCCCTGAATGCAGCACAAAAGCAACAGCTTAAGGACGTGTGCAGTGTTCTCTAATGTCATAACCGGGATCCAGAAGGCTTCATGCCCAAACTCATGACTAACGACAAGACCTGGCACCTGCCAAAGAAGTTCCGTACAGCACCCTCTGTAGGCAAATCATGGCCAGTGTTTTGGGACACATTGGAAACATCTTATTGATTGGGTGAATCAAACACCACATTAATGGTATGGCATACATTGCGACTCTGCGAAAGTTGCGTAATTACAAGAAACGGCCAATAAAATGGTTGCAAGATGTGCTCCTTCAACATGATGCTTGGCCATAGACGAGTCAGGAAAGATGGCTGTCATCACTAAGATGCAGTTCCATCTTCTGCTACACCCACCATATTCACCTGATTTCCTTTTGATATTCTCATATTTGGGATTATGAAGAGACCTTTGCACACACACATTTTGCCAACTTAAAGGAACTGCATGCAGCTGTCCTGCGGTGGGTGCAACAGACTACAAAGAAGTGGTTCCTGGAGGGCCTGCAGAGGTTACTACACAGTGGAACAAGTGTGTGCAGCTCAACAAAAACTATTGAGAAATAAGTTACACATGCCAAGGCATAGAGGTTCTTATTATATGCACACACACACAACAACAACAAAAAAACACCTTGTGCTACGTGCCTCATATTCATATACCTTTCAGTTACACTTCAACCACTTGAAAAGATTTTAAAAAATACAACATCCAGTTATTCTTCAAAATACTAGATTTGCATGAGAGAGAGAGAGGGAGAGGGGGAGAGAGAGAAGAAACAGAAACATCTTGTATGTGTGAACATCATAGAAATGTTATATTAAAATAAATGGATAGATCTGCTGTTGTTACCACTTTTGGAGGACAAATCATGAGGTAATTCTAGAAATTAAATTCTTAAAATAAATACAAATAACATCAGAACTGAATATTTGGGAGGAAATATTCAACTGCAGTAACATTGAGATTGATATGGATTTTGAAATCCCACCTACTGACATCAACCTGCAATTTGTCCAACAAGTTCATAGGCAACACGCTAATCAAGCAAATAGTTCTTTCACCTCAACATAGGTGTGATGGACCTGAGAGTAGCATCTGTGAAACTAACTTCTCTGACTTTGAGTCAAGTATAACATCTTGTTGATATGTTCGAGTGTACTGTTGAATAAAGTTTCTATGTGTACTAAAATCATGCAGTATTCTTTTCTATAACACAATCCTCCACATTTTGGTGCCAAAACCCTGGGGAAAGACTGTGGAATTACTGTTTCTGCTGAAAACAAGATCACTTTGGAAAGGATACTGCTGACTTCCCTTCGCAAGTTATATCATTACTTGGATGTGGAACCGCATCAACAACATATCAGTTTGCACAATTTATTTGCACATAAACTTGTTTTTGATTACAAATTGCATACTTTTGTGCCAATAGTTTACCAAGCACTTAGTACTGCAGAATATTGTAAATTCTACAGATAAATTACCTCTATATTGAGGTTAATTTAACAATTAAATGATACTGCCACTTAGTAACAGCAAACAAACTTTTCAATAAGCTCAGTCGGTAAAGCAGATTACACACTTACCTAATTGTACATGTTATTAGCACAACTACTGTAGATATGACAAGGTAATACTATGCTGACGAATTGAATCCAGATTCTGTTCTAAATAACTTTAAGTGCAAATGTACACGTGAGAGGAAAAATGCAACAACTTTCATCACAAGAATTAAATATTTTGCTGAAGACACTTCCTTAGACGAATACAAATATTTTAGGGGTCAACTACAGGAAACCTTAACCAAATAATTCATAGATGGAATCATCAAGTGTAATTAACCAAGTTGACCACACTTGATTCCATCCATGAATTACTCTCGGACACCAAGTACAACACTGATGTAAGAGAAATGTGAAGAATATATTGACATAATAAAACGCACCATTCAACGAGCATCACAGAAAATAGATAGTAATTTGGCAGCCTCTGCAGCAAAACTGAGTATTCCTGCACCACTTATGGATCCTATTGCAGCTCCGACGTCAGTGACACATTCACTTAAACTGCCAGCAATAAGACTCGAGCTATTTTCGGGAGACTTGGAAACTTGGGCTTGATTTTGGGAGCAATTTGAGTCATCGATAGATAAGAATGCATCCATTTCACTAATAAATAAGCACATATTTCTTTGTGGCTACTTGGAGGGCGAACATACACAACTGGTGGAAGCAATTGCAGTTATAGCAGACAAATATGAAGAAAATAATAAAATTTTAATGAATAAATACAGAATTGTATTGTATAAAATTGTTCTAATCAGGTTCATCTAGACTACTCGGAGAAATTAAGACCCATTCAGATTGTAACTCCAGACGAACTTAATGCTACTTACATTGAGTGTCATTATCGTATACAGGCTCTTCGTGCACTCGGAGAGGATATCAATGGTTATAAGAGAGTTATATTTCCAAAGATACTCCGTGCCTTTCCTGATGACATCTGCCGGCACTGGATAATAGACGTTGAGCACGAGAAGATCTGAGGGTGATATACTTAAATTGAAGGAGTTCCTGGGAGAAGTCAACGGTACTCTGGTCACTCAGAAGATTCAGGGACCTTCCTTCTCAGAACACATTGCAGAGATAGCGGCACAACACGTAGACATTAACACCGGAAGAAAACCAGCATCAAAGTACAAGAACCACGCACATCCCTTTTGCATCTTCTGAGTTCCAAGGTCATTGGGCACAAAACCGCAAGACCATACAGGCCATCGATGAGTGGCTGACAAAGCTTAAATCCATAAGTCGCTACTTTCTTTGCTTGAATCGAGGCCACTCTGTAAAGGACTGCAATAAGAACGGCAAAGCACTATGCACCTACTGCAAAGCAGCAACACAACTGATCTCATGTAAAGGAATATCACCTGCAGAACCTTGCCAAAAGATGACGCTTACCTCTGTAAACAGGATAGATGTATCATCACCAGACCTCACTTGCTTACAAACTGCACACATATGGATCACTGGATCCACAGCACTTATAAAACTTAACGCCTTGCATGCTCGATGGAGGGAGCCAAACCAACTTCATCTCTCAATCCGTCATAAATGAACTAAAACTAGAAGTTATTGGTAGTCGAGATCTCACCATCGGTACCTTTGATTCATCTCTAACAATGCCTAGCCCACAAAGAATCATCACTCTGGCATCATCTCACTGCCTACCCGATCCATCACTACCTAGTGAAACATAACATCACTTGGAAGTTTATTGCTCCTAGGATGGCTTGGTGGGGAAGATGCCTGTGGAAGGTATTGGGGAAGATGCAAATGACTGAAGTAGGTCTAACCACAGTTTTAATAAGTACAGAAGCTGCCATAAACTCAAGGTTCTGCCAATTTCTTAGGATGACAATGCAGATGTCTTGACACCTACTCACTTTTTGACCAGACGACAACTACTATTTCAACTGGGCCTAAACGATCACTGAGGACAAACCTCACAAAAGAAATGACAACAATACATTGACATGCCCGATCAGGTTGATCGTATCCTTGGAGATAGATCAAGGAGGGAGGATGTGAAGACCTTAGAGTAGCATCTGTGAAACTAACTTCTCTTTGTGTCAAGTATAAAATCTTGTTGCTATGTATGAGTGTACTGTTGAATAAAGTTTCTTTGTGTACTAAAATCAAGCAGTATTCTTTTCCATAACATAATTCTCCACAACAGGTGTCCTCACTTCAAAAAGAAGACAATGACTAATTGGATGTCAGGCACACCCGATGTCTGAGGGATCACTTTCCACTCAGGTCAAGAAGAGAAACAAGACCTGGAGTTGAAACTTGGCTGGAGATAAGGTGTACAAACTTTGCAAATTTCTCCAGCTAAACAGCATCCAATGGGCAGTGAAGTTGTCTAAGAAGATGTTGGCCTAGCCAAGTTTTATATAGTAATGAAGATAACTTCACAGATAGTATTGCTTAATTTTATCATTGAGCAGTTTGGTGTTTCCCAAGTGTTTGTAGCATTGGTGGTAACAAAAAGACCCAACTCACTGCTACTAAAAGCTTTTGCAGCACATTTTTAAGGCCAAAAAATTACACAAATTTTGGAGGCAAAAAAAATTGGACAAATTTTGGAGGCCAAAAAATGGATAAATGTCCCATATCTTGAAAAGACTCTAGTCAAATATATAGAAGAACTAGGAAATAGTAGTAGCATTTTTAAGTCTTTGTCCACTTTTTTCTGAGTTATTTTTTTGTGAAAAAACACGTACCAAACTGAGGCATTACATAACCTGTTAGAGAATGAACTGGAAGGAAATACACTGTTTTCAAATGCAAATGTGTAACATGCAGTTCATATATTCAGTCCATTTTCAGGTGTGTTGATGTTGTCTAGACAAAATATCACTAACTTTTACCATGCCTTTGTTGTATGACAAATGTCACAACCTTAAATATGCAATGACTGAGATGGCAGAGACCTAAGTATTACAACAACATGCAGGATGTTTATCAGCTATGAGCTGTCATTTTTGTCTTCAAGTTGTGCAGTGTTTTGACAATACAGAAATGTATGTTTTCCTTACAAATGTTAATATTTTATTTGACCATTCACACTTGAAACGTACACTTCTATTTACATGAAAACTGAATCATGCAGAAAGGTGTTTAGACAATCTCAGAGTAATTTCCTGGTTATCCATTTTAGGTAGACATACTTTGAGATGTTTGGTCAGTAAATTTCGAACAACAGAATTGTTAAACACTAAACCAAAGAAGCAAAAACAAAATGTTTTAACAAAGGAAAAGATCAATGAAATTGGTGCCACATTCAAACGCTTGCCTAAGAAGTATCTCAACCATGTTGCACAGCAATTGGGTGTTATACAAACCTTTGCTGATACAGCTACTTAACTTTTTTTTTTAAAATTGAAACCCTACTCTGCAACTTTAGTGCAGAAATTATGCGTATGAATGGTAATTTCCGAAAATGTCAACAAATGTCTTCATGCAGATGGACACCACTTTCAACACCACTTAAAACAAGGTTAGTTAGTACTCATTACATACGTTACTAACACTTGTAAGCAACACAGGAAGTATGGAACAGAAAACTCTACAGTGTAGTAGACTGTGTTAAGTGCATGCATTCATGCAATCTGTAGTAGAGTACTGTAGAGTAGTAGTAGTAGTAGTAGTAGTAGTAGTAGTAGTAGTAGTATTATGGCTTTAGGGCGCACAACTGCATTGGTTATTAGCGCCCTAGAATAGTTAAAAGAGCCAAAAGTTAAAAGGCATAAAAACCACTAAAACAGAATTACCACACAAGGGTTAAAACTTGACAGAGAATAAAAAGGCTACCTAAGCCAGATTAAAAACAAGGTACTAAAAAAAACAAGTCGCGAAAGGATAAAACCAAGATAAAAATTTAAACCCTACTGTACATCCCGCAGCGGCGGAGAAAATTAAAAAGTCCGGCACAAGATACAGGATTGTCGCCGAGAAGGGTGGGGATGTCAGTAGGCAGACATAGGGACGCACGCAGCACAGTATAAAGGTGGCACTCCAATAAAAAAAATTACGCACCGTCAAAGGCTCGTTACACGAAGCACATTGCGGTGCGGCTTCCCCACGTAAAAGGTACTCATGGCTAAAACGGCAGTGTCCAATACGCAGTTGCGCTAAAATCACTTCATCGCGGCGAGATGCACGCGAAGAAGTAGTCCAGGGGACAGGAAGGGACTTGACCTCTCTGAGTTTGTTCCCACGCACCCTGGACCATTCCGCGAACCAGCGCGAAAGAATGGCCCGGCGCAGGAGGACACGAGCATCAATGGGAGGAACAGTGGAGCTAAAAACAGTGGGATTTAAAATAGCAGACTTGGCAGCTGCGTCCGCTTGCTCATTCCCGCTCACACCTACGTGACCAGAACCCAAACAAACGACACGCTGACGCCAGCATCAGCGAGCGAATGCAGGCGATCCTGAATACGCTGTACCAAAGGATGGTATGGATACAGCTCACGCAGGCCCTGTAGTGCACTGAGGGAATCGCTACACATAACAAACTGCCTAAAAGCCTGTCCCCGGATAAAAACAAGAGCTTGATAAATACTGAAAAGTTCGGCGGTAAAAATTGAACACTGCCCCAATAGGTGAAACGCGTAACTCCGCGAATTAAAAACAAAAGCACATCCCACACCACGGTCATCCTTTGAACCATTCGTGAAAATAAAACAATGGTTGGGAAACTCGGCCTGCAACTCTAAAAAAGCGGAGCGGAAGGCCGAGGGCGGAGTAACTGATTTCGTCATGGATGCCAACCGTAGGTGGACCGGGGTGTCGCAGGGTAACCTAGGAAGGGATGAACATTCCCCCAGTGACAGCAGAGCCGGTAGCTGAACATCCAACAGGCGAAGCAATTCACGAAAGCGAACCACGGCAGGAAGCAAGGCCAGCGCACTAACAGCATAGAGACTCGTCAAAGAATAGCTTGAAAGACGGGTGATCCGGCATTGCATGGAGGCGGAGGGCATAGCTGCAAAGAAGGACCTCACGCCTATAGCACAGCGGAGGTTCAGCAGCCTCAGCAGACAAACTAATAACTGGGCTCGTCGGAAACGCACCCAGTGCCAGGCGAATCCCTCGATGGTGAACGGGGTTTAAACGACGTAAAACTGAACGACATGCCGAGGAGTAAACAATGCACTCGTAATCAAGCTTAGAGCGAACGATATAGCTGTAATAGTATAGTGCGATCTGCTCCCCAGGATGTGCCACATAAAACACGTAAAATATTAAGTGCTCGATCACATCGAGCCCTCAACGAAGAAATATGAGACGACCAGCTAAGCTTCCTGTCAAATACTAGGCCAAGAAACTTCACAGTTTCGGCGAAGGGCAGCGGTACCGGCCCAAGGTGGGAAGGCGCCGCGTAACGTTTCCGACGCCAGAAGTTGACACAAACTGTTTTCTCGGCAGAAAAACGGAAACCATTTGCAACGCTCCAACTATGCAGGCGGTCGAGACAAGCCTGAAGGCGGCGCTCCAAAAGGCATGTGCGCCGAGAGCTGCAATAAATTGCAAAGTCGTCAACAAATACGGATGAGGAAATTCCAGCAGGAAGACAATCAGCGATAGGATTGATGGCGATGGCGAAGATGGTAAAACTGAGATCCGAACCTTGAGGTACTCCATTCTCCTGACTAAATAGTACTCCATTCTCCTGACTAAATAGTACTCCATTCTCCTGACTAAATACGCGGGAGCAAACAGAACACGTACACGAAATACCAGCTTCTCCATAAACTCGCGGAGGAATACTGGAAGGCGGCCACGGCAGCTCCACTTATGCAACGTACGCAATAAGCCAGCCCTCCAGCAGGTGTCATATGCTTTCTCGAGATCGAAAAATATGGCCACAGTTTAGCACTTACGCAGAAATCCATTCAGGATATGAGTCGAGAGGGAGACTAGGTGGTCAGTCGAGGAGCGGTATCGGCGAACGCCGCACTGGATATTGCAGAGGAGCTTCTCAGACTCGAGCCACCATCGTAACCGCCCATTGATCATACGCTCCATTACCTTACAAACCGCACTGGTGAGGGAGATAGGACGGTAACTGGAAGGAAGTCTACGATCCTTTCCCGGTTTTAAAATTGGAACAACCAAGGCTTCACGCAAAGCCGCAGGAAACACACCCTCTTGCCAAACACGGTTATATAGGCTCAGGAGATAAAGTTTACCATCAGAAGAGAGGTGCTGCAGCATTGCAATGTGGATACCATCGGGTCCTGGCGCGGAATGCCGAGAAGATGCTAGGGAGGCATCCAGCTCTCGCATGCTAAAAGATGTGTTATAGCACTCAGTGTCAGAGGACCGGAAAGAGAGACTCTGAGACTCCACCTCCGTCTTAATGGCACGGAACGCCGGGTGATAATTGGCGGAACTGGACACATTTGCGAATGTGCTGCCTAGGACGTCTGACACAGCAACCGGATCAACTACGGTGTCGGTGCCCACGAGTAGCCCCGGCAACACGGCGGAGCTTCTCCCACACAACGGATGAAGGTGTTGTGCGGTTAAAGGTAGACACAAACGAATTCCATGAAGACCTTTTGCTATCTTGAATAATTCGGCGTACCCGTGCGCGTGCTTGTTTAAAAATGATCAAGTGTTCCAGCGTAGGGTGATGGCGAAATACCCTATGAGCCCTCCTACGAGCACGAATGGCATCGCGGCACTCAGCAGTCCACCAAGGGACCGGTAAGCGTTTAGTTCGGGAAGATGTCCGGGGCATGGTTTGCTCTGCGGCAGAGAGAATAACACAGTTAAAGTGCTCAAGCATATGGTCAACCGTGTGGAACTGACGGTCGCCAAACACAGCCAGAGAGGAAAAGAGCTCCCAGTTAGACTTAGACAGCTGCCAAGTGCTACCACGCGATGAAGAAATGTGGTGTGAAAGCATGGTGAGGACACAAGGACAATGATCGCTGGAATGAGTGTCAGATACTACGTTCCATTGGAAGCAGTGAACAAGCTGTGTTGAACAAACAGAAAGGTCCAGGCGGGAAAGCGTGGCAGAAGAATTGGAAATGAAAGTAGGTTCACCGGTGTTCAGAACAGAGAGACTATTTTGATCGAAAAGGTGAGCAAGAACGGTCCCCCGCGCGCAGGCCCTAGGAGAACACCATAGGGGATGGTGGGCATTAAAATCGCCCAGCAGAAGAAAAGGTGTTGGGAGCTGTGACAAGAGATGGAGCATGTCAGCGGCGCAGAGGATAGATGAAGGCGGAACGTAGACATTACATACGGTAAAGCAGAAACCAGAAAGGTAAGTCGGGTAGCAACAGCTTGCAAGGTAAGTGGTAAGCGAGACTGGCTGACCGCAGATGTCATTGCGCGTGAGGATCATAACACCCCCATGAGCAGGAGAGCCCTCCTCCGGTGTAACGTCAAACCGCATGGGAAGGTATTGGTGCAGGGCAAATGCATCATGGGGGCGAAGCTTTATTTCCTGCAAACACAGAATCAGAGGGTTATAGAACCGTAGTAACAGCTGCAATTCGGCCCTATGGGTAAGCACACCGCGGATATTCCACGTCAGGAGAGCCATGGGACACAGTTAGAGGCGTGAAAGCTTACCGAATAATCATAATATGAGTTTGCAGCTGGGATGGAAACGAAGTAGATGGAGTTAAGGTGGGCGTTTCTTGTGCTTTGCACTCTTTGGACCCACAAGAGTATAGCCACCTTCGTCAGCGCTATCCGCTGATGTTCGGGATGCGGAAGATCCCCTACGGCTCGTAGAACGAGAACGGGACTTGGAAGGTTTATCAGTGGCCTTGAGTTTCTTGCGACTGCGCTCATGAGGAGCAGCGACAGATGGTGTCGGTTTCACTAGTGGCTTACGTGCAGGTTCGGGAGAAATAGAACTTGTGGCAGTGGGTGGTGTGAATGTTGAAGACTGCGAGGTTGTTGTGGTCGGCGTCTGTTCTGTTTGAGTACACGCGTCAGCTACAGACACGGTTTGTAGTGCCACTGAGGAAACAGGAGTGCGGCGGAGCGCTGAGGCACAGCCTGAGATGGTCGCAGGCTGCAGATTCTGGAAGCGACGCCTGGCTTCCGGAAAAGTCAGGCGTTCCTTAACTCGCAGCTCCTGGAGAAAACGTGGACATTGCCGGGAGCTAGATGGATGCTTTCCTGTACAATGGACGCAACAAGGGTCTCGAGCACAAGCAGTTTCTCCGTGGGCAGCTTGTCCGCAACGTTCACAGGTAGCGTCGAAGGTGCGCGAGTTTGCGTGTGACCGAACCGTTGGCACCGAAAACAGCGCATTGGGTTTGGCACATATAGTCGCACAGAGACGCGTTCATATCCACAATATAGGGTCTCGGGTATTGTGGTGCCCTTAAAAGTCAGAAATACCGTACGCAGTGCCACTGATTCACCATCTCGTTTGCCGAGCAGACGGTACGCTTGGCATACACCCCGGTCAGATAAATTAGTGACTATATCTGCTTCGGAAAGACCGTCTAAACAAGAGGTAGTTACGACGCCTCTACAGGTGTTCAAAGTCTTGTGGGGGGCCACCCTTATGGGGTAGGAACCCAACAAGCTGGCCTTCAGGAGTTTCTTGGACTGGTCTTCCGTCTTCGTTTCAATCAAAAGCGTACCGTCTCGCGTTCGGGTGGCATTGGTCACTTTACCGCATATCCTGTCAATCTCGCGTTGTATGTAAAATGGACTGATATCTCGCATAGTTTTCTTTTCACATGCCAAGGTCACAACTATAAAGCGGTCAAAAGAAGAGGTTTTGCGCGGAGATAGCATTATGGAAAGACCCCCTTCCGGAACCGTCGGCGTCAGCCTGCCATCCGGGGGTAGAGAGAAAAGACACCAAAATACTTTCCGGTCTGTGCCGCCTGGTAGACCCCTACCAGACCGATCTCAAGGAATACCTCAGAAGGAGTTACCCTCCAGCCACCACTGCTGGTCCATACGGGTAAGCCCTTCACCATGTACAACCCGGCTTTAAGCCCCTACCACAGGTATAACCACCTGTGGCTCCCCACTTTAGGCCATGCTGCATAATAAATCAGACATGGATTCAGGGGACTTGTGGTTGATTACACCGGGTTTTCCGTTAGCGGTAACACGACCGGTCCGTAATTCTAACCCAACGAGCAGCGCTCGTCGGGAAATTAAAACGGACCGGGCCCCCAAGGAAGCTACCTGGGTGTGCATAACGGTATGGACGGGCTCCGCACCTAAGGCTTACACATAGGGGCAGTAGGAAGGGTCCACTCAACCTTCACGCCTGAGACCTCCGAAGAGCACACATATTGGAAGCCGCGCTGGAACCGTGGGACAGGAACCACGGAGATAGAATAAAGATCCCTGTTGGTGAGGCAGGAGTTAATAGATCTAAAGCCTTAATACTAATATGTAAAGAATAAGCCTAGAAGGGAAAGAAGATGAGGCGAGTAAATTCGCTCTCACAAAACAAATATGCACACAAACACAAAACGTGGCTCAGTTGGTGGCAAGATGAGGTGGCGGCGAGTGGCTCGGGAACCCCCGGGTGCGCCAAACCCGTACCTACCGTAGTAGGCCCCTGGGGGGAGGTACTGTAGAAAGTCATAGGTGAGATTAAAGAATAAGATCCTTTTTGTTTTTCCCCTGCCTTATGGCAGTGGCATATTTATTAGAGGTGAATTCTAAAATCCATAATTTGAGGGTGTTTATTATAGTACTCGTTTATGCTAACATATTGAAGAGAAATAGGTTATTTCTGAATAGAAAGTTAGCCTAGGTGGCTCAGTTGGTTAGGTGCTTGCCTTCTGATCCCAAGGTTGCAGGTTCAATCCTGGCCCAGACTGACCATTTTTAACTGTGCTTAAAAGTGATACCCCATGTCAATACTTATAAGATTCTGATATTTGACATTAACAAACAAATAATTTTAATCTTTTTCTGAACATAAATCACTAAAATATTCTCAGAGTCAAAAAAAAAAAAAAAAAAAATGTAAACTCAAGCAACAATAAACAAAAATATCTTCTAGACAAGGAGATCAAGATATACGTGGCAATTTATTTTAGCAGCAGTCGTTAATGACTGGGACATTGGTCATAGTCGCCATGATAGTCACTGATAGAGGTACATTCATTTGAAGTGGAGCATTCACTCCAGGACACTACACTGCCTCACCGAGTCACTTTGACACAGCAGTGTCTCACCCTTAAAGTCTCTGTGCTCAGTGCAGTGACCACCGGACGTGCATTGGTTTGAATTGGAGTATTTGTATTAGGACACCGATCACATACACAGCATTGCAGATTTGCCAACAGACAGGCACTCATTTCTGAGCAGAATGATAATCAAAATTTTCATTATACATTATACTATACACATTGTAGCCATGAGTTTATATTTGATTAACACGAAAGATTTTATAAGTGAAGTAGAAAGTCATCCTGCTATTTGGGATATCAAAAGCGATGCTATAGCATCTTGTCATAAAGAGTGTAAAACAATTCTTTTTCCAGGCAATCACATAGCAGTAGATGAACATGTAATGAATGTTTCGTCTTCATTCTCCTCCTCCTCCTGCTTAGAAATACTAAGAAATTCTTCTTCGTTCGAGTAGGTTTCACTAACTAATCAGTTGGCAATACATGTAGTGTCAGACACCAGTGATCCGGGAGTGTTCACAACAATCACTGTGACCATAACTGACAAACATCATCAGTGTCCCAGTGTGAAACGAGCCCAACTTTTTCAATTTAGTTATAACCTTTCCAGCTTTTAAAATGTTTTGACGTATAGTGCTGCAATCAAATTACTGAAAATTCTTCTAACTAGCTTGTTTTTACAGGCCATTCAGTCTTCAAGGCTTAAAGGCCACTTCATGTGATAGGAAGCGCAACCACATGGCTTTTCACTGCTTTATCAGAATTCTGACATTCTGAGTGGGCATAAAGTAAATGTTTAAAGTAGCAGGTGAAATAGCAGTGTTTAACAGCCTTTAATCTAGAATGTCCACACACTGCAGTACAGTAATTTTTACTTTCTCTATATAGTAGTACATGGTATGTAAGTGGAAAAGGAATTGCATTCAACCCAAAATTCGATACCAAGATTTCACCAGAAATGCATTTTTTAGGGTCCCCTGTACCCAAAACAAGAATTTTTAGAAAAATTGAGAGAGAGAGAGAGAGAGAGAGAGAGAGAGAGAGAGAGAGAGAGAGAGAGAGAGAGAGAGAACATAACTAAAAAATATACTACCAAATTTTGGCAAAATACCAAACTTGGTATTTAAGTTTAGAATCTTCCACAGATGCAACATAAAATTTTTGAGGAAAATCCGCCCAACTTAAACTATCCTTTATATTAAAAAGTTTTCAAAAATTTTGATTTTCTCAAAACTGGCTGTAACGATTTTGACTAAAACAGTGTAATTAAAGATATTTACATGACAAATAAAATGTATATTTTGAAGTTTCTGGCAACAGCCTTTGAAGAGCTCTTCATTCTGAATGAAATTTGCCGAATTTTGCTTAGCTGCTAAACCGTAAGAGATAGAGAAAACCTTACTACATAAAAATGTAGATCTTGTTAAAACACACAATTTATTTATTTATTTATTTATTTTTTTTTTTTTATGAGATATTCTTTGTTATTGGTTTCAGTTTTAAAGTTATTCAACTTTTCTCATACAGGAATTTGCCAACTCCAGGCAATGCAAAGAAACTGATTTCAACCACATGGCAACCAGCTTTTAAAAGATTTGACTACCACTTTAGCCTAGTGTGTTCTCTTATTTCCCTTCTACATATAAGAAAACAAGACCATTTCAGTTTATCTTGATTAGCATGAAGTAGATGGAAGAATAAGTGTTTTAACCATAATTTGTTACAGAGATGTAGAGAAAGTCATGTGAATGAAACGCATAGATATTTTGAATATCTGAACTACACATGCTAAATGATGTTTGTAGGTAATTGGTTCATCTTTGGAAAGCATTATGTTGGTGAAAGCCATTGATATATTCAGATATGCAGGATTCCTCTCATGTAAAGCATGTAGAATGTCGTAGCTTCACCCAGGGTCAAATTTTTCTTGCATAAAATGGTGTCATGTATCATAACATTTTTTTGATGCCCTAAATTTTAAAGATTTGATGCTTATAGCATTCAAAATGTGATTATCTATTTACCCTTAAGTTGATCCTCACCAAAACAAAACCCAGGTACAAGTGCATCGCTATAATGTAGCCTTCTACCATTTGTATCAGAAATGCTGTCATACTTTCAAGACCACATACTGCATACACATGGCATATTGTAATGTAATGCCCTTATTCCGACAATTTAAATGGTGATTAAAATATTCTGTTAGGTATAATGGTGATAATATTGAGTCATAATATAATAAATGGGTGCACACATAATAATTAACTCTAAAAACACAAGGAAAAAAAAATAACATTAGGAGATAACAATAACATGTACATTTGTTTGCTATTTGGAAGCGGCTCTATACCCACCAGATCGGAATCGTCTGAGCTGTTTGTGCTGCTGCTTGCTAAACCAAGGTTGATAACCAGGTTATCAACAATGATGTCCCTTGAACTACACATCTCCCAAAACAATGCTTCTTTCATTACATGTAGCACTTTGTCAACTGTAGCAGCTCATTTTTAAAAAAGAAATTGTGCACTACAATGGTGAATTCTCCTATATACCGCATACACTGCCGGTGTACTTAACTTGAGAGTGTTCAAAATGACTCTTAATAAACATGCAAAATAAACAGAATGTTTTGTATGTCATTTCAACTAAATACGAAATGATCACAAGTTTGTGTGGTTAAATTTTCCTTTTATATATATATGCAGTGATGTGCGCATGTACATCTACCTCACCGCAAGTTAAAACAATACCATGCTCTCAGCATTCTCCGCTAGGTAGGCAAGGACAGCACTGTGTGAGCGCGATCTACTCCACCGCACTCACACTCTCCACTAGAGAGGTGAGAGGGAAGGAAGCTTAGATGCCAGCCATTAGCTGTAGAAATGCACCGCTAAATTTTGCGATTGTTAATCGTTTTTCCTCTGTACTAGTGTTGTTTTGCTGATAAGTTTTTGTGAAAATGACCGATGTAAGTGTTACTGAAGCTAGTGGTTCTTGTGACTGTGTAGTAGAACATGTGTTAAAGACTGGATTTCGGAATTATGAATTTTCTGAAAAACTTAAAATAAAAAAAAAATGGCAGGCTCACTCCCAAACTACCAAGTCTGATTGTAAAATGTCAAGCCAGAAAACGAGAGTATAACATATATTTCTGCATTGGCAATTATTCTAGGTACAAATGGTTAGCTGGTTGCCCCAAATTATACAAACTCTATTGTTGGCCGTCTTCTTTTTAGTAACGACAAAAGCAGCATCACATGGTCACAAGGATTCAACAATATAGTTTCTATAACAGGTTCATTAAGTAAGCATGAAAAAACAAAAAATCACATATTTTGTGCTTTCACTCTTTGTAATTTTGGCAATACGCAAGTAAGCCTGCAACTAAATGCTCAGAAATCATTGCAACTTTCAAAGCATAATGAAACGTTAACAAAGAACTGAGAACTATTGAATAGACTCATTGATGTGCATCACTTATGGAACCAGGAATTAGCTTTTAGAGGACATGAGGAGTCAGAACGTTTCATTAGTAGAGGTAGTCACGCAGAAACACTGGATTTACTCAGTATGTATGATCAACTTTTAAATGATCATTTAAAAAAACTGCTACAGTTTTTTCCGGGGCACTTCATCATCCATTCATAATATTTAATCGAAGCTGATACGGGTGTTTTGATTAACTGTATAACAAAAGAACTTGCATCCGCTAATTTTTTGGCTATTCTTCTAGATGTTGTGTCTGACATAGTGAACAAATCCCAACTCTTTACCATTTTACGCTATGTGGACAAATCGGGAAAAGTTAAAGAAAGGTTCATGGGCTTTATGGACGTCAGCGCAGACAGATCTGCTGAGGCACTTTACAACCATGTACTTACAACAGTTAAAGAATTTAATATTTGTAAGAAACTTGTCGTTCAGATATATGATAGTACGGCCGTAATGTCTGGTCAATTAGGTGGTCTGCAATCTAAAGTAAAAGTGGAATTTTTACAGAGGCATTATTTGTTCACGGTTACTGTCATATCCTGAATTTGGTTCTGCAACAGGCAGAATGTATTGCAATATGTATTGATAAGTGCAATTTGTTTTTTTTCAAATTCTATCAGGGTATTCATTCCACTAAAAGAATGGAAACTTTTGAGTGCTTTTATGAATAAAAAGTTACCAAAAGCGGCTCGAACATGCTGGAACTTCAATTTATGCCTTCTAAATACTGTACAAAAGCAATGAGATAACCTGATTTTATTCCTTGAATTCATGACAGAACCAGAAAACAATGTTGATTGGGAACCTGATACATTGGTTAATGCATAAGGTTTTCTTTAGTTTTTGACGATTAGGTACTCTCTTCCTCCTCAAAATGTTTTCGGCAATATTTGCTCATACCGACGTTCTCTTCAATATATTTCAATATTGCATGTTGCCATGCAAAGGTAGTCCAGACAAAAACACTTTAGAAGAGCTAAGAAGAGAAGGGTTCCAAAATATTTGGCAAAGCATTTCTACTGAAATGATAAATGAACATACAGAAAAGAAAAGGAAGAACAATGAACCAAGTTAAATTACTGAAGTTATGTTCAGGAGGATATTCTATAACATTTTGGATAATGTGCTCTATCAAATACAAAATAGGTTTTCCGACTATGAAAGTTTTCATTTCTTTGCTCTCCTTGATTACTCAAATTCAAGAATTACAGAACGTATTCTCCTGATCACTATTGCTCAAAGTTGTTGGACACCTATGGCTCAAATTTTGATTGGTACGTCGGAAAAATGAACTTAGTGTTGTGTACTCTTCTGAAGATTTTGAAAGAAAGTCAGTAGGTGAAATAGTGAAAATGATGAACGAAAAAGATCTGGTGTAGGCTATGCCTGAAGTTTACAAATTAGCTTGTTTAATTCTAGCTGTAAAAGCAACTGCAGCTTCTGTTGAAGTCATTTTCCACTTTAAATAGAATAAAATTTCACTGTAGATCTACAATGGGCCAAGAAAGATTATCATCTCTGTCAATGATGTCCATAGAAAAGCAGTTACTTCATATGCTTCCGAAGGATGTTGATGAAAATTTCACGCAAGTAGTTGTGGAACTATTTATGAAGAAAACTCGCCAGTTGGAACAAACATTCCAGTAAACTTACAAGTACTACTACTAAAATAAACAATAATTTATGTATACAAGTAGCCCTGGCATTATGCAATCTCATGAATTATCATATAACACAAAAAATGTGTTAAGTGAATGTGATAATGATATGAGCATTTCAAGGTAAACATGAAAATAAAAGTATTTAAAAGATGCATCTATTTATGTCATTTGTACAGTGTTAAAATCAGCATTTTTTAAAAATCACTTTAAGCGAAAATGCATCAAGTGAGATCGCATATAAGTAGGGATGACTATATTTTATAGACTAAGAAAAACGATGACAAAGGGAGCAGTGTACCTAAATTACTGACCACAAATCGTCACTGGTGCACTAATTCATAAATTGTATTCTTCACTAAATTGTAACATTCTTGCATCAAGTATTTCACATGCTTTCTTTTTTCCCAGGTGTAATAACTTTTTCCTTTTCAGAATTTTCTTCGTAAACACCGTTTAAACATGTAGCCGAAACAGTGAACTCAGATGTTAATTACAGCACTTTTTTTTTTATGGGAAGTGTTAGATATTTCTCACAAACTTTCCAGTAAAGGTTTCAATACTATAGTTTTTACATCGCTAGTAACAGTTTACCAGCCTTATGCTTTATGTAACGCAAAGATGCAAGAGCAAATTCACGGCAACCATTCTCCATGAATTTAAACAGCAACAACCACAACCATTACTGTGTAACAATATCAGGTAACTCATACAAATAGCATATTAAGACTTCTAGCTCTGTTTAACAGTACAAATTGGCATCACCTCTTAGGTATTTGTATAGAATATTATACTATTTAAGAATAAATTCATTGTTATTTAGATTGTTAGCACAAGATTACATTCCTGCGCACACTGCTATTGTGTTATACCTTGGTGCACTGGCCTCATGGATCCGTTTTGGCACACACCTATCTAAGAGTGAATAGATAATAACAACTTAGTATTTAGTTCCCAAACATAAACATTCGTCATGGTAAAGTGGTTATACCACTTGCCTCTCACCTAGACGGCCCGGGTTCGATCCCAAGCAACCACATGTGAGATTTATGGTGGACAAAGCAGCGCGGGGACGGGTTTTCTACGGGTTCTCCAGTTTCCCCCGCCATCGCATTCCAACAGTGCTGCATCTTCATTCATGTATCATCAGTGTCACCACCTGAGGTGCCATAAGTAGTTAAAGCGGGCTTTAAACACTACCAAAAAAAACAAAAAAACATTGTCTTCTCATTTCAAAATGTTTGCAATTTTCAATATGCCTTTCTTACAACAGTTAACACTAAGTAAATGCAACTCAATTGCTGTATTATAGAGCTTAAAAAAATAACAAGGGATTAATATCTGTAAAATATCAAAATACAGTAATAATATTTAAGGGCAAGGCATTGCTCTAGCATTAACTCTCTTTTTAAATGATATTGTGACAGTTATATCCTGTTTGCCTACTTATACAACAATAGATGCATTTCAAACCACACTCTGCAAATCTAGTATTCATGTACATGTCTTAAAATATCCCTCTTTCATAGAAGGCAGTACCATTATTGTCAGGTTTATAGTTTAATTAATGCTAAAAGTTTTCAGAGTGACCCTTGTATACATAAATAACATATTACTTTCGACTCTTTTTGCACTATTAATATGCTTATGTAGTGTCCTTAGCAGGCTTATGTAGATATTCATTTAAAGTTTTGACATGGCAAGTTGGTATATCTTTTTTATGTCCTTGATCAAGGAATTTTAATTTGCAAGTTCACCACTCTGCGCACTTGGTGATATGGGATCAATTCCTAGCCCATAAGCAAAACAAAATCAAGATTAGTAGGCATGAAAAATGACAAATTTAGATGTCTAAAGCTTTATTTCTCCTCCAAAGGAAGTTCTGATAAGGATTTTTACGTCCTAAAGAGCCATCCTTAGCTGGGTTTGAACCTGCAACCTTGGGTATTACAGACTAACATGGTAGTCATTACACATGGAGAATGACCATGTAGATATAGTAAATAAATATACCTGCTTCTTACAAAGATTTTTTTCTTATGTTATGTGCAGCAGTGTTGCTTCATCCATTCTTTTAAAATTCTTGAGCCTAATACTGGTCCCTTACAAGCCTATATTAACCCCTTTTCCATTCTGCTCTTAAATTTCAATGAAACCTCATCTTTAGCAATTATCCTTTCTAAATGTTTTGTAAACATACTGTATATCTAAAACTCAGCACCATTTATTTATTAGTTTTGTAATTTAAAACTCAATCTATCAGGGAGAGAATTACACAATAGGGTCATTAAAATATATGGTAATATGTGAGCTTTCTCCATGCACTACAGAACTAAGAGTTGCCAGGAGAGTAGCATAGACAGAGGCATGCTAAAATTCTTATCTTATAGTGAATGTTGGAAATGTCCTCTGAACAGGCAGCATATGTATTAAAAATGTTTTCACTCACTCTCTAAACTTAGCAGCAGCAATCCTTGTGATTTCTTGCATGATGTTATCACAAAGTTCCTGTCATGTACGAGAGTTAGAAAAGTGCAATTTGTCTTTCAAAGAATCCCATAAATACAAATCACAACTAATTAGGTCAGGGTACCGAGGGACCACAAATTAGCAGTTCTCTTATTTTATTTAATAATTTAGTAGCCCTATGTGCTGTTGGAGACTTTTGTTGGAACCAATCAAAAGATTTTTCTTCTTCTATCAAATAATCGAAAATGGTCCTAGAATTAATCCCGCATATCCTCAGAATTGTTTCATTAAGCAGGGTGATTGGTGAAATTTGAGTTTTACAACTTTGATGCTAGAGGCTTCAGTTGGTAAACACATTAGGGGCATAAAAGGATGTTCTACTGAGTTTCATTTTTAAACTCAATAGCTCTTGAGTTAATAAAATTGTTGGTTTAAAATATATGCAGTTTTAAAAATATTTCTCGTCATTATAGTATATAGTATATAGATCATCAGGGCTCTAGCAACAAAGTGGGAGTTAGAATAAAAAATGTTATAAAAATCTGCAAAGTTTCAATACTTTTATAACTATTACAACAGTTCACATACCATGCCCACCATGGGACATTTAATAATGCACACCTTTAAATATGGCATAATTATGGCAACTTGCAGACATCATAGGGCTTTAAAACTTTGATTACTATAATGTGTATATATATTTTTCCATGCAAAAAACCCCAAAAAGCATATTTTTACCGAAAATGGCTGAAATTTCATGTCACACGCCTTAAAGAAAATGAGTTCTATTTTTGTTCACACACCACCTTGCATTTAAACACATGTTCTTCTGCAGATAAGTGATGTACCAAGTTGATTAATGACCTGATGCAGCAGTGAGATATGGCACCAATACACCCTCGAGCAGGAGTTGCCTATCAGAAGTCCCAGTGAATAGCAAGGAAGAGCGAAGGAGACATAGACCGCAAGAGAAGTTACCTTATAATATAACTACCCTATGTATACCATTGCTCATTGGCCAGCTTTCACTAACTTAGATGCCAAATAATTCTCACGCATAGTTACTTAGCTTTTATAACTCATTGCCTCATTTCTACCTAAATAAATAATGAAGTGGCACAAAAACTTGAGACATATAGCAGCAAAATACAAATTAGCTTTCACAGTTGTATACGCATCCTGTATCATACATGGATGCACAATCATTTAATCCCTGATACTCTTCTGTCCTTCAGCAACATTTGTAAAAATGAATTTATCCACTTACCTTGTCTCGATGTGCACGACCTCGAACTTTCTCTGTACCTCGCTGCTCTCCTGATCCTGTCTTTTTACGACCATCAACCTTTCTAGAAGATCCAGATTTTGTAGTTTTAGTGGGTGATGGAGATGCTACCTTTTCAGTTTTCATTTTATCCTTGGAACAAGATTTGCTGGGTGGTGTTAATGATGATGATGATGATGATGATGGTGTCTGAGATGGTTGTAACGGTGGTGGTGGTGGTGGGGGGGGCAGAAGTGGTGATGATGGTGAAGTGATTTTCTTGGTTTCTGTTTCTTTTGTAGCTGCTTTCTTGGTAACTTTAAGAGCAGCAATTTTTAATTTTAGTCCTCCCTGTAAAAAAAGAAAATATTTGTTATAGATTTACTTGAGCTCAAATTCTGAGAAGCATACAGCTCATTCTGTGAGACAGATGCAAAAAGTGTAAAGTATTATCATATAATTTTGAACATCTGAAGAAGAGACACAGAGAAAGGATGATAAAGCATGCAAGCTAATTCATGCACAATGCAGATGTTTTGAAAATACAAATATGGACAAAAAAATGTTACATAATCCTTTAAACTTTCAATGAAATCTTGACATTTTGTCACTGCTAAAACAACTGTTGCATTATGATTTTAAAAATGCACCAGAGATGAAACGAATACCAATTAACACATCAAATCTTGAAACAGAAGGTCAATAACTTTATTGCAATATACAGGCATATCACATATGATCAGTAACAAGTGAGCAAGTTTAAAATTATGTCAGATACACATGTAAGTTATTTATGATCACAACAACACACACACAAGTGTTTTTATAAATTGTTTAAACTTGCATATCTCCCATATTTTTAAACACTTTAACATGAGTTTTGTGAGTCACTAAGTCTCAGTATTTCTGCATGGCATACCTGATGGCTCTCATTGCAAACAATACAATTTAAGTTGTATTCTGATATGACTGAAATTGATGGGGAGGGAAGGGACACATTGTGATATAGAAACTGTAGCAGGTTTAAGAATTAGAATGCATTGCATACAGGACTGTGTCTGATTTGAAAAGTGAATAATGGATCCTTTATCGCCTTCATCTCTCACTCAGCAGTGTATATAGCAACACATTGTTACAGCAATTCAAACTTAACTCCGAAATTCACCCTCATCTGCACATCTTTACTAGGTTTTACATATTTCAGTATCCTCTTCCAGATTACGTACAAATCTATTTCAAGTTTTCTTAACATTAATTGATGGGCCCTTGTGAGATGCACAAGCTTTCCTGGGAAGCTTTTACATTTCAATTATCACTATAGACTGGAAACAAAAAATTAAAGTTTTGCAGCCAATTACTACCCTGACAACTTAATAAAGCAATGGAAATTGAATTCTGGTATGTAAACAATGAAAGTAAAGCAATTAATATAATCAAGTAACTAAGAAATCCTCTCTGAATAGTGTACCTCTGGCAAACAAGGGGGGATCATAACAATTTCTGACAGAAATGAGGTAGGCAGAAGTGTCATATTTTCAAGTGTCTAGAATATGAAAAATAAAAGTTAAAATAAGAACTGAAGCTTTCTTGGCGATGTGTTAATTCAAAATCTTCTCGGGCTTCTAGCCAGGTAAAAACTTGGCTTGACACCAACGTTTCGAAGAAGTGCATCTTCCTCGTCTTCAGGGTGAACTGATGGTATGAGCTTGCGGAGACTGGTATTTATAAGAGCTGGGATGAAGCTAACATCTGATTGGTTCGCGAGATATTATGGCCTGGTATTTAAGATGACTGAGACATGGGCACGGACTTCGTAGAAAACTATTTATAGCAGTTATTCGGCTAATGTTTTGTGTTTGAGCATGCACCTGCTAGAAAATAAGTCTTGGAAGATTGCAGGTACAGGATTAGGTGTTAAGGCTCTTTAACATCGGTGTCCATGCTGAACTTAATTGTAGGCCAGAATCGCGATTTAGATTATTTGTTTCAGATGAGATGGCTAAAGCTTCTTTTACTCTTCTTTCCCAGTAGTTCGAACACTTTGCCACTATCTTAGTATTGGTAAAGTTAGCTCTGTGGCTCTGTGGCTCTGTTCTATACAGTGTTCAGCCAGTCCAGATTTTTCGGGTTGCATAAGTCTTATTGATCTTTGGTGTTCAGAAACGCGTGTGGCAATAGTGCGTCCTGTTTGGCCAATGTACGCTGCGCTGCATTCGCAAGGAATGTGGTAGACACCAGGTACTCTGAGAGCTAAATTATCTTTAACTGGCCTGACCAAATTTTTGATTTTAGGTGGTGGCTTATGGATGGTTTTGACATTATATTTGTAAAGTAGTCTACTAATCTTTCCCGAAAAATTGCCGGTAAACGGTATATAGGCTATGGCGGCTGGCTTGTCTTTTTGTTGAGTGTTCTTGCTGGGGTTTCTTTTTCGTCCGGCTCTTTTCAGCGCTGATGTGATGTCCTTGGCTGAATATCCATTTTGTTGGAGTGTGAATTTAGGTGTTCAAATTCCGTTTGCAGATTATCTGGGTCTGATACAGAAACTGCTCTATGTGCCAATGTGTTTAGAATGCCCATTCGTTGTGACTTATGGTGGAAGCTGTTTGCATTGAGATAAACATCCGTGTGTGTAGGTTTTCGGTAGACGGCATGACCAAGAGTTCCGTCCGCTTTTCTGGTAACCAGAATGTCCAGAAATGGGAGGGAAGCATTTTTCTCAACTTCCATTGTGAACTGTATTTGTGATCTAAGGCTATTTAGGTGTGCAAGAAAATCTGGAAGAGTGTGCAGTCCATGTGGCCAAATTACAGCAGGTGCTCAAACACAAAACATTAGCCGAATAACTGCTATAAATAGTTTTCTACGAAGTCCGTGTCCATGTCTCAGTCATCTTAAATACCAGGCCATAATATCTCGCGAACCAATCAGATGTTAGCTTCATCCCAGCTCTTATAAATACCAGTCTCCGCAAGCTCAAACCATCAGTTCACCCTGAAGACGAGGAAGATGCACTTCTTCGAAACGTTGGTGTCAAGCCAAGTTTTTACCTGGCTAGAAGCCCGAGAAGATTTTGAAATAAAAGTTAGTTACTTTTTAGTTATCCTCTGTTGATACAGAAGAAGTGTCCTAAATGTATAGTTGGCCAAGAAACTCTGAACATTTCTATTAGTTTTTAATGCATGTAATCCTATTAGCCTTTAAATAGCCATGCAAAAGGTAAAGAACAAAGACAACACTTAGCATTTAAAATTGATATGCTTACTGAAATTGAAACACAGAATTAAAGCTCTTTTAAAATGATTTTAAAACAAAGAAACAATATTATACACAAGAAGATTTTAAAATAGATATTGAGATCAAAGGGGTTTTTTTTTTTTGGTAGTGTTTAACGCCCGCTTTAACTACTTATGACACTGCAGGCAGATCAAAGGGTTGAAACACTAATGGAAGCAGGATGGGAACTCTTAAATTGTAAATAGTAAATCTTGAAAATGAGGACCTACATCATATTATTGAATACTGTATGCCAAGTTCTCCTTTAGGAACATCTGCTTTTATACGTTTCTGCAAATAAATTAACAGAGGCAGCAGTAGCACATAGTAACATATAATAGAACAGTATGAGCTCACCATATATTGGCCATAATTTAGAAAATTCATCATATTTGCAAGTAGGGTTACTTGTGCTTGCAGGGACTCCACTGGTAACAATCAACAAAATATTCTTTCTTTCTTTGTTTTTTTTTTCTTTCTTTCTTTTTGGTAGCCCTTTGCATCAAATTAACTTAGTTTCAACTTATGGGACACTCTGGTATACTGGAATGTGTTTTTTTCCATTGCATAAAAATTTGTGTTGCATGACAGATCACAGGGTCTTTCAGTTCAAACAACACACTGCAACATGCTTCTGCATGACTTCAATATATGTTGTCATCACTTAACCTTACATTGTTTCAGCAGCACCAGGGTAGTGGTCATGCACAACTTCATTCTTGAGACTCCTGCTAATATGCTGCTTCTCTCCTGAGACTTGGTAACTTAGCTCTCAAAAAATCATTACTGGGCAGTCAAAATCCAAAACTCATACAACAAAGCCCACTACAGTTCCTAAGGTCAGTATTTGGTGTGGTGTGAAAGTGGCTAGAATAATTTTTCTTTCATGACTATTTTCTTTCACGAAACAATACTGTGTGGTATCAAACTTGAATTTTGGAGCAATTTTTTCCTCAAATGAAGATGAAGAGAAAATGCCTGGCATATTTCAACAAGATGAGGGCATAGCTCAATTTCTTCTGATGCACTTAGTGACGTCTTTAGTGACACAGTGTTCAGAATAGGGACATTCAATAATGTAATTTGCAAAATAATAATGCTATTAGCTGACCTTGACCTTATCCATTCATCCTATTTCTTTCAATACACAAGACAAAAAAGGATAAAGTGATTGCCATGCACCTGCAAGCCCAGGTGCTACTCAATCTGAAAATAAATGTAAATGGCGTATTATTTATGGACGCTCTTTAACTGCTGTGGTTCTCAGCGTCCCATTCTAAACTGGGCGTGAAAGACTGCTTAATTTTGCTCAGAGGCCTCTCTATCAGGCTTGAGGTTCTTTTACGTGCCGTAAATCTACTACACGGGACCAACGGCTTTACTTCCCTTCCGAAGGAAGCCATGCTAAGGATTTTTACGCCCGAAAAAATCCATCGTCCTCTGCCGGGTTTGAACCCGCAACCTTGGGTATATGAAGTCAGCAGTAACCATTACACCACGGAGCGCGACTACTCAATCTGATGATTCTGTACATAAGTATATATGGACCAGTTTATTTTACATGGCATTGTCATATTGTGATCAAGACAGTGGAATCAGTGCTATAACTTTAGGAAACCAAAGCTGTAATTTTCACATTTCAGTATGATTTGTGCTTTCACACGTTGTGAGAGTGATCCAATTTTTTATGTTCGAGTACAGAACATTTTATAGAAGAAATTTGAATCAGGAATTCAATTTCAGATTATGCCTCAGAAAATTAAAGGATGAAGACAAAAAGAAGCAATTTCCCATAAGTTGCTAAATGTAACAGTCAATGCATCTGGTCTTGTTTGTAGCTGTAACACAATAACACAGATTCATATTAGCTCTAGAATGCTGGTAATGGGCTGATAGAACTAATATCCTCAGCAGTATACACCTGATCTAATATTTAGTTGGTCAACATTTTTTATAGTGGATAAAGAGTGGATGAATTTTCATTTTAGATATTATTAGTTAGGTTAATTAATTTGAAGCTTGCACTATTTTTTCAAGAGATCTGCACATAATTTAAGGACTCCAGAAGCCATCTTCTTGTGTTACACCTACAGCTGACTATGAATTTTATCTCGTACTTGTGCTTTGCATTATTTTAATGCTGCTTCTTCATTTGAATGGGACCTTACAGAGCAACCAAATAGGCATAGTGGTAATTCAACTGCAAATAAAATTAGCAAAGTTGATTGATCAAAGCAATCTCTAATCTTGGCAAATAACACTTTAAAAATATTTTTTTGTTAATAATCCTGTCAATTGCCAGGACCATAATATCACTGCCAGTGTGCCACCAGTGTGAATTTTGTCCCAGGAGTTCCTTTAATTGATAGTAAATCTACTGACTGTTGCTTTTAAGTACTTAAAAATGATCAATCTGGAGCAGATTTGAATCAGTGACCTTAGAATTAGAAGTTCAGTGCTAACTGAGCTTTGAAACCATCAAAAAGTTTTAATAGCTTATGGCTACAGGTCTAAATTAGTTAATTTTTAGGTACATTAGATTACCAAGGAGCAAATTTATTTCTTTTGCCATGCCCTATTCTTCTGCTTTCATTCATTTCATCTTTTACAATCTCAGTAATGAATCACTCAATGTTTTCAATAAAAAACTGGGAATTGCAAGCATACATTCCTTTCTAAAATAAATAGCATCACATTGATTTACTGAAATGGATATTAAAACACTATACACATACATTTTAAACTCTTACATTTTGAGCAGCTATAACTGGAGCATATTACTAAAAGAACTTTATTAATCCATCTGTTCCAACAATGCTATAATCAACACCATAATCACAGCTTTAAATGATGTTCCATTACTGTCCATACATAAATGTAAAGCTACAAAACACTGCATGCTGCAAATAAACTAAAAGAAAATACAAGTGATACTGGTGGTTGTAAAGAAAGGCTTCCCTCATTCATATGACACTATAACTGGATTAATATTATCATAAATTATCTGATTTATAACTGTCCTTAGGAAAATAAGACAAAAAGTATAAAATGTTAAATGCATTGCAGTAAGAAGTCAAAAGTCTCATATTTACCCTACCTTTTCCCAGAGTAGAGAAAATAGAAAAAATACCATTTTATAAATTTATAACACCCCTCTAAAAAGCTATTTTTATAAAAGTACCAAATGCATTAAAGCAGGGCATCTTTAAAGCTGAATCTCACAGATTTTTATGGAATTCCATTACCACATCTGTAGTTTCAAGTATTAAAAGCTTGTGTTTGAGCATTCTTATGAGATATATTGCATATATAGTAAAGCTTATAACTAAGAGTGATAAACAGCTAAAGAAAAAATGGTGTACCAATACTTCTGAGTTTCAAATATCTATTTATTTGAGTCACATTATAAACTAAATTACAGCTTGGAAACAATACTCGTTCTTCACCAAGCCATAATACAACAGTTATTATAAAAGTAATAATGCTTACAATCTATTAGTGCTTATTTATTGACAATATCATTTTTAACTTTGAATAAATATTGCCCTAGGAAGTGAACTTGCAATTTATCTTCAAACATTTTTCTATGTGAAATTTCATATTCATATTAAGCAATTTCAACTCCATTGTTCCAGACCAGTAAAATAAAATAAAATGTGGTTTGCATTCTCTTCCTTCCTCAAAATGCTTGATCCACCTTCTTTCTGTTACTTCCATACACCTAATCGTGCACTTCTTACCCTAATATTACTGTGGCCATCATTCTGTTTTAGAATATATCTTAATAGTTACATAAAACTTAAACAGCTCTTGTCTTTCACTGATGCTTCCAAAGTTTATCTGATGTACACTCTGCCAATATCCTGTTTTCTCGCAGCCTTAACATTCCCTCTACTGTTTATCTGTTCAATACATTCTTGGGTATTATCACTTTTATCATCTCCTATTATTTTCAGCAATCTTCAAGGGAGTTGTTGAATCTGATACCAATATTTTAAATCTCTTTGTATAACCATCCTCCACACACCAAATTTTTTCACCACTAGCACCAATCATAGCAAAATGGTTTGCAGAATATTGGGGTAATTTTAAGTCATTTTATTCATTTCTTCCCACCCCTCCTTTATTTCACATGCAACTACTACAAATGTCCATTTTGATTCTAAATGCTGCATAAATCCTCTCTAACAATAATTCCACAATGGTTGTTTGACAAGTTCTCAGAATTGCCAACAATGGCCATCACTAGTGCAACATGGTTCTGATGCAATAATTAGCCATCCTTTATGAGTGCGCAGTTGACGTTTCAGCAGTCTGGTTTGAGAACTGTGTTGCAAAAAACTTTATTATTATTATTATTATTATTATTATTATTATTATTATTATTATTATTATTATTATTATTATTATTATTATTATTATTATTATTATTATTATTATTATTATTACCATGTAAGACATTTTGAAGATGGAAAAAAACCAAGATTTGACCAGTGTTAAAGTACTTTGTAAAGAAAGGAATGAAACCAAATGAAATTCATGCAGACTTGCTGAACTCATTGGGAGACTCTGCCTCCTTCATATTCAACTGTTGCTAAGTGGACCAACAAATTTAAATTTGATTGAGAGAGCACAGAAGACCATCCACATAGTAGTTCAGCCAAGATGTATCCCAATCCCAGAAATGGTTACAAAACTCCACAAAATGGTCTTGGAGGATCGCCGACTGAAGTGTGAAAAATTGCTGAAGCTGTAGTGATACCATGTGAAAGGGCATATCAAATTTTGACTGAGGAATTGGGTATGAAAAACTTATTTTCCACAAGGGTGCAGCAACTTTTAGCAAGATGAAAAACACATCAGAGTGCAAATTTATGAACAATATTTGGACAGTTTTCAGAAAGATTTTTTGCACTGGTTCATGGCACAGATGAAGTATGGGTCCATAAATATACCTCAGAAACAAAACAATCAAAATAGTGGTCATCACTTGCTGATTCTCCACCTCCAAAAAAGCCTAGGTAACAGTCAGTTGCAAAAGATCATGGTATCAGTTTTATGGGATGTAAAAGGGATTCTGCTAATAGGTTATTTTCCTAATGGTCAAACTATTACGAGAGGATTCTATGCTAATATCTTGGAAGTATCAGTTTTATGGGATGTAAAAGGGATTCTGCTGATAGGTTATTTTCCTAATGGTCAAACTATTACGAGAGGATACTATGCTAATATCTTGGACCAACTACAGGGAAAAGGTATACCAAAAAAGGCCAGATTTAGCAAGGACAAAAGTCATCTTCCATCAGGACAAAGCGCACCTATACATGTGTTGTTGCCAAATAATAAATAAAAAACAAACAAACATGAGCTGAGCTACGATTTGTTGCCTCACCCACCTTGATCACCTGATATGACTCCGACAGACTTCAATCTCTTCCATAGGCTCAAAAGTTTCCTCAGTGGATGGAGATTCTCTTCAAATGCAGAACTGATAGCTGGAGTTCACGAGTATTTTGCTGCCCCGGAGGAATCTCATTTTCGAGATGGAATAAAGGCATTGAAACATTGATGGACCAAGTGCATTAGAGAACATGGAGACTACATTGAAAAATAAAAATTGTTTGAATCAGCTCAGTTATTTTGGGTTTCATTCTTAGAACTTATTAAAATGATCCTTGTACTCTTCCATTACTGGTGCAATATCCATACTTTCACAACCACCTTGAAGGAGTTCTGCTAATTCTGTCAGAGATCAGGAATTCTGCCATGTATGAGGGCAGTTAAATGAGTAACCATGTTTCAAAATAAATGGTGTTGCTAAGGCAGGTTGGCGTTACCATCATATACTGGCTTTGTTACACGTCACCAAAACATATCTGATACTGACTCATAGGATAGTTTGGACTTGGAAGGTATTTCAGTTAGTCGCTAATGTATTTTAGCTAAAAATGAAAAAAAATCAGTATAGTTCAGTGATTTGGTTTTTACTTTTGGATGAGACAGCTTGCAGGGAAAGCAAAATTGGATGTAGTTCAAAGGGATGTTTTGCCATCTATAACAATTAGTCATTGGTTAAATGATACGTTAAACCAGGTTGAACATGTTTTTGATGAAGGACGCATGACAGATGTGGTTACTAAAAAAACATTCCACAAATTCATTCCTACTGATTGTCAAAGAAAAATTGGCAAAATGGTAGTTGTGTCAACAGGAATGACAATAAAAGTTGTCAGTCCAATGGATGCTGCAACTTCACAGTTGACGACAAGCAGGTGTGGCTTTCAACTTTAAAATGGTATTTGCAACTATGTGAAATCCAAAAGATTATTGTGTGTCAAGTTGTCATTATTTTACTATGGGAAACCAAGCTACAATAAAAATAATAGGTTGCAGTCCCACTGGCCAGAAGGTGGTGATGATTTTTTATTATGTAAAGTGTTATACTCATTGACTTCTTAGAGAAAGGAGAAATTATTACTGGACAATACTATTGGCCTGATTCAACAATAAGCTGAAGGAGGTCCCATTGGCAAATAAACAAGTGCTATTTCACAAGTACACACTGACATATTCATCCAGAGCTGTCTTCACCACACTACATGAATTCTATTATGAACTGTTGCTCTCCCCATATTTGCCCAAGCCGGCTCCCTTGATTTCTCCTTCCTCTCAAACATGAAAAAATGGTCAAATGAGGCTATCATTGAATCAGAGATAAATGGCAGGAATGTTGGGAGAAATGTATATCGCTAAAAGGGGACTATGAGAGAAATAAATAATTTGTATTTGGGAAGAAAAGAAAGAAAAAAAAAAGCAACTTCATTCCCAATACTGGTACTAATTGAACTGCCCACCTACGCCCATTGCTTTGTACCTTTTCACATGTTATTACATTGAATCCTTCAACATTTAAAAATGGCCTGCCTCGTTCATCCTTCACATTCCCTGAGTTTCAAATCAGTGTTCTTTTTCTTTCACCATTAAGATCTGTTAAATTTATATGACAGAATATAAATGGCTTTTTTCTGTGAATATTTCCTTCCTTAACTATAGTTTCTCATACACATTTAAAAAAAAGAAACTATCTGTAAATCTCATTTATGTTAATAGATTGTCGCCCTCCGTGGTGTAATGGTTACCATGCTAACTTCATATACCCAAGGTCGCGGGTTCAAACCCGGCGGAGGACGATGGATTTTTTCGGGCGTAAAAATCCTTAGCATGGCTTCCTTCGGAAGGGAAGTAAACTGTGGGTCCCGTGTCGTAGATTTATGGCACGTAAAAGAACCTCAAGCCTGATAAGAGAGGCCTCTGAGCAAAATTAAGCGATCTTTCACGCCCAGTATAGAATGGGACGCTGAGAACCAAAGCAGTTAAAGAGCGTCCATAAATAACAGGCCATTTCATTTTTTAATAGATTTGTTTTCAAGGAAGTATAGCTCCATAAATATGATTAAGGTCTTAGTTTTTAGAATTTAGAAGTCTTTAATATAACATATTTACAAAGTCTATTACGGTTAAAAACCATTTGCAATTAACATTTTCTTTAAAAAACAAAATCAAGAAATGGTAGCTGATTTCATAAACCCCAACAAAAAATCTGGTTTCTCCTCAATCTATTTGTTTTTGAATTAGTTTAAGTGAGAAATATGCACTAATGCATATGATTAGATTTATTATGTGAAATGCTTTTCTTATAGTAAGGTTTTGAAAAGGAAATATATTTATTATCTCACCTGGCAAGTTACAACTTGATACCCATTGCTCTATCTACATTAAAGTTATTGAGATAATTATTTTTATTTATATTAGCAGGTTATTCATGCTTTATCACTATGAAAATTGATATCAGATATTTCTAACAGCAAAAATGAAATGAAAATTCATTTTAAAACACGTTATAGATATGGTACTCATTCACAGACCAAATAATGATATTATAACACGACCATTATGGGGAGAGAAAAAAAAAGGGGGGGATTGATTTCAGGGTAACTTTTATTCAAATACCTTAATTTATTTTAATGTTATTTGTTTATTGATTACTATTATTTCCTCATCTGTTAAGATTGAAATGCTTTCCTGTGGTGCAGACCAGTCAAATGGTCAGAGCCAGAAAAATTATAAACCCATTGAATACCAGATGATGGAAGGATAGCCAAATGATTGGGACAGCCCATGTAAAAATCAATATTTATTCTTGCTTCTCATATCTAATCTGAATACATGCCCTAACCACTAATGCTCATCAAATTTATATTTAAGCTCCAAAAATATCTTAAACAACAATATCACCTTCTTCTTTGCATGACAAATTAATTCCTTCACTAAGTTTTTTTAAAACTAAAACAGAGAGTGTAGTTATTCATAGCAAAGGGGTAAAGTTTAGTTCTAATAATATACTATTTCTGATTTTAAAAAAAATGGAGACAACAGCAAATTAATGAGTTACAATTCTAATCCACTTTACGATACTTAGCATGCCAGTAACTTTCCAGTAACATCTGTTCAAATTGCACACATTAAATATTACACACTATGCATACTACATGTTTACATATTTCAGTATATTTAAAAAAAATATAGAGATAAAGCAGTCAAATAATAAATTTTAAATCCATTTCTGAAGGAGATTTCTATTAAGATCAAGTGGCTTTACTGATGCCATAATTCCAAAATGCAATTTAAAAGGGGTAATGGTGAAGTGTTTTTACAAGAAATATTTTACAGATTTTTAAAAATATGAATCCCTTTTAATTTATACATATAAACTTTAAGTTTCAAATGAAATAGGGGAGAACTTTGTGTTACAATCAATTTCCCATGTTACATGACAAATGAAATGTTGCACCAACTTGTTTAAATTAATATTTGTTGCATAACTGTACAAACAGAATAAGAGTTATAGGAAATTAAAAAGTTTTCAGACATCTATAATGGGCAGCCAAGTCTCTATAGTGAAAAAACACTATTCCAAATAGTAATTAAAAATGATATGCATGCAATATGCCATTTGCAAATAGTAAATCATTTTTAACCATCATTTGGAATAGTTATGGTATCATAATGAAATACAAATAAATTGAGATGGCTAGACTGAGTTTGTGTTTGATTCACATGTTATGGTTTTTTTTTTTTTTTTTTTTTTTTTTTTTTTTTTTTTTTTTTTTTTTTTTTTTTTTTTTTTGTTAATCAATAGCAGACTAACATATAAATCAACTCAATTTTCTTGTTAAATGTTTCATAACTTTATTCTATTCATATAATTTAGTGTTAGAAGTAATGAGTTAGCCTCATTACTTCTAATGATAAACACATCACTGTTGTTAACCTTCTACTTAATAACGTAATTTAGTGTGTCCCATTTCAGGAAAACTAGCAATTACAAAGCATAACCAAGCAGTCACACTAAATTCAAGCTGTTTGCATAAAAGTATATACCACTTTTTGCAACACGAGACTTGTATATTCCAGTTTGGCATTGTTCTGAAATCTTCAAATCAGCTGTCATTGCTCACTTCAAGAAACATGCAGGGTATTTTTTATAACTTTCAGCAGACATCCATTGAACAAGCGGAGCTTGTGCATTAGTGTTGCAAAATAGGAAAAAAACAAGGTGTCCTTTGATACACAATTGAATAAAAAGGATTGTGGCAATCTGAAGGGAAGTGCGTGTGAATTGTGATGGCAATGCAGTGATCGAAGTAGTAACTACAACTCCTTTCAGCAAATTCATATGGTAATAATTTCCAAGAACTAGGAGAAAGGGCAATTGGATATACATTCCAATTTAGGAATAGGTGCAGATCCACTTAATTTCACCAAACTGGATTACTGACAAAGCATATGCAAAAACTGCTGCTGAAACTAATTCCAAAACAAGTTCAATGCTCAGTCATTGTAACTTTTCACTACTGTTGTCCAGACAAGAAATTAATTTATTCAGTAATGGAGGTTAGTTGCAAGTTACAATGGCTTTTGGCAAGTCCAAAAGAGGGGAATATAAAGCAGCACCTGGAGTTCCAGTAATACAACACATGTATTACACATTCAAGAGAGGTATACTGAAATAAAAAAATGCCCAACTAACATGAGAGAGAAAGATAAGAGAGAGAGAGACACAGAGAGGGAGAGAGAAGGAAAGAGAGAAAGTTTACTTTAATATTTTCATAAAGCATGAGCTTCATAAAGAGCTAACATAGATTCTGTGCAATCTTAGGCCAAATAAATGAAGATTATATCTGAAAAATTAGTTACTGTGAATTTTTACTATGCACATTGTGCCTTCCCAGTTTGGGTACACCCTCAGTCTTTATCACAGCATTTATATTGTAAAAAACTATTGTGAATAGTATATTAAAAATTCTTTTAGCCAAAAACTATAGGGTATGTGACATGATACATATAAAAGAAAGCTCTTAAACAAAACTCTGTTTGCATATATAGAAATGTTTCATTTTTAAAAGAGGTCAGCATTAATACTCATGTTCTACATCTGCAAACCAAAACTAATATATTATGGTTATGCAAAATATTAATAAAGAATGTCCACTACTTTTCTCTATTATGTGATTTCATTTACTTTCATTCACTATACTGCTTATTTCTGTATTTTGGTACTTTATGCATCATAAATTGATTACTACAAAATGGCTGTCAAAAGACAGCATGTTAAAGAGCTCTAAGGTTACAATGTTCTCAGACAGTGTTTGAATGTTAAAGATATGGTATATCACTCAACTTTCACTTTCTATGAATGCTCTGAAGGTTTGTACAAATCAATATTAAAATTTTTAAATGGCTTATTTTCTGTAGTGCTAAATGTTACCTCAGCCTGCCAGAAACTGCAGTCTATGAGGTAGAGCAAGTGTTCACTGTTTCTCTACAATATGGGAATCTTGTGCTTTCTCATACTAATGTTAGTAGAGTAAGAAAAACAAATAACTACTTGAAAATATAGAAGAAACAAGCTCCCTTTCCTATTTCTGTTATTAAATATCCACTGTCATCAAGCGATGTTTGTCAATTAGGCTTTAAACTCCACCACAAAAGGCGTTTAAGTTTTAGAGTTAAAAGTTACGCACATTTACAGATACTACTGCTAAATCTCTGATTTGTCATTAAGAAAACTGGGCATGCAGAAGTCTCTACTTGTTGCTACAATCATTTCAGGCCAAACACCAATTCAATGGCTACACATATATCTGCATTTGCTACAAATCATTTCATCAGGTTACACCTAGCACTACTACATTCACCTTTACACATGGTTTCATTTTCCTGTTTCACTAAACCACATGTAATGAAGAAAACATGTAACATTTACAAACCTGCTCAAAGTTGGTCTCCCTGATAGTAAAGTTTTGATGTGTGTGTGAAGACCGACCACTTGAGCAACCACTGCCAGAGGAGCATGAACTGCTTCCTGAATCGGAGTCAGAATCGCTCCAGCTGCACGAACCGCTTTCTGAGCCCTGCACATACATTTCTTCCCTGTCACTTTTTCATGCAGTTCAACAGTAGCGCAATTCTACAATGTGTTTCTTGGTAAAAGCATTTTGTGAAATGGTGCACATAAAAGTAAGTGCAGATTAAAAGCACAGAGTTCTTAAATTTACAAATGAATTTGGTGCATCAGTCTGGAGTAGCAAATGACCACCAAGAAGAGGTAATTAGCTACATACAGTTAACACTCTAGATTGTCATACAGTATTTTTAATAGTGCATGCCATGTGGTTTGAGCTTCTAAAATCAACTCAATTCAAGATTATGTTAAGTTTACTTATTTAAATGCATTTTATCATGTTCAAGAGTTACAAAAGTATCCCAAATAATTATGCGTGAAGCAGTATAACAGCTTCTCTAACAGGTGCAAAAAATTTGATTTACTTTCCAAGCACCTGAATGAAGTCAAGAATCAACAATGTTCTATCACAAGCAGAACTTCAATGACTTTTATTTAAGCTCTATTAGTAAAATTAGAAATATTTGCTGAAATTGTTGTAAAGAGCATACTTTATCCTTACCATACATCTGCACTTCCTTGTATGGCTAATTTACGTAGAATTTAATGAAATACCTAATTAAATAGTTCTGTTATAGTAACTATTCAACTGTGTAAAATTTCAGTTAGAGAATTTACATACAATTCTGCTTCCCATAAGATTATTCAGTTGAGATATTAGTGATTCTCTTGGTGCTGGTAGTCTTTTCAAATGTTGTATGTTTCAAGCATTTTAGCCGAAATAAACTATTTAGGAGCAATGCAGCATGTGAATACAGAGTGGTCCAAAAAATGTATACACTGTTTAACAGTCCATAACTTGCAAACCAATGGGCGGAAACATCTCATTTTTGGTAGTGTAATAGTTTGTAGTTCCAGTAATCACCACACAAGCGGTGTCTGATGATAGTCGCCAGATACTAAGCATTCTTTTGTTGTTAGTTGCTTGAGTAAACATGACTGGCGCAAGGCTTATATTCGATGAATGGAAGCCAGTTTTGAAGTGGTACATTACATACGAAAACATTAGTGAGGTTCAATGCCAGTGGCAAAATGAGTATCAAACAGAGTCACTGACAAGTTTAACAATTGCGCGCATTTGAGACAAGTTTGAAGTTGACAGCTGTGTTACAAATGTACAGAAAAAACAACCTGGATGACCTGTAACAGTAGCAAGTCCAGCAAAAGGTTTTAATTCCACTAAGATGGTGCACCAGCCCACTATCATAATCGTGTCAGGGAGTATATCAATGAAAATCTACCTGCTCGATGCATAGACCGAAGAGGTGATGTAGAGTATCCACCATGTTCCCCACACTTAACGCCTGTGGATTTTTACCTATGGGGAACACATAAGGATGTCGTTTATGGACAAAAGCCACGCAATTGGACAATCTACGAGAATGTATCATACATTCATGTGCTGATATCCAGCTGAGCATGTTGCAGTCGGTAATTCGTGCTGCAGTTCAGCGGTATCGTCTGTGCATGGATGTTAATGGTGACCATTTCGAACACCTACAGTGATATCTACACTTTCACAAAAAAATTAGACATTTCTGCCAATTTGCAAGTTATGGACCATTAAACAGTGTATACATTTTTTGCACCACTCTGTAGAATAGAGCAAAGATCTAATTATTGCACCCTAAGTTGCCTACCTGTCCAAGAAAAACTTATTTCTTTTAATTAAACTAATGGTTTGGACAACAATTTTGATTGAAGTGTGTAAAACTGAATTTCATAAATACATTTAACACTACTGGGAAGTGCATGATGCATGTCCCTCATGCAGCATAAAGTGTTGGGTAACAGAAACTAATTGTATTGTAACACTACTTGCCTTGAAGTTTAAAGGTAGTTTTGACCAAGAATTACCACATAGTATGTTAGCATTTTTTAACAATTCAAAATCATATTCAAATTGGGATATCGCAAGAAAACACAGTAAATTTACAGAAATCTCTATTCAAGATGATAGATTTTTATTATCACAATGCTATACTATAATGCAGTGTTTCCCAACCTTTTGAAGTTCACGGCACCCTTGGGAATAACATTAAACACCAGGGGCACCCTTCCTTGAATTAAAAGAAAATTAAGCTTAATATGTTAATTTATTGAAATATTATATAATAATAACGTACACCATAACATAATACAGTAAACTTTACTACAATCACTGAGTAAAAATACATCAATAAATTTTGTTCGATTAATGATTAATGTGAAACTTCTGATTGATGCTTAGAGCACAGATATGTGATGTCGGGTCTTACAGTTGACAGTGAAACACGCAAATCATCCTCAAGGTTATTCAGTTTATTTCTTGCTTTGCATTTTATTGTCGCCATAGCAGAGAAGGCTTGCTCGCATAGATAGGATGTTGAAAAGGGCAAAAGTGCGTTAATTGCTTTCTTCATTAGATTAGGGTACTCCTCTCTCCGTTGAAGCCAAAAGCTAGCCACCGATGCCTCACTCTTGGTGAACTTACCTTTGAGTGTGGAATCAGCGCAAAGATCAATAAATTCATCTCGTTCGCAAGCAGTGAAATCTATTTCCTCTGCACTATCTACGAAATCAAATGGTGAGACAACCCAGTCGAGATTCGTAGTGGAAATAGTTGGAAAGTACGCATCTATTGCATCTTGCAATCTTGATAAGTGATCACAAATGTGGTCTTTCAGCTTACCCAGATCTTTATTTCCTGCCACATTAAGAAGAGATGGAAAGTTCGACAAATCTCCTTTTTGAACTGCAGAATTCCAAGAACTAAGTTTTCTTTTAAAACCTTTCATTTTATTGGTTGAGGAGATTATTGTTTCGTGTCGACCCTGCATCGAAACATTCAGTTCATTCAGCTTATGAAAAATATCTGCCAGATACGACAGTTCATAACACCAAGAATCACTTAGTAAGAGCTCATGAAATGTGTCTTGATTTTCATCCTTAAAAAAAGTTTTTAGCTGTTCTTTAAGGTCGAGAAACCGGTTCAATACATGACCCCGCGACAACCACCTTACTTCTGTGTGAAGTAACAAGCAGGACAAACTATTCATAAGCTTGTCAATAAAGTCAAGCGTACAGGATCATTTATGAACACGAAATGTGTTAAAAAATGCAGTGTGCTATCAGAAGAGAAGCTTGATGAAGTAGGGGCCCGGTTAGAGCACTCACCGCAAAAATCATTGAGATGTGTAGGACAAGAGGTTGGCATTTCAAAGAATTACCCCGTTTAGGGTAACGAAACTTCTGAAACTTAAGCCATACAAGGTAACTGTAATTCATGCTTTACAATCACAAGATCCTGCACCTAGGGTTAATTATTGCAATTGTTTCTGTAGTCCGTTTATAATGGTGACATGGACCCACTTTTACATTCTTCACTGATGAAGCATGGTTTTATCAAGGTCACATTTCTACCCAAAACAATAGATACTGACTGGGCTATGGAAAATCCCCATATTATTCATGAAAATCTTCACCATGCTGCAAAGTTGGGGTTTGGCGTGCAGTAAGTGCACATAGAATTATTGGTCGCACATTTTTCGACACAACAGTTGATTCACATGTTTATGTAAATTCCATTTTAAATAATTTTTTTCCACAACTAACAAGGGATGAACGATTGCATGGGTGGTTTCAGCAGGACTCAGCTACAGCAGCGAATTCTATGCATGAATTGCAAAGTGTGTATGGTGACAGAATAATTAGTCGAGGATTGTGGCCATCTCGTTCCCCTGACCTATCTCCATATGATTTTTATTTATGGGGAGTGTTAAAGAATAAAGTGTACGCATCCAACCCTCACACGTTACAAGAATTGAAGGAAAATATCACAAGAGAAATACAGGCAATCAGTTGAGATGAACTTCTTTGAGTGCACCAGAACTATTTTCGGAGATATAAGGAATGTATTCACGTTGAAGGTCATCAATTTTAACATCTATTGTGATATCAGGTAAGCTTAATGTAAATTAGTACAGTAGTTAAGAGTTCCGTACATGTTACCTGCCAGTCCTTTAGGCATAATTCTGGCAGAGAGCATGCTGGCCCTCATTTGTTATGGTGCAGCTGCAGGGCAGTTCAGGGAATGCATTGTAGTTTGTATTACAATGAATAGATGCCAGTAAATCCCAACACTCTCCATGATGAAGTTAAAAACAACTGCTCTTGAAATGACTCCGAGCCAGAGTATCGTATATTATGGATTAATAAACTCATACCTTACATTAAAACATTAATGGGAATGCACAGTGAAGTAACTAATCAATTAAGAGTAAAAGCATTGAATACACTCAAACTTCACTCTGAAATAAAGTAACTTACTTCAGACATGTTTTGGTGGAGATTCACAGAGTTACTTTACCTTCACTCTATGTTTTTACTCTTAATCGTACCTCACATTCACAAAAACCTGATGTATTTCATTCATCTGACTTTCTTACTATTGTGCAACTAAACTATTATTACAAAAATTATTCTTTTATCTACATCATGCTAATTAATAAATGTTAACAGAAATGGTCTTACTACTTGCTTTCTTGTAAGTTGCAAGGAAATAAAGGAATACACTAGACTTCAGCGATAAATATTTTCAAAGCTGGTCGCTAAGTGATACATTTCTCTTCGCATGGCCAGAAGTAAAAGAAAAGCGAAATGAAAAGAATGACAACTTCCCTTTTGAGAAAAGTTTTATGAAACGAACGACAACTTCCTGAAAGAGAAAAGTTTTAAGATTTTAAAATTGAAATCAATAAAAAGGTATATCTCGGAAATGAGTAATTCTACAGAAAAAAAAAATATATATATGACAAACTGTGTATTTTAATGAGATCTAAATTTTTTGTGTAGTAAGCTTTTGTCTATCTCTTATGGTTTACCAGTCATACAGTCATTCAAAATGAAGAGGTTTTAGAGGCTATACCCGTATGTACAATGTACATAGGGATAGAGAAGTATTGCATTCCACCCAAAAATTTGATGTCGAGATTTGACCGGAAATACATGTTTTAGGACCACCTGAATCCAAAAAAAGCATTTCCAGAAAAAGATCCATGTGTGTATGTGTGTCTGTGAACACGATAACTCATGAACACGATAACTCAAAAACGAAAAGTAGCTAAAATACCAACCTTGGTATTTAAGTTCAGTATCTTCCAGGGATGCGACACGAAAATTTTGAGAAAAATCCCCCCACCCCAAACTACCCTTTACATGGAACTTTTTTCGAAAATGTTTTTCTTAAAAATGGCTGTAACGATTTTGATTAAAATATCGTATATTAAAGATATTTACCTGACAAATAAAATGTATATCTTGAATTTTCTGGGAATAGCTTCTAAAGACCTGTTTATTCTGGATGAATTTTGCTTAATTTGGCATAACCGTAAGAGATACACAAAAACTTACTATGCAAAAAATGTAGGCCTTGTTAAAATACACAATTTACGTCACATACATTTTTTCGTGGAGCTTACTGTTTTCAAGGTATTCATTGACATTAGTTTCAGTTGTGAAGTACTTATACGTTTTTCAGACGGGAGTGTCCATTTTTCTTTTGCTCTACTCCTGGCCAAGAAAAGAAGCGATTTGTAATGACAATCGCATAACGACAGCTTTTAAAACATTTGATTATCGATTTAGCCTAGTGTATTCCCTTATTTTCTTCCTACTTATAAGGAACTAAGTAATAAGAACATTGTGCTGAATACCTTGATTAACAAGGTGCAGAAAGAAGAATAATCTTATGTAAGAAGTTTGAAGAACGGCTAGAGAAAGTCATGTGAGTGTTAACACATCAGATTTTTACTTTCTCTATATGTACTATGTACAGTGTATAGAGAAGGTATTGCATTGTACCCAAAAATTCGATACCAAGATTTCACTGGAAATACATGTTTTGAAACCACCTGAATCCAAAAAAAACATTTTTAGAAAAATTCTGTGTGTGTGTGTGTGTGTGTGTCTGTGTGTGTGTGCGTGTGTGCGTGCGTGCGTGGGTGCGTGCGTGTGTGTGTGTGTGCGTGCGCGCGAGTGTGCGTGTGTGTGTGTGTGTGGGGGCAGCATAGCTCAAAAACGAAAAGACCGTTAAATACCAAATTTGGTATTTAAGTTCAGTATCTTCCAAGAATGCGACACGAAGATTTTCAAGAAAATACCCCCAACCCCCAACTACCCTTCACATGGAAAAATTTTCGAAAATTTTGATTTTCTAAAAAATGGCTCTAATGATTTTGATTAAAATATCATATATTAAAGATATGTACCTGACAAATAATATGTATATCTTGAATTTTCTGGGAAAAACCTCTGAAGACTACTTTATTCTGGATGAATTTTACAGAATTTTGTTTAACTGATAAACCATAAGAGATAGACAAAAACTTAGAAAACAAAAAATGTAGAGCACATTAAAACACACAATTTATGTTATATACATTTTTTTCGTGGGGTTGATCGTTTTTTAGATAATCCTTGTTTTTGGTTTCAGCCTTGAAAAGCTCTTTTCTCATACAGGAATTGGGCAACCAGCTTTTGACTATTTGACTACTACTTTTTTTCGCTTCTACTTACAAGGAAGCAAGTAATAAGTCTAATTCTGCTAATTTTTCTCACTTACCATGAAGTAAATAGAAGCATAAGCTTTTTAACAATAATATGTTGCAGAGATATAGAGAGTCATGTGAATGGAACACATCAGATTTTTTTTATTATATAAATTAAAATGTTCAGAAATGTTCCTCCAGATTTTCCTAAAAATCTATGTACACATCCTTGGAAGAAGCAGAGCTTAACTAACAAGTAACCCAGACGTTTTGTTTTTGAGTTATAATACAAGCGCACATACAGATCTTTCTTGGATTCAGGTGGTCCCAAAATTCAGTGAAATTCCCTATTTCACTAAATGCAGTTTCAAATTTTTGGGTGGAATATAATACCTATAATACCTTCTCTCCTATGTATTTTGTACATACATGGTGCAGAAAGTAAAAATAGATGAAATGATGCCAATGCAATAGCAATAATGAGAGAAAAGGATCAGATCATGAGACATTTTAATTTGCTTTTAGTATGTTATAGGCATTCATTACACACAGCACCAATTTACTTTTTAAAATGGCCTCCTTTTGCACTGATACAGTGCTCTGACTATTTGTGGCCACTCATCTATGGCAGAATGAATGACATCCAGGGAAAAATCTGCCACTGTTGACAAGGAATACTTTAAATTTCCAATGGTGGGGTGTCTCCTTTTGCAGCCAATGCCCTCAAGCAGTGACCACAGACGGCAGTCCAAAAGATTCGAGTCCAGACTGCCACTGGGCCAATCTTCAGGCAAAATTAAGTCAGGGACATGACTTAGCTTTGTGGGCTGGAGCAGAATCCCATGGTTGGTTTTGAAACAATGTGCTACTCAAGTTCTTGACAACAGGCTCCAAAACGGTGCTTTTGTACCTCTGGCATGGTGTTAACACCCTTTTTGCAGAAATGCAGCTGGGTGGTGCCAGAATGACTCACCCCCCCCCAACCACGCCATCACTGAGGAGGGATGATGGGTCCTCTGAACTTGAGGAACCTTATTATTGGCTTCCCAAGATAATGCATAAACCCTGTCATTTTGCACATTGAAAGATTCTTCAATAGTGAATACTTTTTCATTGGTGAAGAGGATGTTCCAATGACAATTTTGTCTGTAACACTGCAGGAGATGTCAAATTTAAGCATTCTGAGCTTCTTTAGGCATGTATCAAGATAAGCCCTTGGCAATAAGCCCTTAATCCAAGGTCCTCTGAAAGAAGCCTGGAAGTTGACCTTTTTGAAATGTTCATTTCATGGGACAAGATAGCCTGCTTCCACACCAGATTTCTCTGAACATGAACTGCCACTGCTTCTGGGGTCCCGACACTGAGTGGGTGACCCTCCCTCAGACGATCATTCACAGTCCCGATTGCAGTGAATCGCTCAATGGTCTGGTACACAAACATATAACTGATTTTCAGCTATTGTTGCATCTTGAAAATGTTACTTGCAGATTTTCTAACTTTATACAACACTATGACAGTATCACAATTTTCATAATCATTCCATTCCATGTTGAAACCTAGGTCTAAATGATTCTTTTTTCAAAGACAGCTAACAAAGGTGCATGATTAACGTGTGCACAATGCCAGTTGTTTACATGCCAAAACAGGTTGTCTAGTATGTCAAAAGTTTGCAACAGTATTTATGGCTAGACTAGGTAGAACTTTATTGCTACTTCCATTACATAAGGTTAGATAGAAACATTTCTGATATTCAATTCACATGCTTTTCTCTACTAATTCAACAAGCTATACTTAAAATAGCTTGTCTATTTATTTATTGAAATAAAATTTTGAGGGAATCCCTTTATTACTATTTATAACAGGAATATGGGAACACAGTAGACTTAATTCATTAGCATCTTAATCCTAATGACTACCTTGGAAATATGATTTAATTCTTGTGTAGTTGCATGAATGTTTTGTCAAGTCTAAATATTCATATACTAAAATCAACCAATATATGTCCTGTCATGAAGACTTGTATGAATAATGCTGAAAGCATTGACTTACCAATTTTCATAGCCTAATATGATTAGAGGGTGTGGTAGATCTCAAAACAATTAACCAAATTGCTGTTTAAAAATTATTTTATTTGTTAACGACACTGTCTACTGCCAGGATCATATCAGTGTACTAGAGTTTCATCCTGCAGGAGTTCTTTAACATGCAAGTAAATCTACTGACATGGGGCTGTCACTTTTAAGCACAATTAAAAACCATCAGTCTATGCCGGGTTTGAATCCCACAACATTGAGATTTGAAGGCCAGCATCCAATCAACCGAGTTACCCAGACCAACACCAAATTGCTGTGTTGCCAAGTACTTTCACAATTTTACTCTCTGTTATAGCATACCTGTAACATTAGTTTCCTTATTCTTTTCTTTTTTCTTGTCTTTAGGTGGAATGTGCATTGAAAATGGGCACATATTTTAGCTTGTAGTTTCAGTGGAGTAATGATGAACCTTATAACACTGAACTTTGGTAGGTACACTTAATTGTCTGTTCAGTGATGGTTTAGCTAGGTGGTGGAGTGGCTTTTCTCAGGTTAAGCTACAGTTGGGGGAAGAGGTAAACAGTATATGTATTCATGCCACATAAGTTTCAGACTCGGGGAGATCCATAGTGATTCTCAGCTGATAAGAGGTGTGTGTGAGGCTACATAAGCTATGATGTCATTTTTGTTGCAAGATAAACAAACTTTTCCTCAATGCAGCTTCAGTTGGCGCCAAGTAATCCTAGTGTAATTGTAAATATAAGCAAATGATGACAGTAATTTTGACTTTAGAAGCAACAATGAAGATGAACTTGAAGTTGATTTAGGAGAAGAGCTCCTGCCAAGCAACTGAGGGATTTGCTGCTGTAGCCATGGATGGGACAAAATGGCAACAGTGACTGAGCAGTCACAAGGTAAGACAACTGTCAGGAATCACTATGGATCTCCCTGACTTTAGTAAAACCTATCTAATTATGTTAGCTAAACTCCTGCTTGCTTAAAAGCCGTTCCCCATATTAAACGTTGCTGAGCAGTCAGTAAAGAAGCTGATGAGCTGATTCTAAAAGGCATGTAGTTTTAGCAACCATCTTGTGAAACACAATAAACAATTGAATACACACATATCTATAGCAGGCAGCAAAAGTTGGATGTCCCCTTGATCCATCATCATCCTCATTATTCCATTATTAGTGGTAGGTAACAAACACCACTTTCCGAGTGCTTCCATCTAATCGAGTTCAGCCATTGCTTAGTGAAATGGGGTTCCCCTGAAGGTGATTGCCCATGTGGGTAGGGTGCACTGAAAATATTATTCCTTTGCATTGCGAATAGACTTAGCAATTTCATGCAATTTAACTTCCGAAATAATGATATAGAAAATCCTGCTGTTGCTACTTGTTTAACCTTCAATGAATAGTTTCTTGGTTACATTTGAATTCCACATTTTAAATCAAAAGAAAATGAAGAAGCTCCATAAAGCTTCATAAATTGGAAGTTTTATAAATTTGCAAACAGAATTTGACAAATAGACATTTGTGCCAAAAAAACCTATGAGCAATAAATATTATTATTCCTTCAGAATTAACCCTTTTGCTGCTAATAACATGCATGTCCATTACCAATTTTAACTCCTCCTGAGCTGATAATATGCATACAAGTTATATGCAATGCAGTAAAAAACGAAGGTATACTTCTAGATAAAGATTTCTGAAGGCAGTTTTAACACATCGTACTCTCATGCCATCTATTGTGATGAGAATGAAATGCCTATGAGTCGTATATCTGTCCTGTGCTGCTCCCTTGGAAGGAATATTTGAAGGTCTGCTTGATATATATGATACTGCACCATGAGCAATGCAAGCTTCGTATCACATAACATGACTACAACCATCCCAAAGCTCTCGTTTGCAAGGCTGAAGTAATACTACCCCAGAGGAATTGTATGTACTTTTTGGAATCACTTTCATCACCAGGGTAAAAAGAATGCAATAAATGAATACTGGTCCAAAGCTCCGTTTATTACCACATATCAATTCTGTGACTATTTTCCAGGGATAGAAACCTTCTACTTTGAGACTTTTATTTAAAAAATGACTATTTCAAATATGACAATAATAATAATAATAATAATAATAATAATAATAATAATAATAATAATAATAATAATAATAATAATAATAGACTGCATATATTGAAACCAATAATTGACCATCTTAGAAAAGCCTAGAGAAGTATTTTATACTCTTTAAGACCCTTTTAAAGATGAAAGTCATATGTTTTTCAGAGGCTGTCTGCAATTTCACAATATATACCATGATGTATTAGGGTGAAGATGTTTTTGCCTCGTGATTGTGAAACAGGCTATATTCTTGATTTCATTATACATACAAGGGTAAACAGAGATATTCTTCCTGGGTGTGAATTTGGTATTTCAGGAATAGTTAGTAGCAACACTAATGCACGGGTACTTACACAAAGGTCACACTTTATGGCTAGATAATTGGTATTCCAGTCTTCAACTGTACAATTGGCTACATAAATATGGAACCAATGCTTGTGGTACAGTGAGAAAGAAAAAAGTAAGGAAATGCCAAAAATAGATGAAAAATTGAAAAAATGAGAAATAGCTTCTTAACATATTCAAAACATGTTAGTACTTCGATGGGTGGACAGACACGAGCTCTATATATTGACAAACCTCCACCCAGATTCAATGAGCCAGTCAGGGAAAGCTGATAGGAAAACAAACATGGCTAATGAAGCCAGACTGTGTCATGGATTATAACAAAAATATGGGTGCTATACATAGGTCAGACATGATGAATAGCTCTATTGAATGTGTCAGAAAATCTCTAAAATTAGCCTGCCAGAATGTGTCATGGGTCCAAAAATGGCAAGATACCCAGATTATGTGTGCTAAATGTAATGTGGGTTTGTGTGTATCACACAAAAAATAAATTCTAAAATTCATTTCTGGAGGTTGTAGTTCCATTCCTATGTAATATTTATAGTGAAGCAGAAATAAATCTAATGAAATCATATTTGGTCTCCCCTGTCTTGTAAATAGGAAAACATCTAAATATGTTTTGTTCTTTAGCTTATTCTAAACAGAGAGTGAGTGATGAAATTGCTAATATTTTTAAAACACTAACAATGTGCAATAGTGGCCGCTGGACAACTGATCAAACATTGCAGGCGGTATTTACATATGGACCACCCATAATTATCCAAGGAATTTTGGTGAATGTTTTAGAACATATACTTTAATTTTAAGTACTATTATATACATTTATGTAATTATTATTACAGAAATAATTCAGAATGGAGGGGTTAGCATGTTAAAAACAATGTAGTGGTGAAAGGGTTAAACCATCATTTACAAAACAAATTCAGCGCACAATCTTATCCAACTTGTGAAATACTCACTGAATTTGCCTCAGGAAACTCTTTGAAGATTTCAAAAAAATTATTACTGCAGATTTACATTACTGGTGAAGAGTATTTGAACACTTGCAACAATTTAATATATTTAAACAAACACTATATTTGTGGCAAGAGGCAAAAAATAAATAGTCTGGCATTAAGTGTAGCTTATGTAGGCACTACTTTAGCATACTTAAATTCTGAGTCCCAGGAAGTGTTTATAAAATTACATTCTCTGTTAAGGTAACCATGATAGTGAAATGACTGTTATTTGCTGGCTACTGAGCAGCCAAGTTACTTCTCTAATGCTGTTTCATGGCTAGTTCCAAAACTAGCAAGATTCTTGTCGAATAATTTGTAAATAATGACAAGTATTTGAATATACTTTACACATTTTAATGACCTTATAAATTAGCATTTTTTTTACTTGTGTTTTTTCCTTCACATTTATAATACATAATAATAAATAATATGCATTTGTTTAACATATATTTAATCAGTCCATTGCCAGGGTCATATCAGCACAGGCCAATATTCCAGAAATTCATCCTACACAAGCTTGTTTACATGCCAGTAAATTCGCCTTTTAAGCACATTCATCTAAGTCAGGTTTAAATTTGCGATCTTGGGACCAGAATGCAAGTACAAAACTCTGCACTTATTATTGATTTTAATATATTTTTTAAATTGTGACCTCAAAGATTCTCTCTGAGCCAAGTACATCGTTTAGCATCTCTAGAACAGATAATTCAATAACTAAAAGAAGCAAAAGTAAAAGGACTTACTGTTCCATAATCACAGGTGGAATGCAATACCAGCCATAGCCACATTTCTGTGAGTGCAGTTCCACATCGTCTTATAATAGTGAGTCTCTGGGGCAGAGTAGCAGTGAAGAACCTATTACTCAGACCAGTCAACAAGGAAAAGAGGTTAAAATGGGCCAAAGCACACTCACATTGATCCTTTCAAGCTGGAAGCACATCCTATGAACATGGTGAAACATGGAGGAGGTTCTGTAATTGTATGGGGACTGTCTCTCTTATAGTGCTACAGGTAAAATCCATAAAATTTAGGTTATCCTCTGTGGTCTAGGACTAACATGCTAATCTCTGGTTCTCTAAGTTGCGGGTTCAAACCTGGTGGAGGGTAATGGATTATGGCTTCCTTCAGAAGGGAAGTAAAGCCATTGGTCCTATGTCCTAGATTCACGGTATGTAAAAGAACCTCAAGCCTGATAAAGGGATGTTTAGCACAATTAACTGGTCTTTCACACCAAATATAGAATGCTATAATCAGAACCATAGCAGTTAAAGAGAGGCCATAAATAATACTCAATTTAATTTCATAGAATTCTGAAAAACTGGACAAAAATGGCTAGTATTCCATTTTGAATAGGTGCTATTCCATCAAGACTAAGGGTTACTGGTTATGGATTTGTGAGAGAGCATGACAATCAGAACTAGCAGTTAAAGAAAAACTATAAATAACACTCAATTTAATTTCATAGAATTCTGAAAAACTGGACAAAAATGGCTATATTCCATTTTGAATAGATGCTATTCCATCAAGACTAAGGGTTATTGGTTATGGATTTGTGTGAGAGCATGACAATGATCCAAAACATGCATCTTGCAACTGCTTTGCAACAAGGAAAAGAAGATGAATTGCAAATAATGGAATGGCCATCACAATAACCCGATTTAAATTCTATAGAATTATTGTGGAATGAGGTGATAGATCTGTGTGTAAAGTGTATCCAACTTCAGGAGAAGTTCTTCAGAACTCCTATGATGACACTAAGAACAATTTGTGAAAATTTTATTTCATCAAAATATGAGGGTAATTCAAATATTAAGGGTATTAGAACCAGAGAGCTACGTATGCAGATCCAAATGGAATGATAGTGGGGGCTTAAGATAAGTGTGTAAGGGAGGGGCAACCAGCTGGGTTAGCTGCTTTGATAGCTTTTGGCAACGGTGATTATGAGTGATCAATTGCCTATTATCTATTGCAAAACACATTATTATAAAGTTTTAAACCAATGAAAGCATTAAACCCTTGAAGATTTGAACTTATTTGAAGGCACAGTTTGGGTATGCTACACTGTCCCAGAATGGAATGTTTATCTGGGCCAGGAAATAAAGGGCAGTCAAGAAATTGTACAAAACAAAGGTCATTCTCAGCAATGAAGGTCAAGTCCACATATGACAACATCCACGCCGTTCGAGAGCTTATTGAAGGTGATCTCTGCTGTACTATTGAAGAAATCGCTTCAGAAGTGGGTGTCAGCATTGTGAGTACTCGTACCATTATCAATGAACATTTTGGATTTAAAAAAAAATTAGTGCTTAATGGGTTTCAAAGTTGTTAACGAAGCAGCAAAAACAGGTCAGGTTGGACATTTGTGAAAGACTTCTGAATCGGTTCTAGCAAGAAGGGAAGGATTTTTTTTAAATGCATCATCACATGTGATGTCTGACTCCAGAATCCAAATTGGCGAGCAAGCAGTGACAAAGAAAGGATGAAGCATGCTCAGTGAAGGCCAACACCTACTACTCAGCTGGAAAAGTTGTTGTGGCTGTGTTCTTTGACTACAGAGGAGTTTTACTCATTGATTTTCTTCACAATTGGCTTATGGTGAATGTTGCTTACTTTTGCCAACTGTTAAGATCAGCAAAAGCTGCCTACCAAAACAAAGGAGACACCATACGATCATCAAATGTCAATCTTCTCCAAGATGCTAAACCTCACACCATAACTTTGACAAGGAACATATTGGAGGACGTGTACTGGGAAAATCTTCAACAACTTCCTTACAGTCCAGACTATTTTTGTTTGCGCCCATGAAAGAAATCATTTGGAGGTGAACTATTCAAAACCAATGAAAATATTGAGGAACACATGTGCAATTGGTTGATGACATGCCCTCAAACTTTTTTAAAAAAGGAATATTCAAGCTTTCAAATCATTGGCAAAAGTGTGTGTAGCATTAAGGAGGTTATGTAGAGAAGTACTGGATGTGTCACTTGTGTATATTTAATCAGTAAATAAATGTATGTATGTGTGTAAATATAATATTTGAATACACCCTCTAGTCTCATAATCCCTGTAATAATGATATGAGGAGATCCAATACTGATACTCAGTTCCCTGGTCAAAACTTCCTATAGAAATATGATGGTTTTCACGAATCATAGCATCAGCCTATCCCACATTCTCATCAGTAATGGCCAAGCTGGGACAACCAGCACATCAGTCACCTGTGGCTAATATTATGTCCATTTTTAATACTTCTGCCCATCTACTTGTACACTCTCCTCTCAATAATGCAGCTATCTCCATACCTTTCCAACATCCTTCTATGCATCTGTCAAGGATTTAGACCTCTAACCATAAAAATCTTATTAATGCTCACTGTTCTACAATGCTCACAACTAAGGGCACACCCATCCTTTCTATTCAACATGTGATTCCATCTGTTGAAACTTTCCCAAAGCATGTTATCTTCATTTCCTGGGAATTTGAAATGTTTGCAAGGTTAACTGCATTTAATACTGTTAGTCTGCTGTTACTGTTTGAATCGCCTTCGTATTATAGTCTCAGTCACAAAGAAAGGTAGTCAAAGACATTTGTAGTGCAGAAAATTGCAAAGATGATAAACAGCAATGGAAGAATCCATTTGTAATTATTTTCTTTGCTAAATGTTAACTCATTACATATTCTTCAAGTTAAATTGACCTTCAAAATCTGAATTAAATACAAAAGGAATGAATTTATAGCTTTACATCAAATTTGACTGCTAAATGACTAACAGACTAGCACTGATGGTTAGTAAGCCTATGACATCATTGAGGTTTCACAACTGTTCAAACACTGTTTGTTCACGACACTTCTTGTTCATTATATATATTAAAAAAAAAAAAAAAAAAACCCTGATGTGTTCCATTCACATGTCTTTCTCTATCTGTTTTGCAAATAAAATATTCTTACAAAAACTTATTTTTTTTATCTACATAATAATAAAGATAAACATTACAGAAATTGTGTTATTACTTGCTTCCCCTTAAGTAGAAGGGAAATAATGGATTACACTAGGCAAAAGCGACGTCAAATCATTTAAATGCTGGTCGTTATGTGAAAGAATTGAATATTGGTTCTGTTTGCATTAAACAAAATAAAATAAAATATGGATCAACATTTAATAGTTTAAAATTGAAATCCGTTACAAGGAATATCTCGGAAATGATTAGAGGGGAAAAAAAAAAAGAAGGAAGAAAGAAAGAGAGAAAAAGAAAGGAATACTACATATCTTGTTTCAACAAGATATCCATTTTTGAGTAGAAGTTATTGTCTATCTATATCTTACAGTTTACAAGTTATGCAAAAGTCGTTCAAAATGAAGAAGACCTCAGGGGCTATTCCCAAGAAATTCAAGATATAAGTTTTAATTGCCATGTATCTTTAATATATAGAAATTTAATCCAAATCATTCATTACAAAATCAAAAATTTCTAAAAATATTCCATATAAAGGATAGTTTGGATTGGAGGAATATGTCTGAAAATCTTTGTTTTGCATCTTTGGAAGATACAAACCTACATAGCAAGTTTGGTTTTAATGGATTTTTTTGTTTTTGAGTTATGCTGTCCATGAATGCACACATGCACACACACACACACACACAGACCTTTTTCTAGAATTTTTGTTTTGTTTTCAAGGGCCCTCAAAACATTATTTCTGGTAGAATCTAAGTATCCAATTTTGGGTTGAATACAATACCTTTTCCACTTACTATATACACTATACATATATGCTAAGGCAAGTAAAAAATAACTTTTATTATAAATGTAAAACAAGACATAGTTGCTAAAGTCAGAGAAATCTGTGGTGTTCCATTTACATGACTTACTCTGAAGGGAAATACGTCTATACACAAGGCAGAAGTGACAATCAAATCTTTTAAAAGGTGGTCACCCTGTGATTGAAATTCTTGTTCTCTTTGCTTGAAAATGATGATTATCCATGAAGTGCTAAACTATTAAAATAAATATATCTGATCTACATCTCTGCAACAAATTATTGATAAAAAGCTTATGCTTCTATTTACTTCATACTAAACTAGAAAAAATTAGCAGAAATTCTCTTATTACTTGCTTCCTCATGAGTAGAAGGGAAATAAGGGAGTACCATAGGTTAAAGTGAGTCAAAAGCTGGTTACTAAGTGACTGAAGTTCCTTTGTATGTATGGACAGGAGTTGACAGATTCCTGTATGAGAAAAGTATAAGTGGAAGCGAAATAAGAGAGTACCATAGGTTAAAGTGATAGTCAAAAGCTGGTTGCTATGTAACTGAAGTTCCTTTGTTTGTATGGACAGGAGTTAACAAATTCCTGTATGAGAAAAGTATGTTTTTCAAAACAGAAACGAAAAACCAAGAATATCTTAAAAATGATCAAGTCCACAAAAAAAAATGTATATGACATAAATTGTGTATTTTATTGCGAACTACATTTTCTGTAGAGTACGTTTTTGTCCATCTCTTACAGTTTAGCAGTTATGCACAATTCTGTAAAATTCATCCAGAATAAAGTAGTCTTCAGAGGCTATTCCCAGAAAATTCAAGATATAAATTTTATTTGTCAGGTAAATATCTTTAATATACAATATTTTAATCAAAATCGTTAGAGCCATTTTTAAGAAAATCAACACATGCACACGCACACGCGCACGTGCACACACACACACACCCACCCACGCACGCACACACACATTTTTCTAAAAATGCTTTTTTTTAATTCAGGGAGTCCCAAAACATATATTTCCAGTGAAATCTCAAATTTTTGGGTACAATACAATACCTTATCTATACACTAAGTACATAGTTCGTATAGAGAAAGTAAAAATATATCTATATATGACAAATTGTGTGTTTTGTTGTGCTCTACATTTGCTGTGCAGAAAGTTTGTCTATCTCTTACGATTTACCAGCTATGAAAGATTTAATAAAAATCATCCAGAAGAAAGAGGTCTTTAGAGGCTATTCCAGAAAATTCAAGATATACATTTTATCTGGCACGTAAATATCTTAAATATATGAGATTTTAATCAAAATTCTATTTTTGAGAAAATAAAAATTTTCAAAATTGTCCATGTAAAGGGTAGTTGTGGATGGGGGATTTTCCTTTAAATCTTCGTGCCGCATCCTTGGAAGATACCAACCTTTAATGCCACAGTATGTGTAGAGAAAGTAATAAATGTATTTTTATTTCCATTTTCCTTTCATCTATTAAGTTTTACTGCAAGTCATGCAGAATGAAGAGAGCTTCAAAGGTAGTTTCCAGAATATTCAAGATATACAGGTATTCATTTACCATCTAAATATCTGTAACATATGCCACTTTAATCAATTGTTGGAGCCATTTTAGACAAAATTTAAAATTTTGAAAAAAATTTGCATTTAAGGGGTAGCTTCAGGTGGATGATTTTCCTGGAAATCTTGAGTGCCTGATCCTCGCAAGATGCATAACTGTAATACCAATTTGTTCCAAATGAATTTTCATTTTTGAATTTGTTATTTACAGACACACTGAGTGACACACACTTGGATCTTTTTTCTAAAAATATGTATTTTCTTAGCTTTTCTTTCAAATATATGATGCGCAAATTTTGTTGATCATGGCCTTAGATTTTTGTTTGTTTTTATTTTGGTTGTTTTTTTTTTTATTTATCTAATATGTATTAAAATCATTTTCGACTACACTTTCATGCCGGAGAACTTTTCAACATAAGTTAAGGTTTATAATTCATTATTTACTTTCTGCTGAAGTAGCCATACTGAAGAATGCAGTGCAGTCAAGTTATACATCTTGCATCCCTTAACAGAATGTATCTAACAGTGAAATGGAGTTTTATGGAAGCTCTTTAACGGCTGAGGTTCTTTGCTTCCCATTATACAGTAAACATGAAAGACCACTTAACTATGCTCAGAGACCTTGAAATTCTTTTACATGCCATAAATCTATGACACAGGACCAATACCTTTACTTCCCTTCCAAAGGAAGCCATGCTAAGGATTTTTATGGCCAAAGAAATCCATTGTCCTCTGCTGGGTTTGAACTCGTGACCTTGGATATGTGAAATTAGCATGGTAACCATTATACCATGAAGGGCAACACATCCAACAGTCTTTTTTACTTACTCTACACACACTATATACACAGTATATAGAGGAAATATTATATTCTACACAAAAATTTGATACTGAGACTTCATTGAAAATATATGTTTTGAGGTGCCCTGAATGTCTAAAAAAAAAATTTTTAGAAAAAGATCTGTGTGTGTCTGCCTACGGACAGCATAGCTAAAAAACTAAAAGATCATTAAATACAAAACTTGTTATGTAAGTTTGGAATAATCCAAGGATGTGACACGAAGATTTTCAAGAAAATCTTTACATGGAAACAATTTTGAAAATTTTGTTTTTCTCAAAAATGGCTCTAACAGTTTTGATTAAAATACTCTATATTAAAGCTATTTACATCACAAATATTTTCTCAAAATGGCTCTAACAGTTGTGATTAAAATACTGTATATTAAAGCTATTTACATCACAAATATTATGAACATTTTGAATTTTCTGGGAATAGCTTCTGAAGACCTGCTCATTCTGGATGAATTTTGCAAACTGGTAAACTGTAAGAGATACACAAAAAATGTAGAGCTTGTTAAAACACACAATTTAAGTCACATGCATTTTGTTGCAGAGTTGACCGTTTCCGAGATATTCCTTGTTATTGATTTTAATTTAAAACTGTGCATCTACTCAGGTTCCTTTTGTTTCATCTGTCTTTTGTTTTTCTGAAAATGCAAATTGCACCTAACTTAAAAGATTTGACTATCACTTTGGGCTGGTCTATTCCTTTATTTCCCTTCTGCTTATAAGGAGGTAAGTAGTAAGACCAATTCTGTAAATATTTACCTTGTATAGCATTATGTAGATATGGGAATAATCTTTTGTAAGAATAGTTTGTTTGCAGAATAGGTAGAGAATGTCATATGAATGCAACACATCAGATTTTTTGTTAATAGTTTACACTAACTGTATAACTATGTGCACTGTCTGCTCCTAAATTACAATGAACTAAGTACATTAAACACTAACTCACTCGTTAACTAAGCCTATCCTGAAACTAATTGTTAGATAATTATTCGTAAAAAAAAGTCATAAGAATAAGGCTCTGAGGTAACTCAACAGATGTCTTATTAATCTGCAGAGCCATTTCTAAAACTGTTATAATCTGTAAGGATATGCCAAGAACATTCAACCTTCGCTTCTTAAACTACAATAAATTCTGTTAGGTTGCATCCATATGTTTGTAAAGCAATATAACCAGAGAGAAAGCTTTGTCAGTACTTTTAAAATATTACCAGCTGTCAATTGCTTCCAAATTATTTGTTGTGTAAATATCTGGGAATTATTAGCAGAGGTTGGCTGTGATTATAAGTGATGAACACATTGGCCACTTTGAGAGAAGCAATACAGCTCATAGTCAATAGTTGTTTCTATCTGCTTGCGCATGCACAGTAGTGAACCTTTAGACTTAGAAAATTGCTCACCTCCTCACGTCACAATGTCTGAAGTATCCCCCCTCCCCTTTTTTTAAATTCAGGTTCTTCAAAGTATTTCCAGTAAAATATTAGGATTAAATTTACAATACCTTCTTTACCTACTATTTACATTGTGCATGGTAGTCAAAGTGAAAAAATCCAATCTAGTACATTCACCGAACTTTCTCTATGTATGTGGGAGCAAACCATTCTTATAAAACTTTATTTGTTTATTTATTTATTTTTTTTTTTCACACAAGTCATGTGTAGGAAAGGAGTCGGATAGGTAGAGTCAGACTGAAAAATTCAAATCCATAGCTGGGATATGAACCATGGATATTCCAGTCTCTAGATGGATGCTTTCTTTACCACTGAGCTACTATGGCAACATTCTGGCATGGCATTACATTCCTGAACTGACTTGCATGTTCCTGGTAAACCATGAGGTGATCTTTATTTTGAGATGACATACCCCAATAGCGACTTATAATGTTGTAAGTACTTTAAGTCGCAGGATTCATAGTATAGCCAACTATTATGGTCGATTAGCATTAATTTATTTTTTTTTTTTCCACACAAGCCATATGTAGCACAGGAGTTGGATAAGTAGTCAGTCCGAAAAATTCAATGCCATAGCTGAGATTTGAACCACAGATCTCCCAGTCTTTAACCAATTGCTCCACCACTGAACTTAGCATGGCAACATGCCATCATGGCATTAAATTCCTCAACTGACTTGCATGTTTCCCAGTATACCAAGGTGATCTCAAATTATTTTGAAATGACATACCCCCAATGGCGACTTACAGTGTCTGAAGAACTTTAAGTCTCAGGATTCATAGTATAACCAACTAATATGGCCAATTAGCTGTCTGTACACGCAGGTTATGAGGGGAAAAAAAAATTAAATTAAAGCTAATTGAACATAATATTTGGGTATACTATGAACTGGGTCTTATGACATTGTAAGTTGCCATTGGGGTATGTCATCTCAACATAATCTGAGATCACCTTTTGGTTTATCAGGAAATATGCACCAGTTGAGGAATTTAACCCTGTGCCAGCATGTTGCAATGGTAGCTAAATGATAGAGCAATCAGCTAGAGACCAGGAAATCCATGGTTCAAATCCCTGCTATGGTATTGGATTTTTCAGTCTGACTCTACCTATCCAACTCCTGCCCTACACACAGCTTGTATGAAAAATATAAATAAATAAAAATAAAATAAATAAAATTAAAGATAACTGACCACAATAGTTGGAAATACTGAATTCTGAGATTTAAAATACTTACGACATGTAAGTCACCATAGGGGTATGTCATCTCAAAATAATTTGATATCACTTTGTGGTTTATCAGGAAACATATGAGTCCAGTTAAGGAATTTAACGCTGTGCCGGCATACTGCCATGGTAGCTAAGTGATAGAGCAACCAGCTAGAGGCCGGGAGAACTGTGGTTCAAATCCCAACTATGGCATTGAATTTTGCAGTCTGACCTTATTCTTTAATCTACAAGGGTGAGTCAAATGAAAAGCACAAATATTTTTTATAGACCCTTTATTACAGAGTTGAAACAAGTACATTATTTTTCAATCTAGTCCCCCTGCTTTTCGATACATTTCCGCCACTGAGTTGGGAGGGCATAGATACCTAGGGAAAAAAATATTTTGACCATGCACTTAGCCACTCATGCACCGCTTGTTTCACCACCATGAACTTGTTGCCACCTAAGGAGTCCTTCAGTGAGCCAACGATTTGGAAGTCAGAGGTCGGGGGAGTAAGGAGGATGAGGGAGGCACTCCAGATCAGAGTCTTTGATAGTCGCAAAGGTCACACAAGCTGTATGAGGTCATGCATTGATGAGAAAGCCTGTTGAAAGGGATCTGCGGTGCTTGATACGTATGCCAGGTTTCAGAATGTTATGCATCAACTCATTATAAGTGGCACTGGTCACCGTCTTGCCCTTTTCCGTATAATGTTTCACTGTGGGACCATTGTGGTCCCAGGGCAATGTCAGTATAACCTTTTGTTCTGATGGCTGCTTGCAGAGCTTTTTCAGCTTTGGCGATGACGGGTGCCGCTATTCCATACTGGTGCGCTTGGTCTCTGATTGGTAGTGATGAACCCAAGACTCGCCTCCAATCACAATCCACTTCAAAAATGTGCCACCTGCAAGTTCGTAGTGGCACAGCAGTTCTTGGCAGGTTCTCCATTTTGGGAATCAGCCGACAAGGTACCATCTTGCAGCCACTTTCTGGTTCTTTAACTCATCATGGACAATAACGTGAGAACCATGAGTGACCTATAATTACACTGCAATGTCATCAAAAGTGGCCTGCCTATCTTGCAGAATCATCTCCGCCGCTGCAATCGCCTCAGCTGTCATACTGTACCAGCATATGTCGATGGATTTCTATTGGTTTTGTCCTTTCACTGTATAGGAAATGGATCACTTCGTGCTGCTCTTCCTTGGTGCAATCCAACAGAGAGATTTCCATATTGGAAACTGCCACATCAAGCTGCTGGGTCAAATGGAGTAGCAGGACCAATGCCAATTGTTGGCGGGAGAGTCCATGTGCATGCGTACCGTGTCTCACCGTAATAAGAAAGTTTTTAGATTTTCTATGGCAGTTTTCCAGTTTTCATTTGACTCACCTTCATACTTTATGCTTATCAAGATAAGACATTAGAAAAATGGTTTTATTATGATTATTATTTTGTTGCACAAGAAGAATAAGGACATACACTAAGTAACAAAATAGTCAAATATTTTAAAAAGTAGTTGCTATATGATGGTTTTGAAATATTGCTTTCTTTGCTTGTCCGAGATGAAAACACGAATAACTTCCCATTAGAGAAAACTATATTCAAAAATTTAAACCTATAACAAGTAATATCTTGGGATTGCTTAGTTCAACAACAAAAATGCATATAAATTGTGTTTTGATGAAAATTTGCCTATCTCTTACAATTTACCTGTTATCCAAAAATTATTCAGAGTGAAGAGGACTTCAGAGGTAATTCAAGACATAATTGCATTTATCAACTAAATATCTTTACTATACAGTATTATAATCAAAATCAATACAGGCATTTTTGAGAAAATAAGCATTTTAGAACATTTTTCGATGAAAGGGTAGTTTGAGGTGGGGGGATTTTCTTGAAAAACTTTTGTGTCGCAATCTTGGAAGATGCTGAATTTAATCATCAACATTGGTATTTAACCAACTTTTCATCTTTGAGTTATGCTCACAGACACACATACACACAATGCTTTTTCTAATTTTTTTTATTTTCAGGGGACCTTAAAACATGTATTTTCAGGGGATCCTTAAAACATGTATTTTCATGGATTCTTGGTATCAAATTTTTTGGTGAAATACAACACAATCTCTACCTACTATGTACATTCTGCACGGTAAAGAAAGTAGAAATTATGTAAGGGCCAACAGTTTCATTGAGCCTGCTTCCATAGTATGGTGCCTCATATTCCCAGACAAAGGGAACTAATGAGTAAGATAAAATGCAGCGTATCAGGAGGCTGGCACCTGGTAGTTGGAAAGGTAATCAGATGAAACAGTGGTCTGCCCAGTTAAAACACAAAGCACTATCAATAGACAACCAGAATCTTCTGGAAGTTTCCCTTTGACCCACTTCCAGAACACTAGAATGTTCTGTGGAAATTTCCAATGGCTATATGAGTTGAGTGCTCCTGCAATTCAGTTAGGAGTGAAACAAAAAGTGCTGTTTTCCAAGAGTGTTTGGTATGGCTGCCGAGAAATGCAGTTAGTGCTGCTATTGCATGAGGGAGAGATTGTGTTCGACCTCCCAGGGAGTGAGTCATCTGAAGAAGAGACTGCATTGTGCATGCTTCATTACATTGCTACATTCTAAAGTAAATGAAGCAACTAAGTAAAATGACAGTGCAACTGGACTGTCTTACTATTTTTTATTTTATTTATGCTAGGCTATATAAAAGTGAATCTGGCTGATGTTTGGCCCTTGGCTTGTTACCAGTCATGCTCCTGTTTTACAATTTCTTTATAATTATTCCTTAATACTTTTCTTGTTTCGAATTTGTTCTTTAACTATGCTTATCCTTCATATTCATTTGTTTTCATTTTTATTTCAGATCCTTTGCATTTAAACAGATCTTCATTTCCACCGTATACAAGGTACTGATTTTAATGTATACTCTTCCTAGACCTTTAGATTTCCATACTCCTGTCCTCACCCATGCAATGGCCATGAACCTTTCATTGATATATAAATCACTAAAGATCTCTTTTCGGCTACATGACTAAATAGCTTTTGTACTTCTATATCCTCAAATCTCTTTCTTGCCATTTTCCAGAAATTATTCATTGTTTTCCCTTCCCCATGTCCCCCTTAACCCAATACTTTCCAGTTGTTTCTAAGACAATTTACCTATCCATCATTCTTTAACCTTTTCTCCTGACGTTCTAAATACTGTTTTAACAAATTTCTTTAAGTCTCAATAAAGAAATATTAAATGCCTTATTTGTCATCAGGAAAAATTCTTAACTGGTCTTAATAATATCTATGTAATAATGTGTACAGAAATTCATCATCCCACAACAGGTACTAAGTGTCAGTTGAAAATCTTACATTGACTAAATATTACATAATATGCTCATAAGCTGACTGATATAAATGAAATATACATGCAAATCTATTATATAGAAGCTATATATCATTGTTTTTTAATGTATAGCTATGGTGGTGAATGAAAATTCTCTTCTCCCTTAATATTTGATAGCTTTTCTTTAGGGGAAATAAAAAATGGTGACTGATGAAGCATATTTCATGTATATGTTCAATATCCCAGAGTGAGATCTCATGAAAAAAAAATCTGATGTGTTACACTCACATGACTTTCTCTAGCTCTTCTACAAATTTCTTAGATAAGATTATTCTTCTTTCTACACAATACTAATTGAGATAAACATTAGCAAAATGTTCTTACTACTTAGTTCCTTATAAGTAGAAAGAAAATGAGGGAATGCACTAGGCTAAACCGATAGTCAAATGTTTTAAAAGCTGTCGTTATTCGATATTGCAAATTGCTTCCTTGCTTGGCCAGGAGTGGAACAAAAGAAAAACGACACTTCTTCTCTGAGACAACTGAAACCAAAAACAATATCTCGGAAATGGTTACCTCCACAACAGAAATGTAAAGGACATAAATTGTGTGTTTTGATCAGATCAACATTTTCTGTGTAGTAAGTTTTTGTCTATCTCTTACCGTTTAGCAGTTAAGCAAAATTTATCAAAATTCATCCAGAATAAAGAGTTCTTCAGAGGCTATTCCCAGAAAATTCAAGATATAAATTTTATTTGATGTGTGAATATCTTTAATATACAAGATTTTAATCAAAATTGTTATAGCCATTTTTTAGAAAATCAAAATTTTCGAACATTTTTCAATGTAAAGGGTAGTTGGAGGTTGGGGGGATTTCTTGAAAATCTTCATGTCGCATCCTTGGAAGATACCAAATCTAAATACCAAGTTTAGTATTTAACAGTCTTTTCGTTTTTAAAGTTTACATAAATCGCTCAAAATTGCATGATGGCCAACTTTTTAAACGATCACAGATTCTCTAATATTTGAGCTAGAATTATGTGAGAGGTGTCATCTTGTAGCATTTTAAAATCACTTCAATATAATATTTGACACACTATAGGTTGTGAAATTTCTGTATTTTACAAATTCAGAAATAAAATTTATATCCAAAATTTTCAAAAAAATTCAGAAATAAATATATATATATAAATGGTTCCTATTAATAATTTGCATAACATTGTAAAAGTTTTTCACTTCCAAATCTCAAATGATATTTAGATTACGTTAAAATTACATTGTTTTTGGTTATTTGTAAATCAAAAGTGTGTATTTGCTAATTGCAATAGCAGCACAAGCTGAAGAATTAGAAGTTAACCTGTTGAATGTAAAGTGAGCATATTGAATTTGCTGTGTTCCATACTGTAGTGACATAAAATAGTAATTATTTCATTAGTAGAAAGTTTTATAAAAAACACTCAACCCAATGTGATCTTTCATAGTTCAAAAGCATGATCATAAGTCACCATATAAACGTTTAAGTATGTAATGTATGTTACTAAGTCAAGATGGCATTTGTAAAAAAACAAGTATACGTTAAAAATTAATCATAATGCAAACTTTACATGACAAAGCTATTAAAATTCTTCATACTACTACAGTGTTTCACTACATTTAACTTGCTTTTTTTATCTGGTTTTTAACTATATGTTTTGCAGGCCATTGCCACCATCATCAGCTAGGCTTCACTGCCAGATTCAAGGAGCTATCAAGTATAACACTGGATATCGTTTTAGGAACTTAAAGATAAAAATTTCTTCCGGAAGCCAAAATTCCCATGTCATTTCTCTTGTTTCTTAATAAATGTTCTCCCAAGTTTCAACTCATTTGCATTGTGTATTACTATCAACATATTTCCCTTTTTAGATTGTGCTGTTCTCAAAACATACTAGAATATTCTACCCAAGATGAGCAATAGGCAATTTATCTGCTTGTTGGAATTTTAAGTTCCTTATATGTTCCTTCAATCTTTTATTAAGATTTTATTCATCTTACGAATGTTAGTCCTCCTGCAATTTGCAGTTTGACAGATTCAATAAATTCTTGGAACTTAAGACAAAATTTAACCCCATTTACTCACTGGGTGAAAAAATGTTATAATCTACAAAGATGTTTTGGAATGGTTAACTTCTCCTGAATTTTCTGAAAATAGATTTCATTTGTACTTTCTATACATGTACTATATACATAGTGTATAGAGAAGACATTGTAATGTACCCAAAAAGTTATACCTAGATTTCACCACTGGTGCGTGTGCATGTGGGTGTGGGTGCGCGCGACACATAGATTTTCAAGAAAATCCCTCCACCCACAACTGCCTTTTACATAGAAAAAATTTCAAAAATGTTGATTTTCCCAAAAATGGCTCTAATGATTTTGATTAAAATCTCTTATATTTAATATATCTACATGACAAATAAAATGTATATCTTGAATTTTCTAGGAATAGCTTCTTAAGACTTGTTCATTCTGCAGGAATTTTGCTGAATTTTGCATAAATGGTAAACCATAAGAATAAATAAAAATTTACTACACAGAAATGTAGATTTTAATGATTTCTTCTCTGTATGTTACCCAGGTAAGTGTTGGATTAATTTCCAAGCTTTCAATGACATACTCTGATGTCATCATCAGGGTACATTGTTGAAAGCTTGGAAATTAATCCAACACTTACCTGGCTGACATCCCAAGAAGAAATCATTAATAACCAGCACTGGGAAAGTTTCAAATCCTTGAATGTAGATATTGTTAAAACACACAATTTATGTCATATATCTATTTTTTGTGGAGTTCGCCATTTTAGAGATATTCCTCAGTATTTTTCAGTTTTAAAATTCTAAAACTTTTCTCACAGAGGAACTTTTCAGCACCTTGCCATGTAAAGAAACAGAATTCAATCCCATAGCAACCACATTTTAAAACATTTTAGTGTCGGTTTAGTCTAGTGAATTCCCTTATTTCCCTTCTGCTTATAAGGAAGTAAGTAATAATACCAATTCTGCTAATGTTTATTTCGATTAGCTAAAATAGAGAGAAGAAAAAGTGTATTAATAATTTGTAACAAAGATATACAGAAAGTCATGTGAATGGAACACATCAGATTTTTTCCAGGGTGAATGTTGTGAGTTGTCTAATTTGTTTCCTTCTTCTAACCTGTGGAATTTTTTTCAGCACTACTTTATTTTTGAAGTCCATTGTCTATGGCCAATTTTACTATGTTGAAAAAACCATTTTCATATTCTATTATCATCTAATGGTAAGTTTTCCAGTCCATATACCCAACTGTTGATTACAGCACGTTTGTATTCTAGGATTAAACCTGGTTGTTTTAGCACATTTCCATGTGCCTGTGTTTTACTATAACAAACGCATTGCCAGATAACAATTAATGGATAATGGACAGTGTTAACTTTGAGTTAATGATACAAAAATATCTTATATGTTGTATTCCCACAACTTTCTCTATACATTACCATGTTATCTTTTATTTTCGTAAAAATTAACACTAATCAAGCAACAGCTTATTCATCTGCTGCATATTATCAATATTTTTAGATATTAGAAATTATTGAGTTGGAATTAGTGACACTAAAAGATAAGGTATGTGCTCCTTATCTTCAGCACTCTCAAACTGACTTGGCATTTTTCTTTATGGTTTCAAAATAGTTATTTACTTCCAAACATTACTGCATGGCAGCAAATAAAAATGCATTATTCTGTCTTGGTTCTTTATAATATCTGCGATTTACTGACATGCACCAGCTTCTGGAAATTTCCACTGACATGACCAACAGATATAAGCCAAGATATTATGACATCAAACATTTTATGATCATACAAGATACTGAACTGGATATTATTAATGCGTGCACTATGCAATAGAAAATTACTAGTGTTAATTGACACAATACAAACTGTATGTGGTAACCAAATTTATTCTATAAAAATAAGCTTTGAATTTTAATATATTCAACAGGTTTTTGCAAAAGTGAATTTATGGTGTTATGATTTCTACACCTAACCATTAACAGTTAACAAGATCCTTGAGTATGTTTTACTGTTAAATCAACAAATTCTGCTCAAGAATTACTAGTTATTTTTTAACCCTGGGATACAATTTATATTGAGATCTTTTGCAATTGGATCAAGATATTTGCATTAGCCAGCATGATATTTGAGGACGAATGGGAGTGTTTCCAAAGACATCGGGACCCATGCCTTTGAGGGATCCAGTTGCAAAGGAGAGTCATAATCATCTCACGCCACTGTTAAGTAATGATCAAATTCCGTATATTAATTTTTCACCAAACTGCAAAGTACCTAGTTAAAACACACAATCAAAAGTGCTTGTTTCTATAAACATACTTTATCTACTATTACTTTATCTAATAATTAATGATGTTTTAGTCCGTAGTCACTATGCAACAAAACCTATACTTTATATTCTAGCAAGCCACGTGCTATTAAAACATAAAATACAGGTTAAACAAAAATACACTTTAATGATTATCATTTCAGATAACTCATAAATAAACTTTTCTTGACTTTTTTGGAAGTAAAAAAGTAATTGAATCTTGGCCTGTTTTTAAAATGTTTTCTTATGAACTGTGAAAATCACCTTCTTTATTCATTTTTATTTTAAGTTAACATAAGTAGCATCCAAAATTGACGAACATAATAATAAAGTTTGCTAATTTATTGTGTATTTTTCTTCAATGCCTTTCTTTCTCTAAACATATTGTTTCCACAATAAATAAATGTTATTAAATATAGTAAACACACAGAGCTTATCAAAAAAGTGTATACACATTTTAAAGTTGGCTATACAAACCATACGCTTTGAATTACAATTGATGATATGAATAAAACCTGAGCAGTTATTCATAGTTTATATTCATTAGTATGAGAACCTTCTGCGATTATATATTCAACCTAGTGAGAACATACCTATTTTTATATGAATAAAGATTCTACCGCATACGATTATATTATTTTCCACCTCTTTCTTTATTTTCTTCTATGTCAAAACAGCCATTTCTAACTGTTTTGTTAACTGAGAGGAAAAAGTATTGTTACTTTGGCTCAGCAGAGGGGTTTTTAATTTTTTTTTTTTTTTTAACTGATGGATTTGAACAAAAGTTCTTCTAGTAAACATCAAAAGAAAATAGTACACATCATGCACTTCTACACAACTTTTTTTATTGAAGAAGAATTCCATAAACTTTCTGCAAAAACCACACAATACTGCAATACACAAAATCTGTATCAAAATTTGCTTTCCATACTTTCAATTTCATGACTTTTAAGTTAACATCATTCTACACAACTGAACATTAGTTGAGTCGATTTTGTAACACTACATCACTTACCATTTATTTTGGAAAACATGTTTCAGAAGCCATGTGCTTCCATTGTCAATTCCTTTGGTCGACTGCCGGCATTGCTTGGTTGTGGTGGTTGTCTCTGTTCCCAGTGGTGGTTTGATGAACCTCTGAATTAGTAGATCACCTGGCAGGATTTTGAAATTGAAAACGTGGTTCTTGTTTTTCCAAATATATATGTTTTCCCAAACTTTTAATTCCGTCTTCCTTATAATGTTTTTGAGGATTTTTGTGCTTCTATTTATGGTGTGTTTCTCTTTCCAAAAATGTCAAGCTACTATGGATTTGTCTTCTTGTTTGAGTTTAATATTTCTGTGGTATTCTTTTGCCCTTGTTTTTATATTTCTTTTTGTTTGGCCGATGTAGATTTTTTCAGTCATTGCAGCTGAACTGATATATTCCTGGTTTGTTTTTTGTGGGATATCATCTTTTAATTTAGAATTTAATGGTTTTTATAGAATAACTGTTTTTAGGGGCTAGAATGATGTTATGTCGTTTGAAGATCCTCTGGAATGTGTAGAAAGTTGTAGGGTGGTATGTAAACTTCTTGTAGATCTTGTTTTCTTTCTGGTTTTGAGTGACTGTGCCGACTTCTTTAATAACAAGAAGACAAATCCGCAGTAGCTTGGCATTTTTGGAAAGAGAAACACACCACAAATAGAAGCCCTAAATTAACAAAAACATCACAAGGAAGACAGAATTAAAAGTTTGGGAAAACATATATATTTGGAAAAACAAGAACCGCGTTTTCAATTTCGAAATCCTGCCAGGTGATCTACTGATTCAGGTTCATCAAACCATCACCGGGAACAGAGACAACCACCACAACAAGCAATGCCGGCAGTCAACCAAACGAATTGACAATGGAAGCACATAGCTTCTGAAACATGTTTTCCGAAATAAAAAGTAAGTGATGTGTTACAAAATTGACTAATTTTCAATCGTTAAAATACATCACTGTCACTAAGTCCACCATATATCAGGAATAAATCATTCTACACACTGAGGTACTTCTAATGCCCTTCTTCATAGGTTTCAAATTTACATTGTGTAAAGCATCACAATATTATGAGTAATGAATTAAGAAAAACAGAAATCTCATTTTGCAAATTCTGTCTCCAATTTCAGGTTGGAAGTAAGATAATGTGCTTATCAATGAAAGGGTAATAGAAGAAGTGCTGAATAATGATGGTCTCATTTTCAGCATCCATATGCTCAAAATATTACTTTATTTACTGATGATAAAAGTTTGTTATACTTGACTCAGGGAAGCTGTTGATGTATTTCACTGAATGTAAGTGGGGGCCATACACTTGTAACAGAAGTCTCTTTATTACTCAAAACTGTTTACAATAGCTGCCTTTATTCCAATACTTTCGCAATAATTGTTTTCTCTTATTGCTTTGAAATATTGTAATTCTTGTCTCGTCACTTTGGCACAACTGCTGAAGTCGAAAACTCATTCACATGGCTTGCAGCTCTTTCTTTTATAGCCATCAATGACAACAGAAATGTCTGGAAAAAGCAAACATTCTCGTATATGTCCACTGTACCCAGGTATAACATCCCAAGGCTTTCATGTAGTGCCACCACTCTTCATGTAATAAATTTACAGCCCCTGTGACAATGAGTGCAGCTACTTAAAGGAAGCCAACTGAATGTGTGCAACAATCAGCTATAAGCTTTTAAAAGCTAAACACTAACACATGTGTGGCAATTACAGGCCAGCAAGGCATAGACACTGCATAAAAACATGAAGCATTGCTCACCATTATGAAAAAGAAGAAAAAAGAAGAAGAAGGAAAAAGAAAAAAAAAAAAAAGAAAAAAACTGCTCAACAAAAATGCAGAGTAATGGTAGCTGTTGTTATTCATGCTCCAGGAGTTCATGTTTGAAGTGATGGACTTTTCCCCTTCACTTGCTTCTCCTGTTGATTTGGAGAATTTAAGAAAGGTGGCAATCTCATAAAAGCAAAGAAAAAAAAAAAAAAAAAAACAGCATATCCACATAAGAGAAGAGCGAGGAAAATTGTAAAATAATGATCAGTCAAACTAAAAACAGTTTACATTACTTGACATCAGTCCTTATTCAATTGAAGAGTTCAAAGCAGGTATCAAATGTAAAACACAAAAATCTGATATGTTCCATTCACATGACTTTCTCCACATCTCTGCAACAAATTATTGTTAAAAAGTTTATGCTTCTATCTACTTCATGCTAATTGAGACAAATTAGTAGAAATAGTCTAATTACTTGTGTAAGTAGAAGCGAAATAAGAGTATCATAGGTTAAAGTGATAGTCAAAAGCTGGTTGCTATGTGACTGAAGTTCCTTTGTTTATATGGACACAAGTTGATAAATTCCTGTACAAGAAAAGTATACATTTTTTCTAGCTGAAACAAATAACAAGGAACATATCCAAAAAACGATTAACTCCACGAAAAAAATGTATATGACATAAATTATGTGTTTTAATGTGTTCTACATTTTCGGTGTAGTAAATTTTTGTTTATCTCTTACGGTTTATCAGTTATGCAAAATTCAATAAAAATGATCCAGAATAGAGAGGTCTTTAGAGGCTATTCCCAGAAAATTCAAGATATACATTTTATTTGGCATGTAAATATCTTAAATATAAGAGACTTTAATCAAAATCGTTAAGAGTCATTTTCGAGAAATTAAAAATGTTTAAAATATTTCCATGTAAAGGGTAGTTTGGGGTGAGGGGATTTTCTTGAAAATTGTTGTGTCACATCCTTGGAAGATACCAAACTTAAATACCAAGTTTGGTGTTTAATGGTCTTTTCGTTTTTGAGCTATGCTGTGTACACACCCTCCCACCCCCACACCCTCACAGTCTTCAGTTAGTTGTCTGCTTGCGCATTACCCAACCTTTGGACTTAGAAAAATTTCTCACCGTCTCACATCCCATGTGATAAAGAATCCCCGGATCTTGAGTTCATGTCCTAAGCAGCACTTATGCACCATTACAGGGCATCAGTAGTTTACAGTATGTGCAAGCCAATAATAAAAATAGTTGGTATTGGTCAGTAATGCTTCATTACAAGCACATACAAAAAAATCTGATGTTTCATTCACATGACTTTCTCTAGCCCTTCTACAAGCTATTCTTACAAAATATTATTCTTTTATTTACATTAAACTAATCAAGACAAACATTAGCAGAATTATTAGTCTTATTACGTGCTTCCTTGCAAGTAGAAGGGAACTAAAGCAATACATTAGGCTAAAACGACAGTTAAATCTTTTAAATGCTGGTCGCTTAGCAAAACAATTGAAGTTTGCTTTGTTTTGTATGGCCAGCAGTAAAACAAGAGAGAAATGAAAGGTGATTCCCATTTGAGAAAAGTTAGTTTAAAATTGAAACCAACAACAAACAATGCCTTAGAAACAGTCAACTCTACAAAAGAAACATACATCACATAAATTACTCATTTTAACGAGATCTACATTTTTTATGAGTTAAGTGTTTGTCTATCTCTTACGGTTTACCAGTTATGAAAAATTCAGCAAAATTCATCCAGAATAAAGACATTTACAGAGGCTATTCCCAAAAAATTGAATATATATATATATATTTTTTTTTGGGGGGTCCACGGAGCTTAAAGTTACTCGACATTTTTCTTCTCAGGATAAGGGAAAACCCCGAAAAAAACTTATCCAGGTAACTCTACCTTAGCGAGATTCTAACTCATGACCTTTTGAATATGAGGCAAACACGCTACCACCACATTACCCAGGCAGGCAATATATATTTTATTTGTGATGTAAACATATTTGATATTTGGTTAGGTAGGGGCAGACTGAAAACTTCAATGTCATAGCCAGGATTTGAACCATCGATCTCCTGGTCTCTAGCCAATCGCTCTGCCACTGAGCTACCATGGCAACATGCCAGCATAGCATTGAATTTCTCAAATGACTCTCATGTTTCCTGGTAAACCACAAGGTGTACTCAAATTATTTTTTAGATCAGGAGAGAACAGGAGATGAGGAGATCCGTAATTCAAATCCTGGCTTTGGCATTGAATTTTTCAGTCTGACTCAACCTAACCAACTCCTGTACTACACATGGCCTGTGTGCAAAAACAATTAATCCAATATGTGATATACATGGCCTGTGTGCAAAAACAATTAATCCAATATGTGATATTTGTTTATTTATTTATGCTAAGTTGTATATAGCTGAATATGTCTGGTGTTCAGCCCTTGCTCTTTACCAGTCATACTCATATTTTACAATAATTTATTAATTCTACTTTATCACACCATTTTATCTCTATTTACTGCCCATACCCATTTACTTTTCACTTTGTATAAGAATTGTCCAATCTTCTTACTGTCTTTTTTAAATGTTTCAACTATCGCTATATTTCTATTTTAAACCATTTCTTATTAATATACTCTCCCCTCCAAACTTCGGACCCTTTACATTTAAATAATATATGTTCCATATCTTCATTTCTGCCACATATAGGACATTGGTTTTTTTGGAATACCCTTCCTTAAACCTTTTAACCTCCATACTCCTGCTTTCAGCCATGAAATACCTTCTTGCTCCTCTTAATTTGTAATATCTATATACTTTTCCCTTCCTCATGAGTCTTCCATTAGTTTATAAAAAACTAAAGATCTCTTTTAAGCTATCTCGCTAAATATTTTTTGTATTTCTATATCCTCAAATCTTTACCTTGCAAACTTCCAGAAATTATTCATATTATTTTCTCTTCATGACCACATTTCTCCTAACCCACCTCTTTCCAACTTATTTCTGAGACAGTCTACACATCCCTTATTCTTTAAACTTTTTACTTGATATACTAAACACTGTATTAACAAATTCCTTTCTTCCAATTTCAATATTGTATACCAAAATTTCATGCCCTTTCCATAATCTTTCCCTTGCTTGCCGCTCTACCCAGATCTTTTTGTGCTACCTGCCTAACAGTTGCATTTGGTAATCCAAGCATTTCTTTGCAAAATTTCCTATGCACCTCATCTACAGCTTCCCATCCTCCTTCTAATCCCCATACTTCTATCCCATATAGCATTTTTGCCTCAACCACCATATTGCACAATTTTTCTAACCATCTAACATTTATATTAGGTACTTTGTATTTGTAACTTCTAATAGCTGATAAAGCTTCTTTTCCTTTTGCCAATGCAAATTTCTTTTGTTTTTCCCAATTGCCACCACTGTCTATTTTACCTCCTAGATAAATACATTCTCTCACTACCCTATATTCTGTTTTATTCTCATTCTTCCATCTTTCATTCTTGCTCAATTTCCCCTCTTATTTAAACACTACAATCTGTGTTTTGTCCTGGTTCACTTTTAAACTCCATTCTTTACAGTAATTATTTAATGCTTGCAAGGATTGTTTTAAGCCATTCAGTGTAATTACATCTACTAGATCATCTACAAACAGTAATCCTAGAATCTGAATATTATTAATTATTGGCATAGAGTTATTATTCCTCACAATTTTCATTAATACTTCATCTATATATAGATAAAATAGGGCTGGACTTAACTTACATCCTAGTCTAAGACTTTTCTCTTGAAAGATATCCCCACACTTATACAAAAGGTATTCTCCTTATATAATGCTCCAAGGACATGCACCATTTGTTTTCTCACTCCTTTGGTCAACAACTTATGCCAAAACAATTGTAGCTCTATTCAATCGTATGCTTTCTATAAATCCACAAAAGCTATGTATAACTTTCCTCTCTTGCCTTTCAGGTGTTTATCCACCAATGTTTTTATTATAAATAAATTATCAACTGATCTCCTCCCTTTTCTAAAGCCCATCTGAAATTCCAAAAGGATATTATATTCAATCCATGTTTGTATCCTACTTGCCATAATACCAGTAAAATGTTTCCTACATATTTAATATATGGTATTTTAATCAAAATCTTTAGAGACATTTTTGAGAAAAACAAAATTTTCAAAAATGTTTCCATATAAAAGGCCTTTTGGGGTGGGGGGATTTTCTTGAAAATCTTCATGTCTCACCCTTGGAAGATACTAAACATAAATACCAAGTTTTGTATTTAAGTCTTTTCATTTTTGAGTTATGCTGCCCAATGAAACACACCAAATGGATCTTTTTCTAAAAATACTTTTTCTGGACTCAGGGAACCTCAAAACATATATTTCCCATGAAATCTAAACTTCAAATTTTGGGTGGAATACATACCTTCTCTAGCTATTAAGCACATTGTATTATTATTGTACTGCTGAAACGGTTACATGTGCTTTGTCTCTGTTAACAGAAATCTCTAAAGATAACTTCAGCCGATGAATGCGTACAAATCACAAATGACAGATGAGGTTAATTACACATGCAGTAAAACACAGCAGTGCACTGTATTCTCTCTCATTCATGTAGTTTTCTTGTGAAACTTCACAAGTGCAAGTGGTGTTTACTGTGCATTTTTAAATATGTGAAGCCAATTGAGCTGGTATGAGCATGCCTTAAACATGCCATATGCAAGTGGAATGTGACTCCTCCTACATATGACAGTGTGTAGTGTTGAGAGAATGTGTACCAAATATAGATTCGAGTGTCTGGAAAAATGCATTCATCACATCATGCAACAAGAGCGAAAATTTCAACTGCGGGATGTTTCCCACAACAATGCTTTGTTTGTGATACGTATGAGTAAAAATGAAAGTGGCAGTGAGAAAGGCGAAGACACAGGGTAATGTAAGTATAAAATGAGGTTAGATACTATTAGCACAGTGTAGTATACTCATTGCTCTTAATAAGAACCTTGCAATGTTATTTTCACTTGGTACTCTAAGAAATAAACGTCCATGCATGTAGCACATGTTTACTAGGAGAAAATGTGTCAACATTGCTTTCTGCGTCACTGAATACAACTGATATGCAATCTTATTGCAGTCTTTGATGCTGCACTTGATAATCTTTTCGGCAGCATAATACACACATATAGGCTAGAGAAAGTAATAGGATATTACTGAGGTTAGAAGTGAAGAGTATAAATAAGCAGTAGCTGCATCTTTGAACCTTCTCTCATGACTACTAGCATGCATTTTGACTGGGTAAAATATGGCACCACAATTCTGTTCCTCCTAGTGCTATGAATAAGGCTATTTATTACAATACAAATAAATACTCCAAAATTACAATTATTTCCTTGTTGGTCTAGCCATATCCTGGCATTTTCTGATAGTATGACCTAAAGTAGCAAATGATTCATTGCTATTGTAAACCATATAACCAAACATTTTCATTTACTTCAGTATGCAATTTTCCCCAATTTTTAAACTGTAAAAACACGAGGCAAAAGTTTGTCATAAGTTCAAGTAAAATATTGCAATTGGTGTTTTATATTTCCTAAAGGCAGCATCATGAAAGAATATTAGTATAACAATAAACATTTTGTGATAGGCCTTCACTTATCTTTGTAAAAAGAATTCAAATTAGAAATATATGTTTCGCAATCCATTCAATTACATTATCAGTTTCTTTTAACATGTTTAGATACATTGTTATAGTTACTGCCAGTAGCTAATGAATTGTTTCTACAGTATTCCAATCTTCCATTAGATAGAAACAACATACATAAATAAGTCAATAAAAGCTGATGATGTAATCGGATGTATTATAAAACAGTCCTTATTTGAATTTATTTATAAAGATAAGTGAAGTTCTGTTATGAAATATTTACTGTTACATTAATATTTATGTTGCCTCAGTTACTAGCATCAGTTTTTATGTATCATGAAAGAAGTTGTTTGCACACTAAAAGATGATTCTATAAAGTCATAAAAATGTATTTGTTCGAAGATCAGGGATGCTTTAATGAGTAGCATATCGACATGAATTAGACCTTTATCTCCTTTTATTTAGTCAATTTTAACAGTTTATATTTTGCAGCAAACATATAAGCCACTAAAATAATTACAGCTCTTTTGTTCCTCACTGTTAGGCTGACAGCACTACAAAATATACACTAACAGTTCTAAAGGAAAAATTTAAATAGTAAATTGCAACAGAATCGCAAATGTCTTGTACTGAATTAATGATTTATTTTTCCTTACTTTAATACATTATTACAATTATAATTTTACAAATTTCCTGGTTCTAAGCATTTATTTCTCCTTAAGGCCACCATATAGATCAAGACCCTGTTTTTTTTGTATAAGATGAAAGACCCCCTTCGCCCCTTTTATCTGTGGATGCTTCTCACTGTTTTGCACATTTTTCTTATCTCCCTTTTCTTATTTTCTTTGCTTCTTTACTATTCATTTCTGCTTGTACTTCTACCCATTTTTGTTATGTTGCTCTCTATTGACCTTATTTTGCCTCACCTCTTTAACCTCATATTCTTCCTCTTTTCTCCCGAATCCTCCTCCTTCACTTCTTACCAAACCATCTGTCTGGTCACCCTCAGTGATATATACTTTTCTTTTTCCCTTTCACTACCTATCCTCCACCCACCCTCCTGCAACCTTTGATCCACCTGTTGTCTCATCTCTCCCCTTCTCTATTGCTAGTATCCCACATCCTCCCCTTCTCTATTGCTAGTATCCCACATCCTGTTTTCTTAAGCCCTGCCTTATAATTTCTTCTGCTTCTCTCATACTATTAACACACTCCTCTTGTACATCATCTCACATCTGCCTGCTTTCCCCTTTTCCTTATTAACTTGCTGACCTACTAATCCCAGCTCTTTCCCTATTGAAGTCTATTTCTCCTGTTGCCACAACACTTAACTCCATTTCTGTCTTTGATTCTTCTCCTGCCACATTTCGCTGAATACCCCTTCTCACTGTTGTGAATGACCTCCCCTACTTTCTTCTTGTCTTCCTCTTCAGCAACGTTCTTCCCGTCTCAGCTGAGTAGTTTTTTGCTGCTTGTCCTTTATTCAACTTTCTGCCAGTAATGTCACTGCTCCCAGATGCCTTTGTCATTTATTGCTGAGTTGTCTCTTCTTGGCCATTTACTCCATAAGCTAAACTCTCCCTGAATTCTTGTCTTTGACTTCAATTTTGCTAATTCCTGCCTCTCCTCTTATACATACCTATATTCCTACTGCCATTTTGCCTCCAATCCATAATTTGCAATTTCTAATGTATAAGATTTTACCTTGGCTCTGGCCCATTCCTCTTTGTTCTAGTTCTTCCCTTTGTTCAGAAGCCAGGTCTCTGTTAATGTAAACTGGCTTAACATGTCTTTCACCATTTCCGTACTTATTTATTTTGCCAATATGTTTTTCTCACTTCTTTTTCTAATTCTAAACACACCACATTTTTCATTCCAACCTTAATCTTCTGACTTATAGATCTTGCACCTTGCATCTTTCCCCATTTTTTTTTCTGTCCCTAAATTATCAAGTTAGACCTTCTACCTCCATCTTTTCAATATTTTGCATCTCCTCCTCAAGAATGCTTTCCCTCTTTCCCATTTTCCCAATTTCTTATTTCCTCCTTCGCCTTTCTCATATTTTCTATATTCCTTCTAAATCACGTTGCTAGTTCCCCTACCTTTGAATATAACTCTTTTGTCTACCCTAGCTGCCATGTCACTTAATGTCTTCTTCATCTCTCCCATGGGAGCTTTTGCCACACATCTTCCTACCTTTGCTATTCACTTATGGCTCCAAGTCTTGTATTAACATAGCATATGTTATTGAGGAAAAATAAGTGTAGGGCTTATATCAATAGTTGCACAACTAAATGGCGGTGATTTTAAAATACACATGCATGAGGAGGACTGGACATTTCTCTTTTTAAAAGAAGCAGAAATGGTTGGCGTCAGTCTTTAATGCGACTAATCACACTTCTTAAAACATGAAACTGAACCACTATTAACATAAAACTTTCAAATGTAAGGCGACTAATTAACAATGGTATTCTTCCAGTCTGTCTCAACACAGTCACCTCAAACTTGAGCTATTCCCCTTCCCTTGAGAAAAGATGAAAAAATTTAAATTTATCCTTATAGAAGAAATGAGTCAACACTTTACTCACTTCTTAAGAACGTAATGGAGAGAAATAGGAAAGATGAAACAACAGTTCATAGACAAGTAATAGTGATGATGTTTGGTTTTGTTGCAACTGCCATACATCCCAGATTTCAGAAAATTGTAATAATTTAATTTTTGTGCACTATAATATTATTCACATTTCAGTCAAGAACATGTCCATCCACCACCTCTTGAAAGATATTTCTTGTACAACATAAAGACTGAAAGAAAATCTCCATCAGTTCCAGAAAACCTATGCTTAATGCATCTAAAATGTTAATTTGCTTTTATTTCCGATTGCTTCAGAACTAGGGGAAGTAATAGCTTCTGAAAATTACCTTCTACAAGATGCATTAAATTACCAGAAGGCATGATAAAAAATGTTAAATATAAAATTTATTTTCAATTTTTACCTAAAGAGCTTTTAACATAAAAATATAATGTACATGTTAAAGTAGTATAACTCAATGGATTACTCACTTATAAACTTTACTTAAGTGAGGTACTCATTGAGTTGCACTACTTTTAATAGTTATATAATTGCTTCACTGTGTTTTTCCTAAGTCATTTGGGACTGTCATTTTTATCTGTTTTCATAGAAAGTGTCTAGTTTTGTGAAGGTTTATGTCTTGGCTTGATAAACATCTTGTTACTAAACTCTGAAGTAACCATCCCACATTACCATAATACAGAAAAATTTATTTCCAAAAACACCTTTCCAACACTAGTTAAAAAAACAGATAATTTTACTATGCAAAATGATTTCCATTTCAGATAATACTGCCTTAGCTGACAAGTCTAAAATTTCACTGTCAAAATATATTAAACAAGTGTCATGTCAAAGCACAAAAGTAATTTCTTACAAATCCTAAATTACTGAAATGCATATTCACAGCTGCATTATTAAAAGCTCACAGTTAACTCCCAACAAAATAAATATAATTAACTAATTAGCCAAACATACCTCAGAGTCACTGACTGAACCGTTTGCCGTCTCTGAGTCTCCAGAATCACCATCCCCATCTGAATCCTGACTGTCAGATTCCTCACCCTCACTCTCTTCACTATCACTTGCTCCGGCATCCTCAGTTTCCTTTGATGCCTCCAATTTGTCATCTTCCTCCTTTTCTTGTGTCCAATTAGAGTCAACAGCATTCAGCTGAGCTTTGGGAGCATTCAAAGTGGTAGCAGGAGACCCCTGAATAATAAGTCCTAAGTTAGTATATGTCTTTCTTTCAAGAATCATGCACAGTTAAATATTAGCAATGCTTTGCTCCCAGCATCATAATTTACATAGTTTAACTTTATTACGTTCAATCATGTACTTTCACTGTCATTTAGATAAGTATAATTCAATGTTGAATTATACTTATCGATGTTAGATTATGCTCACCAATTCTTATTGCTATACTTCCAAGATCAAATCATTATATCTGTTTTACTTTTAAGCTCAAAGTTTAATAGAACACTCCACTCAGCACCACATGGAGAGATGCAAATACCTACTACTCCAGATAGTATATAAATACAATATATTTTTCTGCTGGGGATCATTAACTTTTAAATATTTTTGTACATCATTCCTATATTTAACTTCCATCCTAAACTTTTAACACATAATATTAAGTGGTGTCTGAACAGCCCTATCTACCAATTAAAGACACTGGCTTAAACTGCTCTTTCAGAAATAATTAAGTAACTAATATCAATCTTTTGCTTTTAATTTGTAAGAGTCAAGATTTAAAACAAAGATGAAAAATATAGGTTAGAAAATATAACAGATAACAAATGTGATGCAAACAATTTGAGTAACAATAATTCTGCAGCACTACTAACAAAGTTCAAGTAATCCTAAATAATCGCTAAACACATTTAATATCAATTAAAGGTGGCACTTAATATTGATAATATATTTAAAACAATTTTATTGTGTTCTCCCCTGTTTCCGCATTATATTCTCCATAGGGTGAACAATTTCTCAGCCATGACACTCTCAAAAGTAATATTTTCTCAACACCTGCACCACTTGGTAAGAAAAAACTATGGCTTATCCATAAAAGATGCAGCACCTGTGCAAAACCACATAAACTGATAATAACAATAATAATAATAATAATAATAATAAAAATTAACAACAATTTATTATTGGGAAAGGAAATTAAACAAATCTTAATAATTATAGAGGATTTTATAGCAGACTACATAAAGGATATCAACCGAAGAGAGAAGAGTATGGAAGAAAAACTGGAAAGGAACATTGAAGAAATAAAAAGCAGCATAATCCAGATGGAACAAGAAACAAGAAAAGAACGGGTGGAATGTAAAAATAGAACAGCCAAATTGGAAAAATCGGTGCACACCAATGGGAAATTTAATGTACTGATATATGGAGAAGAAGGACAAAGAGGAAGAAAAATATGGGAAGTAGATGAAATCGTGGAAGGAACTCTCGGCATTAAATTCACAAGCTGGGAAATTGTTGATTCCTTTAGATTAGGACAGGGATGGAAATCAAGACCAATTCTAGTTAAATTAGCAATCATGAATGTCAAATAGAGAACATTAAGTAACAAAAAAAAAAAGCTGAAATGGCACAAGAATATTTATTGAAAATAACTACGGTAAAAGCAGTAGTTAAAACAGATAATGAAATACTGGAACAAATGTAAAATGATGTGTTGTTATTTATGGACACTCTTTAACTACTGTGGTTCTCAGCATCCCATTCTAAATTGGGCATGAAAGACTACTTAATTTTGCTCAGAGGCCTTTCTATCGGGGCTGAGGTTCTTTTACGACATGGGACCAACGGCTTTACTTCCCTTCCCAAGGAAGCCATGCTAAAGATTTTTACACCTGAAAAAATTCATCATCCTCTGCCGGGTTTGGACCCATGACCTTGGGTATATGAAGTTAGCATGGTAACCATTACGCCACGGTCCAAGCACTAGAGGAAGGAATATTCTCAAAATCTGTTATTGGACACAAGCATCAACAAAATGGGAAAGAAATTCGTTACGTCAATTGTAAGAGAAATTGGATATCGGGAGCTAGACAATCATCAGACAACAGGGAGACAAAAATTATGAAATAAAGTGAAAGCAAGGATAGACAATATAGGAAAACAAGAATAGGTATCTTAAGGGATAAGATAACTTTAATATTATATAGGAATACTAAGAAAGTATGGGGAAGAGAAAAATACATTGATGTGGAAAAATGGAAAGAGAGGATCTAGCATGGGTAAGAACAGGAACATTGTTACTAAAAGGTCTAAAGGTAGCTAAAGATTTATGCCCACTATGTGACAATGTAGATAACAATTTGCACTGTATAATTGAGTACGAGAAAACTAAAATATGGAGAGAAAAAATATTGAATAAAAATTGGGAGAAGTTACCGACAGAGATAGTGTACTTAAAACTTTTTGGAAACAATTAAGAAAGTATTTTTGAAACAAGGTAATTATACACAGAAAGTAAGAGAGAAATGGGGAGGAAAATCACCAAACAAAGAGAGGATCTTAATAATAAAACTGATGAGGTAAGTATAAAATAGATAACTTAATAATAAAACTGATGAGGTAAGTATAAAATAGATAAATAGATGAAGTCAATAGGATATAAAAATGTATAATTAGAGGGAATGATAGATATACATAAATAACCAGGGTGTTAACTGTATATGATACCAAATTCAGCAACTCCAGGAAAGTAATTATTTATTTATTGATGTATGTGCGTGTGTGGGTAGGTGGGTCAGTCTGTCTGTCTGTCTGTCTGTATGAAGTTTGTAATTGAAAAGATGAAATAAATTATGTAAGTAAAGGAATCACACTATTATGCCATTTTGGGAACATTTTTATAAGGATTGTAGCAGAGAGAGAATCCTAAATTGGGCTGAAGAAAACAAAAAGATATCTCAGTAGCAAAAAGGCTTTAGGAAAGGGAAAAGTACAGTGGACAATATCTTCATAATTAAAATAATGATTGATGAATATCTAGGAAAGAAAAATGATAAAATTGTATGCTACATTTGTTGACCTAGAAAAAGTTTATGATAGGTTGGATAGAGAAGTGCAATAGTACAAATTAAAGGGTTTAAGTGCTAATATGGTCAGCATTCTACAGGAATTACGCTATCAGAACAGATTTTGTCAAATGTGGCTTGGGGGAAGTAACTAGGGTTGTGGGACAAGAGAGAGTACATGGCTTAATTTGATCTGGTAGTACATTCAATATCAGGATTGACTTAAAGTAAGCTAAAGGTGAGATTGACAGATGTTGCAAAAAGATGATGTCTGATAGTGAATCAGGCAGAAACTATAATTACGGTGTTCAAGAAGGGGAATAAACTATGTAAAAATGAAAAGTGATTCATGGTAGACAAAGAAATTCAAGTTGTAAACAAGTTCTCATATCTGTATATCAAGCTGAGCAATAAAGGAAGCTGGGAGAAAAAAGCAATCATTAAGGAGAGAATGGCCAGGAAACAATACAAAAATGTTCATACAGAATGATTCAAAAATACTTTTACAAAGATTGAGTACAGGTTCCTTACATAAAAAAAAAAAAAAAAAAAAAATACCCCAAAAACAACAACAACAAAAAGTTCGTATAAACATGTCCCAAAACCCTTCGTTCTCAATTTATTGAGGTTCAAAATGCTATTAATCAAAAGATTTTAAAGTAACAATTTATTGTACTTTTGACGTCAGCTTTTAGGACCTGTTTCACACAAACACCACTTATAGAAAATGATCCAAATGTCCTTTTGCATCTAGACATGCATGCACTCGTCAAAACATGGAATGTCAAATACTCCCAGTCCATGTGTATGATTTCGTAGGCTTATATGACACATAGATTAAGAGTTTCTTTATCTAAGATATCTGCTGCATAAAGCAATGGTTTAAGGTGCCCCAAAGATAAAATTCCAAAGGATTGAGATTGGGGAAACGTGTAGGTCATAGAACTGACCCCCTTTACCTATCCATCTGTCATGCTAGATACCAGCAACTACATCTCGAACAAACAGACTAAAATGTGTTAAGAGTATCATGCATAAACCTCATGTTTCTTCTTATTTGCAAAGGCACATTTTCTAATAAGTCTGGGAGAGTGTCTGAATGACGTACCTGTAGACAGCACTTGTACGACATGCTGGGGGAATGTATTGCACATCTCTGAGAAATGAAAAATGTTAACAAGCAGCTACATAAGGTCAACTCTGGACACTAATATTAGTCAAAGCGTTCTAAGAATGGGTGCATAAATAAATTAAGTTATTAGGTTAGACCCAGAAGGCTGTTAAAGTTGAGTTTAAATAATAAATTGATAACGTGAAACATTTTTGAACATATGTTTATATGAACATAATTATTTTCTTATTTTGGTGTCAGAAATCCATCCCCAAACTTTGTACAAGTATATTTGAATTGACCTGTATATAATGCAGTAATAAAACAATTAAGAATTTGAAACGTTTTATTCTGCCTTAGTTGAATCTCAATTGAGTTATGGAGGGGAATAGATGAGGGTTTGTGTAATATGGATATAGTGTTAAGAAGTTTCATTAAATTAATTCTGGGAGTCCCCATTAACACTGCAAATGCAGCAGCTTTATTACAGTTAGGGAAGATAAATGTGAGAGTTATGATGGAGAAAATCGTGAAATATTTAAGTAAAAAGTTGTCTGATACCGTATTGGTTAATATTATTTTAATTACCGCTATCAAAATGAGCTCATTTCTTCCTTAGATTTTTGTTTGCACAATTATTCAGTAGGAGTGATCATGGATAAGGTTATGTATGGTAGGAAAAGAGGGATAAACTTCAGCAAAGAAAAATCTTTGTTGGAGAGATAATCAAAATCCATTTAAATAACATATACTGCAAAACCCATACTACATAGAGAAGAAAGATTTAAAAAGAAATGCTTAAAAAAAATATGACGGATGAGTTTAAGGCATTGAGTGATGGGAAGATCACTTCCATATAGATATCAATCCTCTCCAATTTCAGAAAAAAATCATTAATTTTCACCAGATCTCACAAAATAGGAAAATGTGTGCAGACAATTTACTCCCATTGTGTGGGAGAGTTGCAAAAGTGAAGAAATACCTTTTATTTTCTGAAAATTCCATGTTTATGAATCTTGCTTTTAAGCTAAAAAATGCCTTAACAGTCTGATTGAATGAATATAATCAGCAGTCATGCAAAGAAGTTTATAATATTGCCTGCAACTATCTGAAATGATCCGGTATGAAATGCTGGCGGAGCACATAATTTGAGTGATATTGCTGACTTCCATGCTGAGTTTTGTTTTAAGGAGTCATTCACAATGAAAATGAAGCATTAATTTAATGTGGTATGTTGTGAGTATATGTTGTGGACTATTCTTCTTTTATGCATATGTTGTCATTTTCTTCAATACTTAAAAATAGTAACAGCCAATCACAAAAGGGCACTAAACAGCTAGGTAAATATTGGGAGGGGGGGGGGGTCGACTGTGAGACAACCACTGAGAGAACAGGTTATGTCATAACAAAAGAAACATGTGTAACTAATTGGATAAAGAACATTGAACTCAAAAAAGATGTCAACCACAATAAATTTAATTCAAAATCTTCTCAGGCTTCTAGCCAGGTAAAAACTTGGCTTGACACCAATGTTTCGAAGAAGTGCATCTTCCTCGTCTTCAGTGTGAACTGATGGTTTGAGCTTGCGGAGACTGGTATTTATAAGAGCTGGGATGAAGCTAACATCTGATTGGTTCGCGTGATATTATGGCCTGGTATTTATAGATTTTGAATTAAATCAAAACAGTGTCAATCAAAAACTACTTTAAAACCATTCCCTATGAACCTAATCAAGCTTTTCTTTACCATCTTTAGATGATGACAATGTACCCATCACACTGAAATTTGATTTACGTTGTATGAATTTTTTTTCAGTAATGAAATGCACAACTGTACACTGTAATACATTTTGTACATGAAATTTGTCCAAGACCATCACAGGTACTGATTACTACCATAAAAAAGACTTCAGGATATGAGGAGAAATATGAATCAATGCAAGCCTGAACACATGTTTTCCACTTACATGCATGTGAAAATGTAAATATTTTCTCTAAACTGCTTCCAATTTTCTCAGTTTCTCACTTTCTTTCTCCCTTGTCATGAATTAGCTGGGATAATAGTAGTTTCCATTGTGATAATTAGTTTTCTTAACATAAAACACAATGTAGCAACATATATACACAATAAACTACTCACAATGATTCATTGTCGCGGACATGATAATTGCATCATGCCATCTGCAATCGTTAATTGACTGCAAGGAAACGTGAAATGCATCTCATAGCCATATGGAAATTACAATATATGCAACTTAGCATATAGCAAATTATCAAAAATTTGATATCAAGACCCCATTCATTGCAAAAAGCAGAAATGTCAGGGTTTGCATTTAAGTACTTCAAATATTGATAGAACAACACATGCAGTATTGATGGAAACAAGCAATACTGCTTATATGGGACCATTTTTAGGCCTGAAGAAAGTGGATGACAAACCCAGGAAAACGATACAAAGAAGATGCACAAGGATTTGCTGTTATGTATTTATCAAAACATAATCAACTCTCATGTCTAAGACTGCTGACTTATTAAGGTTATGTAATCCATAAGCTCCAAAGAAAAGTTCATAAAAATCCTGTAAATATCCTATGAAATAAATAAATTTGTGATTTCTACTTATTTTACATTCATCACCTTAATAGCATCCATATCCACTGTAGAAGGAAGGTCATCTGGTTCTGAGTCTTCATCCGCTGGCCGATGTATTACTGCACTCCATGCAGAGCTAGTCAATAGGGGCAACGTATCACTGGGTACAGTACCATACTAAAATGATAAAGGAACAATACATTATGCAACAGAAAAAAATAATTATAACAAATGCACAATTCCATTAAACCACAATTTCAACCTTTTTAACATCACTGGAAGATGTCCTCCGACTTGCAATATCGTCTCCTCCACCTTCGTACTGCGCACCGGAATAAACTGGTGACGTTTTGTCTAACTGGGGCATGCTGTAAAGTTCCATGCAGCTTTTACTGGAGCAGCATAGCTAGAAAAAAGAAAATGCATATTTAATTTCTATATGTGAATATGGTTCCAAAGATGATAAATGATATATCAAATGCATATAATGGTTTTTGCCTCATCACCAGAGATGCACACATGAAAGCAACGTACTTATATAATTGGTGGGTATGTATTTAATATTATGCTTCCAATTCACACTTTTTGGCAGCCACAAAACATTTATTATTTCTGAAAACCATGCTACCATTAATGCATCCATGCATAACTGTTACAGTAGGTTACAAACAAAAAAAAGGTCTGATGTGTACCATTCACATGACTTTCTCTATATCCCTGCAACAAATTATTCTTAAAAACTTTATACTTCTATTTACTTCATGCTAATCATAAAAAATTAGCAGCAATAGTCTTACTTCTTGCTACCTTGTAAGTAAGACTACCATAGGTTAAAGTGATAGTCAAAAACTGGTTGCTAAGTGACTGAAGTTCCATTGTTTGTATGGACAGCAGTTGACAAATTCCAGTATGAGAAAAGTATAAGTTTTTCAAAGCAGAAACCAAAAACAAGGAATGTCTCAAAAACGAAGAACTCCACAAAAAATAATGTATATAACATAAATTGTGTGTTTTAACATGTTCTAAATTTTTTGTATAGTAAGTTTTTATCCATCTCTTATGGTTTAGCAGTTATTCAAAATTCCGTAAAATTCATCCAAAATAAAGTACTCTTCAGAGGCTATTCCCAGAAAATTCTAAATATACATTTTATTTGTTAGGTAAATAGCTTTGATATACAATATTTTAATCAAAATCGTTAAGAGCCATTTTTAAAAATTCAAAATTTTTCGAAAAAAGTTCCATGTAAAGGGTAGTTGGGGGTGGGGCATCCCTGGAAGATACTAAACTTAAATACCAAGTTTGGTATTTTACTGACTTTTTGTTTTTGAGTTATCGTGTTCACAGACACACACACACAGACCTTTTTCCGAAAATGCTTTTTTTAGTTAAAGGGGACCCTAAAACATATATTTCTGGTGAAATCTCGTTATCAAATTTTTGGGTGGAGTGCAACACCTTCTCTATACACTATGTACATAGTGCGTATAGAGAAAGTAAAAATTGTTTGTTCTGCAATTTGATTAAAATTAGCTAGCTTTTGCTAATTTTGGTCAGCAGAATTAAAAAATGCATTCCATTTTTGCAGAGCACATCTCGTTTTAGCAACATGACTATGTTTAATGAAAATATAATTGTAACATTTGCAAAAGTATTACTCTCTTATATACAACTTTTAAAGAATAATAACATGAAAATGTTCCTGAATTTTAGAATGTGTATTAGCTCGTGTAGCCCTTCTTTTCCCATGGAAATCTGTGTACATGATTTTCTCAAGTATTCTCTGGTAGGTTTGTCGCATACAAGACACCAGCAGTAACTGGCAATCATATTATGCATGTCTCAACGTCCTGATAAAGTCATTGAATATCTTCCTTTTACCTTGCTCTTCACTTATAGCTCCTAAATTTGTAGTCAAGATGTGACTTGAAATGACACTTCAAACTCATAGCCTCTGAAATACTCCAGTTTTTTTTGTTTTTTTGTATTCAGGGTCTTTCACATTGATCAGAAATTTCCTAACAACTCCTCTAAATCCATTCCACACGTTTTTTAATTTCTTTCGTAAAGCTGGTAAACTTAATATCTTTCATCAGATTTTTATCTGAGGCCCATCAAATACTCCTATGATTTCTGCTGTTGTTGCCCTCCATGGTGTAATAGTTACCATGCTAACTTCATGTTCCCAAGGTCGCGGGTTCAAACCCGGCGGAGGATGATGGATTTTTTCGGGTGTAAGAATCCTTAGCATGGCTTCCTTTGGAAGGGAAGTAAAGCCGTTGGTCTCGTGTTGTAGATTTACGGAACATAAAAGAGCCACAAGCCTGATAGAGAGGCCTCTGAGAAAAATTAAGCGGTCTTTCATGCCCAATTATTTAGAATGGGACGCTGAGAGTCACAGTAGTTAAAGAGTGTCCATAAATAGCACACCATTTCATTTCCTATGATTTCTGCCCCTGACAATGGTGGAAACTTTGCAAATAATATTAGAGACAAGAGCAACTTTTGCCAAGTGCTTTCACAAATTGCTCCATCATGCCAAGTTTTATGTACAGTAGAGGTAGTAAAATTTTTTGTCAATCAACAAAAGGTATATTAGTTACATTTCTTTTATCCAGTTGCTGTCTCACAGGACATTGTTCAGCTTCCAAATGTTTGTCCTTTGCCCTTCTATCCCATTTGCAAAGGAAACAGGGATTTTGTGTAACCTCTTTGTTCTAGTAACAGACCAATGACCATCAAGTCATCACGTATTTGCCATGCATAGTTGCAAAATGTAATTTTCTCAAGAACATGCTCCGAGTTTCAAATGATTCTCTTAAGTTCATTGAATGTGCAAGCAATATTGAAGCTAACTTGTTGTCATTATGAAGTAACACTTCCTTAAGATTTCATTTGGAAGAATCAATAAAAAGACATCAATTACTTGGCTCATATGCTTCCGGCCTGTTAAATAAGATAGCAAACATCCATACAAAAAGTTGATTTTCTGTGTAGTAATAGTAAAGCTGTTTTTTTTGATTCCTATACCAGAAAAAATAGGGTGATAAATTCTAATCTCGTGGTCTTGAGCCCAGCAATTCACTTTTTTGTTTTATGAGACTGCAATCCCTCATTAAATCATACAACATACATTGATTAAACTGTTGTGGTGAATCGTTGTGGTGTGGGTATGGGTATTTTGCATTCAGGAGGAACAGGCCGCATAATTTGAATTGGGGGGGGGGGCTGATTGTGATATGTTCTCCATTATCATTGGTTTGGCAAAGACATTGCCTTCGGTTTTCCTTCATGCCAATAATGTAATCCCTCAACCTAAGTGTAACATGCAATATGAGACGTGAACAATTTATCCTGATCAACTTTCTCTTTGAAATATGAGTAATATAGTTTCTTTATTTGTGAGTCTATTTTATGTTCCATCCCATCAAACACATAACATCCACAAATGTACAAAACTTCCAAGGACTTTGAAGACACTGGCTCCTGCATAATCCTGATGTAGAAGCCACTCTCAAAATTTTTATTTTAGCACTACACATGTAGAAGACAAATGTGCATATTAACACAAGTTTTCAGCACAATTGAAGTTGCAATCTATAACAGCTGTAGATTTAAACAAATACCTTACAAAAAGATAGAACCTGACCCACAGAACAAAACTGGTGAGTGCTGGGAACACACACATCTGAGTGATAAGGATGGACAAAAGTGAATTGATTAGGAAGAAAATCAACAATAGACTTAGAATAACATAATGAAACATAGCAGCATAAGCTGAATGAATTTAACACACACACACACACACCCACGCACACGTGCACATACACATGCACGCATGTGTGTGTGATTCACTGGACTTCATTTTTTAAATCAGGGTACTGATTTCTATTAAAATGAATTTATACCACAAAATTTCATGTCATTCTGATAAAAAAAAGTGTGAAAATGTCAACAAAAGTTCATACTGAACAATGACATTATAACCCAGCTGCTAACATCAGAAGCATTATGAGTGACTTGCAAAATAAGGCTTTAAATGTTCTTTTCTTTTTCTTTAAGAGAATATAAAAATACATGCAATATCTTTTTATGTTGATTTGAAAAAGACTGGGGAAAGAAAATATATTGAAGTTTGCAATAAATTATAGAGGGAGGTAAGCATGGTTTAGATCTGGAGTAATGAAACTTAGGAGTATGAAAGATGAAATGGATCCACAGAAGTGCTTATTGTTTGGAGAAATGTAAAATGAACTACACAATATTTAACTTAATGAAGAGATGGCATTATGGAGGGACCAATGAGTACCAGTCAGATGGCTGCAATTACGGAGGGAAATAAATGAAATCTAAGAATATAGGAGAGTAGAAAGTTGAGTGTATTATTAGGAAAGACCAAAGAGATATATAAAAGAGGAATTTTAAAATTGTAAAGTTATAATCTGGTTAAGGATACCTATCTAGAAAATGGGTATATGTACATAAAAATGAGTACAAGAAGTAGATAGGTATGAACAATGGAAATGGAGTTTTATTTATATATTGATCATAAAAGACCACTTAATTTTGCTCAAAGGTCTCTTTATCAGAAATGAGGTTCTTTTATGTGCCTAAATCTATGACACAGGACCAACAGCTTTACTTCCTTTCTGAAGGAAGCCAAGCTAAGGATTTTTATGCCTGATAAAATACATCACCCTCTGCCAGATTTGAACCCATGACCTTAGGTATGTGAAGTTCGCATGGTAACCATTACACCACGGAGGGTGTCGGTATGAACAATGTATAATATATCAATAACCATAGTATTGCTTATAGCTGTTACCCATACTGTTTTATTAGTAGGAGTGTGTGGTTTATTTATATATATATACACACACACACACACCCTGACCAGACCATTTCAGCCTTGGACCAGTGGCTTGCCTGCCGTCAGAGAACAGTACTCTACTACTGCCGTGTCAGTCGAGTTGTATCTGTGGTGAGGGAAAGAGGTTTGTGCACCTGTTCGGAATGACATTGTGTTGTCACATGGTGATAATTTGTCCGGTACTAATGGCTCAGTACACTTTGGACCAACATATGTTTCTGTATAATGCATATGTGAAATACTCTTCTGCAAGAAGGTGTCATAGAGAATTTCAACTTCATTACACAGGACCTATTCATGAACTTGTCAAAACAGTCAAGCGTACAGGATTGTTTATTAACATGAAATATGTTAAAAAATGCATTGTGCTATCAGAAGAGAAGCTTGATGAAGTAGGGGCCTGTTAGAGCACTCACCATAAAAATCATTGAGAAGTGTAGGACAAGAGGTTGGCATTTCCAAGACATCAGCATTTAGAGGGCAACAAAACTTCTAAAACTTAAGTCATACAAGGTAACTGTAGTTCATGCTTTACAACCACAAGATCCTATACCTAGGGTTAATTATTGCAATTGGTTTTTGCAATCCATTTACAATGGTGATGTGGACCCACTTTTAAAGTTCTTCACTGATGAAGCATGGTTTTATCATAAGGTCACGTTTCTACCCAAAACAACGGATACTGTCTGGCTACGGAAAATCTCCATATTATTCTGAAATCCCTCACCATGCTGCACAAGTAAGAGTTTGATGTGCAGTAAGTGCACATAGAATTTTTGGTCCCATATTTTTTGACACAACAGTTGATTCACACGTTTATGTAAATTACATTTTTAATAACTTTTTTCCGCAACTAACATGAGATGAATGATTGTGTGGGTGGTTTCAGCAGGATTCAGCTGCAGTGCACACTGCTGTGAATTGCAAAGTGTGCATGGTGACAGAATAATTAATCGAGGATTGTACCATCTCGTTCCCCTCACCTATCTCCATGTGATTTTTACTTATGGGGAACGTCAAGGAATAAAGTGTACGCATCCAACTCTCACACAATACAAGAATTGAAGGACATCATGAGAGAAATACAATCAGTCAAGATGAACTTCTTCGAGTGAACCAGAACCGTTTCCAGAGATATAGGGAATGTATTCGCATTGAAGTCATCAATTTCAACATATATTCTGTCAAGAAAGTACCGCGAATTGATTATTTAAAAATCCTGTTTAAAAGGGTATTCCAAATTATTGTTGTCGCTAAGTTGGTACATCTTTCCTCTATACCCACTCGGAGTTTGATCGTCACCTGTCATCTAGTTTATTTACAGTAAGCCATTTTGTTAGTTCATCTCAAAGGTGATTTGCGATTTTACGATGGATACAAATATTGAACAAAGAATCTGTCTCAAATTTAGCATTGCAAATGGTATTTCGTGTGCCGAATCGCTGAAAATGTTACAGAGGGCTTACGGTGAATCGACTTTATCAAAAACACATGCATATGAGTGGTACAGTGCATTCAAAAGTGGTCGAGATGTGGTGGAAGATTTGCCTCACTCTGATCAGCCATTAACGGTTTCAACTGAACATCGCTAAAGTGAAAAAAATGGTGTCTGAAAATCGTCATTTAGGTCTGAGAGAGATTGCAGTTGAACTTTCTGTGTCTCACGAATCGATTCATACCATTTTAAACGATTGTTTGGGCATGACACACGTTGCAGCTTGGTTAGTTCCGAAAGACTTAAATTTTCTACAAAAACTCAATCGTATAAGGATTGCTGAAGACATGCTAGAACGAGCCAGTTTCGACCCCACATTCATGAAACGCATTGTAACTGCTGATGAGACGTGGGTTTACGAGTTTGACACTCAAACCAGTCAACAAGCTTCCGAATGGCGCCTTCCAACTGAACTGAAAACTAAAAGGGAGTTGTTTTTTTTTCCCATTATCGCGATGTCGTACACTTGGAGTTCTTGCCAGAAAGTCAGATGGTAAATAATGTGTTATGCGGCATTTGAGAGAATAAATACAACGAAAAAGCCCAGATTTGTGGAACGACAATTCATGGATTCTGCACCACGGTAACGCACCAGCTCACAAGGCTACTATTGTAACTGAATTGCTAGCCAAAAACTCAAAAAATTTCATCGAACAACCACTGTATTCACCTGATCTGGCTCCTGCTGATTTCTTTCTCTTTCCAAAACTCAAGTTACCACTTCGAGGCACCCGTTTTCAGTCAATAGAAGCCATAAGGATAATTTGCAGCGACAATTGACAATGATTCCTAGAATTGCCTACAAAAAATATTTTGATGATTGGATTATTCATTGGCATAAATGTATAATTTCAGAAGGGGCCTAAGGCGATAAAATAAAATTGGATGAATAATTCATTTTTGTTTTATTGGCAAATTCCTGGAACTTTCTTGACACAGTAGTATATTGTGATTTCAGGTAAGCGTAATGTAAATTAGTACAGTAGTCCGTACATGTTACCTACCGGCCCTTTAGGCATAATTCTGGCAGAGAGCGCACCGGCTCTCACCCATTATGGTGCAGCCGCAGGCAGTTCGGTCACTCAGGAAACACATTGTATATATCGGGATAAGTTGCTTGGAGATGATAATTTAACATTTAATGTATCATTAAAGTGATTTTGAGGTGAAATAAATTTATTCATTTTGATTTTATTCATCATGTTGAAGATGAACTTTTCATTAAAAATATTTTAGAGCTCCTTTATGTTCCCAATTCAATATTTTCTTAACTGATGAAACATGGGCAACATTAATTTGGAAGGAGATCACTGCATCTATTCAACAACAAAGTTATGTTTGTGTGCTGAAAGAATATCACTGGCCAGAATGACTTTTTTCCACAGTGATAATGCAAAAGAGAGCACCGAGGGTAGGGAATGTGCATTAGCCATGCTTGCTTTGTAATATATGAGCTAGCACCTTTCTGGCATATGTTATCATTCAACAATGGCAAGATAGCAATATGTGCAGCATATAATGGTTATGTGTGGCATGAATGATTGGTAAAGCTGGTTTTCTGTATATGTTCAATATCCCCAAGCCTTGCTCAATGGTGGGAAATAACGAATACAAAAACAAAATAGATTAACATTTTGGGCAATGAAGCTGAAGCCATAACATTTTTATAGAATGAACTTCTATGATTTTTAAAGCCATACACTTAAACCCAAAGGAGCAAGTTTGCTATTCATACATGCATGCACCCACTCACTCAACCATCCACACAAGCACATTTTTCTAATAAGTTTTGTTTTAAAGCATGGGACTTCACAAATTTTTTTATGGAGTGCAATTATTCTCTGCCTGCTACTCACACTGCATCTATCTGCAAATACTGAGATACCTTGTGTGATTAAGTTGTGAAGAATCAGAGAGCTCTGATTTGGAAGGAATTGAGCTACTTTTGCATTCAGATTAGTAACTAAGTAGCTTATTGTAATTGGCATAGGATTCTATGTTTTTTCATAATGATGTTTACTTTTTTGTTATATGAGCAAAAACCAATCAAATACAACAACAATGCTACAACTAGTCATTTAACAACGAAAAAAGCAAGCAGAATTTAATTTATCTGAATGAGGAACAATAGCATTATTATTGTTCTTCCTGAGCATAAGTGGAGAGTTTGCATAAAGTAAACCAATAGAATGCAGATCTCAGAGCTGAACACAGAAAAATAATTAGTCTCAGCCTAAGCCAATAGAAAGACATCAGATCACATAGTACATCATGCAGAAGATGCAAGACTGAGAGGTTCAAGATCACCAGGAAAGCCAAGGAAGAGATGATGTGACTCTTAAGTGCAGAAAATAAGATTAAGCCTAACGATAAGAAAAAGCAGAGTCTGGCCCCATAGTTCAGTCAATAGAGCAGCTGCCTGCTTGTGTGAAGAGTCCAGGGTTTTTTCCCTGCTTGGGGTAGGGGATTTTTCTCTAGCCCAGATTACTCCCTATCCTCCCCAGAGGATATGTGTCTATCTTATGAAAAAAATTAAAGCAAATAGAATCCTAACAATAAACAGTACACAAATTAACACCACTGTCGATTGGCATATATGTTCCACAGGGAAATGCTGCCAATAGAACCATGCAATTAAAGGTGAAGTATAAATGAAATAAAAGAAAAGGATATATTCAACACATTGAGACAGTTATTAAACACCTGAAAAACAATCTCAAGGAACTCTTGACAGTTCTAATTACAATGACCAGCCAAAACATTGGTAATGAGAAATAAAGAACCGCTGCATGGAAATTAAGCATAATATACTCAATCTGGTGCAAGATAGGATTCGGGTGTGTTAAAAAAAATGAAATTAGTTTATTACTGTATTGCATGCAATGACTCCCTTTTTGTATTTTAATATCTATTTTTACTTTCTCTACATGTACTACATACATAGTGTATAGAGAAGGTATTGCACTACACCAAAAAATTTAATATCAGAGTTTCACCAGAAATATATGTTTTAGAGTCCCCTGTATAAAAAAAAAGTATTTTCAAAATAAGGTCTGTGTATGTGTGTGTGTCCATGTAAACGATAACTTAAAAACGAAAAGTCGGTAAAATACCAATCTTTGCATTTAAGTTTAGTATCTTCCAGGGAAACGACACAAAGATTTTGAGAAAAATCCCCTCCACCCCAAACTACCCTTTAAATGTAACTTTTTTCGAACATTTTTATTTTCTCAAAAATGGCTCTAACAATTTTGATTAAAATATTGTATGTTAAACTGACAAATAAAATGTATATTATAAATTTCTGGGAATAGCCTCTGAAGATTACTTTATTCTGGGTGAATTTTACGGAATTTTGCGTAACTACTAAACCATAAGAGATGGACAAAAATTTACCACACAAAAATGTAGAACACATTAAAACACACAATTTATGTCATATACATTTTTTTCTTGGAGTTGATCATTTTAGAGATATTCCTTGTTTTTGGTTTCAGCTTTGAAAAACTTATACTTTTCTCATACAGGAATTTGTAACTTCTGTCCATACAAAGAAACGAACTTCAGTCACATAGCAACCAGCTTTTGTCTATTACTTTAACCTTATTTCGATTCTACTTACAAGGAAGCAAGTAATAAGACTATTTCTGCTAATGTTTTCTCGATTAGCATAAAGTAAATAGAAGCATAAACTTTTTAACAATAATTTGTTACAGAGATGTAGAGAAAGTCATGTGAATGATACACATCAGATTTTTGCAAAAGTTTAATCTGCTATCTACTTCATGCTAATCGAGCTGCACATTAATAGGAAGGGCCTTAATTACAGGCAGAAGGCAAATAAAGGAATATAATAGTCATGTGATGGTACTGAAATTCTGTTGTCTTAGCATGGCCAGGAGTACAAAAAGCAAAAACAGAATGACTTTCCATTTCAGAAATGTATGGATATTAGAAAATTTAAATAATAACAAGGAATATTTTGGAAATGACCATCTCTAAATAAACGTTCTGACATAATTGTTTGTTTTAACAAGATGTATAGTAACATTTTATCTCTTACAGTTACAGTTTACCAATTATGCCAAAGTTATCCAGTATAAAGGACTTCAGAGACAATTTTAGAAAACTGAAAATACCTATACATTTCATTTGTCAAGAAAAATGTCTTAAATGTATGTTATTTAATTAGAAATCAACCCATTTCTATGAAATTCAAAAAAATATTACGAGGGACATTTGGAAATGATTTACAATTCCATTGCTTTAAAAATACTGCTCAATCTATTAGCATGTCCTCTCGTAGGATGAAAACCTGATAATACACAATGCAGATGCTAGATGGCAGTTGTGAACAGTATATAGTAAAAGGACAGCGCTTGTTGTCAAGTACAGAAAGCCATTAGTGGAAAGTGACTATCATGATCAAAGGTGGACTGCATGGTTTATACAGAAGGAAAGGATTAAAACAGCCGATATTAATAAATGTTTAACTGCAGCTTGTGGCCAAGAAGCTCTGCACAGAAGACTGTTTACAACTGATCACTGGGTTCGCCAGTATAAGGGAATCTGCAAGCAAGAATGTGAGTACTGGTTGTCCATCAACAACGTGCTCTCTGATGTGTCTGAATTGATTCTGGCTGATAGGCATATAATCTTTGATGAATTGGAATCGCAGACAAGACTAGACTGCACAACACTGCACACCATTATCCTGACGATTTGGATATGTAAAAGGTGTGTGCATATTGGGTTCCACAGGACTTAACACAAGCCCAAAAGGAGAACAGAGTTGAGTCTGTTGTCAACTACTGGAAATGAACTGATAACTGGTGACGAATCATCTCTCCATACATCTGAGAAGATAATCCAATCCATGCAATGGAAACATCCTGGGAGTCCCCAGCCTAAAAAATTTTGTGCTGCTCCATCTGCAGGTAAGCAGACAATCTCAATATTTTAGGACACCTGTGACATGCTGCTAATGCACTGGCTTGCACAAGGAACAACTGTCAATAGCAGAATGTACTGTGACACCCTTAAATGACCTAGATGCAGGACTCGCAACAGGTCGAAAAAAGTCCTCCTCCAGCACAATAATAAGCAGCAGCACACCAGCAATGCAACAACTGCAAAGTTGACATATCTCGGGTTCATTGTTGTGCCACAGTCACCATATTTACCAGATCTCTCTCTATTTGATAGCACGAGGGATGTGCTGTGAAGGAAAAGGTTTGACAACAAGGAATGCAGGCAGCTGTCTACGGATGGGTGCATAATACCCCCAAATAATGGTTCTGTGATGCAATAATGAAGTTGCCAGGAAGGTGGCAGAGGTGTATTGACATCGATGGAGAGAATGTTGAGAGATCCCATGTACATTGATTCATGTTTGTTAATAAATAAGGTACAAAAAATTACTATTGTAAGTAATTTCCGAACACCCCTCATACACATAAAAGGTAGTTTGAGGTGGAGGGGTTTTTTTGAAAATCTTTCTCCCTCCCCCCCCTTTCCTGTTTAGAGGTAGGGCTAGAATGAGGTACAGAGGAAGGGACGCTAATCTGGCCAGCAGGTGATCATGGGGACAAAGAGACAGATCTCAACTAAACAGTGATAGATGAATAATGGAGAAAAGTATATGCAGCACAGATGGAAATGGATGGATATTAGTAAAAGTTCTTGTGTAGTTTCTGGATTTTAAATCATCCGTAAAGAGATTCACACATACTGGTGGACTCTCTTTCCCTACCTCTCTTTCAGAGGTCCTCAAACATGTATTTATTGTGAAATGCAATTCCTTCTCTACTTACTACGTTAGTAGCAGAGGAAGTAAAGATTACTTCACAGAGTTTACATACACACCAAAATAATCTAAACCCATCTGACTGATGTGATTTAAAATCAACCAAACCCTCATACAACAGGCAATTTTAAATATCTCATTGATTGTGCACGAATACTGCATACCAATGAAGCATTCTGAATGAAAATGGGACCCCCAAGTGAACATTTTTTAAATTTATGGCCACTGGTGTGCGATCCAGAAAACATGCCATAACATATTATTGGTGAGAAATTACCTTGTGATTGACATTCTGCTGACACGTGGCCGCCTCGGTGTGCTGTTGCCCTATTTACTCGCTGTCCGTCTGCAGAGACAAACATTCCACTGCTTCCTCTAAAATGCCTTCTCTCGTATATTGAACTATCTTTCCCCATTTCTCACTAGTTATCTCATCTTTTCCTTTCCACATTGGGTCCTGTATTTTACTAAACGGAAAAGTTTTATTGTTTCGACTAAAGTAACCTAAACTTACTTATCACGGATGTAAGACATTTTCAAATTCCAGTGTCACTCGTGATAATTTTAGGATGGGAACAGGAGCAATGTCCGCAATATATAAAAGGTAGTGACGATTATAAATGCAAATCCTTACAATCACTATGTGTAACACAACCAAACTTCTCACAGAATGCAAACAATTGATCAGTCATGCTTGAGAACGCGCGCGTAAATTTCCACTGAACCATGTAGATGTTGCAATGTCGATGACGTCACGTCTCTGGCGGGTATGTATTCTTACACTATGATTGGTCAGCAACCTGACGAGCCCCTGCAAGTAGAAGACACACCCCACAAGTGTTAATCACAAGGAAATTTCTCACCGATAATAGGCACTTCATATAAGGGGCAATAGGTACCATATCTGAAATTGTTTATCTAGGACCTCTCTACAATCCTGTCAATTTGCAGTTGAATTCTGTCTCATCCTGTATATTCAGATGTTTCAGCAGTTGTGCAATTCATCTTAATAACAAAAAATAATGCTTGTATGTATGTTGTTTATTGGCTTTTACAGCACTGCACCGATTTCAACCAAACTTGGCACAAATAACCTATGACATCGAGCTTAGAATTCAAAATTCCATCTCATTTCACAGACAGGATTAATTATTCCAACTTATGTAATGCCTACAAAAGCTTGCAAAACCATATATCTTTGCAATTGAATGTCTTATAATTGATATGTTTTAAACAATATAAAAAAAAAAATTATTACGTACATAAGCTTTCACAGCCTCAGAAATAACAAAGTAATCACGAGCTCAAATAGTATTTGTTAATCTACTATCTGACATTCATCATGGAGTAATAAAATAATTGCTAAAGCTATTATGCTTGTACAAATGCAAAAGGTGATATAATAGCTTGGTTAAAAGAGTAATCAAATTTGAACGATGTTATATAAGACATAATAACAGCAACATCAAACCAAACAAAATAACCCATTATCATCTTATTTATCTTTACATGAAAATGTATTGTGCAATAATATAAAACAGAACAAAAGGTTCTATGGAGTTCAAATACATTACCGACAAGGTGTAATAAATATGTCGATATTACTATCCTCACACATTTTGTGATAATACTTTTATGTTCTAACTTTCACCAGTTAAAAGTTTTAGTTTCTCAATTTTTGTAACCAGTGGGTTTCTTTCTCTATGGAAAGTTTGTGAAGTTATATGAAAAGAAAAACCTACCTGATCACATATTAAAAAAATCTGATGTGTTCCACTCACATAACTTTCTCTAATCTCTGCTACAAATTATTATTAGAAAACTTATTCTTTTATTTACTTCATGCTAATCAAGAAAAAATAGTGGAAATGCACTTATTACTTGTTTCCATTTAAGTAGAAGAGAAACATAGGCTAATGCAATTGTCAAAAGCTGGTTGTTATGTACATAAAAATTCCTTTGTATTGACAGGAGTTGACAAATTCCCAAATGAGAAAAGCTGAAACCAATAACAAGGAATATCCAAAAAATTACCAACTCTATCAAAAAGGTGTATATAAAAAATTGTGTGTTTTAACGAGATCTACATTTTATATTAGGTAAGTTTTTGTCTATCTCTTACGGTTTACCAGTTATGGAAATTTATCCAGAATAAAGATGTCTTCAGATGTTTAAAGATGTTATTCCTAGAAAATTCAAGATATACATTTTATTTGGAATTTAAATATCTTTAATATGCGATGCTGTAGTCAAAATCGTTAAGAGCTATTTTTGAGAAAATAAAAATTTTCTAAAACTATTCCATTTAAAGAGAAATTGGGGTTGGGGGTACTTTTGAAAATCTTTGCGTCGTATTTTTGGAAGATACTGAACTTTAATTCCAAGTTTGGTATTTAACGAACTTTTCATACTTTGTATATTCCTAATATCTGGCAAACGTCAAATGACTGACGAAAACATTCAATAAGTGTAGATCTCTTTAAAACAAACAATTCATTTCAAATAGTACTTTTGTGGTTTTGGTAATTTTCTAGATAATTGTTATTAAGCGTTTGAATTGCTCAATTGGATAGGTAGAGTCAGACTAAATATTTCAATACCATAGCCGGGATTTGAACAACGGATCTCCCGGTCTGTAACCAACAAACAATTAGGTCAATTAACGTTAATTGTAATTTTAATGTGTAATGTTAATTGTGTGTAGGACATAAGCTGGATAGGTGGTGGTCAATTCACTGCCGTAGTCGGGATTTCAACCACGGATCTCCTGTCTCTGGCCGGTTGTTCTAACTATTGAGCTACCATGACAAAATGCTAGCAGAGCGTTAAATTTCCCAACTGATTTGAATTTTTGCCAGTAAACCACAAGGTGATCTCAAATTACCAACTTGTGTCTAACCCACGACTTGTGTAAAAGCACAATTAGCCCGCCTGGGTAGTGTGGGGGTAGCTTGTCTGCCTCACATCCAATAGGTATCGAGTTCGAATTTCACTTAGGGTGAGTTATGCGGGTAAGGCTTTTTTCCGGAATTTTCCCCTTATCTTGAGTAACTTTAAGCTCCATGGACACCGAGATCATTTGAGCGTCATTTCACCAATTTGTTTATCGTCCAATATGACCAACTTAATTAAAGGACGTTAAGCTAAAAATACCAACAATTAGCATTAATTGTTTAATATTTGTTCTTATTAAGTACTGCAGATATTCAGTGTTTCTCGAAATTGCAGGGAAATATTAGGTAACGTTCATGTCAAACATTTAACTATCGATATTCCTTTGTATCTATTACAAAATGTGCAATGTAGCTATTTCCCAAAGATTTATTGAGTCAAGATTAACCAGAATGAGAAGTAACTTAAGATTATTTGTACACTCATTAATAAACCACAGAAAGTAAAGATAGTCTTGTGAATGTAACATATCAGATTTTTACTTTCTCTTCATAATACATGGTCCATAAGTAGAGAAGGTATTGCACTCCAACCAAAAATTCAATACGGAGATATCACCGATAATACAAGTATCAAAAAGATAATTTTTAGAAAAAGGTCTGTGGGTGTGTGTGTGTCTAAACACAACTCAAAAGGGAAAAGTTGGTAACATACCAAATTTGGTATTTAAGTTTAATATTTTTCAAGAATGCTACAGAGGAATATTTTTTTTTTTTTGGAAAATCCTCCTCCCGTTACATGGAAACATTTCGAACATTTTGATTTTCTTAAAATGGTTACAAAGATTGCGACAGTATTTTAGGATGACGCATATTTTATTAGTTTAATCATTAGTTTGCACATATTTAATATAAGAAATATCTACTCAGCAGAACGCAGGACCGTATCGTGTAGAAGCTCGCATTGTATTCTTCAAGGCTATGTGCTTTGATCAAAATAACAAGAATTTTAGAGCATTAGAGTTTGAGTCTACCAAGTGTCACACACCTTTGTCATTCTTTCCCCCCTGAGCAAGAGACAACTCATGGTCTACAAGAACGAGCTTAGTTGGAGTGATAAAGGGAATCTGCAAGGTATGTACAATCTTAATGTAGAGAATTTCAGGAGCATTAACCCTCGACCAACTCCAAGTAGACTCACCTGATAGTTATATTGTCACAACAACGTGATACCAGAAATAAAACTGCGACCTATTAGCATCCTAACGAGGTAACAATAAAACCATGACATATTGGTGCACCAACATGATGTACAACAATAAAACTAAGGCAAGATTTTTTGAAATACCGTACATTAAAGATATTTACATGGCAAATGAAATGTATGTTTTGAATTCTGGATACATTTTGTTGAATTTTGCATACAGATAAACTGAAACAGATAGACAAAAGCTTACTACACAAAAATCTGATGTAATCCATTCACATGACTTTCTCTATATCTCTGCAACAAATTTTTGTTAAAAAGTTTATGCTTCTATTTACTTCATGCTAAGCGAGAAAAAATTAGCAGAAATGGTCTTATTACTTGCTTTCTTGTTAGTAGAAGCGAAATAAGTGGGTACTATAAGTTAAAGTGATACAAAAGATGGTTGCTATGTGACTGAAGTTCCTTTGTTTGTATAAACAGGAGTTGACAAAGTGAGTTTTTTAAGGCTGAAACAAAAAACAAGAAATATTTAAAAAACAATCAACTCCACGAAAAAAATGTATATAACATAAATTGTGTGTTTTAATGTGCTCTACATTTTTTGTGTGGTAAGTTTTGTCTATCTCTTACGGTTTACCAGTTACACAAAATTCCGTAAAATTCATCCAGAATAAAGTAGTCTTCAGAGGCTAATCCCAGAACATTCAAGAAAACATTCAAGAATATTGTCAAAATCGTTAGAGCCATTCTTTAGAAAATCAAAATTTTCGAAATTTTTCCATGAGAAGGGCGGGTGGGGGGATTTTCTTGAAAATCTACATGTGGCATCCTTGGAAGATACTGAACTTATATACCAAGTTTGGTATTTAATGGTCTTTTCGTTTTTGAGCTATGCTGCCCAGAGACAGACACACACATGGATATTTTTAAAAATGCTTTTTTTGGATTCAGGTGGTCTCAAAACATGTATTTCTGGCGAAATCTCGATGTCAAATTTTTGGGTACAATGTAATATCTTCTCTATACACTATGTGCATACTACATATAGAGAAAGTAAAAATCTGATGTGTTCCATTCACATGACTTTCTCTATAGCTCTACAACAAATTATTGTTAAAAAGCTTATGCTTCTATTTACTTTATGCTAATTGAGAAAAAATTAGCAGACATAGTCTCATTACTTGCTTCCTTGTAAGTAGATGCGAAATAAAGGAGTACCATAGGTTAAAGTGATAGTCAAAAGCTAGTTGCTATGTAACTGAGGCTCCTTTGTATGGACAGGAGTTGACAAATTCTTGTGTGAGAAAAGCATAAGGTTTTTAAAGGTGAAATCAAAAACAAGGAATAACTCAAAAACGACCAACTCTAAGAGAAAAATGTATATAACATAAATTGTGTGTTTTAACGTGCTCTACTTCTTTGGTGTGCTAAGTTTTTGTCTATCTCTTACGGTTTAGCAGCTATGCAAAATTCCGTAAAATTCATCCAGAATAAAGTAGTCTTCAGAGGCTATTCCCAGAAAGTTCAAGATTTACATTTTATTTGTCAGGTAAATATCTTTAATATATGACATTTTAATCAAAATCGTTAAGAGCCATTTTTTAGAAAATCAAAATTTTCGAAAAAAGTTCCTTGTAAAGGGTACTTTGGGGTGGGGGGATTTTTCTCAAAAGCTTTGTGTTGCATCCCTGGAAGATACTAAACTTAAATACCAAGTTTGGTACTTTACTGACTTCGTTTTTGAGTTTTCGTGTTTACACACACATGGACCTTTTTCTGAAAATACTTTTTCTTTGGATACAGGGGACCCTAAAACATATATTTCCGGTGGAATCTCGGTATCAAATTTTTTGGTGGAGTGGAATACCTTCTCTATACATATGTACATAGTACTTATAGAGAAATTAATAAGTGGACGTGAATTCCCAACAGAGATTTTCTCTGCAAACAGCGAAAAGTCACCTTAAATGTGATAACATGAAAGTCACAACTGCAATCACAAGAAACCACCATTACAAACTGTAATAGGTATTTGGATATTGTGTTCTCAGTTAACACACAGCTATTGAACAAGTGCAAGTATGTCTAGGGGCCAGTTGTACGAACTTGGAATAAACCTCTGTTAGTCGTTATTCCATGGTTATGTGCAAAATTGTGTTGTACGACAACGGAATAGAGACTATCAAGGGAATAAACATGGAATAACTTATTCCGTGATTCCTTGCGGGGATAGGCCGATATTCCGAGAATAGAGTATAAAAAGGAAAATGGCCACTTGGGTACTCGGCACAATTTTGACCCATATTTGACCGATATAAACAATTCATTTCTTTATAATATGTTTTAAGGAAATATTATACCTAAATACAATATTTTGTAGAGATAGTCTGATAAATGAACACGGCTATAATGAAATTAAAGTTGAAAAATGATATCACACAGACAACTTGATGGTTATAAGATAAATATGACAAGAAGATAGTTAAAATAAAGTTTCATTTATAAAAAAGTAAAATCTACCTACTATATTATCATCAAAATACCTCTATTTTATGGAAACAATTAAATTTAATCCAACCCATGATAAATATAAAATAATTCACCAGCACAATGCATAGCGTTGTAAAGAGTGAGGTTACGTTTTATTGACGAAATACAAAGGATAGGTTACTTCTACGGCAATATGTTTCAAAACGTAAGATAACCACAAGTATTAATTTTAAAATGTTAAAAAAGCCATTACATACAGTGAAGCTGTCAATTTTATTAAAATCTGGACATCTATTTCCAACACGTGCTTCACTTGGTCATGGTGTAGATGGAGTACCCTGCTGTCCAAATTTTAATAAAAACAAGTATTAATGTTAGCGACATTCTGTACTATAATCAGATTTTGGAAGTTATGTGCAAGTTTAAAAACTATAACACTACAAGCTTTGTGATATAGGGAGGAGATGCCCAGATTAAAAGACATCATCAGAGCTTGTAAATCTAAATATATTATTTTACAATAAATTCATAATTTTTCATATTAGAGACAATTTTGAGTGAATAGAGAATACTTTCCCTAAAATATAATGTTCTCGGTTTTATTGGTTTGGTTGACAATTTCTAGCTGTTGTATTAAATATTGCCATCAGCAAAGTGCGAACTGTAATGGGAACGGTTTAATGTGCTATTCGACATAACTACTAATATTTCTGTTGGTTAATAATACTTATATAGCAAATTGTTTTCTATTTATCTTGGTGCAACGATTTAATTATACATATCTTAAGTTGATAGTGGCATTGGCAACACTAAAATGTAATTTTCAAAATTCACTTACTAAGTATTTTAATAAATAAAATACAGAAATGAGACTAAGTACGTTTTGATTACCGAAACGGAAAGATGTCATATATCAGCACAAGATACAACTATGCACATATGGTAAGGTTATATTCCCATACCTCTAACCTATCGCAAGAAGTCACAGTATACATATGTGTTTATGTTTTGTAAAATGTGTAGCAATTCTACATCCAAACACGCTTATGAACATTCATTTCATAGTACCGTAAGTAGTTAAAATAAGAAATAATATATAGTTTAGGAACAGCTGATTGTGAAAACAATGAAGTTTTCAGCTAAACAAAGCAGTAATTATGTATCAAGTTGGCCACGAATGACTCGCAGCATAGCCAACATTAGTTTTAAATCTACAAACAGTCGAATAGATATCTAAGGAATAAAATTGCATTGTACAACTCGTCACCACATTTATACCATGAACAGTGTATTCCAAGAATAACTATTCCAGGATTTATTCCGAGCTCGCACAACCGGCCCTAAATGCGATAAGGATAAACCATCAAATCACAGACAAGATCAGGTATTTCAGCTAGTTATAATTAAAATGAACTTGACAGAAATTCTCAAAGGTGTTGGTGATAAATCACTATTTTTTAATTTCTCTACATGTAACTGTACATGTGTATAGAGAAGGTATTGCATTCTACCCAAAAATTAGATCGATGTCGAGATTTCACAGGAAATACCTGTATAAAAAAAAAGCAGTTTTGAAAAAGATATATGTGTCCGTGAACATATCTTAAATAACATGAAGTCGGTAAAATACCTAACTTGGTATATATGTTTAGTATCTTCCAGAGATGCGACACAAAGATTTTGAGAAAAATTCCCCCACCCCAATTTGTAAAAGACACGAAAGAGAATGGTTAGTCTGGCTTAGATTGAGAGTTTAGAAACTAAGGGGAATGATGGAGAATGTTATCCCAGAATTTGTCCCATCTGTGGGAACAAGGAAGATGAAAGTCACATTTTATTTCAATGTAAGGCCACAAAGGATTGGAGAGAAAGTCTTAAATAAGAAACGGTTATTGAGGAACAAAGAAATTGTACTTAGGAAGATTTTTGAAGATCAGAAGCAGATACTTCACTTGGGGAGTTTCTGTGGAAGGTAAAGAGGAAATGGAAATGGTCAGATGAAAAACATGGTATCTAGAACATATTGTCACGTTTGTCATTGGCGAGAGTTTAACTTATATTGTTTTGGTAGTATTTTATTAATTAAGAATTAATTAATCTGAATTAATTGGTATTTCATTCTTACAAATTCTTGGGAAAATATAAGCTTTGTTATAAGCTGATTAACTAACAGGATGGAAGTGACTAGCCTCTTACAATGGCACTCCTAGTAGACTTTTCAACACCAACTTTCGTTGGGCTATATTCACATTATTGCACTTTGACGTCACACCAGATATTCTAGAACATTTATACATTCGATACTGATTGATTAAGACTACCCCCTATCTGGGCATTGGTTCTCCATATTAGGAGTATGGCCACCATGTTGGAAAGACCTTCTGGTATGTCGCTAAACTTATTTATGGGACTGTGAACCAGACCACCAGGTTTTGACCATCGGGGAACCTCTGCTCGGCTTGTGTCTTGGAGCATCACTCCGGGCTCAACCACCTCGACCACTTTCACTCTCACGTCGCCTAGACACACCATGACATATCTCTTAAAGTAAGGCTTTATGTTAGTAACCCCACAATCAGAATGACATTGGCCAGGGTTAATGAAATAGTTTGCAATCCTCCACCTTTGTAAACCAAGCACTCGCTACCAACAAATGATTTAATCTTACTTAATATATTAGTTTAATTTAAGTCCTGTTGTTATCATTGCTCTACCATCTGCTTTCCTTACATCACCCACAAATAGTTATCCCCCACGTCGCAGAACCTTGTTTGTGACAATATTTTAGATGATAAAGGATAGCTATGTAATATTATACAACTTTGCATAGTTATGGCCTGGCCAACTAACTAGGGTTATTGTCAGTCCCAACTATGTATGTACATTAAAGCAATATGTTGCTGCAAGAGTAGTTGTGATACCACCTACATTCTTGTTCACAATGAATCTCAATTCTTACCTTATCCAGGATTTTGTTCTAATTATACCACTATACTGAAAATTGATTACAACGTAAGAGAAGGGGACAGAGGTCTATAGTGAACTCTGTTTACTTTCCTGTGATGGCAGCCTCCCCCATGGAACTATTATAGCAATTGGTTGCACACTGCACTTGTAAACCGGAACAAACCATCTTTGGGTGCAATACCAATTATCATGCTTAGATAGCAAGAACAAAACAGAACAGGTCCTTTTAGATTTTCTGGTCTCCATAACAAATATTCTAAATGTCGGTAACAAATTTATCTTTGTAAATAATATAACGCAGGAAGTTATCGGCATTACCCTTTGTATAAAATATATTTTAACTCCATTTCAGTGATTGGAAGGTCATTTTAGGGCATAACTACATAACCTTTAATGTTAATGTAGTTAAAAGAGTTAATCATTGCAGGAGAACCTGTTGCACAATCTCTCAGGTAAGAGTGGGCAAATTGATGGATTAGATCATAGATTAGATATTGACAAGGTCAACTATTCAATTCAACATGCTATACTTGACAGATATCATGAAAACTGCTTCATGGAATTGTGGACAAAATCCAAAAAAACTGAACATAAGAAAGGCAGTGTGAGACATTTCTTTAATACAGCAAAAAGAACTGGAAACTGGAGGGAGTATCATATAATCTTCACAGATTGCATTAAAAATAGACAAAGACCAAACAATCTTCCTGGCAAGCCTTCTGCCAGAATATATCTATACCCCTACCGCTGAATCCTTGCACTTGACAGTTAGGAGTTAAGTTGGTACATTCACAGAAAACAGATGAAAAGCTTTACCCGTTTGACTTTCTGAACCAATCACAAAAAAGTATTCCAGTCCGTCAGTCAGACAAAGGAAAGGGAAAGGCATCTAGATGCCGCACCATTGCAATACCTGGCTATTTCCAGCCACGTGCTCAGTTTGTGAACTCCTAATACGTGTGTTGAGCTGTTCTGTACAAGATATGTATTATTCATTGTTATTTATACTTGATAGTATTTTGGTGTTTGTTTGTACATGAGAGAACACAACAAGAATTTCACAATTATAGAGGTGGATAGATTTTTGCGGGAAGGTGTGGCGAGAGTGGATGCTGCTTCATGGAAGAAGAAAGTGGATCATGTTCACAAAATAATACGAAAAGCACAGGAATTATATGGAATCATCTGTGAATAAGAACCACTAATGATAAGTCTAGATGACGATATTGATGATGACAATTACCCTTTCCAGAATGATGACGACGGAGACTTGGATGGAAATGAGCCATTAAAATTCTAAACTGTGAAAATCACTTTGTTACACCTTTCTCTCATTGTAACGAGCTATTTTGCATTAATCTGTTCTATATTGTCATAAATATGTAATGTATGCAATCACTTACTATGTACACTGTTTACACACGATAAAGACATTTGTCATTTGTAATCAGCTGTTGTTGTTTACTAGTTAATCTGGCAATGCCGCAAAGGCAGCATAGCCAACCTTAAGCAAAACCACCCGAACTGTCAAGTGCAAGGATTCAGCGGCGGGGGTATAGCTTATTAAAGGCAGCTATGCTACAAAGAGTACTGGCCCACAATCTACTAAATCCTGTAGGAACATTATGCAAACCATAGGTGATTTTACATGCTTGACTGAAGAAACACTCAAAGTCCTCTTTGAGTCACACTTGCCTAAGTTCATATATGATGAGACCTGTAAAACTTCTAGCATCCAGGACTGGGATCTTGTATGTCAAGTAGTCACAATTCATAGTGTTAAATGGACAATTGATAAATTCAGCCATTTAAGGGGGTAGGTATAGTAATATAGCTTCAAAAAAATCCATTTGAACTTTTTTTTTTGTCAATTACAATTCCAGCTTTTTCTTGGCGATAGAATTTTTTGTTATCTGCTCTAGTTTATGAGATATGAATTAAAAGGCTAATCCCTGGAGTCAATATAACATTTAAATTCTGATATCTACATCCCCTTATATAGCCATCCTGTGAAATTGCTGTTATTTTGGGCTTCAAGTCTTGGAGATGTAATTTTTCATGTGTCCCTTTGTAAACTAGCTTGGAGTTTATATTTCTCACACTTATGTAAGCTGAGAGAGCAAGTTACAGAATGTAAGAGCAAATAACAGGAGAAAATCTAGCAACAATTTGTTTATGTTTTTGTTCCATGTGCTTCAAACTATGTGTTTGAGTTAATTTTTTTGTAGTAAACATTAACTTGCTGCAATGGCAATGCAGTCCCTCAATTGAAGACATGAGAAAACCAGTATGGGCTTTGCTTTATGGCACCATAAATCTTCTATAAATAATGAATTATGGATTGTATTCTGTCTAAAGGCAGAAGTTGCTGAAAATACAGTGAGCAATAAAAACACAAAACAAACATCACACCAATATTTACTTGCTCTAACACATATGTACAATGTACATAGTAGGTAGAGAAGGTATTGCATTCCACCCAAAAATTTGATACTGATTTCACCAGAAATACATGTTTTAGGGTACCCGTATCCAAAACACACATTTTTAGAAAAAGGTCTGTGTGCGTCTTTGAACATGATAACTAAATGGCTCAAACAAGTTTGATTAAAATAGTGCATGTACAATTATAAATAATAACGTGCACAATTTGCAATATACAGAAAACCTACTCATATGGATAACTACATAAAAAATAAGTGTAGCCAAAAAATCATCAGCATTCAGTTTTTCAAACTTTATCTATAAATTAATCAATATACCTTTAACAAGAGAAGAATATAATAAAGAATTACATATTATTGAAGTAGCTACGAAAAAATGGATTTTACTACCCAGTTAATTTACAATATACTCAAAAAACCAAAGGAAGGAAGACGGCTTATTAAAACCAATAAAAAGCAATACAAAATATAAAAATTTATAATTATTATCCAAATTTATTCACAGTTTTCAAAAAAGTGTTTGAGAACTACAACATAACCTTGACTCCTACCAACCGATATAATTTGAAAAATATGTTGAATAAACCACTGAATAAAACTATAGATATATTAAATCAATCTGGTATATATCAAATAAACTGTAATATGAAAAAGTTTACATTGGTAAAACCAAAAGAAACTTAAAAACTTGTTTAAAAGAACATCAAAGAAATATCAAAATAAAACAGAAAAATCAGCAGTAGGCAATAATTTTTGGAATTCTAATTATGAAATTGGCCAAGAAATCAAATTTTTAAAAAACCATCAATACTCCATTAAAGTTAGATATCTGGAGAAAAATCGTTATTCATAGCAACAGCAGTAATGTAGTCAACTTTGAAATACTACCAGCAGATGTCATTTTAACATTAATAGTTAAAAAATCAAGCTAAAGAATTGAAATTAGCAGACACTTTCGTGTTATTCCACCAGAGGTGCCAAGGTTGCATCAAAAGGTGGCAGATGTTAATGAAGTCCACTACCAACTGATGTTGCTCCAATCAGAACTGCACCTATATTAGAGGTTGAAGAAGCTCAGTTACCTCAGACGTTTGCAAACCTGCTAGAGGATGACAATAAAGATTGTCGAAACCCGTCCAGGCCACCATCATCAAAAACAGTGGAGCAAGTGTCAAAAATAGATATCCAAATTCGTACAATATGAAAGCTTCACTATAAGTATTTGCTGTTATTATAATACTTCAAAATACTGTATATTAAACATATCTATATGGCAAACAAAATGTATTTCTTAAATTTTCTGGGAATAGCCTCTGAAGATCTCTTTATTTTGGATGACTTTTGCATAACTGGTAAATCTTATGAGATACCCAACAAATATGGTTGGTTGGTATCTATTGTTGAGCAGTTGGCAGTGAAGCCATTCGCTCTCTTGCATTCCAGTATTTTGATGTCATATTATCGTGTCAACTCAAAAGTTGGGCAGCACAGTAGATGGTTTCCATCCATATCTTCTTTAAGTGTACAGAAAGGACACAGAGGAGGTCTCACTATACCAATCCTGAATAAATGTTTATTGAGACAGTCATGGCCTGTTAGGAGTCTAAAAGTTGCTACAGAGGATTTCCTTGGTAATGTAGTGATTCTGGTCGTGTTATCACATAAATTCTCCCATGGTTTTCCTTCTGTTTGTAATACATATCTTCTTTAATTTTGATATAATAATTCTTTTGATAGAGTGATAACTTATTGGATCAGATGAATATGATGTAATTTTACTACCTTTCTTGACTAGAAAGTCGGCTGTTTCATTACCCTGTATTCTGCAATGCACTGGTATCCATTGAAGTATTAATCTTTTATTTAAATTCATTAGTTGTTTTATGATTTTGCAGCATTCTGTAATATTTAAGTTATTAGGTGTTACATCCGATGTTATGGATATAATAGCTGCTTTAGAGTCAGATAATAGAACAACTTTTTCAAATGTATTTATTTGATATAGTAGGTTTTGTAAGCTCTGAAGTATTGCCGAAATCTCTCCATCAAAATTTGTAATATTTAAACTTAATCTTTTGTAGAAAGAGAAGAGAGGGCATATTGCACCTGCACCAGTACCACTGTTATTTGGTAAGCTAGAACCGTCAGTATAAACATGTAGTCATTCATTGGTAGGGTATCTTAAATTTATTATTTCTAGTGTCAAGAGATTTCAGATTTTGTAAATTCTTCAGCTAAGTGTAGATAGTCTTCAATATCAAATAGTTCTAACAGGTTAATATTTGTTTGTATGTTTTCTTTTAAGTAAGGAAGTTTTAATCTATGTTTGACTTCTTTGACTTTATTAAGGAAACTTTGTTGAGTTTTTAGGTTTACCCGTGGTTTTCTTTTTTCCCAGTCATTAAAATGTAGTCTGATTAATTTTTCATATTGTAAGATGGCTACGTGTTTAATGTCAAGTTCTAGTCTTGGATTATTTGTTAAAATTTGTAGAGCAAGTACTGGGATAGTTTTAACAGCTCCAGTTACTAGGTGAAGAACTTGATTTTGTAGAATATTCAACAGATATAGATCTCCTTTAAACAACAATTTTTGTCATTGGAGTTGACCATCTCCAAGATATTTCTGGTTATTTGTTTTAGTTTTAAAACACTTAAAACTGTTCTTGTATGGGAATTTGTCAACTCCTGGCCATGCAAAGCAGTAAATGTCAAATATATAGCAACAGATTTTAAAGCATTTAACTATAGCTTTAGGCTAGTGTTTTCCCTTATTTTCCTTTCATTTATAAGGAAGCAATTAATACAACCATTTCTGCTTTCTTCCATTTATTTTGATTAGCACGAAGTAGAGAGAAGGTTCAAAAATTTCTAAGAATAATCTGTTGCAGATAGCTAAAGAAAGTCATGTGAATGGAATACATCAGATTTTTATAAATTTATGTACCACTGAATTTCTAAAGAGGTGTTTTGAGAGAATACACTCAAGATTTCCAACTGAATATTAATTGCAGAATTATGGACACTGCCCAAAAGTTGGATTTTTTTTTTTTTTTGGCAAGAAGATAGTCAAACAGCAATACATTATGTAATAATTCCTTTAATGATGGCAAGGAAGCTAGACTGAAGTGATGTAAATCCTGGTGAGTATTCTAAGATGATTTAACGAATAAACTTCATTGCTATAATCACTAAGGCTTTCACGGCCGGCGTCCATATCATAAAATGAAGGTTCATTGGTTTGAAAGTACTGCCCTCCTAGCCAAGTCTTCAGTTCAGGGAAAAGATGAAAGTCAGGTCAGGATTGTATGGTGGATGATCAAAAATGACCCATTGAAATTGTTCAAGCAGCCAATGGGTTGTGTCAGCAGTGTGTGGATGAGCATTGTCATGGATCAACACAATTCCTGAAGTCAGCATTCCTCTTCGTTTGTTTTGAATGGTTCTTCACAAACGTCGTAAAGTACGAAGATCTTAAAAGCAATGTCAATGCTCATTTGAAATCATTGGCAGCAACATTTTTTTTAAGCAGGTATTGCAAAGCTTGTGTACAGGTACGATAAATGTCCCAATCTTTTCAGTGATTATGTTGAAAAGTAACCATAAGTGTACAAAACTTTTAGTAATAAAATAATTGTTTTCTATGCACTTGTCTTTTATTTATAGCCTGTCAGAGGTTGAAAAAATAACGGCCCTCTTATTTTGAAATAAACTAGGCCATTGGTTATATGTTACCATGGTTAGATGGTTAGGCACCAGATATCTTACAGTGCCAATGTTTGGTGATGGAAAACATTACACACTACTGAAACAGGTAAATTTACCAAGCTACAGAGATCAGCATGTCTTTGCATTACATGGCCTTTAAAAGCACTACAACCATTGCATTTGAGATACTACTAAGACTCCCTCCAATAGGCATTTATTTACAAGTGGAAGCCAGAGTTATTGCCTGCAGCTTAATGCAAACAGGAAATGAAGAGGTGATTATTCAATTGGACACCTCTATCCTAAATTTCTTAGACATTCCATTATTGAGTATGAGCCTGACCTAAGGAACATTCAACACTGCTCTTTTCCTACATTCAAGGTAACCCTTGGGTCCCGAAAAAACTGAATAGAAGGAGCTGTATCTTGACAAAGAATGTAACCAACTTGTGTGCTTCACAGATCAATCCTGTATGGTGACACATATGGGCACAGGCATGTATGGCCTATCTCTGAGGTCAATATCAGTATAAGACTTGAAAATATTGCACAGTGTTTCAGGCAGAAATATTTACTATTCTTAGCTGTGCTTAAGAGGAAAAGGTTACTGTGATATTCAAAGAGCCTTAAAAGCACTCTCCTCATACCAGGTAAATTCAAAAGTGATTGATTTGGGAATGCCTAAATGCCCCGTCATCTCACAATAGGTTTAAATTGCAGTGGGTGCAGCCACATCAAGGTATTTGTAGAAATTAAAATTCTGATAACCTGGCTAAGAGTGGTACTGACATATCTATGTTGGCCTTAAACTTGCGGTTGGAATTAGAACACATGCTGACAAAACCTGCAAAGATTAGGGAAAGACACCAACTCAGGTGGCAAACCTATCCTGGATAAAGACAAGCCAGGAAACTAGTGATATATCCATGCAACACTCTTTTTGCCTCTGCTGAGATTGGATACGTCAGGATATGGAAAGTGTATTAATTTCAGAACATAGTCACTTTAGGCAACATTTACTTAAGACAGGACTCTACAAGCATGGAACCCATCTGATGAATGTGCAATGCAGCTGATGAAACTGCCTCACATATCCTCTTTGACTGTACATTTCTGTCAAGAAAGAGGCCTATTCTAACCAGAGAAGTACTAGGAAGGAAGCTGATATTAGAAGACCATTTCTACAGCTGTTCAGGAAACAGGTTTTGGAAAACAATCAAAGCATCCTTTTTAACGGGGTTTGCACAATAAGCCTTTCTGGTTGACAAGCGGGAGGTTCCTAAACTTTAGAGAAAAAAAACCTTATCTAATCTAATGACTTGTCTATCCTACCAATATTTAGCACACAGAATTAACTTATTTATCTCACATAAATAACTTACTTCTCTATCTATAGCTTTCAGATAAATGCTATGCTTGAATGAAACAGTGCAGTGTATCATTTCTACTAATTCATATATAAGCAACTTCTAAACTATGATGGCTGCATGACAAGCAGATCTGCTGGAATTAAATAACTTTATCTGACCTGCAGTATAATATTTTATTATGAACAACCATAGTACATAAGCTTTTTTATTCATGTCCAGTATCACGGTAACCCTTGATGTTACAGAAAGTATGATAGAATCCCTGTACCACAACCTTGTTATTGGATGTCAAAGTTATTTATAACTTCTATGCCACTAAGAACATAAAATCACTGTCTTGTGTATAACTCAATCAATTTTGCAGCCCCCTCTCTCTTTTTCTTGGACATCTCTCTTTAAACATCTGTATTGGGGAGAAAAACCTCTACAGCTAAACTGTTTAATATAGAACTGTTTTCATAATGCATCAAAAGAAAAAAAGTATGCGCAATGAGAGACAAAAACTTTTACGTGTACACCTTAAGCCTCTCCCTGAGCTTAAGATAAGACCAGATATTTTACAAGCCAGAGCATATCTACCTTAAGCTGGCATTGTGCAAGGAATTATGCTGCTAAAATAGCATCATTAAATGAAAAGGTAACACCTCTTATGGCTCTTTCCACTGCTCAAGAGAACTGAAAGTAACCGGGAACTTCTTATAATCTATACGTTGGAAATGCTGACCTTCTGCTCCCAAATCTGCATATCAAGTAAAAAAATTCTCGCTCACTCGCCTAAGCTCAGCAGCAGGGATTCTTGTGTAATCTGAAGGAACTTAGCAATAACACCATGCAAGAAATCTAAGGATTCCTGCTGCTAAGCTTAGGCAAGCGAGAACATTTTTTCAAAATGTTCTGCCTGTTTGGAAGCAGAAGGTCAACATTTCTGGCATTTGCCTTAAGACGAGGATTTTAGTGTGCCTATGCCAGCAACTCTTGGTTCTCTTGTGCAGTGGAGAGGAGCTGCTTTATGATTTAATACCTTATATTAAGTTAAATTACAAAACAGCAATTTATAAATTTTATTTTAATCATTTGTACCTATTATGCTGTTATTATAACCATATAATACACAGCAATTTATATGAATTTTATTTAAATTGTGCAGACAAAAAACACTTCTAACTCTGATAAATTGTAATTCCTTTTCAAGTTTTTTCTAAAATTTCAAAGAAATTTTATTGAAAACTAGAGGAAGTTAATATTATATAATTCATATAATGTTATGGAACTCAAAATATATCATATCAACTGTAAATCTATATTGCAGACAATACTTCAGGAATACTTCAAAATATAAATTTCAATATAATTTGCCAGCGGACATGAATGATACCCTAATAACCTATAAAGATGGTTTTACTGTAATGGAATGAACTTAAACACAGAGAGGTCAAGCATACTGCACTTTAAAACCACACAAAACAAAATATATCAGAACATAGCCAGTGAAAACATAAAAAGGTGAGCAAAATACTGGGAGTATATGAAGATGTGCACCAAAACTGGTTATCCATATGCAACATATAAGGAAACGACTAAATGTATGCTCCAACTTGCTTTGCATATAAGAAATAATGACTCTGCAGGAGAAAAAAAGGAAGAAGAAGAAAAAGGAACCAGCAATTCTTAGGGGAAATGCACCAGGATTGGACAAAATCTTCAGGCTCCACAAAATTGATGTCAGATTGTCAAAGACTACTTCTAAGATCCATGCACAATATAGTTTTAAAAAATTAAAAATACTCACTTTATCATTCATATGCACTTTGGAACTTACTAAAAATATTCACTTGATCATTCATACGCATTTCGGAACCAATCAAATATATGCACAAAAACTACTCATTTTTCAAAAACCCAAACAGAACATTTATTTTAACACCGGAACAGAAAGAAAAGAAAGCAAGAAAAAAAATTGGTTACCAATGAAAGGCTAGCATTACTAGAAAGATCAAAGAACTCCCCAAAACATGGGTATAAAACTATTCAATAAACTACCCAATCATTATGACATTAGTTTGACAAAAAAGTATGCAATCTACTTGCAAGTAAATGCTATCATTCAGTGAAAGAATATTTGGAAGAAAACTTAAATAATGCATTTGAACTGTATGAACTAATCATAAGCAACACAATAAACATGCAGAATATGTATGACTTTAGAATAATGTAAAATCAGTTACATATTCTTAAATGACGTGATGCATAATTCATTATTATTAGTATTAACTTAATTGTTATTTTATTATTAATATTCATTCTTCTTGTAAATTTTGTATATAAACTGGGTACTTATTATGGTAATAAGACTTAACCTAGCAAGTCACCAGTTTACAAGCTTAAGTTCTCTGTGACAATAAAGCTGCTATTATTATTATCATAAATACAAGTATTGACACATTTAGCTTAGTTGTCTTTTTTCCAATTTTGGGTAATCATGTGCTTTTGCATTCAGCATCCAATTCTGGGATTGGGAAGAAAATCAACATTTTTTCTAAACAGGCAGTGAAACATACGGTAAACGGAAGCAAACACATTTAGCATACAATATAATTAGAAATAGTAACACAAAAGTAAATACAGTATAGGTACCATTTAAATAATTTGATCATTAAGTACTAATCATTTAACAATGCCAAATGTTGATTTATGATAGGTGCAGTCTTTTTCACTCAAATGTCAAAGCTAAAGAATGTTTACAATCCTAGCGCATATGCAAGTTTTGATGCATTTCAGTTCCTCTTAATTGGCAAGGCAAGTGTAAACAACCTTGGTCTGGAGGAAAAAAAACGCAAAGAAAATTACATGAGCACCCACCTCTTTAAGAATTTCATTTCTGGCTTCCTACTTGAACATGCAGCTACATATACAATAATCATACCTAAGCATTAACATTTAATTTACCATCCTTAATACCTGTCTGACGAATAAATCTACTCTTCTTTTCGACAACAATAACCCATAAAGAAAACTGCATCCCTAAATTCGCAAATCACCTCATTCAAAATAGACGCAATTACTTAATTGATAACTCGTGTAACACCGTCGGTTATCTAACACTAATTATGTCACTCACATCATATGCATAACTGGGAGTATTTCATTGCATAACAATGTATGGAATCGCATCCATGCTCACTTTATTTGCACATAGCTTTAGTACTGTTTATTGGGTCAGAAAAATTAAAAACCCGTCTATTTACAACCCTTCTATAGCCTATTTACCACAGGCTTCCGGTTCTTCAGTCCGAGTTTCATTTAGCGTAAACAAACCATGGGTCGATATTATTTACAAACATGGCCTCATATATGAGACTTGATACAGAAAATTACACTTTTCAACTAGATTGCACACAACCACGACGAAACATAATAAAAATATTTACCTGAAACCCAAATCTTTTCCATCATAAACACACAAAAGCTAAACAAAATGGCGATGAATAATTGGTCAACGGATGAAAAGCTAAAGTTGAGGGTAAAACGCATTCACTTTTACAACTCCATCACAAACATATTCATGCGATTACCCTCTATTGTTTGTGTTACAACTCAAAATATTCACTCAGAAGCACGAACTTGCACATTATTCTTTAAATGCCAGGATTTATTGACCTTTTACCGTTGCAACACGTATTTCACACTTCTACTAACACCCCTAGATGTCACTCACCGCTCCCACCCCAACCTGACAGTTTAGCCAACATCAAACGAAGCGAAACACAAGAAGCTTGGCATGGCAATAAACTGCAATAAATACGGTGGCCAAAAGCATTGACCTCTACGAAGAACCAAGAGAATATGACCAGGTTGATTTTTGCTTAAACCGAAATTCTGGGACTTGTTCAAAGAATTAGTTTTATTTGCACCGTTTAACCAAAAGTATTCAACAGCTTTCAATACACGTTTGTTTTAATCGTCAAAGTTTGCGGAACCTACAATTTGTCATTTATTCAATATTGCTTACTGTAGTTAACAAAGAGGTCAATTGAGCGCACAAAGGTTTTAATAAAATATTGTAGGGCAAATTTTCTTCTATGGGTGTTATTTTTGTATTCCCCAGACAAGCTTTAACGCTTGCTTTGGTATTAATTCCTTCGAAATTTGATTTTACCAATGTAATTGTATCCAGAGCTCCAAACTAAAAAGACCAAATTCGTATGCTGTGCAGCTGTCGCATTATGTAAATAATTGTGGGGCAGTTGTAATGATCAATCATACCAACGTAATGTTTTAGGCATAGGCGTTGTTTACTTGCTCGGAAATGACTAAAACTCTAATAGCAAAACTGAACATTTGAAATGTACTTTTAAGGGGTGTGGCAGTTTCAACAAATCTCAATTTACTGGTACATCCTTCCATTAGGTGCAGCCTGTTATGGCACTCTTCTAAGTTGTATATCTCCAAATTAAGTCCACCAAAGCACTACAAATGGACCATCTTTGTCTAAATACTGGTTAAAAATAGTTTCAAATTTATTTCCTTCACAAGCCATCACGTATATTACCGAAATGATTTAAACTTAGTGTATTATTAGATTTATTAAAAATATAGACACGTTTTAATTGAAATGTCATAATTTCATTCATTTTGATTTTTCACATGTTCCCACACTTTTCTAACCTTTCAGGCTTGTGTCACTTGTGTATAATCATGCAATATTGGGTATTATAAGCCATAGTGTGCTTAGAAGTACATTTGTAGAACTATATTTTTGGCATTTTCTTGCAAGAATAATTAGCCATTTAACTCCATTGAGCCCTTTTGCATTATTTTCATTGCCTTTTTTTTTTTCTTTTTTTTTATGTTTGTCAAATGCATTTGTATTATTCTTTACATACTCTCCAGCCATATAATTAACTATAATTTAATTTTCAAGCAAATGCGTAAATCAGTTGAATAGCTCTGTTAAAGAATATTAGAATACTGTGCAGAAATAAAAGTAGAAATATCTGCACATCACACTGTTTCATAAAAATGCTATGCTTTGGAAATTATATTCATGTAATACTAAGCTTCCTTTTTCATATTGCTATAAAATGGACAACTAATTACTTTGAGAAAATGCATTGGTCCTGTATAGAAGAGGTTGCTAATTCTCAGTATATTGGAGTTCTTCCACTTGCCTTCTTGCTTCCCAGTAATGCAATGAGAGATCTGTAGCTGTTAGATTTTGATATTTCATAAGATGAGTCATATTCATTGTAGAATCCTCTTCTCTACAAAGTATACAATTTGAAGTTGGAAGGATGTTTAATTTATGTAGATGGGCAGCCAAGCAATCATATACTGTATGTAATCAAAACAGAGCAACAGCTTTTGATTGTGGAAATTCTGGAATTATTGTTGCATTGTTCAACAAGGTTTTCCATTGTTTATTTATACTCTCTTGGTTTAAACTCTCATATTTTTTGTTGGACGGTTTTATTATTAGTTTTGATGAGTGAAAAGATGATAAGTTTTTAGTTTGGTGGATCATTGTGCCTTTTTTTTGCTAAGGTATCTGCCTTTTCACTACCAAGAACTCCACAGTGTGAGGGAATCCATTGTAAAACTATCGATTTGTGAAGAGATTGTAAGTGTTTAATACTTTGGTAGATTTCAGTTCTTTTAGTTGCACATACACTGGTACAAATGGCTTATATTGCAGATTTTGAATCACTAAAGAGGACTGCTTTATTGAAGGCATTAATGTGGTAGAAAAGCTGAACTCAGGAATCCCCATCTAGGAAATATGTGGATGGCGACCACAAGGTACCCAAGCTGAGCAGAACATTACTTCCACCTACTGGTGTTTTATTCCTCATTGTAATCTTTTCTATCTGACCTACCTTGGTCATCTCTTGTTCTTTTCCAACCCTGATGCTATTAGGGTATCCGAGGGCTAGGGAGTCTTTATTTTTCCATTTCTCTCCTTTCATCTCTCTTCTTCCTGACCAAGGAAGAAACCTCAGCCATACATGCTGACCAACCATGGCTTGTGAAGCGACTCTTCATTGGCAATGAGAGATAAGGTTGGTGGAAATTTTTTTAGTCCTCCCAACTAACTCAGACCCGCAGACCAACGGTAGGTGCGGTCTTCCATTCAAATTAGGGGTTGGAATGAGTGATATAATTGCCAAAACATAAACCTGGTGCTCATTCCAAAATAGTTGCATTTAAGCTCAAATAAATGTTTCCCAGTGTATAGAAGATGTTACTGAATTGGCTAACAATGAAGCAAAATTTTTTAATATCATCATATTCTTTTGTTGCCAATACTTTATTGTTATGAAAACTATTATTTTTATATACTTATACCTTGTACATATCTTGAAAATGTCCTTATCATGCATGTGTAATCAGTTGAATATAAATTCAACTTCTGGAGTTTAAATTAGCAATTATTATTAACATATTAAATTGTGATTAAAGAGAGCTCCCATTTGCCTATGATATAATAACCTGGCAGGGGTTGCACATACTATGAAAAATAAAATAACCCTTATCTTTCTTTTATGTTTTGTAAGCCATATCTACATTTCCATTATTTCTGTTGATGTTGGTATTACTTCTACTTGCTTTCTGTGAATGCATCAAACAGGCTGTGTACCACACAACTCTCTAACACTGGCTTAAGCAATACATTATACTCAATCCAGAAATAAAGATAGGTGTCTTAAAGATACTCCAGTTTCACCTTGAAACATACTAAATTACAATATTAAATATGTTCTATATACACCTCAAGACGAAACTAGTAAAAGTTTTATAGGTAAAGTAAATGGAAATAACAATATTCACCCATAACTTCAGTTCAATGAAAATAGCAATAGCTGCTATTCATGGCATTACTGTATGAGAAGAAAATGCACAAGAAAAAATTAAATGCAAAACACCACCACCTGTTTTAACTGTACACACACAATACCAGGTATACTGATTTGAACAAGCCAGAAATGTTTCAAAACTCTTCTAAAAACCATGGTATTATTTTAGGACATAATTGGATTCCAAAGTTGCTTGAAACAGATGGGAATTTCAAAAGAGGCAAAGGGCTGTAAAACAGCAACTAGAGTAATTCTTAAATATTACATTCATGTTATCCTTAATAAATAATGGACAAGACACCACCACCACCACCACCACCACTACCGCCACTGCCACCACCACGACGACTACTACTACTTTACTACCTAACTTACTTACTACTACTCAGTGGCATATCTAGAATTTGGCTCTGGGGTCAAGAATATTTTTTATAGTTGAAGTTTCCAGGAGTTTGGAATAATACTCCCTCCTCATCATGCCAACGTTAAAAAAACTGCAATATCAATAGTCCTCTGTGGTTTAGGGGTAATTTGCTAGCTCCTAGCAAAGATCGTAGGTTCAAATCTGGGGGGGGGTGATTGATTTTATTCGGGCATAAAAATTCTTAGCATAGCTTCCTTCAGAGGGGAAGTAAAGATATCGATCCTGTGTTGTAGATTTATGGCACATAAAACCTCACAACTGATAAAGTAGCCTCTAAGGAAAATTAAGCCATCTTTCATGCCTAAATGGGATGCTGAGAACTGTAGCATTAAAGAACTCCATAAATAAAACTTACTTGCTTTTTACATAATCAATACAACTTTTTTTTTTTTTTTTTTGACTTCATATTTAATTTTAGATGATATTCCAGATTACCAAGAACAAATTAAAGGAATGAATGAGTTTCAGTTGCACATTATTTGTGATATAGTCGAGTATATTCCTGTATTATACCACTTAATATTTTTGTTCAAAATTTCATTAATTATTCAACCTTCATATTTTATGTTTAGCTTGTATTTTTAGTTTCTCTATCAAGTACAATGTACATAATAGGTAGGGAAGGTATGGCATTCCATCCAGAAATTTAAAGGTGATACTTTATCGAAAATAAATGTTTTGAGGACACGTTAATCCCAGAAAAAAGTGTTTTTAGAGTAAAATCTGCGTGTGTGTCTGTGAACAGCATAACTATAAACAAAAGTAGGTTAAGTGCAACTTGGTATTTGAGTTTAGCATTTTTCCAATATGCGTCACAAAGGTTTTTAGGAAAATTCCCCATCCATCCCAATCTACTGTTTATATGGAATATTTTTTAAACTTATTTTCTCAAAAATGGTTCTTAACAGTTTGGATTAAATGCCACCATATATTAAAGAAATTTAGAGGCAAATAAAATGTATATATTGAGTTCTGTGGGATAGCCTCTGAAGCCTTCTTCATTCTGGAGAACTTTAGCATAAACCATAAGATATAGATAAAAACTCATTCTGCACAAAAATGTAGATCTCATTAAAAACAATTTACATTAGCATATTTTTGTAGAGTTAATCATTTCGTAGTTATTCCTCGTTATTGGTATGAATTTTCCAATAGTAATTTTCTCAAATGGGAAGTCATTAATTTATTTTTTTTTACTCCTGGTCATGCAAAGAGAATCGAATGTCAAAGTCATCACTTGACAACTAGCTTTTAATAGATTTGACTATTGCATTAACCTAATATATTCCTTTATTTCTCTTGTACCTATAAGGAAATAACTAATAATTATTATTCATAAAAATTATGTGAAAATTGCCAAAAATTTGTGATTATAATGCACTTGTTATAAATGGCCTTTCCTAGTTCCTCGGCAGATATAGCGCCAACCATGGAATGACTTATCACTTAAAAAAGAGAAGACCATATTTTGGGCAATTTTAAAAATTGTTTTGAGAAACTGGACATGTACCAGCTATTTCAGATATAACGCAAAGCCTAAATGTTTCTTTATTAGTTTAAATACAATCAGTTGTTTACCATGTTTTTAACTTATAACACGGTTTATCTTAATGGTTTTATTAATGTTTGATACAATAATGCTCCATTTTTATTTTTCTTCCTTAAATCTCCCAGTGTGTGTAGCTTAAATAACAATGCGATTTCGTTTATCAGCTTTGTAGACTTATTCTGTATTATGATTAATGTATGGTGCTTGGGTTTGATTTGCCTAAATAAATTGCACTGTACATCATTTTAACGAAAAAATGGTCAGTTTATTAAAATAAAATTTAATAAACACCAGAAAATAAGGTTCTACATAATAGCAAAAATAACCGGCTGCAAGTACTAGACTGCTCACTGTCGTCCGTCAATCGTTATCTGTTGTTGCGAAGCTGTTTTGACTAGTTTTGTAAACATAGACCTTTGCATTATATTATTTGTTATTTCTTTATTATTACATGTTTACCTATTTGTTGTTATATCTGCTCAAGGCGAGCAACAATTTGTGCATAATTGGCTGGGGAGCAGTCTGCATGCAGGGCCAGTTTTCATGCATTACCCATACGGAAAAACAATCAAATTCTTTTTTAATAATATAATTTAAGAATACAAAGCAGTTATGCACATCTTAAAGTAACTGATGAAGTATCCTACACATACAGGTATACAGCCCAATGACCTTAGGATTGGTGACATGAGATGTGTGTTTTGGCTGGGAATGAACTTAAGACGTTGAAGCTTTACTGCTTGAAAATTCAGCAGTGCATTATTTATCTTGTCTGGTGCTGGATTAGTCAGTTTTAAAGTTCGTCACTTTTTGAAATTGATGCAGTTGTTTTCTTTTTAAAAAAGGAATAAATAGTGCTGATATTGGTGTAAGCCTAATTTTTTTTTTTTTTTTCCTTGCCTGATCAGTACTTTCTGAATATAGTACTAACATAACATTAGAATGAAAGAAACATGATATTGATAAAATGCACTTTACAATATCAGAGTTCCCACCATGTGCAATCGAAAATGTTGATTGTAAATTTTACAGTGAACTCTATAATTAAGCCTTGTCTCTTTGAAGAAAGGATATCTATCCTGTAAATTGGATAAAAAGGTGCATTTCCATTTAGGCATAATAGCTTAAGTTCTTGCAAATATCACACACTACATCAACTGCTAACACTATACTGGGCAAGATTACTGCTCACAGAACATGCTAAACAGTAACAAAATATGCAACATAGGCGCCGATTCAGCATTTCTCACAACAAGAAATCACAATTTTAGATTGGATTTTTAATTTAGGAAGGCAGTGTCAAGAAAATACAGGACCTATTTGCGTTCCAATAAAAATTCTCAGGATGCAAGAAGCAAAAAGGGACGAGTAGCAGGTTGATACCAATATCATCAGCTTTACGCTTTTTTTTTCCATGTCAATTGAATAATGAACAAACAAAAGGTAAATTAATTAGCATAACGGATCAACAAACCAGAGGAAAAGAGCACAAGCAGTCATTCGCTATCGTATCCATTACACTAACACTAAGAGGCACTGAGCCATAGATTACCAACAGGCAGAGAGGTTGTAGGTAGTAGTAGGAATGCAAGCCATGCCGGCAGTCCTTGGTTGCAGTCTTGCTGGTTGGAAGCGACTAACCCACACAAAAACCACAAATAATCCTATTTTATAATCTTATTTATATACTAAAGTTAAATATATTCCTTTATTTCTGTGGTATAGCAGAAAGCTATTTATGAGGGAGAATTTCAATGAATGAGTCACTTTTAAGTTAAACAAATGGAAGAACTGGTACATAGTTTTTTTTTTTTTTGGGGGGGGGCTGTGGTCCCTTTTGCCCCCCCCCATAAATATGCCCCTGCTACTACTTATTACTACTACACGACTAACACTACCACTACTGAAGTAAGAAAGAGTATTTCAGTATCACCTTATATCAAATGTAACTAATTTACAGTATATCCTGCAAAATGTGATGTTTTATAATTGGTCCTTAATTTTTTTGTAGGCAATGGTTCCTCCATAAGAGCTGTAAAACTCCCACTTTAACAGACTATTCATTTTACTTTTGTTTGTTGATCTTATAGGCTTGTTGTTATCCTTTATGGTCAAGGGGTAATAGAAATAAATAAAGTTCAGTTTACAGGATTGTTACTTCTCCTCCCAACCTTGAGAGTGGTCACTAAAAGTCAACTCCAACAAAAATAAATATTTAAACAAACAAAACATCACGGAACAGAGGAAAAGGATACTGTTCCTGAAAATACCTCCTTAACATCCACCAAAATACCAAACTTCAACCATCCTTCATTCCTGTGGTTAAGCCATTACCAGGGTAAGTATACATCAACTTCACCTAGGCTCACCACAAGTCTATCAGATCTCACACAGGATTGTTTGTTTCTTTATTTGATATGTTCTGTTATTTTCTTAAACAACTCAAGACTATATCCAGTTAGGGAAACCAACCTCTTTCTGGACAAATGCATAAATTCTCCTAACTGAGGAATATCTGACTAAGTCTGAGAGCTGGGTGCTGCAACAGTAGGCAGATGGGAGTTGAGGAATAGGGATTGTTTGAAAATCTATGTGGCTGTAGACCTTTGCAGATTGGATAGCAAACAAGGGTCTTTCCCACCTCAACCCCATTCTTCTAATGCTAAGACAAATAGCCATTTACTTTCCTAAAGATATTTATTCAGAGCTTGGCTACTTCAAAGCACTGTAGAACATAACAAATTTACAGTAGCCAAATTCAGACATATTACGTTATAGCCAAAATGTCTTCAATTTACTGAAGATGAAAGCATTAAGAATCTTTTTAATTTAGCATTATGAGGGCAAGGGAATTGCTTCCAGATTTAAGAAATTTTTATGCAGCACAGCATTTCCAGTGTAAGTATGAATATTTCAAAATTTTATAGCAGAAAAATGGTCCTCATTTCCAAGAAATGCATTTTTACAAATACTGCTCATTTATTATTACTATTATTATTATTATTATTATTATTATTGTTATTGCATGAACCAAAATTTAAATATGAAATCCTGACTTAAAAAAGCATTATACACAACATTCTTACAAACATGGATTCTAAGCATTTTTAAAATACTGCTTGCAGTAATGACAAATAATTTGTTACAATTTTTTTTTTTAATTTAATTGCAATGTAGGCAGAACCAAAGAAATAGACAACCACATTCACAGTTGTAAACAAACCTAGTATAGGTTACTGAGGTGAGTGTACATATATTGAGTTTATTTTTGTGCTACATATAATAACTGCCAGTTTTAAAGCAAAATGTTGATATAACTAACTCCACTACAGCCCCCCCCCACCCAATTCGTAAGTTTACATCTGACATTTTACATTATGCATGAAGTGATTCAATAAAACATAGTATTATGAAAGACAATGGATATCTTTTGCTTAAGTGTTAGATGCTTGGTGATAGTTCTCTCTGTTATGTCCAATGTGCCCAAATGTATCTGTCGTTAAAACTGCTCTATCCCCCTTAACAATTTAAGGATGTCTGTTAGGGACAAAATCCTATATCTTTGTGCAATAATTTGATAGCAGGGTATAAGGAAAGGGGAGAACACCAATTGCATATGAAGGTGAGCTATTTTGATATATATCTTCTCTTCTAAACTTCAACAGTGAATTTTCTTCTAGCGAGAAATTGAAGTTCATAAGTCTGGTTTTGAAGTTTTACTTTTTCTACACGTACTATACAGATAGTGTATACAGAAGGTATTGCACTCCACCAAAAAATTTGATACCGAGATTTCACCGGAAATATATGTTTTAAGGTCCCCTGTATCCAAAAAAAAAGTATTTTCAGAAAAAGATCCATGGGTGGGTGGGTGTCTGTGAACACAATAACTCAAAAATGAAAAGTCGCTAAAACACCAAACTTGGTATTTAAGTTTAGTATCTTCCAAGGATTTTGAGAAAAACCCCCCACCCCAAACTGCCCTTTACATGGAACTTTTTTCGAAAATTTTGATTTTCTAAAAAATGGCTCTAACGATTTTTACTTTCTCTAGCCCCGTATGTACAATGTGCATAGGGATAGAGAAGTATTGCATTCCACCCAAAAATTTGATGTCGAGATTTCACCGGAAATACATGTTTTAGGACCCCCTATATCCATAAAAAGCATTTTCAGGAAAAGGTACGTGTGTGTGTGTGTCCGTGTGTCTGTGAACACGATAACTCAAAAACGAATAGTAGCTAAAATACCAAACCTGGTATTTAAGTTTAGTGTCTTCCAGGGATGTGACACAAAGATTTTGAGAAAAATCCCCCCACCCCAAACTACCCTTTACATGGAACTTTTTTCGAAAAATTTGATTTTCTTACAAATGGCTCTAACGATTTTGATTAAAATATGGTATATTAAAGATATTTACCTGACAAATAAAATGTATATCTTGAATTTTCTGGGGAGCTTCTGAAGACCTGTTTATTCTGGATGAATTTTGCTTAATTTGCCATAACTAGTAAACCGTAAGAGATAGACAAAAGTTTACTATACAAAAAATGTAGGTTTTTTAAAAATACACAATTTATGTCATATACATTTTTCTCGTGGAGCTTACCGTTTTCGAGGTACTCTTGTTATTAGTTTCAGTTGTGAAGTACTTATACTTTTCTCAGACGGGAGTGTCCGTTTTTCTTTTGTTCTACTCCTGGCCAAGAAACGAAGCGATTTGTAATGACAATCGCCTAACGACAGCTTTTAAAACATTTGACTATTGGTTTAGCCTAGTGTATTCCCTTATTTTCTTCCTACTTCTACGGAACTAAGTAATAAGAACATTGTGCTAATGAGTACCTCGATTAGCAAGGTGCGAAAGAAGAATAATCTTATGTAAGAAGTTTGTAGAAGAGCTAGAGAAAGTCATGTGAGTGTAACACATCAGATTTTTATTAAAATATTGTATATTAAAGATATTTACCTGACAAATAAAATGTATATTTTGAATTTTCTGGGGAAAGCCTCTGAAGACTGCTTTATTCTGAGTGAATTTTATGGAATTTTGCATAACTGCTAAACCATAAGTGTTGGACAAAAACTTACCAGCACAAAAATTTTTGATATTTTAATATTACAGTTTAATTCTGTTAAATGTGAATAATAATTTTTGGAATATAAGGGTTAATAATTTTTGCGGTTTTTGGAGGAAGTTTATTACAAAAAAATGTAGAGCACATTAAAACACACAATTTATGTTGTATACATTTTTTTTCATGGAATTGATCGTTTGTGAGATATTCCTTGTTTTTGGTTTCAGCTTTGAAAAACTTAACTTTTCTCATAAAGGAATTTGTCTACTCCTGTCCGTACAAACAAAGAAACTTCATTCACATAGCAACCAGTTTTTGATTATCACTTTAACCGATGGTATTCCCTTATTTTGCATCTACTTACAAAGAAGCAAGTAATAAGACTATTTCTGCTAATTTTTTCTCGATTAGCATGATGTAAATAGAAGCATAAGCCTTTTAACAATAATTTGTTGCAGAGATGTAGAGAAAGTCATGTGAATGGAAGATTTTTAAATGTGTATTATTTCCCAAGTATCTATTCAGCAGATTTTTGTACATGTTTTAAAAGGTGAATAGCTTGTTCTATTTCATGTTATTTATACCAGAATTGGGCTGAAACTGCTGATTCATATAGCCTGGTTTTTTGTAGTTTTGAATTTTGTTTAGGTTGCGGGAAGGGATGAGCTTCTTGATATTGAATGTATTCTGGGGTGCTACAACTATATTGTACAATTTCTGAGTAGCCCATGGATAAAATGTCCATTTAGTCCAATTTGATCTAAATCCTCATTTTGAGTTTGTAAAAAGTCTGCATTTTAATATGGAAATGATGTATCCCATCCCTAATGTAAAAGTAAAATAACTAAAACTAGTATAAGAGGAGAGCATTTTGTATCAAATGGAACATTAATGCAGACAGTAGATTGCTACAGATATTAAAAAAACACGAAGAAGGAAGAAAAAAAGAAAGAAAAAATCTTGAAATGATAAGAACACAGCCAAAATAAGTATATAGTCAACATAAACATTCTTAAGCTTCACAAAGTACTGCCACATGTAACAGACCTGGAAAAGTAACCTTCCCCATTCCACTGTCTCAAAAGGCTCTGATCAAAGTGTAACTCCATTTGTAGTTGTTAACATGAAACACATTGACTAGTTATAGTGTTTGTTTCCATAGAAGACAGTGCTTAAGGACTGTCCAAAATAGTGGTAGGGAAATGTTGGAGGAACTAGAATCCTGTGAAGTGATATCCATTGCCTTAATCTTTTATTGTTCCATTTGATACAAAATTCTCTCCTTTTATACTAGCTTTAGTTATTTACTTTTACATTAGGTATGGGATACATTATTTACTTCTTAAAATGCAGACCAATTATTCATCACCGATTGCTTCCGTGGTCGAGGGGTCAATGAGCTGACTTCTCACCTGGAGGTCCCGGGTTTGATTCCTGGCTGGTGCGGGGAATTTTTCTTTAACCAGAATTATTCCCTATCCCTCATAGAGTCTGGAAGTATGAATGTGAGAGTAAATGTACGTGTGTTTAGTAATATAAATCTAATGTTGTGAACCTACAGTTTCACAAGTCAAAGCCCCCGATATGACCATTGATGTTAAAGGGGGCTATACAAGTGAAAACAAAAAAAAAATTATTCGTCACTATTTTGTTTAGCTTTTGTGTGTTTATGATGATGTAGGACAGATCCTATTGTTGTGTTCTGGGCTCATGAGCCCCGAAGGATGAGTTGAGGGGGAAGAGGAAAGCAATATCTTACCTAGCGAGGTGCCATGCAGTAATCATTCTTGCAGATGTGTGTATTAACCTAGTGTAGCCTACTTAGCATAATAAGATGCAGAAATAGTTCAATGCTGCAAGAAGATTTACTATTCTTCTCACCATGTTAAAAATTAAAAAATCTGATGTGTTACACTCACATTACTTTCTCTAGCTGTCTACAAACAGACTTCTTCCAAAAGATTATTCTCCTTTATACACCATTGCTAATCGAGATAAGCATTATCAGAATGTACTTATTACTTAATTCTGTATAAGTAGTAGGGAACTAAAGGAATGTGCTATGCTAAAGGGTAGTCAAATATTATAAAAACTATCGTTATGCGATTGTCATTGAAATTGGCTTCTTTGCTTGGCCAGGAGTCAAACAAAAGAAAAACGGACACTTCCTGTCTGAGAAAAGTATAAGTTAATTTTAAAATTGAAAACAATAGCAAGGAATATCTTGCAAATGGTGAGCTTTAAAACAAAAATGCACATGACATAAATTGTGTATTTTAATGAGATCTACCTACATTGTTGTGTATTTAATTTTTCTCTACCTGTTACGGTTTAAGCATTATGCAAAAACCTGCAAAAATCAGCCAGAATAAAGTGCTCTTCAGAGGCTATTCCCAGAAAACTCAAAATATATAGTTAATTTCTGTTATGAATAACTTTAATAAACAGTTAAAACATTGATGGGAATGCACAGTGAAGTAACTAATCAATTAGGAGTAAAAACATTGCACTCAAACTTCACTCTTGAAAGAAAGTAACTTACTTCGGACATATTTTGGTAGCTGTTGCCCCTACCATTTTCAACGGAGATTCACAGATCCATTAAGAGTGAAGTGATTCATATTTCAAGAGTGAAGTTTGAGTGTAATCTATGTTTTTACTCCTAATTTAATATGCAGTATTTTAATCAAAATTATTAGAGCCCTTTTTGAGTAAAACAAAATTTTCAAACATTTTTCCATGTAAAGGGTAGTTTGAGGAAGTTGGGGGAAGGGGGATTTTCTTGAAAATCTTTGTGTCGCATCCTTGGAAGATAATAAACTTAAATACCAAGTTTGGTATTTAACAGTCTTTTAGTTTCTGAGCTTTGGACTTTATTCTACAATATTTTTTGGGGGATCTTAAAAACTTATATTTCTGGTGAAATCTCGGTATCAAATTTTTGGGTGCAAAATAATACCTTCCTTCTATATACACTATATACAAGTACGTGTAGAGAAAGTAAAAATGTAAAGTAGTGCATTTGGAAGGGCGTTAATTATAAATGATGTTATAGATAAATGTGATAAAAGAAGCTCTGAATAAACAGTATTTATATCCAGTGTCACAAGCTACACAAAGGGCTCCATATTATACTGGTGTTTCCGTGTCAACGATAAAGAGAATTCGTAAGGAGAAGAAAGAGCTGTGCCTAGAGGAGGAACTAATAGAAAAGAAAGTACTTGATAGCAGAAAACATTTTTCTGAAAACAGTGAAAGTTAAGAATAAAACATTAAAAAGTATTATTTTACATATTTATTATTTATTTAGTTACTTTTAAGTAGAAATACTTCTATAAAAGTTCCATTATGTTAAGGAGTGCAAAAACTTATTTTTGTTGAACATTATAATAAGTATCATATCTCATGTCCCATAAAAGAAAAAGATGACAACGAAAGTGAACAGTTCATTTATATGTATTAAATTGTAACTGTATTGATGCAACTAATAATTAATAACGGTCGTATTAACTTAATTGAAATAATTCAAAGACTTGTATTTATTAAAATACATGTTCCTATTAAATATATTATTGTAACATTGTTTTGGTTATAAAAGCATATTCGTGTAATCACTTATTATTCTTGCTATATGATCCCTTTTTCTGGATCCCCCTTTCCTTATATACCTGCTTTCTCTCCATCATCATCATCATTATAATCATCATAACCTTAATCAACCTCATGTACATGATCAACATTATAAGTTGGTCTTCCTTCTGTTACTCCTCTCCACAGTCTATCCGAGAATCTGTAATCATGTTCCTGGAAATATTTTTTAAAGCGAACCATACAACATAGATAAACGAAGGTACTCTATTGCTAAAGGTACTTTTTGTTGAATTATTCAAAACTTCTCTTTTGCTTGGCCAAAATATCTTTGTATTATACCACGTTTCTTGGCGAGATACCTACATAGGCCTATATGATATACATAACCCCCATCTTTAAGAAATAACACATTATTACTATTATTATAAATATTTCTGCAGATATCAAAATTTTGCTCCTTAATAGAACAATGCTACTTGTAAACAACATCTAACCTGGTCCTGATTTGGTCTACATGATTTTTTTTTTTTTATATAATGATATGGTTATAGTCCAAAGCATCAGGGAATGTATCGTACTGTTGCCATATTTAGTCATTTGAAATGCAGCAGCATTTTCCAGAAATATGATCCAATCAAACGTATGTACCATTGTGTGTTTGTACCCTTGCAGCCAACTTTCCAAAAAGTTTTGGATACTGAATTCTCAGAGCCCTCTGTATCTTCTGCGATGCCACACTGAAACCCAGGGTTTACTATCTGCGGTAGAAGGTCAGCATTCTGGCTTCTCACCCAAACCAGTGTTCATCGTGTTTGTTCGATTTTTGGCTGGAACAGGGAATTCATTTTAACTATAATATTTTCTATCTCCACAGAGTCTCTAAGTATGCCTCAGAGAGAGAGTGCATGCGTGTCCATGTTTTTTTTTTTTTTTTTTTTTTTTTATTCAATTGGAAATTAATTACAATTTCAAGGCTTCAAGTACAAGTTACAATTATCTGAAATTTATCTAATCCTGTACATAGTTATCATGATTATAGTAACAATTATATACAACATAACGATCCTATTTACATCATTCATGAATTGTGGCTAAAGAACTTGTAAAACTCTTGTACGTTGTAGAAACATTGTTCAATTAAAAACTTCTTAATATGCTTCCTGAACTTTGGTGGATGCTTGTCATTTATCTTTTTTAAGATTAAATTATACATCAGGATTCCTGTATGTAGTATGGAGTTAATCTTTTTTGTTGTTCTGGCAGCTTGCAAGTGATGATTATTCTGATTTCTAGCGGCATGCTCATGTATGGTGTTGTTTGAATTAAAGCGATAAATGTTGTTATTATCTAATATAAACAGACAAGTACAAGTACAGTATAAAGTATATTGTTTTGTATGAAATGTGTTTTGCAGTGTTCAGTTTTCTTTAAGTTATACGCGTTTCTAATTATTTTCTTTTGAGCTATAAACAGCTTATTTACATCAGTTGAATTTCCCCAAAGGATTTTGCCATAAGCAAGTACTAACTGCACATAGCAAAAGTATATCATTCTTATTGTTTGAGGAGTGCATAGATTATATAGTGTGTTCTATTAATTTTAGATGTAATGCATTGTATGTGTGGCTTCCAATTCAGGAGTTTATCAATAGTTATTCCTAAAAATTTTATGTTGGGTACATACCATTATAGTTGATACTGGTTCAATGTTGACATTACCTCTACTAGATAATGCAAAGCCCATGCATTGGGATTTATCACTGTTTACGGCCAGTTTGTTTGAGGACAGACATTGCATCAAGTTTGTCATAACACAATTAGCCTGCTGTACATAGCTTATATCATCTGCATATAGTATGGTTTCCCCATGAGGTACATTGATTGGCAAATCATTTATGTACACTAAAAACAATAGAGGTCCAAGATCAGAGCCCAGGGGAACCCCACTTTTATCATTTTAGAATTAGAACAAACATATTGACCATTATCATTTTGTATGATCGTAACGTGTTTACATGTCATCCACTTATGAGCTACTCCACGTATGCCATAGGCTTCTAATTTAGACAACAAGATAGTATGATCCACTAGGTCAAGATGATAATTATCTATTAGGTATGTTAGATAATATTAAATCTAATGTTTTATCATATTTATTAAGGATAGTATTCATTGAACAGAGGCTGCATTGCTAAAAATTTTGCTAAGGACTTCTCATATACACCCCCATTTAATAAATAATACATGATTAGCATCATTTATCAATGACAAATTAAAGTCACCTATAATAATAAAAACAGAAATTACAATAAGAGCAAATTTAACAATGTACAGAAACATCTCAGTAATTAGATACAACTTTAAAAAAGCTGACTATCTCAAAATGTATGATTTGCTCAAAGAATAAAACTGGAAATATCTTGAACTGGCTTGTAGTATGAATGATATTAATCAGTGGTGATTCCTCCATATAGGAAGTGAGGATCATCCTACATGTTAATTATTCTCATAAGTGTTTATTAGCATTTGTTGTCACAAATGAATAGCAAATTCCAATTGCAATTACAAAGTAAATGACAAAATACTGTTATTGAAAAGTACTCATGGAAGGAAATCAGTGGTTTATTCAGAGCACAAGATAATGATAACGAAGGATGATTCTGTTCATCTTATGTAGTCCACAAATCTAGTACCAGTAAGTGAAACTTGTGATTGTGTCATTGAAGAACTAATGAAAACTCCTTTTCATTTATTAAGCTACCAAGAAAAAAAAGGAAGTAACTTCTAAAGGGCAGCCTACACCAATGATAAATCTAATTCAGTTTTGTAAGAGTGACAAAACAGTGAAACTTAATTTCTATTTCCATGGTTAAGTGGATGTAGGCATTTAAATAAACTGTTGGGTGTGTTTATTGTTCTGTAATCAAAAAAGTGTTTGGAATAATGAAGGTGTGTCAGATTTAAATAATTTAGAAAACATTCTACATAAACATCAACAAACAAAAGAACACATTGGTGCTTCAGTTTCTCTGCAAGAGTCTGAAAAGTCAGACCAGAATAGAATTTTATCTTAATAAAGCTTATAATGCTAATGTTGAAAATCACAATGCTAGAGTGAAAAGTAATCTAAAGTTTCTAGTCTTAAATTGATGCCACATGTTATTTAGCTCTTCGTTAACTACCCTTTAGAGGTTATGATGAGTCAGAGAGCTTTTCAAATAGAGGAAATTATAGGTAGTTATTGAATTTTGTGGCAGAGAAAGACCCCCATTTGGAAAGTCAATTAAATAATGACTTAATAGAAGCATGTGTGAAACATTTAATGCAGAAAATTAAATAAGAAATCTTGGCATCTCAATTTATCTCAGTAATTATGGATGAAACCACAGATATTTTTAAGAAATGTCAGTTGTGTGTGGTATTTAGATATGTTGACTTAAAAGAAGAAATCCAAGAAAGGTTCATTTGATTCATTGATGTGAGTGATGATCATACAGCTGATAAGATTTCAAAGATAGTATTTCAGCATTTAGAAGAATTCCATTCAGGTGATAAATTAATTGGTCAAATGTATGATGGTACAGCTGTCAATACTGGACAGTATCATGGCCTTGCAACTAAAGTTAAATCAAAGTATCCACAATCATTATTAACAATTTGTTATGCCCATAAATTAAACTTAGTTTTGCAACATTCTGTAAAGAACATAAATTCTTGTAAAGTATTTTAGTGACTGTTTCTGGCTTTGTATCTTTTTTTTTTTTTTTTTTTTTTTCAAATTCCTCCAAACGAAACTATGTGCTTAATGAAACAGTCAATGCCCACTTTCTTTTGTTGCACCAACAATTGGCTTATAGAAGTGATTTATGATCATAATCTACAATTAATCCAGTTTTTTGATCATATTGTTGTTAATAACACAGAATTTGACCCTGAGATTAGGTTTTGTCGTATAGGTTTTTGTAAGAACTTGTTTGATTTTTTAATTTAATTTCATGTTGGAAATTTTCCATTTAGTTCTACCAAAGGCTGAAATGCTCTTTAAAATTATACAGAAAAAGATAAGTGACATAGTGTTCTGTTTGGGAAAAGTAAAGGAGTTTAAAGAGTTAAGATTAGCCACATCTCTGCATTCAATCACAGAATATTCCAGCAAGAGGCACTGCTTGGACAGTGTTGGAAATGATTGTGAAACCACATTTTAGCAGCTGCATTATGAAATACTAGACAATTTTATAGCTCATGTGGAATAAAGATTTTCTGATCTACACCAGTTTAAATTTTTTGCTCTACTATATTTCTTAAAGTTTGAACAATACTCTTGCAATTTGCTCAAATTTTACCTTCCCTCATTAGGTCACCTTATGGACATTTCTTTGATGGTGCAGGGTTTAATTCTGAACTATCTTACGTCTATAGTTCACCATCATTCAAATTACAATCAGTCTCCATATTGAATGATTATTTAATAAAAAATTACTTAACTGAAACTTTCCCACAACTGTCAATCCTCATCAAATTAATTATGACAATACCAGCTTCAAGCAGAGAGGTTTCTCTACCTTGAAATGCATCAAGACCTACTGCAGAAATTAAATAGATCAAGATAGTTTCAACAGATTGTCCTTAATATCCATAGAAAAGATCTTGTTTAGAAAACTGAAGTCACCACAGCTTTCATGAAATGCAGTTATAGACATTTTTGCCACCAGGACAGAAGGATTGAACCGAACTACAAGTAAATAATATGTGAGTTAAAATTATATTCATTATTACTGGTGTCATTTTTTGATATAAACTGTAAGACTAGCTAGTAATGCTTAGCTCTCTTAACAGCTTCATCCTACACACAAAAAACTAGGAGTCCCCACTGATATTAATAGTGCAGTAAATGAATTTTATGCCAATTTTCAAAGTTAAAGCTCACTCATCCGATAGCTATCCAATCTGGTGTACTAATGATATCATTATAATGTTGAAACTCAAGCATTATTACAGGAAAAGAGCTAAAATATTGCCTTTATATAAAAAGAAATTTCAAGAGCTTAGAAAAATATCTAAAACAATGATAAGAAATGCCTAATAAAGCATATCAGCAATATGTTGAGGGCATTATAAAAACAATTCTAAATATTTTTGGAATTATATTAACTAAGAAGAATAAATTTCAGAACAAATCGCAGGTAAAGGAATATGCAAATACAAAATTAGTGAATGACAAAGACGTTGTGAACAGACTATTCTAATCTATGTACAATGACAAAATGTTAAGTCACAATATTAGTAAACCAATTAATTTATGATTTGCATTCTTTATTTATATCAGAAATCACTTCACAAGAAGTAAACAAAGCAATCAAAAATCTTAAGCCTAAAACTAGTAGTGAACCAGGTGATTTATTACCATATACCTTTAAAGGTTGTTCTGTGGTTTTAGCTCAACCATTGTGTTTATTATACAATACTATTATTAAATCTCAAACACTTCCAGACTTCTGTAAACAAACCAAAGTCTGTCGTATACATAAATCAGGCAGCCTCTCCAAAATAGAAAACTAAAGACCAATTGCAATTCTATGAGCTCCTGTTAAAGTATTCGAAACAATTTTATATAAACATATATTTTCTCATGTTAAATGTTATTTCTCCGAGCATCAGCATGGTTCCTTTTCAGATAGATACTTTAACTAATCTTATTAACTTTGCGCAACATGTCGCTAATGCAATTGATACCTAATCGTTTAGAGGTGGATACCACATGTACAGACTTTTCCAAAGCATTTGATAAAATTAAGCATCAAGTGTTATTATCAAAGCTTTCTAATTTTGGTTTCTCTGAAGCTATTAATAGAGCTTATTTCACCATATTTATCAAGTAGGTAACAATCTGTTACATTTAGATGCCATATGTCATATACTTGTGTTGTAAATTTGGATGTTCCTCATGGATCCCCCAGGGCTATTATTATTTTGATATTCATTAATGACTTACCAAATGTAATACAGCTTTCCAAATGTCTTTATGCAGATGATCTCAAATTTTATAAAGCGATAAAACCGAGAATGATTCTAAATTGTTAAAAACAGGTATAAACAATACTGTACAATGGAGTGAAGAAAACCACCTATTATTTAGTATTAAAAAATGCTTTGTAGTTAAATATGCTAAACATATCAACATTACTGATTCTCAATATAAAACATACAACCAATTGAACTTCATTAAATCTGTTAAAAATTTAGTCATTAATTTCAATGAAAATTTGAGTTTCAAAATGCATGTTGACAAGATAGTGAATTAGGCCTATAAGAGCAGAGGATACATAATTAGAAATGGGGTTTATTTCGAAAAAAATAGATTCTATGCTGAGCCTTTTCAATACATATACTGAAATACTGCACTCTAATCTGGCTACCATACTATAAATATTATATATCCCAAATTGAAAGAGCGCAGAAAATATTTTTAAAAGTCCTATTCTGAGCCTTTTCAATACATACATAATGAAATACTCCACTCTAATCTGGTCACCATACTATATTATATATCCCAAATTGAAAGAGCACAGAAATTATTTTTAAAAGTCCTATGCTGAACCCTTTCAATATATATAATGAAATACTGCACTCTAATCTGGCCACAATACTATAAATATATATCCCAAATTGAAGGAGCGCAGAAAATATTTTTAAAAATTCTTTACTATAAACATTTCAAGATATTCCCTAATTAAATGAAGTATACTGATTTGCTAAAAGTATATAAAAATAATCTGATGGGTTCCATTCACATGGCTTTCTCTAGTTGTTCCATAAAAGAACCTTCTATTCAAAAGATTACTATTTTAGTTACATCATGCTAAACAAGACTAATCTATTACCTGTTTCCTTGCAAGAAGAAGGGAAATATGGGAATGCACAGGCTAAAGCAATAGTTAAGTCATTTAAAAGTCAGTCACTATGTGAAACAATTGACATTCCATTATCTTTTCTTACCAGGAGTAGACAAATGAGAAGAAAGATGTCTTCCTGTTCCAGATAAGTTTAAGTGCCTTAAAATTTATACCAATAATCCAGAATATCTCAAAAACGATTAACTCTACAAAAAAAAATTGTATGTAACATTAATTGTGTGTTTTAATGAGATCTACATTTTTTGCATGGCTGCGGAAAGACTTTTGTTACTAACGGGGAGGAGACCCTTTAATTCCTTTAATAATTAATTGAAGGCTTAAAGGAACCGACCTGGACATAAGCCTAATATCCGATCCCTCATCTTCACGCGGTGCAGCTGTTAGTAATCACATATCAATTTTGTTATAATAGAAAGGAGACCCTTTAATTGCTTCTATAATTTGAAGACTTAAAGGAACCAATCTAAACAAAATTATGCGATGAACTAAAGGGAAGGGTTACTCACCAATAAGCACAGATCAGCTTGGTGAATTATTGACCTGGACTGATATTTCTTCCTTTTCACATATCAGATCCCCTCTTTTACCTTTCCTATCCAGTCTTGCTTGACTCAACTCTTGTTTTCTTTGACCCCGATGGTATTAGAGTATTCAAGGCCTAGGGGATCATTTCATTTTCTTTCCTGTCAATACTTTTCTTTTCTTAGGTGATGTAATCACCATTTATGGTGCCTAATTTTAAACGGTTACAAAAAGTTGAATAAAAACATTCCAGATAAAGTGATGTCCCATTGGAAAAAGAAAAATTCCAGAAGTAAAACAGTCCCCCATTTGGATTTCCGGGCGGGGACCTTTTTCCAAGGTAAACAACAAAATATGAATGAAAAATTAAAAGTGTTACAATGGAATACAGGAAGTCTATGACAAGCAAAGAAACATGAACTAAGTAAAATTATATATGATCATAATATTGATATATTTACAATTCAAGAAGCAAATTTAACATTAGAACAACTAAAATATTATCAATTTCAAAATTTTATATGTACCTACTTCCTAAGGGACGACAAATAAGCAGTTCTAATTGGAGTTTGAAAAAATTTTACTTCAGCTTTTAAAATTATTAAAGAGATGAACAATACAGATAAAATATGAATAATTAAATTGAAAAATAAATTTCACTTCAAAATTTACTCTGTTTATAATCCCCCAAATAATGCCCCAAATCTTGAAAATATCACAGTAAATTCAAATACGATCATAATTGGAGATTTCAATGCCCATTCAAGACTATGGGGATATGACAAACTAAACAATTCTGAAAAGATCATAGAAGACCTACTAAATTCAACAACTACAGAAGTTGTTTACCACAAAAAAGATCCACCAACCTTTATCCACTATTCTGGTGCTGCCACCAACCCTGACTTACTTTTAGTATCCTCAGATTTATACTCATCAACTTCCAAACAGATCTTAGAAGATCCAGGCTCAGGACACAGAACTATAATTGTCACTATTCAACTTAAAAATAAAAATTTAACTCCTATAAACCATAAACCTAGATGGAACTTAAAAAATCTGATGTGTACCATTCACATGACTTTCTCCATATCCCTGCAACAAATAATTCTTAAAAAGCTTATAATTCTATTTACTTTATGCTACTCAGATAAAAAAATTAGCAGAAAAAGTCTTATTTCTCGCATCCTTGTAAGTAGAAGCGAAATAAGGGACAACCATAGGTTAAAGTGATAGTCAAAAGCTGGTTGCTATGTCAATGAAGTTCCTTTGTTTATATGGATAGGAGTTGACAAGTTCCAGTATGAGAAAAGTATACGTTTTTCATAGCAGAAACCAAAAATAAGGAATGTCACAAAAACGACGAACTCCACGAAAAAAATGTATATAACATAAATTGTGTGTTTTAATGTGCTCTACATTTTTTGTGTAGTAAGTTTCTGTCCATCTCTTACTTTAGCAGTTATTCAAAATTTAGTAAAATTCATCCAGAATAAACTACTCTTCAGAGGCTATTCCCAGAAAATTCAAGATATACATTTCATTTGTCAGGTAAATATGTTTAATATCCGAAATTTTAATTAAAACCGTTAGAGCCATTTTTGAGAAAATCAAAATTTTCGAAAAAAGTTCCATGTAAAGGGTAGTTGGGGGAGGGGGGATTTTTTTCAAAATCTTCGTGTCGCATCCCTGGAAGATACTAAACTTAAATACCAAGTTTGGTATTTACCAACCTTTCATTTTTGAACTACGCTGCCCACACACATGGACATGTTTCTAAAAATGCTTTTTTTGGAATCAGGAAGTCTCAAAAGATGTATTTTGGTGGAATCTCAGTATCAAATTTTTGGGTACATTACAATAACTTCTCTATACACTATGTATGTACATGGTACATATAGAGAAAGTAATATATCATTAGAAAGCTGTAGAAAAATACAATAACAGCTAATCCTATAGATGACAGTAGTTATAGAACAGTATTACAGATAACAGTGAATTTCTACAAGAAATAAAATTAGACCCAGATCATCACCTTTATTTTATTATAACAAAACCAAAACTTTATTTCATCAGAATTTTCCAATTATAAAGATGGTAGCTCTGTATAACAAACTTACCATGAGCTATGATTTGCATCAAGTAGTTTATGTCACAAATATTAGAAAACACTTTTGAACATATTTTTAAAGTTTGTTCCTAGGTGTGCATCATTTGATAAATCATTAATTTAACTAGCTCTCAACAACTTTATTTATTTCTATGTCATGTTGTTATGTTTTTGGTTGTATGCACTTATCATTACTATTTATAACTGTAGTTTCTTTTGCTATTCATTTCAACATGATTTATTTCAATTTTTGAATCATTCACACAATAAATTTACATACATTACATATACATCACAGTTATCATAATTTTATGTTCTTATCTAATCTTATCACTGGAAATACATGTTTTGAGGCTCCCTGAATTACATAAAAATATAAATAAATAGAGGAAGGGATGTGTGTGTGTGTGAGAGAGAGAGAGAGAGAGGGGGGGGAGCGCACAAATTATCTAAAATGATAAATTCTGTACCACTGTATAGAAGATCAAAGGTTGAAGTATTCAATGCCTAATGAAAGTAAGTGGGTCAAAGTTCTCAGATAGTTGAGAATACAAAACTTGTGTGCAAATATTTCAGAATAGTGACTCATATAATTATGAATCAAATAATAATTAATAGTTGTGAACACTAATTTGAGGGAATAGAAGCTAGTAACTGTGATGCTAGTCATATAATAAGTGAATTGGTAATTGGTAACACTACATCACTGTAAATTCCACTTACTTGGAGCATTTCAGGAATGGGGTATTGTTCCCATTATCAACAATTCTCCAACTGAACGTGTTGCTTATGTTTCCTTTCCAGGGGAGTTATTTTGAATGCCAGATCACAAACAGTTTCTCACAACTTTTCAAAACCTGGTACAGATATGTAGATGATATTTTTGTCATAGTTCCAAAAATAACTTGCAGAAGATACCCTAAAATTGCTAAATTTACAAAAAAGATCCATAAAATTCATTATGGAAAAAGAAGAAAATGGTTTGTTACCTTATTTGGATATTAAAATCATTAGAAACCACAGTAAACTTACTTTCAGCATCTTCAGAAAACCTACCCACACTGAAAACTATATAAAAAAACCATAGCTATAACCCTATAGCGCACAAACATGCTGTCCTAAATAGCACAACCCATAGCCTGGTACACCTACCTCTGGAAAATGAGGAATACAAAAAAGAATACCAACACATCATACAGCTAGCCATCAAAAACAGTTACCAAGAAACCCTAATAGATAAGAAGATTAAGAAATTTGAAATGCAGAAACATATTCAAGAAATAACAACACTCCAAAATATACAAGAACCACAAACAAACAGAAAGTTTGCTTACCACCCTTGGGCACCCCATAAATTTCAAAAAGCAAAACATCACCTTAGCTCCTCAGAATCACCATAGTATACAAAAACTGTTGTGCAACAAAACAAAAGACCCTATTCTTAGAGAAAAGTTTGCTGGAATATACCAAATAGACTGCAACAACTATAATTTAGTATTCATAGGCAGTACTAAGAGAAATCTGGAAGCAAGACTAAAAGAACACATGAGATGTTTATACCAAAAACAGATAGACAAATCAGCAGTAACACATCATTTCTGGACGTCAAATGATGACATCACACCCGGTATAAAACTTTTAAAACCTATAAAAAACAGCTATGAATTAAAAACCTAGGAAAAGATTCATATACATAAACACAAAGACTACTTAATGAATTCCGAATCACTGCCAACAATCACCCTTGTGAGATTCATCACCCCATCACCAGAGAACACCAGCAGTCTACACCAGCCTCCCCTAGGCAGAAAACATGAGCAGCACGATCAGTTGGAGAATTGCTGATAATGGGAACAATTCCCATTCCCAAAACGCATCCAAGTAAGTGGAATTTTCAGTAATCTAGTGTTACCATTTACCAACTCACTTATTATAATAGTTGTGCACCTTAGTTCAGAAAAATGAGCATGAATTATAAAACATTGGAAGCATTCACTGATGTTGTATTACACAGATATAAAAAATGTAGAAAACTGACATGAGACATTCGCATGACTTTCCCTATCCTCTTAACATTTATTAATGGGTACACAAACTATTTATTTTTCAATTCGTTTCATTTTAATTGAGTTAAAACTTTTTTAAAATAGCTAATTTGCAATTATAGATGCAAAGGGTGATAAAGGAGAACTGTATACTGGCCTTAAAAGGTCTATAATTTCCATGAATACAAGGAACAATTAAATATCAAAAGAACTTTATAAGAATTACAAATTATTGAAGAATTTGAACCACTAATGAAGAATATCTTGAAAATGTGTTATAGCATAAAAAAGTCCAAGTGAATTGTGTTTTAAAGAGATCTATACTTTTGATGTGGTAAATTTTCATTTATCACCTAGCAATAATAGTTATACAGTGTCTTATTTCCGACTTGTGGCCACCTGATTCCCAGCCCGCTGCTGCCAGCCAACTTGTATATTCACAGATGTTGAACTCAAGCGTATAGATTTACATACAATAACCACATACCTTTATCACAGGTGTTGGAAATGAAGCTTGTGCTGCCACGCATCTCTCGCACCTTTTAAGAAAATTCCCATTAACACGCATTAATTCATCTGAAATTGCTGTAATTTCTCTTCTGATACAGTTCTTCCAAAGTATGTGGATTGTTTGGATACACATTATTTTTTAAGCTCCCCCATAAATAAAAGTCACATACCATAAACTTGGAAAGTGCAGTAGCCCTAGTCCTTTACTGATGACCCTATCTTCAAAAATGTCCTCAATTAATTTCAACAAGAGATCAACTGTATATGCTGTAGCAGAGTCTTGTGTGTACTTAATGTCACACAAATATTCCAGGAATGGTTTGATTATTGTACCCCTGTCCATTAACTGTATCCTCAAAATAATATAGACCCTATAATTCAGTAAGCATTCACAGCACAGCAAACACCAATTTTCTGGACATGCAATGGCATTTCGTGTACAATATCAGATTTTTCTGCACTCCAATATCTGTTGTTTTGTGTCGATAAATAAAACCATGCTTCATCTATGAAAAAACCTAAGTTTGGGTCCATAGAGCAATCATTAACTTTACCAGACATCCAATTGCAGAAATTTACTCTACTCACAGTATCATGTGGTTGCAGCTCCTGAACTACAGTTATCTTATAATTTTATTTATTTATTTTTTTTTTTTTTTTTTGTAGTTTAATGTCCTTTAACCTGGTTGGTCATATTGGACAATGAATGAAATTAGTGAAATGATGCTCAAATGATCTTGGGGTCCATGGAGCATAAAGTTACTTGACATTCATCTTCTCAGGATAAGGGAAAACCCTGAAAAAAAACTTTATCCAGGTAACTCACCCTAAGCGAGATTCGAACTCACGACCTTTTGAATGTGAGGCAGACATGCTACCATTACACTACCCAGGTGGGCCTTATAAGGTTTTAATTTCAAAAGTTTAATGGCTTTCATAGCAGAGAATTGTGAAACTCCCGTTTCCTGTGATAACCCACTCACAGATTTTCTTGGGCTGTGTTCTAACTTTTGTCCTATCTCATTGAGTTTTTCCTCTGTAAGCACACAGCGACTTCTTTTGGGTCTCTTATCAAGAACAGAATCTGTTTCTCTAAATCTGTTTTCAAGTTTACGAACTGTCTCTCTATGAGGTGCAGGGATACCAGGAATCTGTCTTTAAATAGCTGCCGCAAAACTACTCTCAGAGTCTACAAATTCTGTTTGCATGTTGGAATCATACATGAATATCTGGTCTGCTAAAGTATACTCATTTCTTGGCATTATAACAGAATTAACATAAAATTAATCACAAAGAAGAAAGCAAGAACTCATGCTAGCAATGGTCGCACATTCACTGACACAAAGAAAAGCGGAAGCCAGGACCAGTAGAAGCACTGTGCGCTTGCAGCTACCTCCTGCCAGCTGGCTGGCCACAAAACAAAAATGAGGCACTGTATAAAATTATATAAAATTCTCTCCAGATGAAGAGGACTTCACAGGCTATAACTAGAAATTTGAAAATATACATTTGCCCTGAAAATATCTTTAATATAATTTTATGGTATTTTAATAAAAATCATTAAAGCCAATTTTGAGAAAATCTAAGATTTCAAAAAATGTTCCTTGTAAGTGATAGTTTGGGGTGAGGGGATTTTCATAAAAATCAGAAATAATTCAATATTAAGTTCAGTTTGGTATTTATTCAACTTTTAGTTTTTGGGTTATGCTGTTTACAAACGTACAAGACCTTTGTCTAAAAATGCTTTTTCTGGATTCAGGATCTCAAAATGTGTATGTTTATTTATTTATGATTTATATATAACCATCACATATAAAAAATTCTCCTTCTCCTAAGAGTTACTTAAAAATGGAAATGGCATTTTATTTATGGAAGGTCTTTAGATGCTATGGTTCTCGGCATCCCATTCTATACTGGGCGTGAAAGACTCCTTAATTTTGTCAGAGGCCTCTCTATCACGTTTGAGGTTTCTTTTACATGCCATAAATCTATGACATAGGACCCATGGCTTTACTTCCCTTCCGAAAGAAGCCATGCTAAGGATTTTTATGCCTGAAAAAATCGATCAATCTTTTGCCGGGTTTGAACCCACAACTTTGGGTATATGAAGTTAGCATGGTAACCATTACACCACAGAGAGTTACTTAAAATTAGGACCATATTCAGCTTACACCTTGAATGTTTGTGTATTATATATATCTAATAGATTTATGTAATCTCTATGGGCAATAAATTGAAATTGGAAACTGAAGTCCTTCTTTACACTAAGTATATTCTCTTAATCCTGCTTATTTTAGTTCCACGTCTACAAGCTATCTTCATCATTTATGTTGTAAAGTTCCTCTTTCTTTTCCTCTACTACTTCTTTCTTACCTTCCCATGCAGGGATGGGAGATACCCCAATCTTAGGGCCTGAAATGTTTCTTTCCCCAATTTCATTCCATGTATCATTAGTGTCCATATGGAGTAAAAAATGAAAGTGAAAATGAAAAATGAGATATGTAAACAAAGGTTGGTGCGAGGTCCTGATAGCACCGATTACTACTACTCAAATTTTATTAGTAACAATTTAAACTTGCAGCTGGTGACTGTTGATAGTCTGGGACACAGTGGATCCATAGGGGAAGGATAATACAGCAGTTTTAAACATTTAGGTTAGGATGTATTACAAACAAAAGGAAAATCATGGGAAAATTTACGTAATAACATGACGAGAATCACTACATTACCAAGAAAATCCTCTGTAGCAACTTTTAGACTCCTAACAGGCCATAACTGTCTCAATAAACATTTATTCGGGATTGGTACAGTGAGATCTCCTCTGTGTCCTTTCTGTACACTTAAAGAAGATATGGATGGAAACCATCTACTGCACTGACCAACCTTTAATCAACATGATAATACAGCATCAAAATACTGGAATGCAAGAGAATGAATGGCTTCACTGTCAACTGCTCAACATTAGATACCAACCAACATTTAGGTTAGGAGCAAAGATCTCCCAAACTAACTCTTACAAAAGCGTAACATAAAAATCTGATGTGTCTTTATGAATATTCTAATCAAAAATGTTCTTTTGACCCCTGTTAACTTAATGAGTATTTCTCCAGTTTTCATTTTCCTTATAATCAACACAATATGCTCCAACTTTCCTCCACATAATGGTCATTCCCCTGGAGTAAAGCTTTCGCTTTCATGTTTTAATCTCCACATGCCTGTTCTTGCCTATGCTATACCCACTCTTTCCTCCTTGTTAGCTTTATTTATATAATTTCCCTTTCTACTGCCTATTTCACCTTGACATAAAATATCTGGTGTATCAGAGTTCAACCCATCTATATAACAGCTGGTAAATTAAACTACAAACAAAATAAATGGAAGACGAGACATGTATTTATGTTTGTGCAAAATGTTCTACATTAAAATTAAAAAAATTTAAGGAAAGAGGGAAAAAGCTGACTATTCTCCCCGATCAGCTATTTGAAAACATGTGATATATTTTTAAATATTGAATTACCCAACTCCTATTAGTAAGAAACTTGCAAGAGTAAATGCTAGCACCAAAATAATGCACTTCTGGAGGATAAAAAAAAATCATTTTTTGACATATGACATTTTCCATGAACACCAATGGTTGTAAGACACAACATTACATAAACAAATCATGGATACAAATAAACCTCTATGTTATATCTCCTAAGTATTGAGAAAAACAGTAATAAATGTGATTTTTGTCCACAGGACTGGGCTACAGGGTAAGTCACAACATAGACTTTAGTTCAGTAATCAACAAATAAATGTGTGCATTCACCTCACATAATGCATAGAAGAGAGTAGTATTATTTGAAAGTTAATTTTGGCTCCGAGAAACTGAATAAACTTAGCAATATAAAACTTAAAACAGAAAACCCACTCTTCTCAATACTATGTTCAATTTGTTATAAGATTGCTGCAACATTTATGATTCCATTATTTTTAGAGTGAATTTGGCTTTATAGTTTTCAAAATACTAAAGCTGTCTGTTTACATATGTTCAAACTATCTGCTCAAATAGATCCATAACACATCATAAATGTTGTTCCATGAATATCTCAAATTTCACAAAATGTAACATAGATGCTTGTTTGTGCCTCACATGCTTCAATTATATAATTCTCATAGATGTCATTTAAAATTGCTGTCTCTGATGTCAAATTTGAAATAAGTGTATTTCTATCCTCTTTTGAATGCTTCCTATGTGTTTCTTAATCCTTTCAGTATCTTGTGTGTTACAATAAACATACACTTTAAACATCAAGTTTTGGACAATTATTTACTGCTACACATTTTGATACTTCCATTCAATTTTAAATGTCAAGAGTGCTTAAACTAAATTTAAAAATAAAAAACTTTACTGCCAATTCTTTTTTTTTTTTTTTGCTTTGTTTTTTTCTTATTATTCTTTTCCCTGTTTTTCTTTTCTCCTATCCAGTTCAGAGAGATAAGGTAAGGAAAAGGTAAAACAAAAGGAGATAACATTAATCACTTCACAAACTGTCAGAATATACTTATGTAGTGTTTGAATTCTTCTACAAAATTACAACCTGTAACATTGCTTTTAATGTTTATTTACTCCAAACATACCTTACATCCACATTCTGAAAGTGACTAGAGGAGTTACAAATTCACCATCTTCATCTTTCATATCACTTAATTTGGATTAGTTTTCTGCAGATTTATAATTAAACACTATGTGGCTACCCAATCACGGAACAGAGAGTATACAGAAAGGAAACTTGGGGCGGCTCCTTTGATGTGCATGAAGCTAAGCACTACACCAGATGCCATATTGAGGCCTAGTAAATGCAAGGTGAAAGCTGTTTATTACATATGACTTTATGCAGATTAAAACATTTAAAATAATAAAGCATGAACATATGTAATAAAAATCTGATTGGTGGCATACACATTACTTTCTCTGCTTGCTCTCCTACAAACTATTTATATGGCTGCTTATTCTTTTGTTTCTCGTTAACACAGATGAATTTTAGTTTCACATTTATAGGTATAAACAATAGTCATCTTTTCAATATAGGTATTAACAATAGTCATCTTTTCAATGCCAGCAGTTATGTGAAGCTTTTAAATCCCATTCTATTTGCATGAACTTGAAAAAAGAAAAGAAAAAAACCTGAATGGTATTTTCCACGTAAGAAAGTGTGTACGTATTTGAAAAAATTTAATAAATAAGAGGGGGTATCTCGAAAATGGTTAACTTCACAAAAAATGTATATGACAAATTGCAGACTTTAACAGGATCTACATTTTTGTGTAATAAAATTTTATCTATCGCTTACAATTTTGATTAAAATGCCATATGTTTAAGATATTTTTATGACGAACGAAATGTATAACTTGAATTTTCTGTCAGCCTCTGAAGACCTCTTCATTCTGGATAACTTTTGTATAACTGGTAAACCATAAGAGATAGACAAAAACTTACTACATAAAATCTGATGTCTTCCATTCACATAACTTTCTCTAGCTGTTCTACAAACAAGTTTTTCTTATAAAAGATTATTCTTTTATCTACGCCATGCTAATCAAGATAAATATTAGTAGAAATGGTCTTATTACTTGCTTCCTTATAAGTAGAAGGGAAATAAGGGAATACACTAGGCTAAAGTGAAAGTTAAATTTTTTAAAAGCTGGTTGGTATGTGAACCAATTGATGTTTGGTTTGCTTTGCATGGTCCCATTGGAGAAAAGTTAATTATTTAAAATTGAAACAAATAACAAGGAATATCTCAAAAACAGTCTGCTCTACATAACAAACATATAAAACGAAATGTGTCTTTGCATAAAACGATTTTAAAAAGTGCTGATTTTAGCACTGTACAAATGACAAATAGATGCATCTGTTTAAAACTAATTTTTTTCATGTTATTTTAGTAGTAGTACTTACCAGTTTACTGGAATGTTAGCTCCAATTGATGAGATTTCTTCAGAAATAGTTCCATTAAAACTTCATGAAATTTTCATGGACATCTTTCCGAAGCATACAAAGTAATGTTTTTCAATGGACATCATTGACAGAGAAGGATAATCTTTCTTGGACCATTGTAGACCTACAGTGAGATTTTACTTGATTTAAAGTGGAAAATGACCGTTCAACAGAAGCTGTAGTTGCAGGTACAGTTATTATTAGACAAGCTAATTTGTAAACTTCAGGCATAGGCTACACCAGATCTCTTTCGTTCATTATTTTCACTACTTCACCAACTGACTTTCTTTCAAAATCTTTATCTCCAGAAGAGTACACAACACTAAGTTCATTTTTCAGATTTTCCCATAGATGTCCAATAATTTTGAACAATGGTGATCAGGAAAAGACGCTGTAATTCTTGAATTTTGAGGAATCAAGGAGAGCAAAGAAATGAAAACTTTCGTTAATTGGAAAACCTATTTTGTATTTGATAGACCACATTATCCAAAATTTCATAGTATATCCTCCTGAACATCACTTCAGTAACTTCACTTGATTCATTGTTCTTCCTTTATCTTTTCTCATCACTTCAGTAGGAATGCTTCGTCAAATATTTTGAAACCCTTCTCTTCTTAGCTCTTCTAAAGTGATTTAAATCTGAATTACTTTTGAATGGCAATATGCAATATCCATAGACTAGTCTTGTAATATGTTGAAGAGAATGTCGGTTTGAGCAAATATTGCCAAAAATGTTTTGAGGAGGAAGTCAGTATCCAACCGTCAAAAAATAAAGAAAACCTTGAGCTTTAACCAATGTATCAGGTTACCAATCAACATTGTTTTCTGGTTCTGTCAGGAATTCAAAGAATAAAATCAGGTTATCTTGTTGCTCCTGTACAGTTCTGGCAAGGCGTGAATTTAAGTTACAGCATGTTGGAGCCAGTTTATGGCAACTTTTTATTCATAAAAGCGCACAAAGTTTCCATTCTTTTAGTGGAATGAGTAATGAAATTAGAGAGCCTGATAGAGTTTGAAAAAAATTCTGCACTTATCAATACACGCTGCCCATTGCAGAACCAAATTCAAAATATGACAGTAGCAGGAAATGCCATTTTTACTTTAGATTGCAGACTACCTAACTGGCCAGACATTATGGCTGCACCATCATATGTCTGAGCAACAAGTTTCTTACAAATATTAAAACTCTTTAATTGTTGTAAGTACATGATTGTAAAGTGCTTTAGCAGATCTGTCTGCACTGATGTCTGTAAAGCCCATAAACGTTTCTTGAACTTTCCCTGATTTGTCCACATAGCGTAAAATGGTAGAGTTGGGATTTGTTCACTATGTCTGAGCCTCATCTAGAAGAATAGCCACAAAATTAGCAAATGCAAGTTCTTTTGTTATACAGTTAACCAAAACACCCCTAACAGCTTCGATTAAATCATTCTGAATGGATGATGAAGTGCCCCGGAAAACTGTAGCGTTTTTTAAGTGACATTTAAAAGTTGATCTACGTACTTAGCAAATCCAATTTTTCTACATAAATACCTCTATTAAAGGAACTTTCTGACTCGCCATGTCCTCTAAAAGCCAATCCCTGCTTTCCTAAGTGACTAACAACATCAACGAGTCTATTCAATACTTTCCTGTTCTTTTTTACCGTTTCATTATGATTTGAAATTTGTAATGATTTCTGAGCATTTAGCTGCAGGTCTACTCATGTATTGCCAAAAGTATAAAGAGTGAATGCACAAAATATATGATTTTTTTTTGTTTTTTCATGCTTATTTAATGAACCAGTTAGAGAAAATATATTGTGCAATCCTTCTTTAGACCATTCGGTATTGCTTTTGTCGTTACTAAAAGAAGACATGGCCAACAATAGAGTTTGTTTAATTTGGGGCAGCCAGTTAAGCATACCTACAATAATTGCTAATGCAGAAATGTCTGTTATACTCTTGTTTTCTGTCTTGACATTTTACAATCAAACCTGGTAGTTCGGGAGTGGTCCTGCCGTTTTTTATTTTAAGTTTTTCAGAAAATTCAAAATTCCGAAATCCAATCTTTAACACACGTTCTACTGGACAGTCACAAGAACTACTAGCTTCAGTAAAGCTTACATCGGTCATTTTCACAAAAATTTACAGCAAAATAACACTAATAGAGACTAAAATCAATTGTCAATCGCAAAATTTAGCAGTACATTTTGACAGCTAATGGCTGACAGTTAAACTTTGTTTCCCCTCGCCTCTCTAGTGGAGAATTGGGAATGTGTGATTATTGCTTCAACTTGCAATGGAATAGATACGCGTGCACACTAGTACTGACTGGCCTTGCCTAGAGCAGAGAATGTTGAGAGCATGGTTATCGTTTTAATTTGCAGTGATGTACGCGCACATCATTGCAAAAAATAAAAAAAAAAAAGAGGAAAATTTAACTGCACAAACTTGCCTTTCATATTTAGTTGAGGTGACATACAGTAAATTCTGATTATTTTGTATGTCTATTGAAAGTTGTTTTGAACCCCTTCAAGTTTAGTACACCGGCGGTGTATGCAGTGTATAGGAGAATTTGCCACTGGCATAAACTTTTTAACAATAATTTGTCATGTGAATGGGAACACATCAGATTTTTTTTCTAGAGTTGACCATTTTAGAGACACTTCAAGTTGTTGGTTTCAGTTTAAGATAAAATTTTCTTAAATGGGGAGTCATTCCCAGCAAGCAAAGAGAACCACATTTCAATTGTGACCAGTTTTTAAAAGATTTGACTAGCACTTTAGCCTGTGCATTCTCTTATTTCCCTTGTACTTACAAGGAAGCAAGTAATAAGACCAATGCTGATAATTTTTTATCTTGATTAGTATGATGTAGATAAAATATTAATCTTTTGTAAGAAAAGTTTGTTTATGGAACTGCTAGAAAAACTCACTTGAATGGAACACATCAGATTTTTGAGACCATTTTGTTTGCTATTCATATCTACAAATCAAACTCCAGCAACATGCAATTATGGTTAAGAAAATATGTAGGAAGGAGTAATAACCAAGTGATTCAATGGGCTGCCAAGTTTTATTTAATAAAAGAATAAGAATAATAAATAAGTGTAAGAGCAGCACACAAATTAATGTTGAATTCCTTTAAATTTTGTAATAAAGGATCTCACGATTTATTTGAAGAGTCTAGTTCTTTTGATGCTTAGAACTGGAAATGTATTGTTTGATGTGGTCTTACTGATGTTTTTCATCCAGTAAAATTCCAGAATCACAAATTCTACACCATACTACAGTTCCATCTGTTTCTATGGAATCTTGTTTGAATTCTTGAGACAGAGAAAATCATTGGGCCCTCGATACATTTTGGTAATTCACTTGTTCAGTAACAAGTTTGTATTCACAGTCAACAGGCTACTGATTTCAGTGAAATTAAGAAAGTGGAAGTGAGAGAAAGAGGATTTGCACATACACAATATTATTTTCCAGTTGCTGGAGTTGATAGAATGAAATATGCATTTTCATTGTAGTAAGTTATTTGTTTTGATAATGTGAGGGAAAGAGGATTTTCAAACAAAAAGGGAAAAAATGTGCTACAAAAATGTCTCCTTTATCAATTAGAGAGAAAAATCTCACTTTGAGGTATCTTTCCGAAGAGCTTTAATTTACCCAAAGAAAAAAAGTGTACATCTAAAACTCCTAATCCTGATCATAAGTAAAAAGGAAAGAAAGCTGAACTTTCTTACATGAACACTATTAAAAGGAATTGACAATGGAAGCACATGGCTTCTGAAACATGTTTTCCGAAATAAAAAGTAAGTGATGTAGTGTTACAAAATCGACTCAACTAAATTTTCAATTGCAAAATATTTTGGCATTGAAATTGTATGTATATTTATTATAAACAGATTCAATATCTTTATTTCCCTCCTGGTCTGTTTTATTCTATGCTTCACATCCACTTTACATCTTCCACTTTCATGCCAATAGATTCGCAGCCACCGAGCCAATCAGAGCAAAGCAGAACAAGAAGCGGATCAATCAGGAGTGAGCACCGCCCACCCAGTCTACCCAGTCTGCACATATAAAGCCAGCTAAACCCCAGGATTCTGCATCAGTCATTGTCGAGAAAAACAAAGCAACAATCTCTACTCATGATGTTCAACGCTGCTTTGGACGAAACGTGTGGAAAAACAATTTCCAATAAGCCACGGCCTACAAACCCAAAATTTCATGTCTTAGCTAAGATTCCAAAAATTTAAATTCAGATTTAATAAATGTTCCCTAGGGTATGATAATGTCTCTCTCACAACCTCCTACCACTAGCTATTCAGTTGTAGTCATATAGATCCAAAGGCCTTCTGTACATAATGGAGAATGGGGTTTCGTGGAGTAGAGCCATTTCTAAGCCATTGAAACAAAGAATTTTTCAAATTTTGGTTGGATCAATATTAGCATATGGGCCAGAAATATGAGCACTTTTTGAAAATCAGAATGGAAGGATACAAATGATAGAAATGGATGGCATAAGAAAAGCAACTGGAGTATCTAGATTGGAAAGGAAACAGAATGAGATAAGAAAATTTATGGAACTAGATAGTGATAGAAATGATTGAGCAAAGAATCTCTCCAGGAATCAATGGTATGGGCAAAGAACATCCAAGGATTATGCTGAAGTGGTTGCCACAAGAAAGGAAACTGAGCAGCTAAAGTTAATGTAGAAAGTTGGTGTAAATCAAATATGAGAGATGGATGTTTGCACATGGATGATTGCAAAGATCAAGAAAGAAGGCAGCAGGGAATTAAGGATAACTGCTGTAAAAAGAAGAGGAGCCCACAACAATAAAAGTAAATAAATTCAGTAATTTGGTTTTGCCATGTCTTAGTTGCTAAATTGAAATAAATCTACTTAAATATTGTTGGAATTGAATATCAATAGCATGTCTTATTTTACATCCATAACCTATCGAGTAACACAACCATTTTCTACTCCATGGCATTTTCAACTTAAAGTCAAGGACTTACTTGCAAGTATATGTTTTATAACTAAAATGTGTTCATACTCACATATAAAGGCTTTTTAATCTATAAGTAATTTACGAAGATAGATAGTATTTATATTTTCATGCCCGTCATAAAGACTGGGCCTTTCAGCTGTAAAAGAATTAACTTGATTTGAGTGCTTTTTGAGAATAACTTACATAAACACAAGTTTTATCTTTTTATAATATTGATATATTATAAAAATATCTATCTTGGGCCAATTTATGAAAATAATCTTCCTACAAATTTTTGCAGTGTGCAACATGACTAGTCCAGTCTTATTTTGTCACTGTCAAGTTCAGCTGCATAAACTTTTCAACATCCTCAAGACAAATAATAGTACTCTCTTTGGCAACAGCCCCCCCACCCTTTAATACCCTTACTGTTTTAGTCCAAAATCAATTATTTGTGGTTATATTGGCAATGATAAGAAGGTAACAAACAATATTCTGCCACATTTCGAATGTACTTTGGACTAGCTTGTACTTTTTCCTGTGTTTTGTAAAGTTTACTTTTTCTAACAATTCTACTCTTATTTGAGAAGAAATGCTAGGTTACTAAGCTGCTTTCGGAATATGTGAAGGAAGCTTGTCTAAAATTATAGAATGGTAGCTGAAATGCTATCCTATATTACCAACCTATTTTCAGGAACTTGTAAAGGGAAGTTTGTTTAAAATTTTAGAAAGGAAGCTGGCACTGTCAAAAATAGTGAATGAACTTTTTTCTAGAAAAATAAAATTTAAAACTAGGGTTAGAACCATTTTGCATATGAGGTGCGACTATAAAACAATTGGACTAATATATTTTTTTTTTTTTTTCTTTTTCCTAACTCCCTTTGGTTTTGGTAGTACTCCAACAAGTCGATGGAACCTGTTTCCCCTAGATTCATCCTCCAGCTTGTCCTAATGCGGAACCAACAGCAGCCATTCTAAGAACCTGTACCTGAGTTCTATCAGAAATATGCTAAAAATGTATTTGTTTGTTAGTAATGCTGGCAAATGATTGGTCATATTAGTGTCACCAGTATGCTGGAAGGAGTGTGAATATGAAATTCCTCATAAAACATAGAAACTGTTATAGAAATTTTTAACCTATTATACAAAGTTTGGAGATCAGTGCTTATCCTGCACCAAAGTTTCTGACTGGCTCAAACATTTCAAAGAAGGAAAAGGAGTGATTGAAGATTATCTTTAACTTGGCTGGCCTCAAATATCAAGTATGGACAAAAACGTCACAAAAATTTGTGCAATTGTTAGGTATGATTGTCACTAGAGCACTCAAGCCATTGGCCTACTACAAGGATATTTTAAAAACCCTACATGATCAGGTCAGACAAGGAAAAACCAAAATGAGAATCGCTTCTGGATCCTGCATAAATGCTCTGGTGCATAACACATTTCTGTCAAAACATGAAATTCTTAATTTACAACATGTGTTACACTCAGCAGATTTGGATCTTTGTGATTTTTTTTTTTTTTTTTTTTTTTTAATTGCCTGAAATTGAAAAGTACCTAATTTAAGTCTCTGAGCAGTGAAAGCAAAAGTGACGAGGCTGATGAACAGTCTGAAAGAAGCAGGTCTACAGAATTGGTTCCAATAACATACATGGAGTGGTGTCAGGATCAGGAAGAAACTATTTTTAAAGGGATAATTTATTTCCAAATGGTAATTTTTTTCAAAAAATATTTTTGAAGTCCTAGTCTGGTTATTTTATAGCAACACATGTACCTGCATTCATTTGAGATTGACAGTGAAACTTTTAATCCCTGGTTTAGAACTGAAAATTCATTTTTAGGTTTTGGAAATTAATCTGGTTTATGCAGAACCTGTAAGAGCAACCTTTTGCTACAAGGATCATAAATCCAGTTTTTTCCATCAAATCTTGTCATATGTCTTATCTTGAAATGATTCTGATTTACCCACTTTTTATAGATAGAATACAAATGCATCCAGAAGCTTTAAAAGTGCATAGTTGCCTAAAAATGTTATTCTCACAGCAACTATTCATCTCTAACAGGAATTTACACCCATCATTTACTTTTTGTTTTTGAGATCAACATTTTCAGTATTATCCAATGGAAGTTATACTATTATTTTAATTGTAATATAAATTAGCATTTTAATAGTTTGTCATATACTTCAAGTATTACGTGATTTTAAAGTCATTTAAACTGGAAATGGCTTTTTTTGTTTTCTAGAATGCTTTTCTGGAGATCTAACAAGGAAAGTACTTGTGCTTGAACAAACATACACACCAAAATCATGTGAGAGATAATTAAAAGGTCCCTTATTGCACTAGTGATACTCGCTCATCTGCAAAACTCTGCTGTTGTCCGTTAGAGGTCTCTGCATGTGCCATGCCTCATTGCACATTGACCTGCCGGTACACCAGTCAAGATCAGTAGGGACAGTGCAGTTGCATTTTGTGAAGTCATTTAAGTAGTGAAGCGTCAGATGGGTCGGCGATTGGTAATCAATCCTGTTAATGTATTGCGATTGCTTGAGATGAACTTACAAAGAACTCTTCTTTGTGAAGATGGTATTGGTGTAGAAGATGAATCATTTACATGTTTTCTGGTATCTATTATAGTGCAGAAATATGAGTATAAGTTAGAAACAGATACTGCTATAACACTAACACATAATTATGATCCCAGTGATGATAATGACGAACAACTCATTGCAAGTGGTAGTGATACGGCAAGTGCGGGAAGAGGCGATGGAAGCAGTGAAAGTGAATATCAACCCTCTCCTGATAAGAAGGCTAAAATCGCAAATATCATCATGGCATTTGACGACAACACACTAGAGAACATATACAACGATTACAACGTAAAAGGTTTCAACACATACGACAAGCTTCTGAAAAGGTACATTAAACTGAAGGATAAAAGCAATACTAAAAACATACTGGACTACATGACAAAGAAACGAGAAGGAAATACAGTTTTAAAAGGAAACCGTACACTACAATTCAAGACCATCAAGGAGCATGTAATGAAGTGCGAGAATGTGGTTCTGCCATTCATTATTGGCATTTACAACATTGGGCATTGGACATAGCTAGAAATCTCGGGTGTAGAAACTTTACAGCTTCACTAGGATTTATTACTAATTTGAAAAAAAAAGTTTAGGATAATATCACGCTGTACCACTATGCTCCAAGCACTAAAAGATAAGGATGGCAAAGAAGAGCTGATTCAAAGAGCTAAAACGTTTGTTGCTGATGTCAATGAGCATATTACAACAGAAAAAATCAAAATTAGTTCTGTATGGAACTGTGATCAGAGTCAGTTCAAATATGAGCTTTCTTCTGACAAAACACTATCCATGAAAGGGGAGAGAAACACTATCTCGATGTTGTAGTCAGTTAACAGTGCAACACATAGTTACACGATCGATGTTGCTATATCAATGGAAGGACGATTGGCAGACAAACTCTATATTTGCCTCCAAGAACCTAGGGGAAAGTTTGGACCCTGTGTGTCAAGGGAAATAGAAACTCGGTGCCCTCCAAATGTCTTTGTCGATGAAAGTGTGAGTGGGAAGATGACGCACATCTGAAGACGTTTTTTCTGTCAGTTTTGAATCAAAATTTGTCAAGAAAGTGATTAGTACTTTGTGACCCCTGGTGTGATATAAGGATGAACAATTACTACTGGAAGAGTCTGCGGAAAAGGTATAAATTTAAAAATAATTCCGCCTAAAACTACAAAATATGCAGAACCTCTGGATGTGTATTTTTTCAGGCAATATAAAATACATGCCAAGAGAATAACAGACTTTATTAAACTACGTTCCAGTAATATGTAGCCAAAATTTTATAACAGATTCTTTATCATGAATTTGCATTCTGTCATTTACAATCAGTTATCTACGGGAGTATATAGACTAATGCTTCATTACGCATGGCAGAACGCTGGCTATGGTATTGGTGAACCAGTGGACAACTTCAAAAGTTGTGGCATTCAACACTGTATTATAGAATGTGCAAATATGACATGCAATCAGCTTGCTTTTCTTCACCGTGCGTTTTGCAGTCATTCATATTGCTGGGAGCATTTTATTGAAAGTCCCCATTTACATTTATAGTTAAGATATCTGCATTGCATATGGCATCTACAGTGATATCTAGTGCATGATTGTAGAGTTTTGCAGAAAAATGACACCCACCAGCACTTTGCAAGATATGTAATGGTCCTGTAACCAAACTTTCATACATTGACTTTTGCAGTCATTCATATTGCTGGGAGCATTTTATTGAAAGTCCCCATTTACATTTATAGTTAAGATATCTGCATTGCATATGGCATCTACAGTGATATCTAGTGCATGATTGTAGAGTTTTGCAGAAAAATGACACCCACCAGCACTTTGCAAGATATGTAATGGTCCTGTAACCAAACTTTCATACACATATCTTTGTTCGAGCCCAAGTACTTTCCTTGTAAGTAGAGGATTATTTATTCTGTGGTAGTTTTGCCCTATTTCACTATGCAGGCACAATATTCACACTAATGTTACATTATTTGGCTGAGTTCCTGGTTTTAGGAAAAAATTGTTTTATCATTGCTTCTACAGATGACTGATAAGTAAACTTAAAAACAAAAAAAATCAGTGTTATCATCACTGCAGTGTTACACTGCCCGTTCTCTAATAAATTATTATTACAACAACCCTCTATCTACTTCAGGCTGAGATAAACATTTGCAGAAATGTCATTATTACATAATTTCTTGAAGATACAAGCAATTTAGAGGACTACAGTAGGCCTAAATAATAATCAAATCAGGTGCCTATGTGATGGCTTTGAATTTTGCCTCAAAGCCATTTTCTTTGTATAACCAAAGAAAAAATAACAAATTATTCACTTGAGAAAGTGTCAGAATTTGGAGAGAGAAAAAAAATATGGTTTGGAATAAATTGTGTGCTATTATAGAATCTATATTTTTCATGAACTGGGTACTGTCTCTTATGGTTTAACAATTATACAAAAGTCATTCACAATGAAGAGGACTTCATGGTATTCTTAGAAAATTAAAGATACATATTTTATTTGCCTTTCAAATATCTTAAAATGCATAGTCTTTTAATCAATATCATTAGAGCAATTTCAGAAAGTTAAAAATGAAAAACTTTCCATGTAAAATTTTCCTCATTTGTAGTTATACTGTTTACGAACATACACATAGACCTTTTATCTAAAAATGAATCTTTTTTGGGTTCAAGGTGCCTCAAAACATGTATTTCTGGTGTTATCTCAGTATCACATTTTACTATAAGTATTTAGTAGAGAAAATAGGTGTGTAGGTAATTTCCCTTGTAGTACTACTTTTTATGCCTTCTAATATTGTATGCCTCATAACTGAACTAGAAACTTCCAAAAAGCATGGCCAAGTGTATCAATCATGGTGAATATAAGCCGTTATGATACTGACCAGAAAATCTAAAATGTTGACAAATTACACTGAAAGGACCCTTATTTCAAAGTTTTAAATTATATATTTTTATACATTTTGAAGTATAATACACATATATGTACATATTTCACTCCAAACTATATAAGTTTACACATTTTAATATTATTATAGATTTGTAATAAATCCTTACAAACCAAGAAAGGAAAGAAAATATAAGTTTTGTTATTGCACTTCTCATACAAGTCATCAGTCCCATAGTTTGTGTTACACCCAAGGCTAAATTGCACAAATTCGATATGGACAACATGACTCATTTTAAATGCTTACCTTTCTTGTTCTCAAAGCTTCATAATTTGTAACAGTCAGTTACACTTAAGTTAACCATGGCATCGGTTTCCTCTTTATTGCCATCAAAGCTGTTGGCTGGATTTCTATTGACAGTGTTTTAACCACTGCAAAATAATCCTATGCCAAACTTGTGATTAGCATATCAAGTGTATGATGAAATACCAAATATATTAAATACATATAGGAATAAATATCAGGTTTCTTCAAAGAAACATGTACTAATTACACTTGCAGGGGCAGCCTAATAGTGAATTTTACAAAATAACTGTGAAAAGCATATTGGTTTCAGGAAACATATCCTGGAACCAACTTCAGGTACCTGAACTTTAACATTTCTTAAATGTTGCAGTATTGCAACTGCAACATTCCCTACCAGTGCTATTTCAGGAAGCATTAATTGGATTCTTGTGTGTGTATAAACAACAGGACTGACATATGCCAACCGCTTCTAATCTAATTGTGAGCAAGTTGGACTCTTGAGGCTGCATTATAACCCTACTTTATTTATTGTAAACCTTTGAGGTAACAAATAGTTTTACAGTCACTAGATTCATTAATGATAGACTTGCGGTGATTATAACCAACTGGTGTAAAAAAAAAAGGGAGGGTCCGACTGATGTTACATAGATGCAGCTCCAAATATATTGAAAACAGGGAAATCCCTTAATATTTTATCTAAACTTAGTGCATATTACATGTACGGATCATTCATTGCAACAAGTGGCTGAGACAGATAAATTCCCAGAAGTAAATGCACTGATATCAACAATTAAGGTTTTCTTGAAATGTACACAATGCTACCAACAGCAGCTATCTCTGCCTCCGGAGCCAGTGATAATAAGGTAGGCAACATGGATTTTTTATAGTAAACACTTTAAACCTGTGAAGTCAGTGTTCTCCAACTTTTTTTCTGATCCGCAGAGTTTGAGTAAATTCAGTTTCATACACTGCAAGTCACTTCAGCTGATTTTCTGGTAATGTCAAGAAAGTGTATCATGTATGTCTTTCCAAGAAGCTGTGGGAATAATGGAGATACAGTTCAGAAGGTCAATGTTGAACCAGAAGTGATTGGTATCGTAACTGCAATCTGTGTTGAATAAGAACCCTACGAACTCAAATCCTGTTATTTTGTCTTGCTTATCTAATGGTAAAATTGTTGAACCCCACCAAGAATATTATTTTAGCACAATTCCTCTGAACATGCACCACTGACTTATTTCGAAGTTGAGTGATATTTCTCTAACATAATATATACAGACTACATTATAAAACATTTGGATAAGAATATTATAAATGTGCATCCTATTCCAATGTGGCTTCAATGCTTGAATGTGAGACACTTATTTTTAAAAAAATTGTAGAGATTTGACTACCACCCTGTAAAAGGAGAAAAAATAAAATTTTGCATCTTATATATAATTGCTTCATTGCATATTTCATCAATTTTGGTTATGTATTTCTTAATTTGATACTACATAAAATCCAGGCCCTACTGACTAAACTATTATCATGATCAGGCATGAAATCTGTGCACCATTCAGTTTGAATCTGTGGTTTTCTAACACAGACTTTCTTGCTATTATTCTCCTCTGCAATGATTCAAAATATTGTTTAAAAGGCAGCAAGTCATTTTCAGTCACTTACTTTTTGTATGGCTATATGGAATGGCAGGCCTTTATTTTACTTATGTTTCATCCCTTTGCAATCAATTTTTTCTTGAGATACATTCAAGTCACATATAAACAATAAACCATTAAAATGTCCAAGAGCACTGAATTTTACCACTATGAGAATTCCATGTTATTGGATTTAATAAATAAATACAAATCCATAATTGAAAACAATGATGGTTACCATTCAAAAACTTACATACATTTTCTATACCCACTATCATATATTTTTATACGACCTCTATACACTACTCGTACAAAAGCTTATTATTTTCTGCACATATGTACAAAGGTCATCTCCTTAGCGCAGCTACTTACCAAGCGGGAGACCTGGGTTCGATCCCCAGTACCGGCGTGGGGATTTTTCCCCTGCTGGGAGACCTGGCCTTGTAAGGTCCCTAGGGGGCCAATTTAGGAGCTACTTGGAGAAGTAGCGACTCCAGGTCATGAGGACCGCATTATCCGGCCGGGGGGACTCGAGGTGCTGACCACGTCTCACCCTCCAATACTGCACCCCATCCATGACGTCTGTAGTAGACCGAGATGGGGGATGCAGCGGCTGGGCGGTAGGCCAAGGTTCCCTGTGATCTGTTGTGCCATGGAGTTTCAAACGTACAAAGTACTTAGAGAAGGTATTGTTATCCATCAAAAAATTTGATATGGAAATTTTGCTGGAAATATAGGTTTTGAGAATTCTGAATCAAAAAAAAAGGGGGGGGGGACACAAATATATTAACAAAAATCTCCCCACCCCAAACTACCCTTTACATGGAAACATTTTCAAAAAGTATGATTTTTTCAAAAATTATGCTAACAATTGATTAAAAATTCATATATTAAAAATATTGAAAAAATAATATGTATATTTTGAATTTTTTCGGAATAGTCTCTGAAGATCTTGTCTTTTTGGATGACTTTTGCATAACTGGTAAATTGTAAGAGAAAGACAAAACCTTACTATGCAAAAAATGTAGATCTCGTTAATAACCTCAATTAATATCATTTACATATTTTTTGTGGAGTAAACCTTATCCGAGGTATTCCTTGTTATTGGTTTCAATTTTAAAATACTTAAAACTTTTCTCAAACAGGAATATGTCATTCCTTTTTCTTTTGTTTTACTCCTGTCATGCAAAGAGAAAAGAATTTCAATAGCATAGCAACCAGCTTTTTAAACAGTTGACTACCACTTTAGCTAGTGTATTCCCTTACTTCCTTTAAACTTATAAGGAACTAAGTAATAAGAGAATTTTTGCTAAGTTTATTTCAACAAGCATGCAATACAAGAATAAGCTTTTGTAAAAATAATTCATTAAACAGATAGAAAAAGTCATGTGACTGAAGAAGATTACTTATTTTTTCTATCTACTTTATTATAATCGAGATAAACAGTTGCAGAAATACTTTCACTACACATTTCATTGTAGGTACAAAGGAGATAGAGGAAACCAAAGTGGTCAGATGTTATAGTGGCTATATGCTAGCCTCAAAACTCTTTCCAAGATATCATAAGAAACACTAGAATAAAAAAAAAACTTTAAATATATTGTGTGTTTTAAAGAGTTCCGCCATTTTTGTGAATGTCGTAAAATTTCGCAGTTGAACAAAATTATATAAAATGTTTTCCAAATGAAGAGGGTGCTATTTACAGAAAGTTCAATGTTTTATTTTGTTAATTTTCATGTAAATATCTTAAATGTATGTTATTTTAATAAAAATTGTAAAAGCAACTTTTAGGAAAATGAAAAATGTCAAAATGATCCATTTCAATAGGAATTTGTACTGGGGATAGTTTCTTGAAAATTTTTTAGCAACATCTTTGTTCCCATTATGTAAGAGACAATTTTGGGCACTGAGGTGATAACAAAGCAATGACATATGAAATCCTGCGTTAATGCAATATGTCTTTGTTCTGCCTATAATCAGTCACACCACCTATTGTTCTCAAAAATGTCCTATCATATAATTAAAATCACAGTGCTATACAAAGATTTCAAGGGATACTGGTTGCTTCCTTGTTGTAGGGAACTGAAGTGTAACATTTTCAATTGGTTTTTGAAATGAAACATCATTCAGTACTTTAAGTACAGTCTTGCCCTCTTCTATTACTCTCTCCTTTCGCTGCTTGCAAATCAATGGATATATTGAAGTTACAAATGCAACGATTAAACTCCCTTTTCTTCACCATGGTTTTAAATAGTAAAGATTAAACTCTAGTAAAATGAAACCAAGCTGAGTGTAACAGAAATATAACTTTACCCTGGTAAATTATAAATTTGACTACAATTTTCTCTTAGCCAGAAATAATACATTTGGTCATAATAGCATTTTAGTGGCACAACCAGTTAAGGCAAGACTTTAGGTCTGAAAAAAAGTTTGTTTGAGAATACATTGGAAGTAAATAGGATAATTTATTTGTCATAATGATATTAAGTATTCTTATTACAGATGGGCTGAAATGAAGCCTGGAGTTGAGACTGAGACATACAGTGCTCTAAACAAACAGAATCAATGCAACCTTGGTTTTGTCGTGCAAATGATGTGGTATCTGTACATTTTCAGGAACTGGACCTAATTGTATGTCTGTTAACTGAGCAGCTCATATTGCATGGTGAATGAACAAAGTGGTTCAAATTTGAATAATGCTCAAAATGGGCCTGTAGTCTTTGGAGCAGCAGCTTTTGGTGCCTCAGAGGAAGTAAAATTTTAAGTTTGCACAGTTAGACAAAATGTGGTGGCAAACCTTCCATATACTGTAACAATATATAATTTCTCATTCCAACGTCTACTTATTTCAGTTATATAGCCAAGTTTACAGCAATGATATGCCTAGGTGTAGCGAAGTACAGATTTAGATAATTTTTTCTAGCACAAGTTCTTTTTCAGAGCGATTTATTCAGAAATTGTCCTTGTGGAAGTAGAGCTATTGAAGGTACAAAAGGTAAAAGGCACCTTCACAATGAGTTCACCTCACGTAAGTATACCTATAGCCTATTCCTTCACACAGTCCATTTGCAGAAACACTTTTTTATATCTGTTGTAACAACAGATGGGGTGAGGAAGAGGAAGTTGACTCAAGAATCGAGAGTATCACTTACTGGGTGTTAAAGTATTGATTCTTCGAGACATCATTTCTAATTCTTATTACAAATTATATGCTAACCTCTTATAAGGCACTGTATTTCTGTATTTAATCAAGTTTTAATACACAAGAATTGAAACCTCTACTGTGAATACCATCCTATATTATGGATGGGCTAGTTGTATAGGCTGCTTGTTCCTTCTAGACAAATGATCTTTAGCAAAGATACACAGGGCAGCAAATAGTACATGTTACAGTAACAAACAGATCTGCTTCCTTATGATTTGTTTCAGAGTACGCAGTAATGGTGAGTAAGTGACTCACATCTAATATCTCATTTAAAAATGTCAGTTTTCCAGAACTGGTGCGCAACCTATATATTTACCATAGTCTGCACTAGATTTACTGCAATGTACAGCCTATCTTATGTTTTTTTTTTGTTTTTTCTTTAAGATGATGCTATATACTAGAAAACGTTTACATTCCCAACTGCTATGAGGCATCACATTCCTGGTTTGTAGACAAGAAACAAGAAAAGAAGTTACTCCGTTCTTTCAATGCATACAATGTATAGTTGCTCTGGAACTCTATATACAAGATACCTTTTTCCAGAATTCTTAATTTTGAAATGTACCATATCTCCTACATAAAAAGAAGAATGATAACTACATTTTTAAATGAAATTATATTTTGAAAAAACTAGGGGACATTTAAGCTGATTTAAGTTTTTACTTTCTCTATAAGTACTATGTACATAGTGTATAGAGAATGTATTGTAGCGCACCCAAAATTATATATTGAGATTTCACCAGAAATATATGTTTTGGGTCCCCCTGAATAATAAAAAAAAAGTTTAGAAAAAGGTGTGGTGCGCATGCATGTGTATGTGTGGGGGTGGCGGGCAGCATAGCTCAAAAACGAAGACTTTTAAATACCAAACGTGGTATTTAAGTTTGGTATCTTCCAAGGATGCGACAAGGATTTTCAAGAAAATTCCCTTTTATTTTTTCAAAAATGACTAGCAATTTTTATTAAAATACCTTATGTTTAAGATATTTCTATGGCAAACAAAATATATATCTTGAATTTTCTGGGAATAGCACGTGAAGAACTATTCATTATGGCCGACTTTTATATAAGTGGTAAACTATAAAAGATATAAGCAAACTTACTGCGCAAAAAATGTAGATCTCATTAAAACACACAATTATATCACATATATGATAATGTTTATCTTGATTATCATGAAACAGAAAGAAGAATAAGCTTTTTAAAAATAATTTGTTACCGAGATGTAAAGAAAGCCACGTGAATGGAACACATCAGATTATTTTTTTTTTTTTCTTTATGTAATTCAAATTTGTGCAGAATTTCATGTGAGGTGCAAGAAGGGAACAGCAATTTATCAAGTGTGTTAGGAGATGATGGTAGCAGCTGCAACAATGATGATGGATAAGATTTTCTATTTAGAAAACATTCCTAATATAACATATTGTTGTTAAAACTTTTATCCAATTCAAATTTGCACAAAAATTCATGTGATGGAAGGGAGACAGAGGAAGGAATGGAAATGTACCAAGATGTGGAAAACAATAACGATGGCAGTGCAGCTGCAACAACTATGATGGATAAACTGTTCTATTTGACAACACACCTAATATAACACATTGTAAAAAATGTTGACCCGAATTTAATTTGCATGAAAATTCATATAAACAGCAGCAAAGATAGAGAGAGGGAGAAAGGTAACATTATGGTATGCATGTGATGGGGAAAAAAACTACTTGTTTGCTAACAATGCTATCAATTGCCAAGATCATATTTGTGCCAATGATGTGCCAGATTTTCAATCCACAGGAGTTCTTCTACATACCAGTAAATATACCTATATGCGGCTGTCACTTCTAACCACATTTAAAACCCCCCAGTCTAGGCCAGGTTTGAACCCACGACCTTGGAATCAGAAGGCCAATACCTAACCAACTGTATTGGGAGGAGAGAAACATGCAGCTAATTCTGTTTCTTACTGTTTGACCACTGTCTTCCAATTCAATGTTAGACACAACCACTGATATTACAGGAAATCCTGTTTTTATTTTATCTGGAGAGAAACCTTTTTTCTAATGCTTATAATTCCTCTAGGTTTGTTAACAGCTAACTTTGTGGCATGAGTGAAATGCACAAAATTTGTCACATGCACCATGATATGAATTTCCTCAATACTGTACCTGCTAAGTACTGTACCTTTTCCTGCTATTTGGAAAACATCACAAATGGAAGATGACCCCTAGTTCTCAATTACTATATTTTTAAAAAATATTGTGTTGTATTTAATTAAATACAGTTCTGTAAAATACCTATCAAGAATTCTTACAGAAAATACATTTCTTCCCTAAGGAGGGTGATAATTTTTGATTCACACAATGTTTTACAATTTAATATACAAAATAACCTATTCCGTTTCAAGGAACCATTTCCAAAAGAAAAGAAACACACACTGCATTAAGTACCTATATTGCAATCTCCAGCTAAGATTGGTTCACAACAACCTAGACTTGTAACCAGAATGTGAATGGCAAGGTTGAAATACATGTATTTCAATGAGCATTCTCAATTGATGAGAAGCCTTCCTGGGCTCCAGGAACAGGGAGCAACATCAGCCAGTTTTAACTTTCTCGTTCTCATTCCCAGGCACAACATATTAGATGCATATTGGTCTTGGTGCTGTAGAGAACATTCTAGGTGGCAGTGATATGAACAGCTGCTAGAGCTTACTTTATTCTCAATTCTTTTGCATTATGGCATCATCTGCCTGAATTAGAGGCAGAAGAAAAAAATATTAGTCAGTTAAAAACAAAGTCTCGGTGCACAATCAGAAGAACGCATTCCTATTCTCTTTACCACCATGTTGAACTATATCTTGTTCTGGAAGGCTTTCCATTTTGATTTAGCTTTGGCCACGTTCTTGGGTTATTGTGAACCATCCTTTAAGGTTCCAGTTAGTTATTAACTTGGATTCCAGTTCCAATTTTGTATTATGAGCTTTGATTAACTGTTAACTAGGAATTATTCTTAGTAATGAAGTAACTACCACCCTGGTAAAGTTTAGGATATTAATTAGAAGTACCATACAAAAATGGCATACCATAAGCGTCGTTTGATAACCAATAGCAATTCTAAGACAAAATATTGGATTAATATTTATATAACAGGAGAGAAGCCAAAGTCAGTGGACTTCAAAAAATAATTTCCAGGCTTTGGGCAAGGAGAAATGTTGTCAATTATGAAACAATTATATTATGTTTCAGTTACATGGGTTGTTTTATTTTAAATTTAATTTCTGTTGCAAATACTCCAGTATTATTCTTTGGCATATTTAGCTTATTTTATTTTAGTTAATTTTTTTTAACATTCACGACACGAATGTGCTTAAATATACTGAAACAGATATTCACCCAAACTGTAAAGGCAACTATCCTATTTTGTAATTTTACAATATATATTAACATTAAAAAATAACTTTTTATTCAAAAATATCCTATATTCCTACTAACCAAGATGAAGTTAAACACAAAAATACACATGAGTTAATACTCCAAAATCACCTAAAATATTTCCACAGTAATCTGACAAAATTCTATGTAAATTAGGCTTTCCACTTTTTGTTTGTTTGCTTGAGAGGGTTTTCCTCTAAACTTAAAGCATTTATTAACCAGTTCATTTAGAAGTGTCAATAGTGAAATTTTTATAATTTAATATTCTGAAGCATTTTTATCTAATAAAAACCCTACATTACTCCTATTGTAGCGACGTGCAAATGTGGAAGATGAACTATGATCATTCTTTTAAACTATGAAAGAGCAAATTGTTTCAAGTGTTTTTCCTTAATGCATTTTTTTTTTCAATACAGTTTTCCATTCATGAAATAATTACTATTTCATTTTGCACAATATTGCAACAGCAAGGTTAAAGCCCACCTGGGTAGTGTGGTGGTAGCAAGTCTGCCTCACATTCAAAAGGTCGTGGGTTCGAATCTTGCTTAGGGTGAGTTACCTGGATAAGGTTTTTTTCAGGGTTTTCCGTTATCCTGAGAAGACAATGTCGAGTAACTTTAAGCTCCATGGACCCCGAGATCATTTGAGTAGCATTTCACCAATTTCACTCATCATCTGATATGACCAATCAGATTAAATGATGCTAAAGTACAAAAAACAGCAGGGTTAAATTTTAATTCTTGAGCTTTTGCTGCTATGGCGACGAACAAACAAACACTTCCACTATACAAATAAATAGAAAACTACATATAATTGTAATGTAACCAAAATACTGTATAAAATATGAAACTAAGGAAGCATTTATAATATTACGCTAATTAATAAAAACACTTATTTATAAAAGTAAATAAAAGCTTATGAAACCCAAATTACAACAGTATGCTTCTTTTTTTCCCGAATTATAAAACTCTTGAGAATAATTTAAGTACAACAAGAACAGAAAATCAATGAGAACTTCTTTTTAATCTCTAGAGAAATTGTTCAAAAAGTGCACCCTTTGTTTATATATACTTCACATTTTCTCAAATTCTGTTGCATCTATGGAATATGACTGGGTTGTTTTTTTTATTTCTTCCACTGCTTGAAGTAAAGGGTTCTTTATTTAAAGCCTAATGGACTCATGGCATTTTGCCTGTGTGCAATTGGGTGCAAACAGCCGGCTTTGTTGCTACATAAACATTGCATGCAAAGCATGTATAACACTTTGTTCGTAAAATATTGGACCGACTATAAATCTAGCGCTAACACCACACCAAATTCTAACTTTCCAATCATAAGGAGGGATTTCTTGAACACGATGTGGATTTTCAGAGGCCCAGTACCGTGTTATGAGTGTTAACACGATCATTTAGGTGGAACCATAAACGAACATTGAAAATGAGCGATGTAACCTCAAAATATCTGAACAAAGAAGGAGAAATGTATCTAGCAACTAAATTAATGCATGAATTAAAACCATTAAAAAGAAAAGGAAACAATTCTGTAATTCCAGTTTGTATGGATGTAGGTGTTTCCCCAAAAAATACTCTGAATTGGCCCAATGATAGCACTAAATAAAATGCCTCAGTGCTCAGAATCTTACACCAAAATACACAATATATTAGTAATAAGATGGAAATAATAGAGAGTATATTAGTGAAACTTGATCCTCAGGTAATGGTTTTCTCTGAACACGGTCTAAAGGAAGATGAACTTAAGATATATAGTTTTAGTAATTATAACCTCAGCTCTTTTTTTCTGTAGAAAATTGAACAAAAGTGGAGGTATTGCCATCTATACTAGGAGTGAAATTAAATGTAAACCAATAAATAAACTATCAAATTTTAGTATGGAGATGGACTTTGAAATTGCTGGAGTTAAATTAACCACAGAAACTGGGAGTATAATTATAATAGGGATTTATAGATCACCCAAATCAAAAGTGAGAAATTTCCTTACTCAGCTTGAAGGGCTACTAAATGAGATACTTGAGCACAATCAAAATGTTATTCTTCTATGGGATCTAAACATAGGTGTAGGAAACTATGCTTTTAATGACCTTTTAAAAAGTTTTAACCTATATGATGCTACATCCTATCTAGGGCCAACCAGAATTACAAGTCATTCAAGATCTACTTTGGATTATACAGGGTTACTACAAAAGAAATAGACAACTTCAACTGCCTGTAAAACAAAAACTATTAGAGATAGCAACCTAATTATTTTGGAGGTATGTTGAGAAACTCTCAAAGTTTCGTTTGTTACTATTGGTAACGCTGTAGTGTTTTGTTTGTTGTTGCAGAAGCTGAAATGGCGGAAAATCCTGTGGAAAAGGCATATTGTGTGTTGGAATTTGCTAGAACACAATCAGCAATTGTCCAACGACATTTTAGAACACGTTACCACAAAACGCCACCGACTAGACAGTCAATCTACAACTGGTATAGAAAATTCGAGACAACGGGATGTTTGTGCAAAAGGAAGAGCTCGGGAAGACCAAGAGTTTCAGAAGAAAACGTTGAACGTGTTCGTTCTGCCTACATAAGAAGCCCACAGAAATCGACATCGGGCAAGCATGCAATTACAAATTCCACAGCAAACTGTATGGAAAATTTTGCGGAAGCGACTGCACATGATGCCTTACAGATTACAGATGTTGCAGAGTGAAGAAGATAAGGTCATACGGCGTGACTTTTGCATCGACATGTTGTGAGCGCATCATTTAATTTTTGTGGTAACGTGTTCTACAATGTTGGACAAGTTACTGATTGCGTTCTAGCAAATTCCAACACGCAATATGCCTTTTCCACAGGATTTTCCACCATTTCAGCTTCTGCAACAACAAACAAAACACTACAGTGTTACCAATAGTAAAAAACGAAACTTTGAGAGTTTCTCATCATACCTCCAAAATAATTAGGTTGCTATGTCTAATAGTTTTTGTTTTACAGGCAGTTGAAGTTGTCTATTTCTTTTGTAGTAACCCTGTATTATAACTAACGTACAAGAAAGAAATTAAAATACAATAAATGAAGAATTTCATGTTTCTGATCACACAGCACAAATAATAGATATTTGGAACTGCTAGCCTAAAAGTGAAAAGCAGTATTACGCATGGGTAAGAGAGACAAATAAAATAAATGAGTTAAATAAAAGATTACTATAGGAAGACTGGGCAAACGTGTTCGGTGCAGACAGTACAGAAGAAACATGGAATGCACTTTTTAATATTCTTAACTATTACCTAAATGATGTGTGTCCAAAGACAAAAAAAGTTAGAAGACATAGCGGTAATGTTAAACCTAGACAAACACTTAGCTATGAAGAAAACTATTTGAGAAATAAAGTTAAAGACATGCATAAATCTTATAGTGACACAAAGCTAGATATATATAAACAACTGTATAATGAATATAAAAAATGCTACAGATTGGCATTAAAAGCAAACAAAGTAAATTTTTATGCAAATAAAATTACAAATTCAGAAAACAAAACTAAAACAATGTGGAAAATCATTAATAATCACAAAAATCAGGAACAAAGACAGCATAAAAATATTTGTCTGGAGAGGGATGGGAAAGTGGAAAATTAGTAATATATTTAATAATTACTTTGTTAATGTTGGAAATACTTTAGACCAAAATAATGTGGAGTTTCACAATAAGAATATATTCAAAACTATGTACACATTTGAAACAAATGCAAGTGAATTAAAAGGTATAATAAATAGTTTAAAAAACTAGAGATCTGCTGGCTGGGATGATTATTCCCCTGCTATGCTCCAACAGTGTAAATATGCTTTATTAGATATACTGGTACATTTAATAAATTACTCAATAAATGAAGGTATTTTCCCTAAAATGCTGAAAATTAGTATGGTTCAACCTATCTATAAAAGTGGTAATAAAATGGAGACTAATTATAGGCCCAATATTTTACATCGGTTTTCGCAAAACTATTTGAAAAAGTGCTGGAAAAACGAATAGTATGTTTCCTAAATGAAAATAGCATAACAACAAATACCCAACATGGATTTCATAAAGGATTCTCAACTATTACTGCAACTGTTGACTTTATTCATGAAGTGATGACAAACATGGAACAAGGTGTAGATAGATAGATTTATTATCAGCCTGAAGAAATACAGATTCTATGGCATCGTCGAAATATAATGAAATTTTGTACATTTGAGTTTAAATATATACAGAAATTGTAAAAAGAATAATTCAAAATTAAAAAGAATAATCCAAAATAGTTTTCTGCCGGCGCCAGGCTCCTTCCTACTGCTGCAGAATGGGACCTGTAATGACAAAGAAAAAGCGGCAGTATCTGCACAAGAGAAATATGGTTGCAAAGATGATAAATAATAATGATTTATAGTTATTTAATGCATTCTGTGGAACAAGTTAGAGTTTCTGATTGAAATATTCATTAATAGTGAGTGGTAAATGATTTTTGAGATTGGTTCTTAACAGCTGTCCTAAATTTTTTGTGATTAAGCTCTTTAACACTGTTTGGAAGATGGTTGTATAAATTTATACCCTGATGTGATATAGACTTAAGACACCTGGTGAGCCTATGTGTGTTGAGATGTATATTACCGCAGGCTCTTGTATTGTGGTCGTGTAGGGCTGAGTTTCTTTTGAAGAGATCCGAATTTTTATGTATAAATGAGACTGACTCTAAGATATATATATACAAGGTAAGGGTAATATAGATAATTCTTTGAATACTACCTTACTATCTGAACGTATTGGTACCTGTTTTATGATTTTTACTAATCTTTTCTGAAGCCTAAGTATCTGCAAACTTTTTGAGGATGCCCCCCATGCTATTATTCCACACGTGAGCAGTGAATGGACATATCCACAGTACGCTGACTTTAAGCCCTCCAAGGGCAATACTTTTGAGAGGACTCTAAATGCATAGCATAGACAGCTGAGTTTCCTGCTTAAATGATGTACGTGTGTTTCCCAGGTCAGGTTTGCTTCTACCCATATGCCCAAGAATTTTGTGGATTCTACTTCGGTGATTTGTACATCATTGAAAGAAACTTGCATTGGGTCTTGTTCATAATTATGGAACTGTATAAACACAGTTTTTTTCGATGTTAAGTTTGAGCTTATTGGTCAATAGCCAGTTTTCTATTTGTTCTAACACCTTGTTGGTTTTATCCTGCAACTTATTTTTGGCAGGGTCACTAATTGTAATACTCGTGTCATCTGCAAATAACACTTTTTGCTTGAGTAATATTGGGAGGAAGATCGTTTATGTATATGAGAAAGAGTAGTGGACCTAGTACTGAGCCTTGTGGGACACCATGCTTTATAATAACATCATTTGATATAGACTTCAACAGACTGACATCTGTTACTTAAATATGAACTAAACCATTCTTCAGCTAATCTCCTCACTCCACATTTGTTAAGTTTGTGGATCAATATTTTATGGTTAACCATGTCAAAAGCTTTGCTAAGGTCTAGAAAGAGCCCAACAGTCTTTTTTTTTTTGTCATCCTTTGAATATTGATTCTAAGAATGAAAATATAGCATTGCTAATGTTTTTACCTTTACGAAATCCAAACTGAAACTTACTTAAAATGCTGCATGCCTCTAGGAAAGACATTAACGTGTTGTACATTACTCTTTCAAGTATTTTTGCAAATACTGATAGGAGAGATATTGGGCGATAATTTTGTACACAGTCTTTTTTACCCTTTTTAAAAATTGGGCAAACCTTTGCTGTTTTTAGAAGTTCTGGAAATATCCCCATAGCCAATGATGAATATGCAATATCCACCAAGGGAATTAGTAGGTGGAAAGCGGTTTGTTTTACAATAGTATCTGGGATGTCATTTCCACTTGAGTGCTTGTTTTTTAAGCCTTTAGTTATTGCAATCATTTCTTCTGGTGTTACTGGAGTTAGAAATGTAGTTTGGCTGTTTGTCATTTGTGGAAGTAATGGAGGATAAGTATTTGTTGCTGTTTGAAAGCCCTCAGTGACCTGACTAAAGTGTTCATTAAACATCTCAGCTATTTCTTTGGGATTTTCAATGTTTTCCCCATTTTTGTTAAGTATGATTTTTTTCCTTAGCATTTGTCTTATTTTTTCCAGTTTCATCTTTTACTATCTTCCATATAGCTTTTGCTTTGTTTTTAGCATTTGCAATATATCCCTCATTTGATTTCAACTTTGCTATGTGTATGACATGGTTTAGGATCTTGCAGTAAGATTTATAGTATTTTCGGAGTTGCTCATCATTATTCATTTTACACAGGTTGTATAACTGCCTCTTTCTTTTGCAAGAAATTATTATACCTTTTGTGCGCCATTTTGGTTCTTTCCTGTTTTGATTATTTGAAATGATCTTTTTGAGTGGGAATGCTACATTAAAATAGTGCTTGATAGTAGTCAGAAAAACTGATGTTTTGTCATTTGTATCAGTTTTGGTAATTACATATGCCCAGGTTTCTTTTTCTAGCAAATATTCAAAGTAATGTATGTTGTCTTCACTGAAAGATCTTTTATAGTTAATTGATTTAGCAGATTTTTAAGGTATATATCCATTTATTTGCATATGTAGGGGCACAGCATTGTGATCGGAAATTCCTAAGTTTGCATTTTCTACTGTGAATGGGGGAGAGTTACGATTAATTATAATTTGATCCAAACAAGTTTGAGAACTGGAAGTTATACGCGTTGGAGTATTCATAGTCCCCATTAGATTGTATGAAAGTAGCGATCTAAATTCACTTACGCTGCTTTCAGCGGATAGGAAGTTTATATTGAGGTCCCCACACAAAATCAGCTGCCTATTTTTGCTCACTAGATCATTTAACGAAATTTCAAAATGTTCAAAAAAGGTTTTTATGCAACCACTAGGGAATCTGTAGATGCAAACGACTGTGAATTTAAAATTTGGGTCAAATATGTCAGTGACTGCATGTTCAAAGGTCTTTTCTATATTTAGGTAGTATGTTTCTTTATTTTCTTTACATTTCAATTGGTCTGTTGCATAGATTGCTACACCACCATTTCTGAGAGCTGATCGACAGAAAGAACCCACAAGTTTATAGTTAATAATGTGATGGGATGTTATTTCATCAGGTTTGAGCCAATGTTCTGTACAGCAAAATATATCTATATCATGCATTTTATCATTTAATAATACTTCTATTTCATGCTTTTTATTTCTAAGGCATTGAACATTTTGGTGCATTAATGCAAACTTTCTATATTTTGTTGCTTTACCAGGTGTCTTAGTTTTAAAATGTATAGAATTTGCTGAACTACTCACCCGGTTGACTGTATTGGGCCATTCTTGGTCCCTAGTTTGTCCCTGTGTTGGTTCTACAACGTGATGCTCCTTGGAGGGATTTGTCCTGAGTCTGATTCCTGTTGAAGCCTCTGTTTCTCTGCATGACTTGTTGCATTCATATTTAATCTGGTCACTATTTTTAGGCACACAGTGTTCTGGATTTGAAAATCCTGTCATTCCTACAGTTACGTCATCCCCCACATAGCTTATTAGTTTCCCCGTCCCTGGCATTTGCTGATCCCCTCACATAAGAACTGTCCGAATTTAATAGCTCCCCTTCTATTTAGATGAACACCATCTCTTGCTCGATCCTCGTCCCGTATGCACCAGTTTCCATCCAACATCACACACTTCCGAACATTACACAACCAGTCTAGCTCTGCATTTATTCTTCTTATTTTTTGTTTACTAACATCTCTCCTGCATAATACTCCGCTGATTACAATTTTAGTATGAGGGCTTTGTGTTTTGATGTGACTTATTAAGTCCATGACGTCACCCATAATTTCCCTCCAGATATTGTTTGTTCCCACGTGAATGGCAACGTCAGATTTTACTTCATTTAGCTTGGCATTTTCTACTTCGCGGCTTAATTCCTCCACTCGGATCCCTGGGTAGCAGCGTACGTCGTAACCCGCATCTCTGCATTCATTCCCGGCAAATTTTAGAAGCGAGTCTCCAAATACCATTACCTTTGTTCCTTTTTTTCCTTTGTTGTAACTCATTTCTTGATCCGATTGTTTCTTCCGTTGTTCAAAGGTGGTTTCATTCCTTTTATTTAGCACGCTATATCGGTTTGTGGTAGTTATATTACCACGTGTATCACCTGGTAGCTCAGTTGTTCTGTTTGTTTTCCTTTTTACGACTGTAGCGAAAGATTCCTTGTCCATCTGATGCTGAACTTCGTTCGATAACTTTGCATTCTCTTCTTTTAATGATGAGATTTCTTCTTGCGCTAATTTTCTCTCTTGTTTCAGTGTTATAATTTCTCCTTGTGCTTGTTTCAAATCTTTATTTAACATATCAACTATTTTTTGAAGCGACGCTATTACCTCCGACTCGCGTGATGATGCACACATTTACCGTGTCGTAAAAATTTCTGCCGCAGGCCTTCCGTTTTCTTTATCTTCATTTACACAGCTTCCTGCATTACAAATTGATGAACTACTCACTCTATTTATCACTTTTTCACTTTTATTTCCACTATATTCACACTTTCTCTGTACCATGCTGCGGGTTATTACCTTACAGGCCGCCATCTTGTGTCATAAGAGGTGTAAATACTGTAGGCTTATTTTTTAGACTTATCAAAAGCTTTTGATTGTGTATCACATGAGCTACTATTAAAAAAACTAGCAACTGGCTTAAGAGGTAAAATAAATGAAATATTGCAGTCTTATTTATTTAATTGCAAACAATGTTGTGAACTTTATTAGCAGTATAGAAACCAAATAAAGCTTATTCAATCAGAAACTCAAAATGTAAAATCAGGGGTTCCTCAAGGATCTGTTTTAGGACCATTGCTTTTTATTATGCATGTAAATCATCTGGCCGAATTCACTGAGCTAAAAATTACAACATATGCGGATGATACATCACTAATCTGTAAGGGCAGAAACTTGATACATCTAGAGGATGAAATTATTCAGAAGCTTTCTTGGGTTTCAAATTACTTGTCCAACAATTTTTTTAAAATTAAATGTTAAAAAGACTAAACTTATTCATTTTCGACACCAATCAAATAGAAATAAACAAAATAACAAAATAATACTAGAAAATATTAAGATAGAGCAGGTGCCTAGTAAAAAGTTTTTAGGAATATATTTAGACAAACATTTAAATTATGAAAGGCATGTAAATGAAGTCTGCAAAAAAATTGCAAAAAAATTACAAAAAATGCTTACCTATTAAAATATTTTGCCAACTACCTCAATGTAGAACAACTTAAATCTATATATTATGGAATAATATATACCCACCTGGAATATGGTATAGAAATATGGAGAGGATAAGGTGTGACAAAATTAAATAGGTTACTGCTGCTACAGAAAAGATGCATACGTTATCTTTATCACATAAAAATTACTGATACATATAAGCCATTCTTTAGAAATAATAAAATCTCAACCATTATTGGCATTTATGCATACAGAATAATAATACTGGCTCAAAACAAACCACTCCTCAAAAATACATTCATTCCCATAGCACTCGAGGAAAGGCAAACTATTACAGAGTACACCTAAACAAGGCCTTAACAAAAAAGGATCCTATAATTATGGGAATGATGCTATATAATGCTCTCCCAAAAAAAATTAAGGAGTGCTCAGGGAAAAATACCTTTGCAAAAGAATTAAAAAAGCATCTAATTGAGAAGTGTCCATACAAACTGGAAGACCTATTACATTAAAATAGTAAACATTATAAAAATTGACAAAAATAGATTCAAGAAAACCTATGCTGTTTTATGGTGAGATTGATTAAGAGTGATAAGGAAATAAATTAAAATGTAATGTAATTTTATGTCAAAATGTGTAAATAACAAATAGACTTTGATTTTAACTTGCACTCACAAATTGTTTTTTTTTTTTTTTTTATTTTTATTATTATTTATCAGTCAATGTTTTGTAAAGGTATTGAATTGAAAATCTTTCTTAAACTGTAAGTACATTTTGTAAAACAAGTTATTAACTATTAGATGTCAATTTTAGATTTGTAACTATGATTGTGTATAATTGAATGATTTGGAGTGTATGTGTGTTAAATTTTTGACAATGCCCCATGCTTGTAAAAGTTTCATGAGCAATAAATGAAAAAAATGAATTGTCGGAAAAGAACAGAAGCTGTGGATCAATTAAACAGTCTTTCACTGATGAAACAAACCATTAACATTAAATCACTCCTGATACTGGGTCACCTTGTTTTAAAGATTGGAAACTGGTATGCTTATAAGGTTTTAGCTTTAATAATTTAGTTGCTCTGTGTGCAGAAGACTCTGAAATTCTCACCTGTTGGCTAATTTTGAAATGGATTTTGTTGGTGAACATTCAAGACTTGCACTATGTCGTCTAACTTTTCCTCTGTTAAAACTGTACATTTACACTTCTGTTCTTTGTTTGCCACAGAACCAGTGGTTTCAAATTTCTTCACAATCTTATGAATTGTAAATATGGAAGGAGGCATTTCACCAGGGTACTTTTGAATATACTCTGTGCGAACACGGCTTGGTGATTCCCATTTATAATAACTTTTACTCAAAAAAATGCATTGCTTTAGAGTCAATCGTCTGTTCGTGTTGGTGGCCGGTACAATACAATGCTAGCCTACACATACAAAGGCAGCTGGTAGAGGGGGAATCCAGCAAGGTCTCGGGAGAGGAGAAATGCTGTGTACTCCATTAGGTTTTAAATGAAAAACCCTGTATTTTTCCTTGCAACATTTCTGCAGCAGACACTTCTATAATGTATATGCAATTTTTCATGTGACCCCTAACAAAAATGTGTTGGATTTAGATCTGACAATCTTCATGGCCTCTTACTGGCCCATTCCAAGCAATCTAGTGTTCTAAGCAGATGTTATATAGATGGCCATGTACAGCTCTACCTATGTGCAGGGGTGCACCATCACGTCTGCCAGGGGAACATCCCCAAGCAGAACTGGTAATGTTTCTTATGAAGAAGCTGGCGATACATGGAACTTATTAAAACCTAAGGATATCCATGATATGTTAATGACCAATTAATATGTTTCCTATGAAACCTGTCTAAAGGCAGCTGAAAGATTTCCTGTATTAGTGAGTGTGTAGATTGTTGTAAGTCTAGGTGAGTGCATTGTGATAATTAGTTACTCCATTTCTGGTAGATAAGGTTTCACTCATGCAAGAATTTTGAGGAGGATGTCCCTTCCTTATTGAGGAAACATACAGAAAATACTACCCTTTGTGCATAATATACTTCGGAGAGATATTGGATGTGCTCAATATGATAAAGGCATAACAATTCTTCTTTTAATGTTCTCAAACAGTCCAATAATATGCCAATAATGTGAGCAACACTGCTTCCTGGATCTTCTTCCACCAAGTGAAGAATTTCTTCTTCTTGTGCAACATTTCTTTACCCACTCCTTCAACATGAGAAAATACATTTCCTTTTCATCTAGATTTCTTTGACAGATGAAAACAAAATCCTACATTGTGGAGCTTGTCTATTTGGAAATCTTTCTCTCTAAATTCTTACCATATTATAGTGTTTCATTCTAAATGAGTAGGATTTCGAGATACTCAGCATTAGTAAAGTGAGCCATGTTGTAACTGATAAGCCACTGTTTTGAAACAAGCCATAAGCACAATCAACAGCTGAAGTACGTTTCTTTAAGCGACTTTCTTTTGATCTTACAGTATTGTCATGTTGTGCAGTCTCATGCAAACAATGTAGATTCTACCAAGACAAACTTCAAAAACTTCTAATAATAGTAAGAGTGTGAATTTTTTTAGTTAAAAATAATATTAAACAATCAGAAAATCAATCTCATCTAAAAAATATTTGAAAAAATGTTTAAGTTTTGTAAAATCTTCATTTAAAATAAAGTTAATATCAAACAATTTTCATTTGTTTTTCAAAAGCTAGTTTAAAAATAGGAAAATTGCTAAGATTATTTGTTCTATTCTTTACAAAGAGTCACCCTATTCAAGGATGATCTTATCACCATCTTATAGTATACACCCTGTATACTATGAATAAGATCTTGGAAAAATAAATTTAAGGAGAGGCACAAAGAAATTGTAAAATGAGTAATGCTACATTAAGACTTTATTTTCTTCCATACTTATATTCTGTTATCAGTTCTTGCAGCAACACAATTTCCTTTTGAGTTTTTTTTAACTTAACACACTTGCTTATACTCTTACTTAAATGCAGTATTCACAAATTGCAGTAGAATGGAATAAGTCTTGTGTCTAATATACCCAAAACATCTAACACATGGCAAAAATAAAATAAGTACAACACTGCTATAGCATGAAAACCAACTTCAGTCCTCCCCTACTCACTGTTTTAACAGCAACATTAATACATGTTCGCCTGTGTTATCAAGACAGATTCCTGTATCTTCAGTAAAAATTTATCAAGGCAAATCTATCTTTTCACTAACCTAAAAAAAAAACATATCAAGAGTGACATCTCATATACCTAATACTCCAAAATGCCCTAACCTATCTGTAAACTACACTGCACAATGGTATAGCTTTCTCTATACATACTAGTACATAGTGTATAGAGAAGGTACTGCACTCCACCCAAAAATTCGATACCGAGATTTCACAGTAAATATATGTTTTAGGGTCCACTGTATCTAAGAAAAACATTTTCAGAAAAAGGTCCATGTGTATGTCCATGTGACTATGAACACGATAACTCAAAAATGAAAAGTCAGTAAAATACCAAACTTGGTATTTAAGTTTAGTATCTTCCAGGGATGCGACACGAAGATTTTGAGAAAAATCCCCCCAATTACCCTTTATATGCAACTTTTTTCGAAATTTTTTATTTTCTCAAAAATGGCTGTAACAATTTTGATTAAAATATTTTATATTAAAGATATTTACCTGACAAATAATATGTATATCTTGAATTTCCTGGGAATAGCCTCTGAAGACTACTTTATTCTGGATCAATTTTACAGAATTTTGCATAACTGCTAAACTATAAGAGATGGACAAAAACTTACCACACAAAAAATGTAGAGCCCTTTAAAATACACAATTTATGTTATATACACATTTTTCCTGGAGTTGATCGTTTTTTAAATATTCCTTGCTTTGGTTTCAGCTTGGAAAAACATAATTTTCTCATACAGAAATTTGTCAACTCCTGTCCATACAAACAAAGGAACTTCAGTCACATAGTAACCAGCTTTTGACTGCCACTTTAACCTATGGTACTTCCTTATTTCGCTTCTACTTACAAGGAAGCAAGTATTAAGACTATTTCTGCTAATTTTTTCTGGATTAGCACGAAGTAAAGAGAAGCAGTAGCTTTTTTGACAATAATTTGTTGCAGAGACGTAGAGAAAGTCATGTGAATGGAACACATCAGATTTTTTTACAAACTTCAGGTTAACTAACCTAAGTTAACTAAAATACAGTTACTCAACATTTGTAATATGGGATACTTCATTTAAGAAACAGCAATAACCAGAAATCGTAATTCAAACCCTAATTATTTCATGTAATTTTACAAAAATAGAAAAGGGCTATTAACTTACTTTAAAACCCTTAAAAGTAAGTTTAGATTGAAACCAACACGAATCTTGATAGGATATATGAAGATTACTTATCATATCATCTACAGAAAGATCACTGTTAACATAAGTCTTACACATGGAATTTCTTTGGAATTCTGCCAGAGGATTATTCACTTCCACATCTGAAGATGAAGAAACTGAATTTGTTAAATCAATCACTGCTTGATGTACACATCTGGGAAGACTGTAACCATCCTTGGGAATGAATGCTTCTGATTCTTTGCCAACCCTCCTTTTCAATAATATGTACATATTTGTTGTTGTTAATGTCTTGCTAAGCAATCTGTTCAACTCTTCAGACATAATGATACAGCTGCAAAAATAAGATAATTCATCAAGCAATAGTTATTAAAAATTAAATACATACAATGCACACACATATGCTCACTTTGGCAGTGAATCCCATTCCTCTTAATCTGCTAAGTTTGCACTACATTTAAATGCCTTCTAACATTTTCATATAAAAAAAAAAAAAAAAAAAAAAAAAAAAAAAAAAAAAAAAAACCAAGAGGAGAGGAGGGAGGGGGGGGGGGGAACAACACACTTTTTAAATAATTTTTATAGTGCACAAATTTAGAAATGCTCATTTCTCTCAATTTAGTGTTTTATAATATTATGTTATTGTATTTTTTAATCAGGAATGTTGATTGATGCACACAAAATAGACATACAAGTACAGTTCAGTAAGTAACGTGTTTCAAAAAGATGATGTTGCAAAGATAAGTTGGTGCTACAATCATGTACTGTAATTTGTAGCACATGTCAAATTAAATTTGATACTGGTTCATAGGATAGTTTGGATTTGACAAAAATTTCATTTAGTCATTCAATGTGTTTTCAATGGGAAAAGTGCAATCTAGTTCACTGATTTGCTTTTTACTTTTGGTTGGAAGTAAAGCTATTCAAGTGAAATCTGAAGGACTTTTGCATTGAATTGTAACTATCAATGAGTCCTGGACTCCTCATTGTACTCTGGAAACTAAGCAGCAACTAAAACAATTGTTTGTTTCTGATAATCTGTTCCAAAGAAGGAAAAGTAATGGCAATGATTTTTTGGTATGCAGAGGCTGTCATATTAATTCACTTCTTAGACACACTAAAAAAAAAAATATTGCTGGACAACATGACAATGCAGCACTTTCATCTGGAGTTGTTGCTACTAAGCTACATGAATTGCTACTGCACTCCTCATAAATGCCAGACCTGGCTCTCTGCAATTTCTTATTACGAAACATGAAGAAATGGCTAACAGTAATAAAATTTAGATCAACAGAGATCAAGATATTTTGTAGAGCCTGACAATTCCTGTTTTGAAGGTGCTAAAAATTAGGAGGAACATTGGGATAAGTGCGTATCCTTAAAAGGGGAGTATGTTGAGAAATAAATAGTGTTTGAAAAAAATGGAATTTTCATTCTTAACACAGTTATTGAACCACCTTTGTATGCTGCCTCATTTTCTGCCTTCAAACTTTGCACACCATTAAATTCTGAGGATTTTTACAACATAGCATCTAATAGTTTTCAAAAATAATTCAGAGTCAAATATTTTGATATAAATCAAATCAATATTGTTCAATCCTAAGTAAGGCATTGAATTTTTCAGTCTGTCTCTACTTTTCCAGTATATTTATTAGATGAGAATGTCTCAAGAGTATAAGCTATTGAATAGCTGCTGCATAGAGAGCATTTACACCATTCAATTCTCTGATTGCAGATTTCCCTATCATTTAAAGATAAGATGATTGTCAAATAACTTGGAAATGTTTTATAATCCAGGTAGTAATTATTTGTGTTGATACATTGTCATTCAGTTATTTATTTATTTTGTAATCGTTTACCCTCCCCATATGCAGAACGACACCCCTACCAGGACTTGCACGGATGCCCAGGGGTTGAAAGCCTGTTGAGGAGCCAACAGCATGAACCACACAATGAAGAACCTGGAACAAGTAGCTCATAGCCAGGCATGAGTATGAGGAAGTGGATGACATGAAATGTAAGCAAAATAGATGATAGGAAAGGTGAGGATGGAGCAATGGGTGGAATGAGTGGCTGGGGAAACCAGAAGACCTGGAGAAAACCTGCCCAGATGTCACTTCATGCACCACAAATCCCACATGGGGATTAAACCTGGGCCGCCTAGATGGGAGGCGAGCAATCTAACCACTCAGCCACGACACATTAAGCTGACAAGTCAAATTGTTTAATATTCCTAAATAGCTCAGAACCACCCTTATCCTAGCAGATACAATGAAAAAAGCAATGAAGGATAATGAGTGCTGAAACAAGATGGAGAACACATTACCTCACATTTGTTTTTTCAGATTAAGAGGAAACCTACAGAGAAAAAAGAGTTCTCATCCAGGCACTCAATCAAGATTCATATTTGGTCCCATTCTGGACAGTAATCATGAAATAGTTTGTATGCAAAGATAAGCAAGATATAAATAAGATATTTAATTACAGAGAAATTGGACATTTAAGGGGGACGTTTAAGGGGGTGGGGGCAATAACAAGTTCTGTTCCCCTCCACTTTTCTCTTTGTGCTGTACAGAGATTTATATGTTAAGAAACCATGTGTTTCGGTGTTAAAGCAGGTAATGCACCCAGAATCTTCATGAACGATTCATATGTGACAACAAAGTTTAGTAGAGAAGCAACATGATTTATCAATTGATTCCTGCAATTCTTTCACCTCCCTAGAAAGCAATTTGCAATCTTGTGAACTGATCTAGGGAAGCAGAATGTATTTTTGAATTAAAAAAAAAAAAAAATCAAAATAAATCAAAGTGTTCTACAGAGGAAAAGCTAAAAAAAATCAGAGAAAAGTTAAAACTGAAGTTCAAATATATCTTTCAGAAAACTAGCACAAGAATTTTGTAAACCTTGGCTTGCAATGTCAGTAAACCTTTAAAACTAAAATCCTCTAAGATAAATGTAACTCTGGAATTCTTACCGTACGATGTGATTAGAGTGTATTTCTATGACTGGGTGTTTAATGTTATTAATTACTGTATTCACCAGAATTTAACTTTTTTATTTTCTCGACCAAATATATAAAATTCAGAGAAGATATTGTTTTCCAGTCCAAAGGTTTGATAGAGATTTCACTAGAAATACGTTTTGAGATCTGAATAAATAATAAAACCATTTGTTGAAAAAGGTTTGTGTGCCTGTGTGAGTATGGACAACACGACTGAAAAATAAAAGTCAGAAAAATACCAAATGTAATATTTATATTTAGTATCTTCCAAGAATGAGGCACAAAGATTTTCAGAAAACTCCCTCCTTCAAAAATATTTCCTTTACATGGAAAATATTTTTCAGAATTTTCAATTTCCTCAAAAATAGCTCTAACAATTTCCATTAAAATAACATATATTAAAAACATTCATGGCAAATAAAACATATAGCCTTAATTTCTGTATAATAGCTACTGAAGTTCTATTCATTCTAAATGACTTTTGCATAATAGGTTAAACATAAGTGATAAACAAAAACATACTACACAGAATATCTCTGTTTTACTCCTGGCCATGCAAAGAGAGGGAATTTAAAATATATCACACAGCAACCAGATTTTAAAATATTTGACTCTCGCTTATTCAAGGACATGATGAACTGATCACTTGTCACCAAGTGTGCATAATAAAAGTTACAAATTCCACCTGAACTAGAAAACACTGATAGGTGTCCCAAAATAGATATATGGCTCAGTTATTCTTCAAAATGATTTTGTGACTCTTGGACTGTCATTTATTTGAAAACAGAGCATGCCATGCTCTTCTGCAATAGTCAATCTGCCAAATTGTATAAGGTGTATAAAAACTTTTTTGATTGATTTTAAATATTTCATAGGAAATAAAATATGATGTGCTGGTCACAAGTCAAATGTTTGCCAATGTAGCTTTTGTCTACTTGTAATTTTTTATTGTAAGCAGTTAAAAGTAAATAAAAAATGTAATTAAAAAAAGTACTAGACATGATCATAAAGCTGAATTGGTAATTGTATGTATGAAACAGCGAAGTACTGATAAAACTCTTCAAAACAAAAACTGCAGTTGGAAAGGTTAGAATCACATGTAAAAACTCGTACCATAGCCAGAATTTGAGCCATGAAAGAAGAGTCTGATTCTACCTCTCCAACTTTGTTCTACATGTGGCTTGTGTAAAGACCAATTAAATACCAGAAACTCTGATGCTTACTACAAACTAATGTAAATTAATTTTCAACATGGTACTTTTTTTTTTTTTTTTGCAATATACATCTTCATTCTATTGTTTCTGACTAAAGTGTACATGGATCAGCCTTAATTGATCCCTATGCCCTCTATGGACACAAATATGCTGTCCTCCCTCAGAATATTGTGCCACAGTGAGATTCTTACTATTTATCATGAAGAAATAGTTCTCAAAAGTATCTAAAATAGTGCCTTGAAATCAGTTTTTTTTTTCTTTATTTAAGCTGAAATAAAATCATTAATTTAAAAAAACAAAATATTTTCAAATATAAGTTTGACCTACCGGAACCATTGCAAGAGACCTCTGTTCTGATGTGTTTGCTGTGGTGCTCTCAGCTCATTGTCATACTTAAGGGGTGGCAACAATATCCTATATATCTCACGGGGGCTGTAAGCAGTAGCACCTATCACCAGAGCAACTTCCTGTACAGCATTCTCAATGGTGCTGGCATGTACTTCATCACTTATGTTCTAACAAAACAGATAAAAGTGTGTTAATTTATTTAGAAGCTTTAAACAGTGAAGCTGAGATTAATTAGTTAGTTTGAACATTTGGAGTTGCATTTGGGTACATTTGCTTTGTTTACCCTGTGACAGACATGTTTCAGAAGCCTTTGCATTCCATCTTCAGCTGTAGGTTGACCAGTGGCAATGATGTTGTCTTTGTTATGATCTATGTTTGGATTTAAAATTCCATACTATGTATTTTGATGAAATTTTGTTTTCTCATATGACAAGTTCTAAAGGATGGTTTACTTTTTTTAACAATTCATGGTTACATCTATTCCATTGTTGGTATCCCGAAAAAGAGCTGTGACTGCTAATCGTCTGCTTGTTTATATTTAATGTTCTGAATGTGTATTTTGCTACAGATATTTGTTTGGTTTGGTTTTTCCTATGTATACATTATTGCTCTCCTGGCAGATTATTGTGTAAATGTTTGGTTTGGAGGTTTCTGGTACCTGGACCTATGGAGGTTCATTAACAGATTTTGAGGTGCTAGAATTATGGTATACTTTGAGAAGATCTTTTGAAACCTTTTGTGCAGTACAGGTGAAATGTACATTTTTTCATTTTCTTCTGGTCTTCTAAGAGTTATAGGATACCTATTTATTTCCTGCAGCATTTATACTGCCAAGTTATTCTGCAGGTGCCTCAGCCATTTTTGTATGCATCCCTAAAAGAGCATCACTGACAAAGCCAAAACCAAAACCTCCCCCACAGTGTGTGACAATTCTGTCTTGTTTGCTGTTCAGTATTGTCACAGCACAATTATTATAACTATAGTCCAGTTCTTCATTCTACAAGAATGAATGTTGAACCACATTTCATCAAGGAACATATAGTCATAGTCTTGCAAGCCATGTTGATACCTCTAGGCATTGTTTTTAGGGCTTCGGCTCTGATTGATTTCTCGGGCTAATTTTCATTTAAAACCATGCTTAGAAGAAGACAAGCAAGTATGACAGAAGAATAGTTAAATTCATAGTCTGTGTCACCTATCTTTTGTCTCATGAATTCTATTAGAAATGTACTTCCGCCGTAGAAGTAAAAAACTGTGCAACGAAATAATTTATTCTGTAAAATAGTAATTTATTTGGCATATGATGTATCAACATCATTTAATGTTAATTTTTTTCACTGTTGTTAAAATATGCGTGTTGTCCCTGAGTGGCTTTATTCAAATTATAATAATAATAATAATTATTATTATTATTATTTATTGCACCGTCATCAAGAACACTTTGTGAGAAGGATCTTACATTTTTCACTATCACCTAGCACCTCTTCCAATGATGGAGCTATTTTTATTTTTACAGGAGTTTTTGATGATGATCCAGATTGTAGAAGTTGATTCACACCATCAGATTAGGTTCACATGATATCCAGAGACACTTGTTTGCATAACTTAGCATCTCTTCCAATGATGGGGTTATTTTAATTTTTTACAAGAGCTTTTGTTGAAGAAGGTCCAGGTTATCCAAGTTGATTCACATCATCAGATTCAGATGTTCTCCACAGTTGCAAAAGGAACATGTGCATTAACTCACCAGTTTGCAAACATACAATATCAAACACGAAACTAGACTGACTGCTGATGAAACTGAAGGAAATACAGGAATATTTCTGGCTATATTGCCTCTCAACTCCTAATGAGTCTTTGTTTGTTAATAATTATTGCATAATAGCAGGAGGAAGCCTCTGGTTAAAGATATGAGGTGAGGCTCTCGTATTCTAGAGGAACGAAAAAAAGTACCTTTTCTGGAACATGAACTTTGATATTCACTTTCAAACATGATACTAAGTCATCAGTTAGCCCACAGCTGAAGATAAAAGCAAACTTATTTAAGCATGTTCTGAGCAATAACAAAGTAATTAAACTAAATGTTTATGTAATTAGATAAAAATGAGTTAACCTATACAAAATTAGGTTGGGATCATGTGTTTGAAATAACACTAATGCTAATATTAATATAAAAGTAATAGTTGCAACAAATTTTCACTTATCTTTTGGAATCCTTGCTTTGGACTAGTTTCACAATCAATTTATTGCATTATCAACAAAATTTCCTTTGGTCTCAGTTTTGGTCTGATTTTGATGTTTATTTACACTGTTATGGTTACTGCTACTAGGTGGATTGTGTACTAATGCATTGCTAACTACTGGAATCAAAACAAATTTGGTAAGAGAGTCAATTGGAGGTATATCAAAATTCATTGCATGATTTCTATACTTAATATATATATTTTTTCCCAAACCATTAAATCTAAGGGCCCATTTAAGTGTTTTAATAATTTAACATCTGGATTTATTTCATGATTAAATTTCCAAAAATGTTCTGCTACAGCTGATTTATCAATTTGTTTGTATTTAATATTCCTAAAGTGTTCTTTTACTCTGGTTTCCAAATGCCATTTAGTCTTACCAATATAAACAAGGTCACATTTTAAACAATTTAATTGATAAATGCCAGATTTTTTATTTTTTGAAATTTCATCCTTAACACTTAAATGGGCCCATAGGTTTAATGGTTTGGGAGAAAATATTTATAATAAAGTATAGAAATCATGCAATGAATTTTGATATACCTCCAATTGACTCTTACCAAATTTGTTTTGATTCCAGTAATTAGCAATGCATTAGTGCACAATCCACCTAGTAGCAGTAACCATAACAGTGTAAATACACAACATCACAAACCAGACCAAAACTGAGACCAAAGGAAATTTTGTTGATAATGCAATAAATTGATTGTGAAACTAGTCCAAAGCAAGGATTCCAAAAGATAAGTGAAGATTTGTTGCAACTATTGTTTTATATTAATATTTGTGTTATTACTTCACTGTTACTAGCTTCTTTTTACATTTATAGCACTAATGATGTTTATAAAAGGTTTATACAAAACTTGACAGCCTCAATTAGTAGGTTGTCTGATGTAAAAATTTCCTGAACTATTCTCCAGAAACTCTTAAAATTCATTCAGTTGTGTTAAATGAATGCATGCAGTAATCTAGATCATAAGTCACCATTAGAGTAATACAATTCTAAATGCATAATAAAGATAAGAAATTAGTTAAGCTTCTGGAATCAATGATGATTTGCATCTGTAAACTTCCATTTGTTTTATCGTTAAAAGAAGGGAAAAGAAATGCAAAAATTACCAAATTGAGAATATAGGTGCATAATCCTCCAATTACCTGGAACTTATGCTGAAAATAACTATCTGTAGTACTTCAGCAAACTTCCTAATATTACTATATTTCATGAAATTCTATTTAAAGAACATATCTCTAACAATGTTGAGAATTTAGAATTGTCAAAGTTTAAATACATGAAAAATCTTTAAAAACATGCTTATGGACACATGATAAGTGTTATTGCAAAATGTATTTAGTGACAAAAACATGTTTAAAAACATGAAAAATCTTTAAAAACATACTTATGGGCACATTACTGCATAATGTATTCAGTGATAAAAACATAGTTTCAGTAAAACAAAGAATTGATTTATTCTAAAATTATTATATACCTTTTAAACATAAATGGCATGATACAGAGGAGGATACCTTTTAAATTTTAAAAAGCAAATTAATATACATTCACAAGAATTTAGATATTAATTCAAAATCAAAAAGTTCAAAAAATAATTTTTAATCAAATAATAGAAAATAAGTTTTAAACCAACTTGAATACATTGTAGTTTTCATTACAAAATCCATTCAAATGTAAATTGTAAATGGTGTGTTATTTATGGATGCTCTTTAACTACTGTGATACTTAGCATCCCATTCTAAATTGAGTGTGAAAGACTGCTTAATTTTGCTCAGAGGCCTCTCTATCAGGCTTGAGGTTCTTTTACGTGCCGTAAATCTACGACATGGGACCAACGGCTTTACTTCCCTTCCAAAGGAAGCCATGCTAAGGATTTTTACACCCAAAAAAATCCATTGTCCTCTGCCGGGTTTGAACCCGCGACCTTGAGTATATGAAGTTAGCATGGTAACCATTACACCTGAGTAGCTACTCAGGTTTTGATAAATGGCTGAAAAATAACTCTTCCATAGTTTAGTTGTCAAATACAATATCTTAAAACTACATAGTCAATTACTGAACATTTAAAGAATATTACTTCAGCTAATAAATTTAAAAAAAGTAAAAATATTACAATTTTTAAAACAAAATCAATTATATTCTGTGAATGAGCAATATTGAATGAGCAAAACATTATTTTTTTTACTATATTTAATGCGTCCATAAGCCTAAGCTAAAGACAAACAATCACCTCATAAGGCATATGGAGGTGGGACATACTGATGTCTCCAGCAAATCGCATACATGCCCCTTCTGGTACTCAAATTTTGTGTGTCTGGGCTGAGAACATTACCTTCATTAATTACGCTTGGATAAATATTAGCAAATGATAGATGCTAATGCTATAATTACACAGAATTTTATTTTCTGATCATGGCATACAAAAATCCTGCCTCTATGATACTTGAATGGGAGCAATGCATCTTTTAACTTTACGTGTAATAGTCATTCACCATACATTGCAACACAGATAGGTTTAAATAGAACACCAAATCCTTCCTCATAGAGCTTATCTCAAATATAAACATACACAAAGCATGCAGTTTGAAAATGAATAAGTTAAACTTCAGTTGGGTTTTGTAGTAGTGGTGTGTTATTTTATTATTAACGTCACAGGCCATGTTAAGCCATTTTTCAAACTTGATCTGAAGTCTTGTTAATAAACAAATGAAATAATATTTCTCTTTGTGATATGAGTGAACATGTCCATCAAAGCTGGAAAAGTGATTTTTCAATTAACAAATGTGAATTGATTCATTCTCAGTCGCTAATAGAAATACTTCATTCAAGTTAGTGGATATAGAAAAACTTATGCATGAGGCAATAGACAGTGTAACTCAAGATGACTTGGTTTCACAAGTCAGGCAGGCAGAACGGCTTCAAGAAATTGCCAGGAGGGCACTATGGAGTCGAATACCATTAACTTAAGGGAATGAAGTGTTTTTGAAGAAGACGAAGACTCTGAACCGCTTGATGTTTTATATAACATCTATTATGGGTTAATACCATCAAGGTAAGATTTTAATGTTAAAGGACATGTAATGTGTTAATTAACTAGGGAAACCATGGTTGGCACTGTGAGCACATGCTCTCACGTATAAAGTTACCTCCAGTACACACTCACTTCGTTTGGCAACAGCATTCTGCACGAGCATTGGCTAGTGTTCATATCCCTTTTAAGTTTTGAGATTATCATCTTGAACATTGTGATGATGACTGAACCTAGATGATTTTGACTAAACCTACAAAAACTGTATTGCTTAGGATAAATGTATCCAGATTATGTGCATATATTTTTGTTTTTATCTCTTATAAGATTGAAGGTAATAAATAAATAAACTCAGCTCATATGACTTCAATAATGAAACACTTATGTTAAACTTTTTCTAAACCAGATTCTTTTAAAGACAGTCACAATCTTTATTTTCCTTATTGTTAATTGTCTGCTGATTTGGAGGTTTATTCAAACCAGAACAAATAAATTAAGACCTACTTTCCAACTTTCATCCAATTTAGTGGTTAAAAGCTTCTGAATATGGATCCGTCCATGAAAAGAGATTCATATAAAAATAAAACAACATAAATTGTGTTTTAATGAGATCTAAATTTTCAGAGCAGTAATATTTTGTCTATATCTCACAATTTATCAGTTATGTAAAAGTCGTCCAGAATGAAGAGGAATTCAGAAGCTATTCCCAAGAAATTCAGGATATACATTTTGTCTTGTAAATATTTTTAATATACTGTATTTTAATCAAAATCCTGAGAGACATTTTGAGAAAAATTGTAAAGGGTAGTTTGGGGTGTGAGGAGTTTCTTGAAAATCTTCATGTCACATCCTTGAAACATATTAAACTTAAATATCAAGTTTGGTATTTAACAGCCTTTTTTGTTTTTCAGCTATGCTGCACACATGTATGCAGATCCTTTTCTAAAAATACCTTTTTTTTTGGGTTTAGATGTCCTTAAAACCTGCATTTCTGGTGAAATCCCAGTATCGAACATTTGGATAAAATACAATACCTTCTATATCTACTATGTACATTGTACACAATACTCAGTAGAGAAAGTAAAAAGTGTCATTCTAAGCACTAATGTGTGTTTATGAAGTACAAACTTCCCTTGACACCCAACAAGGTATTTAAATTTAACCAATTGTTGGTTACTAAAAATACATGGAAGGATTAAAATTGTGGAAAAAACTTTTATAATATGCTCAACATTTTGTTTCTAACTTACTGTTAATAATTCATAATGGACTGCAATCACTTTTTTTAAAAACAGAAAATTTGTTTTAAAAATAAGTGCATGCTGTCCTGAAACAAATGAAAAATAAAAAGTAATGGTTTATTTATAGTACCCTAGGGCAATCTGTACAATCCCCTTAATACATGACACGAGGCTTGCTAGTTTCCTCAGATAGTTCATAGGTTTCTTACATCACCTTTGGAGTTTAGTTCTGATACAAACTTTTGAAGGGAAACTTTGCAATGTTCAGCATAAGTGATAAGGTTTAGTTTATAGTAATCTAATTTCAGTGAAATCAGAGAGTCGATCCTGACAGAAAGACACTTATATTAAGAGATCTAAAAGTAACGGTGACTTCATCATGGCTAGGCATCACTTACTGTTAACTGTAACTGAAGCTTTCAATTTTATTTAATGAGAACCGTCTAGAGGCATGCTGTAAATTTGCTCAGTTATGTACATTACTTGTTAGATCATATTGTGATATTCCAGTGTGTGTGTAGCATGTATAACTACTTTAAAGATAATAAACCAAAGATGGAAAAAATTATCATGTATATGGGCTTTAACGACTAGACCATATTTGCATTGAGTGGTATTAAACATTACGAGGTGTAGTATTTAATAATTTGGTTATTTATAACTTTTAGTTTACATGCCCACTTTAGACTTTAATGTTTATGGATTTGAGTTAAGCAATTATAACTTTAAATAGCTTTAAATATAACTTTTATTTTTCTGCACGTAAATTGTAATTTTTTATGATAAAAAGCAGTCTAGCAAATCCCCCTCTGCAAAATAAAAATGTACAGAGATATTCTACATGTAGAGAGAATTAATTATTTTCCAAAATCATAAAGCTGCAGTGTCTCAAGTATTTTAATTAATTGCCAACAGATCTAATGAGAATGACTGACATAAACCAGTTTAAAAAATCTGAATGCTGCATTCACAAGAATCTACATATTCTGCAATTAACTATTCTTATAAAAGAATATTCTCCTATTTGCTTCATGCTAACCAAGATAAACATTAGCAAGAAATGGTTTTATGTAATATTTTAGTACAGGTTCAAGAGAAATAATATAAATATATATATACACACACACACACACATAATTTAAAAAAAGTATAAGTATTAGGAAATTTAAATAAAAAACTAAAAATGTCTCAGAAATGGCATGTACACACACCACACACACACACACAAATTGTATTTGGAATGAACTGTGTGTTTTAAGGAGATCTAGATTTTTGTGCAGTAAAATTCTGTCTATTTCTTATGATTTACCATTTATCCAAAAGCCATCCAGAACAATCACGAGAAAATTCTATTTGCTATAAATAAATGTGAGATTTTCCTGAAAATCTTCATGTCGTATCCTTGGAATTGAACTTAAATGCCAAGTTTGGTACCATCAAAAATGCCAGGTGTGATGAGCATTGAAAAGGATTTAAAACTAACCTGAAACCAAAGTGGTCAAAGATGTGTGATCACTAATTAAGGAGCAAATAGATGCCAACTAAAATACTCTTTACCTCTTGACATGATTACTTCAAAAATCTTCTGGATAAACCCAAAAAAGGGCTTTGAAATGCTCAAATATTATTACCTATCATTAAATGAAAAGAGTAATTAACATGTTAAAATCTCATAATTAACACTTGAAGCATTGGAGAAAGAGGCATGCTTCTACTAGAGTTCTAACTTCTCTTAATTTCTATAAAATCATGCTCACAACCATATTGAATGGCCTATATCACTTTAAAACTTCTCTTTTTGCTGACCCCATAGCACTTTCAGTAGAGTGTCCTTCTGCTATGTGAGGGGATCAGGTTCGAATTGCAGTTGGGGGTGGAAATTTTTCATTAGCTAAGATTATTCCCCATGTGTATGTGTGTATGATCTAAGGTATATAACCCAAAGAAATAAGCTCCAAAGATAACTGTACACAAGTTAACACTGTTTCCAATAGGCAATATACTCCGAAGGTAAAAGGCTGCTGTTATGTTCATTGCAGTTAAAGGCAGGATATAAATGGAGCTAAAAAATGTGATGCATATGGCTCTTCAGTTAGGTTCAATAATGAAAACTGCCAAATACAGCAAATTTGCATCAACAGCTAACATTTTTAACAGCCATTTTCTATCTCCTAACCATCTGTCAAATGCTTTAACACGACAGTGCAGGATGTTAACTGGAACAACACTTTAACACAATGTTAAAGTTAGCATTGTTTGATGAAAGAAATTTGCATAACTTCAATGATAACTCACTCTAATATTGTGTAAAATTTAACATTGGTAGGTGAAACTGGCCCCAAAAGTTACATGCACATTAAAAGGCATTTCTGTCAGTAGGATTTATAATTGGTTCAAACAATTACCTTAAAAATGCCTTCCAATGTTGTATATGCTTCTCTTATTTTTCTTTGGTGGTTCTTAGCCTGCACAGATTTCTTAGATATGCAGTCAGCTTCAGTTGATAAACCCTGTTGAAGAAAAGTCCATTTTGTACAAATGCAGCTATTGGATTCTTAATAGGAGAATAAGGATTTATTTGATGTAAATTATATAGCTTCTTAATCTAAAGCTTCTTTCCATAGAAAGGTACAGGGTCATTAGATTAAGCGGCCACAGGCATCTGGGTTGTAGTTGCATGCTGCTTCCCTTCCCAGCATGTACTATCTTATGCATCAAAACGAAGAGGATGAACTGACGAGGTCAACTAGAACTACTATTATTTCACAAATTACAATACTGAATATCCCTTACATTACTCACGTTTGTATAGATGTTGGAAAGTTTTTCTTGTGCTTGAAGACAGATGCTGTAGCATCTTAACAGATCATTAAAAGCATATTCAGTTCCTCTTGGGATGTGTTGGTCATTTCTTCCTGTATATTATTTTATAGTTCTTGTACTGTTCAGGTATTAGATTTATACACTTATTGCTTTTTGTGCTGCATACCTCACTCCTGCTTGCTGTGCAAGCATCATGAGAGAATTCTTGGAAAACATTCTAGCTGTACACTGAGATCATTCACCTTTTCCTCTGTTAAATGTTTGACTTTTTTTCCAGTCTAACACTTACTCCATACTTTTAAATTTCTTGACTATTTTATAACTGCACTTCTGTTGGGGTCATTAATGTCAGGAAAGCATTTCTGAAATGCTCTACAATGCCCAAGAGATGGAGATTCTGTTTTATAAGTTGCAACAAATAAAAACTCTTTGTTCTGTAGTATATTGGATCATGAGTGTACTAACACACAACTGAAAACCAACAAAGAAAGTACACTACTGCCTTTATTAATCACATATGTGGCATGAGTCTGAAGGTCATGCCATATGACAGAATAGGAAACTGCAAACTCAGCAGGCAAGCAGTGTCCGCCTGAGATCCGATGACCGCTTAATCTGATGGCACCATATTACAAGCATCACACATTAATGATGCAGGATGTGTGAGGCCACTTAAAATGCTATAAAACCACAGAGCAGCATAGGAACTTATTGAAGAAATAATCTTTACATTCGTGGAAAATACCATCCAAATTAATTATGTATACTTTCTATATAAGTCAACATTATCTATATGCAGAATTTCATAAACTCCTGAAGACATTTATAGCAACCAATCAAAAAAAAAACTCTTTAACGTTGTATTCATTGACATCCATATAAATTCATGACTTTCCACTTTGTTTCCTCCCCCCTTTCTCCAAGCTTTTTGGCTGAGAACAAGAGGTTGAATAACAATGAAACAATTACAGAAATCAACAGTAACATTTAAGGGACATTGTGACTGAAATGATTTATTAATAATTTATTTTCTAAATTTTACTGAGACTAACTGCATCATTAAATAATCAGTATATCAAGTTTGAATTAATTTGGGCAGTTAGTGTTCTACTTTCAAACTTTTAAGTAAATTTGAGCATTCAGAATACTCAGTGACATAAATAAATGGTCTACCATACTACATTATGTGATATAAAGTTCTCAACCTTGTTTTAAAATACACACTCTACCAAAAAACTTCTATAGAGAAAAATCAATGCGTTACATTCACACGACATTCAATGCTCTATTGTTTATTATTGTTAAGCTCTTCGTTTTGAGATAAACCTTTTGCAGAAATAGCCACATTATACATTTTGTTATGGATACAAATGCATATGCTGGCTTTAAAATTCTGTACTCTTTCCATTACATCTCAAGAAACTGAATATCAAAATGATTTTAAAAGAATGACCAAGTATTAAACAATTTGAATAAATAAGAACTGAAGCTTTCCTGACGATGTGTTGATTCAAAATCTTCTCGGGCTTCTAGCCAGGTAAAAACTTGGCTTGACACCAACGTTTCCAAGAAGTGCATCTTCCTCGTCTTCAGGGTGAACTGATGGTTTGAGCTTGCGGAGACTGGTATTTATAAGAGCTGGGATGAAGCTAACATCTGATTGTTTCGCGTGATATTATGGCCTGGTATTTAAGATGACTGAGACATGGGCACGGACTTTGTAGAAAACTATTTATAGCAGTTATTCGGCTAATGTTTTGTGTTTGAGGATATAATCCTCTACCTGCAGTCTTCCAAGACTTATTTTCTAGCAGGTGCGTGCTCAAACACAAAACATTAGCCAAATAACTGCTATAAATAGTTTTCTACGAAGTCCGTGCCCATGTCTCAGTCATCTTAAATACCAGGCCATAATATCACGCGAACCAATCAGATGTTAGCTTCATCCCAGCTCTTATAAATACCAGTCTCCGCAAGCTCAAACCATCAGTTCACCCTGAAGACGAGGAAGATGCACTTCTTCGAAACGTTGGTGTCAAGCCAAGTTTTTACCTGGCTAGAAGCCCGAGAAGATTTTGAATTAATTTGAATAAATATTAACCAATTTCACAATTACTTATGGCACAAAAATGTTCTTTAAAATAACTTGAGTACTTGAAAGAGATCTACATTTTGCATGTAGCATGTTTTCATCTATTGCTTAACATTTATAAGATGTACAAAATTCCTTCTAAATGTAGCAGACTTCAAGGCTGTTTTCAGAAAATTCAACATATGCACTTTAGATGTCATGTAAATATCATTAATAATTGGTATTTTAATCAAAATCATTAGGGCATTTTCGACAAAATCCAAATTTATGTAGAAATATCTTCTACGTAAAGGGTAGCTTGGAGTATGAATTTTGTTGAAAATCTTTGGAAAGATAATAAACTTAATTACCAAGTTTGACATTTATCACATTTTACACACATGCACAAGCCTGTATATACCTTTTTTTTTAAACCAGGGAATCTCAAAATATGTATTTAGGTGAAATCTCAGTATCAATTTTTTTGGTTAGAATGTGATTATCTTCAAGAAGCAGATGGTTTAGAAAATCTTTAACATATACATACTATTAATAAATTTGTAGGAACCCAGTTTGGACCCTAAAACTTGTATTTTTAAACTATTTACCAAAAATCTTTTTGAGTAGCCACTACATTAATGATTTAAAATTTTAATTTTAATGGATCTTGTAATGAAAATTAAGGCTAATATGCATTAATTTTGGTTCAAACCACATTATGTTCAATTAATTGGTTCAAAGTGCATTTAGCAAACTTCTTAATTTTGTATTATTTTCTAAGTTATTGTGAATGCATTTGAATTTTTCCCTTAATAAATTTAAAATTACTTTGGCTGTACTGTGCCATTTACATGCTAAAAATATATATACTTGTTTAAGAAATTAATTCTTTCTTCTCCTACAAAATTATGTTTTCCTTATTAAATACATTTTGCAACAACACTCCTCATATGTATTGGTGAATACATATGAGGAGTATAAGTATTATGGAGTTTGTTATCAAAATCTTTGATGAAACCTTCATTATCACTTTCTGCATCCATTTTCACATCATTATTTGTTACAATCAACATTATTTCTGTACATTGGTAACACCACTTGGCATGCTTCAATACATGATCTGGATGTGATACTTTTGTTATTCTGTCATTAGAGCCACTTTGTAGTTATTGGTCTGTTACAAACGTTTAGGGCCCTAAGCCACCAAACATAGCCGAGGAATGATTTTTATAAGTAGAGTAGAGTAATTGCGACTGAAGGTCGATGACAGGGTGTAGTTGAGGGATCTGCGAAGCCAAAACCCCAATGATCCAAGAAGTCAAAACCTTGTCAATCTGACACATTTTACATCTGACTAACTTAATGTTGTCACGTTCAGATATGGATTGCTAGCGGAAGTTTTACCCACCACTTAAAATACTGCTCATAAGAGATTTGTGTGCGTGTGTGTGATGTAAACATCATAAATCTTTACTCAATCAACATCTGATTTATTAAAGAAAGGCAAAAGAGTAAGTAAAAGTGATAGGTAATCTGAATCAAGAAATCTTCAAAATCTAATTATTGGATTTACTATAGAATGTAATTTATATAAGCTAAATAGAGTAAAAAAAAAATTAGGTAATTATAGAGAACTTGGGCCCCTCTAGAAATTAAACAAATTGTGGTTTGACTGTAAATTTGGTTTATACTTGTTACATTTTCACCAATTTTGTTTATCGGAAAAGCTCCGTAATTAAGTTAAACGCTAATTTATTACGTGCGGTCTTTTTTTGTGGATATTTATGAAGTATGCTGCCTAGAAGAAGTAGAGTATAAATAAAGAAGTCTTGTAGTACTTTTGCAATGTAAATATATAATAATACTACACAATAAAGTGCCTAAAACCTGAGTTTCATTGTCGGCGGCAGGCGAACAGTGTTGTGGAATGCAACACTGGCATATGTCGCTAGACGCTGTGCTGATGTATGACAAGTAAGTTTCACGCAGATACAGCTGTTCAGTGAATTTTATTATGCAGAACTTCGGCCACTCTAAAATCGAATGAAACTAAGTGCGATTGATTGACTTTGTATTTATGATGACAATTTCAAAGCCTGTGGATTTCAAATTTAGTGCGAGGTTAGGTTCCAATCTGTTTAGGTTAGTGTGTGTATATAAATTTATGTTTTTAATTTTATAATTATGTAGTACCTCGTTATCGATATTTCCAACAACTCCTAACAGTGCAATGGATACAACATTAGTTTTTTAAACCATCTCCCCACCCATAATCCCTCTCTAACCACACCGGTCCCGTTAGAGTGCAAAACTGGCATAAGTCGCAGCGGAGAGAGTTAGCGACCCAACTTGTAAATAATTACCAAAAATTATCAAGAATGGCTATAAAAGAAAATCTGACAAGAAATACACATAAGAACTTTGTAAAGTGAAAAAATGCACTATGTAAAGAAATATTTGCAATGGTTAATACTTATAGCTATAGCTTATGGTATAAATTCTATAAATGTAATCGGAATTTCTGCCATACTTATCCCAGATATGAATGGGATTTTAATAGTACACATCCATCTGTTATGCCTTATTGTTTTTCCATTCCTCTTCTTCTAAAAACATCCCTCAACTATGCTTTGCGGCTTAGCTCCCTCAAGAATTTACTATTGCACTAAACTAAGTGTACATTACACATTCTAAACTTTCTGGTCATACTAGTGCAAAATTAACCAAGTGAACATAAATTTAATTATGTTACGTATAAACAGCTGACTGAAAGTAATTGACATCAGAAAGTTTATTATAATTTCTAAAACTAATATGCAACATTGGAAGACCCTGAGTCACAATTGCATTTAATGCCGAATCAACTTACCGTTGTTGCGTTTCGCATCAGTGCTTCATACGAAAATGGAATAAGTTTATGAGAAACTATGTACTTCGTAATTTCGGTAACCAGTTTTGTGCATATTTCTGGTGTTAATGAAGTTTTAATGTTGCAGTTCACATAAGCCGGAGAAACCTTAACCGTGCCTTTCTTTATGCAATGTGCACTTATACCCACTGAAGATTTTTCTCGACTGTTCATTGCTTGACCCAATTCAAATTATTATTATTTCACTCTACACTCTTCATCTCATACATAGCACAAATTACTAAAATCGTATTCTAAAATTAAGCAATGTCCAGTCCATAGAATATCCAAATCGCAAGCAAATAATAAAATTCCACGTCACCAATCGCTTAATTCTGGTCTCCTGAGTCTTGTTAGTTCAAATCCCATTCGAACTACAGAAAAAATCCAAACTGCCAAATTTTAAACTTTTTGTTTGTTGACTATCGTGTTCCACATACGACAGCACAGGAACACCAACATAGGATAACAACAAGTCGCCATATTATGGAAACATCTGTAAAAAACCCAAATCTACAATTTTGCTTAGATTGATCTGAAACTTTAACACAACAATTTCAGTATTAAAAATAGTTGACATGCTAATTTTCAGACTTTTGTTCAAAATAGTTCCCGTGATATTAACATATTTATGGTATTTTATTGGCATTTAATTAAATCATTCCACACTATGCAATTTCAGTTACGGAAATATAATACTTAGCAGTTATACTGATGAACACAGTATTAATAAATTGATGAGATGAAAATTTTATCTGACTATTGGTTTAGGAGAAATAAATATTTAATTGTCATTTTATTACTTTTTTATTTTTGCTATGGAGTATGAAGTTTATTATTTAATTACAAGAGCACTGGTGATATTAGAGAAAAATAATCTCATCAATTTTCTTTTGTACAATTTTAATCTAAGCATAAACATTTTCAAACTTCTGTTTTGAAAACTGCATCGTGTGGAACAATTTGATGTTTTGGAAACGCTGAAAAGTAAAAACACGAGAAAATAGGTTTTATAGTTTAACATACAATTTAACACTATTTCTTTGTAAGTCGCTGCAGCAATTTTTAAACCATGAACATCTGTCAACTCTCACAGACAGTTTTCACAAATTCTGAATAATATATAAAGCAAAGAAAAGCTGCAAGTCATTTGATCCGAGTCAAGCTGCACTCTGCCGCCAAAACAGTCTCTATATCACGGCCGGATTTTTTTTCTTCTTTTTTTTTCTTCTTCTTTTCTTTCTTTTTCTTTTTTTAATAACAGTAACGGAGTCTGATCAGACTCCGGTACTGTATCCCTATTTACATTTCCCCCCGTAGGTTTTACTGATTACTGGTTTACTGGTTTTACTGTTTCTTTTACAAACATATACACATTGCACAAACATATAACACCCATGCCCAAGGCGGTACTCGAACCCACGATCCCCTGCCCACGAAGCACCAAAGCGAGACGCTTTAGCGAGCGTGGCCATGGGGACCGGCAGCTGTTGGTGGGGTGTAGGGAGTCCCTCTGGGTGCTCTATCTCGCTGTGGTTTAGGATGGGGAGAGCCCAGGTTAAATAATCGGTGGTATGGCATGCCTGGATGATGACGGTGTGAGACCTGTTTTGTAAATTTTAAAACATATTACTATATTCACTTTTTTGTTATTAGTGCATATTATTGTATTTTCAAGTTGAAATAGACACATTTAAGACCTAAAGCTATTGGACAAAACTAAATTTCGGATTTTTAGCAATTTTTCGCCATAGTGAAAACGTTAAAGAACCACACCCACTCAGTCATCCATTTAAATCACCACATGATACGGTTTAATAATAATGGTAATAAAAATAACGGGAAACTGAACTACAAGCATTACATTATTTAATTAGGCAAAAAAATCTTTTTCGCACTTTTTGATCAATTTTCATAGATGGGTATCCTTACACAGATAGGTGATTTCAAACGGAAAACAATAAGACCATCTGTACAGCTCAATGATACAGAGGCTTCGCTTCAACTATTATTTAACGAGAAAATATTCTGAATGTAATGCTGTCCCCCATTTCATTAAGAGATGGGACCGCACATTCCTGGAGTTTCATTGCAAATAGTATAATGTTAATATAGAACCATATTAGATTAGATTACAAAGCAGTCTGTAGGTTCGTTTAGGTCAGGAAGCCACTGAACATAGAAGTTGTCATTCTTTTGTCCTTTGATATGAATAATTATCTAGTAATTAGCTGTACCTATTCATTATTCTTTTTAGAACTGGAAATGGAGAAGACACACGACCTGTATGCAAAAGTTCGAACAGACATTCTCTGGTTCCTCGCCCACTAATTTGTATGATATGAGGCAAATACATTAGAAAGTAATATGGGACAGTCGCTCCAATTAGCACAGGAAAATAGTGGACAAGAAAACGGTAGCGCTAATGGTGACACAACCTGGTAGTCTATTGCCAAATTCAAACACTAATGTATTTCTTATGTAACAGATGCGGGGATTTAAAGACCAAATTGATTAAAAATAGTCACATTTTCATAGCGCAGGTTGTTAAACTATACCATAAAATAACTAATCACATTAAATAATAAACTATTTTAAAATTGTAGGTATTTTTTCTTTCTCTACACGAACTATGTACATTGTGATAGAGAACGTATGTATTGCACTCCACCTAATAATTCTATCCCGAGATTATCCCGAGAAATACATGTTTTATGGTCACCTGAATAAAAATTCATTCTTAGAAAACGGCCTTGTGACTGTGGGCATAGAACTAAAACAAAATTCGGTTAAAAACCAAACTTGGTACTTACATTCTGTATCTTCCAAGAATGCAAGACAAACATTTTCAGAAAACTCCCCCGCCCCAAACTATCGTTTACATGAAAGATTTTTTGAAATTTTCGATTTTATAAAAAATGGCTAACCAACAAAACGTACAATCTGAATTTCTTGGGAATAACCCATTAAGTCCTCTTTATTCTTAATTATATTTATATTGTGAATGATTTCTACTAAACCGTAAGTGATACACAAAATCTTACTGCACAAAAATATAGATTCTGTTAAGACACACAATTTATGTCATATATATTTTTTCTGTAGAGTTAACCATTTTAGAGACGTTCCCGGTTATTCGTTACAATTTTAAAATACTTAAACTTTTCTCAGTTCGGATACTGTTTAATAATTTTTCTTTCGTTATTCTCCTAGCCATATTTTAACAGCTAGTTTTTAAAGTATTTCACCATCATTTTATCCTAATATAGTCCCTTATTTTGCTTCTATTTACAAGGAACTAAGCAATAAAACCATTTCTGCTAATGGTTATCTCGATTAGGATGAAGAATATAGAAGAATTAGTGTTTGTAAGGATAGTTTGTCACAGAATAGGTAAAGAAAGTCATATTGATGTAGCACATCCCATTTTTAATGGAGTAAACATGATAATATACTGTCAAAAAAATCTAGCTGTTAAAAGTGCATAACATTTTTTTGCTTTTACAGCTATTGTTGTACACCTATTCTCCTTTTCATTTTCATTGATTAAATAGCACTGAATAAGTACATTGAAACATTTTCTAACAAAAAGACTAGCACATTCCTTGCAGATACAGCTAATGGAATCAGTATTTACATCTTGAATTAATCCCTTATGAACCTTATCCAAGTCACTCCTTCTAAACTCCAATATCCATTGGTCACACCTGAAAATAAGAAATATACACTAAACATTAATAGCAATCCGGCTGTAAATTAAAATGAGACAGGGGGAAACACAGGATTAATTACACAAGTTGTTGTAATACTCGAATGCCTACAGTTTCTTATCGGCTGGAAGTGTGAAAAAAGAACACGAGTTTTTTTTTCTTTGTATTTCGTAATTGTAACAACCGTACACTGCACATATTTTACCAGTGGCGGCTCGTGCCTAAAACAAGTAGCGTGCTGCACGGGGAAAAAAAAATGCATGCAACTCACCTAGTTTCGAAAAATGAAGTCCATACGCCGATGTTTCTTCATGCAGAATTTGTCCATCACTCTGACGTTGAAATCCCTGATATTTGTAACGAATTTCTTCTCTATGGATAGCATGGCCAGAGAGGTAAGGCGATCCTGACACATGGTGTTCCTCAGAAAGGTTTTTATCCTCTTCAAAGAGGAGAAACATCGTTCTGGTTCTGCAGTTGACATGGGAATAGTCACAACAATTCTTAAAACCTTTGTCACTTCACTAAAAGTTTTTTGCAGATTATTTTTTAGTGTCAACTGCAAGAGTGGAAGAGCACCTTCTACTTTCCTGAATTCCGGATGCTCATATAAAATGCTAAGTTCGGTTCGGAGCTTGTTTTTGTCGAGATCTTTGTATCGATCACAGACAATGCCGAGTTCTGTTTCAGGAAAAACTTGAGAAAATAATTAAAAGTTTTTTGCATCCAATAGTTTTGCAGCATCAAGATGTTCTGTGGACTCAAAGCGGCTGTGTACCTCCGATATTATTCGGTCACATACTTCCTTGGCATCTACTCCTAAGTTAGTTTCCCTACGACGTCTTTTTGTAACGTGGACGTTAGATGTCTGAATCTGGTGTGCTATATCATCCGTTCTACTTCGCACGGCATCAATTGCTTTGGCAAAAGATTGGACTGCATTTTTTGCCTTCACTGCATCCATCTGTCTTGCTTGTAGCTGATTATACAAAATGTCTACATGTGGCATTATTTTCTGAAAAAAAGCAAGCCAGAAATTAAATTCTCCATCCTCCAAATTATGCCGCAGGCCACGAGCTTCTTGCACTGTCCTATCTGATAAAGATTGTTCTAATTCGTCAAAACAATCGATCAGAGATTCTCTGTGTTCATATACGGTGTTAACAGTCCTAGACTTGAAATTCCATCTTGTTGCAGATCCTCGAGGAACTCTTCGAGCAACAGTTGCTTCCAATGCTGCTAAACGCTGTGGAGATCTTGAAAAAAATGCTGGAAAAGCTGAGAGACTGCAGAAGAATATTCTGGCGGACTGATTTTGAGAAGCTGCTTTCTCCATAACCAGATTTAATTGATGGGCGTAACAATGTACATACTGTGCGAGAGGATAGTGTTCTTTCACCTTGATCTGCACGCCTCCTGTGTTGCCGCTCATTACAGACGCACCGTCATAAGTCTGGGCGATGATTTTATGGCGATCATCCTTAAAAAGTGTGTCCACTTCTTTCAAAATACAACCGGCAATAGAATTAGCGGTCTGATCAGATGGATTAAAAAATCCCCAAAACCGTTCATAAATAAAGCCGTTCCTTTCATATCTAAAAATTAATGCCAACTGAATTTTTTCAGTGATATCAGTGGTTTCGTCTGCCATGATAGCAACATAGGCTGCCTCCTTCATTTCTCTTTCAATTTCTTCGTGGCACACTTCCAACATGCAATCAAGTAGTTCATTCTGGATGGTCTTAGATAATCCTTTGAACACCTTATTGCTTTCGGTATGCTCTTTCATCGCACTGTCTATACTGCCCAATAGATTTATAAGGCCTAAAAACACGCCGGGATTATCTGACGTTTCCGTCTCATCATGTCCACGCAAAGCAAGCTCAAAGGCCCCACAAAATTTGATGCAGTCTATTATCCTGGATAATATGTATCTATTTTTCTCAACCTGTTCATTATGTTTTTGTGTAGCATCTTGATATGCCCTGCTTAGCTGCGTTGCAATATTTACACCTCCAAGCATTGAGAAGTCAAGCGAGTTTTTCATATGCTTCTTGCTATTTGAATGTTTTTTTATATATTCATTAACATGACCTATATCTTTAACACCAGTCGTAGACCACGAATCTGTACTTCCAAACAAGAGGCAAGGAAAGCAAAAGAGCGCGTTTCTGATTTCACAACCACAGATCCAGTCACTGTTGTCATATATATTTGTGTTAAACTTTCTTGTGTAAATAGAATTTTTACTTCCTTTTGCTTTCTGTTCAATTTTTAGATCAGGAGTAGGTCGCCCTAAATTTTTTATCCTGATCTTTTCATCTAACGATCGCCTTGAAAAGGGAGTTTTTAACAGCTCATCAACTATATTCATTATGTATGACTAAAGTTTTCTTACCTATGAAAGTAACACAAACCTACACTGAATGACACTGAAATATAATAAAGTGCGATCACAGTTGGAAATAAACTGAAAACTGACACTGAATAACATTTACACAACAGAACACTTTGTTTCAATGTGATACACGTGGGCCTGTTAGATTTCACATTTGCGGAAGTAACACATTGCGCCAATATGAACTTATGGTTACCAATGTTAACAAACAATATAACAAACAATGTTCTGTACGTTCCAATGTGAATAAGGTATGGAGATAATAGTCCTTTTATGGCTCAGTTTGTATCACAAAGATATAATTAGTTATTATAACTAAAATAAAACGTTGTAATACGCTTTAATTAATTTCACTAAATTCTGATGTTTAGTGTGGCACTTAGGTGAGTGTGGCAGGGCTGTTTCGTCTGCTGCCAAAACGATTATAAGGAAAAGAACTAACACTCGTAGCGATTTCATTGATTCCGTGCTTTAGCCAAACGCAGCACGTAGCAGTGCGAAAACGATGGGACAGCGACCGTCAGGGGGGGTAAGAGGGGAAGGTTCTACGCAAGCGCAATATTCACCTACCGTGCTTGATCGCTTTGAGCACGTGGATGCATTCCATTAGCTAAACTTGCGTGTTTACCTTGCTTCGAGAGTTCGTCATTGGCAGTGCTGCCTTTCTTATTACTACCATAATGTGTTATGTTTGTTACATGGTCCTTCAGCATGTCTGTTATGTAATTTAGAAGAAAAAAAAGTAGCGTGCTGCAGCTCTTCAGCACGTAAGGACGAGCCGCCCCTGTATTTTACAGGATATTTTATGAGAAATCATTTATCAGGAGAACAATGAACCAGTGGGCTTCATTATACTGATAAAATGTAAAACAAATAAGAGCAATACTTATCTTATTCAACCTCCACAAAATCAATTGTGAAGTTCTGCCAGGTTCTCACGCTAGATGGTACGCCTAGCGCTGAGTCACGATATATCGCAAACTGTCCTGTATTACTCTCTAGTGTATTTGTATGAGGCACTGCTCCTACAGTTAATAAGCCATGTTCATAGATGTCGCAACGCTGTATGGCTGTCAAGTGGTAGCCTTAGAGAAGACGACAATTTCAAGCAAAATGCAATCTATTACTTGTCATTACATTAGATTTATTTACGTTCTATTAGTTCGTACACATGTATAATGTACTATGGAAAAAATAAATTATATTTGTAACAAATGAATAATACATTAATACAAACGTGTGACAAAGTTACTGCACTTTAAGTTAATAACTTAAAAGTTGAAGTCTACTTTTCTTCTTGCATTGTGTTGTTTACACACTTAGTATAATTATTTAAGGCAATATTTACGAACTTGAAAACTACTTTAGACCTGAGATGCACCCATCAACGTCACCATACACATCGTTGATCTCTAAGCAAGCATAGTAAAAATGCTCCTTTGGTGACCTACTGTAAAGAATTTACATTGAATTTATATTGAAATATGGCAGCAACATGAAACAAGATGCTCACAACTAAATCACTGGGTACAGAAAGTCCTCCTCGTTGTAAACAGTCAAAATATGTATCACTGATTTCTGTTCCCTTTCCCTCTCTTAATAGCCCAATACAAAGCTCACACCCCAAAAATTTGCAGCGAAAATATTCACAAATATTTCCAAATTATCCACTCTATATTGTTTCTGCAACACCAGTTTTTTTTTTTTTTTTTTTTTTTAACTTTATTTCTACTAACGCAAGTATTGTAATAGAACCGTTTTCATATTTCCAGTTTGTATTAATTAATAATTATGTCCTTTTCGTCAAAATGGTTGGCACACACACCTGATCCGTGGTGTAATGGTTACCATCTGACTTCATATACTCAAGGTCGCGGGTTCAAACCCGGCGGAGGACGATGGCTTTTTCCGGGCGTAAAAATCCTTAGCATGGCTTCCTTCGGAAGTAAAGTCGTTGGTCCCGTGTCGTAGATTTACGGCACGTAAAAAAACCTCAAGCCTGATAGAGAGGCCTCTGAGCAAAATTAAGCGGTCTTTCACGCCCAATTTAGAATGGGACACCGAGAACCTCAGCAGTTAAAGAGTGTCCATAAATGACACGCCATTTACATTTACACACACCTGATGACGATGTTGGACAGCAGTATTTCTGTGGATAGCACGAATCCACGCTTACCTCCTTGTTTCTTCTTTAGGGAATGAAAATATAGAAACATTACCTTGTAACTTTACACTGGTGTCATAATCTGACTTTCATCCAGGGACTCACCACTTTCTAGGCATCTGAAATATATTTCAAAAGATTTTAATTAGTAAGTTCGCGAAAGTTTTCAAAATCTATTATAAATACAGGTTATGTGCAATATAATACAAGAGAATACTTACTATTGCAACTTTCTATCTGATTATCATAGAAAGAAATATTATTCCTGAGCGAGAAAAAAAAACGTTGGCTATAAATACGCGATGTAATTGGAATATTATTTAATTTGAAAATGAAATTAAAAATATCACTTCAACGTATTTATTTTCTGCAGAATTCTCAGCCTACGTGCAGCGTTACCAAATTTACGAACATCATGGCTTGTAAACTCTAGGAGGCAGTCTATGAAGTGTTCTTAAGTATTCTGTGTAATGAAAAATCTGCAGAGAACGCTGTGGGTGCAACTATTACCGATTACGTCATTCTCCTTTCTACCTCATATCCATGTGACAACAGACTCGCACACGCATCGCAAGGTTTTTATCAGTGGCGGAAGACAGGGTATTACAAGTGACAGTGAGTGATCACAAAAGTTATACTATAGAGCTTATTAAAGATTATATAATCAAAGAAATGTTAGCAGGAATGATGGGACCTTCAAAACCTAAGTTCTCCTCTGGCAACTCCCTTACAGACCAGGCTACGGAGATTGTTTATAATGTTTCCACCTACTTGGGAAAACAAGTTTTTGATCTTTCCTTCATTCAGTAATGCACACGCATATTGAAACAATGATATAGGAGGGATGCCCAACCAGTGTTGCCAACTCATCAACATAAAAGTTGCTAAACTACTTCAAAAACATAGCTAAATGTGGCTATAAATACAGATAAAATATCTAAAGAAAAGGCAGGATTAACTCACCTAATCAATGACAAATATATTGTCCTTACACTCCTCTTGTCACCAAAAGCACTTAACTTGCATGTAATTCTTATTTCTGGAACAATGTAAAACACTCTCCTTCCATCAACACATATTGCAATGAATGGATATACTTTGCTCCGTAATGATAGGATCAACAAAAGAGGTGTTGGTGTGACTGCCTATGTTAGATCAGATCTGCAGCCAAAAGTTATTTCTGTCTCACCATCTGAGCACACAGCACAGCCCGAATTTCCTTTTATAGAAGTAACTGCTAGCTGAAAGAAATGCCTAGTATGTGTAGTATACAAACTTCCTAAAGTGAACCACATTGAATACATGGAGGCTGAATTACAGAGCGTACTACCTGACTATGAACACGTCATCCTCATGGTTGACCTTAATACAAACTAATGACGGTAATTCAACTGTTCAATTGACAACTACGTTCCTTTCTAATAACCTAACTATCTTTCCCCTCCAACCAACATACCTTACACAATAATACTAATACTACTGTTACTAATAAACCCTACAGAGGTCTGCCTTATGAACAACTTCCAAGAGATGGAATATAAATGCCGGACATTATATATTTTACTTACTCACTCAAGTGCCCCCAAAATGTACGCAAGTTATACCTATAGAGACCTAAAACACATTGACGAAGCCGCTCTAAAAAAAATTATTACATTATATGATACAATTTTTCCTATAAAATCAACAGTTGTGAAGAGAAAAGCAGCTCCTTGGATGACTGACTAGTAGATAAAGGGGGGGGGGCATCCCGGCGCAAATTTGCAATAATTAGTGCAATTAATTTGCATATCAAGAACTTAATATAACGTTTGAATAATAACTAGAGCAATTTATTTGCATATTTGACAGCTATCAATCATTGATGTATATTAATGAACCCGCGGACCTCGCCCCCATGAACACCGCCATTAGGAAATTATAGAGGTATATGGAAATTTGAGAGGTCATTTCAAATTGAAATTTAATGACGATTCTAATTATAGAATCCGAGTTTACCTATCATTGCACAATAAAAACTTTATAAATCACCCGATTTGAATACTTACCATAGTTAATTTAATACTGAATAAATAATCATTTCAAGGCAAACGATCACAAGATAGACTGATACTTAACCTGTTTGGACATGTTAGAGGTTACATGATAACAAAGACGTACAAAAGCAATTTAAGTATAGACCCCCCACTTAAAATTGAGGTCCGAGGAATACTAATAAAGAAGTAGCATTATAAATTATCACACTCCTCCTGCAGCCACCTCTGAAAACAACCAGAATTTAAAGTAAAACACCATTCCACCACCAACCGGCCCTTTAGAGAGCCTTTGACATTAAGAACTTAGAGCAGAGTCACATTCTTTACCTTTCTAATACATCTACGCCAATGACAAGATGGAGCCTGCAGCCGCTACCAATTCAAGCGTTGGAATGCACCTCCCCCCACACCACTAAATCAAGATAGGACGCCATCCTTACCTTTGCTCTATTAAGGAAAAAACAAGTTTTAGGCATGTACCTATATAAGCAACACATCAGCACAAAAGCCAACATTCAACTATGTCTACTTTTAAAGATTTCGCTATAAGTGACGTGAAAACATTTGAGGATATGGACTAACTCTGGAATGAGTGTGCAGAAGAAGCACACCATTACGATTACCTCCACAATGAATCGTGCAATGGTCTAATGCATACAATTCTGTGTGCCAATCCATCGTATCCCGATCAAATGCCTTCGCGACATGTTTGCACAGAGATCTGTCCTGTCTAAGAAAGGAAGATTTTATAAGCATACGGTAAGTAACGGTAGAAACACATGCTCATTTCCTTGGTAATCTTGTCGCCAACGATAGGCGTGTCTGTCATACTGAAGATATCTACCATAAGATTCTATATCCCAAATGCCTCGTGGAACTTGCGATTGCTTGATGTTAACAGTCTGATGGCCATAGGTAGAATACATTGTGTGCGATGAATTCCACGCTTATAATATATTTGATGACGCTTAAAATCGACTCCCAATTCGTCGGAGATGAAGCCTTATCCCCATGTTCTCGTTCCTAAAGTTGATGAGGGTTCCGTCTTGATCGACGACTATTAATAATAAATGAAATAATAAAGTTAGAATTGATGATTGGCAGGTATATCGGATTTGTGGCTCTTTAGAAATATGAAATCCAGGTGCAACAGAAGTAATGAACTTGTATATCGAGTGTCCGTCCCTACCATTAATGAAGGGACCTGTTGCAATACTACACTCAAATTATGTTTACGAGGAAATCGGATTCAACCACTTTTGCAAGAGGAATAACAGTAGTATTTGAAAAGCTAAAAGCGAAACAATAGAATGCTTTTTTCTTTTTTTAGAAATCAACCGTGTATGGGCATTTCAATTTGGCCTTCATGGTATTATTATTTGGTCTAATAAAGAAGACATCACTTTCCAATCCTAGTTTAGCCTTAAGGAATGTATTAATATCAGCAATCTCATATGCTCCGGAAAGAATTTCGATTACCTTTAGCTCATTATTTAAAACACAATGAAAATGATTATTACCATCGTCAACGTTTGGAATGGAATAGAAACTGTTAAAGTTCAAAAGGGAAATCTAATAATATCCTTCAGGATCGAGCTATTGAGGTTGATTAGTATGTGGTGAGCGCTGAATAGGTGCCTCTAGCAGCAATAATATAACTCAATGCGAAAGAAATTGCAAGCACAGGTGTCCGCAGATGGCTGAGCTAAAATCCTGCAACATATTCCTATAATTCATTGCCCTAACCCCACCTAGGTATCTCTCTATCTCTTTTGGAGGCTTCAGATTGCCGAAACTATCATAATAAAATGCTGTCTTTCCAACTTTTTTACAGCAACCCATGAGTGCCGTGATTATGAGATGAATTCAAATTCACAATAATCCTCTTATTGAAATGGGTGTTTGACGCTAGATTGTCTATTATATACACCTCTAAAATGGGGGATCCTCAAGCGTTTAGCATACATCTCTACATCAATGTTGCTCAAGGCTTTTTCGAGTTCAAGTATAACCCTCTGCCTGTTTTTTTTACTCCTTCTTGCTGATTTTGCGATTTTTCCTCTTTCCTGACTTTAGCCCATTTTCTTTAACATCATTATTTCTTTTTAAGGATCTGGCAATTTTAGAATCAACAGCCAGAGGCTGCATTGTCAGTAAATTTCCTCTCCTCTTTTTCTTCGAAAGATCTTTTCCTTTTGGTTCCATAGCTTTGCTATGTCTTGTCATTTTTCCAATTTGACGGTGTGCAGCTTTTTTTTTTTTTTTTTTTTTTTTCACTGCAGCTGCAATTTGGGCTGCACCTCCTGCAGCAGCTCCTAGAGCAGCGATAATAGTAATGAGCGGTAAAAATCCACCGTGCTTCTTCTTCTTCTTCTTCTTCTTCTAGCCAGTACCTAGTGAAACTTCTCCTTTCATAATGCTAGTTACAAGTTTTGCAGCTAGCTTTTCTCCTATGCTCGATCAGCCTGTGTCGCTAATATCTTATCTGCAATGTTTCTTGAAGAGCGTCTTTGTGCTCAGCGTAGGCTATATCGTGAAAGTTGCAGGATTCGTCTAAAGGATTAATGCCAGGATCTCCTCTCTTTAGACGTTTTTCCAGCTTTGTTCCAGGATCACAACATCTATAACCCGGCAAATGTGCTTCAAATGGTAGCAAATTAATGAGTTTGTTAATTATACTGGATCCACTTTTGATGTTAGCACTTCTAGCTCTTATTGTATATTAATCGTATTTCCCATTGACACATTCTTTTATACATGCGGATTTTTATAGAGTTTAACGCCTCCTTCAGGCGATACACATGCGGATTTATAGCGGAACTCATAACACGGGGTGAGGGAAAGGGAGGTATATAATCATTAACTATTCAATTTACATTTCAGTTTATGAGATGGAGCTTATCAAGCAAAAGTGCTCACTACCGACATAAGTTCTAGATGGTGAAAGTGATCTAAGATGTCATCGTCATGGAAAGTTGTTTCCATGCAATATTAGAGCTCTTATCCTGGGAAGTTCCAATAGGAAAGACGAATGTATTACTCAGTATGACTCTACACGAGAATGGTCTACGTTTTGAAAACTTGTACAACTGCTCAAAGTCTCTCTATCAGCCAAAGTATCAATATCTAATTAAACTACTGGCTAACACTGAAGGCATAGAAGTGAATACTTTTGAATATGGAGAAAACGACCTACATCCATCAGAAGTTTAAGAAAATGTCAATTTTTATATTTGATAATATCATAACTGTAAAGCAGGGGGAATATTGCGTTATTTTATAGCATGGGTAGACATCCAAATGTAGACTCCTTATATTTAGTACAACATTATGCGATGCCAAGGTACCGGAACATTTATTTCGAGATAAAATATACATGGTCATCCTCTCCAGACAGGCCAATTTTAATTTGAAACTAATTTATGAAGATTATTTAAACACTGATATGACATTCAAAGAATTTAAAAGTTTTTGCAAAAGTATTAGGGAGGGTTAATCGGAAGGAAGACTCCTTGTATTTATATTTCCAGAATTCCCCATAAAGAAGGTCGCTATAACAACGGGTTTGACTATATATTAAGATAGATAAGAAAGAAACCTATCAATCATAGCTCAGAATGAGTATTAACAGGTTCGGATCGCAAAGAGACGCCTCTCTTAAACGCGTTCTTAATCACTTTATCATAAGCAGAGACGGAAAAGGCAACTTCTAATTCAAGAAACGCAGATTGTGCAAGGTTCAAGATCCTGATTATGAGAGTGATGTAGCAGCTAAACGATACATCGATACGCTTTCGATATATGCAGAGGAACGTTTACAAAAGTTTGCTGAAAAAACATCAAATCAAGGAATGAGCGAATTTGAAGTTATGCTTAGGAATCACATTAAAAATGTCTAGAAACTCAGTATGAAGGGCAATGTGTTAAAACTGAAGAGGGATGCTATACTGGATACTATAAGACTGAAAGCCTTGTTACCTCCAGAAAATGATATTGGCGTTCCTAATATGAATATTAGGTCAGATTACATCAATTCAAACACTCCTTTAATCGACTAATGGCGATTATTCATTTAAAAAGAGAAGAATAACAGAAGTAGCAGATCCTGTACTCGATGGTGATGCAAATAAGAAATACGTTAGACATCTCATCACAAGGAAACAAAATTTAGCACAATCAAGCTTAAACAAATCTCTAGGTGCAGCAACTAAAGATATTGTTGCAACAGTAGGCAAACATCTAGAGTCCATTGGAAATATACAAATCTCTATACATAAACACCTAACTACATCAACGAATAGTATCAGCATGATTAAAACACAAGTCAATGTCATAAATGATTTACTAGAACAAATGCGAGGCAAGTTAATCGTTACACAACAAACAAAACCATACAAAGGCTAAAATATGTCTTAGTGTAGGTTTCGATTCCTATAAATTTCCTGTAGATGGGGAAATGATTGAATGTAGTATTATATCACATTCGCCTTCTCCCCCACAGAAATTACGATAATTGAAATAAATAATAATAATAATAATAATAATAATAATAATAATAGAATTAAGAGGTGTCCTACAGCAATTAAAGAATGTGCACCATAACTTTCACTGCTTATGATACAAGCTGCAAAGACGGTCACATTCTAAATAGCACTCTTAAAATTGCATATAAATGTACATGTTCTGATTAGACAAAGCAAACTATAAATAGGAGAGAGCTGGACAAATCATTTCTCTTCAAGACAGATAGCCAAAGTATAAGGCTTAAAGAATCTGTAGCTAAACATACAACAGCAATCAGGAAAAAGCTGCGAGAGCTCAAGGGATAGAAGTTTGAAACTCAGAGGGTTATGAGTGAAGCTCTTTAACCTGTAAGAGAACCGTTTCAAGATATACTAGATATTAAGATTAAGTTCCTCCTATATCGGCTAAAGACGAGAAGATTTCTAGCTACCTAAAAACGTTCGAAAGAAAGACAGGGATGGAATAGACACACTATACGGCGTGCGATACGCGGATGAAAGGTACATGCTAGGAAACAAAATGATTGATTTCATAAAAAATCAAATTAGAGAAGGACAAATAAAATTCGATGCTACACCAGGATTGAACGAGCTCATCTTTAAAAACTTTCCTCAAATGCATGTCTACTCCGAGAAGAATCTGGAAGCTTATACAAGGATTCTAGGATCAATCCAAGTGCACCAACAAAAGTTTCTCAGGCAAGGACGGCTCAGACAGAGCAAATCTTACAAGTATAAAAACATTATACGCCCTCTACTCAATAAGCACAAGGGATTGGGATTGGAATGGAAAGAACATCATCCCGAGAGAAAACAATATTACATCTATTGTAACGAGCCAAATACAGTAGTGAATCGACTGAGACTACTCATCGCATCCAGAGACGTGGGAAGAACAATATTGACCAGGAAATAAACGAAACAATTCAAGAACTAAAATCATATAGGATCATAGCATGACAGAGGCGACGAAAAATATAGTAGCAGAGCTGCATGCACCTTCAAGAAGAAATTTTTTGTGTACAAATATTGTCAACAAAGTCACAGATTGACTTGGTTGAAATGAACCCCCATTCTAAGCTGAACAAAACCTTCAAGTATGTACATATCGCCGTCAACTGTTACTCTAAAATGGCATAAGCAAGAGCATTAAAGGATAAGACTGGCATTCAAGTTTCAAGGCTATGGAAGAGATTTTCCATGAGGTGTAGAGATCATTTCGGAATATTACAAATGATAATGGAAAAAGTTTTATAATAAACATTTTAAAAATCTGATATAAAACAACAACATTAATCACTACAGCACCTACAGCAACGTGAAGACTGCTGCCGTGGAACAGCTAATAGGAACATTGAAGAATATGATGTATCGGGAATTTTTAGCTGAAGAATCATACAAGTGGCTAGATCTTCTCCCACGAATCATCTTAATGTACAATAATTCTCACCATTTAACTATACGAATGAATCCTAGTGAACTGAAGGATAACAGCCTTCTTCTGCCAATATACACCTATGATCATCACCGAAGAGAGAAAAGAAGTGCAAGAAAGTTCAAAGTTGGTGACTATGTGAGGATATCTAAACATAAAGGACATTTTGACTGGGGATACGAAGATAATTGGAGTGTTGTCGATGCAGTGAAAAGAACCAATCCTACTCATACATTCTAAAAGATAATGATGGAGAGAAGATTAAAAGAGCTTTCTATGGTCACGAGCTTAAATCTACACCTTATCCTAGTACATACCTAATTGAGAAAGTCTTGTGCAGATAAGGAAATATGATTTTTGTAAAGTGGTACGGTTTCCCTAAACCTCAATAGATTGACAGGACAGATATACTGTAGGAATATACTTTCTCCTAAGGTGTTTTTATTCTTAAAAGCATCCTTCTTTTAGCCTTTCCCTTAACGTTTTTTTTTTAACAAATTTATAATTCGTGCAAATATTAAATGATTCATAAGTTAAAAATAAAAAATATGTACACAAAATCGCCCATGCAAATTAAAATTAAGATGTAGGCTTTGAATATAATATAGCGTTAATATATATAATTAAACAAAATTTAAACAAATGTACAAGAACAACTCCAGATAGTAAATAATATATACAGATTTATTTACACTTAAATAAGAAAATGCAGGAGTCAGAGAGAGCATTTTTTTCCATGCTAAGTGTCAGCCAAAACCAGCGAATGATGACCCCTGGCAAGAGTGTAATCTGAGCCTTCAATCAGTTTCTTTTTGTCGTCTCTCCCATAGAGAGCCTCTTTATTCTGCTCTATTGTGTAGATTGAATGCTTGTTGTGAAATGTAATTTGTTATACCATTTTCTTTTTGCTAATATCATTTAGACATTCAAAATGGTTATCGAAATTTAGAATTATCAAACCTGTTTTGTTTATTCTTTTTGCCTTTTTTACTGTTCGTCCTTCATATCTGTAACTATACAGTTTAGACCTGAGCCATCATATTCAAACAAGGGAATACCTCCAAGCTCATCTTTAAATAATCCTATCACCTTCTTATTCTGTGGTATTATTCCATATGGGTCGTCTACTGCAAAATTGAATGTGTCGAAAAGTTATGGATACCGCTTCATACACTGATAAATATCTGTCGATGCTTCAAATATGAAGGAATCTGTATCCATGTATGCAGGGACAAGATCTTTTAAATTTGGTTTCATGACTCTGTAAAAAAATCATTGTACATCATCAATTTAAGTATCGAAAATTGCTGGCTTATGTAGACAGACTTATTCATGTGAACTTTCTGTAGATAGCCTTATTCATGTGAGCTTTCTCTGTGCTCAACTCTATCCCTATAAGGTTTTCTTTAAATATAATACTCCTAACGAACGTCGGTCTGGCAGTCAGGTTCCTGGTCTGCTTCCAAGACGATGCAATTGGGAAGTCAGAATCATTTCTCACATTTTCAACGAATGTACCATATATATGATTATTCATTTTTTTCCAGAGATTTTGTCCAAATTTGGACGTTTCGCTTGCATGTCTTTCTGTATTCAGATTAATGTATGTCTTTAGACAATCTGACTGATCATAAGCCATCACACGATGTATATTTTTTTTTTTTTTTTTTTTTTTTTTTTTTTTTGATTTGAGACCTGAATCAATATACTGCTGGTGAGCTATATAGCGCAAGGTGTACTTTTCTTTATTGTCCAAAGTTGCCAGCAGTTTCTTGTATTGACCATGTGGTAGTATATGCCTTGTGGACAGAGAGGGAGCTGGTTGTGCTCGTTATGGATATGGCTCGGATGCTCCAAATCAACTTCGAGCACATATCCAATGTGTGAATCAGAAGGTACCGAGGCGAAATCAATCAAACTGGTTTCATCTTTGGTCAACCATCTTATGTTTCCTTTAAGAAGATTATTTATCAATGAACTTCCATATAAACTATTCAGATCCCAATAGGAGGCATATCCAGTTATTTTTAGCTTTTATCTCTTTGATACACTAAACATTCCGCCTCTTATTGCTCCCTCAAAAAATTAAAAAAATTGTTGGTTAGAAATGAGGCCAATCTTTACCTTCCTCATCTTAAGAAGGCAAAACCTGGTAATGTGTAATACCAGCACGGATCTAAATTGAAGTCCACAAACTTCTCAAAGACTTTCATTATCAACATATGGATAGGGAAGTACCCCTTTGGCTCTCATGAGCTCTTGGTGTTCAGGATCTGCATACTCAGCATTTGTTTTCCAGAATTCATTCTTTTCAAGCATGATGGCTAGTCTAAATAGCTTATCGTCTAGGAACCTGAATCCATCTAGAAACCTGAAATCTATAGCCCTGTATCGCTTTGAAAATGATGTATACCCCTTTGAAGTAGTTGCGAAACATAAAATCGGACTATCATTATATGCCAGGTACTCTTTTAAAAAGTGGCTGTCAGAGTTGATCAGGCAATGAAAAAAGTTTAGTATGAAATTCGGCACCTTTCTATTTAAATTGCAGGCGCTATGAGCAGCTCCAAAGAAGACCCATGCTTAAGATTGTAGTCCCTAAATTTCAGATCATGTTCCTCAAACCCCTTCCTACATATGTGACAATGACGAGCGCAATTAACATTAGCCCAGACCTGAGCTTCAAATTCAATACCTCTATCTTGCTGTGGGTCGAGATTATTATGTCGGCTTTCTCTTTAATCTCAACAAAGAAATGCTTAAGAGCATCAGAACCTCTAAAGAGCATAAATTTAGATAGCATATTGTCATGACGACATACTAGTTTGAGCGATATTGACATGGCATTATGATGCTGGATAGCTCTCATTTGCCGGGGGCTCACAACATTGAACCTTTGTTAGCGCACTCTCAATGTCAGCGTAGATTACAAAGCTTACAGGTATACCCTTTGAATAAGATGAAAACTGGATGTCATCGTCGTTTGTAGGCAAATTTAGAGTTTGTGCCTTGGAACATCTCAGCTGGTGTTTGTTGTACTTTTCTTCTATTTTAAAATGTCTCCTGCAGGGTTGCAGCTCCAGTGTTTGTCAAGATTCTTCGTGAATTGTGCTTGTGTAAGTTTTTGTAAGTTCTTTATGAAGCAATGGTGGGGCTTCTAACCCTCGGAGATTAATAGTAAGTTAACATGAAACGCATGCTTTGTTTGTGGTTGGTAAAGTGGGATTATAGATTCGTCTAAGCCGAATACAGTGATCGACGTTCCTGGTCTTTTTTTTTTTTAAACTGATACATCTGTTGTATGCTGACAGAGAATTCAATGCCTGTATAATTGAATTCACTGAATAATAGATGTTTAGGACATTTGCTTATCCTTTGTGCATCCTTCTTTACAGCATATCGTATACCGCATATACCAGGCAAAACAGTATTAATCATCATTATGAATGTTTATAACAGTCCTTTTGTTGCTAATTAAAGCAGTAGCGTGACGCCTTGAGAGGTGTATAATAGCTTGCACTATTAACTAGGGAGTTTACAGACAGGAAAGATTTTGAACTGGCTTGTCCTTGGAAATTTGAAATGTTTACAAGCATTTCATCCACCATAATGGAGAATAAAGAATCCAAATAGGATGAATTTAATATCGCTATTTAAATGGATATTCACAATATGGTCAGAATCAGGGGATTGGAGCATATACGTAACTTGCAAAGAGCAAACTATCTTAAATCCTGACTGATTTCTCTCCAGTATTGAGCTCATCTCATTGATAGCTAGAGGCCTGCATCTCTCTAGTATGCGTGGGGTCTCTGATTTTAGATGTATTTTTACTTTCTCTACACGCACTTTGTACATATTGTATAGAGAAGGTATCATAAAGCACCAAAAAATTCGATATCGAGATTTCACCGGAAATACGTGTTTTGAAACCCCCTAAATCGAAAAATGCATGTTTAGAAAAATGTCCGTGTGTGTCTGTGTGACTGTGGACAGCATAGCTCAAAAACAAAAAGTCCGTTAGAAACCAAATTTTGTATTTAGGTTTGGTATCTTCCAAGGATACCACACGAACATTTTCAAGAAAATTCACCCATCCCATACTACCCTTTACATGGAACTTTTTCGAAAATTTTGATGTTCTCAAAAATGGCACTAACGATTTTTATTAAAATATCATATATTAAAGATTTTTACATGACAAATAAAATGTATATCTTCTATTTTTTGGCAATAGCCTCTGAAGAGTACTTTATTCTGGCTCAATTTTACGGAAGTTTTTTTAACTGTTAAACCGTAAGAGATGTACAGAGACTTAACAGACAAAAAACGTAAAGCACGTTAAAGCATACAGTTTATGTCATATACATTTTTGATCGTTTTTAAGATGTTCCTTGTTATTGGCTTCAGCTTTGAAAAACGCATTGTTTGCTCATACAGTAATTTGTCAACCCCTGTCCATACAAAGAAATTTCAGTCACATAGCAACCAGCTTTTGACCATCACTATAACTTATAGTATTCCCTCATTTCGCTTCTACTTACAAGGATGCGAGTAATTTTTTCTCGATTAACATGAAGTAAATAGAAGCATGCGCTTTTTAATAATATGTTTTGCAGCGATATAGAGAAATTCATGTGAATGTAACTCATCAGGTTTTTTTATTTTAGTATTAAAACTCTGCCCTTTGAATGCATTTTCTATTGTATTATATTAAAGATGGCCACGACGTACCTTTAGGAATTTATGTGATCAGGGTGCGCCTTCGTCCTCATCGGAGGATGATGACTCGATGGGCCCTCTTGTGTCCATTTATTGCAGATGTAGTCTGTACCTGAAGCCTTGCTCTGTGACGATCCCTGAAAAGTTCGGCTTGTTGGTGTCCTTCCAAGCAATCCCAAAATGGTCGGGTCTACAGGAAGTACCTGGCATTGGAGATCCTAGACGTTCGGCGTTTGTCTGTCGAGGTAGCTGCGCTGCCGCTACATCATCATGTATCAGTGCAGCAATTGCTGCGTTCCATATCGCGTCCCCCGAAGGCTCCTCCCAGAGGGCAACCTCCACCACTATGTTTTTAGGAGGAGGTAATATAGTGGCTGACATCTTTCCAATTGTCTCCTTAGTCTCTGTGTTTGCCTGCACCGCTCTTCTGATACAAAGATTTAGTGGCTTCTGGGCTTCATCAGGGATCCTGCATGATACCAGATCAATAGGGAGTGCAGGATGGTTATGACCTCTCTTTGACACGTCAAGTGGACCATCGTTTTTTGCAATATATACCAAAAGAATAACGTTTTTAACTACCTTCACGGTGATGATGAATTGTACATGGTAAAATATGTATGTGGCAAATACAGCTTATAGAAAGTACATAGTGGAAATGGGCTACGACATAATAAGTGGCATGGAGAATAACATCAATAAGTGAATTGGCTAAAAATATTGTTTTATGAAATAATGATTGGATATCTTAGCGGTTAAGGAAGAAGCGAGTCATGCTGCAGCCACAGTCAGCATAAGCTTGATTAGCCCTTGCTGCTCTTACTCGACCATCACATTGATGTGTTCTCTTGCACTCTGAAGGATTCATTGCTGCTGAAAGTTTTAAAAATATAATAATGAGCACACTGTACTTTTTCGGAAACATGTTTATATATTTTTCATAAGCCATCAGATGTTCATCTGGTAGCTTGTATGTGTGCGTGTGTGTGTGATTGCTTGTGTATGCATGTATGTGCGTGAATGTGTGCATGCGCGTATACTTATGCGTGCATTCGTGTGCATGTGTGAATGCATATGTATGTGTGATTGCTTGTGTGTACGTGTATATTAGATTATGAGCACGCATGTGTGTATGCGTGTTAGCATGAGTGTGCAAATGTGTGTATGCACGTATGTGTGTGAATGCGTGTATACGAGTGTGCGCATGAGATTGCGTGAATATGTGTATTCATGCATTTGTGTGCATGCGTGAATATGTATGCGTGCATACGAGTGTGCGCATGTGTGTGAATATGTGTATGCATGTATGTGCGTATACGTGTGAATGCGTGTGTGTGTGCGTGCATTCGTGTGCAAGTGTGTGTGTGTGATTGTGTTTACGTGTATATGCCAGTATGTATGCGTTTGCATGTGTTTTTGTGTGTATGCATGAGTATGCGAAACTGTGTATGCCGGTATGTGTGTGCATGCGTGTATACGAGTGTGTGCATGAGTGAGTGTGAATTTCGTATGTGTACACGCATGTATACGTGTGCGTGCATGTGTATTTGTGCTGGTGTGTGTGATTGCTTGTGTATGCATGTAAATGTGAATGATGTATGCATGTATGTGTGCATGCGTGTATACGTGTGCGTGCATGTGTTTACGAGTGTGTGCATGAGAGTGTGTGTGTGTGTGCACGCGTATGCATGTGCAAGTGTGTGTGAATGCTTGTGTATGCATGTACGCCCTTAAAGGTGTGTATGTATGTATGCCCTTAAAGGTGTGTATGCATGCGTGTATACGTGTGCGTGCATGAGAGTGTGTGTGAATGTCTGTATGCATGTATGTGTGTCCATGAGAGTGTGTAAATGTATGTGTACATACGTGTGCATGTGATTGCTTGTGTGTATGCGAGCATGAGCACGCCTGTGTGTATGTGGGTTGAGCACGCGTGTGTATGCATGTGCATGCGTGTTTGTGTGTATGCATGAGTGTGTATGCATGTGTGTACGAGTGTACATGCTAGTGTGAATGTATGTACGTGCCTATGTGCAAGTGTATATGCACGTGTGGGCGGGTTTATGTAACTGTAAGCGTGTGCGAGCGAGTTTGTTGAAAGTCTCTTGGGGGTAAAATGTCTTTTGTCTAGATTTCCGTTATGATAATCTTAATAAACCATAAATGTAGTGAAAATGCACCGCGTTTAATGGTATATTAAGGCGTTGCTAGTAAAAGTGCCGTATGCACAGCTTAAAGATATTAAGGGTGTTATATTAAGATGTGTTACTATGTGTGTGTGTGTGTGTGTTTGTTCACTCGTATTTACATTCGCATGTATATATGGTTTTTACAGTTTGCACCTGTGAGCAGTGATGTATATGCATACGTGTGAATTAGTTTGTTCAACTCTCTCTCTCTCAGAGGAAAACTTATTTGTTTAAATTTCTATTATGACAAGCTTAAAAAACAGTGTATGTAGTGAAAACACAGTGTATTTTATGCTAAATTCTCTTTAAATTTCCATTTTAATCTAACAAAAATGCTTTATATGTTTAAAGTAAAGATCTTACCTGGTATTTTGCTAAATGTGATGTATAGCTTCTTGCTAGGCAGGGCCGATGCATATTTTTTGACACTTTTCACTACTGCTTTATACAAGCGACTGCTGCAATTATGATTTTTTTCGTCAGTATTCATACCCTGTCGGATTGCCTGAGGCTTTCTAGTCTAACCTGCTGATTCTTGAAAAACGGAAATGGCATGTTATTTATGGACGCTCTTTAACTGCTGTAGTTCTCAGAGTCCCATTCTAAATTGAGCGTGAAAGACCACTTAATTTTACTGAGACCTCTCTATCAGGCTTGAGGTTCTTTTACGTGCCATAAATCTACAACACGGGACGGCTTTACTTCCCTTCCGTTGGAAGCCATGCTAAGGATTTTTACGCCAGAAAAAATCCATCATCCTCCGCCGGGTTGAACCCGCAACCTTGGGTATATGAAATGGAACTGCATGTGTATATATAATTTATTTACAAATATTTTAAAAGGCAACAAATATATTTTTAAAATGTTCTGCATGATAGTAAGTTGTGTTGGACTGTGTATTTGCATGTGTATGTGTATTCTAAAATATGTATTATATTTACAAACATTTTAAAAGGGAAAGCATAGTGAAATGCTCCATCTAATAACAAATTGTACTGGACTGTATGTTTGCATATGCGTATGCATCCGTGTGCGTGTGTGTGCATTTGTATTCTAAGATATCTTTTATATTTGCAAATATTTTTAAAAGCAAAACATTTTAAAATGCTCCATCTGATAGAAAGTTATAGTGGACTCTCTCTCTCTCTGTGTGTGTGGTGTGGTGTGGGGTGGGGTGTGTGTGTGTTGTGTGTGTGTGTGTGTGTGTCTCTCTCTCTCGCTCTCCTAAGATATATATGTGTATTTACAAATGTTTTAAAAGGTAATGCATTTTAAAATGCTCTATCTGATGTGAATGTGCATGCACGTGCTAAACATATTAAGATGCTATGATAGAAAGCTGTACTAGACGGTACGTATGTATGTAAGAGTAGCTTAAAATATCCTATACTTCTCCAAATATTTTAATAATAATTTCTACTGGACAGTGTGTGTGTGCTATGTGATTGAAGGGTGAATGGGCTAATGGGTAGCTGGGTGAGTGGGTATGTACACCCAAGGTTGCGGGTTCAAACCCGGAGGACAATGGATTTTTTGGGGCATAAAAATCCTTAGTATGGCTTCCTTCGGAAGAGAAGTAAAGCGCTTGAACCCATGTCATAAAAAACCTCAAGCCTGATAGAGAGGTCTCTGAGCAAAATTGAACAGTCTTTCACGCTTAGGATAGAATGGAATGCTGAGAACCACTGTAGTTAAAGAGCGTCCTTAAATAGAACTCCATTTCATTTTGCATGTCTTATTGATATTTCATTACTATATACTTTAAAATTCACACTTTTAAAAATTTGATGTGTACCATTCACATGACTTTCTCTACATCTCTGCAACAAATCATTGTTAAAAAGCTTCTGCTTCTATTTACTTCCTGCTACTCAAGAACAAATTAGCAGAAATAGTCTTAGTACTTGTTTCCTTGTAAGTAGAAGCAAAATAAGGGAGTACTATAGGTTAAAGTGATACTCAAAAGCTGGTTGCTATGTGACTGAAGTTCCTTTGTTTATATGGACAGGAGTTAACAAATTCCTATATGAGAAAAGTAAGTTTTTCATAGTTGAAACCAAAAACAATGAATATCTCAAAAACGATCAACTCCACGAAAAAAATGTATATAACATAAATCGTGTGTTTTAACATGCGCTACATTTCCTGTGCAGTAAGTTTTCATCTAAGTCTTACGGTTTAGCAGTTATGCAAAATTCCGTAAAATTCATCCAGAATAAAGTAGTCTCCAGAGGCTATTCCCAGAAAATTTAAGATATACATTTTTTTGTCAGGTAAATATCTATAATATATGATATTTTAATCAAAATCATTAGCCATTTTTAGAAAATAAAATTTTTCGAAAAAAGTTTCATGTAAAGGGTAGTTTGGGGTGGGGGGATTTTTCTCAAAATCTTTGTGTTGCATCCCTGGAAGATACTAAACTTAAATACCAAGTTTGGTATTTTACCGACTATTCGTTTTTGAGTTATCGTGTTCACAGACACACGGACCTTTTTGTGAAAATTCTTTTTTTGGATATAAGGGATCCTAAAACATATATTTCCGGTGAAATCTCGGTATCAATTTTTGGGTGGAGTGCAATAACTTCTCTAGTGTGTGAAGAGAAAGTAAAAAGATTACACATTTATCATTTAAATACTTAAGAAATAAGGATTATTTTACCACACTTTATCACCTCCCAGGGGCCTTTTCTGCACCTGCGGTCTTGAGCCACCATTAGGTAAAATATTAGGCATTCCTTTGTTTTTACTTTATTATATGCTCCAAAATCCAAATTTAAACAAACAAAAAACAAAATTGTGTATTTACAGCTACAACACTTAAAAGACCTACATTTGCTTCCTGGCTTTACTATAATTTTAATTTATCAAAATCTAGGGTGTTAGTGTGTATGAAAGATTATGTGCATGAGTGTGTGGGAATGTGTTTTGGGTGTATACAGGTGGGTGTGGGTCTGTGTTAGGAGTAAATGTGCAAGTATGTAATTATGGGTGTGTGTATGTGTGAGTGGGTGGATGTATGTATACTTCTGAATACATGGGCTGTCACATGTGCAGGTGAGTGAGAGTGTTTAGCCATGTTCTTTTTATTAAGGAATTTATTTGGATGCCTTCTTACAATTACATTACTATGTTAATCAAAATCCACTGTTTTAACATGTTTTATTCATTATTTTATGATACTTAAAGAATAGTAAGGTATATGATGTATGTAGCTAATCTTAATTTTTAGATTCATCAAAATATGTGTTTTTCTGTATGTGTGCACATGCATCTGTGTATGAAATGTGGGTTTGAGCATGTGATTCTAAAGTAATTTTTTTGGCAGTCCTCATTATCATCACAATTCTACATGCTTCAAAATGCACATAAGCTTTTTTTATTAAAGTCACTCATATGACATAAAAATACTTAAAATACATATGCAGAATTTGCTTTCTCCTCTTTTTGTAAATGCATATTATTAGAATCAACTGTTTCGGTTGTATTTGTGTGTGTATATATATATCATGGAGGGAGGTTTATGTGCTTGTTGGGTGGGTGGCAGGTGGGTAGCAGTAGGTTAATGGGGGTGTGTGTGTGTGTGTGTGTGTGTGTGTGTGTGTTTATGGCATGGAGAGGGGATTTGTATGTTTATCTGCTTGGTCGGTTTGGGGCTTAAATGGGTGGCAGGGTGGTATAATGTGTGTACAGCAAGGAGGGAGCATTTATATTGTGCAAGCTTAAATCAGGTGGGTACGATGGAGAGTTTGAGTGCATATGCTGTTTTTTCTATGTAATTTGTTTTTCTTAATATCACTAATGTTTTGAAATTCACAGTTCTGCACAAGTTTACACCTTTAGAACAAAAATACTTATTGACATACAAAATATTCACATTATTAATATTCTTTCCAGGAGCCTACTATGGTAGGAATGGGTTTGGCACATCCATAGTCCTAAGCCACCTTTAGGTTAATTTTTGGCATTCCCCGTTGCTTATAATATTTAACTCTTTTAAATCCAAAATCTGCGTGCGTGCGTGCATGTGTGTGTGTGTGTGTGTGTGTGTGCAAATAGGACCAGGGTTGGGAGAGAGTATATAAATATGTGGATGTGTTAAAGGGAGTACGAACATGTGTGTTTTTAAGGTATTTTTTTGACATGCCCCACTATAATCATTATACATGTTTCAAATCATACAGCTTAATTATAAAGCACTCATATAGCATTAAATACTTAAAACACATACAGAGAATTTGTTCCTTGTATTATTTCATCATATATGCTCACAAAATCAACTGATTGTATGTGTTGTGTATTGCGGCAGGTGGGGGGGGGGGGAGGTTATGTGCTTGTGTGCTAGGTCGGGTGGTTGCGATAGGTAAAAGGATAGTTTACCGAGTGTGTGTGTATACTGGTGTGAGGTTTTCTGTGCATATGTGCTTGGTCGGGGTTAGCAGGATGGTTTACTATTTGAGTGTGTATGTGTATGGCAGGGAAGGGGATTTATATGTTTATGATCTTGGTTGGGTGGTGGGCAGATGGGTGGCAGGAGGGTATACTGAGTTAATATAACCTGGGGGTTTTATGTGCTAGGTCGGGCAGAGGTCAGCAGGGTAGTTGGATGGTATACTGTGTGTGTTGAGTGTGCATATATACGTCAGGGAGGGGGGGGGGTTCATGTACTTAGGTGCTTGGTTGGATGTGGGACATGTTGGTATACTGTGTGTGTCTGGTGGCAAGAGGTTTATGTGCTGGCACATAAGATGGCGGCGGTAGAAGTACTGACGTATTCAAGCAGACAGGTTTTTCAATCAATAATTAACAAAGATAGCAGTAAAATGTTCTCAGAAGTGAAGGAATCAAGTAACATCAAGATAGGTTCAAGTGGAAATAAAGGCAGTAAGATCAAAGACAGGGATATAATAATTTCAGATCTTGAAAACGTGCACACGTTGGAGCAGCTTGCGAAGGATGCAGAAACCACAGCGTCACTACATATGGGGATAAACATGTAAAAAGGGATCTAACACAAGCCAAAAGCGAGGCTAGCGAACTGTGAAAGGAAATGGTAAAGCTAAGGAAGACTGAATTGTGTGACTGTGGAAATTCTACATTCGCTACGGTAACAAAAACGGGGATCATGTCATACAGAATCGAAGCAATACTGAGTTCAAAATGTACCAGATAAGAATCACTTTCAAGTCCTTGAGGATATAAAAACGGAGGCGGGGAATGAACGAAAGAAGAATGCAAATTTCAAAAGTAAGGATCAGGAATCGATGAAGAGGAAAGTGCTTGTGGTGGGTGACTTGATTTTAAAATTTTCAGGTGCATTATGCAAGGACAGAGGTTATGAGGTGCATTGTTTTTCAGGAATAAGACTGCGCAAGCTGCAAGATAAAATTGAAAGGATGGATCTAAAAGAAGAGAAACTGGAGTTAGTGTTACTTCATGCAGGTACAAATAACATAAACCCAGGGGTAATGGCAGAGGAGATAATGGGGGAAACTATGGAGGTAATAGATAGCATCACGTCACAGGTTCCAGACGTGAAGATCGTGGTTAGTGGTGTCCTTCGCCGATGTGATGTGACTATTAGGAGAATTATGAGAATAAACAATGAACTAGACTGGCTTTGTGAAAAAAGAAACTGTTTGTGGCTCTGTGAAAGGGACTTTGCTAGGTTGGGGGTGCACTTAAATCGTAAGGGATCCAGCAATTTTGGTAATTTGTTATATAATGTCATAGCTTCAATGCTTCAGGAAACTAGTAGCTCAAGTGGTGGATGTAAATCCAGATGAAAGTTTACAGCAGCCCAGCATAATAATGTTACTATTGGACCATCAAATGTTCTCTTTAACTGCTAAGGTTCTCAGCATCCCATTCTGTACTGGGCATGAAAGACCGCTTAATTTTGCTCAGAGACCTCTCTAGCAGGTGCTCCCAAAAAGTTTCAATTAAGGTAAGATATTTGACTTCTCCTCACCAAACATCACCCCTTCCCCTGCGTTTATTAATATGTCAATAACTCACGAAGTAATCACACTTGTGTTATAAAAATTTGTATAGGTACTTGCGGGTGGCAGGAGGGTATACTGTGTGTGTGAGCATGAGTGTGTGTATGTGCTTGGTAGAATGGGGCACAGGGGGTATACTGAGTTTGAATATAGGTAAGGCAGGAGGTGATGGTGTGCAGGTATATGGTGAGGAGGGGGCATTTATGTGCATATGTGCCTGGCAGATTCAGAGCAGCTACAAAGGCTAGTGGGTATGCTCTTTTACCATCAAATGCTTCAAAATTCACAATTCTACAAAATATACACATTTATAACAAAAATACTTAAAGACATACAAAATATTTATAGTCCCTAATCTTTCCCCCAGGGGCTTACTATGGTAGGTACAGGTTTGTCACAACTGGGATCCTGAGCCAGCTTTAGATTAATTTTCAGAATTTCCCAATTTTTTTTTATAACTGTGAAATCCAATATCTTTACACATTTGACATTTCAACACTTAAAATATACAGGATTTGTTTCCTGGCCTTATATTAAATTATAATTTATCAAAATCTATTGTATTGATGTTTGTGTGGGTGTGTATGTCACCCAAGACATTTAAGATTATAAATTCCATTTAAGATTATAATTAGTACAGTATAGTCCAGCAATAAAATTTCTAGGAGTAGAAATACATAAACATTTAAAGTGGAGCATGCATGCTGAAAAGCTGGCCTCAACTTTGTTTTTTACTTAAGGCCTTAATAAAGTTCTGAATTTAAGTACTCTAAGACATCCATATTTTTCATATGTTAATTGTTTAAATTTTGTGTTATATTGTCACATCCTGGCTGTGTGCACAGGATGTGGTAGCATTGTAATTTATAATTATCAGAATGTTGGCGACATTGCCAACTTTAACAGTTATTAAAACCACGCTCTCTTTGATAATGTGAACCTCATAAGGTAAACGCGGAGCTTCGGCTCCTCCGGGAAGCCAAGCTTGGCCTCATGCCAAGATGGTGGAATGTATTCAGTAAAAGGTAACGTTGATTTGCTATTGATTTATAAGTGTTTGTTTTTACATTAGTAACCTAGTTAACCTATATACGTCCTTTTTATTAGTGGATTAGACTTTTCCCTTGTTGTAACGGATTTAGCCTATGAGGGTGCTCCCCCTATGTCCACCCATAGTAAAAACATATTTTGTCTAGTTTTATCTCTCAGCAGCCAAGCAGGTCCCCTTGATTTACTGTGGGGTGTGACAATATTGTGGGGAAATTATATCAAAAGAAATGTTATTCTTAAATAACAAATGCAAGCAATTAGGTTTATGAGATTAAACAACACTATCTCATTAAAAATGTGTTTTGGTTACTGCTTATACACCATTTCCATGAGCACACACATGCATGCAATTTGAAACTAGTACACTGGTATAAAATTGCCAGAAAACCTCTGTTAAATTGTACATTAAACGGTCAAGAAAATCTCAAACTATCCACCTGAGTAACAGTATTTATAAAAAGAGTAATACATTGTTTATTGCAGTGTGGTTGATTTTTTAAACAGGGATTTCTGTCGTTTTAATTGCTGTATTATTTGTATTTGAAATATTAATTATTATTTGTATTTGAAATATTAATTATTATTTGTATCTTTTCTTTAATTACATATTTATATTCCATATATTGAATTTTGTATACTGCAAATGCCTTGGATTGATGTAATTCCTACAGCTAAAATAAAATTAATCCAATCAAATACAGCAATATGTAGTTTCATTGAAATAAGAGTCGATGAGGTTTAAAATTGTTCTTTTCTTAATGATTTGACATGGAATATCTGTACATGAACCAGGTTTTCACTTAACTGAAAGCAGTAAATTGTTTCATATGATAAAATTGATCTAGCCATTTTACTCTTTTCGTTTAAACATTCTGTACTCCTAAATAATGTATTTACATCATCTATATTCTTTGCAATTCTTCCTACTCCATTCAAAGACTTTCCTTAGATGCTATAATACTTGAATATGTTGCCTCACCAAGATTGCACAAATGTATCTTTCATAGGTTATACTATATCACCCGACCTGGCCTGGTTATTTAATTTTGTTTTAAATAAAATTATTCTGCAGTTGTTCATCATCATCATCTTCATGCAATGCTGCCAGGTTCAATTTCCAGCACCAGCATGGGGATATTTCTCCCTCCTGGGAGTCCTGGTAAAGAAGGCCACAAGTCTTTGGGATTTGCCTCTTTACAGAAATAGTGGCAACTAAGTTTGACCTAGAATCCACATGTAGTAAGCAGCATGTTTATGGCATTTTGCCTTATTAATTACATGCTGTACTCTGAACAGGAGATGTTGGGTGTGGGTAAATGGAGGAAGGAAGAATTTGCAGCAGAATAACTGCAATTGGCCGAAGCAAGCATTTACGTAATACAACTATTACTACTGGGAAGGACATGTGTATTCTGCACTAATTGTGCTATTTTTGGCATCTCAAAATTGCAGACCAAAATATGATTTTTTTTTCTTTTTAATCTTTTCCCTTTAGAGGAAACATTAGTGTTTTATTTTCTCTGAAATGTGCATTTGATTTGAATAAAATACCACATTTTGAAGATATTTACATGGCAAAATGCATTTCTTGGATGTGATAAATTATTGACCACTAATAGAAAACAAACCCGGGCAACTGTCGACTATTGAGAGGCCACGGAGGAGATACATATGCTATTAAAGATGCTTGCCGCAGATGCAAGTGAAATGTCTGGGAAACAATGGGAGAAGCCCAGTGGACCATGGCCTACAAGCCTGGTTTTGTTTTCTATTAGCAGTCATAACACTGGCCATGAAAGCCTTCGAATTTTTATGATAAAATTATTGTTTTGCCTTATTTTGAGGTCTAACCCAAGCACAACAAGCACTTTTCAATGAAGCCTGAACACGTCCATGGGCTGATCTGGATTTAATATGATTAACGGATCTTTTTGATCCTGAGTGTAGGGTAAGTAATTTGAAGCAGTAACATTAACTGCTTTATTGATGATATCATCATTTATTTTTTCTTCACTTACTACTGCAGTGCTCCATTCTTATTCTCTTCCAACTTTGTTCTGCAAAAACATGATGTTAATCAAAGAAAATCATAACCTTAATTGTGCCAATAACTAGGAATCTGCATCAAATTTACTCAGGGATTACATTTTTGTTTTATCTCTGGGATGCCTGTTCTAGAGCAAGTAAGAATTCAAGTTTGCAAATGAGCACTATACAGTTTTCATTTGTGCAAAATTGTCATGGAAAACCCAAGATCAATGGATTCAGCTCTTTTATATCAGGTTTTATTACCTTTGGCTTTAAAAAAAAATGTTAACTTAATAATGGCAGTAGATTTTATTTCTTTACAAAAATACAGAAGATGCAAGTCTTATTTTTGCTCCATTCTTGGTTTTTTGTTTTCATTCTCACCTACAGAAAGTGATTTTCGTTTTCGTTCTTCCTTCTTTTCTGCTGGAGTTTTCTTCAGACCCTTCATTTTTCTTGTTTGAAGCTTTTCAATACTCTGCTTTGGAACATGAATCCTGCCATGCTTTGTGCCAAATACATCCTTAGAGATATTTTTCACCTTCTTAACCTAGGAAAGGTACAACACATGTAAGTTATAATTATATACAATGGAATCTGTGCTACAACTAACAAACCTACCTACAAGAGATAGTTTGTTTTAAACACTTGGTATTCTTTTGCAATCACCAAAAAGTAGCCAGCCCCTGCTACAAATATTTAAGTTAATGATGTTGAAATGTTTTACTTAAATGTAATGCATTGTATAAATATAGCATGACTAAATTTCAACACTGTCAAAGCTTAGCAAGGCCTGACTTCATTAAAAAACACTAGTGAGGTAACATGGTCTTCAACTGTGTTAAACAATGAAATTCACAAAATCTGTTTCACTGTCCAATGTTAACTGTGTCAAGTGTTAAACCTTGTATTATTTTACAACAGGTTTCCTTGTGTTTAATGTTTTCACAAAATGCTTAAATTTAACAATGGCTGTCATAAAGAAAGTTACCATGAATCACTGCATTTGCTTGTTTTAAATGTCCTTCTTAACAAATAAATAAAAACATTAATGAATTTTAAGGATTTGAAAAGAAGCAATCTATAGTGGTATCAGCTTCAAAATTGGTCATCTGCCACTAAAAGTAAATTGAGTAAAGGAGAAATTAAATGGCATACCTGAGGTAAAAACACTATTCCTGTTTTTTTCTGTGTTGTATTATACAGTGGCATAAAGCCATAAAATTTGATTCAGCTACAGTGACATTTGTATCATGCTCTCATAATTTATTTTTTGGAGTTTACATTGGTCAGTAACCTCATATGATTTCCTCAGAAAATAACAGAGAAACATAAAGTGCATGAATTGATAAAGAAAAAACATTTATTTGAAGTGTACAATTACCTGGGGTTCTGTGTACAGTAAATTAATCACATATAGCAAACATTTAGTTCTAATATTTTGAAATCAGAATGTAGATATATTTTGTTTATACAATGCAGAATTTAATTATGGCCAAAAAAAAAAAAAAATGGCCTGTTATTTATGGACGCTCTTTAACTGCTTTGGTTCTCAGCGTCCCATTCTATATTGGGCGTGAAAGATCGCTTAATTTTGCTCAGAGGCCTCTCTTATCAGGCTTGAGGTTCTTTTACGTGCCGTAAATCTACGACACGGGACCCACAGCTTTACTTCCCTTGCGAAGGAAGCCATGCTAAGGATTTTTACGCCCGAAAAAATCCATCGTCCTCCGCCGGGTTTGAACCCGCGACCTTGGGTATATGAAGTTAGCATGGTAACCATTACACCACGGAGGGCGACTAATTATGGCCAATTAAACACAGATGGAGAGTATGCCATTTTTAAAATCATTTTTAGGTCCCCATTTTAAGTAATAAAGAATATCCTTTTGGAAGGTTTCTAAAGTATTTTATTATATCATATACGCATTAGATTTCAAGAGTTGAAGGTTCAACTAACAAACCTTGCAGTAATTTCTCTGTTTGAAAAAACATGAAATAACTTCTATAAACTTTCTTTCTGCTGTTCCTTCTGAATATGAAAAATATAACCATGGAATTTTAAATCTGTTTACATTGGTTTTCTGGTCTTTAGTGTACTTAGTTTAAAAACATGGTTCATTTGTCAATGTTACACAGTTTTATAATTTTAACTACTAGAAAACAAATAATGGTTTCACATTTCAGTTCACATTTACAAAACAAAATAAAAAAAAAAATTCTTAAAACCTTAAATTTGGCAGGCATGCATCATGACTTCATAGTATTCATTCTGACAAAGTCAACTTAACTGTATTACCGAATGCCTTCTTTAAAATACTGATCAGAGTTTCAGGTCAGAATCAGTAGAAACTAGATATTACCGGTAAGAAGAAAATTACCTTCAGCTCCTTAGGCCTTTTGCATGCAGCTTTAAATAAATCTTCAGATGCAAGCTTGGTTCTCCTAAGTTTAAAATCTACTGATGGCCCAATATCTTCCAGCTCTATTCTTGGAATTTTGGTTCCCGATTTCTTCAGCAATATCCTGGAAAGGGCATCAATAACATTATATATATAAAACTTGCCTTGCTGTTGTTTCAACTTTAATTACTAATACATAAATTAGCCAATGTTCTGTCAAACAATGTAATGATCATTGTTAAGATTCTAATTAGGTGTAGAGAAATGTAAAAATGAATGCTGTGGAGTACACTGTATAAAAGAATTGATTACTTTATTGAAATATCCAGAAATAAGAAGGGAAGCTACACATAATGTAAGGGGTGTAGGAGCCATTTTTTCAACTGCCATGAGAACTTGTATGACAATGTTGCACCAATGAGACATGTACCAAACTTCCTGTGGTGAGAGGCAGTTATCAAGATCACAAAATAAATAACTTACTTTTCAGATGAACGCTTGTTACCTCTCTTGTTACATAAGGGTATGCACTATGTTTCTGTACATTTTAAGTTCAGGTTGGTAAAGAAATAAATAAGAAATTTAGCAAATATGTAATATGCAATAATACAAACATTCACATTTAATATTAAAAAATGATTTAAGATAGTATAAAATAACATAAAAAACCTCTGGAATTTAACATTCCAGACTTAACTGATAGATTGTATACCCAGAAGCAATATGTGGCCATGCCATGGTTAAGTGTTAAAACCACTCGCCTCTCACCTAGATAGCCGGGTTTGATCCCAAGTGACTGCATGTGACATTTGTGGTGGACAAAGTGGTGCAGGGGCAGGTTATCTCGGGTTCTCCGGTTTCCCCTGCCATTACATTCTACCGGTGCTCCATCTTCATTCCATGTATCACTAGTGCCGTGCCACAAGTAGTAAAAGCGTTACCAATAAAAAGAAGCAATACGTGCTGTCAGCTGCCTCTTGGCTGCTGATTTGTATACAATGCGGCAACAAGTGCCACTGCCCAAAACTATTGTTCCACAATAGGAAAGTTTACCAAATTAGAAAATAAGATTCACTATACAGGGAGTCCACAAAATAAGAAACTATTTCGTGATTGAGGTAACTTGCGATTGTCTTTTTGTTAGGTTGATCACTGAGCAGTATATTGACTATTCCTATTCGTATTGCCAATGTCACACGGCGTCTACAGAATGTTCGGTGTGATGAGCTGCAACAACATTTTCAACGAATATTTAGAAAGATTGGACAAATGAATAAAGCCATATGGAAACTGTTAAATAAGTTTCCAAGAATAGGCACTACTGCTGATGAGTCTTGACCAGGCTGACCTTCCACAAGTGCAGCTGACATTGATGCAATATGGGAGTCAATTGAATCGAGTCCTAAATCTGTATGTTATCTTTCACGTCAGTTCCAAATTCCGTCATGGTTGGTGTGACATTTGCAAATGATATGTATGCTTCAAGGTGAATGTCAGCACTTTGAACACTGATGATTTCGGAACTTGCAATGATGGGAAAGACGACAAGACTTAGGACTTTGTTCAATTGACTCTTGTATTGTTTCAATGTCAGCTGCCCTTGTAGAAGATCAACTTGGTCAAAGCTAGTCAGCATGTGCCTATTTGTTGAAATTTGTTTAACAGTTTTCATATGGTTTTATTTCTTGGTCCATCCTTTCTAAATTTCAATTGAAACTGCTGTTGCAGCTCATCACACAGAACACTCTAGATACCATGTAACAACATCTTTTGGAATTACTGAATTTGAACAGGAGCTGCGCTCTAATTTACCTGTAAATGGGCGAAGGACAAAAGGTGGCTTCTGGGCACAAATTCAAGAAGTCTGGGATCTCTAACTTCTCGTCCACATTACTGCAGGCGTTTTGCTTTTGTCCATGCCCAAAAGATTGAGAGCAGTTATATGGGCTGAGGGCTTATACACCAGATATTAATTATGTGTATTTTTTTGTGTTTTAGTTTTAGAAGATAACAGTTTAGATATTTATATTTATACATACATATATATATATATATATATATTTATTTATTTATTTTATAGATATTTTAATACAGGTGTTAGTAGAATTATGTTTTTGTGTGCATAGATTAGCCAATAACTTCAAATACCAAACTTATATTAATGCAATATTATGTTCTACATAGCCAGTCATAAAATTAACATAAAAAAGAAAGAAAAAATGCAAGATTTGAATCTATATGAGTGGAAGTGAGGTCTTCTTAACCTTTTGGCCACTGTAAAGTTGTTTTTTTGATCTATTTTCAGTTAACCACTGCACTGTCAGTCACAGACCATGTGCAGTGAGAACACAGCTTTTATGAAGATACACAAAGCTCTTCGATCGGCCAAGGGGTCTGAGGATGACTCATTTTTTGTGTCCATGGATGTACAACGTATAAGAATTTAACATCACCCTACCAACTATGTTAAAAGCAACTTTTGGCAACAGTTTTACTGTTCTTTCATCCAAATATGCATAAATCATCATATCTGATAAATCCATACCATACATTTATTATTTTTGAAAATCATATCTGGCTTATTTACTGCTGGTGGTTAGAAATTAATTTCTTAGAAGTGGTTACAGAAGAAGAACTAAGAAGAATATCATTTTCCTGTGATTTCTTTTCCCTAAAGCCACAAAGAACCATAATGCTTTGAGGAAGAAATTTTTTGTTCCTTTGGATATATCACTTAAAAATGTGCCAGCAGAATACTGCTTTTCTGCAAGGAGGAATTGAACTAAAAAAATTGTCACAGAAGACATGATAATCCTTGATGAGGTAATTACCAGATTTCAGAAGCTTAGCGATGACAGCATATCCTAAATCATTGTCTTTTATATCAATATTTGATCTTGCACCACAATACACATAACATCAGTAACTTCACTCCCGATCTGTGGTGAATCTTGCAGATATTCTACTTGCTGTGAATGTGATTTGGTTCCCACAATCATCCACACAGTTCTTAATGGGGTTATAATGATGTCTGAATGCATTACTAGCATGAACAACCAATACTTGATATTTTCCAGTTGGACTACAAGAAGGTGCCCGGAGGAGAAAGTTTAAAATTGTCAGCAAAAAACCAAGGTGTGTTCATGTTTGATTGTGACCAGCAACTATATATTGTGGGCTTTTTTTATAATTCCCATATTTGATATGCATAATAGCCACAAAGGCTTTCATTTCTGCCAATTATAGTTGCTACCCACTGTTTCGCCCTAGAATGATACACTGGTTGAAGTTTGAAGAACCTGTCTAGCATACCTGTAAGAAAAAAGATTAAAAAAATCAATGGGGACAGCATTAGTCAGTATGTGTTTAGGTCCTGGTAGTTCTGCATAGCCGAATGGTCACATTGTCTGTGTCATCTGGATGCACCTCCATAAATCCATTTTGATTATTTGTATGCATATGAGAGACATTGTTATCAGATACATTTTCATCGCTGGAGCTAGAATATACCTCCTCCTCTTTTATGTCAGTCAGAAATGCTTTCATCAAGGTCTGAAAATTCAAAATCACTCTTGCTTTCTTCTAATACATTGCGAACTGCAGCTCCTATCTGCTTCTGTTTGCAGCCATTTTTCAATCAGCATAAACAAACAAGGCTAGAGATATTAAATTTGGAGTTAATTTAGTGCTTTGGAATGTAAAGAGAAGGCTCTGAAATGCTCCACAAAACCTTTCTCCATAGCTATGACATAGATAGTTAACATATTTTCCCGCTGGCAAGAATTTAAAAACATATGAAATTGGCATCACAATTAGATCATGAATGGCACTAAAAGGCCTAAGGACAATAAATTGACAAAATACAAGGTTTTTGATAAATAATTCTTAAAAATTCACTTCCCTTTTGAGATTTGCATTTTCTTCTGCCTTTATATAACTTCAGCAGCAAATAATGTAATATATTTGTAAAACATGTCTCAAATTCATAGGAGTCATTAGTTCCTGACTCAAAATACGTGAAAAAATGGAACACTGCAGAAAGTTGGATAAAAACATCTGGAGTATTTTTATTATCAGCTTACATTCCCAAAATTATCCTTATTCATCAAAAAATTGAATATTTTTTAATTTTTCCTTGGTTGATGATGGCAACAGAGTGGGTCATCATCCAAAGCTTGGTGATTAAGCTAACACTGAGCTGACTAATTTTCCAAAAGAAATCATTAATAACCAACACTGGGAAAGCCATGAGCTTTAAGCCCCTGATTACTTCAGAATAGTTTATACAATTCCCAAAATATCCTTAGTCACTGAAAAATGGAGCACTTCTAAATGTAAGACACGGTTTGAGTTAAAATACGAACACTAGGATGTCTGACTGGTTTTGCGAATTATTTACTGTCAGCATTAGAGGCTGACTGGCTTCTGTTGTGTGTTGACTTCTAGCAGTGGAATGATATACTTTCATAGCTGTTTCGGTGATGGAAATTCAAAATTCATTAGGTGATTGTGTTTCATAATTAAACTCTTTTACCAAGCACTGGTGTCTATTTTGCAGGTTTTAAGAGTGTAATGCTCAGTGAGATGTGATTGGTGGTCTAGAAATGGTGTGAAACTGCAGATTTCTTTGCCTAATATATATGATGTGTCTCACGTGTTCCTTAAGTCTGGTTTCTAGTTTATTTCTTTTTTTCCTATATAGATTTTGTCATATTCTGAGTAATTGACTTGGTAAACTCATGATTTTTTGCTCTGAGGTAATGGGTCCTTGAAACTTTTGCAGAGTAATTTTTCTAGACTATTTTTATTTTATGGAGCTAAGTAATCTTTTTTGGAAGATGTTATGGAATTTGTAGTGAGTGTTTGGATGGAAAGTACATTTTGGAAGCTCATTTTGGATTTTTGCTGAGTGTGTTTTGTAGTATCGTTGATTTGTTTGTTTTTTGAACCCTGCTATTTTCTTGTCCGTGATTTTCTTGTCACTGTTTATTGTTGTGTTAACTATGTGTGGGTATTCTAGTCTATATTCTTCGTTATGGAGTGTATACTTTTGAAAAGTTTATACAATTCATGTCCTCTGCTACTATGAAATATTGAGGGTTTCTTGCTGTTCATTGCACTTGTTTATCTTCTAAGAACAGAACTGAAGAATGCCATCAACCTTTATACATGTTAAAATAAAAAGATGAGAGAACACCATTGGGCTGGTTTTTGCTAACTTGTATTTACTGTGCTTGTCATATTTGTGTTTTACGCCTCATAGCACTCACATAAGTTGTCTTACATTTTGTTATTTCAAAGGATTCAAACTGAAGACAAAACAAACTCATTTCTGCATCATTTTTATTTTTCTCAGTGCTCATAACAATACTTCTTCTGATTGTTATTTGCTTGTCATCACTCAACACCAGAACAGCTCCAATTCTAGTTGCTTTGCTTCCATAACTACACTTAAGTTGTCTCTTGATTGTTAATACCTTGTTTCTGTTCATTACTCTAGACTCCCTTTACCGTGGTCTAAAAATAGCCTTCACAATCAGTCATCTTGCTGTTATAATTAAACACCAAGATAAAAAATGTCATTCCTAATTTAGGAGGAAATTATGCACTTGTGATATTAAAAAATTACATGCATTAACAAATGTCATTAGTTATAACTGCAAAAAATCTTGTGTGTTCCATTCACATGACTTTCTCTGGCTGTCCCACAAACTTCTCTTACAAAAGATTATTTGTTCATCTACATCATGATACACATTAGAAGAATTTGCTTATTGCTTGTTTTTTTGTAGGTAGAAGAGAAATAAGGGAATGCACAGGCTAAAGTGTTAGTGAAATCTTTTAAAAGCTGTGAAACTGAAACTCAATTCTCTTAGCTTGCTAGGAGTAAGCAAAAGAGCGATGTCAGGTAAGATACTTCCAGTTTGAAAAAAATACCTTAAAACTGAAAGCAATAACTTGGAATATCTCAAAAACAGTTTACATAAATTGTGTCTTAACAACATTACATTTTTTGTGTAGTAAAATTTTGTCTATCTCTTATGGTTTACCAGGCATACAAAAGTTATACAAAAATCATCCATAATGTAGGTCTTTAGAGGCTATTCCCAAAAAATATTTTTGCAACTATTTTGTAGTTTTATTAATATAGGATTTACAACCTTTATTTGTGTAAAATTTAACAAATTTTGTCTTTTAATTCACTATTTTATTTTACTCAAGATATTTTCGAAAATTTAGTTTGATATATTACAGTTACATCTCCAACATACATCATCCATAATTAATCCCAGCTTATGAAAGCTTTCATAACTAACTCCCTTTAGTGATGATGTTATCAGCATATCCTAGAACAATTACTATTGCATACTGCAACTTAGCCATAGAGCTGGCACCTCAAACACTATAGATGTATTAGGAGTAAAAACATAGATTACACTCAAACTTCTCTCTTGAAATAAAGTAACATGTTTTGGTGGCTGTTGCCAACATTTTCAATGTAGATTCACTGACGAACTCGTGGTAGCAGCCTGTGCAGGTCTCTTTTCTGGATATATGAATTTTGAGATGAGTCCATTTGCTTGTTTTTTTAAAATTAACAGATTTTCCCAAATGGTTAATCCAATTGGATTCTGCACTAATTTTAATAACTTGGGCTCACTGTGAAAATTATGGTTTTGGGTTAAAAAATGATGTGCTACAGCTGAATTATCTGACTGTTTATATTTTAAATATCTCATGTGTTCTTTAAAACATTGTCCAATGTTTCATTTTGTTTTTCCTATATATATTTTTTCACATTCCTTGCAGCTGATTTCATATGTCCCTGATTGTTTCAATGGGGTTTTATCTTTTGTGTTTGTATATAGGAGGTTTTTTAAACTGTGCTTATTAACTGGGGCTAAGTTGATGTTTCATTTTTTTAAAATCTTTTGAAATTTTTGGTGTGCCAAAGGGTGGTAAGTGAATTTTTTGTAGCTGGTTTCTGCTATTATTCTTTTTAGAGTGCTAATTTCTTTTACTTTCTTCTGTTTCATAAATTTATTAATCTTCTTCTTTACCAAATGTTCTGCGTAGCCATTCTTTTGTGCAATTTCTGTGACCCTATTTAGTTCTAATTTGTATTCCATCTGGCTTAATGGTAGGTTTACCAGTCTGAATGCAAGGCTGTTGGTCATGGCGTATTTGTATGAAATTGGGTTGTAGCTGTTGTTAATTATGTAGTTTTCCAAATGTGTTTCTTTTCTATAGATTCCAAATTCTAGTTTGTTTGGTTCCTGATTATTTTTAGGTCCAAGGAGGGGAGCATGCCATTTGATTCTTTTTCTATTGTGAATTATGGAACTGTTCTGAAGATTTAGTAATTTAAGGCTGTTTGCAACTACTTTTTTGTTTACTATTGCCACTATGTTGTCTACATATCTATACCAAGTTTTGTATATTTATGGGAAGGCTGTGGTTATGTGGATTTCTAAATTACTCATGTATATGTCTGCAAGTATTTCCCATGGCTAAACCATACTGTTGTTAGCTTAAGTAAATCTTCTGTTATTTCACCAGAAATGTCTGTGGTAGTTAGGCATTTTTTCAATACCGAAAGTAGTTTTTCTCTTGGAATGCTGGGAAAAAGTGATACCACGAGTTCATCAGTGTATCTCTGTTGAAAATGGTGGCAACAGCCACCAAAACATGTCCAAATAAGTTACTTTATTTCAAGAGTGAAGTTTGAGTGTAATCTGTTTTTACTCCTAATTGATTAGTTACTTCACTGTGCATTCTCATTAATGTTTTAACTACAGATGTACTATACCATAAAGGACCATTGTGTGAAAAGTTCTACAGAAAGCTTAGTAAAATGCATCGGTTTTGGGCAGACATTTTTTTCTGGCATTTTACAAATGACTTTCTCTCGCCATTCAACAAATTATTATTACAAAAGCTTATTCTCCTATCTACTTAATGTTAATTCAGATAAAGACTTGCAGAAATGTTTTTATCTACATTCTTCTTTATATTATCTGTCTGATGAATGAAGATGGCCACGAGTAAAAGCTTGCATAAACACAAACAGATAAACAGTATTAAATCATCACTCCAGGAGCATGCCCTGTACAGTTCAGCAATATTGGAATGCAGCAGCAGTTGAGTCTCTTACAGTGGACAGGTTCGAATCAAGTCAAAATGCAAACGCTGTCGTGCATAATCATATGCTCACAAAGTAGAAAATTAATATTCATTAGAGATAGAGAAAACAAAAAGTTTTTATGGTCAGACTGTACTGCACTATATTCCAGCCTTCACTGACCACTCTAAACCATGCCATGCTACACCAGCGACCTTCTCTAACTGCAATCTTTCATTAGACAGGTATACAAGTGGTTTAGAGAGATAGTTACATTTTTTTTATTTCTCTATACATACTATGTACATAGTGTATAGGAGAAGGTATTGTGATGCACCCAAAAACTCGAAACTGAGATTTAACCAGAAATACATGTTTTGAGACTCCCTGAATAAAAAAAAATCATTTTTAGAAAAATATCCATGTGTGTGTCTGTCTGTGTGCAGCATAGCTCAAAAACGAAAAGACCGTTAAAAACCAAACTTGGTATTTAGGTTTGGTATCTTCCAAGGATGCGACACAAAGATTTTCAAGAAAATCCCCCCACCCCCAACTACCCTTTACAGGGAACTTTTTTCAAAAATGTTGAATTTCTAAAAAATGGCTCTAACAATTTTGATTAAAATATCATATATTAAAGATATTTACACGACAAATAAAATTGGGATTTGAATTTTATGGGAATAGTCTCTGAAAACTACTTTATTCTGGACGAATTTTACGGAATTTTGCATTACAGCTAAACCATAAGAGATGGACAAAAACTTATCACATAAAAAATGTAGAGCACATTAAAACACGCAATTTATGTCATACATTTTTTTCGTGGAGTTCATCGCTTTTGAGATATTCCTTATTTTTGGTTTCAGCTTTAAAAACTTGTACTTTTCTCATAAAGGAATCTGTCAACTCCTGTCCATACAAAGGAACTTCAGTCCCATAGCAACCAGCTTTTGACTATCACTTTAACCTATGGTACTCCCTTATTTCGCTTCTACTTACAAGGGAGCAAGTAATAAGACTATTTCTGCTATTTTTTTCTTGATTAGCATGAAGTAAATAGAAGCATAAGCTTTTTACAATAATTTGTTGCAGAGATGTAGAGAAAGTCATGTGAATGGAACACATCAGATTGTTTTAGAACATATTACTATGAGATGGCTTTGAAATTCTGTTCTTGTTTGACCATGAGAAAAAAATCAATGAGCAACTTGCAGTTAAAAAATAAAAGCATAAAACTCAAAAATTTAAAAATTCAAACCAATAATAAAGAATATCTAGTAAATGGTCAATGCCCCAAAAAACTTTGACATAAATTATATTACTTAAAAGATTTACATTTTCAATATAGTATTTATCTAAAATGTTTAAAAATTCTTTCTGAATGAAGAGGACTTCAGACTATTCAGAGAAAATTCGAGATATAAACTGTATTTGTCATGTGAATATCCTAATGGTTTAATCAAAATCTTTATAGCCATTTCTAAGAAAATCTAGAATTTCAAAAATCTTGCTCTTTTGGAGTTCAAGGAACTATAAAAATATGATTTTCAGGGAAATCTTGGTATCAAATTTGGGTGGAACATAATATTTCATCTCGTTACTGTAAGTACATATATAGAAAGTAAAAATTGGCAATGAAAAACCAGTTTAGATTTTATGTCCTTTGCACTATGCTGCTACTACTAGGTATCACAGCATGATGATGTAATGAAAGCCTGATAAAATAACTTTTAATGAGGAATATTGTGGTCATAGAAAGAAAAAAAATAAGTTATTGAATGTATAAAACAGGATCACTGTGTAAGCCTTGGATCTATTCCTTCCACTTTGTATAAAGCTACTATATGTAATAGGTTTTTAAACATACCTGTAGCTACGTAGATAAATCTTATCTTCTGCTGCTGTGATCATAATAACATGTTCAAGACCTTGTAATCTAATGGCTTCAACATATTCTCGCTGGAACATGTCAATTAAAAGACTCCTTAGTCGCCTGTATTCATGATTGTGCTCGAACGGTTCTCCAGCAAATAGTAGGCAAGGTTTTATTCCAAGTGCCACTTTCTGAGTTTTAAACTCTTTTAAAGCTTTGTAGCGTTCAATGCCCAGTTCAACCATATCCAATAAGTGACCATCAAACATCCGTCCTGAAAAATAACATTTTAATTGTATGATCAAAGTGTAAACCAGTACACTTTAATGCAATATTTACTCTATGTCATACAGGTTAAGAGGTTAGCTATGTTTTGAGGACTTTATTTTGGCTAGAAATATTTTTCAATGTATAAATTACATGCCTTTTAGAAATAACATATTAGTAGGTAACAAAGTGAATAACAATGGAAATTCGGGAAGTGAAAATCCCTGGCAGATGCCGTGAAGTTATGGTAGGAGATAAAAACATGGAAACAAGTCGTGTAATGCAAATTGCAAGAGAGGAAACTAATTGTCAGGTATTTACAGAACCCCATTGTAGCCAGTCAAGCAATATTAGTCAAAATACTAAAACCCCAAGTATGATTAAAATAATGGTGCAAATGCTTGCACAGTTCAATATACATCTAGAAATTAAAATTTGCAACCAGATCATGGTGCTACAAAAACAGCTAGAAAATAAGATATGCAATCAGAGCAAAATGCTATAGCAACAGCTAGAAATTAAAATCTGCAATCAGGGCTAAGTATTACGATGACACAGACGAGACTATTATAATAAAAGTAAGTGTGAAGCATTGCAAATTACAGAAGCTAGGAAAATAGTAAGAGGGTGACTATAATAGATGGGAGGATGTGCAAACAATGTGTATTAAGATGCACGAGGCACAGGGAGAAATTAAAACATTAGACAAAATACTGAGACTAATAGCCATTAGTAAAGTGAGGGAGGAAGTTCAGGAGTTTTGGCATGGAAGGACACCAGTATACATTTGAAATCTGTTTTAGTGCCAATCTACACCAAATAAAGGTGGTAACAGAGGAACAATGGAATTCTCATTTGAGCAAGGTTACAGAGATTAAGGATTTGTTAACGCAAATTGTTGCTGTCCAGAAGGAAACTCTTGACATCTTAGAGGTAAGGGCTTGCAAGGTAACAGATATAATAATCTATAAGAAACATTAGGCAGCTGGAAAATGCTTCCACACTTGCTCTAATGACTGTACAGTGTGTCAGCAGTGAGGAAACATAAAGCAACTTACCCCAAGTTCCCTCAGTCCCCAACAGCACTCATCAATGCCTGTGCAATTATTAAACGAGTTACTAACCTTATATTTGACAGCTTGATTGATAACAGCGAGCAGTTTCTTATCGACCTGGAATCATATTCCTCCCTGAGAGAGGTATTCTAACATACTGGATGACTTCAGTCTGATAGGCCAATTGTTAAATTGGTTTCATCTGACTGGGTGGTGGGAGGGGGGTTGCACACATGCACAATACAAGCTTATTACATGCAATATTTTTGTGTTGCATCCATAGGAAAATACTGGAGCAAGAATAACCAGAACCAAGCGTACATTAGGATATGCATTACAATATATCAGTCTAATGCATAAGAATTGATGGTTAATAAGTCAACTATTGGAGACACCAATGTTAAATTCTTTTTTTTTTTTTTTTATGATTTTGATGATTTCCCTGACATGATTAGGCAATACATGGTCATAGCAAGACTTAGAACAACGTGTGAAGCAATTGGTTTCCTTACTGTTTTACAAGGGCATGGAATATCTATGGCAATCAGTAGGCCCAAAAACAGGGTCTACTGATATATATATATATATATATATATATATATATATATATATATATATACACACACACACACTTTAATACAAGTGTCAGATTATTTTATTTGATGCAGTAAACAAAAAAAAAAAAAGTAACAGATAAAGAAAGCTGCATTAAAGTATATGTTTAAGAGCAACATTATGAAAAAAAAAAAAAAACTGGTTACATTGTACCCTCTAAAAAGCCTGTCAGAGCCACAACTGTTAAATCACTATGGTGGGATAAGGCAGTTCTAGGTAACATCTTAGTGGTATGGACAGTAATTATAGAGAAGCTCCATGAAACTGGAATGAGTTTGGATCACAATTATGCACCATTTTACATTTATCTGTATATTACTGTACACAAACCACACCTCCTACATGGATTCCAATTTAAAAAAAAACAATAATGGCATTCTATGGTGGGTGCTGAAGCTGTCAATGTCTTCTCTGCTTAGGAGGAAGAAAATAATGGCAAGTATGCTAAGAGCCAATAGGCAACAGAACAACTTGGATAGTGAATTAATATAATTATCCAGGTTGTCGTAAATGTTTTTTGTTGTTATTGTTCAATTACATTCTTATGAATAAGAAATGACATATTAGAGAAGTGTAATGGTAGTAGTAAGTAACCTAAGCAAACAAAAGAATGTATAAAAATGAAATGGAAATGAAATGGCCTGTTATTTATGGACGCTCTTTAACTGCTTTGGTTTTCAGCGTCCCATTCTATATTGGGCGTGAAAGATTGCTTAATTTTGCTCAGAGGCCTCTCTTATCAGGCTTGAGGTTCTTTTACGTGCCGTAAATCTATGACACGAGACCCATAGCTTTACTTCCCTTCCGAAGGAAGCCATGCTAAGGATTTTTACGCCTGAAAAAAATCCATCGTTCTCCGCCGGGTTTGAACCCGCAACCTTGGGTATATGAAGTTAGCATGGTAACCATTACACCACGGAGGGCGACTAAAGAATGTATAGAATGTATACAGATATACAGTTGCTACCTGTAAGTTATAATGCCACAGTAAAATACTGCCACAATAAATGGGCTTGGGGCACTAAGTTTGATTAAATGAAGATTGTAAATATGTATGTAGCTATGTATAACCAGTGAGGTGAAAAAGTGTAACAGTTACAAGCTAATCAATATGTGGTTGACCAAAAATAAATAAATACATATTTCTCCTCTGAAGAGCGAAATGCTTCCGGTGTCTCATTTATACGCCGCTGCTATTTGTGTGTAAACAGCTCAACACTGTATTGTTGCATGGATGGTAAAGCTTATTGCAACATTTATGATTCAGTTTATAATGTCTAAATAGAGAAGGAAACATTACATTTTAATTGAGTTTCACAGATGTTTTAAAAAAGAAAAGGAATTCTTTTGCAATGGCCGGAATTAAACAAGATTTAGGAAAAGTTATTGATTATACTGAAAATTGTTTAGGAAAATAAGCAACATGAAAACCAAAATAAAACAAAAAAGCAAATGCTTTAGAATAGACAACAAGCCTATACACTTGAAAGATTAGAAAAAGAAGTCATTGGACCTTATAGAAGAAATAAATCCTTTGAAAACAGTGAAAGTTAACAATAAAACATTAAAAGTGTATTATATTACTTTTTTTTTTTTTATTCAGTTACTTTTACATAGGACTGCTTCTATAAAAGTTCCACTGCATTCAGGAATACAAAAGCCTACTTTACAGAATATTACAAAAAGTGTGTTTTTCATGTGCCGTAAAAGACAAAGATGATGATGAAAATCAGTAGTTCATTGATTGTAACTGTATCAATGAAAATAGTTCAATAGCCTTCTTAATAACTTAATTGAAATAATTCAAAGGCTTGTGCTTATTAAAATACCTGTAGTTCCTATTAAATATATTATAATATTGCTTTTGTTATAAAAGCGTACTCAAGTAATAATTGTTGTAAATCTCTTATTATTGTTGCTATTTGATCCCTTTTTTCGGGTCCTATAATATTACTGCTTCTTGTCCATCACTACCATAATCAATCTCATATTCATGATCCTTATTATAAGCCGGTCTTTCCACAGTGTCGGAGCACAGGTATCTCAATCATCTCTTGGAAACGTTTACTATGCAGAATCATATAACATACAATAAATGAAGGTACTCTGCAGCTAACATTACTTTTATTAAATTATTTGAAAATTCTCTTTATCTGAGCAACATGTTCCTTGGCGAGATATCTTTAGGGTCTATATGCTCTCCACAACCTCATCCCTAGGAAACAACATTATTATTATTATTATTATTGGTTCTTCTATTGAACACATGATGTGCATCCAACGTGAGTGGAAAACTTTTTTTTAAGTATGGCTCTAGATTTATTTATCTAATATGCATTTCAAATCACTTTTAACTGTGATTCCATGACAGAGAACGTTTTTTTTTTAACAAAACTTAAGGTTTACAGTCCTTTGTTTACTTTCTGTTCATGTAGGCATACTGAAGAATGCAGTGCAGCCAAATTGTCCTAAGAACTGTCTCTTCCTGGAAAGTTCTTGTTATTAGTAGTAGTAGTAGTAATAATAATAATAATAATAATAACAATAATCATAACAACCTCTATTATTATTATTATTATTATTAAGTTTAGTGTCCTTTAACCCGAAGGTCTTATCACATGATGAATGAAATGGGTGAAATGATGTTCAAATAAACTTGTGGCACATGACACTTAAACTAATACAACATTCGTCTTCTCAGGATAATGGACAACCCAGAAATAGCCCTATCCGGATAACTCACCCTAACCAAAACTTAAACTTGGGATATCTGAAGCGATACCCCCAAACTATGGAGGCAGGCTATTATTATTATTTACAACGGTAACTGAACATCACACATTGGTCTCCAAGTGAACACCCCATTACCTCATATTTCTACTTGTAAAGCAGTGGGTAGAAATGGCAATAGCCTTGCCCGCTCTGACCTTTGCACACATACACTGAGTTTTTCATGTCCAGTTCTAAAAAGAATAAAATGTGTAGTTAATTACTAGATATTATTCATACAAAAAGTCATAAGAATAGCAAATCTATTTTAACATTATGCTATCTGTAGCAAAACTCTGGAAATGTGGAGTCCCATCTCTTAATAGGGTGCAGGACATTACATTTAGAACGTAGCATTCTTGTTCTAAGCAGACCGTCATAATAATTGAAGACAGATCTCTGTATCATTGGGGCAAATCAACAAATCTGCCTTGTTAATCGTATGAACTATTTCTAAAACTGTTATCTGTAAAAATATCACCAAGGACATAAAACTTATGCTGCTCACATTACATCAGCATGTTTGTAAAGCAATATGAATAAAACCCAAGAGAAAGCACGGTCAAGATTTTTAAAAAATGACCGACGTTAATTGCTTCCATACTATTTGCTGTGTAGATATCTCGACATTATTTGTAGAGTTGGCCAATGTGATAAATGAAGCACATGTTAGCTGCTATGCGAACCTTTGGACTTGGAAAAAATTGCTCACCTCCTTGTGTCACATGTAAAGAATCCCCTTTATTATTATTATTATTATTATTACAAATATACAGCAGAATTTTGTTTATGAATAGAACTATTTTGCATCAACAACTTGTAAACAACATCTTTCCTGATAATGTTTTCGTCTACATGAGATTTCAGTTTTTTGATTATGGTATGGCTATAATTCAAAGTTCCAACTACATCAGAAAACGTATCACACTGTTGCCATACCAGTTTACTTATTTAAAATGCAGCAGCATTTACTAGAAATCTGATCAAATCAAACACTTGTACCCTTATGTATTACAGCAAACCAACTTGCCAGAGAGATTTGGATATTGAACTCTGAGCGGCCTCCGTAATGCCACACTACTTGCAGTCAAGTGGTCAGCATTCTGGCTTCTCATCCAAAGGTACAAGGTTCGATTCCTGGCTGGGGCAAGGAATTTTTCTGTTCTAGAATCATTCACTAACCCCACAGTGTCTGAAGCATGCATGTGTATGTGTTTAATAGTATAAAACTGGAAAAAATGTTATGAAACCCTGCAGTTCAGCGAGAAATCATCTGCAGTTGTTTCTAAATTAAAGCTGCTGATATGGTTACAAGTTAAAGAGGGCTATATAAGTGAAATAATAATAATAATAATAATAATAATAATAATAATAATGTTCTAATGTTTACTCCTTTACGTAAAGCTGTATTCTTTTTTCTGTTGTTTTGGAAAGAAGATGTTGAACAAACCACTACACATTTTGTTTCTCTCTTTAAAGTTTGTTATAATGTAATTCATCAGAATCCATCCTGGTTTAATAAAGTTTCCTTATGCGTTCAGAAAACACCAAACTGGTACCAAATCTAACAAGAACCTGCGAGTCACACGTTGAGACACCTTCTGAGAAGGCTTAACAAATCAGTAGATGCATCTCACGAAAGTATTACTTTTTATTCATTCCAAAACCTGAGACATTTCTAATTACGTTAGCGAGTGAAATGTTTGCGATCAAGGTCACCTTCAGCTTGAGTTGTGGATTTTTATTTCACGAAAGTGAGCCGCATTTTGCAAATTGCAAATTTTGAGACATGTCTCACTTTTATTCATGCCACTCAATTTAGGTCTGTTATGCATTTTACCCCATTCAGTGTTATTAAACAACATGGTGATTTATTTTTATATATTTTGTGCTGTAGTTGCATTTGCAACTATATTGAAACAAATTCAAGGAAAACAATTATAGTGAAACATATTAAATAACCAAACATGTAACCAGGGTATGATTATTATATGAGGTGTATTTAGCAAAATTACTATAGTTTGTTTGAGTGATATATTATTGAACCTTTCTGTTGAATTTTACCTTGTTTAGAGTAGCTGGATAGCCTAAGGTTTTATGTTTAAGGAGTGCAATTTTTAGACAAATGAAATAAAATGTGTAATGTGTAAAATGTAATAACAGAAAGGGTACAAAACACTACCACTTACCACCTCCAATGCAGAGAATAACAGCTCAAAAAATGCAACATACTGACTTTAAGTATCTTAGATGGTACATCAAGACGAATTTTCCACCTACCTGTTATTCGATGTAGAATACAAGAGCTGTCCAACTGTATGCTCCATATGAAATATTTTAGACGAAAAGAAATTATATGCATATAAATTAAGTCATACATAAACAAACAATGTTATTAATTAAGTTCAGAAGTAGGAGCTTTTTTTAAATATATGAAAAAATAAGGGGCTAACTATAAATAATTTTCCAATTTCTTTTTGGGACATTAAAGAAACAATTATTTTTTAAACTGATATTCTATTGGGGCTAACAATAAATTTTCCATTTTCTTTTTTAGGACATAAAGGAAAATATTATATTTACAATACTGATACAACTAATGTTAACACATGTTTATCACTATTCTGGTTGCACATTAAAGCTGTAAAACCCTTGGAAATGATTGTGTAATAACTCTGAATATCAAACAAATTTAAAATAAAATTTCTTACCCATGATAAGATTGTGCGGTCGTTTTTTGTTATGGGATGCAAGCATGAATAATGAAGCATCATATTTTCTTGAAAACTCCTCCACAGGTGCAATATTTTCAAAAGGCAAGATGTCATTCTTCTTACCAAAAGTCTTGCCAAGAGGTTTTTTAATGTCATACTGAAAAAAATAAATTACACATCTTTACTGTTATGTAGAAATTTGCATTTTTTTTTGGTAGTGTTTAATGCCCGCTTTAACTACTTATGGCACTGCAGGCGTGACACTGATGATACATGAAGATGGAGCACCAGTGGAATGTGATGGCAGGGGAAACCGGAGAACCTGGAAAAAACCCGTCCCAGCGCCGCTTTGTCCACCACAAATCTCACATGTAGTCGCTTGGGATCGAACCCGGGCCGCGAGGTGAGAGGCAAGTGGTCTAACCACTCAGACATGGCATGGCCCAGATAGTTCCATGTAATGGCACTGAAATCACATGAGAAGCACAACACACAGAGGTGCACTAGCCAAAAAAACTATGTATATTTGAATTTTGAATTAACAGGTGGCAGTCAAAGGATATCCCTCTCTAAACTATCAGAAAAAGTAATGCTGTTGGTATCCTGGGAGCAATAAGGGAAATTTTTCCTGATAAATCTCATAAAAAAGAGAAACATGACAATTATGACCAGGTCACTCCGAAAGTTTTTAACAGCAACCATAATAAATATATGTACACACATTCTTTTTTTACAACTGAATAATTTTTACAATTTTTCAAAGTACTCTAAATTATGATGAATACAATTTGCATCTGTTCAAACTACTTTAAAAAAGCATTTGACCAAGTTTATTTTGGGAAGTTGTTGAGATCCTTTGTGTATACCCCAATGGCCTTTTCATGTGATGAGAAATACTTATCATGGAAGTTTTCTTTTGTCTTGGGAAAAATAAAAAATTCACAAGGAGCTAAATTTGGAGAACAAGGGGGATTACGAAGCTCTTGGACAATTTAATCTGCTAAGAAATCCAATTTCTTCGGATCACTGTATGAAATAAAACTATTTTATTTGTTACCGATGCTGTCAATTTCCAGGAATTTTGTCCAACAGGTGTTCTTTAACATGCCAGTAAATCTTCTGACATGGGGCTGTCACTTTTATGCACACTTGAAAACCATCGGCATGAGCAGAAGCATTGTTATGGTGAAGCAGCAGGTGAGCAGTCTTTGATATTGAATGTTTGGTTTTACATGCTGCAATGACAGATATACATTCACATACCACTCAGCAGTAACGGTTTTTGGGTATCCAGGGTAGCCAATACTAAATTACCGTTTTTAGAAGAATAAGGCCACCATCTTCTTTCCAGCACTTCTGCACATTTGCACCTCTGTTAGTGGGTCATCACCTGGAAAGCACCATACTTTGTTTCAGGATCATAGTGATATATCCACGATTCATCCCCTGTGACAATGTTGTGTTTGTGGTTTTCCATGCTGCAATGACAGATATACATTCACATACCACTCAGCAGTAATGGTTTTTGGGTATCCAGGGTAACCAATACTAAATTACCGTTTTTAGAAGAATAAGGCCACCATCTTCTTTCCAGCACTTCTGCACATTTGCACCTCTGTTAGTGGGTCATCACCTGGAAAGCACCATACTTTGTTTCAGGATCATAGTGATATATCCACGATTCATCCCCTGTGACAATGTTGTGTTTGTGGTTTTCCATGCTGCAATGACAGATATACATTCACATACCACTCAGCAGTAACGGTTTTTGGGTATCCAGAGTAACCAATACTAAATTACCGTTTTTAGAAGAATAAGGCCACCATCTTCTTTCCAGCACTTCTGCACATTTGCACCTCTGTTAGTGGGTCATCACCTGGAAAGCACCATACTTTGTTTCAGGATCATAGTGATACATCCACGATTCATCCCCTGTGACAATGTTGTGTTTGTGGTTTTCCATGCTGCAATGACAGATATACATTCACATACCACTCAGCAGTAACGGTTTTTGGGTATCCAGGGTAACCAATACTAAATTACCGTTTTTAGAAGAATAAGGCCACCATCTTCTTTCCAGCACTTCTGCACATTTGCACCTCTGTTAGTGGGTCATCACCTGGAAAGCACCATACTTTGTTTCAGGATCATAGTGATATATCCACGATTCATCCCCTGTGACAATGTTGTAGGTGTGCTTGCTTCTCCCACTGTTGAATTTTCCCAGTATGTGAACTGCTTTTTGGTCCTCTGTAAGGGTACCCAAGAGAACAAAGCTTGGTGACCTAAATGTTCTCGTAAGATGGCATTCACTGCAGTTGTTCCAATGTTAAGGGCACTCTGAATGTAAGCATAGGTGCACAGTTGCAATTGCTTCTGATGTTACTGCTGTGTGAAGATGACCTGCGCGAGGCTCGTCTTCTAGGGATTCCCATCCTCATTGGAACTCCTTAAACCTGTTTCCAGTAGTAAATCTGGATGCTGCAGAGTCCTGAAAACCTTCCACCAAAGATTAGTGACACTGCTCTGCTATTAATCTCTTTTTGAAGTCATAATAAATCATGGCATAAAAATCAAGTCATGCCAGGTTCATTGTGTTTGTCCATCTATGCAACAATGAGTGTGTTTCCTTCCAAGAATTGCAAAACACCAGCCAACTGTTATGTAGTAAAGCATGATTATACCTTTAAAACATCCCTCTTTCAAATGAAAGACCTCACTTTGCTATTACTGCAATGGTTTAACTGGTGCTAAAAATATCAGTAATCCTTGTATGAATAATGATCTGTAATATATGTGCCTATGTGAATAGAATCAAAGGTCTACATAAAACTGTTGATATTGTAGTAAAGGCAAGCTGAGAAGAAAAGGTCAAAAACCCAGAGAGCAGTTAAGGAACCAAAATACATGAGCACCAGAGGCAAATGACCAATGTCAATTTGTAAGATCAGATGACAACTTTGTTTCCTAATATGACACATAGCTAGACATGCGCATATTCAAAACTTGCAAATATGCATAGAAGCTTGTGACAGTGATGTGATTAAATAAAAAATAAGCTGATGTGTTCCATTCACATGACTTTCTCTATATCACTGCAACAAATTATTCTATTTACTTCATCTAATGGAGTAAAAATTAGCAGAAATAGTCTTACTACTTGCTTCCTTGTTAGTAGAAGCGAAATAAGGGGGTACCATAGGTTAAAGTGCAAGCCAAGAGCAGGTTGCTATGTGACTGAAGTTCATTTTGTTTGTATGGACACGAGTTCACAAAGTCCTGTATGAGAAAAATATAAGTTTTTATAGCTGAAACCAAAAACAAGGAATATCTCAAAAACGATCAACTTCACGAAAAAATGTATATATCATAAATTGTGTGCTTTAACGTGCTCTACATTTTTTGTGCAGTAAGCTTTTGCCCATCTCTTACGGTTTAGCAGTTATTCAAAATTCAGTAAAATTCATCCAGAATAAACTACTCTTCAGAGGCTATTCCCAGAAAATTCAAGATATACATTTTATTTGTCAGGTAAATATCTTTAATATAGGAAATTTTAACCAAAATCGTTAGAGCCATTTTTGAGAAAATCAAAATTTTTGAAAAAAGTTCTATGTAAAGGGTAGTTTGGGGTGGGGGGATTTTTCTCAAAATCTTTGTGTCACATTCTTGGAACATACTAAACTTAAATACCAAGTTTGGTATTTTACCGACTTTTCGTTTTTGAGTTTTATTGTGTTCACAGACACACGACACAGACACACACACACACACACACGGACCTTTTTGTGAAAATGCTTTTTTTGGATATTGGGGACCCTAAAATATATATTTCCGATGAAATCTTGGTATCAAATTTTGGGTGGAGTGCAATACCTTCTCTATACACTATGTACATAGTGCATATAGAGAAAGTAATATAAGAATTTGAGTCGCTTTTTGTAACACAAGCATCCCTTATTTTTACTTACTGGGACCGGTTTCGGGAACACTTGTTCCCATTATCAACCCTTAATTCCGACTAAATCTTTTTTCGTTGGCGTCAACAATGGGGATGGTGGTGTATCAATTGTGGAGGCATCTGTTGCTGGATTTATGAACTTCCAGAAGTTGCTGTATGGTGGTAAATCAAAATTCATTATATGGCTCTTTTTCTTCCTGATGTAGATCTTCTCCCAGACATCCAATTCTGTGGATTTATATGTTGCTGTGATTTTGTGTACTGATAAGAACTAAAGCTTTCCTGGCGACGTGTTAATTCAAAATCTTCTCGGGCTTCTAGCCAGGTAAAAACTTGGCTTGACACCAACGTTTCGAAGAAGTGCATCTTCCTCGTCTTCAGGGTGAACTGATGGTTTGAGCTTGCGGAGACTGGTATTTATAAGAGCTGGGATGAAGCTAACATCTGATTGGTTCGCGAGATATTATGGCCTGGTATTTAAGATGACTGAGACATGGGCACGGACTTCGTAGAAAACTATTTATAGCAGTTATTCGGCTAATATTTTGTATTTGAGCACGCACCTGCTAGAAAATAAGTCTTGGAAGACTGCAGGTACAGGGTTAGGTGTTAAGGCTCTTTATCATCGGTGTCCATGCTGAACTTAATTGTAGGCCAGAATCGCGATTTAGATTATTTGTTTCAGATGAGATGGCTAAAGCTTCTTTTACTAACTTTACTAACACCAAGATAGTGGCAAAGTGTTCAAACTACTGGGAAAGGAGAGTAAAAGAAGCTTTAGCCATCTCATCTGAAACAAATAATCTAAATCGCGATTCTGGCCTACAATTAAGTTCAGCATGGACACCGATGATAAAGAGCCTTAACACCTAACCCTGTACCTGCAGTCTTCCAAGACTTATTTTCTAGCAGGTGCGTGCTCAAATACAAAACATTAGCCGAATAACTGCTATAAATAGTTTTCTACGAAGTCCGTGCCCATGTCTCAGTCATCTTAAATACCAGGCCATAATATCTCGCGAACCAATCAGATGTTAGCTTCATCGCAGCTCTTATAAATACCAGTCTCCGCAAGCTCAAACCATCAGTTCACCCTGAAGACGAGGAAGATGCACTTCTTCGAAACGTTGGTGTCAAGCCAAGTTTTTACCTGGCTAGAAGCCCGAGAAGATTTTGAATTGTGTACTGATGTCCAAAAATGATAGGCAACTGCTGATTTTTCTATTTGCTTGTATTTTAGGTTTCTCATGTATTCCTTTAATCTGGTCTCCAAACTTCTCTTTGCACTTCCAATATACACGAGATTACAGTCTGAGCATTTAATTTCATAAATTCCCAGTTTTTTGTTTGCAGGGATAGTATCTTTTAAATTTCTGCACAGCAGTTTCTAAATCCTGTAGTTATTTTTTGCAACTAAGGTGATGTTATAATTTCTGAAGATTTTTTGAAGTTTGTTGTGTGCCCAGGGATGATAGGTGAATTTTCTGAACTGAGGTTGGTCACTGAGGTTCTGTAGGGTAGTTGTGTGTGTTATGCGGTTCAGTTTTTTGTATTTATGTATTCTCTTGTCTACTGCACTTTTTGGAAGCCGTTGTTGGTAGCTGTTTGGAGTATCTGTTGATATTCTTTTTGGTATTCATTATTCTCCATGAGAATGCGTACTAACCTATACGTTAAACTGTTCAGGACTGCATATTTATGTATTGTGGGGTTGTAGCTATCAAATTTTATGTGGTTATCTGTATTGGTGAATTTTCTATGTATTCCAAATGTCAGGCTATGTTTTTCTGTTCTTATTATTCTGATGTCTAAGAATGGTAGGACTCCTTCCTGTTCGGTCTCAATAGTGAACTGAATGGACTTGTTTTGTAAGTTAAGAAGTTTGAGTGCATCGTTTACGAGTTTTTCTGGAACTATGGCGATGACGTGATCTACATACCTATTCCATTTTTTGTATATTTGTGGGAATGCCTCAGTGGTGTGTATTTCAAATTTATTCATGTTTAGGTCGGCTAGGAATGGTGATAAGAGGATTCCCCATTGCTAGTCCTGTTGTTTGTTGGTAGCATTTATTCTTGAATGTGAAGTAGTTCTGTTTTACACATAAATTGGTTAGCTGGACAAAATCTTCTATTTCCTTTGTTGGTATGTTTATGCTTTGTAGCCAGGTTTTCAGAGGTTTTTGGAGTTCGTCTATAGGTATGCTGGGGAATAGGGAGGTGACATCAAAGGATACTAACTTATCTTTAGGTGAAACACTGAAATCTTTCAGGTGGTTAATCAGGTCCAATGAATTACACTATTACTATTAAATTTTGGGAAGGAGTTGAATTTTTGTGTGAGCCATTTAGAGAGTTTATATGTGGGTGCACTGATATTATCTACTATGGGTCTCATTTTGTTGCCAGGTTTGTGTGTTTTAGGTAGGGCATACAATCTGGGTAAGGTTGGTAAATCTAGCTTAAATTTAGATTTTTCTTTTTCTGTTATGGTTTTACAATTTGATAATGTTTCTTGTAAAATCTTTATACTTGTATTTAGTGGATTGGATATTTCTTGATATTCCGGATTGCTTAGCAAGGATTCTATTCTTTGTTTCATTGTTCATTAATTGTTCCTTACGTACTATCTGCATGTAGAACAGGAATCAGACTGAAAAATTCAATGTAATAGTCAGGATTTGAAGAACAGATCTCCTGGCCTATACCCACTTGCTCTAACCACTGGCAACATGCAGACATGGCATCGTAAGTCACTATTGGAGTGTTTTATCTCTAAATAATTTGAGATGTCTGTGTGGTTACCGGAAAACATGCAAGTCAGTTGGGAAATTTAATGTACTGTCAGCATATTGCTATAGTAGCTCAGTGGTTAGAGCAAGTGGACAGAGGTCAGGAGATCAATGGTTTAAATCCTGGCTGTGATATTGTATTTTTCAGTCTGACTTTTATCCTTCCATTTATTTCATAGTTTCGCAACCAAGAAAATCACCACTATAGACCCAATGTCGCTCATCAGCTGCTTCAAAACTTAACACTGCCCAAGTTCAATGCTTGAAGTCAACCTTCAGCTAGGGACTGAGACTTCAAAAAGAAGTTATGCTGCATTGTGGAAAAAAGCAAAAAGCTTGTAACCCACTAACATGAGCAATTATATCAAGAGTGAGAGTTTTAACCTGAAAACCCCACCAATAATACATATTCTTCATCCTTGCCTACAGATTGATCAAGAAGAATAACCACAAGAATATAACTACTTCCTTTCCAGAGCACAACAGAATCCAACATCAACATAGTAACAAAGTAGGAAAATTTCAGAAAGAAAAAAAACTACCCTCTGCACACATGAAAACATTTTGAGAATTTGTAAAATTTACTCACCATCTCACCATCAGCAATATTTTTAGCAACAGCTTCAGCTTCATAAGACAAGTATAACACATGGAATTTGCTTTCTTCTCCATGATACACAAAATACATCCAGAACAAAAATCTTGGCTGGTACCACAGCTCAAATAATAGAGCACCTGTCTGCTGTGTGCAGAGTCCTTCAATTCTAGCCATCCTCCCCAGATAACCCTACTATTTTGATTTCATTAAAACATGGGATGCCTGGAGAGTTTGTGATCAACTGATCAGTACTTTCTGAATATGCTATTAACATGACATTAGAAGGAAGGAAACATGATATTGAATAATCATGTGCAATTGAAAATGTCACAATGTAAATTTTAAACTGAACTTCATAATTAAGCTTTGCCTCTTCGAGAAAAGAATATTTTCCCTTTAAATTGGAAGAGAAGGTACTTTTCTGATTAGGCATAACTTCAGTTCATGCAAATAACAATACAGCACATGAACTCCCAACATTAGACTAGGCCCACTTTGTCTGTGAAGGCTGCTTACAGAACACTTTAAACAATGACATTTTTTACAAGCTTCCTTTATTGCAAGGTTGCCTCATAAACAAAACTTAACAAATACAAACATTAACAAGAATAGATATAAATGGCTGAATATGGCAAAAGAAATACAATAATACATAATAAACAGAATTAAAATGTCAGTTACAATGTTATAAGTAAAACAGTGGAAGAGAGCTATTCATTAAATAAAGATAATGAAGTCTATAACCATGACTCCTTAAGAGAGCTATTGAGCCCTTCAAAATGGTATTACCAATTGATTTAATATCATGTGAAATAAATTTCTCACATAAAAAATTACAATTGTGGTTAGGTTTTAATTTAGGAAGACAGTGTCAAGAAAATAGGGGCCTATTCGCGTCCCAACAAAAATTCTAAGGAAGTGGGACACAGAAATAAAGAAGGGGGACATCCCATTTTTATGGGACGAATGGCAGACTTATCCCCAGATTCTGGAAATATGAATGAAAGTGTGATCTAATAAAAATTCGAAAGAGAAATAGAAACACAATGAATGAAAAAATCATTGCCAATTGGCAATATATTCCAAGACATCATTCCAAATATTAAATTATTGAGTAATGCCAGCAATCCCTTGAACTTGTAATTTGGGACATGACGTATAGATAGCAGTTGTTGTTTCAAACAACAATGCTAAAAAGTACCAATCTTAGAAAGCTTAAGCTTGAAGTTTGACGATTTTACATTGTTTAACATTTGCTTGGCAGCCATCATAAGTGAATGAATTTGTAAACATGGATAAAACTGGTCATCGTTATGTGGTACAATACTTTCATTTGAAAGGTCTTAGTCCAACTAATATTACAGCTGAGCTAGATTCTACTTTGGGGAAGTCTGCTTCTTTGTTTACAACAGTGAAATAATGTGTGGCACATTTTAAGCTGCCAAGAGGAACATCACAGTAGTCAGCCAAATGAGGCTACCAGTCCAGAAATTGTAAAGAAAATCTACAAAACAGTATTGGATGGCCGTTGACTGAAAGTATGCGAGCTAGCAGACATTGCAGACATACTGAAAATTTGGATATGAGAAAGTTGTGTGCAAGGTGGATGCCGTGTTTGCTCACAATATTTAAAAAACAGCATAGTGGGAATGTTTCAGTTGAGTGTTTGGCAATGTTTTGCTGCAATAAAGCTGAGTTTTTGCATCAATTCATAACAATGGATGAAACCTGTCCATCATTTCACACCTGAGACAAAGGAATAACACTGGACAACAAAATTTTAACTTTTTTTCTGTTACGAAAACACTGGAATTCAATGTATTTTTTCGTGCTGAATACGAATATGGCAATAAAATTGTCAGATGTGGCCTAGTTTTCTTGTAATTATACGAATTATACTTTGGGAAAGAAAGCAATAGAAAAAATGCATATTCTGTAACTGGTACTATTTGGCTAGGCTTACCTCATTTAAATACATCTCCCTTTACTTGTCTGCTATACTGGATCTCGGGAGCATCCCTCACCACCATCCAGGAATAATCTGCTAAAATGGATGTACTCCATTTACCCTGGTAACGTCTTTCGAATGATGAAATTGTCTGCTGAAATTGCTCTCCTTGTTCATCAGAAACTGCACCACAATTTTCAGAGAAAATGTCCAAATGAGAGTGGAGAAAATGTATCTTCAGCGACATATTGCACCCCATTTGATGATAAGACAGCAACATGTTATCCACTATTTCTCTATAGTTTGATGCACGACAGTTCCCTAGGAAATTTGAGGTGACCTCTCTAAAAGATTCCCAAGCAGCAAGTTCCTTTATTGTCAGAAGCCCATGGAAATGTTGATCAGAAAAGAGTTCTGGGGTCCTATGAAAATGCCTTCATTAATTTTAGCTGTACTTATCCTTGGAAATTTTGAATGTAAATATTTGAACCCTGGCCCATCACAATCCAAATTGATGAAATTTTTAATCAGTCCCAGTTTGATGTGTAATGGAGGAGCAAGATTTTTCTAGATTCAATCAATGGCTGCTTCTTCATTGTTCCTGGTTCCAAAGTTTGCCGAAGAGGCCAGTCTTTGCTTTTGTAGTGCAAAGTCTTAGCCCGGCTGTCCCATTCACACAGGAAACAACATTTTATAAATCCTTGTTGTAAGCCAAGAAGAATCGCAACCATCTTTAAATCACAACACATTTGCCACTTAAATCTGTCAATCTATGTAATTTAAAATGTCTCTCATATTTTCATATGTCTCTTTCAAATGGACTGCGCAGCCAATTGCAACTGAAGGCAAAGTGTTTCCATTGTGCAGTAATACAGCTTTAAGGCACAGCATGGAAGCATCTAAAAATAGTCTCCATTGTTTTGGTGTGTGCTGGATGTTTATGGCTTCCATAAAGGCTTGCACATCATTACAAAATATAATTTTTATTTCAAAAAATTGTTCCAAAGGCCTCTGCCATGTTCTAAAAGCAGACACCTTCACATTTTCTGAGAGATAGTTAAATGCCTTAGTGAAATGCTAGCAGCTCTGCTTTAGTCTTTGAAAGTTCCAAGCCTCGGACAAGATCATTTAACTCATTTTGAGTCATTCTGTGTAAGTAGGAAGGAGTTGGAATGTTGAAATCAGGATCATAGGATGTTGAAGCTCCAGGTATATCTACAGAAGTGCTGGAATTAGGTTCGTCATCAGAATCAATGGTATAGGACTCATGTGGAAGTGGAATAGGGAGTTCATTGGAGTGTGGCACTGGACAAACAGCTGTTTGGGTAATTCACAGTCGACCTTCCTTCTTTGAAATGAACTTCACAGGCGGTACAATACAGAAATAACAATCACTTAGATGGTCGGTTTGTTCCCTCCAAATCATGGGCACAGTAAAGGGCATTGATCTCCTTTTAGCCATTCACCATAATTTGCAGAGCAGCCATTGCAACAAATATGCGGGGCCCAGCTTTTATTTTGGTCCCCTATTTTGCATCCAAAATAGAGATGGTATGCTTTCTTTATTAATGGAGTTATATTTCGCTTTTGGGTTGCAAAAGTCCTTTCCCACAAATATAACAAAAATTATCAGCACTATTTATACCTTACGTGGCATATTAATTTCTCTCACATCACAGATTTATCACTACACAGAATTAAAAACGATGTATATGTGGTTATGCACAGCACTACAACAATTTTATGAATTTACTTCACAATAGAGACAAAAACTGGTCTCCACTACCAACATCTTGTATCTGACTGAATGAAAATCTTTTACAAGCAAACACCAACCTTCAGAGTCATAAATCAATCTCCGCCTCCCCTGTGTAAGCAGCTTGCTGTAACCTTGAACAGAGAAACTGCTGACGCTTTCTTCAGAGAAGAGTAATCCCAGATATATGCTTCACAATGATACTAGACCATTTTTACTGCCATATTCAATTATTAGAAGAACTGTGAAAGAGGGGCAGGTACAGGTTGAACAGTATATCCACCCCTCTCAGCCAGTATCATCCATGCAGGACTTGCAGTAGATTTAACTATCTTCTCATTACACCTTGCAGGGATATCTTTCATTAGCAGTACAAAATTAGTCATAAACAGCTTATTTTGTTTCTGTAACATTTTGGCTGTTGTCCAGTGTAATCAAAACAGTGGATTGGAAGGGGAGAATCGGCTCCAAAGAAGGCAAAGACAGTTCCATCTGCAGGCAAGGTCAAGGCATCTGTTTTATTGATTTCAATAAAACAGATGCCATGATTATCTCAAAAAAGGAAAAGTAATCAATGGCAAATATTATGCAAACTTGTTACAGCATTTGAATGATGAAATTGAGCAAAAACTGCTGCATTTAGCGTAAAAGAACTGTTTTGTTTAATCACGACAATGCACCAGTTCACACATCCATTACCACATGGCCAAAATCAATAAGATAAAGTTTGAATTGCTTCCTCATGCACCCTGTTTGCCAGATTTAGCCGCTTCTGATTATTTTCAGTTTCTAAACTTGAAGAAATAGTTTAGTGGTAGAAGATTTGCAAACAATGAAGAGGTAGAGTATGCAGCCGATGATTATTTTGCAGATCTTGATAATTCTCACTATAAACAGGGTATCAAAGCTATTGAACATTGATGGGAAATGTGTATTGAGCTGAAAGGAGACTATCTAGAGAAATAAAGATGTTTTCCTCCAAAATTTTTGTACTCTCTTTGTTAGGTTAGGTACTTCTGGGCCAGCCCTCGTAATAAAGTTTGAAATACCATCCTTAAATAAGGCTGAAGATGGAAGGAATTGCCTCTGAAATGTATCCCAAGACTGGGAGGTTAGTGGCACATACTGACACTCAATAATCTTTTACGTTACTGTTTGACTTTTATTTGCAATTTCTACCTTCCAAATTAACACAAAGAATGTTATGTTACACTTCGATTGGAGAAGTGTTTTAGTTCTACCACACCCAACAATCACATATTAACCATTCTGACAATGCTACCAGTTATTATGCATGTAACATTTCAGGAAATAAATTATATTGGTTGATTTTGTAAGATTTTTAAAGTGCACAATGTAGGAGTTGAAGTGCAGATATTCTGCATAACATGCTATGCAATGGTATGTCATACCATTGTTGCAAGCCATTGGATAAACCTAAATGGAGTCACTCATACTCCCTCACTGGATAGTGGTGACTTCTAAAAGAGAGGCTTTTGTTCTCAGATATTCTTCTTCATTTGCGATACAGATTCCCATCATTTCTCCGAGTGCACTTTACCCTGAGGCTTATTGGCTAATTCTCATATGTTAATGAGGTTTTTGCTTAAACTATACATTAATTTTTTGCTACAAATTTGTATGTCACAAAATTGATACTCACCAAATCCTTCATACAGTTGACAACGGTTTCACTTGTATTCCTTCCTTTTATAAACAATGTCCTTTTACCATTTTCTACTAGCTTTGGTTCTCTCTCCAAAAGAGCTCTTTTGCCTCTATGAGTGGTTGGTTTCCTGCAAATAAACAAAGTTACTCATTAGCAATAGGTTTTTTTAAAACCTAATTTGTATCAACAGTACTTATAATTGTAATATGGGAATGGAAAGTCACATAAATAATGAACTAAAGAAAAATCTGAGGATTTCAACCAACTACGTTCTTTACCCACTCTCTTTCAAATTATTGTTATAAAATCTTGTTCTTCTATTGTAATGTATTTATTTTCATCCATAGAAACACGATGCATGTTATAGGATACGTCAATTTAAGTTACAAGAACAAACAAAATTATATTAAGGTGCACACAAGATTAAAATACAGAAATATAAGATTTAACAAATTTTAAATATAAAAGGAAATAATATACAGAATTGAGTCATAAAGACAATATTTATGGATTGTACAATTTACACCAGTTCACGATGTATAAATTCATCTACACTATAAAAGCTATTGTCCATTAAGAATTTAAACAAAACTTTTTTGAATTTTAGCTGGGATTCAATATTCTTTATATGTTGGGGTAGTTTGTTGTATAAATGTACACCAGCATATATGAAGCTATTTTCATACAATTTGGTTCTATGTGAATTTACAAATAAATTATTCATATTAATCAAGATAAACATTTGCAAATAATGGTTTCATTAGAGCTATATTGCATTGTAGGCACCAAGTGAAGCATGTATACACAATGTATATAGTAGGTAGAGAAGGTATTACATTCCACCCAAAAATTTGATACTGAGATTTCACCAGAAATACATGTTTTAGGAGACACATGTATCCAAAAAGAGCATTTTTGGAAAAAGTTCTGTGTCCACGAACACGATAACTCAAAAACAAAAAGTTGGTCAAGTACCAAGCTTGGTATTTAAGTTAAGTATTTTCCAAGGATGCGAAACGAAGATTCTGAGAAAAATTCCCCAACCCCAAACTACATGAAAAAAATTTTAATTTTCTGAAAAATCACTCAAACGATTTTTATTACAATAGATACTGTGTATTAGGTATGCATATTTTTTTTCCCAAGGAGTTGACCATTTTCAAGGTATACCTTGTTATTGGTTTCAGTTTTAAAATACTTTGTTTCTCATATGGAAATTGTCAATCCTGGCCAGGCAAAGAAATAAATTTCTATCACACAGCAACAGCTCTTGAAGATTTGACTATCTCTTTAGGGGAGTATATTCTCTTATTTACCTTTTACTTACAAGGAACTCAGTAATAAGTCCATTTTTTGCTATCTTGTTTATTTTGATTGCATTAAAGAGAAAGATCAGCTTTTGTAAGAATAATCTGTTGCAGAATAGTTAGAGAAAGTAATGTGAATGGAACAGATCAGATTTATTACTTTCTCCTGCATGCATGTACAATATACATGGTAGACAGAGAAACTATTATAATCTACCAAAAAATGTCACCAGAAATACATGTTTTGGGGTGCCCTGAATAAAAAAAGAAAGTATTTTCAGAAGCATGTCACTGTGCCTGTGAACTCAAAAATGTAAAGTTGGCTACATACCAAACTTGATATTTAGGATCAGCATCTTCCAAGAATGAAACACAAAGATTTTTAGAAAAATCCAACACCTTTTACATGGAACATTTTTCGAAAATATTGATTTTCTTAAAAAAATGACTCTTTACGACTTTGATCAAATAGCATGTTAAAGATTTCATGACAAACAAAATGCACACCTTGAATTTTCTGTGAATAGTCTCTGAATACCCTTCATTCTGGATGACTTTTGCATGACTTTTAAGTCATAAGAGATAGATGAAAATAAAAAATATAATCTCATTAAAACACAATTTCTGTCATAACAGTTTTTTGATAGATGTTAACGTTTCTGAAATATTCTTTGTTATTGGTTTCAGTTTTAATTAGGTATTTAAACTTTTCTCAAGCAGGATATCAAATTTTGTTTCACATCTCTTTTGTTTACTGCCAGAAATGCAAAAAGAGTTGCAATTGTTTCACATAGTGACCAGCTTTTAAAAGATTTGACTGACGCAGTAGCGTAGCGTATTCCTTTAATTATAAGGAACTATCTATCACTACCTTTTCTGTTAATGTTTATGTCAATTAGCAAGAAGTATATAGAAGATTAAACTCTTGTGAGAATAAGTAGAGAAAGCCATGAAAATGTAAATTAAAATTATTAAACAAAAAAATCTGCTTGATAGTTTTGAAATTCCAGTTCTTCCCTGACCACGAGCAACTTAGTACTTCAAAAAGTATAAGTATTTGAATATTCCAACTAAAAATATGACATATATCAGAAACGGTAACTACCACAAAAACTTGGCAAATGAATGCTTTAATTAAAATATTAAAATGTACAGAATTTTTTAAAATTCAATATAAATGAGGACTTAACCCATTAAAAGAAAACATAGCATATACATATTATTTTGTTTACATATACTTTAAACAGTTTCTCTCATATTTATAACAGGGATGATTGGGGCTTTATTTTCCCTGAGCCATCTACTCAATGTGTCATTCCGCAGAAGACCACAACTGCCCCACTTGTCTCCTAAAAAGAAATAGACTAATAGTTGCCAACCAAAACTCTTCCTATTGCTGTTGTTAATCACAACCTCCGATAATTAACAAATACTGCCGTACTTGCAAGTTGAGGATCCTAAGGTGCAAATTATAGACTAGTGTGGAGCTATGCTTTGCAGCTTAGCACCCTCAACATTGGATTATGCTTAAAAAGTGTGTGCTGAAAGGGATGACAAGAACGAAAGAATGTAGATAAATGCCATGTATTTTTATTGAACCTTAAAGACCAAATAAACCTGTAAAGCTATAAAAGCTTTTTAGTAACATATTCTGATGCATAAAGGGAATAACTAATACATAAGATATATTTAAATGCTGTTATAGTGATTTCAACAAAATTATGCTTTGTGGCTATTTAAATGCCGTTATAGTGATTTCTACAAAATTATGCTTTGTGGCTTAGGGCCCCAGCATTAAGCTATGCTTCAAGTATGTGCTGAACTTGCAAGTATAGGGGAACACCCATTTAAACATTGCTAAGCATTTTAATAAAAATCATTGAAATCCTTTTCCTCGAAATCTAAAATAAAGAAAAATTTTCCACAGACAGGTTTCAGAGGATTTTTCAAAATCTTCTTGTAAAATCCCTGGAGGCTGAATTTATGTTTGCTATTTATCAAACTTTTTATTTCTAGAGAGAGACACACACACTATATCTCTCTATTTTATTAATGAATATTTCAATCAGAAACTCTAACTTGTTCCATAGAATGCAAATGAAATAACTATAAATCATTATTATTTATCATCTTTGCAACCATATTTCTCTTGTGCAGATACTGCCGCTTTTTCTTTGTCATTACAGGTCCCATTCTGCAGCAGCAGGAAGGAGCCTGGCGCTGGCAGAAAACTATTTTGGATTATGCTTTTTAATTTTGAATTATTCTCTTTACAATTTCTGTATATATTTAAACTCAAATGTAACAAAATTTCATTATATTTTGACAATGCCATAGAATCTGTATTTCTTCAGGCTGATAATAAATAAATAAATCTATCTATCTATCTCTCTCCTCTTTCTCAGACACACATGCACACAGATCCTAATTTGCTCTTTTAATAACTTTTTATTTAAATACTTGGTGAAAAAGTAAATGGCTGTGGTTGAAAATAGTAAAACTCAGCGAGAGAAATGTCAACATCCCACAGCATTATTAACGTCTACCCTACAAACAAAAATACATTTAACATTGCGGGTAATATCCCTTACTTGTCGCGATTTTTGGCGACATGGCCAAATGATGTGTACCTTAAGCCGCAAGCTGTGTCCGAGGGATGTTTTTAGAAGAGGTGGAGACCTTGCGGCCGAAAGCCGAGAATGCAGAGTGACAACAAGGTATAGACAGGGGATCGGACCATCTAAATCCCCAATCAACCGTTCAAGTAAAGCAAAAACTCCAAATAAGGTGACGAAACATGTGCCACAGCATATATACGGACCCCCCCTCCACACACACACACTTTGGGGTCAGGTGGCTTCGACAGCAAAATAAATGTCAATCATAACCTCTTTATTTATGATGGTACAAATTTCTAATACAGATACTCACACAATCCTTTGTATCACAGGCATGTCCCTTTAATTTGAAATTAACTTAAATAATAACCAAACGATTATGTATCCGTTCACTGAAACTCATTTGAACACTACAACAACATTACCACGCGATACTTGACCGTACTTGACTTACAGCATAGAACGACAGAAACAAGAGAGCAAAGAGAATTACTTTATAACCATAGATACCTAAACGATTAGATGGTTAACTCAATGTTAAAAAATTGGACTCGCGACCAACTTCCGGCGATCGACGCGAATCCACGGCAGAGAGCAGAAAAACTTCACTGATTACCAAAATAACGTACTCGCTCACTCACTATACCATCCACTCCAGGATTTCGGCCAGTTTTCTCCAGTATACAGCCAGACCAGAAATCTTTCGAGAAGTTCTAGCTGTTTCTCAAGAAGCTTTAAAGCTGCAGCGCAGAGAAAAACTTTATACGCTGTTATTATTTCATTGTTTACTTGAGAATTCTTGGTGTGCGTGTTATATATATATATATATATATATATATATATATATATATATATATATATATATATATATATATATATATATATATATATATATATATATATATATATATATACACACACAACAGCCATCAGTGGTGACGAGAGCCTATTTAACAAATAGACATTCCTACACATTTGTTGTTGTTATTTTTTTTTTCTCCTTGTTTGTTTATCTTTGAAAATTGAGAGTACAGTGAAGGAGAACTTACCAAAATAAATACACTGGAGGTAATGATAAAACAATATATTTTGAAAGATAATGACAGAGCTACACAATATTACTTTAAAGCTATGCAAGACAAAAACCCAGGGAAAATTATATAAATTTAGGAATTGACTACCTCCAAGTTTGACTGGTCAGCCAGCTGACTTCTCACCCATAGGTCTCAGGTTCAATTCCCCGGCTGAGGCGGGCAATTTTTCTGTAACCGCATTCATTCCCTATCCCCAGATTCTGAAAGTATGTGTAGGTGTGTGTGTGTTTTTTGAAGAAAATAAAATGTTTAAAAAATCAAAGTTTATGAACCTACAATCAACGAGTTGCTTCATAATTTAAGGCCCCCCGATTTCACCATAGACGTTAAATGGGGCTACATAAATGAGACAATTAAAAAAAATAGAAATTACAGATATCATTAAAATATAACAAGATAGGAGTATAAAGTGCTGTTCACAGCACAAATAGCATTAAACAAACAGTTAACAACCAAAATAACAACTATTTGTGATATGATTCTGCAGTTATTTTTATCCTAATAAGATAAATTTAAATAATTATTGTTATTATGAATCATACACTATCATTTTTATCATTTCAAGTGTCTGTAAATTTAATTCCGAAAATCTGTGTTTATGTAGGGTGCTTAGCAATTTCTAGCTTGGATACAAAATTATCTATAAACTGTTAAAATGATCATTGTGTGAAATTTTAATCAATCATTCGCAACTTTTACTAAATGCAAAGTAAAACCATTATAAATTATAAACCATAAATTGGTATGTATTTTACTAGAATTTTGCAATAATATAGCTGCAATTAAAAAAATATATTTATTAACACTCTTAGCACATTAATAGGCATGCTACATGCAAATACGTACATTGTGAACTGAAATATTAATATTCAGGGCATATTTTATTACTACTTCTGTTGCATATGTAGCAATTATTTTCAGTGGTGTGAAGCTCTAGAAAAAAAAAGGGGGGGCGGGAAAAAGAATTCTCATCTTTGAAATGTATGAGCATTCCACAGAAGGGTAAGAACTTGTAAGGCACATAATTTGGTCACTGAACGGGCTGAACTAAACCTATAACAAGCTAAGGATCCACACACAAAAAAATATTTTATGGTGAGGTGATTAGTGTGTTAAAATAACAAAGAGGTGTTCACAACCAAAGTTAAAATAGTAATAGTAATAGTACATGTAATAACATGTAATAGTACATGTAATAACTAATTGCAGCAAAATACAAAAACATGTAGTAGTGTGAGAAGCAAATAGACATTTATGAAAATCGACATATTATGAGGTACTAGTAATTTTGAACTGTTCAATTTTTCTGCAGAGAACAATTAAATACTACTCCATAATTGCTCTTTTTAAAATAAACATTAAGTGCTAATGTCAATATTTCCTGAAAATCTTTGGCCCTGAAGCCAAAATTGCAAATGTATGAAAAACAGTAAACCACATAAAGTTTCGCGCTATTAGTTCTATTTAAATCTAAAGAAAATTGAGATACTTGAAAGCATATTGCACTGTGATAAGGACCCAAAGAACCATTGCAGCAGCAAAAAAAAAAAAAAAAAAAAAAAAACCACCAGATTAAGGCATAAATCATAGGAAACCTGATTAATAAATAATATAATCTTTAAATATATTAAAAGGACACCAATTCAATATTTTCTACGCAACATGTAAAGGGTTTTTAATGAGGTGGCAATCGGTTTCTTCCTAACAGAATAAACAGACTTGGATTTTAAAGCTATATGAATATGAAGTAGTTATCATGTTGGTAATATTACAAACAATAATTTACTAAAAAATAGATACATCTATCAATGTAATATTTAGGCCTACATCTCTTTATGCTATAATTTTTACATATTAATTGCCCCCATAAAATAATGCACTATATTTCACCCTACCCTTCCACAGTCTCTCTCTCTCCCCCTCTCTCTCTCTCACTCTCACACACACATACACACACAAAAACATAGTAGTAACCAGGGAGGGGTTTTGCGGTTGTAAGCATCCTTTCAAATAAAATAATAATAATAATAATAATAATAATAATAATAATAATAATAATAATAATAATAATAATAATAATGAAACTAATGGTGATTTCTTTTTGTAATTCCAATTATTGCAAGTCAATTTGTAAATAGAAAACAAGATTTTAAAACATGTTTCAGCTCATGATTATTGCCGGCGCAAAACTAGAATCGTGACCCAGCTATGACCCAGCTACCGAGCCTATTTATCTGGGTTGTGATATGATACTTTGCTTACTTAAAGTCACAGCGTGTAAACTTTGAACAGTCTGCATCGAAAGTGTTCCGCATATGTTTGTATTCAAAGTGGGCAGTAAATAGTGTTCATTTTATTTAATGTATTTTTTTTCCATGGCTCTTATGTTTTCAAAGTTAAGTGGCAAGGTGTTACTTAGAGCAGAGAAATAATTGCAAATGTCCTTGACTTCATGAAACAAGAGTCAGAGATGCAGGAAGAAAATGTATGTTCCCCGAGTTCTTCAAAAGCCTGCAGAAAGTGACTGAAAGAGTAGCCAAGGCAACTGATATTTCGCTGAGTTCCGTTTCCAGGGTTCTCAAAGATAAGAAAGAAGGGGGGGGGACTTAATATAACACTTTTAAATTCTATGGTGTGGAAAAGTTGTGTTGGCAGGCCATAATGGGAAAATGTACGTAGACATGTTGAGAACATTGAAAATCGTTAGAAAGAATTGTAGGAAATCAAATAGAAAGAATTCTAATCCAGGTTAATTGGTGCAGAAGGTAGCAATAGCGTTGATGATGACAATGATAAAAGTGAAGACGGAGGACTGTCAGGTGTGGAAGAATTGGAGGCAGACGATTGACAATGTTTATATAGTTGGCCATTTGTAGGATGCTTTGTAGATATGAAAATACATATGAAAACACATGTTTGTCGGTACAGCTCCGATTAGCGCAGTGCGCAGATACTTGACATTGACTGTGACAGGCACTCTTCCAGCATGTATGCATCGACTGATGAACTGCTTATCTGAAAGTACAACTCGCTTCCTGGCTCTCATTAAGATTTTCACATATCCAAATCTGTTGCGCCAGTTATGGTTCAAATTTAGTATTTGACTTTATGCAGTTTAGAAAAATAAACCCCTATATAAAACTCATATCTTAACGTTTTTATATTTTCGCTACTGTATACACATGTAGACTGTTCCATTAATTATTATTGTTATGGCATAGCAAATTAGTTCATTTATAGAACCTGAGGAACTAGATTTAGGGCTTTTTTTTTTTTACATATTTTGTATACTATAAACCATATCATTTAAAATTCCAAAAACCTTACACTATTTTAGACAGTACGTAACATGTAACTATTTAAATACCAATTATTGTATGTTCTTATTGGTTTACTAAGTAAAGTAGAGTTCTTTCTGCTAAAAACAAAATTCTAAATTTTTAGATAAAACGTTGTTTAATGAATTACTTATTTCTATATTGTAATATTTTATTGTTATGGCATAGCAAATTAGTTCATTTATAGAAACTGAGAAACTAGATTTAGGGCGTTTGTACATATTTTGTATACTATAAACCATATCATTTAAAATTCCAAAAACCTTACACTATTTTAGACAGTGCGTAATATGTAACTATTTAAATACAAATTATTGTATGTTCTTATTGGTTTACTAAGTAAAGTAGAGTTCTTTCTGTTAAAAACAAAATTCAACATTTTTAGATAAAACGTTGTTTAATGAATTACATTTGTATATTGTAATATTTTATTGTAATGGTATAGTCTAAATTGTTTAAAAGTCATTTATTTGATGCTATGATAGGTGCACATACAATTAATTTTAAAATAATTGTTGATACTATGATTGCAAGATCCACAGAATGATACTCTGTATCTCATAATGGTGTAAAGTCTTTTATAATAATATAGCAAATTTGAAACCTATATAAGAGAACTTTGTCTTAGTCTCCAAACCACAGACCAGAGCTTCTGAAATTTCGAACTTAATACGAAAATGTGCCTTTTATAAGTCTTAAGCTTTTATACTTTGAAATTTATTATATGTATTTTTATAACCATGATGTTTGAAAATGTTCACAGTGAAGTACTTTTGCATTCACATTTAAGGCACAAAAATGGCTCTAAAATTAATGTCAATTTTCATTACGGTTTTACGAGATAGTATAATAATACTTAACATTTCATTTGTACCATGCTCTGCTCAAGTCCTCCTGATAACAAAGAGTGTTATATTTAACAACCTCTAGGCACTCCTAAGACCATGCTAATCTTCACAGAAAGAAATTATGTGTATCTTCCAACATAGCAGTTCGTGTTTTCTGAAACCTCATAGCCAGTTTTATATCTGAAACAAGTATAATACTTTGATTAGTACATAAATAATCATAATAATAATAGTAATAATAACAATCATTATAACAATATTATTCGGATTATTATAATTATTATTATTATTATTATTATTATTATTATTATTATTATTATTATTATTATTATTATTATTATTATTATTATTATTATTATTGTTGTTGTTGTTGTTGTTGTTGTTGTTGTTGTAGGTGTAAACATTGCCAACCAGACTGCTAGAAATACTGACAGAGATACTTTAGGAATTTTGTGAGAAATTCAATTTTAGAATGTCAAAACAAGAATAAACCTTTTAAAATATTAATAATTAGAATGTAGTCATCTGTGGCTTCCGAGGTAATTCTCACCTCCAAAAAGAAGAGGCAAGCATATGAAATGGAAATAGAGGGAAAGCAATGTATAATGTGCTTAGCAGAAACGCTTATATGTAATGCCATCCCATCAGCATCATCATCATCATCATGAATTAGAAATTCAGAAGCAAGCCTTAAATATAGGCATTATTATATTTAAAAGTTTATGTTTTATTATAAAACTATACCTTTGTTTTTCTCAACCAAATGTGCTTGAGAAAAATATTTAGAATGTCAGATGCTATGTGACAGGCCCTTAAATTCAGGGTTTTATTCCTTTGGGAATCCAGATTTCATAGTATATTATTCGGCCATTAAGAGCGTTCATGTAGTTGTTTACTAGGTTTTCGTTGTTACCGTCTCTGTTATTCATGAACCAAATAATACCAACTTTAACAAAAATAATACCACACATTACAAGATGTCATATACTGACTTCTAAGGGATTTGAGACTGTTGTACATTTTTAAGCACAGAGGAAGAAATGCTATTCTATAGCAATTCTGTGGGTTACAGTTGTGTGCTTTAAGCAATTATGTTTTACTTCATGAATTACTTAGAAAAGTTTTCTGATATTTGTTTTAATTTAGACATTTTTTAATTGAGCTGATTATAGTAGTGAGTATCTGCAACAGAGACATTTTCATGTAAGTTTCAGTAATTTTCACTGGTTTCAATAGGTGTGTGAGTGTGTGTAAATTGATATTTGTAATGTGTTTTCCTTCTAGCACTTTAAAAAAAAATGCGAGAGATACGAGCATGCGGTCGGTTACCTGTAGGTTAGTGTATATATATATATATATATATATATATATATATAACTGATTTTCGTTAATTTGCTTTTAGTAACTTCCACTGCTTTCACTAAAGTATGCTAACAAAATCAGCACTCTTTCTCTTACTTAGGTTTAGATTAATGTATAATTGAATTTATTACTTTTTTTTTAGTTAATTGTTAGGCATTTTCAGTGGTTTCGCCAAATCATACGAGAACACATGCTTAACAGAACTTAGGACTTCGTAAAAAGAATAAGTTGACAGTATAGTTGTGCGTTCGTAAAATTTACAAAGTGAGATATGTTGTTTACATTTTGTGAAGAGTTTTGTATATAAGGAAATATCTTAATTAGAGCGTGTGGGTGGGACCAACTCAAAGTGATCATATTTATCATAAGACACACGTTCAATGTGAATTTTTATTGCTCAGGTTAGTATTTTCAACATTTTCAATCTGAAAGTCTTGCGGATTCTTTACCAAATTCAGTTAGCACGAAAAATAGTATATTAACAAATTCTCTTTACTCCAGGTTTTGATTTCAGTATTAATTTTTTGTCCAGTATTTTAAAAGGATGTCCTTATTCTAATCAGTTTGCAATATAAAGGAAGGCAGTGATGCAAGTTATGTTTGTTCATCTAATGTACCACTTTCTGCATCTTTTGCCATTAATTAATGCTTGCGACTATTAAATATTTAATGATAAAATGCTATTGTTAATTAAGCTGTATATTCAAAAGATAATGCACCTTATAAACATTTAAATTGTCTGGTTTTATTTGCATTGTTATAACAGCAATAAAGATACTCAATTGTTATACAACTTATACATAATGGTGAACAAAGCCGGCAGTGTCAGCATCACTCTAAATACGGTTTTTTCACGTGAGCTTTAACAAGTTTAGAGATTGATAGTAATCGTGATTTTTGTGGATATATGGACATATACATTTACTTTACAATATGTACTTGCACTGCCACTTTTGCTTTCAAATACGTATTAATGTGCAATTAATGTAAGATTATATGGGTGGTCATTTACCTTAGAGCTAATCTTGAATTTATTCCCTCATTTCTTTGGTGCTTACAAGATCTTTCTCGCCCTCTTGCGATGGATAGTTGCGAACACGTCATTTATCGTCATTTTTTGCGATAGCTCCTGGAGATACTGAGCTTTGGGGAACTTAAAACTACTAGAATTGTATAAACAAAATTGTAATCTAATAAAAATTAACCAGAATTTAACACAAATGGCAAGAATAAAACGAAGCAGTCCAACAATGAAATTGTATATCAAATATAATTTCAAATATGGCACAGCATCCACGGAATAACAGAAAACAATGACGAAGAATTATGAGTATACGCGCGGGTAATTATTGGACGGTCTCTCAGGTACACTAGCGCCTCCAACTGTTCTCACACGGTAGTCAGCGGTAACATATACGAGTCCAAATCAGTCAATGGATTTGGACGGGGAATCTTATAACCTTCTTGCACTGAACCTTGCAGATCCAAATTTATTCTGCAGTACAGATCAACCAAATATTTACAAGCTTAGCTGCGCAGACCGGTGTAAGCATTCAGCCAGTTTTAAGGAAAACAATAGTCATTGGTTGCGAGGCTTGTGACGTCACTGCGAGGATGCTAGTTAAATTGCCCGAAGATCCGTGCAAGTTAGAAGGCTCCTAGTTGTTTACATGTGCACAGATACACATACCATTTAAATACAAAAGTGTAATAATTACAGAACAAGAAACGAATATACAAATTAATAGACAGAACCTTCGTGAAGAGTATAGCGTTCGTCTAATTGTAAAATGAATTTGCGCGTAAATTAAAACTGTCAGCGTCAAAATACTGTTAAAAATTAAAAGAATTAATCAAATTTGCTGGTAGAGTAATTAAATCGTAAAATAATCAAACTATCGTGAGTAATTCAAAGAATTGTCTCTTTTTACAAACAATCGCTGAATTATTGTAATATTACAACTAGGTCATTCGATATTATTTTCAAAAAATTAAGCTATAATGTATAGAACCTCGTTTCACCTATAAACTGCAGACTATGTCGACTTTTTAAATGGTTTTCCTAGATAGATTCCTTAAGAGATATGCCCCTGCTTTATCTTAAGCTTCGCATTTATCGGAAACTCTTTTGAGTAATAGACTGAGTATATGCTCTGAGGTAAAAAAAACAAGCTGATAGTAGTTCCTGTATATCTGTATTACTCATAATAATTTTGCTTCCGCTTGCGTAGGAAAGAGGACTTAAAAGGGATTTTTGACCACAGAGAACTGCTAAAGCTCAATTATTTTTCTTAAACGCTACATTATTTTTAAGAGTGTCACGTTATGTTTCCTTAGGCTTATGATCTCTATTTTACACTGAGCTTTTAACTTTTCCCGGTTCGGTTGTACTGTGAACATCCTGCTTCATTCTAGGCACTTTATATCACTTTTCAATGGGGGTGATAAATATTCAAGTTACAAAAAGCTCGCTTAATAATTTCCTGTTTACGATTTTATGTTCTCGTTCTCCTTTAAAATTGAGATCTTGCGTATGTCAGTTACGAATGCACTGAGAAAGTTTCAGTGTGTGTGAGGGGGGGGGGTTCGCGCCACAGTCTAGTGGTTAGACTACTCACCTCTCACATAGCCGGAACAGGTTCGATTCCTATCGGCCACGTGTGGAATTAATGGTGGACAAAGCGGCGCAGGGGCGGGTTTCCTCTGGGCAAGTAGTAAAAGCGGTTGTTAAACGCAACAACAAGAACAACAATTCAGTGTGTGTTTGTGGGCACCATAGCTTAAAAACGGAAAATCCTTTAAATACTGGACTTGGTATTTAAATTCAGTATTTCACAAGGATGAGACACGAAGATTTTGAAAAAAAATCCTCACACCAACTACCCTTTACATGGATAGTTTTCGAAAATTGTTTTCTTCTCAAATGGCTCTAACGATTTTGAATTTAAATATAGTCTATTAAAGAAATTGACATGACAAATAAAATGTATATCTCGAAATTTCTGGGAATAGCCTCAGAAGGCATGCTTAATTCTGGATGAAATTTGTAGAATTTTGCATAACTAGAAAGCCACAAGAGATAGGAAAAAACCACTTAATTATAAAAAAATGTAGAGCTCGTGAAAACACAAAAAATTTGGCCCTCTGGGTAGTGTGGTGATAGCGTGTCTGCCTCACATTCATAAGGTTGTGAGTTCGAATCTCGCGTAGGGTGAGTTACCCGGATAAGGTTTTTTTCGGGGTTTTCCCTTATCCTGAGAAGACGAATGTCGAGTAACTTTAAGATCCATGGACCCCTAATTCATTTGAGCATCATTTCACCAATTTTATTCGTCGTCGGATATGAACAACCAGGTTAAAGGATGTTAAACTACCACAAAAATGTTATATTAATTTTTTCGTGGAGTTGATTTTTTTTAATAGATATTTCCTGTCATTGATTTCAGTTTTTAAATACAAGTACTTATACTTTTCTTATATGGGAATTTGTCAACTCTTAGCCACATCAGTCGTCCTCCATGGTGTAATGGTTACCATTAGATTTACGACACGTAAAAGAACCTCAAGCCTGATAGAGAGGCCTCTGAGCAAAATTAAGCAGTCTTTCACGCCCAATTTAGAATGGAACGCTGAGGACCAGAGTAGTTAAAGAGCGTCCATAAATAACACGCCATTTACATTTCTTAGGCACATTAACAAAGGAATTCCATTCACAAAGTACCCAGCTTTTAAAGGATTTGACTATCGTTTTACATATGGTACTCCCTTATTTCACTTTTATTTGCAAGGGCACAAGGAATAAGACTGGACTGGAGGGCAAAAGAACATAAGGCCTCGCACAATGCATTGGTTGTAATGGGAACACAATGAAATTTAAAACAGCTGTAATTATATGCCATAAGTATACACGAGTAGGAAATAATTGTGACAACACGTTCTTTATGATCGTCAGCAACTATGCACAGGGATTGGACCTTAAATGTCCTTTTGGGAGTTGAATTACATCACTTCATTGACTAAACGGCATTTCATCCCACAACTGAACAAATCAGAAGTAAATATGTATATTATCATTGGGCATAATTCAGCTTTGCAATTGAAACCAATAGCAGGCGGCCGCGCAGTGGCCGAGTGGTTAGAACACTCGCCCTTCATTAGATTTTTGGTGGACAAAGCGGTGCAGAGGCCGGTTATCTCCGGGTTCTAAGATTTCCCCGCCATCACATTCGACCTGTGCTCCGTCTTCATTCCGTTAATCACGAGGTCATCGCCTATAGTGCCACAAGTAGTAAAAGCGGGTGTTAAACACTATAAAAACAGGGAATATCTCGGAAACGGTTACCTCCAACAAAAACGTAAAGGACATAAATTGTTTGTTTTGGCGAGATCTACACTCTTTGTGCAGTAAGTTTTTGACTATCTCTTACGGTTTGTCAGTTGAGTAAAATTCAGCACAATTCATCCAGAATAAAGAGGCTATTTCCAGAAAATTCAAGATATACATTTTATTTGGAGTGTAAATATCTTTAAAATGCGAGCTTTTAATCAAAAGCATTACAGCCATTTTTGAGAAAATCATAAGTGTCGAACATTTTTCCATGTAAAGGGTAAAAAAAAAAAAAAATGTTTTTTTCGGACCCAGGACACCTCAAAACATATATATCCGATGAAATCTTAATATTGTGCTTAGGCTACTTTTGTGTTCTGTGCCGTGGGTTACGCTTAAGACTGCAAAAAAAAAAAAAAAAAAAAAAAAAAGCGACGAGTAAAGCAGGTTACGATATAAGAGAACTACGTATATTGGACAAAAATTTAAAGTAAAATATATTACCACTTTAATTGAAAGTGCATACATTACATTGGAGAACACATGTCAAATAACAAAAACCGCAATACAATATAACACAACAGGAAAGAGGAACATGATTTCCTTTAAGTGAACAGATGGTGACTAAAATTGTTACAAACCGGCGTATTTTCGTACCTGATTGGGTCCGTAAACGTATTCGCACTTACTGCCGGTAGGGTCGCAAGTGCACAAAAAAGTCGCATTTTCAAAGCGAGCGATTAATTACGAGTTTTAGTTACGTTATGAAGCTTAAAAAGAAATCAGGATTGTATTTTTCTAGGATTACTAATCGCATTAAAGTAAAATACCTTCGGGATTTCTGTATGCTGTGATTATAATCAAACCAACCATGACATGACATATTGGATGGTTAAAGAAGGGTTAAGTGGCGCTGGTGAGTAAATGTCTTGGGGGTTGCATGTAATAAAGATGATCTCTAACGACGCTTTCGATTGCAAGTTTTATATAACAATCACCGGTGTACCAAAATTTTGACAAATAACTACTTCCTCAAGAATTAACAGTTAGCGCGGTAACCACCCAGCCTAGAGAATTCATTATTCACATAAGATTGTACATTTAAGTAAAATAAATAGCTAATCAGTTGCGCTGTCTGCTTGCCTGGATTAGTGTGGAGCCAGATTGCATTGCTGCATTCGCGGAGGGAGGGGGGGGGTCGATTAGCTCAAATCACATTATTCTTGTACTTGATATTTTATATGCCAAGAGGATATAAAATAAAGTTAACCTTAGTTTATATATCTCATCTTCCGCCACAATTTCGTTTCAATTAAATAAAAGTTGAAAACCCTGCACATGTATTTAATCTACCGATTTTCTACTAATTAAGCAGATTTTGCAGAAGTCAACTACAATAAAGTCAATATTTTTGTCACAAACATGGTGCGTTTTAAACGTTATTATGGCAGTTATTAATATTACACTAAAGGTGTAACCGGTGTGGAGAATTTACTACTTTCAGGGAACTTTCCATGCACTTCTCAGGAGCGGGTATTGTTTCTATTATAAAGAAATCCACATATTCTACTTTAAAATCTGTATATGCATACATCATGCCAAAATACCGTAAATCTAAGCTTAAACCCATGAAATTAAATCCGTGGAATTGAAAGACAGTGAGTGAACGATATACAGATATTATCAAAATCTTGTTTTCAAATCGAGGACTATGCAATAGGTTACAAATGGATTATTATTATTATTATTTTTTTTTTTTTGTATTTCCAAGAAATGAATCGATTTAATTTCTTATGCACTTTGTTAGAGATTCTGCACATATTCCTTCAGAATATACAAATACCCAAATTTTAACATATACAAAAAGGAACACAAACGCCTTTTGGCATTGATTTAAAACGTCAGCTGTTGTCGCATCATACTGAATGACAACAAATAACTAAACTCGTAATTGTGTTTCCTCCCTACAGATAAATACCTGCAGTCGGTCTGTTCATTCGGAACTGTTTTGGAAATTTCTTTGAATGTTGTGCCTGTTTTTAAATGTTTCTCTAGTGCTGTATATAGTTCAGCTGTATAATCAATGTACACCCCTGGATTAGAAGAGGTAACATGGCCTCATGGTGCCATTTCAAACGAAGTGCAAAACTTACAAACCTATTCAAAATATATGTATGTTTATTAACATAAATTTTGCACTTTTTAACATTTTCTTTAAATAAGGAGAAAGACATGTTACAATGTTTTGTGTCACCAAAAGTGTAAGATTTATTGCACTATTATATAGTGTACCGAATGTTCACGTTTTAAAATGTTTCTGTTAAATGTTCTACACCATTCACTCTTTTAACTGTCCACAATCAATTGCCACATCTAGTAGCAAACAATACACGGAGAGCAGAAAAAAGGATTTACGAACTTTGCAACAGATCCCGTCATATAGAACTAAACAAGCTGATTTCGTTTTTATTTATTTCCACTATTTCTATTAAAAGTTCAATTGTTTTGGTTTTTTAAGTGTCAGACTTGGAAATTGATTTCCATAAGTGATTGCACAGTTACCCACAATTCTACAATAAATACACTTTATGAAGCCACTCGCAACACTATTTAAGTAACTGTAACTCCATAAAGAAAATATCACATACATTTATAAAAATAACAAATGTGAAAGTTTCAACTGCAAAAAATTATTCGCGGAACTGCGTTAAGCGCAGACAGAAACGCGCTGGATAAATTCATACACAATATGAAAACTCCTTCCCTCATTGGCTCCCGACTTTGCTGTTACATACACATTGTTAAATGGAAAATCCCCGGCGCTAAAGTCACCTTGCCAAACTATATGCTATGGGTATATAAGCTTCAATTTTACTAAAATACGGTGTTATCTCATATTTAAAAAATAAACTGGTTTTAACAGTCAAATGCAAACGCTAGTTTACTGGCTTAAGACTTTCTAGGGGGCGAGTGTCTTCGCGCCTTAATTAAGAATCGTCTTTGTATTAGACACACTTTTAATAAGTTATTGTTGGTGTTACACTTTGCATTGTAATGAAATAATTTTCAGACACATCGAAAATTATTCCAAATCCTAGAAGAATTAAAATATAAACTTAAAACTCTAAAGTTAAATTTATCATTTTAATATACAAATTAAATAAAAATTAAGAATTAAAAAAATAAATTTAAGCTTTAAATTTATTGACTTTAAGAAGAGATTTTGTATTAACCTGGCTTTAAATTTGCCATCCAGACAGAGTGGGATACGCGTTCACTTCTAGGATATACAACGGAAAGTTGGAGTTCCAGCTATTCCTGCACTTTAGAAGATAATGAACGGCGTAGAACTTAAAATAACCTATGTCTATTTGCGCATAACGTCAGAATACAGGCATTGATAGAGTTAAAATGTGAAACCATCCATAATAACATTTGTTGCATATAATACATGCAGAAGTTTGTTTGTGATGAAAATGAGATTTTTCGTGTTATGCACTATGTCACATTATATTGTGAACCGTTGTTAATGACATTTACTGTATATAATGTATGCAAGAGAATCTTTGTTAGAAACTGAGAAAGTCATTCGTATTAAGCCGTTGTGCAAACTATGATGTGCTATTCAGAATGTAGAATAAATAACACGAATCAAAACATCTGTTATTTTCCTCATTTTACTGCCAAATTCTATATCCCAGTGAGAGTTGTTTGCAAGTTCTCAAAATTTTTAGGACGCTTAAGCACAAACGATTTTCCTGTGAATAACACAGGAAAAAATAATGCAAGATTCTTAAAAGTTTTATTCAGCCTCAAAATTTATGTTTAAAATGATATGATTATGTGTTACGGCACATAACATTTTTAATAATAGAATTAGTAACCATAACCAGCAACCTCTACAAATTCGCTAATATAACATGAAAGGAATTTAGGTACCGACGATTGGACTCTTTAAATAAAAAGGATTAGACAAAAAATCCCGTATTTTTCATATAAGCTTAGCAGTTAGTTGTTCAGCTGAAAATGAGTTCTAATATTGCCTAGATGCAAATGGCCATGTCAAGTTAATTTAATTATTTTTAATCAGTCGTTTCAAAAGCAATTTGAGTAATGCAACCACGACTACCGAAATTCAGTAATTAACTTTTTGAGATACTTGTAGCCATACATTACACTAGTTAACAAATTTCAGCTTTTGTCTGCCACATGAACAAAAATAGGTCACTTCAACTAAATCGAACCTTCTGAATACGAAAATATAGTTGGTATCAGTAAACGTTGATGGATTATGGGAGAAGATGGGTGTTGTTTAAATAAAAGAATTTAGACAAACAACGCAGATTTATTTCAGTGATACTTCATGACTAAAACAAGAGGATGTAGATTTATGCACATCCGGTTTCTAGTTGGAGGTGCCAACATAAGTAAAATGAACTTTACTTGGTCATAAAAAACAAAAACAATACACAGGTTAAAATTACCAGGTGATATTCTAACTCACCCACCTAATTTAAACCCGTTTCATTCACAATCGTTCACAAATTTTCTATGTCTAATAATAGGTAACGCTATTGTCATAATTTCAGCTACTAACTCATTAGTGTTATTGATAGCTTGATCCAGTTCCACATGCCCTTCCCTGACATTAATTTCTTTAATAAACAACTCTCTTATATTAATGTGCTTGGTGCACTCATGAGATCCTTCATATTTAGCAACACAAAATGCACAATTATTATTATCATTGAACATTTTTACACAGATCTGTCCAAAGCCTAGTATCTCAAACACATTTCTGACACACAGTGATTTTTTTATATCTTCAGTTAGTCATAAATATTTTGACTCAGTGCTTGATAATGTTGCATATCAAAGCTCAACTCCTTAGATATAGCTGTAACCAATCTTAAAATTTCTGGTCGAACAACTGGAGAGTAAGTTTTGGCGCGGAGATTTATTTCTGCGTTGTCGGTAGGAGCTGTAGTTGCGGAGTTGGCTTGCTGTGCATCTCTGGAACTTCACCTTTTCTTGTCCTGGATCCTCGGTGTGGTAGATGTGTTGAAATGTGTCTTATTTGTTTGAATTTGCCGCTGGATCTATTACGTTGGTCACACATACAGTTGGCGGAACTGAACATTCTATTTAGCACTGAATCAATTGTTGAGACGATTTTAACCATAGATAACTATAAACGAATAGATGGTGAACTCAATGTTAAAAACTGGCATTCCACTTCCGGCGATCGACGCAACTCCAAGTGCTCTCACACGGTAGGGCATAGAAACTTTACCGACTTCGGTAAATCAAATACCGGAGTAGTATCCTACACCCGATCACTCACCAAACCAACAACACCAAGATTTCGGCTAGGTTTCTCGAGCTTACAGCCAGATCAGAAATCTTTCGAGCGGTTCTTGCTTTTCTTCAAGAAATATGCGTACCGCTCTAAAGCTTCTGATCTGACTGCAGTCTCCAGAGAAACTTTATTGTCGTTACTATTTCCTTTTTTATTTTTTTTATTTTTAAGAATTCTTGGTTTGTTTGCCAGTTACCTTTTATTCTTATGTGCAATAAATATAATATACACAATATACACAACAACGGCCATCGGTGGTGATGAGAGCCTATTGTTTGCCAGTTATCTATTATCCTTATGTGCAATAAATATAATATACACAATATACACAACAACGGCCATCGGTGGTGATGAGAGCCTGTTCAACAAATAACATTTCCCATTAATTTTTTTCTACTTCCCTTCATTGTTTATCTTTAAAGATGGAGAGTGAATGGGAAGAGGATTACCAAAATAAGTTACACTACAGCAATAATAAAACACTTTATTTCGAAAGTTAATGACAGTCACAACTATACAATATTACTTTAAAGCAATTCGTGTCAAAATCATATGTAACATTATTCAACTTTAGGAGCTGACGTCTCACCCAGGTTCGATTCCCGGCTGAGGAGGGCAACTTTTCTTTAACCGGAATCATTCACTATCCCCATATTCTGAAGGAATGTGTGTGTGTGTGTGTGTGTGTGTGTGTGTGTGTGTGTGTGTGTGTGTGTTTGAAGAAAATAAACCGTTTAAAAGATCCAACGTTTATCAACCTACAATCAACGAGTTCTTTCATAAGGCAATGCTACCAATTCACCATAGACGTTAAATGAGGATACATAAAAGAGACAAAAAACTTAAGGAATTACAGATATCATGTGAAATATAACAAGAAAGGAATATAAAAAGCAAAATAAAATCAATACAACCACTTGTAGTTTACATCTGCAGATATCTTCATATTAATAAGATAAATTTAAAACTTACTATTAGAATCAAACACTATCATTTTATCATTTGGATTGTAGAATTTAAAGTGTCTGTAAATTTAATTGGAAAATTCTGTGTTTATGTAGGCTGGTGGGCAATTCCTACCTTGGATATAACATTATCGCATAGACTGGTGCAATGATTATGGTGTGTAATTTTAATCAATCATTAGCAACTTTTACTAAATGCAAAGTGAAACCACTATACATTTATAAACCATAAATTCGTATTTATTTAACTAGAATGTTTCAGTAATATAGCTACAATTAAGAATATATATTAACACTCTTAGCACATTAATAGGCATGTTACATGTAAATACATTAATTGCGAACTGAAATATTCATATTCAGGACACATTCTATTACTATTTCTGTTGCATATGGGGCAATAATTTTCAGTGTTAAAACATCTTGTTTTGGCGTGTGAAATGTCTAAGCATCCCAGAGAAGCGTATGAACTTGTAATGCAACAAATCTTATGTGTACCATTCACATGACTTGCTCTATATCCCTGCAACACATTATTCTTAAAAAGCTTATACTTCTATTTACTTCATGCTAATGAGTAAAACATTAGCAGAAATAGCCGTAATACTTGCTTCCTTGTAAGTAGTGGTGAAATAAGGGAGTACCATAGCTTAAAATGATAATCAAAAGCAAGTTGCTATGTCACTGAAGTTCCTTTGTTTGTATGGACAGCAGTTGACAAATTCCTGTATGAGAAATGTATAAGTTATTCATAGCAGAAACCAAAAATAAGGAATGTCTCTAAAACGACGAACTCCACGAAAAAAATGTATTAACATAAATTGTGTGTTTTAACTGCTCTTCATTTTTTGTGTAGTAAGTTTTTGTCCATCTCTTACGGTTTAACAGTTATTCAAAATTCAGTAAAATTCATCCAGGATAAACTACTCTACAGAGTTTATTCCTAGAAAATTCAAGATATACATTTTATTTGTCAGGTGAATGTCTTTAATATACGAAATTTTAATTAAAATCGTTAGAGCCATTTTTGAGAAAATCAAAATTTTCGAAAAAAGTTCCATGTAAAGGGTAGTTGGTGATGGGGGGATTATTCTCAAAATCTTCGTGTCGCATCCCTGGAAGACACTAAACTTAAATACCAAGTGTGGTATTTTACCTACTTTTCGATTTTGAGTTATCGTGTTCACAGACACACGGACACACACACGGACCTTTTTCCGAAAATGCTTTTTTTAGATAAAGGGGACCTTAAAACATATATTTCCGGTGAAATCTCGGTATCAAATTTTTGGGTGGCGTGCAATACATTCTCTATACACTATGTACATAGTGCATATAGAGAAAGTAGTAATATGGTTCACTCAATGGGTTGAACTAAGCCTATAACAATCTAAGGAGCCACACAAAAACATTTTAGGCTGAGGTGCTTATTGTGTTAAAACAACAAACAGATGCTGACAACTAAATTTAAAAAGAGCATATAGTAACATGCCTCTTAGATGCAATAACTACAGGAAAATACAAGAACTTGGAGTAGTGTGAGAAGGAAATAAATGAAGGTAGCAGCTGGACATTTATGAAAATGCTACATACTATGAAGAACTAGTTATTTTGAATAGAATATTTCCACATTTAATTAAATATTATGTGCTAATGTTAAAACGTTCTGCAAATTTTTTGTTCTGAAACCAAAATTGCAAATATACAGAGAAAAATTAAACCAAATAAAGTTTCACGCTATCATTTTTATTAAAAGAAAATTGGGATACCTGAAGGTATGCTACATTGTGATAAGGCTCAAAAGAACTATTGCAGAGAACAAAATTATATGCTAAATTAACATTCATTTTTCATAAATAATATTATGCATCAGGTTAATGGCATATTTCACACGGAGCCTGAAAAATATAAGCTTTCAATATATTAAAAAGACAATAATTCAATATTTTTATGCAGCATATAAAGAGTTTTAATTAGGAGACTTTCACTTTTCTTCCTGACAGGGTAAACACATACGGATTTTAAAACTATGAACATGATACAGTTATCATGTTTTTATTATTACAAACAATAATTTACTAAAAATTGATACATCTAAGCAATGTAATATTTAATATTTAGCTATAGCTTGTACATAATAATTGCCTTCATCAAATAATGCACTATATTGCACGTACCCTTCCATTGTTGTTTTCTCTCATACACAAATGGAGTAACCAGGGAAGGGTTTTGGGGATTGGAAGCATTCCTTTCAATAAAAAAATAATAATTAATAATAATATTATTAATGATAATTAAAATAATGGCAATTTCCTTATTGTAATTCAAATTACCGCAATAGAATTTGTGAATATAAAACTCATAATCAATTCGAATTTAACATTTGATTTTATACAGATTGTTTAGAAAAATTAATCCCTACACAAAACTCACACCTTAATATTTTTCTGGTTAGACTATTCCATACTCATGTAGACTCTTCCATTTATTCAAAAACTGAGGAATTGTGTATTCTATAAAACAGATCTTTTAACATTCCAAAAGCCTTATGCTATTTTAGACGGTGTGTAATATGTAACTATTTAAATATAAATTGTTGTATGTCCTTATTGGTTTACTGAATAAATTGGAGTTGTTTCTGTAAAAAATCTAAATTTTTATATACTTTCTTTTAAATAAATTACTTATGTGTACAATTATAATGGCATAATCTAAAAACAAAAATAAATCGTTTATCTGATATTATGATAGGTACGCATAAAATTAATTTTAAAATCATTAGTATAGATGTGATTGCAAGATCCCCAAATGATACAGTGTATTTAATAATGGTGTAAATGTAGCTGTAATATTATAGCACATTTGAAGTTTATGTATGAGAACTTTGTCTTGGTCCAAACCACAGAACAGAGCTTCTGGAATTTCTTACCTAATACATAAATGTACCTTTTATAAGGCTTGATGATTGATATTTTGTCCTGGAATTTATTATGTTTATTTTTATAACCATACATTTTGAAAATGTGCACAGTGAAGTACTTCTACATTCTCATGTAAGGCATAAAAGTGACAGTAAATTAATTTCAATTTTCATTACTGTTTTACGAGGTAATATAGTACTACTTAAGTATTTCACTTGTACCATGCTCAACTATAGTCCTCCTGATAACAAAGAATTTTATTTTTAACAATATCTAGGTACACCAAAGACCAGACTAATCCGCACAAAAAATTATTTAGGTGTTGTCTTCTTACATAGCAGTTCACCATGTGGTATATTCTGGAGCCTGATAGTCACTTATATATCTGAAACATGTATAATGCATTGATTAGTTCATAAATAATAATAATAATAATAATAATAATAATAATAATAATAATAATAATAAGAATGTGTGAGAAATTCAATCTTAGAATGTCAAAACAATAAACAATAGTAAACTTTTTAAAATATTAATAATTAGTATGTAATCATCCGTGGCTTCCAGGGTAACTGTTACCTCCATAAAGAAGAGGCAAGCTTGTGAAATGGAAACAGAGGATAAGCAATGCATCATGTGCTTAGCAGAAAGGATTGTAGGTAATGCCATTCCATAATGCCACTGTGAAAAATATTTAATTTGCCAGAACCTGTAACGTAGGCACTTAAATTTGGTTAGCACAAAAAATATTATATTACCAAACGTTCTTTACACCAGGTTCTTGATTTCAGTCTTAAGTTTTTTCCCATTATATTAATCATATCCACAATTTAATCAGTTTGCAATATAAACGAAGACAGTTATGTGGGAAATGTTTGGTCACTTAATATGCCACTTTCTGCATCTTTTGTCATTAATTAATGTGTGCAAAATGTTAAATATTTTATAATAAATAGATACTGTTTATTGAACTAAAATTATAATAGACACTTTAAATTGTCTGGCTAAATTTACATTGTTATAACAGCAGCAAAGGTACTCAATAATGATGTAGCTTGTACATAATGGTTCACAGAGCAGGAAGTGTCAGCATCAATCTATACGGAATGAACACATGGCAGCTTGTATTTTTAATATAAATAGGTTTCACGTGAGCTTAATTAGCTTTAACAAATTTAGAGATTGACAGTAGTCGTGATTAGTATGGATTTATGCACATGTATACTTGCACCGTCACTTTTGCTTTTAAATGCGTATTAAATGAAAATTAAATTAAGTGTTATTTATGGATGATCTTTAACTGTTACGGTTCTAACCGTCCCATTCTATTTTTGACGTGAAAGACAGCTTAATATTGCTCCGAGGCCTCCGTCAGGCTAGAATTTTTTTACGTGCCGTAAACTACGACACGGCATAAACGATTTTACTTCCCTTACGAAGGAAGGGCTTTTTACGTCTGAAAAAAAAATCAGCCTGTTTGAACCCGCGACCTTGTGGCTAGACCACGGATGATGACAGACTAAAATTAGTGGATACTAAAAGCTAGCAGTGGAAATGAAATGCTAATTTGTGTATAAGACACTAACCTTTTTGTTTATAGATGAAGTCCATCCTACGGTCGTTTGCTTCGATAATTCTTTGGCTTAAAACAGGAACTAAACGCGATATGTTCCCAGAAATTTGAATACGAACCGTCATCTTCACATGTTTATCATATATCAACAACATTATCAGAGAGGTGATCCTGCTGCAAATTGATGCATAGCTCGTCTTTACAGCTGATGTACTTCAGTTTGAAAGATTCCAGTCTTCAACACTACTCTACACAAATTTAATAGCTTATGTATGTCAATTACAACGTTATCGATGTTTCTTTTCACAACAAAGCTCCCTTTGCTCCCAGAAAATTATAGAAACTATCCTTAACGTAGAGTAAATCGTGATCGTGGTATTTATGTCTTAAGCATTTTCTTTATAAGTAATTGTATACTTTACAAACCGTAGCACAAAGCAAACATACTTAGCAGTGTTTAGGTTTTCCCTCTTAATGCGAGTTTTAACACTGCTGTTTCTTTGAATGCTAGCAACTAATTAATCTGCTTATTATTCTACAGTTAATTTCACCAAATTATTTTCCAGCATATTCGGATTGTGTTTCACCACACAACTTCTTATTAATTTTTTTTTCAAAAGGCGCGTTTTGTAATTCTCAGCACTCATTTTCACATCACTTTCCACTAATCTCCTGTCACATGTATGGCGTCAGTTTACTGTTTGCTCACGTCCAGAATTTCAATAACTTCTGGTTATTTGTTCTTTTGCTGTTTTCAAATGAAGATTCAACTGAATCGTGATTCTATTTCGTAGTGAACTTATACTCGTAGTTACACAACACACAGCTTGTGCGCATTAAGCGTTGGCGCGCGACGAACCTTGTCGTCTGCTTGGCACCAAGTACCAACATTGTACATTTTTATTACATAAGCTTCTTTATTTATTCGGGAAGTTTATAGATCACATTTGTTTTCAAATAAGAAGGCATTCAAACTTGAGAACTGTTTCTTATTATTTAATCTTACACATGAAGGAATCTATGGGTAAATATTTTTGTCAGGGATTGTACTCAAACTTTAATTTTTGCTTTTTGTCGGTTCGAATTTTCTCTTTGCACATGCGCGGCAAATGACCACAGGAGCTATCGTGCCCTAAAAGAATTTTCCCCTTTCAGCCCCTTGAACCCCACACCTACATATTAACTAGATCTGAAAGTACTGAATTCTTCTGCGCGTGCGCACAGGATCACCACAAAGTTGCTTGTATCCTAGAAATGCAGCCGGTTATTATTTCATCTTCACTGCACCAGTGCTTACAGAATTGAGTAGGTTTAAATTTATACAGAATGCCTATAAATTGTATCATTTAACCTGATAATATAATGGAGAAATTACTGTCTGAAATTTTTGTAGGGAGAGCACGTGCCCCTTAAGGCCAACCGCTACTGGTGGTTCTTTACCTTAAGGCCAATCTTGACATTTTTGCCACATTTCTTTGATGCTTGCAAGATTTTTCTCGCCATTTTGCGATAGATAGTTGCGTTCTGTTCATTTATCGTTATTTTTGAGATAGTTCTTGGAGTTTCTGGGCTTGGGTTACTTAAAATTACTCTAATTATAGAAACAAAACTGCAATCTAATAAAAGTAAATTATAAACTGACACAAATTTCAGGAATAAAACGAAGCAGTTCAACAATGAAATTGTGTATACAAAATAATTTCAAACATAGCGCAGCATCCACACAATAGAAAACAATTACGAAGAATGATGTGAATGCGCGCGGGTAATTTTGGGACGTTCTCTCAAGACACTACCGCAAGAGGACCATAAATTTTTAGTCCTCTTACACTACCGCCTCCAAATGTTCTCACACGGCAGCCAGCGGAATAGTATAGGAGCCCAATTCGCCAATGGAGTTGGACGGAGATGGCTTTAACCTTTCTGCTCTGCTATAAAATCCGTTAACTCTCGGCTTACTTCAATTAAAAACTAGCTGCACTGTCGGTGAGTATAAGAATCGCAATCCCCATGCTTGATTGGTAGGATCTTATAGGAGAGAGTGATGCTAAAAGTAATTTGGTAGGTTTAGCAACGTTAAAACTTTTATTCGTGGAAATTGTTATAACAACGCGTAATACAAATACGCGCTACTTGAACTGTTTTTCTTTATAGAAATTGTGCTTAGTATCTGTCTTATGGTGGGTGTTTACACAAATTATTGATGAGAATTGTTATAGTATATGCTTTTTTACAATTACAATAATATTAACCTCGATTTCTGAGATGAGCTAATAGCGTATTTGGCTACGTCTTTATTACTCAGACGCTGTATACTGGAACTTTATAAAATTGTTCCTGTTCTCATAAATTTGAATATCATTGTTTTTAAGTATTGTAATCTACACGTCACCATGGGATGACAGATTTCCTTGTTAAATACATAGACAATATACATTTTTATATGCCCATAGTAATTAAAATTAATACATTTAAAGAACTTACATACTAATGTTCGTACAGTTATGACATTTTCTAAATTAGTTATTTGTTAAGTTTTGTGATCCTCCTTTGTTACATTTTTAAACAAATTAGAGCATCTCTTACATAGTAATCTCTTTTGCTCCTCTTCTTCTTCTCCTCATCTTCCCATATTACATGTTTATTTAGGTTTTATTTGCCTAATGGACTTTCATAAAAACCAATTCTTAGTTATTTTATATATAATAATGACGAGTTATATTTATAAAATATCCTTGGCTATGTCACAGTCGTTATACACGCAATTTTAAGATGTTTTCACGTATCGTGGAGCGGTGTCGTCAGGTTTTAATTTCTTCACATCGTGGAGCGGTGTCGTCAGATTTTAATTTCTTCACATACATTTCCATTTTGGCTTTTACGGGCCGAACAATATTATTTTATGATATTTAGTACTATTTTATGGCAGTATAGTTATAATTTTAGTTGCCCAGATAGCTTCAAGCTTAAATTCTGCATCAATTTCCAAGTAACCAATAACTTTCTTTTGAGAAAAACCTCAAGCTACCAGTCTGGTTCTATGACGCTCATAATTACCAGATGCACTCTTTTTAACTTTAAAGACCCATTTACTTTTAATAACATTTTGTGCCCTAGGGCTGTTTACTACCCACACATCATTGTTACAATGCATTGTATTCCTCTTTGAAGCATAAATTGGCCTCTATAAGCACTCGTCAAAACATTGAATTAAAAGTCTACTCGCACTTATGTTTGATTTTGAGAAACAATTGATTCTTCTCAGGGCTTTTTATTGGGCTTATTGGGCTTCACAGACCCAGACCACCTGGCGGCTTCTTAAATAATCAACCGCTAGGATCTTTATAGAATCACAGTTTATTTTGCAATTTATTTTTTACAATTTCAAAGTGAAATTGTAATCGCTCGATGCAATTTATACTTTGCTGAACGCTGTAAATCCTTGTACGTATACAATTTAACGCGAATACATTTATACGCGTTATCTCTAAGCGGCCTTTTCCATACATATGAAGGAAGCCACCTCCTTCTTTATAACTTGGCGTCACCAGCAAGAAAATCAACTATAGATACTCTTGAAAAACAAAATCGCATCGAGAAAATCAAAACACTTATATGAGACGAAAGCACAAGGAATAATACAATTTTGCATCCACCGATTTCAACTTCGGAAGCAAAGGAATAAAAACAATTGAACATCAAATATTACAAACAGGCCATGAATGTCATAAAATGTCGGAAGATTTTGTGAATAATATATAAGTATTGCCTCATCTTCCATTGCTCGTCTCCAATCAGGATTCTTCATTGCTTCTGAAGAATAAGAAGAAGAAGAAGAAGAAGAAGAAGAAGAAGAGGGAACTGTATCAATTGCACTTATGTCTACACAAAACATTTTTGCATAATCACCAAGCCAAGTGGGGGGCTCGCCTTACCCTATGAGGTCTACTTAGTATTTCTACCTTATTCTAGCTATCAGACTCATCTTCATTATGATCTTTATTCTCCATGTTTTCTACATTTTCAGCCTCAGCAGTGACTTCCTGTTGTGGGATCAGTTCTACAAACTTAGGGACATCATCAGTTCTATCTAGGACACAACCCAGCCTTTTTTCACCCAAGATTATATTGCTATATATATTTACATGACCTGTTTGGTTTGGATCAGCTAACCTTTGATCCCTCACAGAATCCTATCATTATTTTCTCTTCAGATCAATTTTTTTTTTCATTTCACTTGGGTATCATAGACATGGCTTTACAACTGAACACACGGATATTAGACAAATCTACCATTTTATCAGTCCATATTTCTAGAAGTAACTTGTCAAAAGCTATGTTAGAACTGTTATTTTTTTAAGATAAATTGCACTATTACAGCCTCTGTCCAATACCTCTTGTCCAACTTTGCTTAAAAAAAGCACACCTCTAGCACGTTCAACACAAGTTCTATTAAGCCTCTCAGCGACTCCACATGTTTCTGGTATATATGGGACAGTAAATTCCATAACAATGCCACTGTCTTTACACAACTGCTTCATCTCATCACAATCATATTCCCCTTCATTATCAGAGCTAAATCTTTTGATTTTACCATCCATCTGACTTTCTACCATATATTTAAACTCTTTGAGCCTAGATATACAAAATAAACAAAGCTCATTCTGGAATGATCATCTGTGAATGTAATAAAGCACGCTGCTCCACCATAAGGCATGTTATCTCTCTCAGGAACACATACATCACTCTGAATTAATTCCAGTACACTGTTTTCCCTAGTTGTTGCTTTAGGAAATGGCAACTTACTATGTTCCCATTTCACACAAGGAATGCAAAGTTTCTTTTCAGATTTAATAAAGGATATTCCATCCGCCAGTTTTGGCAGTATTGACAAGTCTTGAACACATATATACCCCATTCTTTGTAGTCATAGTTCTTCAGAATATTTAGAGGACAAAAAGAAGTATTCTCAGCTCTTACAGGTTTACACACATTACCATACACTGTAACAGAAGAATTACCATCTCTATCTAACGTATAAATTCCATTTAAAACACTTCCAGTTAGCATGCTTTCACCTTGAATTTCTATACTATCCTTGGGAAACACACTGACTACTTTATCATCAAACACAAGTACATTGCCCTTGCTAGCTATTTGATGCACTGACATCAAATTGGCTGCACTATTTGGACAAAACATTACATTTGCAATGGTAGCTTTTGTTTCCCCATTGTTGCTAATGTTCAAAGTAACATCACCAATACCTTTACATTTCATAATTGAGTTGTCAGCTACTAATATCTCCTAAGATTGACTATCATGAATAAAGTTTGCTAAGCGTGCTCTATGAGTTTAGGTCTACTGCAACAGCTATCAAAGTACAAATCCTCTCAACCAAAACTTCCTCTAGCTAAAGTAACAATGTAACACTTTTTGAACCTTGATCTGAATTACACTTAAATTGATTACCTTTTTCTTTCCTTTTGTATTTTTGAGCAGTTCTCTTGATTTTATTCAAATCCGATTTCTTTTGACCTTCTTTACGACTATGATAGCAAGTTGGTTGAGTATTATTACTTGAGGCACTAGCAGATAGAATAATATCATGTTGCCTTGCAGCCTTTCCTTCATCGTAGTTATGAAGAAAATCCAACAATTAATCTAAAGTGACTTTATTGTTAGCAAAGTACACGAATCAGGCATATCATGAAGCATCATTGTGCCAATCATCGGAGTACGTAATACTATAATCTTCTAGTTCACCACGAACACTTAAGATGGGACTTACGTAATCATCCATAGATTTGAAGTTTTCCAATTTTGCTCTGAAGAGTTTCCTTTCCAGCGTGAGTTACCCGCTACGCCTTGTTCTCCAAAGTCCTTAGCAAGTTTGTTCCATGCAGTTTTTGCAGTTTGGATACCCAGGAGACGCAAATAAGAAGATGTCACAGCCTTCCCAATCTTGGCAAGCGCTCGTTGAATATGTTATTCATCGATATCGGTTCCCCCAACAGCTTTCCAAAGTCCACGATCTATCAGAAAACGCTCCATTTGAAACTTGCATGTTACATAGTTTGCTCTTCCCTTCAGCTTAATAATGCCAACGGACACCAATGTAGTCGTGGAGCTCGAAGAACCGCCTGCACCAGCTTCCAGCATTTTGTATTTATAAGATGTCAAAATACATAGTTCACCATACAAGGAGGTGATGCAACCACTATGTAATTCAAACACGTGAGGTTCAGCGGACGCTTAACCTCTCTTTTTCATATTTCAGAAAACGAGATTCTTTGCACATTTCTCAGTTCGCTTTTCTTCTTAAACAACTTTATAGTACCCATAACATGATGGATTGTGAGAACAGAATGGAGTTGTTTAAACACAAGAATTTAAATAAACATAACGCATATTTATTTTATTATTGCCTCATAACTACAAAAAGAGGACGTAGAAATAGGTACACCCGGTTTCTAGTCGAAAGTGCCAACATAAGTAAAATGAACTTTACTTGGTCATTTAAAACAAAAACAAAACACAGAATAAAATTACCAGCTGACATTCTAAGAGAACAGGTAACGTGTTTTTGTGTGACAGAGCTAAGGCGGTTCTTACAAAAGGTGCAAAATATTACTCTCTGTTGACATATGATTTTAATAATATGATGAATATTCGTTTAAAACTACTCATCCTTTACAAAAATGCTTTAATTTTAATAGAATATAACACACAATAATATAAACTAACACCTCTATTACAACTGGCCTACATTTCCATTTTTTAAAATAAAATTCTGAGTTTTTGCTTAATTTTTAGAACTTGCTTTACTAAGAAACTTAAAAAAGCAGACCAAAAAACAAAGCTAAACCGCATCAAATTTAATGGGAAACAAACATCGAAAGACCAAGTCTCTGAAACATGCAGCTACGTAAGGTATATTTTAAATTCGAGAGTTGTTTTTAATATTAACAGCTTTATTTCCTCCGTTTGTTGGCAGTGTCACTTTCTCTAATTAAAAACCAGCAATAATACCATGCTAGTTTCTCATCTACCTGTGCTCCATCTTCTGTACACTATATTCGTCGCTCACAACTCTAACCTGGTACTTGTGCTCCATCTTCTGATATCTTACACCATATTCGTCGATTATAACTCACAATTTCTCGGCAGGGCAAGCGGATGAATGGAGAAAGAGAATTTTGAGGGACATCCTAGCTTTTGGTACTGTCCAGGACATTTTGAAATATCTATTTATTTATGCATCCTACCATCCATCCATCCATACGTATATGCCAGCCGTACTTTATGTAATTAATTGTATTTAATTGAATGGCCATACATTCATAAATTTCCTTCATTTCTAAGGAATGTGCCACTGGTATTGGTGGTTTAATATCTCCGCTCTGGAGCACCACTGCTTTGAGACATAGCTTAGAAATGTCAATACACAACCTCCATTCTTCAGCGATGTGTTGATATTCTAACCCATTCATTAAACCATCTATGTCTGTGCTTGCCCAAAGACAATTTATCATAGTACAGGAGCAGGAAAACTGTTAAGTCTCATTGGAAGCTAGTACATTTCACTGTTGCAATCGTGATTCCATCACCTGAGATCGCGTTTCGTGAGATGCATAGCCCTCATTAAAATATTTAATCTAGGCTGATTGCTCAGGAGGGGGTTGTTTTCAGGTTTAGGGCAGTATTCTGGATCGAAGGAAGTGGAAGGGATGGGTTCAACAACTTGCTTATATTCTGAAGTATGAGAAGGTGGGCTGGGAAATGGAAAATCGTGTGCATGAGGAACAGGTCTTATTGAGGATGGAACATAAGGATGCTCAATTTTGGATATGGTTGCTTTTAAATGTCCCCCAATATTCGTTAGGCAGAAATAACAGTCTTCTGTGTGGCTAGTTGGTTCGTGCCAAAACACTAATACAGAAAAAGACATATGTGAGTTTTGTTACCATTCATCCACTTAATGAGATTGGAATAACAGCTATGCAGCTCACGTGGGGAGCACGTTCTTTGTCTTCATCTCCAACATGACAGCCGAAGTAACTGAAATATGCTTATTTTAAAGTTTCTGTTACAGACCAACGCTGACTTTTTAACGTAAAGTGCCCGCAAATGTAACAGAACATTTTCGGCAAATTTACGCAAGCATAACGAAATTTCTTCATTGCACAGTAAATGAAATTACAAATGGCAAAAGCCACTTGAAGCTTCCAATTTTCACAAGCAAGACGCAATTTTGACGGAACCTAAAACATGTTACTCCATGAAGGGAAAATCTTTGCCATTTCCTGCTGGTCTGGCGCAGAGAGCAAGAAAGCAATAAATCATTCATCCCTCTTCCCTTAACAAGCCAAGCATACCATAAACTAGATTGTTATTCTTAAGTATTAATTTTACACTTTGGAAATATCTGTGAAAGGTGGTTTAGAGAACACCTGAATCAATAATATGCCCATAATTTACTTAGATTTTTGATAATTTTTACTGTTTTAAATATACTTCAATTGCTTTACAAGGAAATAGTGGGTGCATGAGCATTTTTAGGCTCATATTCGTTAATTGCTTATAAAATTTGCTCTAACATGCCCATTTTCACCTATGAGGCAAAAACCCTGTTAACTAGTGATTATTAGTATTAACTAGTGATCAGCTGAGCCAAATAGCTAAAGAGGTATGAAAATGCGGTTGTAGTAGCTAACGGTGACTAGACATTCGGGTGCACGATTTTTCATATTTACTTCTACGAAGCTTCGTAATGTCACTGTTTAACACTAAGGTTGCATCTGTATTAGTTCTGTGGCCTGCTTTACATTCGAGAGGTCCGACTCGAAATATCAGGGCGAGTTCTCGGTTAAGGTTTTCCTTGTCCTGAGAAAAAGATGTCGAGTGACTCTAAGCTCAATGGACCCGGGGCTCATTTGATTATCATTGCAACAATTACAATGCCGCAATACCTGGAATTCCAACTTTCCTCTATCTACATACCTGCCTGCCTGCCTGTCTGTCTGTATGTCTGTCTATCTAACCATCTATCTCCATATAGAATGGAATAGAATATATTTATGCTAGAAGTTAATTCTATTCCCTTCTGGATGGCACGAAGTGTCTGAAAATTAATTCATTAAAATGTAACATTTTGTAACACCACCAATAACATCTAACACAGGTTCTTCTTTATAAAATGGAGTGCCTCCTAGAAAATCTTAAGGCAGTAAATTAACTTTGGCCCTGTGACTTTTAATACCAGTATATTTTTTAAATATGAGAAAATATCGTATGGTAGTAAAAGTGGAGCGACGAAATCCATGGCATGAAGTATACTTTTAGATGGGGGAAGCAATAACAAAAAATATATTGTAATGATCTTCATGACTACCTTTCTCACTACGATTTTTTAACAATTATATTATTTTAATCTTTGATATTGAAAATTCATTAATATTATCAATACTAGAGTCGGCTGAGAAGTCCCGGGCCTCTCAATGAAAATAGCACTGAAAACCTTTTTTTTTTTTCTTTCTTTATTTCTCAACATAATCTCCAGAAAGGCTAATACATTTGTTATATTGGAGTTCTAATGTAATTAAACCATCTCTGTAGTGGGATTTATAATAAAACGTTAAATTTTCATTGTAAAATAAAAATTAACTTTTATAATTTAAATTATTGTAAAGTTTGTTTAATTGAGGTGATTTAAAGATAAATAAAACTCTCTTTAAAATCTGATACTGAATTACAATTACATGTGGTCATCATGGACTACTAGAAAACAATAATAATCAATCTATTCAAGAATATCCTCAAAATAGCTGTTTAGCCTTTGCTGTGAAATCTTTGTTCTTCAAGAAGTTTTTTGAGGTTTGGGAACAGGTGATAGTCACTGAGTAAGATCTGGAGAATAGGGTAGATGTTCAAGTAATTCGAATATTATATCGCATAATGACACTGCAATGACTAAACGATGGGCCGGAGCATTGGCATGATGAAACAAGTTTTTTTTTTGTTTGTTGCCAAATGAGGTCTTTTTCTTTTCACCTCATCACTCAAACGTTGCAGTAAGCTTGCGTAGCAGTCACCAGTGATACTTTTACTCTTTTCCAAGTAATCAATAAAAATAATTCCCTGTGCATCCTAGAAAACCTTGTTAGTTGACAAAATTGACACTGCTTTTTTCAGTTAGTTCACCTGCCGCAATCCTCTGTTAGACTGTGACTTACTTTCTGAAGTATAGTGACGTAACCAAGTTTCATTCATTATTAAATCCGTCTTAAAAATTCACTGGGATTTTTACGGTAGAGCTTCACATTTCTAACAGAAACAGTTTTTTCTTTGCAACTTTTGAGCAGATGCCAACAAACGCGGCACCCATCTTGCACAGAGCTTGCGAACTATTACTTGCACGTTCTTCTGCTATCTGAAAAAATGTTAATCTGTGGTCTTCTAGTACTAAACGCTGAATTTTTTCAATGATCTCTGGAGTTGCTACTTCTACTGTGCGTCCAGAGCGACGCTAATCACCAGTGGTCGTAGTCCCATTTTAAACTCTGCAATCCACCTTTTAATCATTGAATATGAAGGTACAGAGTCCTTCAATATACTGTCCATTTCCTCTTTGATTTCTCTAGGAGTTAAGTCTTTCATATGTAAGTATTTAATCACTGCTCGCTTTTCCAAATCCTCCATTTTTGTGAAAACTCTGAAGGTCTCCTATTTAAAATGCTTTCATTCGAAAACTAAACAAGCTATTGACCTATTACAATAGATACAAGCTAATCCAGAGTGAAACTATACAATGCTACCGTCTAACTGGCCTAGTGGCGCCATATCTGTGTGAGGCCCGTGAGTATTTATTATTATTAGTATAATTATTATTATTATTATTATTATTATTATTATTATTATTATTATTATTATTATTATTATTATTATTATTATTATTATTATTATTATTATTATTATAGCCTATTATGAAGATGGCTATTTGATAAAAATACAGTGTATCTCGGAAACTTATAACTTGAAAATTTCAACATCAAAAAACCAAAGTGATGCCCTTTGTGGGGAAAAAATCATCTGCGAACAAAAATATGCTGTTACAATAAGCCTGTGGAATACGTATCATCATTCAAGTATTGGGGCTATTATATAAGTTACGGAACAGAAAAATATATAGCAATAAAGTTAAACATTTCAATTATGCAATGCGTGCTATTAATAATGGTTTCAAACCGTCTCTGGTCCAAACACACATTAGAATAAAGGCTTATTTAACACACTAGCGAGGCAATTTTAATGTATCATAGATAACGTGATCCATATTGTATCACAGAAAATGAAATGAAATTTTTAAGAAGAACTACAGGATACACTAAACTGGATAAGAAAAAGAATATAGAATTATGAAAGAATTAAAAGTTGATCCAATATAGAAAACATTCAACATTATCTTCGAAATTAGAGTTCCCATGTACTCAGAGTGCCTGTAGCAAGAATTCCACGCCAAATAATAAATTATTGACCACAAGGGAGAGAACTGTTGGGCCGTCCGATGAAGAGATGTAATGAGACCGTAACAGTCCACTAGGTATAATACTTGGCAGGAAGATGGTGAAGAATATTATTATTATTATTATTGTTATGATGATGATTATTATTATTATCATCATCATCATCATCATCACCACCGTAATCATTATTGTAGTTATTAATAAATATTCACCAATAAGTATAATATTTTTACTAATTTTAACTTTATCAGGAAACTGATAATCAAATCGCCGAAGTTTTCTTGTATATTAGTTCGATTCTCCTATACTTTGCAGAAAAATCATCACGGTCGTAAAAAAATTCAATTTTGCAAATTCCTCCAGTAATTTTTCCTCTGTGGAGAGCAAAGACAGTCTGAAATTCTTTCTTTCATCTGAGAATTCCTCACATAGGTTTTTATTCTTTTCAATGCATAAAAGAAGCGTTCATTTGAAGCACTTGTAGGGATTGTAATAATTAGTTCACATAATTTTGAAAGTTCGTGTAAAGCACTATCTCTTTGAGTCTTCTTTAAGTAAGATAGAAGCTCACTTGCGGATTTATTATGTAATTCTACTTTGGAATAACAAACAATCACTTACCCTGACTGCCTCCGTGGACGAGTGGTCAGCGAGCTGACTTCTCACCCGGAGGTCCCGGGTTCGATTTCCGACTGGAGAGGGTAATTTTTCTTTAGCCAGAAGTATTCTCTAACCCCCACAGAGTTTGGAAGTATGTATGTTAGAGTGATTGTGTGTTTGGGAAAAATAAAATGATTTAAACCAAACGTAAAATAACCTACTGACGAGTTGTTTCAGGTGCAAAAGCCCCCGATATGACCTCGGGTGTTAAAAAGTGTTATATAAATGAAACGATAAAAAAATCACTTTACTTCTTAAATGAGGAAAATCGAAATGTTGTCCATAAACCATTTTTGCTTTCTCTAACACTTATGTATTTACAATGTACATAGCAGCTAGAGAAGGTATTGTATTCCACCCAAAAAGTTGACGTTGAGATTTCAACACAAACATGAATTAAGGTCCACTGAGTCGGACAACAAAACATTTTTAGAAAAAGATCCGCGTTTGTATCTGTAAACAGCATAACTCAAAACGAAGAGACCGTTAAACACCAAAATTGGGATTTATGTTTAATATATTCCAAGGATGCGACACGAACAAATTTAACAAAATCGTCCACCATAAATAACTCCTTACGTGGAAACATTTTTGAAATTTTTGTTTTACTATAAAATGGTTCTAACCATTTTGATTAAAGTACAGTATTTTAAAGACATTTACATAACATATAAAATGTATATTTAAAAAAATGGCCTCTGAAGATCTCTTTATTCTTATTCTGGATGAGTTTTGTAGAATGTTGCCTAACGGTTAAACCGTAAGAGATAGACAAAAACGTAATACATCAAAATAGTAGATTTCGTAAAACACATAATTTATGTCCAGATATGATTTTCTTGTACAGTTGACCTTTTTTATTTATTTATAATACGAATATAATAATAATAATAATAATAATTACTATTATTATTATTATTTTTACAAATTCATTGTCATTTGTTTCATTTTTAAGCTACCTAACATTCCCCAAAACTCAATTGTTTCACAGACCGACCAGCTTTTAAAAGCTTTGACTATCGCTTTAGCATAATGCGTTCCGTTATTTTCCTTCGAATTGCAATGAAGCAGGTATAATCATACCAATTCTGTTACCGTTTGCCTCTATTACCATGATGTAGATATAATCCTTTGTAAGAATAGTTTTATATGGAACATAGAGAAAGTGATGTGAATGGAATACATCAGATATCTACTGATGAGAAATTACAATATGGAAACTCCTTTTCTTGTATATTCTCATGAACTGGTTTAATGCATTTCAGAAATTTCAATTACTTAAAGTTTTGAAATTCTTGTTGCAAGTTTTGAAGTTTATTTGACGCAGAGTTTAACCTTGAAGCATTCTAGGAACTAAAAAAAAAATAAAACTATGCAGTATTAAAGGTCATAAAATAATGCTTGGCACGTAAAAGCCAAAGAAATGGATGTGAGATTGCAACGTGACGTAATCGCTTCAAGATACCCACCATCCCCGTCCAACTCCATTGACCGAATTACAAGTAGTCTCGTTGCGGCGAGTGGACGAGTAGGTACTAAGGCAAGGCTGCTCTTGGGTCTGCGAGTTGTTTACACTACGCTCGCTAAGTGTGTAAAGGAAACGTGGTTTCCTGCATTCTGATTGAAATTTAAGCAGAATACACTTACGGACAAGTAAACAGGTTTAATAAACGATTATTGTGGAAAGGAAAAATACGATAGTTATTTCTTTTGTGGATCGAGATGTGCCGAAGCCATCGCCGTATGAAATTCACGAATGGATTTACGAGGTGTTTCGTTTTGAAGAAGATGAGTTAGACATGATACAGATAAACAGTTTCACACGGCAGGTGTTCATTAAGTGCAAGTCAGAGGAAAGAGTCCAGCAGGCCATCACGGAAACCAATGGTGAGTCCAATTTTCCTCATAGTAATGGGCAGAGAAGTAGGGTAACTATAACAACAGCTGGAATGGGTTTTAGAATTGTCAAATTATATCATGTACCTCTGGAACTGGACCCAGGTATTATTAAAGAGACACTTGCACAGTACGGGACAGTGTTGTCACTAACGATTGATTCTTGGGGCTCGAATATGCGTTATCAAATTCGCAATGGAGTGCGAACAGTTAAAATGGAGTTGAAAAAACATATTCCCTCTTATATTGACATTGGTAATATTAAGAGCTTTGTAAGCTATGAGGGCAACTTAGTACATATGCATTTTGTAATAGTACGGGTCACTTACGTAATGAATGTCCACGACGTAGAGTAATAACTCAGACACCCCGCGGTGAGGATCCGCCAACGTGGGCACAGTTAGCACAAGGTTCCTTCCCCATTAGGAGGGTGCCGGCGGTATTAGCGGAAGAGAAAGGCGGACAACAAACGGAAGCGCTACAACCTAAGGTGGCCCCATTAGACTTTGTTTCAGCTCGCGAGCAACAAGAAGAGATTGTACGTAGCCCGGTCACCGAGGTGGAAAATCAAAAAGTAATTTCACGACCTGACAAGATTACGGCTGTGAAACTGGATCTGCCTACCACTGGGGAGGAAGGTTCAGAGCAGGCTCAGCAAAGACGATTACCGCCAGTACAGGAGAACAAGAAGGAAAACACAGAAGTGGTGGAAATGGAAACACAGCCGGCGTCTATGATCGCTACTAGTAGTCGAGATCCAAGGCTGCAGAAAAAGCGTAAAGAGGGGGGTAATGGAGCGTACGCATCGGTTAGTAAGAAAAAAGAGAAAATGGTACCAGTTCCAAGTGATGGGGGTACGGTTGAGATAGCCACCATGCCTCCATGATTTTTATTTTTATTGTGATGGTGTTATGTCAACACATTATATCTTTAAATGTGAATTATTTGAGGAATCCAGTAAAGCAGATGATATTAAGAGACTTTATTTCTGATTATGATCCGGACATTGTGTTTTTGCAAGAAGTAAATATTGATAATTTAAGTTTTATAGGGCCTCACTATAATTATGCCACTAACATTGGAGAGAATGAAAGAGGTACTGCTATAATTTATAGGGCAGGGTTGCCAATTCAGTTAATAGAAAAGCACGGAAGTGGTAGAATCACAGCTTTGTTTACTGCAGATAACACTTTATACTTAAATCTTTACCTGCCGTCTGGAACAAATAAGCGCAAGGAGAGGGAGGAATTTCTTCTTACCCAAACAATTTTTATTTACGCCATCGAAACCACCGCCTAATTATTGGAGGGGATTTTAACTGTGTTCTTAATGCCAGAGATCAGAGGGGGGAATTTCATCCATCCCTTGCTCTGGAACGATTAGTACAGGACTTAAAACTACAGGATGCTTGGGAGTCTAAATATGGAACCCAGACACAGTACACCTTTTATAGGGGACAGACTGCCTCTAGGATTGATCGCTTTTATGTAAACATGCCCGAGCAAGTGCAAGATGTCCAAGTTGTGCCAGCCGCGATCAGCGACCACCATGCGATCGCACTAAAGGTCGACTTAGATTGTCCATTTCCTCTTATGGTAGGGGATATTGGAAACTCAATAATAGGCTATTGGAGACTGATACGACACAAGAGGATTTCAGGGACAGTTGGCAAGCACTACAGCATAGGTTGCAACACAGCAAACTGCCGATTATTCAGCAATGGCTTTTAGTTATGAAACCGCACATCCAGTTTTTTTTTTTTTTAAAGAAAATGGGCATAACTAAAGCGAAAGAAAATCGTTTGCGCATGAGCTACTATTATGCACTTTTGCATGATTTGCATCGGTTGCAAAGAGAGGGAAGACCGGTTCATGTGGAACTGTCGCAAGTTAAACAAAAACTTTTTGCTCTGAAATAAGACGCCCTAGAAGGGTCAAAGATAAGATCTTGTTCTAAATCGATTATAGGGGAGGAGCAAATCTCTTTATTCCATATAGCCTCAGAAAAGCAGGGTGCTCAATCCAGATATATCGCTGGTGTGACGTTGTCAAATGGGACATTAGCGTCTACGACTACGGAATGTAAGCAGGCATTCCAGGAACATTTTACGTCCGTGTTCTCTGCAACCCCAAGTTCAACTGCAGCGACCATGGAACTACTGAACAGCGTAAATAAACAGACTTCGCCGGACCAACAAGAATGTACGACCCAAGCAATAACGGCTGAGGAAATAAGGTATGCCATACGGCATGCTAGTTTGCAATCTGCACCCGGACCCGATGGGTTGACCTATGGCTTCTACAAAGTTTTCTTCCCGGTCATACAGAAGGAGTTACTCCAACTCATGAATGCAGTATTGAATACTACTGGTAACGTGGTAGGCTTCAGTGACGGAATAATAGTTTTGTTGCCGAAAGTGCAGTCTCCAGTCACCGTACAGGACTACCGTCCAACAACTCTCTTAAACACAGACTATAAATTATTTATGAAAGTCATGGCACATAGATTCCGTCAGATCCTACCAACAGTGATTGAGTGTGGACAAACATGTAGCATACCTTACAGGAAAATAACACATAATCTTGCTGCAATTAGAGACACTATTTCATATTATGAAAGGCACCCTGAAGAGAGTGGAAGTCTTGTGTCTATTGACTTTGAAAAAGCTTTTGATTATATCCATCACGATTATTTGTTTGCGATTTTGGAACGTTTTGGAATCCCAGATAAAATAATTACTAGTATCCAATCCTTGTATGAGGTGGCTCACTCCAGAGTGCAAATTAATGGCTTCTTCACGTCACCAATACCCATAAACCGTTCTGTGCGGTAAGGATGCCCAATGTCCATGATACTGTTTGCCTTTAGCCTGGAACCACTGTTACGGAAGCTGCACAACGAGTTGTATAGTCCTCGTCCAGAGAACAGATTATTTACTGTTAGAGCGTATGCGGACGACGTCACGATTTTGTTGCGAACAGCAGAGCAGATGCTGAGAGACGCACTACATTTGTATGAACAAGCCTTAACAGGGAAAGTAAATTTTCAGAAATCGACGTTGATGCCTCTTGGATCGTGGAAAGGACATGTGCTGTATGGTATACAGAAGAAAGATCAAATGAAAGTGTTAGGCCTGCAGGTCTGTCAGACACTCCCTAGGATGATTGAAGTAAACTGGAATGTTTTGGTGACGCGCGTTAAATACGTACTTGTGCGTCAAATTAGTAGGTGACTGAATTTAATCCAGAAGGTCTGGTACGTTAACACTTATGCTTTGTCAAAAATCTGGTATCTGGCACAAGTTCTACCAATGCCTGAGAAATATGCACAGTTAATTGAACGAGCTATATGCTATTATATTTGGCGTGGTTACCTTTATAAGGTGGCCAGAGATCAAATTCGACAACCATTCGGGAAAGGAGGGTTGGGTTTAATTGCTGTCCATTTGAAAAGTAAGGCACTTCTTATGAAAGGAATACTGGAAGCTCTGGCTGGGAGTGGAGATGAACAGGATATTGCGTATTGGGCTTATTTGCAACGGTCACCGCAGAGGCTTGAAGCTGTTCCAGTAAGTTTCCGGCCCCTGTGGGAATTGCTGAGAAAGTTGCCTGTTTCCCTGAGAGATGTGGTAGCGGGAATACGGACGAAGATACTGTATACATATTTACTCACAAAAAAGGTGAAATTATCTGGAATTCAAGTAAAGTATCCGAATAACAATTGGAGTACAATTTGGAAGGCGTTCAGGATCCCGTACATACCAACAGAATGGAAGGTGCAAGCATACGCCCTGATACATGAAATTATACCAACAGAAGAAAAGAAGTACCGGCATAACCTGGTTCAGAGTCCCTTATGCCAAATGTATGAAAGGCTTGACACACCGAGGCATCGACTCACACAATGTGTGGAAGTCCAACAGCTATGGAACTGGACAACAACAGAATTTGCAAAACTGTTCCCAACGCAGATGCGTACAGAACTATATGACCTCTTTCTCCAGTTGCAATATAGTGGCGCAAAAGATGAATTTCTACAAATATAGTTTACCATGGGGTACCAGTATTTTGTGTTCATAGAGACCAATAAGAACGTCGTCACTTTCAAAAGGCTGTTGAGAAAAGAGCGACTACACTTAGCCAAATTAACGTCGCCCATGGCGAAACGGTGTGCGGCACAGATTGCATGTCTCGATGTGTGACAAGGATCGAGATGTATTGACTTCCTTACAGGTAACTTGCGATTAATGTTTTCTGCTTCTTTTCTGTACAGAAAAGGAGAATCCAGATCATCTAGCTCTAACGGTAATATAATCACCAGGCTCCCAGGGCCGTTGTTTCTACCACTAGGATGGAGCATCAAAACCAGGGAAAGATGGAGGGAAAGTGACTATTTAGCACCAGTGTCACCAGTGTAACGCAGTGAAATTATCATGGTTGTCTAAGTCAATTTATTGTTCAAGTTTATATCCTTGTTTTTATACTACAAATGTTGTAATTTTATCTGTAAATGGAAATAAAAAAAAAAGTAAAAAAAAAAAAAAAAAATATTGGACTCGTATATGTTTCCGCTTGCTGCCGTGTGAGAACAGTTGGAGGCGCTAGTGTGCCTGAGAGAACGTCCCATAATTACCCGCGCGCATTCTCATAATAGTTCGTCATTGTTTTCTGTTATTCTATGGATGCTGCACCATATTTGAAATTGTATTTGATATACAATTTCATTGTTCAGCTGCTTCGTTTTATTCTTGCCACTTCTGTTAAATTCTAGTTTATTTTTATTAGATTACAATTTTATTTATATAATTCTAGTAATTTTAAGTTCCCCAAAGCTAAGAAACTCCAAGAACTGTCGCAAATATGACGATACATGAGAATGCAACTATGTATGGCAAAATGGCGAGAAAGAACTTGTAAGCACCAAAAAAATGTGGGAATAGTGTCAAGATTAGCCATAAGATAAGTGACTACCAATACAATCTAACATTAATTGCACATTAAAACGTATTTGAAAGCAAAAGTGACAGTCCAAATACATATTTTAAAGTAAATGTGCATATATCCACACAAATCACGATTACTGTCAACCTCTAAACATGTTCAAGCTCACGTGAAACAGTATTTATATTAAAAGTATAAGCCGCAATGTGTTCATTCCGTATAGATTGATGCTGACACTACCCGCTTTGTTCATCATTATGTATAAGCTACATAAAAATTGAGTACCTTTGCTGCTGTTATAATAATGCAAATAAAGCAGACAATTTAAGAGTTTATAAGCTCCATTATCTTTTGAATACACAGCTCAATAAACAATACCGATTTATCATTAAATATTTAAAAAGTTGCACGCATTAATTATTGGCAAAAGATGCAGAAAGTGGTATATTAGATGAACAAACACAGCCTATATCACTGCCTTCCTTTATATTGCAAACTGATTAAAATAAGGACATACTCTTAAAATATTGGGCAAAAAATTAAGACTGAAATCAAAAGCCTGGAGTAAAGAGAATTTATTAAGATGCTTTTCGTGCTAACTGAATTTAAGTGCCTACCACACAGCATCTGGCAAATTAAATATCTTTCTCAAGCTCAGGTGGTTGAGAAAAAGAAATTATACCTTTATAATACAAATATATTAAAATATAAACATTTTAATATAATAATGCCTATATTTAAAGGATGCTCATAAATTTCTAATTCATGATGGTGATGATGATGCTGATGGGGTGGCATTAGCTACAATCCTTTCTGCTAAACACATTATGCATTGATTTTCCTCTAATTCCTTTTCATGTGCTTGCCTCTTCTTTGTGGAGGTAAGAATTACCCTGGAAGCCAGGATGACTACATTTTAATTATCATATTTTAAAATGCTTATTCTTGTTTTGACATTCTAAAATTGAATTTCTCACAAATGTCCTAAGGTATTTCTGTCGGTGGTTCTAGCAGTCTGGTTGGCCGTGTTTAATCCTTACAGTAATAAAATAATTATTTATTATTAATTATTATTATTATTATTATTATTATTATTTATGTACTAATCCTGTATTATACCTGTTTTAGATATAGAACTGGCTATGAGGTTCCAGAAAATACCACATGGTGAACTGCTATGTTAGAAGACAGAAGATACACATAAGTTACTTTTTGTGAAGATTAGTATGATCTTAGGAGTGCCTAGAGGTTGTTAAAAATAAAACTCTGTTAGGCCTTTAGTAGAGCATGGTAAAAGTGAAATGCTTAAATACTACCTCGTAAAACATTGATGAAAATTGTAATTAATTTAAAGCCATTATTATGCCTTACATGAGAATCCTGAAGTACTTTATTGTGCAGATTTTAAAATATTATGGTTATAAAAATAAACATAATAATCTCAGGACAAAATATCAAACCTCAAGCCTTATAGAAGGCACATTTCCGTATTAGGTAAGAAATTTCAGAAGCTCTGTTCTGTGGTTTGGAGACTAAGACAAAAGTTCTCATACATAGGTTTCAAATTTCTAAATATTACAAATACATTTACACCATTATTAGATACAGAGTATCATTCTGGGGATCTTGCAATCATAGTATCAACAATTATTTTAAAACTAATTGTATGTGAACCTATCATAATATCAGATAGATGACTTTTAAACAATTTGAGATTATACCTTTGTAATTATACAAATAAGTAACTCATTAAAAAATGTTTTATCCAAAAATTTAGATTTTTTACAGAAAGAACTCTAGTAAACCCATAAGAACATACAATAATATATATTTAAATAGTTACATATTACATACTGTCTAAAATAGCTTAAGCTTTTTGGAATTTTAAATGATATAGTTTATTCAATACAAAATATTATGCACAAAAACCCTAAATGTAATTCCTCATATTCCTTATGAACTAATTTGCTCTGTCATTACATCAATAATTAATGGAACAGTCTGCATGTGTATGGAATAGCGAAACCATAGAAATGTTAAGATGTAAGTTTTGTATAGGGATTATTTTTTCTAAACTGATTAAAATCAAATGCTGAATTTGAACTAGCCATGAACTGAAATATTTTTTTAAAGTCTTGTTTTTATTCAGAAATTCTACTGTAATAATTGGAATTACCATAAGGAAATTGGCATTATTATTATTATTATTATTATTATTATTTTATCTGAAAGGTTGCTTCCAATTACAAAACCCCACCTTAGTTACTACCATGTGTGTATGAAAGAAAAAAAACTGGAAGGGTAGGTGAAATATAGTGCATTATTTCATGAAGGCAATTATTATGTAAAAATTATAGAGTAAAGAGGTATTTACCTAAATATTACTTGAATAGATGTATCTAAGTAAATTATTGTTTGTAATATTACCAAAATGATAAGTATTTCATATTCATATAGCTTTAAAATCCAGTTGTGTTTAATCTCTAAGGAAGAAGCCGAATGCCACCTAATTAAAACCCTTTACATGTTCCGTAGAAAATATTGAATTTTTATCCTTTTAATATGTTTAATGATTATATGATTAACTTTTCAGGCGCTCTATGATGTATGCCATTAATCTGATGCATTATATTCATTATGAAAAATTAATATTAAGTTTAGCACAGAATTATTTCTCTGCAATGGTTCTTTGGAGTCTTATCACAATGTAATATGCTTTCAAGTATCTCAATTTGCTTTTAATCAAAATAGAACTGATATCGTGAAACTTTATGTGGTTTAATTTTTTTCCATACATTTGCAATTTTGATTTCAGAACCAAAGATTGACATTAGCACTTAATGTTTAATAAAAACAGGAAAAATTATAGACTAGTGTTTAATTTTTCTCTGCAGAAAAATAAATAGTTCAGAATAACTAGTACCCCACAATATGTAGCACTTTTATTAATGTTTATTTGCTACCTTTCTTCATTTTCTTCTTGTATTTTGCTGTAGTTATTTAGTTTTACAATTATGAGGTGTGGTACTCCATACTCTTTTAAGCTTTGGTTGTGAACATATTTTTGTTATTTTAACACACTAGTCACCTGAGCCTAAAATATTTTTTGTATAGATCCTTAGCTTTTTATAGGTTCAGTTCAGCCCGTTCTGGGACCCAATTATTTGCCTTACAAGTTCATACCTTTCTGTGGAATGCTTAGATATTTCAAAGAAAATGTATTTTTCTTTCTAGAGCTTCACACTCCAACAGATGTTTTAACAATGAAAGTAATTGCTACATATGCAACAGAAGTAGTAATAAAATATGCCCTCAATATTAATATTTCAGTTCACAGTTATTGATATTGGGAGCTTTAACTTATGAAACAACTCGTTGATTGAAGGTTCATAAAGTTGGATTTTTTAAACATTTTATTTTCCTCAAAAACACACACATACTTTCAGAATCTGGGGGATAGGGAATGGTTCCTGTTAAAGAAAAATTTCCCGCCTCAGCCGGGAATCTAACCTGAGACCTCATGGGTGAGAAGTCAGCTCGCTGACCACTCGAACTTGGAGATAGTCAATTCCTAAAGTTGTAGGTATACGTTTCCCTGTTTTTTTTTTTTTTTTTTTTTTTTTTTGTCATGCATAACTTTAAAGTAATATTGAATAGTTCTGTCATTAACTTTCGAAAATTATTGTTCTATCATTACTGTAGTGTAATTTATTTTGGTAAATTCTCCTTCCATGCACTGCACATTTTTAAAGATAAACAAGTAAGGAAAGAAAAAGAAGAACAAATGTGTAGGGATGTTATATATATATATATATATATATATATATATTTATTTATTTATTGCACATAAGAATAAAAGGCAACATGCAAACAAACAACGAAATCTCAAGTAGACAATGAAATAATAACGGCATATAAAGTTTTTCTCGAGGCTGCAGTCAGATCAGAAGCTTCGGAGCGGTACATAGACTTCTTAAGGAAAAGCTAGAACCGCTCGAAAGATTTCTGATCCGGCTGTAAACTCGAGAAAACTGGCCAAAATCCTGTAGTGGATGGTGAGGGGTGCGGCAGGACGCTACTTTGATGATTGAGCTACCGTAGTCGGTCAAGTTTCTGTGCCCTGCCGAGTGAGAACTCTTGGAGTCGCGTCGATCGCCGGAAGTTGATGCGAGTCCAATTTTTTTAACATTGAGTTAACCATCTATTCGTTTATAATTATCTATGATATCCACGAAAACTTCTTAAAATGGAGTGTTTAACGAAATTAACATAGCCAAGGACATGTAATTACTAGCAGCATATAAAATGTATATTGTATGTATGTGTATATATACACATACAACAAATAAAACAGATACAGGCACACTTTCTGAAAAAGAAATCAGTTCAAGTCGCGTGCCTTGGTACGCTGCGTTGTTGTAACTATTTCCACGAACAAAAGTTTTAACTACCAAATTACTTATAAATTCATTCTCAATTAAAAAATCCTATAAAAAAGCATGGGGCTTGAGATTCTTATACTCACCGACAATATAGCTAGCAATTACTTGAAGTGAGCCCGGGTTATGTAAAAAACAAACAACTTCGCCGCAGAGAAGAAGTTTAAAACCATAGATAACTATAAACGAATAGATGGTTAACTCAATGTTAAAAAATTGGACTCGCATTCAACTTCCGGCGATCGACGCGACTCCCAAGTGTTCTCATACGGCAGCCAGCGGAAACGTATACGAGTCCAATTCGGTCAATGGAGTTAGACGGGGAAGTTTAAAACCGTCTCAACAATTGGTTTGGCGCTAAACAGAAATTCTAGTTCCGCCAAGCGTGACCAACGTTACAGATCCAGCAGCAAATTCAAACTTATAAAACACGTCTCAGCATAGTTACCTCACCGAGGGTCCAGGACGAGAAACGGTAATGTTCTAGAGTCGTACAGCAACCCAACCAACTCCGAGACTACAAGCTCTACCGACAGCGAAGGTGAGGAAACCGTGAAAACGAAGGTTCCGTACCAATTTCCATATGACCTATAATGCTATCCAAGATTTCAATAATTTACGGAAACATATATCTACATCACCTACTTTATTCAGAAGCTATATTTTACTCCGCGGCTCTGTTTTGGCTTTATCAAAAGATGTTTTGCAAAACATTTTCTCGAAAATGTATCTTTTGCTGTCTATGCTTTCTTTAGCTTCTCACTTTGTATACAAAATGAGATGTCATTTGATTTTGTTCGCAGAATTTCAAAAACAATTGTATAGAAAATACAATTTTAAAAACTTTAAGTTAAAAATTAAAGATAAAATCTTTGAGAACAAAAAGAAAACCTTTACAGCAATAAAGTTATCTGGGCGTCCAATTATATTTTCAAATATCGCGATTAGTTCAGATTTATATTCATACACTGTGCTCAGGGCGACTGTTATAGTTGCATCTGGTTGGAGCGACTTTCGGAAACCACATTTTTTACTTCTTAGTTTAAATGAATTTGCTTGATGATTTTGAGAAAAATGATGATAAACCATCAGGAGATTTGAAAAATATATTACACTGCTTGTAGCAAGATATAGATTGCGGAAGAATAAGGTTAAGCTTATGTGCTACGCAATGAATAAATAGTCATTCTGTAAACACCTTTCTACTTTAGACTGTGAACCATTAATGTCACTTGACGTGGCCACTGCATCCACAACGTTGACTTAATTGTCAAGTTGAAAATCAATTCTCGACTTTCCAAACATCGACAATTGTGTTGTTGAAATAATGTACAACTGTGGTATTTGGTCTTGTGCAATGCCTTGTGAAGATTATTTGTATCAATGTAAACAGCTCCAAACTTTTTTTTTTACATTATTAAATACTAGGTATCGCCTCCTAAACAATTTCCAAGGCATGCACACAACAAATCTGTTTTTTCTTTTTCATACTGCTCACGTCTAAATTCTCTTATAGATGTTTTTGTTTGTAATTTATGTTCTTTGAATTCACTTATTGGTCGCTCTATTTTAATTTTTTTTCTTTTCTGAGAAATTTAAGAAACCAAATCCACGATATGAAATGTTTTCAATTTCACAATTGCATGTTGAAAACTGTGGAGCCATTAGTCTGGAATTGTGAGTGTGCCTCCGCTTACAGCTGGGCCAAACTTGCCGTGTGATCCTAACACCGGTACAATAAACCACGTGTCGCTTTCTGAACGTGCATTTAAAATATCGTATATTGTAATAGCTATTTTCAAAGCACTTACTAAAGCGATACAACATAGGTATCCGTTAGCTGCTACAGAAATGCTTATTTACTGAGAATTCGCGTTAAAAATTATTTCAAAACGCTCTCAGATCAGCAAATGCTCTCAGGTATCAGTAAATGCTCTTCATTACTAATACAGGAAAGTCGGCCTAAAGAGTAGCGACAAGGATCATCAGCGATCCTAGTGTAGCAGTCTGGAGTATTGTTGGGAGCTGTATAAGTAGTATGGTGTAAGAGGTGTTTAGGTTTACATTTTCTGCTTTTAGCAATGAAAACTTTCAGCTCGGGAAAGTGTGTGAGTATTTTATTGCCATAGCTATGCCTGGCAAAACAAGCCATCTCTTCCTTTCGATTTCGTCGAGATAAAGCCACTGCTTTAATACACACGATCACTGATTCTCCACGAGATTACATGTCGTTCAACTCAGAAATATAAGTGATATTAAGAAAATACACCAAATCGCAGAATTAAAACAATGCTTGGAGTAATAATAATTACGTAATGTGCAATAGTTGTGGCTAAATACGTTGGTTGAGGCTTGTTTTCTCTTATAGACAATGTTAGCTTAAGATAGCTCTAGAGGTGAAATGTCCCAGGAAATCGGACTTTGAAGTGTTGAAAAGTTTAAATACGGATGGCATGTGAAAGTAAGTAGGGGTTAATATACTTGAATATTTATTACATAAAATTGGTAACTAAAGGGAATATTGGCTTCAGTTAGCTCTTTATTATATAGCTTAGAAGAAATCTTAAACATGCAAGTTAGATTTTTTTTATACATTTCAAAAGACTCTTGCTGAAAATCCAACATGATTTAATCTATTAACTCTTCATGCTGCTGTGGAGTATAGTAAAGTAAATTCCATAGGTTTCTGATTTAAGTACGATTTGAATGGTAAATAAATTTGATCAGGTTCTCTGAGCTTTGACAGATTCTGTGGGTGGAAATCGGTTTTTTTTCCCCAAAATGCATTTGGGAGTTTCTGAATTTCGTATTTTCGTGATAGAATTAGATTTTATTCACAGCGCCAAAAATATATAAGTAATTTTAAAATTAGCTTCAGAGCACATTTTTTAGGTTATTACCGTTCATATTATTTCTGGAAATATACGCCTAAATGAAGGTTAAATAACAATTTTATTTTGTGACTGTAAACAATACTTGAACTACATCAACGCTTGCCTCCTTGTTTGTGACCTACATTGAAGAGAAAATGCATAAATTGGCATATTTATTTTCATTTTAACAGAATTCGTGACGCGTGTAGCAGCAGTATTTTCATTGATTTATTATCAGCTGATGTGTGTAATCCAGATCGCTACACTAGATGGTAGCATCGTCGCATGTCGCCAGCCGTTCCCATATTAAATTGAGGGCGTTTCCTGTATTGGTTATGAAGAGTATTTGGTATAAGTAAGACTGTACGACCCAAGAAGCAAGCAAGCAAACAAGCAAGTGCTTTGCCTCCAACTTACCGAACTCCGGCGAAAATAAACGATTGCCATGCAGCTCTCCAAGCTGGACATTGATAGGCTGACGTACTAGCCGCAGCAATAGAGAGTGGAAGGTAGTTTCTTTTCTAGGGAACATAAAAATCAAATACTCGTAATCTTCATAATTATAAGCATTTGTAACATGATAAGCATTATATATATATAGTTTTTACTTTTTGTCTCAATAACCTAGGAAGCATTGTTTCCGTTGCTTCCATGGACGGCACACCACTTGTCAAAGTACCTTGGAAATTGCACTTCTATAAGCGATTGTTCAGAGTCATTCAACATTCTTTAGTGAATAAACTTTATAAAGCCACCTTCTATTTAAGTAACTATAGCTCCACAAAGAACATTAATATAAGAAATTTGCGTGTTTTAACATTATAAAGCTACGCGGGATACTGCATTAGTCACGGACAGAAACGCAGGGGATAAGTACATGCACAATACGAGAAATCCTTCCACCTCCACCCGTTTTCGCTGTAAATCAAATTGTTAATTGGAACAGTCCCGGTGCTAAACGCATCGCTACAAACTATATGCTTTCCCTATAGCTGTATACCATAGGCACAGGGCGAAAATGCTTGTATTTACTGAACCACGTTTTGTGTCCAGCCGCCATCTTGTGGTGCTATAGATTACTATATACACCATACGCAATATCTGTGAAATTAATTGTTTATCCAAGTTTTTGAAGCAAAATCCAAAGGACAATAAAGGGGAGTGAACTCTAGTTGAAGGAACACAATCACATTTTTTGACCTGTCAGAAGTTATATTGATAAATTGGTATTATTACAGTAAACATCCGACAAGGTCATAGCTTAGTTTTGTTCTAGTTGCTTGGTCTAAAACTGAAGAAGGGCAAAATGTCAGATTTTGACTAAACCTTATTTGTCTCTCATACTTATAGCTATTAATTCCACTACGCGAACTTACAAAGTTAGTATACTCTAATCTCACTATTCAGTGTACTAAATAAACGATACTGATTATGTGTATGAGGCAGTCCAAGCAACCTCCTAGAGTATTAAGCCTTGAATTGGCATAGGAGGATCTGCCATGATCAACAGTTTTCTCCTCGTAATCGACACAACTAATCTAGAAAAGATTGTTTTAAAAGAAACTGATCAAGGAGCTCTTGAAGCAGACGTGACAGAACTAAAAGCCTCTGAAACAAGTGTTGAGGATTTGGTTACAGGAATGTCAACACTACAAATCAAAAGACCTTCGGTACACAGAGAAAAAAACTTCTAAGAGAGAAGATGAGGGAACCTGGACGGTTGAGAAAACCTCTAGGAGAACCACTCCAGCAAAATGAAGTGCTGAACGTTGGTGGTATTAAAAGGCCCCACTCAGAATCCAGCACTCCAAAGTCTGCAAGGCAGGATGTCCAAGTCGGAACAGATTGTGCCACAGTTGGAGTCAGGATGACAATCTTAATTCATCTACATCCTGGTATAAAACTGAATCAGAAACAATTTGACCTGATTCAACCTAAACTGATTGAAGCTGTGACTGGGGTTCTTAAATGTAGTTTTCCTCCACAGTTCATTGGTACCAAATTTGTGCAGGGAGTCCTATTGATAACCTGTGCAAATAAACATATCAAAGATTGGCTTAACCAGACAGTTAACGGACTTGAAGATCTTTGGGAGGGGGCGGAGTTGAAGGTCAACTCCAAGGACCTCCCAAGGAGACCCAAGATGCTAGTTTGCTACCAGATAACTCTGAGACAACATTTGCTACTAAGAGACTCGGGAAACAAGTTCCCAAGCTGAAAACAGAGGAATGGTAGGTTATGAATGTGGTCAAGAAGAAAAACATTTTGGCATTCTCGATCGATTCTTGCTCATATAGGGCACTCCAAAAAGCAAAATTCATGGCTTCTTAAGGGCAGGGATACAGGTGATGACGATACTGCTGGTAATTCTTCATCACAGTAGAGCAGCTTTTGCTGTACTCTGTGTGAAGATGAAGTCCTGTGATCTCAAGGAGGCTGGCGGGAAATTAGTGTATACTAGAACCGACAAGACTCCTAGAACGTGCATTTTAGTAAAAAAAAATTACTTGAATATACTGCCGCTACTGAATCTTTGTTCCAGGGACTTAACTGCAGTGAAGATAAAATCGATCGAGGGAGTTCATACTCAACGATGACCTATGATGACCCCAATTTACCTCCTTCAAAGGAATTGGAACAGCTGGCAGACACCTACAACTCTGAAGGATTGAGGTTCGTAGCTGGCTGTGACGCTAATACCCACCACGTTGCTTGGGGAGGTACAGACACATGTAATAGAGGTGAGTCCCTACATATATAATTTCATTCTATCAAATAATTTTGAAATATTGAATGTAGGTAACAGAGCTAGCTTCGTAACAATACAAAGGAAGGATGTTATCGACATACCTATATCCACCACTTATGTCGGGAACTTTATCTAAAATTGGTATGTCTCAGGATGAAAGTTGTTCTGACCACAGGTACATCCAATTTGAGATAATAGGTAATGCTATGCAGTCCATTTATCGGGATCCAAGAACTTGCTGGGAATCCTACAGCGGAAACCTAGCAAGTAATCTGAATAAGATGGACGATAATATTTGTGATTGTATAGATTTGGAAATTGCTGCAGAATATCTGCAGGATACGGTACTTTCAGCTTATAACGATAACTGTCCAATGAAAATAAGGCAGGTCATCCGGAATGTGCCCTAGTAGAATAAATATCTTGCTAGTGAAAGGAAGAAGCTTCGTAAAACCTTTAACTTTGTAAAAAGAACAAAACAGTGGACTGCTTGCAGTAGACTATTGACAGAATGTAACGAAACTTTGAGGACGGCCAAGATAGACTCCTGGAGAAAGCACTCTGAGGAGATAAAAGCGCTTCCAGAATGTGTTAAAACTCCGGAAGATTCTTAGGAAAGATCTACAAACCTTCATTAGCAATCTCCAACTGAGAAATGGAGAATATACAAAACACAGAAAGAAACGATGGACGAACTTCTACGATCAATTATAATTGATGAACCCAAAGGAGGATGGGACAATCTGGGACTGGAGTTCTCTAGTAAGAAAACACCCAGGGCGGACAGGGAAATCGTCAAGGAAGTCACCAACTATGAAGATTAAAATGGGCAGTATGCTCATTCCAGCCATACAAGACTGGATGGAAGAGATGAAATAATGGCCATCATGCTTCAGAGGATTTTTGAAGACTATCAAACATGTTGATAAAACTCTAAGAGCAAGTTTGGTCTTAGGATGCATCCAATGTGCTGGAGGCATCTTAGGGTGGGTTAATACCAAAGCTAGGGAAACTATGGCCTAAGCAAAGTCCCTAAAACTCATCAGCCTAACGTCTGTAATTCTCAAAACTCTTGAGAAATTAATAGATATGCATATAAGAGAAGGTGCCTTGGAGACATGCCCTCTGTACCAGAATCAGCATGCCTCTCGTACAGGCAGATCAACAGAAACTGTCCTTTTCCAGATTGTGCATAGACTGGAAAATACCATACAGATAAAGGATAATATTAGGCGCCTTCATTGTTATTGAGGGTGCCTTTGATAATACCTTCTTTAATAACATGTAAGGAAGCATGACATTAACGAAACCTGTATCAGGTGGATTTAAGGTATGCTGAAGGATAGAATAATTCATACAAAGTAAGCAGCCCAAGCTTTGACATCATCTGCTATGCTAACGATATTATCATCATGGTTCATGGAAAATACACAGGAACTGTCATGGAGATCACGCAGTTGGCCGTGAACACTGTGACAAAATGGACTGAGGCTGAGGGTTTAGACATCAGCACTCAGAAAACAGTCATAGTGTTTTTACCAAGAACAAAATAAAGGGTTTAGGAATCTTTATATTTTCATGGTAAAGAAATAAGCATGTCTGATGGGATCAAATACGCAAGAATCTATTTAGATACCAGGACGGACTGGAATCAATATTTTAAGGAGATAATAAAACGAGCGGAAACAACTTTTGAAGTAATAAAAGATGGGAATTAAGGTCCGCTATGATCATTTGGATGTATACCAGGATAATCATACCATCTATAGCTCATGCAGTGCTGATATGGTGGCCTAAAGTCCTTCAAACAGGCTCCAAAATTCAACTATATTCAAAGACTTGCATGACTATTTAAAAGACCTCAACTGCAGCAATGGAGGCACTTTTAAACCTGACTCCGTTTCACTTAGTTGTGATGAAAGAGGCAAGAATCGCACTCTATAGACTGCAACATAGAAAGCAGCTGAGAGTTCCTGAAGCAGAATCAGGTATGCTGAAAATTAGGAAGTATATAGAAGATGCATCTTTAGAAATATATTCAGACTAACTCCAATTAAACACTTTAACAAAACTTTCAGATCATTATTAATCCCAAACTTTGGGAAAGACTTTGAGTGGTTTACCGACGGCTCAAAGATGGATCAGGCACTGACTGTGAAGTGTATGGCATAAGACCAAGGTGTAAAGGAATATCTCCCTTGAGTAAATATGCTACTGTGTTTAAAACAGAAACCTGCGCTATTATTCAATGCATTCATGAAAACATAAGGAGACGACACGTTGGCAAACAGATCCTTATACACTCAGATAGCTAGGCTGCACTTAAAGTTCTTAGTAGTCATAAGGCTACATCATGACTGAATCAAAATTGCCTAAATATGCTCAATGACCTGGCAGAATAGAAGATAAGGCAATGAAGAAGCTGAGCCGCTTTTAAGGGATGCAGGTATAATGGTTTGGTTCTAAACGATACAGATACCGCAATAAGCCTCAGGCTGAAATGCGCCCGGAAAAACGTCGGGAATCTGTATCGCAAATGAGGAAGAAGAAGATCCCAAATATTATAATGACTTTCACTGTGCACTGTATTTGTTGCATTCCGAGTCCAAGGAACATGTCCCCTATTTTCACGGTTCTGGTATCATAATCACACAATTTGATAGTATTATTTCTCGCAATAGCTGCTAAATGGACAAATTAGCAAAAAGTTTCTTATAAACCGGAGTAGGTTACCTATTTTGTTTGCTTCTCAACGATCTTTCCGAGTTGGAAATCTAAAATCTACCAAACACTACAGAATAGTTCTGTTGATAATGTATAACATATTTCACTAAGTATACCACCGATAAATCACCTAAATAAGTACACAACCTGTATAATGAAATATTTCGCTAAGTATAACAGCGAAAAACACTTAAATAAGTACACTATTCTATATATTGAAGCACATTTCCCTTTCCTTGATTATATTTGTGCTATTCGAGAAACTACAATCAAACATAACACGCGTATTGACCAGTATACTGGTTAAAGCTTACAGTCTGTATTTACTGCTTAATTGAACATTTAACACCACAAAATCTACACAAGTCGTACTCATCTCAAAAGTGTAGTTTCCAAATATAGTTGCTTGGCAAAAACATGCTTCACCAACCACAATGCATTAGGGTAGGGCATTGCTTATCTATTCTCTCTATATCTGTGGCTGTAGGTAAGCCGTATGCCGCATACCATAAAACACGGAAATCCTGACAACCTAAAACAAGCATAGAGGAACAAAGAAAATATGTAGCTGGTCCGCACGGGAAATGCCTAAGTGTTTCAAATCCTAGAAGACGGGAATAAAAATGTAATACGTATTGTGTAGACTGAATTTTATACATATTTAAATGTGTCACATATTATTTCGTTTTTGAAGAATCGCTCCACTGGTTACAATTTATTGTGTTTTGAAAAAGTTAGTATCTTATAACTAAACCATTTTATGAAATACGAAAAAACTGTAGAGATTCGTTATTATTTACTGCTAGTTTGGGAGAAATTATGTTAATTCAGGCCTAAAAAAAGTGTTTACGTTCACAAGACTTCCTCTGACTATTCAGCAACAAACTATTCTTACAAAATTCTTCTATCTACTTAATTATAATCAGGATAAACATTATGAGAAGTGGTTTCATTATATACTTTCCTATAGCTTCAAGGAAATAAACAATACAATAGGATAAAATGATAGTCAAATCCTTTTCGAGGTTGTTATGTGATGACCTTTGAAATTCATTCCATTTGCATGACTAGAATTATAAAACAAATTACTTCTATTTGGGAAAAAAGTATAACTACTTATTAATTTAATTGAAAATAATGAATAACTTGGAAATGGGTTACTTTTACAAAAAGGAAAGTGAAAACAAACATTTTGTTTTAACGAGATTCACATTTTTTGTAGTAAAATTTTGTCAAATCGCTTGTGGTTGACTGGTTTTGTAAAAGTCATCCGGAATAAAGGAAACTTGAGAATATTCCTACAAAACTCAGGACATAAATAAATATCTGAATATATGGTATTTTAATCAAAATCGTTATAGACATTTTTGATAAGAATGAAAATTCCGAAAAATCCTTCACGTAAAGAGAAGTTTGTTTGGGGTGATTTTCCTGAAAATCTTCATGTAGTTTCCTTGGAAGATGGTGAGATTAAAGTTGGTATTTGACGGACTTCTTATTTTTAGTTAACTTGTTTACACAAACACACACCTTAAAAAGTTTTTGTTTTATTCCAGTGAAACCTCGAAATCAATATATTTTCCACCTACTATGTATATTGTATAATTCGAGGACTTCATTAACATTAATACCATACAGTTGCCTTTTCCATTAATGTCTTTTATGGATAAAGTTAAGACTATTATTACACGTGTTCATTACACGCAGGAAAAGCACATAAAGTAACCGCACACTTGGAACAATTTAGAGTAGCAACATATAGGCACGTAATAACACCGCTTACTCCTCGATGCAGGTCGGGTCAGCCTCTGCATTCAGTAGAGGTCATCATTAACTCTGTGCAGCACGACCTTTACCATGGTTGTTGAAGCTTAGGGCAGCGTCCCTTGGTCTGTGTAGGACGATATAGCCACGCCAGATTACTATGCTGTAATGCTACAAACCCCAGTTGTTACCCTGCTGGTCATAAAGGGTCTTCCAGCTCGCTGCCTAGATGTGCTGACAACCCATCTCTTCTGTCTACAAAATTCTCTAGGTAGTCGATTGGCTGAACTGCCGCATTAATTCACAAGGTTGACGGAACTCCCTGCCAAAGATTAAGCTAGCTGGTGTCAAGGCGGAGGTTGAGAAGTGGTCGGCTAGCAAGAAGCGATACCTTAACTTCCCAGTGATTGGCCACAACTATCCTAAAGTGTTCTTCTGGAATCTTAATATACTACTTAACAATGCGAGTGAATACGTGTCGTCAACAGGTTATGAACCCCAGATCTTCCATAATCATTTTAAATAAAGTTGGTCCCCTGGTCACGCGCAGCTCCAACGGTACCCCAAAATAGCAGAACACTTCTTCCATGAGGCCGTTCGCAATCGTCTTGGCCTCCTGCTTACGAATGGAAATGCTTTACTTGAAGTAAATCCAAGACCCACAGAAGATAATAATTGTCTGTCGGACACAGGGAATGGCCCAACTATGTCGATAACGATGCGTTCGAAGGGTGTCTCCATGTTATAATGTTGCATGCGACCCCGGCTCATGATCTGCAGGCGGCGACTTGCCACATACGTGACACTGGCCGTACTACTTCTCAGCTTCTGAAAATGAAAATGGCGTGTTATTTATGGACGCTCTTTAACTGCTGTGGTTCTCAGCGTCCCATTCTATACTGGGTGTGAAAGCCCGCTTGATTTTGCTCAGAGGCCTCTCTTATCAGGCTTGAGGTTCTTTTACGTGCCGTAAATCTACGACACGGGACCAATGGCTTTACTTCCCTTCCGAAGGAAGCCATGCTAAGGATTTTTACACCCGAAAAAATCCATCGTCCTCTGCCGGATTTGAACCCGCGATCTTGGGTATATGAAGCTAGCATGGTAACCATTACACCACGGAGGGCGATCTCAGCTTCTTCCCATAACCTCAATCAGTAGTACATTGTTGGAGTTTGTCAATAATTCGATTGAGTCCAAGATGTCCTCCGAACGTCCTCACACATACTTCCTCCAAAGCTTCTGCAACCTATTCCTAGGAATAGTTCAACTACTCTCTTTGGGCTTTTCCATCAGGCGACTCCCAAATTCTCAAACAGCACACCTTTTTTGGTCTATAGTGATTTACATTGGCGCCAAAAATTCTAGTTCACACTTCTCATAGGTGCAATGTGTTCCCAGCTCTAACCTAGTCCTTGCCTCAACTTCTCTTTGAATAGTGGCCCCAAGTCAGTGTTTGGAAGGTGCGCTCTACTCAGGCTTGCTTTATCTTATCTTTTTAGAGGAATTGCCAAATCACATGGATAGCTGCATCATGCTCCTCCTGCAACTTAAATCAGTAGTTGCACTACTTTGGACAATGTCTTGCCATTGTATCCGCATTGGAATGGCTCCTTTATATACGAGTTCTGATGTTAAGTTTTAATTGTGGAGTCTTCGAATCCAATTTGGCTCTCCAGATTCTTGAAATTCAAAAGTGGTCGGTCCTTATGAAATGACTGACCATGCAGGCTTTTAAGGAAGTGTTCTAGCGCCTTATTACTACCAGGAGTTCTCGTCGGATAAGACAATAATTCTTTGACAGCGTCTTCCTATACTAGGGTGATACGCACACCTGTCCATCTTGGACTTGGTATAGGCCTCCAATACCAGTGTCCACAGTAAAATCGCCGCCAGGTTGTGGAAAACCTAAGACAGAACCATATAATGCTGACTTAAGCGCAGGGAACACTCTCAGCCTATTCTGACCATACGTAAATTGAACTGAAATGGCGTTTTATTTAAAGACGCTGTAGTCTCAACGTCCCATTCTATACAGATGTGAAAGACCGCTTAATTTTGCTCAGAGGTCTCTCTATCAGGCTTGGAGTTCTTTTACGTGCCGTGAATCTAGGACATAGGACCAACACCTTTACTTCCTTTTCGAAGAAAACTATGCTAAGGCTTTTTGCGCCCCACAAAATCCATCGTCCTCCGCTGGGTTTGAACCCGTGACCTTCGGTATATGAATTTAGCATGGTAACCATTACTCCACGAAGGGCGACGATCATGTGTAAGGGCGGTATTTCACGCCCAGTATAGAATGGAACGCTGAGAACCATAGCAGTTAAAGAGCGTCCATAAATAAAATTCCATTATCATTTTTTTTAAGGGCGGTATTCATCCAAGTGGGGGATTTCACGATGAACTGGAGACAGTAGCTGTAAAAACACAGGAAACTTCATAACTCTCATTTAATTCAAAATCTTCTCGGGCTTCTAGCCAGGAAGATTTTGAATTAACACGTCGCCAGGAAAGCTTCAGTTCTTATTCATAACTCTCGTTTATCTTTAGTACGAGGCCAGTCTCTCACTGCTCACGCCTTCTCTGGTCCGTGGTCACCCCAGTTGGTGAGGCAATGTGGCCCAGATGGTGGAGCTACTAGCAGAAAAGTTGGAGTTCATTTGCGTTCAACTTTAAATTGAGTTTTTTTATGGACACTCTTAACGTCTGTTCTTAGCGTACCCCTATATTGGGCGTGAAAGAACCCTTAACTTTTCTCAGATCCCTCTTTATCAGGCTTGAAGTTTTTTTTTACGTGGTGTAAATCTACGAAAAGGGACCAACGGATTTATTTCCGTTTCGAGGTAAACCACGCTAAAGATTCTTTACGCTCCAACATATCCACCGCTCTTTTTCGGGATTGAACACGTAACTTTGGGAACCAGAGACTAGCTTTGTACCCTGCTTAGCTTCATAACTTCTCAGGCTCTCGGGATGGCCTTTAAAGTTATTGCTAACGACAATTTTTCATGCAGAAATAAGTCAGGTGTCTTGAGCCAACCCTCTTATTACTGATTCCACGAAGAGGAGAAAGGTGCTGGGGCGCAGCAGACACCATAGGGCATAACCAACATTTTGCAAATCCCTTGGCCTCTCGAGAGTGTGATTTTTTTCAATGTATTTGGGATTTTGGGCCACTTGCCAGTATCGTGATCTCAAGTCCATAGTCAAAAAGCCATTGGACACCAGTAATAGTATCCAGAGTAAGGGAAAATAGGCTTCACTGGAAATAGCATTCAGGTTCCTATTACTGGTGTAAGCGGCGCAGGGGTGGGGTTTCTCCGCCATCGCATTCCACCGGTGCACCATCTTTATTCCTTGTATCGTTAGTATCATTGCCATATGTAGTAAAAGCGGACATTAAACACTATTTAAAAATGGGTTACTATTGCCCATACAGAAGAGTAACTTCACAGATTACAGGGGAGCACCAAGAGCGTTCGGACTCGTCAGTAATTTATTTGGATCTCATATCCCGTACTTCCGTTTGTTTCGCCAGAGGCGGTTGTCAGTTAGGTCGGGCCTTTACGGTTTGATGTGGTGGAATGCTTGGTTAATTCGGCCGTAATCGACATTCCTTGGCTGAAGAGAGAATGGTATATAAATTAGCTCCAGATCCTCGACAGTTATGAGGTGGTCAGATAATCAGTCACTCTCTTTAGCAAGTCTTTCATCCTAGGTCACAGATCCGTGACGGTACTAACTATTCGGTTACGCAGCATGGCGACACTCGCAGATTTCTTCACTTCCCTAATTCCATTCCGTCCTGGATACCCTGAGAGATGCCTTTATGAATTCAACAGTCTCATGGGCACTTTCTTCCAATTAGCAACAATGCCTTGGTAATTCATAATCCATCGTATTGTGCCTTTCGGTCTATAACCAGCTTCCTTGTTCGTTGGCCTTTCAGGTGCCACCTTCACAAACACTCGCTTCTTGTGGGCACATTGTCCGTTAGGATCACCCTGCAGATCGTTGGATGTTTGTGGAGTTCTGGAGCATCGCCTCGTTTCAGCCGACGTTACAGTCGTGCTGTGGATCCGGAGAACATCCAGTCCCAGCATCATATTATCAGGCACCCTCATGATAAACACCCACAAGCTTATAAAGCTCTGCACTTGTGCCAACTCTATTAAAATTGTTCTATGTGTTTACAATGCTATCAATTACCAGGATCGTATCAGTACCGCCAGAGTGCCGGAATTTTATGTAGTTCTTTTCTACGTCAGTAAATCTACTGACATGAGACTATCGCTTTTAAGCATAATTAGAAACCATAAATCTGGACGGTTTGAACCTGTAACTTTGGGATCAGAAGATCAGTGCCAAATCAACTGAACCACCCAGGCCGGCTGGGGTCAACTCTAGCAGGGCCTCCTTCTCCATAGGTAAGATGTCGCTTGATGCTGCTAGTTGTTAGGGCTAACTGAGTTTTCATGTTGGCAAGCCTTCAAAACATCAGTCTAACACTGTGGTAGCACCTTGCCCATTAGTATCTGACAGGGGTTCCCTTGCGTCCAGCCATTATCTCCTCCAGCCTAGAGCATGTAGTCACTTAAGGAGTTGGCAATGATGGCTCTAACATGCCCTTCATCACACCAGTCCTTAATAATTGCTTCCTACCTTCTGCTTGGCTTCATTATGAGCTTCCAGCACATAGACCACTTGAAAGTTGTCTTCTCTGAATTGATCTTCTGTACTTGTTGTAACTCCTGGTCTTCGTGGTGGCTGCAGCTGCTTTCTTGGCTGCCAGCAAACTCAATGCGGCTTGTTATGCTTCGTAAAGTCTTACAGTCACCAAATATCAGGCACTGTATCTTTGCATTTTGCATTCTAGTGACAAAAGGAGTAGGTAGTTTCATGGGACACATACCTAGGTGGGAGGTTCAGCTGGGCTTTGTTCATTAGCTGCTCAAATGTCATAGGAAATTCCTGCATTATCTCCCCTGGCTGTTGTAGCCCTGACTTAAGCTAACTGTGGTAGGCTGCAGCTGAACGATGGATCCCAAATTGGTTTTTGAGGACTTCCTAGTTATTTTCAGACTCTGCCAATATTGGAATCATATTTAAATATTCTGCTGACCATCTGCTGCAGGTGGCGATGGCGCAAATTTTTGGCAGAAAACTTAAAAGGTTGGCATCCTGTTCTATTTGGGTTGCTTAATGCATTGTGTCCCATCTTGGCATCTTGACCTTCACCTTAAAATCAATCATCTTCTCCACCATGCCATTCAGATACTTGATGTTACGTTGGCACTTCTTTCAATGTCACTATGGCATTCCTTGAAGTCTTCCAGGGAGTTAAGGTTTTTGTCGTCATCCTCCAGGGGCTAACACATTGGTCAAGATGCTTTATCCATCCCCCAAGCTCTTCCATGCCAGTCAGTTGTTCATTGATTTTGGTCGATATCTCCATCTTCAGCTTCTTCATTTTGAATCCCACTTTCTCCTTCATTCTGGATTTCAGCACATAGTTTTCATCTTCTTTACCATAATATTTGATTCCATGCCTGACACCAGTGTAACAATTTTTATTGTATTAATTCAATGCTCGTACTCTTAGTTTTGGACTGTTTTTACTCTCTCTAATCTAACTGCACTTGCAGAAGTTGCTGTAAAAACTGCAGTCCTACAAGCTCTCTTATATAGGCCCTGATTACATAGTATGAACTTTGATAGCATCGAAAGGACTTGCACAAACTGTTTTCTTTCTTTGATTAATATTTGGATAAGCTAGTAACAGTGATGTAAATTCAACATTACAGGAAATTTTAAGAGTTGGAATAGAAGCACTCTTCAAAAGAGGCTGATATGAGATACATCAAATACAGATAGATAAATCTGCAGTTGCACACTACTTCTAGACCACCACTCACAACATTACACTCCTAAGCCTCAAAATATATAACATATATATTTTTGTAATGTTTAAGACCAGCTTTTACTTAGGTACTGCAGGTGATGACACTGATGATACACCAAGAATGAAGATGGAATGAAGATGGAGTACTGGTGAAATGTGATGAGAAAACTCACCCCTGCACTGCTTTGTCCACCACAAATCCCACATGTTGTCACCTGGGAGCGAGACCAGGCTACCTTGGTGAGAGGGAGTGGTCTAACTACTTGGCCATGGCAAGGTTCTACTAAAATATGCAACAGAGTTGGATATTTGGGAAAAGTTTAACTATAAAACACAAACTAAATGAATTTTGAATTGTCACTATCAAATCCACTAGGAAGCACATCAGTCCATCATTAGAAGTCAGCACAAACCACCACCACACAATGAACACCAATATTAGGAACCAGCCAGTCTCTGCTGAAGATGAACAAAAGCTCTTGAAACAAGTACAAAAATAAAAGCGAAATATGTTTCCAATCCAGCCTCTAAAATTTCCTTTACATTTTCCTTTCTTTCTTTGGGCCATTGTTGTACATGCAGATGCGACAGGGGAGGTGTGTAATCTATCTGACTATGCACCTGCAAAAATTTAAGATGCCAAGATAGAGGTACGTGCATGGCACACACTCGCCATATTATTTTTGTACCTTTCATATCCATAACTTATACAAACCGTGGAAAAAGGATAATGTTTTGGTATTAAATATCATTTATCACATATAACAAAATAAACTTTATTATGGGTAACAACGTAATAATCTTATTTTTCAAAAATGAATATCAAAATATTCTCTGTAAATTTATTGAACAAAACACAAATGTGAAAATATACATATATGAAAATTTCCTTTTTTCCAAGCACCTTGAGTAATGCTCAAAACAGATGTGGTTCAGAGGAGTACTCTGAAAATAAATTTATAAAGTATAAGAATGTCTTTAATGGATGCATAAGACTTATTAATATAAGTAATTTGTTAATACACTTATAGTAGTTGATATCATATACATAAATATATTTGCTGGAGTGTACATATATGGATATGCCCACAGCTTTAAACAACAGACAGAGCAAGTTAGTATGTATGGCAGTGTGAGCTTGTGGCCTATAGGCCAATGTGATATATTTTAATTTTGATGCTAAAAAGGATGAGAAGAAACTAAAAGGGAAAATGCATTTTTGTTTAACATGTATACACTGTACTACTAGCAGTTGTATATTTGTAAAATGATAAAGTATGCTATTCCATGTCAAATCAACAAATCTTGCATTATTCAACATATGCAAATCGCTTTATTTGAAGTCCAAACTTTTTCTTTATTACATGTTTGTCTACTTAATATTTTACTATTCAATGTCGGTGCATGCTCATTTGAAAAATGGATGCACAAAGAGTACATGTTTTTCATTTTGACTTACTTCACAACGCTATCAATGAATATATTAAGTATTAAATAAATTGTGCTGTAAAGAAGGTAAGCTAATGGTGAAATATTTAGGTTTGTTAGAATAATGCATAACTATTTTCTACATATTATGAAAACTTCTCTTCTGTTTCAGCTTTATTCTGATTTGAGTATTTCAAACAGAAGTTTTAGCATCTTTAAGTACATTCTTGGTATAAAAGGGGGACAGCAACATAACAGCAGGATTAAATTAAATAATTTCTTTTGTTAACGAAGCTGTTAACATGTAAATTTTGCCTAGGTGCTAGAATTTCATCCTATAGAAATTCTTTTACAGTCAGTAAATCTACTGACATGGGCAAAAAGCATTGGTCTGAGCCGGCTCTGAGCCTGCAACTTTAGGATCAGCTAACCTACTGAGCCACCCAGTATGGCAAGGGGAGAGTGGAAAAAGACTAACAGGTGAAGCAGTGATGCCAACCGTAGCGAAATTCCGCTATGCGTAGCGAAATTTGAGCCTTCGGGAGACATTGCGGAGAAAAACGAAAAAGTGGGAAAATGTAGCGACTTTTGTCAATTTAAAAAAAAATCAGTCAACTTATCATAAATGCCAATGCCCTATGTTAGGCAACTGTGCTGTGGGAAGTAAGCTCAAGAAATCTCTCATGTGAAAGATAAGTTGATAACTCATGTTAATATTTATTTAAAGCAAGCGCCTGGCCTGACAGTATTTATAAACATATTCAATAATCAGTATACAGATAGTTGATGCTTTTCAAAAAGTTTATGCAAGCTATGATAAACTAATCTATACCTTGGGCAGCATGATGAAACACTCGCTCATCACAGGCACAGGTCTCATTTCAAGTTATAATATCATACTATCAGCTTGCCGACTAAAGTATTGGATTAAATCAAATAGTGCCGTACTTTTAATTGTTACCAATTATAGTTTATAATGAGTGATAAAGGGTACTCCACCCCTAAGAGAGAGAGAGAGAAAAAAAAATAGGGAATACCGCGGAGAATTGTTGAAAGACGAGAAGAAAGTGGAAGTGTTTTTGGACAAGTGGTTGAAAGAAGACATTTTTTTCAAAATGGTTACAACCAGTTACAGAAGACATTGCAAATAATTTCACATCATAACCACTTAATCCATTGTCTTGGTCATCTGGAATGTCATAGAAAAGGTATGCTATAACCATTTTTATGGTAATTTAATGTGTGTATTTTTGTAGTGGAATGTAGCGGAATTTTGCTTGACCTGTAGTGAATTTCAATGGTTTTTGGTTGGCAACTCTGAGGTGAAGTCTTTCTTACTTCAATGTTCAAATGCTTAAAAATACATCTTCTGAACTAGTTAATAAAGAGTGGTTAAAAATTTAATATGTGGCTATACTGCTCTCCACTACAGTCAACAAAACTTGGTGAATTTGAGCATAACAGATATAGTGCTTTACTTTTTGTCATTTCATGAAGGTCTTCAAAAATACAAGCACCACAAATACCTCATCAGATTCAAATAACATACTTTGAAAACATGTGCATATAACAGAACTTCTTTTCACAATTCTTCCTTCCTAGTACTACCGTATGTTCAAATCTGGAATCCACACATTACACAAAAAGTAAATATTTGTTTGGCAGCTTAGTATAAACAAATAGGTGAAAATCAAAGTTTGTTGGTGGTTCCAAATTGCAACAAAGGTTTCAATGGAAGAGTCCAAACCAAACATTGCATAAAGTTTGATTTGATTCAGTCAAATGATTTTCTCTATCCACTTTTCTAGAAATTGTTCTGACATAAGCTTACTCTTCTTTCTACTTCTTGATAATCAATATAAGAATTTGCAGAAATAGTTTTATTACACATTTAGTTAAAGATACAACTTTCATACAGTAGGGTTAAGCTACTAATATGTTTTAAAAAAAGGTAATGTGTTAACTGAAATCCCTTTCTCTTTGTATGGCTAAGAGAAAAATAAAGAAGAAAAAAGAAATTAAGTAGCTAGCAATTGAAAAAAGTATGAAGTATTTGAGAGGTCAAATCAAAAATAAAGAAGTCTTAGCAATGGCTAATACAAGAAAATAACAACAACAACAACAACAATAATAATAATAATAATAATAATAATAATACTCATACACACTCTAAAATGGTTTGGATTCCCAGTCACATAGCATTATACAAATGAACGAGAGGACAAACTTGGTATTCAAGCAGGAATTAATGCACACTCCCTGATAATGATTCTCATTCTGCAGTTTCCAATAATCTATATTCTAACAAAATTAGGAAAAATGGACTCTTACAAAGAAATAAGAGATATTCATCTCCATTTTCAAAAATATTTATAGGAGTAATATATTACTACTAAGATAACAACTATGTGCCTATATCCATCCCTAACTTTTTAAAGCTTATAGAAGACCTAACACTATAATTATAATTATCACCTTTATTGAACTTTAAGCTTCCTAGAAAAAGTAATAGGTTTTGTCAATATTTACAAACATATTGGTTATTCAACAAAGCTTAAATTATGTTATTATTTTGAAAAGGATTATTAGGATTAACTTTCCTGTATCCCTATTAATTACCTAATATTATTTTAACAGTATGTTGCATTAAACTTTAAAATGAAATACTATAATACATTGAGAAATGCATGAAGAAATAAAGCTAAACCAAAAAAGTACTTCTATACCATGTGCCCTGATTTTATGCAAACTCAACGAGAGTTAATTACCCTCAAAGGTGTTATTTAATAATACATTATTATTAGCTTAACATAAATTTAATGTGCATGGTATTTTCAGTATGAAAATCATGTAAATGTTATAGATTTACAATTGTAGTATGATTGGCTTGAGTTTTACAGTGTGAAATAATCAGGAAAATTTCTTACTTGGCATAGAATGATATACACAATATAAAAATTAGGAAATGTTTGCAATGTAGCCATAGTTTACTGAAATTGCATTAGCTGATTGCTAACCAAATTAAAAGTCAGTCTCATCAGATATATGTTTTCAAAAGGAAAAAGAAATGATCACCAATACATTTTAAATGCCAGTTCATCTCAACCTAATGGTACTCTTATTTAAGTTGGCAAACTCTCAAAGAGCTGCATGTGAATTGAATCTTGGAAGCAAACTATTCATTTTATCATAAGCTTCTGTTACATTAACTGCTGGAGCATATTGCATACCTTAAATATGTTATGTGTAAACTCGTCTGAGAGAGATTCAAAACAAACCAAAAATGAAGTATATTTGGTTTATTATCAGGCACATAATTGGTATAATACTGAAGTGGATAGAATAAGAATTAAGGATACAAACGCAAAAATTCCTAAAAAAAAACTTCACTTAAATGTTTACTTTACAGGAATGTTCCAACATGTTATTCCCATCATCTAATAAAGGTGGTTAAAGTAAATCATTATTTTCAAATCACCATTATTAAGATTTCAGTCAAATACAGATTCTGGGGTTAAAGCTTAGTATTTGCATTATAAACATCCATGAACAAATATGCTGATTGTAATGAAAGATATCAAAGAATGTATGAATTTTAACTTCATAAACTGAAGTGTTCTACTAAATGATTTGAGGACACACCATTATGTCTGAATATTAGCTAGATAAAAGATTTGTAATGAAGCTGATACCTATGTAAAAATGTGCAAGAAACAAATTAGCTCAGAATTTCTGCAAGTTCAGTTACAAAAAATAGTAAAACAAGACAAAGTTTTGGAATAAAAAAGTTTTATGAATTTTGATTTCTACTTGTGTAACATAATTCATTAATAGCATTTTTAGAGATCGCAGGACTGTAACATTTGGAGTTTTGCAATACATCAGAAATGTTGCTTGTTAACTTTATGTTGATTTTCAAGTTCAAACTGCCAGTTTTGGGCTCCTTCTTTGCTGAGGAATGATGATCTAACATGACTATGAGAATTTTTAACATATATTACTTAAATGCAGAACATTACTCCAGTTACTATATACATTTTCAGTACCTAAATACAAAACTTATAAGGAATTCTTACAATGATTTAATACTTTCACAATGACTTGGATTTAATATTTAAAATCTCATCAAATGGCTGAAGCAGTAAGTACAATGCTAAAGAATATAACAGCCATTTACAAGTTATGTACTCAGGAGCAACAAAAAGTTGTTACAAATATCAGAATGCAAGGTTTCATTGGGCACTGTAGTGCTCAATGGTTCCTCCCAGCTCATATACCAATCTCCTCCTATTTATGATTAAAGGTGCAACACACTTCAGGCATTTAGGGCAACCTAAAGGCTATTTCATTTAATCTTGTTTACATTCAATTATAGCAATTATGGTGCTTTTCTTCTTGCTGCCATTTCTGATCTTTTATTTATCAAGACTTTCTACAAGAAAGTTCGATAAAGAATCACAAGATTAAGTCAGGCAATTGCTACAACTGTATGAAGGAAAAAATAATTATTGGTGAAAGAGTTTACACTATTTTTGCTTATGAGTTAACAAAAAAAAACTTGTCTTCAGCTTTCTTTAATGCACATTACACTCACTAATAACAAAGATCCATGCTTTAACAATGCAAAAATACACATATATTAAGAGCACAATTAGTTTTACAGCTCTTTGTCAAAAAGTAAAGTTTAGGTGTGCTCCGGTCTAAAGCTCACATTAATCAAAAAGTTTCCCTTCTTAGAGGAAAGTATGCAATGGAGAAACAGTGATTATGTGGAAGGTCTAATTAATAGAAATATCAAAATAGGTTTCAACTGGTATATACATTTTTCAGTGCTTTCTTGTTTTTCAACTAATTAGCTACCCTTCTTGGGTTTCTTCAAAAATTGATTTTTCAAAAATCATATAGTGGTTCACAGTTTCTGTAGGTCTACATGTGATTTAAGTTTAGAGTTCTATATATAATCTACAAATTTCAGTGTTGTTTCTCCAGTACTAAAATCCTAGGAATAGAGAAACCATGTAAAATAATAGCTTCTGCAATTCATCACATCTTACTTTTAAAAAATTCTGTGGTGTCAGAGCATATTTATGAAGGCTGATCAACAAAAACTGAGAATGTTTTTTTTCCCCCACAGATATTTATTATTCCACTTCAGTGTTTACATTATCTTTTTCAAAGTAACCCTTCTCCTTACTTCAATACACATTTTATGGTGTCCTTAACACATTGTGTAAGCCATTCTTCGTCAGGTTCTTGAGAATCGCCTCATTTTTCTTGAACACTGCTCCATCTCAAATCAAATGCTCTGAAGCTTTGCCTTTAGTGATGGGAATAATAAAAAATCACAAGGTGCAAGATCAGGGCTATAAGGCAGATGCAATACATAGGTAATGCTGAACTGAGCCAGAAACTTTGATTTGTGACATGGGACAGTGCAAGAATGCATTTTTTTTATAGTGTTTAATGCCCGCTTTTACTGCTATGGCACCACGGGCGATGACACTGATGATACATGAAGATTGAGCTCCAGTGGAATGTGATGGTGGGGGAAACCGGAGAACCTGGAGAAAATCCACCCGGCACTGCTGGGGAGACTGCATGCGAGATTTGTCCAACACAAATCTCACATCCGGTCGCTAGGGATCGAACCCGGGCCGTCTAGGTGAGAGGCAAGGAGCAGCCTGGGATAGTGCATTGTCATGAAGTTGCCACCTAATCCAACAAAGTTCTAGTCACTTCTTTACAATGTGATTCCTCAGTTTAACCAATATGAAATTCTCATTATTTCACTGGGATTATGTCCTGTTAAGAGCCGATCCTCAAGGACAGCTGTATTGATGTTGACTTCAGTCACAAGAGAGGCTGAAACAGCAGGCCCAACTTGCTTAACACAGTCAAGTCGGCCTTCTTTGGAGTCCTTGAACAACCTAAACTCTGTTGCTCGAGGTAGTGCATCTTTACCATATGTTTGCTGTAGCTTCTCTTTGGATTCAATGACTGTAAGGTTTAAATGAAAACAGAATTTTATTGCACTGTACAGCTCCTCTTGCTTCCATTTTGTGGTAGGCGAAATTCAAGTAGGGTCTACAAAATAGAGCATTACTGCCAACAAACCAATATGAGAGTGCAGCCACCTATGAACATTATATATTAAAACCTGTTCTTTTAAAATATTCTTGATATAGACAGGAAACTATCATGTAACCTAGAGGAAGTCTCAGTCTCAGTCTTTGTGGAGCAACTTTTGTATATGGTTTACTACTAAATAATGATACTGATGCTAAAATTCAGCAAGTGAACATCAGGAAATCAACATTATTAGTAGACTATTTTAGCTTAAGGTATATGATGAAACATTTTAGTAATGCTAGCAACTGGCATAAATTACTTGCCACAACTTAAAAATGCAACTAAACACACATCTTAATACAAAAAGTTTTAAAAAGAGAATTTTTAAAATTTATATGTAAATTAGATACTGACTGAATATTTCTAAAAGCTAGAATAAATAACTCTAAAACATTTCTCCAGAAAAAGTGCCTCCCCCACCCATCTCTCTCTGTCTCTCTCTCTCTCTCTCTCTCTCTCTCTCTCTCTCTCTCTCTCTCTCTCTCTCTCTCTCTTTCGTTAACATAATTAAGACAGACATGTTATCTGGAAATTTTAAGTCCTTTCTCACAATTAAAGCCATTAAAATGTTGATAGAGAAGACCAAGAGTTTATAGTAAGAAAGAAATTACCTTGTGAAAGACACACACAAACTTTAATTCTGACCGATCATCATCAGGTCTGTAGTACATGCCCTCACAGTTGCATTGTGTGGAAATAGAAAATACACTTAATTTGTTTTGAGTTCCCAATGAGTGTTTTTACAAAAATGCACTGAAAAACTTTTCTGGGCTGTTCTACATTGCCTTTCTGCAATTTTTACACCTAACATAACAATGTTGTACAAAAATTGCAGATAGATGTGTCTGAGCAACCATTATAAACCATAAATATCAACCACAACACAACTTCCCTCTCACAATAGTTTAAAAATTTACTTCTCTTTACAGAAACAGCAATAGTGTTTATTGTTAATAAAAAGGAAATATCTTAAAATGGTGGAAATTATTCCAATCCACCATAAAAATTATAATTTCATTATTGTACATGCTACAAACACCATCTCAATTGACAAATATATTAATTGTTGAAAATAAATAAATAATATATTTAAAAATATCTGATTACATATTTCCTTACACCTGTGACTCTTTAATTTAAGAATTTCAAATAATTAAAAAAACAACCTACTTTTTACATAACAAGAACCCGTTTATAAGAAAAAATAATAAAATTATACAATTAAAAATGAGTATTATAATTACAGTATTTTCATTACATTGTTTCCACTGAGTATTTAGTTAAAAACAGCCCTTAAAGCTTGAGTTCAGGTTGTTAAAACAGAAAAATATTCCAGTACAAAATACAAACACTTGTCCGTCTTTCCTTTCAGTAATAAGGATTCATAAAACAATAATTCAGCAGTTGACCTGCAACATAAACTGAATATTTAATGTTTGTGATACTGTATAGTCGAACCAGCCACTAAAAATTAATAAAATACCATTATGTTTATTTGCAATTGCATATGTCTGAACTTCATATTACCACAATGAATTTCAGAAATCTGGAGTATTTTTGTGGATTATATTGTAAAAGATTATAATTGCGAGAATTATGTCCCCAAGGGAATAGTTAAATTAATTATTGTACCCACAAGTATGCATTAACATATTCAGTGGCAATGAAAAATATTTGCATATTTACAAAGTTCCTTTATGCAAAGGAAGAGCTGCCAAAAGTTTCACGTAATCAGAAGGTATGAAATTATCTTGAATTTGTTCACCAAACAGCAGACCAGCCCAAATCTTTTCTTTTTATGTTTGTGTGTATAATGTCTTCAAGTATGAACAATTTCGGTAGATTAAATACAAAAACATAATATGGCATTGTGTTTTATCGTATGACATGCAATGGTACTGACATGTTCTTCGGTAATCTTTCCAGGAGCTGATCAGCAAGTGGTTTAGATACCTCTAGCCAGGTATACTTATCAATTATGCCCACTTCCTCGAGAGGTTTACGGAATGAAATAAGAACTGTGAGGCAAAGCCCATCATTTGTAGCTTCAGGCTTACCAGTATGTTCTACTGCCAATATTCCATGTGGTTTATGAGGAGGAAGATCAGCTCCAAAAATCTCCTAGAGAAGGGAAGAGAAAATTAATTTTGTTAATATTAAACATTAAATGACTCAGAAGTTCCTGGTATCAGATAATTACAAATCAGGCTACAAAAGGCTTCTGTTATAAAGATAAACAATTACATTTTTCTGGATATGATAGGACTCCAGTCATCTATACAGTAGCAGCTTGTGGCTGAAATTCTTGGGGGGCGAGAAAATGATTTTGCTTACTAAGTACTAACAATAATACATTATAGCAACTATCAATTTTATTAGCCATATTTTCACTTTCAATGCCTATAAGCCATGGAAATAATGATTCTCAATGTTGTAATAATTTCTAAGGTCTATATTATGAGGGTCTGATAAAAATTTCCCCAAGGTGCTCGATTAATATGCATGTGACATATTGAAGCATATGGGGGTGAGGGGTGTTAGTATAAATATATTTATTATTTGGAGGGGTTAACAGATAAGCATTGTTTATAGAACATTTTGTTAATGACAGTTTGTGAAAAGTTTGTTAATGAAGTTGATATTTAATAGATAGGTGAGTTGAATCATTACACTCCTGATTATTGAAATGGTTTAACTTCTTCTAGCACCATGCAGGCAAATGAGATAGCATGGTGCTGGGGGAAAAACTTAGGTTAGTGTGAGGGATAGTCAGTTGTTGAGAGTATCTGTTACAAGCAGAAGTAAGGCACAATGAAGAAGCTACATGAATGACCATCAGCATAGAATGCCTTAGTAATGTTAATAAATGTTATCTTGTTTGAATCTATAATGTTGCAGCTTTTGTGTATTCCATACCTCCCTTTTAGTATAACTATTCCTGACAACCTTGATACATATTGCACAGCAAGTGAGTCACCTGCTATTAGACTTGTGCTATGTTAGAAGAAAAATATATTTGTTGTTGTTAACCTAGTTATTGTTTAGGGTCGCCATATATATTTAGGGGTGGCATCAACATAAAAGGATGGTCTTAATGCATTATTCAAACTCACCCTAATTCAAAAGTAATGTTAGCCGAGTATGTTACCATCTCACCAGTGTAATTTTTATTTCAACAATCACACATGCATCACTGAATGTACACATGAATATTTTTCAATTGCTCAGTTATTCATAAATTACACTTTTGGCCTATTTATATACAAAATCAATTCTTCCATTCTTTAATTAAAGAATTTTTCCATCAGTCTTTCGTAAAAAATCAGGAATTTCATTGAAAATGTACTTTATTACTGACAAAATTTCTCAACCTTGAATTTGTAGTTTGTCATTGTATTTCTTAAAAAAGTCTTTAACCTCTTTATACTGGAAAAACAATCTTCAGGGTCCGCATTAGTCATCAACATTACAATCTTCAGAAGGCTGAAAATATGGTTTCACTGAACACTGATGAAAGGTTATTTTCATTTATGAACTGAAAAATTTCAATATTAAAGCCACTTCATCTGTAAATCAACCTCAACATTATACACAGTTTTCTCTGCAGTATAAAAGGATAGGATTGCATTAGTTGTATGTAAACTTTTTCAGGGAAACTTCCACAAAAATCATTAAATAACTTGTTACACAATAAGAGTCAGCTTTTAAATGACCATTATAAGCAAAATTAATTGTAACAATAGTTCTGATATCTCCTATTCTTGTACATTCCATACTTTTTGTTTTCTTTTACCATTGTAGAAAATCTTCATGTAACTATTGGAGTATTTTGTCAGTATTCATTCTTTTCTTTTCCATTTGTTGTTTAAACATAAAAATCTTTAACATCACACTATCTTTGCTTTTCTTTTGAAGTTGCTGGTGTAAAATGTCTACAAGAAGTAGGAGTCTCTGAGTTCATTTATTGTGATTATATTAGCGTAGCTCTCTTCATTAATTTTGGAGAAATCTTTCAGATTTTCTATTTTTAAACATAACATTGACAGTACAAATACTTTAATTTTATCTTGTTAATGTGACTCTGGGCAGTCTTGCCTGTATCACTTTCTCTAAAATAGAGATCAACAGAAGATTTGTGAAAAAAAATATGCTGGAACCTCCAAGAGATTTGAAAAGAACACACGTACTTAGCGTTTGCTGTGTTTTGTATGATTAAATTCAATTGGTGTGCACAGCAATGGACAAAATATGCATATAGATAGTTTCCCTTATTTTGACCTGTACTCCACCAGTCCTTACACACATAATATTGGCCACATCAAAGGTTTATGCAGTGAGTTTTTCTTTATTATTTCCAAGAAATGGGTAGATTTCATTCACCACTTTGCCAGGTTCCGCATATCTTTCTTCAGGATTCACAAATACTCAAAGTCTCTCATATACAGATTCCTCATATATGTAATGGAAAACCAACAAACAGCATTTGATATTTATTTGAAACATCAGTTATCTTATCACATTGAATGGCAACAAATTCAGAAGCTCATATTTGTTGTTCTACAAACATCCAACATGCAATCTAACAACTCTTTGTGAATGTTTCGAAGTTCCTTTGAATACTATGGCTGCTCTAAACATTCCTTTGCTGTATGTCCAGTTCAGCTGTACATCCCTGAATTCAAAGGTGTAACAGGCTCGTCATGGCTTCATAGTGCCAGATGAAACATAGCACAATGAAAAAGATTTGATTTCATGTCTTAAGACATATGAAATGAACCTTTTTAAAATATGTATTTTTAAGGTGCGTTGCAAAATGATACAACCACCCGTGTGTTAATATAAAGGACAGGCTAATATATAACTTAAAACTTATACACATGACTCAGGTAATTATTAGATATATTTTAAATTTATATAATGTATATGTGGGCCACATACGGCACAGAGTCAAGAACTCAGATATAAAGAGATTCCTGGTGTTACAAGATGATACAACCACCTCATCTCAATAGCCAGTGTAGAAGCCTTGTTTAAGCATAACCTTGAAAACATGATCACACATACTAATTTCTGGAGCATGGACACCTCCATATTTTCCCAAGCAGATATGAAGGCAGTTTTAAACTCTGTGATATCAGAATACTTTTTGCCATCAGCATACACTGAGCGACATATATGCCCCATAGGTTCTCCACGGGGTTCAGATCTAGCGAATTTGCAGATCAGTCCATTACATGCACACATTCTGTGGAAACTATTCCCAGGTGGAGTTTGCAGTGTGAATACTAGCATTGTCCTCTGGAGAATCCAACATGGATCTCCAATTGCTTACCCAAAAGGGAAAAGATGAACATCCAGCAGATCTTGGTAGTCAGTTGCTTTCATTCAACCTGTAGGGAAAGCAAGCTTTGTTTTGCCACAATAACCAAAACTAGCCCAAACCATTAATGAACCTCGTCCTTGCTGTCATTTGAAAAATATCTGTTCTTCTTTCCACAAATCATGCTCTCTGCTCCATCTGGCCAATCTAAATTGATTTTTTTTTCCATTACTGAACACTACTTGCTTCCATTGGCCTTTCCATGTCACATGTTCCTTTGTCCAGTATATTCATCTTTTCTTAGCACTTCAATAAGCTGAGGCTGCCGTTTCTTTTTCTTGTACAGTACAAAGTTCTTCCTGGCTATCATTTGGGATAGCATAGACTTGTGCATGCGAATGTTTAGATCTTGAGCCGTGCACTTAATTGTTTTATCACACTTCTCTCCTGCCTGGGTGTAAGTTTCTGTGGCCTTCCAGGGGACTTTCATCCCAAGGTGCAAATAATTGTTCACAACTGAAGAACTCTGTGAATCCTTCTTGCTATTTCTCTAGATGACAAACCTTCCATGTTCTAAGCAAATATTTGCCCTTTCTCCTCACCTGATAGTGCTGGTTGATGTCCAGTTTGCTGAATGCTCACTGCACCACCATTCATGTCGAATATTGGTTTGCAACTATGTAAACAGTGAGCTCAATATACCTATGCCCTCTATGGCTACTATCATCAGTGGATGAAACAGGCAGAGGTGGGTACAAAGCATGGTTGTATCATTTTGCAACAGTTGAATGGTCTTGTGGTCAGGTTACTGTAAGGCAAAGGGGTCAAATGTTTCTGTGGTTTGTAATGAATACACGCACGTCAACTATGTTGCACTAGATATATATATAGGTAAGGTCATTAGGTACCTATGACGTGCTACAGCTGAAAACTGGGATGATTGTATCATTTTGCAATGCACATTACTAGCTTAAATGTTATGTTTTTTAATTATGTTTTCTAATTTTTTTGTTAAATGTTTTACATCAATCACTCCTTTAACTGACACTCCTTTAATTTAGGAGCAAACAAAAGAGCAGAAAAAGGACATGCAAACTTTGCAACCAAAGATCCAGTCATATACCTTGTATATGTCCTTAAAATTAAGCTCCTAAAAACAAGGCTTTAATTTATTTTAGTTTTTGTTCTATTAAGAATTTGGGTTTCTGTCTACTCAAAGATTTCAATTCTATACTTTTTCAAGAGTTGGCCTTGAAAACTGCTCTTCCATAAATGATTGTACAGAGTTATCCAGATAAGAAACAGGAATTACAAATTCCTGTATGAGAAAAGATTAATTTTTTTTTTTAAATTTAAACCAGTAATAAGGAATATCTCAGATATGGTTTCTTCACAATAAATAAACACAAAAGTATATGATTTGTCTATTTTAAGGAGATCTACAATTCTTGTGCTGTAATTTCTTCTCTTATCTCTTACAGTTTTCCAGTATTGCAAAAGTAATCCAGAATGAAGAGATCTTTAGAGGCTATTCTCAGAGAATTCAAGAGACACATTCCATTTGTTATGTAAACACCTTTAATACACAGCATTTTAATCAAAACCATTAGCCATTTTTGAGAAAATCAAAATTTTCATAAGTATTTCCAGATAAAGGGTAGCTGGAGTGGGGGGGGGGGATTTTCTTGAAAAAGAAAAGAAAAAACACCCACCCACACCCGCCACAACATACATAAACTTTTTTCTATGAACACTTTTATTAGATACAGGGGACCCTAAATCTCTGGCAAAATCTCCATATGACTTTTTGGGTAGAATGCAATACATTCTCTATCTAAGTACTATGACTAAGGAGAGAAAGTAAAAATCAGTCTGGGTACACGTTTAATAGAGTGCAAAAGTGCAATTGCATATATATGAAAAGAACAAAAGCCTGAAAAATATGAACATAGCTGCCACACAATTACAGAAGTGAAAGTTTCAGAAGGGAGGCCATCATAAAATTCAGTTATATATATAGGTAGTTATTGCAAGAGAAGCAAAACCATAAAGAGGAAGGAGCACTGTTTGAGACTTATATTACATGTGGAATCATTCATAGGATTCATACCTCTTTCTCTCTCCTTATTTATACCAGAAAACTGGAGATTTTCATAACGGAACATTGAAAATCATAATATTGATATCAATTTTATCCCCGAGTCCAAGTAATATATGGTGCTCTTTATCAAATACACAAAGCCCCACAGTTCAAATTCTTTAATAAGAGAAATTATATCTTGATTACAAACTCTCTCCTCTTTGATGGACACCATATAAAAACTAAATTGTTTGATTAACTCTGAGAAAACCTATTTGACTGAATAAATATTGCCTGACTACAACCATAAAACCTTAAGGCATCCATTATCCACACAGGTCTGAATCTGATTAAATTAATACAAAATAATTAAAATAAAATGCAGAACAATGGTTTGGTAGGAGATATGTAATTTTTTATATAAAAAGCCTCAAGCATTTTGCTGTCAATTTCATCCAATTGATCAAATGGAATAGGAAAAGGTATGCCAATGTCTTGGCAAAGGTAAAGGATGTTGAGCAAAATATGGGCTATTAGAAGTACTGGCAACTGCTATATAAGAGCACAAGAGCACATGAACACCTAAATTTTCACACTGTAACTTTGTTTTATATGATCATTTTTCTTTGAATGCTATTAAACATAAAATATATGCAATAATATATAGCATTTATATCTGCTATGCTACTCCTTAAAACTTGATGAAAAGTGACACTGATGTCGATAGCATAGCTTAGATTGAGCACATTTTATTCTTGTTATTGGAATTGGCTTCAGTTATATCAAATTATCACAATACAATTATGGAGCAGATACTATTCACACTTTTAAGGCTATCCTTGTCTCAAACTTTTGTGAATACCCAGAGTGAGCTGCTACTGACAGAGAATTAGAAATGAAGACAATGGACTGAAAGCAGTGATGCAAATCTGAAATGAGACTGATTCCAAATTGGAGATAAAACTATGTCAAGTATAAAAGAAATAAACTATGATTAAAAATTAAAATCTTTATTATTCAGTGTAAAGTGTTGAGTGAAAACTGAAAACTTTATTGCACTATAGCATTTAATTTGGTAGCGGTTGTATGACTCTCATGTATACAGATACATGTAATAAATATCTAGTGATACATGAGTGGTGACTTCTTCACAAGGAATAAATATTTTGTAAATATTCTGGACTTTGTTGTTTGGAATTCTGGCCAATTTTATTATCATGATTATGTGAAATTTCTTAAAGGAATCAAAACAAAAGGCAGCAATATTAGGAGACAACAGTTAAGTGCAAATACTAAGCACTAGAGAAAAGATTGAATATTTAAAATGTTTACTGCTCAAATTCACAGAACTACTTTCTTGAACATGTAACAAAATCAAGAGCTATTAGGAGTCTTACACACTGAGCATGTGATATATGGGATATATGTTCTTCTATAAGGAATAACAATTCTCAAATAAAAAAAAGGGCTTTCTCTACATCTTTGTAACAAATTATTGTTAAAAAGCTTATACTTCTATCTACTTCCTGTTAATCTAGTAAAATATTAGCAGAAATGCTTTCTTGTAAATAGAAGGAAAATAATGGAATACACTAGGCTAAAACGATAGTCAAATTTTTTTAAAAGCTAGTTGCCATGTGGATGAAATCAGTCTCCTTGTATTGGCAGGAGTTGATAAATTTCCATATGAGAAAAGTTAAGTATTTTAAAGCTGAAACTAATAACAAGGTATATCTCAAAAACGATCAACTCCACGAAAATAACATATATAACATAAATTGTAGTAAGTTTTTGACTATCTCTTACAAAAGCAAAGCAGTTATGCAAAATTCAATAAAAATGATCCATAATAAACATGTCTTCAGAGGCTATTTCCAGAAAATTGGAGTTATATACCTTAGTTTTCATGTAAATATCTTAAATATAAGAGATTTTAATCGAAATCGTTAGAGCCATCGTTGAGAAAATCAAAACTTTTGAAATTTTTTCCATGTAAAGGGTAGTTGGGGGGTGGGGGATTTTCTTGAAAATCTTTGTGTCGCATCCTTAGAAAATACCAAACTTAAAATACCAAAAGTTTTGTATTTAACGGTCTTTTAATTTTTTAGCTTTGACACGCACGTGCACACACACATTTTTCTAAAAAGCTTTTTTTGGAAAACATGTGAATTAATAAAGTTATTTCTACTGTATATCTTGTTTCTGCAATGACCCCACATTGATAAACCTGGCATAATCTGCCATGACACAGCAAAATTTGCATAAAGAAACTGGTGCAGCACTTCATCGCTAGGCCATATTACGGTTACTGTCATTTTGGCCTGTTCGTCCCACATTGTGGTCCGTGCAAGCTGAGGCATTGTTTGAATTGGCTAACATCACTGCTATGTGGCAGAAGTCAAAGACTTAATAACTTCACCAGGGGAGCAGCTATATGAATGACTGAAAGAGGAACTCCTGCAATGTCCTTTGATTTTACATGAGCAGCATGTGAGTAAATTGCTAGCCCACAAAGAGATATGAGACCTCAAGCCCTCAGAATTTTTGTGCACCTGAAAAGTCTTGCCCCAGATGTTGCTGATCACTTCCTATGAAGCATATGGGCGAGCCATCTTCCTCTGCACCTGTAAACCATCTTGGCAAGCCAATTCACAGTAAGTATGGAAGCTATCTCTGGCCTTGCTGATACAATTCATGAAATGGCCCCCAGGCCTTCCACTGCAGTGTCCACGCCATCCTCAATAGCTAGCTAACTGGATAATACATTTATACTGCAACACATAGAGGAGTTGCAGTAGCAGGTTGCTGCTTTGTTGTCAAGCCACATGCAGCATCACCAATGCTCTCATTCACATAGTGGCAGTTCACGCAGACACAGATACCTATCCTTTTCACATCCAGCCTCTCCTGTAGGCATTATGTGCTGGTACCATTGCTGCTTTGGATATTGCACTAACAACTGCACACAGTCCTATGAGTTCCAGCCATTGGAAAACTCCAATAGCAGCCAGCATTTTAGTGGTTAAAACGATTGCCCTGAGAACACCAGCTGCCTCTTTGTAGTGGACCACACCACAAGAGTCCACTTCCTTATTGATACAGGACCTGACTTAAGTGTGTAACCATGCTGGATACACCCTGAATGGCAAGAACGTGTGAACTTTGACCTACATGTGGCCCAGGGTTCCTCATCCTGCCTATGGCTGGAAACCTTCTTTCCATGTTCCCTTACCGATAAAAAATAATTTTTGCCTGGCATACGTCTGCTTACATCATTATCTTCATAAAACCTTTTTACTAGCTCCATAGCATCATCATGGATTGTCCTACTGGGCTTTGGATTGGGAGTAATGATTGGACTAGTTCCTTAACTTGTCTAGCCTGTAATTTGTAGCACCAAATTCCTTTACAATTCTTTTGATACTCCAGCTTATAGATAATATGGTGAATATCTGTATTTTTTCACTCCTTTAGCTGGTACCATTAAATCTATTTTTTAACAGTGCTATAATTTCAGAATCTGGATTTGATGCTTCAACTCTTCTTTACTATCAGATGCTTTAACCTGTAAAACCTTTTCCTTCATTAATTTCACTACTTTTTTCATCTTTCCGCATATTTCTTTCCACCTAAGCACTTCTTCCTAATTGGTGACTGTCCTGCTACCTGAAGACTTTTATTGAGGAGCTCCATTGCCACAATGGAGAGGTTAGGCTCATTATCATCTAAGGTATGTTGACTTGGTACCTCTTCTGCACTACCTGAAATTTCAGTTGTGTTCCTTAATTTATATAGCTTAAGGCAACACAAAGTTTACCATTTTCAGTAGCATTATAAGGTTCTTTTAACTTTCACTTTTGAACAGGCCTTAAATCTTTGGTTGCATGTAAATGTTTATCCTCATTTTGAGGAATTACAACAAAATATTTGTTTGCTAACACTCATTTTTCAGGCAATCTGACATATAAGTACTCCTACTTATAATTTATTTGATATGTACTCCAATTTCAGCAAATTTTCATAAGTATCTGAACAAATTATTAGAACAAAATCAGAGCTATATTGCAGTAAGTGCTCCACCTATAGTTAAATTCTAAAGATATCGCCTATGTACAAAATTGTCAATATTATGAGAAGAAATTGAGCAGGCCTACCCTAAATGTCACTATTTCACAAGGCTGAGAAATATCTATGTCATTAGGTAGTAGTGCTCCTAATTACAGATATGAACAAAAATTAAACTTCTTAAAAACTATTTAGTGTTCCAGTCTGGAAATTTAAAGGTGTCTTATGTAAATATAAAGTATATATGTGGATTTTTTTCACAACTTTAAAAATGTAAGATTTGAAAAATTCAAGTTCAAAATATTCTGCTCGTGACCTTGAACTTAAGTCTAGTTACATTTTTGTTACATAATATCTTTCATTTCATTAGCTTGAAAATGATACCTTAATGAACTTTGTAACTCAGTTATATTGCAAATTATTTAGATTTCACTGTTAACAAGTGAGACAAAAAACACTCATTCAAATTTTCAAAAATGAATTCCCATAAAAGTACAGATATGTTTAAAACTTCACAATTTTATATAAAATAACAAAATTTTAAAAATTTCAAAATCTTCCACGTTTCATAAATGAGGAGGTGACACGCAAAGGCGAACATGTCCATTAAATACAGTTTTTCACAATCGACATAAAACGTATCTCAACTATACATATTATTGGAAACAACATATTGATAGGCAAACGCCTTTATTTTGAATACAAAAAACAATTAATGTGTGTGAAATAAATCTAAACTGAAAATTTTCCTTTAAAAAGTACATTTAAATATGGACATGTTCTCGTTTGCATGATCCATTTTGACATGTTTGCCTTTGAATGAATTTCGAAAGTCAAACATCTTGTTGTTAATGGCTTGCATGTTATTGAGCAATGCGTCTTATAGTATATCAGATTACGTATCTATAACATTTTAATATATCATATCATTAAAAAAACTATAAACTCACTTTGGTACCTTTGGCTTTGTTTGGAAATTTTAACAAAGTTGTGATATTTTGCTTTTTTTTAGAATCATTTAATTACATAAATTAAAGCAAATTGACCAAAATGGAATGATATCAACAATGACATTGCTTATTATTAAAAATGTTCTTAAGCTCACACACTTAAACAAACAAACCACAATCATCTTCTAAACAGTCACAGGAAATTTCATCTGCCTCTGTGTTGCACGATGTGGGAATAGAGTCAATGATGGATGTATACCATCTTAAATCTTTGTGATTTCTCCAGTCTGCTCCAAAAATGGTTTTCAATAAACCATCAACATCTTTCTTCTTAGCATCTGGGATTGGATGGCTGAGGGGTACTTCAGGTATTGGTAGGCAGAAGAGTTTCTTCATGGTCCATCCGCGTTTCAGAAGAGATTTCCGCTCTGGTAGCTCTTGTTGGGACTTGTAGAATGCAGTTGCATCCGCATCAATATGAATGTTTTTCATAGCTTGATATTTTTTAATGAAAATTCGTTTCATTTCACCGATGTGATCTAAATTTCGTAGGCCTTTAGATAGTGATTTCATGTCCATCACTCTCCAATCTTCACCAAGGTTTCTTACTTCACCCACTGACTGATAGACCTCAATATATTCCTCTTTTGTTATAACTGTTGGCTTTTATTGTAGAAGTTTCTCCACTCTACCGAAAACGCGGTCAGCAGGTCCTCGAACTGGAAACATGAGGTGTATTTGTTCAACCGGACCATCATGTATTCCAAGAAAATACATGAGTGTGTGAAGCACGACATTGTTCTTGTTTTGAGCTCAACCGTCACAGAAAAGTTTTAGTACAGTTTTATCTTTAAAATCGACAGATTTTAAAAAATGCAATAAGGCTAAAGCCACTTCCGCTGCACCACGGCCTGCCAAATCTTCCGTCCACGTGTAAAATACAAAGTTCACTGATTTCACACTAACAATGCACACACTGTAAAAATTTATCTGCCTGGAGTAAAATGCTTCTTGTACAGGACTCTTTGGCAGTGGCTGGACCTGTTGCAAATCAAAACAGAAAGCCACTGCCTGTTCATTCTCTTCTCGTTAAAGTTCATAGAAGGCATTTGCCCTTTTTGTGGACCCTTTTCTGTGTGATAAGCTGTATCTTTTCCTTTTTTGAAGCCACCTTCATTTGCTCGTCAATTCTTGCGCAGAAACTGCAGATATCTGAAGCAGGACTTCTAAATCCAATGTTATATTCTTTCACGAATATTTTACGGAACATTGATGTAGACACTTTGTTGTCATTAGCCACAGATCTGTTGTACAGCGCACTTAGTTTCTTTATACTTAATTCTCTGTGCAGATACAGCCGTTGTGATTTTTGTCGGTTATAATGACTTTCAGTACAATGCAGATTGCCTATAAATTGTCTAACACTTTTCTTCTTGTCTGCTGATTTATGGCTGACGCGATCTCCGCCTCTATATTCCTTTTCCTTCTTTTATCTGGTTTGCTATACTATTCAGCCGAGTAGATTTCATTAGGGTAATATGCATGAAACATTTCTTGCACACTGGGTATACTATGTTTCCATTTTGTGCGAAAAGAGTTTAGTTAACATTGAATTTGCGAGGTTTACTTTCGCCTTCATTGTTTCGAGGTCGCTTTCTTTGGATATTTTTCAGCGACATCATCAGTGCAACCATCATTTCTTGAGCTGCTTTATCATGAACTTTATAAATTAATTGCATCAGGTGCAGTGCATCTCGTGGGTGTATTTCCCGACAAGAGAACTGTTTATTTTGGTGTGAACATGCATGAAAAGAATGAAAGCCTCTTGGTGCAACGTACCGATTCATTCCTCTTCCTCTTCCTCTTTCTGCTACCCTGGTTTGCAGTCTTCACAAGTACAAGTTCTTCACCCATTTCACGCGCTAACTAAAACGCTGACCCAATAATTGCAGTTACTACATAATTAGAATACAATACTACACGAGAACACAGAAGCGCGACAATAATCATACCAGCTGCTCTGCGCGGGAATACCTGGCCTTGAATGGAAGGCAAATCATGTGACTTAAACCACAGCCTCCTATTGGTTGTATGGACTAGTTCTCCTTTGCAGGAAATTTATATGTGGACATGTTCGCATTTGCTTTGAACCACCCATTTTCACAGGCTTGTATAACGGAATATATTCGGGTTTGCTTCAATAGCATGATGTATGTACATTCCGCTTATCCTCTAATTACCATTGCATATCGTAACTCATTTTTTTTAAATTTTGGACATGTTCGTGTTTGCGCGTCACCTCCTCAAATATCCAAGAGGGTCAGGTTGACACCTGTGTTAATTTGGCATTCTATCTTCAATTTTAAAATGAATCTGTGCAATTTAGATCTTTGTGATTGAAAGTCACAAGTTTTTGTTGCACTTTTCTGCCTTTTTTATACTAATGGCTAATTACTGAAATAAATGTCATTACTATTATATTTATTATCAAAAACAATGAGTGCCACCACAAAAAGGTAACAATAATTAAGGCTTTTAGTTATTGCTTTAATTATTGTTCCTTCAAAAGCACAATGAGTGTTGGAACTAAAATCTGATTTCATTATTGCTCTAAATTGCTCTTTCTTTCAGTTTTCATTGCGATGCTGTGCAATATAGCTAGTAACATGCTGAAATTCAGTGTTCCTTTTAGCTGTAAATTGCAAAGTTTTATTATTATATTCAGATCTGATGTATTTTCTACTGATGTAAAATACTTCTGCGCAAAACCTGTTAACAGTCAGTGAACTACAAAAGTATATGAATTATAATGCATAGGCTTTCGAGAAACTTTTTCATTTTTCGAGTACAATTAGCACTTGGTTTAAAACTTAATGTTACTTTAAAAATATAATAATGCAATATTAACATAAATATGCTGACTTTTTGGTGTCTAAGCAGTGTAATTTAAATAATAAGTAGGCATAATGCAAGGTTTTTTTTGTATTGCTTTTTATTGCCTATTTTAGCTACTTATTTATGATGCCTTTTTGCCTACTTAGTTTAATGTACATTACCTAAACTTTCATTCTTTGGTGGCAGTGGCAGCAGCAGTGGTGTGATGATAATGATAACACTAATAATAAATATACCTAGGAATTAATAGAAGCAAAAGGATTATGATTCATAACCTACCGTCATAAACTTTTTGAGAGTGGAGTGGAGATTTCTTGCTGGGTTAATTTCACAGACTGGTAGGTGCACTTCTGTCTTTTCTGATAAAAGAACATGCAAGTTATTGCTGTGGACAGAAAAGAAATTTATACTGGTCAAAACATTTTTATTATGAATATTTCTAGAATATTTAAACTTAAAATCTGCCAATTACAGCATTCTGATTGCATTTGATATGATGCATGTTTCTGTAACATTTCACATGCATACATTCATACCTTTTAGAACAAAGTGCCGCTTATTTTATTTATAATAATCTATTTGAGTGTTAAGTTCAATACAACAGTGACAACCTCTTCTGGCCCAGACCATGATCTGGGTCTGCCACCAACCTCAATTTTACATTTATACTTAATCATTATATTATCTATATAATCAAATTATTCTCAATGAGGTCTCTAACTAAACCTTATCTATTTGCCTTGCCCATTTCATCTTAACTTTCCATAATCTCTCAGCTGCCCTTCGTTCTTGAAGATCTTCTTTATTCCTCGCTAATTATCTCTTCCTAATCACTTCTGTTTAATCAACTCCACTTTCCATTCATTTGTTGCTTTACATTTAAACATTATGTGTAGTTCATCCTCTTCCACCCCTCTAATTGGACATATTTGTTGTCTTACTCTTCCTCTCAAACCTTTCAGCTTCCATATCCCTAGTTGGAACTAAGCTATTCCCGATCTCTTGCTTCTATTTCAAACTTTAAGATATTTTTCCTTTTGTGTAATTTCCTTCAGCTCATTATACCATTGCAAAAATTGTTCTCTCTCGTCTGTGCCCCCAGATTCTGCCAATCCAAATTCGCTTAAAAACTTATACTTTCAGAATATCTGATTCTGACGGTTGAATAAGAAACAATTATGTACCTCTGACATAACCCTAATTCTGCCATCAATCCTGCATAAACTGTACACTATGGGACTTTTAAAATATTCTCAACTCTAACTCAAATCTTTCCCACCCTTCCTCGATTCCCCAAACTTCTGCTTTATATATCCACCTGACTCAATCAATGCACAATATACTCTCTCAAACCACTCCACACTCATTGTTGGTAATATATGAAAAATCTACTGCACTTATAGCCAATCTTTGCCACAGCACTTATCTGCCTATCCCACCTTTCTGGGCTAGATACCTCAACCCCCAAGTATGAAAATTTCATATTTTAATTTTTCCACCTTCACCAAACCACTTTTCTTCCTTAATTAATTTTGATTCTTTCTTTAACATCATATTTTTAAATAAAAGCTAAAGCTTTCCTGACAACAAACAGACTCTAGGTCTAGGTGTTCTTCAAGCCAGGTGAGGTGATGTGGAGAGTTTTGGGAGAGTACATCTCTCTATCATCTGTTAAAATGGCCTGTAATATACTGTGTGATGTGGTGGCAGGGATCTCATAGAAAACCCAACTACTCTGGCTGCTGCTTGGATTGTCTGTATCTGTGCTTTGTGAGCCAGTTATTTCAATATTGATGGCCGGTTTGCACATGGAATTAAACTGTAATCCAGTGTGCTGGTTCAGTATGCCCTCTCAGTGACACTACCATCTTAGCCAAATTGACTATTTCATCTGAGGGAATCATGCTGAACCGGGACCATGGATTACAGTTTAGTTCCACATGGAAACCGGCCATCAATATTGAAATTAACCAACTTATAAAACAGATACAATCCAAGCAGCAGCCAGAGTAAGCAAGTTTTCTATGAGGTTCATGTTACTGCTGTGTTCATTATATATACAAGCCATTTTAACCAATTAGTTGAACATCATCTTGAAGAAAGGAGAGATGTACACTCCTGACATGTTGATGGTTCCACCTCACCTGACTTGAAGCCTATGAACACCTAGAGTACCATAATCTTTTCTTTCTTCTGATTTTTTTCCAGCCCTCATTTATTACAGAATTGTTCTGTTGCACCAATGACCAATTTTAAAACTGCACCCTTTCCACCTTAGGAAACAAACTAGGCATTTTGATATTGTGCTTACTTCTGAAGAAGCTCATAGAAAGAATACCTGCAGGCCTTAGACTATCTTAGATGTTTCTATAACATTCGTCCAGCTCGGTGTTAAAAAATAGAGTAAACGTTGGATGTGAAGGCATACACTTAAGCCCATAGCCATAATTTGCTAACAGGATATCATGCCTATACTGCAGAGAGGGTTCTGCCAATTCGGCATAAAGGCTAGCTACTTGATTGGTTGGAAAAGTACCAACAGCCACACAGATAACCTGATTATGGATGTGTCTAATCTTCTCAGCACAGATTGTCATGCTGAAAAATAAACAATGTATCTGTAATCTAACTTGGATTGGATCCATGCATGATAAAGTCACACCAAGACTGTCCATCTGCTCCCCAAGATTTGCCATTTAGTATCTGCAAAATATTCAGAGAACAGTTACATCGACCTTTCAGCTGTGCTATATATGGTGACCAACAAAGTTTTCTATTGAATATCCACCCAAGTAATCTTGTCTCATTTGTGAATGGTAGTAAAAATGTACCAAATTGCAGCAAAGGTGGTAAACACCTCATGTGGCGCCAGAAGTTAATGCAAAGTGACTTCTCAGTTGAGGAGTGAAAACTGTTTTTAGAGCTCCAAACTGAAAAGTTGTCTAAACACTTCTGCAGATGCATTCCAAAAAAGGTGTGCGATGAGAAGTACAACAGATGGCAAAGTAGTCTACAAATAAACAGGACGATACTTCTGGGGGAATAAATTTCGAAATAGAATTAATTACTAAAACAAACAGCTTGATGCTTAGTACCAAATCCTGAGGCACTCTATATCTCTTGAACAAAAGAATTTGAAAAAACCAAGCTGACCCATACTTGGAAAACATGGCCCCTCATAAACTCCTGAATGAATAACAGTAGGTATCCACGTATGTTCCAGTTGTATAGGGAATGTAATATCCCTGCTCGCCATCATGTATCATTATTAAGAGTAAAAACACAGCATCACACTCAAACCTCACTTATTGAAATAAGTAATTCACTTTGGACATGTTTCGGCAGCTGTTGTCATTATTTTCAGTGGAGATTTACTGATAAACTCATGGTAGCGGTCTGTACAGATCTCTCTTCTGGGTAGATGAATTTTGAGATGAGACTGTTTATTTGCTGTATATAAAAATTTGTGACTGTTTTTGTTCTTTAGTATTAGTAGATTTTCCCAAACTGTTAATCCAATTGGATTCAGTACTGATTTTAATAACTTATGGTTTTGAGTCCAAAAATGATGTGCTACACCTGACTTATCTAGCTGTTTATGCTTTAAATACCTCATGTGCTCTTTAAAACATTGTGCAGTGTTTCTTTTTGTTTTCCCTATAAACCCTTTTTACATTCCATTTCATATAGATGTCTGCAAGTATTGGAGATGATGGATTTCCCCATAGCTAAACCATACTTTTGTGAATAATTTAGAAATCCACATAAACACAGCTTTCCAACAAATATACAATACCTGGTATAGATATGTAGATGACATATTGGCAGTAGTAAATAGAAAAGTAGTCGAGAACAGCCTTAAATTGCTAAATCTTCAGATGTTTCATAAAATTCAAAATAAAAAAAGAATTGAATGGTATGCTCCCCTTCTTGGACCTAAAAATAATCAGGAACCATAACAAAAACCATAACAAACTAGAATTTGAAATCTATAGGCAAGAAACTCAGACAGACAACTACATAATAAACAAGAGTTACAATCCAATTTCATACAAACATGCCATGATCAACAGCCTTGAATTCAGACTGGTAAGCCTACCATTAAGCCAGAAGGAATACAAATTAGAATTTAATCTGATCACAAATATTGCCCAAAAGAATGGCTACATAGAACATATGGTAAAGAAGAAGATTAATACATTTATGAAACAGAAGAAAGTAAATGAAATTAATACTCTAAAAAGAATAAAATCAGAAACCAGCTTAAAAAAATCTGATGTGTTCCATTCTCATGACTTTCTCTACATCTCCGTAACAAATTATTGTTAAAAAGCTCTTACTTCTATTTACTTCCTGTTAATCGAGAAAAAAATAGCAGAAATAGTCTTATTACTTGTTTCCTAGTAAGCAGAAGTGAAATAAGGGAGTACCATACGTTAAACTGATAGTCAAAAGCTGGTTGCTATGTGACTGATGTTCCTTTGTTTGTATGGACAAGAGTTGATACATTCCTGTATGAGAAAAGTATAAGTTTTTCATAGCTGAAAACGAAAACAAGGGATATCTTAAAAACGATCAACTCCACAAAAAAATTTATACAACCTAAATTGTGTTTTTTAATGTGCTCTACATTTTCTGTGTGGTAAGTTTTTGTCCATCTCTTACAGTTAGCAGTTATGCTTAATCAAAATCGTTAGAGCCATTTTTAAGAAAATCAAAATTTTCGAAATTTTTTCCATGTAAAGAGTAATTTGGGATGGGGGGATTTTCTTGATAATCTTCGTGTCGCATCCTTGGAAGATACCAAACTTAAATACCAAGTTTGGTTTTTAACGGTCTTTTCATTTTTGAACTATGCTGCCCACAGACACACACATGGAAATTTTTCTAAAAATGCTTTTTTTGGATTCAGGGGGTCTCAAAACATGAAATCTCGGTATCAAATTTTTGGGTGCAATATAATACCTTCTCTATACACTATGTACATAGTACATATAGAGGAAGTAAAAATTCACCTACCACCCTTTGGCACACTAAAAATTTCAAAAGGTTTTCAAAAAATGAGACATCAACTTAACCCAAGTTAATAAGCACAGTTTAAAAACCTCTTCCATACAAGCTCGAAAGATAAAATCCCTGCATTGAAACAGCCAGGAAATATGGAATCAGCTGCAAGGAATGTGAAAAGGTGTATATAGGGAAAACAAAAAGAAACATCGGACAACGTTATAAAGAACACATGAGGTATTTAAAGCATAACAGACAGATAAGTCAGGTGTAGCACATCAGTTTTGGACTCAAAACCATAATTTTCATAGTAAACCCAAATTATTAAAATCAGTACAGAATCTAATTGGATTAATAGTTTGGAAAAATCTGTTAATTCTTAAAAAAAAAGTCATATTTTTTTATATATCACAAACAACCAGTCTCATCTCAAAATTCATCTACCAGAAGAGAGACTTCTACACGCCACTCCAACTAGTGAATTTTGAGTGTGGTACTGTGTTTTTATTAATTGATCAGTTACTTCACTGAACATTCCCATTAATGTTTTAACTGAGAAGAACGTGTCATAAGCACAACAGTTTGACAGTTCTTTATGATCCATCAATGATCTGTGTTGAAATCGAGAAAAGGTAATCAGCTAATGAACGACGTCGAACACCGCACTGGGAGTTGGTCAGTAGGTTGTGAGTTTCTAGTCACCATACCAACTGTTATTGATCATACGTTCCATCACCTTGCAAACACAACTGGTGAGGGAAATAGGACGATGCGGCAGCAACCCAAACATGATTATAGACCTTGAGCAGGAAAGCCTTCCTTCACATGAGAGATGCTGCAACATTTGGATGTGGATTCCATCAGGACTTAGTGCAGAGTTTCGTGAAAATGGTAATGCATGCTCTAACTCTGTCATGGTGAAGTGGCAACTGTAATCTTCAAGATTTTCAGAACAAAAGGAGAAACCTTGAGATTCCACTGAGCCTTAACAGGGAGAGACTCAGGCAAATAATTATCTGAGCTAGACACTTGAGTGAAAGCACTGCCAAAAGTGTTGGCCATGTCAAATGTCAACAGCTCCTGTTTTAGGACCAGCAATTGGTATATAAGTCATTTTTCCTCCTTAACTTATTCCATTCGACAGGAAGGTGTATGTCGATTGAATGAAGCACCAAACTTACTCCATAAAGTCTTTTTGCTATTCTGTCTAGATTTGGCACACATTTTTTTATACTGTATCAGTTAACCAGTGTTGGGTGATGCTGGAGAACCCTGAGAGCACATCTGCAAGCACAAATGGCATTCCAGGATTCATCTGTACCAAAAATCAATAGGGTTGGACAGTTGGCCGTGGAATAGACTACTCAATAGCATCAAGAATATTCTTTGTGAGATGTTTCACTAAAACATACACAGAGTCCTGTTTGTAATAAAAAGAGGAGTAAAGGCTCCAGTTGTCTTGATCTGAGTGCCATCTAGGTAAACATGTGCAACATGTATCTTACATTAAGAGATTATTAAGATATGGAAAGTGGTCACTAGAATGTAATCAAAGATGATATCCCACTGTAAGGAAAATGCTAACTGTGGTGAACAAACTGCCATACCCAGGTATAAAAAATGTTGAAAGTGTCAGAAAGAAATGTAGGATCTCTGTGTTCAGGAGAGCTAGGTTATAATTGTCCAAGAAATCAGCAATTAGCTTACTTTTGCACAAGTCTGAGATAAGCCCCAAAGTGGATGGTGGGCATTCACATCATCTAAAAAAAAAAAAGTATTGGTAATTGGGAAATTAGATCCTCTAAATCAGTGAGTGAGAGGTCATCAGATGGAAGCAGATACACATATAAAATGGTGAATCTGATGGATGCCAGTTTAATCTGCATGTCAGATTATAATACCAATTCCACGAATATATCATCTCTAATATGTATTATTGTGCTGGTACACCCTCTTCTGGTGACAGATCACACCTTACAGGCACGTACCATTTTATTTTAAAGCTGTCTTGTCGACGGAGCTTAGTCTCTTGCAAACATATGACCAAAGGATCATCCTGATTAAGCAACAGTTCAAGCTTGGGTGTTCTTATGCTCGAGTCAATGTGTTTTTATGCTGTGTAACTTCCATAATAGGATAGCCATGTTCTTTATTGTGGAATAAGTTCTATCTTGTAGTCATTTCTATTTTGAAGGCTATAGTGATTGGCTAAATTTATTCTTTTTTGATGTCGGGCTAACACCTTCTATAGGAGGATGGTCCTGCCTCTTTGTCACTGATATTCTGGTAATGAGGGCAGTATTCCCCTGCTCCATTTCCTCGACTTGGGAAGACTCCTTACCAATTGAACATTTGGTTTGAGAGTACCTTGAACCAATGAAAATAGAGATCGGCAAAGATGAATGTTGCCAACCTGAGTCCTTCCCGGATGAATACTCAGAAGAGGGCCTCTGTGGACTTTTGTTTCCTTTCATTTTTTGGGAATAAGCTTTATGCTTTCCTTGAAGAAGTCGATTCTCTCATAGCTGTTCTTGAACTTTCTTTAGATACTTTATATATTATTACCTTGCCAGTCTTGTTGTTCGATGTCGATTGCTTTGGTGATGATGTTGCTGTAGCACTTTTTACAGTTCCAGATGTAGCAGATATTAATACTGACTTAGATGTCTAAGTTGAAGGCCTAGGAAGTGATCAAACTGAGAGAACCTTTGCAGCAGTATATTGCAGGTCTGAGTTGCGATTTCCTGACTTGGTACTCATTTAGCTACAAATAAGCTATATGTACCATACTTCGGGACAGAGGGTTGGTAGATTTGCAAGAGTTTCTGGGCTTCCAAGAAGAATACCTTCTCTTTAACCCAAATTTCCTGAACCGCCTTTTCCTCTACAAAATTGGGGCAATTACAGAAACTTGACGGATGTTCACTGTCGCAGTTAATGCACTTGGAGCTGACGTACATTCTCTACAGTTGATGCAGGTAGACTTGCCATTGCAGAATTCACTGGTGTGGCCAAAGCGCTGATATTTATAACATCTGAGCAGGTTTGGTATATGCAGTTTAACCTCGATAGATTCATATCCTTCCATAATCCTTTGTGAGAGATATACCCAATCAAAGGTAAGAAACAGGGTATGGGTAAGCACGAATTCTTCATTCACTTTTCTTTGAACATGATGCCTTGATTGGCAAGATTTTCTTGAATTTCTTTACTGGTCAAACCATCCAATGAGCAGGTGTTTATCACACCTAGTGAGGAGTTCAAGGTCTTGTGCACACTGAACTTCACTGGATAGCTAGCTAACATTTTGGCCTTCAGTATTTTTATATTTATTCATTTAGATGCTGATTGTGCTTCTATCAGAAGCATGCCATTAAGAGCTCTTATGCAAGATTTTACAGGACCAGCAATGTTATCAAGATCCTTTTGGATTACAAAAGGGTTCATGTTTGAGTACTTTCTTCCTTCCTCTGTTCTATTAATAATCAATTAACTAGGACCACAGCATTGCACTACTTCTGCCAAAAATTAATTTTTAATTTTCACCCCCCCACCCCCCTGGAGTCCAACAAGGGGTCACTGGGATGACAGAGCTGCACAGAGCATATAGCAAAGCCAAAGAAGTGTATTAAGCCTCCCTAGTCACTGAAAAGACAGAGGCCCAGGCTCAGATATGCCACCCTCCATCAACGATATCCCTTTCCACTGACAAGGGTCTTCATGCATGGCCTACACTAGGGTGGGCATTTCTACTGACTCCATCACCACTCAGAGGAACCTACATTGAGGGAGTTAGTGTTGGCTTGGGATCCCAGGAGTGTCAAATCCATATCTGCAGTAGTAGGCCCCTAGGGGAACTCAACAAGATGCAACACAGGATGTACATAGTTGAGTCATGAAACTATTGATTCACTTCCTTGCAGTTACTCATGCCATGTGTGGACGGGATGTCACAAGCTAAACATGAATAAAGCCTAGCATACAATTTTTGGTTATTTCCTGAGAGTAGGTGGTGGCTATTAAGTTTCATTTATCTTACGACAGGAGAGAGTATGATAAGTTAAAATAAGGGTATGTGTCACCGGAGGCTCTAGCGGCCCGTGGAAATTAACTTGGGACACTTGCTTGCCAGGTAATAATTACTTTGATTTATAACTTCTGTACTTGTGTCAGAATGTAACTCTCTCAATGATTCATATTAAATTAAATACATAATTTTTAATAGAATAAATTAAATTAATTTGAGTTGTGTATTCCTTTTCTATACTCCCAAGTGACATCTTAGACCACCACAAATTACAGATGTCACACTATAGTACAGATAAAAACATTCTTCTTTTTCACCTTGCACCTGTAAATAATGTCCAATTTGCAAATGGAACAAATTTTGTCATCAGAAATAATAGCAAAACATCACTGGAACTACCAACTTTAAATAACTAATTGTCAAAATCAACTTACTGGCCTAAAAGCAACAGCCTAATTGTATATTGATAAGACTAGCTACTTAATCTTAAGTGCACCCGCAAACATTAATAATCAATATCAGATAATTGTGGATAATTCAGTAATATGAAATCAAATTTTACAAATCTTTTAGACGTAACTATATGAACACATGCTGACTCATTGAATGAACACATACTGACAATTTGTTTGAAAGTTAAATTATACAACATGTGCAACTAGAGTGCTACCAAATCTGTAATTCAGAGGTTATGAGAACAATATACGAGGGTTGGCTGATAAGTCCCAGGCCTCTCAATGAAAACACATTAAAAAAAAATATGCTTTGCGTAATCTCCAGAAAGGTCAATACATTTGTCATATTAGTGTTTTAATTTCATTAAACTATTCTGTACTGCAATTTATCAAGGTCCTCAAAATAGCTCTTTACCACATCAATGACCTTATTGCTGTGAAATCTTCAGCCTCCAAGAAAATTTTTGAGGTTTGGGAACAGGTGGTAGTCACTGGGTGCTAGATCTGGCGAATAGAGTGGATGTTCAAGCAGTTTAAACTTTTGAAAGTTAGTTGAGTCGATTTTGTAACACTATTTCACTTACTTTTTATTTCGGAAAACATGTTTGAGAAGCCATGTGCTTCCATTGTCAATTCCTTTGGTCGACTGCCGGCATTGCTTGCTGTGGTGGTTGTCTCTGTCCCTGGTGGTGGTTTAATGAACCTCTGAATCAGTAGATCGCCAGGCGGGATTTCAAAATTGAAAACGCGGTTCTTGTTTTTCCCAAACTTTTAATTCTGTCTTCCTTGTGATGTTTTTGAGGATTTTTGGGCTTCTATTTATGGCGTGTTTCTCTTTCCAAAAATGCCAAGCTACTGCAGATTTGTCTTCTTGTTTGAGTTTAATATTTCTGTGGTGTTCTTTTGCCCTTGTTTTTATATTTCTTTTTGTTTGGCCGATGTAGATTTTTTCAGTCATTACAGCTGAACTGATATATTCCTGGTTTGTTTTCTTATGGGATATCGTCTTTTACTTTAGAATTTAAAATATTTTTTATAGAGTAATTGTTTTTAGGGGCTAGAATGATGTTATGTCGTTTGAAGATCCTCTGGAATTTGTAGAAAGTTGTAGGGTGGTATGTAAACTTCTTGTAGATCTTGTTTTCTTTCTGGTTTTGAGTGAGTGTGCTGACTTCTTTAATTCTCTTCCTATTTTTGGCCTTATTAACTTTTTTGTACACCAGTTCTGTCTGGAATCCAATATTGGACATAGCCAAAGAGAATGGATTTTCCAAATCCTCACTTTTGTCTGTTTAAAATGCTGTCATTCGAAAATTAAACAAGCTATTGACCTGTAACTATGGATACAAGCTAGTCTAGAGTTAAACCATTCTGAGGAGCCATTAATCATCTACAGTGATAGTTAAATTATAAAAAGGAGTATTAAATACAAAAAATTGGTGCATACCACCCTCTACATAGAGTAAACCAATTTTCAATGAACTTAACATAATAATACTGCCATGTTATACCTTTAACTTAGAAACACCTAATGCCTACATTAGAGTCTCTATGCAGGACCTCGGTGGATTATCACTTTCATAAATCTGTTGAAAATTATGATTGCTAAGTACAGATTTTTTTTGGAACTATGCACATTTATTTCTAAAAAAAATTTTTCTTTCTGTTCTGCAGTACCCGCCATTTCACTAATTGTTGCATGGTTGCCATACTGGGCATAATGCACTATTTTCATTATAATTTAAAGCAGGCATATTTTGTGGCACTTGGCATCATTCTGTCTCCCTTGAACTTCACAAGTTACGGATGGTCATATTTTACTAATAGAATAAAATCTCCTTAGTTGGTAGGCAAACTGAATATAAAACAGGGGGATGGGTTAAAGCTTGTCTCTCTTCCAGTGGTAACTCTGATTTGAAGTAAACTTTGTGATTTGTTTTTTTCATTGCTAAATAGTATGCTAATGACTTGACAATGAAACCAAAAACTTAATTTGTGTTAGCATTATAATATTATGTCAGCAGAGCTAATATAAGCAATTTCATCCAGTATTCAGTTTTTTTTATAGTATTTACCACATAGTTCATTTAAAAGTATTCACAAAGTATATCAAAACAATCTTACTTGCTCCTTTTCCTGATGCAAACTACCACTCGAAGAAGCAGCTTTGTATGAGGTTTTAATGCTGGAAGAATCTGTGGATGCCATGGTTCATCTCTTCTTGCATAACTCCTTGCACGATCTATTATTGGGAGGATATCGTTAGCTCGAATGCTGAGCTCTCCCACATCCTTCACCCATTTGGCTTGTAGTGATTCTGAGTCAGCATCTTTAGGTGTTTTCAGTACACCACCTATTGAAAGAATGTGAATGTTTAATAATCACGATGCCATTCAAAAAATTATTTACATATATTATTTTCCTTAAAACAATCAAAACCTGGATGCATAACAAATATTCAAATTTACATTCCTGCTGTAGAAAAATACATAATCAGTGTTCAGGTAGAAGTCACCAGGTCTAAAATCTTTTTTGAGATACAGTGAATTTGAATTTTAGAAAACCATGAAAAATGGTACAATTAATCTTAGGGAATACAATTAAGGTACCTTGGATTGTGTATTATCGGTGTTATTATAGATGGACAGTAATGGTAGGCATACTTTATCTTCTGCCCCTAGAAATATTGTTATTAGACAGGCTTCAATGTTGTAATTCATTTTTTTTTTCATATTTTTTAAATTTCATTATATAACATTTGCATAAAAACAAAATTTTGATGTTGTATTCAACTAGCTTAATATTGATTGTGTTTAAGTTTAATATATAAGTTTGTGAGCAGATAGTTTTAAATAATCACTGCTCTATTACTGAAGAGTGCAAATTTTGGTTTTCTTGACACTTATAAGAGTTCATATTGCAGTAATAATTTCATACGTGCTGTAGTTTAATTACATCAGTGCAAGGTGAAATTTTTCTTATTTGTGAGAAATGATTTGTTTTAATGATGTTTAACACTGCATTTTGGCCATTGGGTTAGACCTTTTTTCTTTTTTTTTTTTAAACTTTGTATAGTATGGAAAGCATAATTTGCTGTCTAAATTTTGAAAGTTAATAAATTAATATTTCATCATGCCTAACTGCAACACTAGACAAAGTTCCAATAGGTCTGTTATTACAGCCATTGTTGGACAGAATGAGAAGGAATCCTCTTCCAACATTACTTCTAATACACAAATGTTGCCAGTATCATCTTCTGAGGTTACTTCAGCAGTTACCACCACACTGGTTTCTTGTTTTGGAAATTCTAATGGTTCAGCTTATGATTTTTTACAATATTGCAAATGCTAATATTTGAAATAATGATATGAAACATGGAATATTTTTTCTTGCTACCTGAAAAATACTCCAGCACTTTGGTTTCAGACTTTTTGTCAAGGGATTTTGTCATGATCGGGTTTTCGTAGCTACTAGCTTTCCAGATGCTTTTTCACACTACTAATCAATGTGATTTGTTGGAAATGAAGCTGCATGAGTGTGTACAATTAAGACCATTTGTTGCTGATTATATATATGATGTTCTTGTCCTATGTGATCTAGTTAATCCAAAAATGACTTAAGCTAAACAGATCAAGAATTTGCTTAAATGTTAAACCCCAGCATGTTCAAGCATGAGTGCCCCTCAATCCTCAAACTCTTGAAGTATTGCAAGTTATTTAGAGGGTTGATAGAGCTGATTTTTATGTGCAACATCGATGACAGCTAGGATTCGTTCAGTCGCATAATGACCTTATTGTGACACCTCCATCTATGCAACATCAGTCCACAGTTACTATACCAAGTATGTTGTCACCTTTCTAATGCTTGCTCTCCTGCTAATGTATCAATGTTTCAGCTTATACATAAACCCGACCAGTTAAAATGGGTATGCAGGTATGACCAGGTATAAAGTATCCACACAGTTTAATCAGTTACTTATGCCACCACCTGCACTTTTACCTATGCCACCACCTCCACAGCTTAAACATGATTCTGATGTTAGTTGCTATAGATGTAATAGGTGCGGCCATGTGGCTCACCAATTCAACTGCAGTAAGACTGCTGCCAGGCCTCAGGTGACATTGACTTAGACTCACAGCAAAAAGAGCAACATCCACCCAGCTGTTAAGTCTTCATCAGCACCACCAGACTTTCTCTAGCACATATGTACAATGTACATAGTAGGTAGAGAAGGTATTGCATTCCACCCAAAAGTTTGATACCGAGATTTCACTGGAAATACACTGTATCCAAAACAAGCATTTTTGGAAAAAGATCGGCATGTGGTGTGTGTGTCCATGTGTCTGCAAACACAATATCTCAAAAATTAAAAGTTTGTAAAATACCAAACTTAGAATTTAAAAGTAGTATCTTCCAAGAATGTGACAAAGAATTTAGGGAAAATCCCGTACTCCATAGTACCCTTTACATGGAAAAAATTTCAAAAATTTTTATTTTCTCAAGAATGGCTCTAATGATCTTGATTAAAATATTGTATATTAAAGATATTTACATTACAAATAAAATATATGTCTTGGATTTTCTGGAAATGGCCTCTGGAGACCTCTTTATTCTGGACGAATTTTGCATAACTGGTAAATAAAGAGACAGCCAGAAACTTACTGCACAAAAAATGTAAATCTCATTAAAACAAACAATTTAAGTCGTAAACATTTTTTTCGTGGAGTTGACCATTTTCTGTTTATTTATTTATTTTAAAATACTGAAACTTTCTTCATAGGGGATTTGGCAACACCTGTCCATGCAAAGAAATGAATTTCAATCAAATAGTAACAGCTTTTAAGGGATTTAGCTAACACTTTAGCCTAATATATTCCCTTGTTTCCTTTGTACTTATAGAAAAGTAATTGACACAACCATTTTTGCTAGTGTTTATCTTGATTAGCACAAAGTAGAGATAAGGATCAGCTTTTGTAAGAATAATCTATTGCAAAATAGCTAGAGAAAGTCATCTAAATGAAACATATCATTTTTCATGTTATACCTTATAAATTAGAGACTGTTCATAATATAAACACACATTTTACTTGACACAGGAAGTGCACTTAGCATAGTTAATGCTGCTTATGTTACTAATGTTTTTCAATTGCAGTCTATTGATATTCTTTTGAGAACTGCTGAAAACAAACTGTTTGATGTTCCATACCACACTGTTTTGGATTTTGTTTTTAATGACAATTAAAGTATTTTTAGTAATTAAAGATTTAGCACATGATTTGATTTTAGGCGATGACATTTAGAATCTCACAATGTGATTAATGATTATGCTGGGAATAATATTTCTATCTATAATGCTGATACTATTTTTAGCACTCTTATTCACAAAAGTGAATATCAATTCATCAATAAATAAATGCAATTTAATTTTAAAAATTATACTTTGTTTGTCACATATCAAGGTCAGTATGTATTCTTTCATTTGAGTCTTGCTAATGCTCCTAGCAAAACTTTTGGGCGACTTCAAATACAAAAAGGCTCATTAACACAATATTGTTGTGCTTGCCAAAACATTTGGTGAACTGGATGCGTAAGTTTCCTGACCTGTATCTTGGTGTGTATCCTTAGTTCCAGAGAAATGTGCATGGGATTGCCTTCTCTATGGCCTGCTCAGAAGCTAAGATTACACATCATTTGATAAACTGTTACAAAACCTTGAAGCTCACCATTTTAAGCTCAAATCTCAGATATCTCTTTACTAGGAAAAGATTAAATTATACTAATATACAACACTTTCCCGGTTTTGATGAAAATAGGCTACTTATATGAAAGAAAATGCGTTGATTTCGAAAATGACACCATTGTTCACGTAACACATACAGCTTTTATGTAATTCAATATTTTATATGTTTTTAATGTATTGGACCTATATATAATTGTGATTATAAATATATTTTTGCAGCAAAGGATGAATAATAAAGTAACATACTACGCATCTTCATGCTGTATATATATTTAAAATTAATCACTCCTTGTGGGCTTCTCTGTTCTGTATCCCCTATCTTCCTAATGCAATGAGCTGCTGACAGACGAAAGACAGCTTCAGTGCCGAGCGGCTGGGGTTTATTTATCGATGCGTGACCCTGTGCAGCAATAAAACTATCAATCATTGCATGATAAACAGCCACCTGACACCAGGGGCTTATGCGTCTTAAAATCTAAAATCTCATAACTTTAGGTGCTTTCTATAACTCGCAGTGATCAGTATTGCGGTTTCCGGAAAACATTCATTGTTATTTTGTATTGTTAGTATGTGTTGTGTAGTTATACATTGTTCACAATGGCTTCTACCTCTTCTAGAAGGAAATGTGTAAACAATCCAAATGACTTTTGTTACCTTCTTTCTTGTTGCAGAGACAGAAAACTAACATTACACTGTTTTTGAAGAAAGTGTATTTTGCATATTTTAAAGTTAAGCTAGGAGATCAAAGTAATGTAATGTAATGTAATGGAATTTATTGCATCCAGTTTATCAACTTTACGTCAATTTTGGACATGTCAGCCTTATTCCCAGAGTATACAAATTATTTACAATATTTTTACATTATTATACATTTATAGTTCATTTAAGTTATACAAAGCCCTATTTATTAAGTAATCTTGTAGTTTAGATTTAAATTGTGTTTTTGAGACGCTAGCAATATTTTTTAATTGTGATGGTAACCTATTAAACAGCTTGATTCCTTTTATGCTAACATCTTTTTCTGAGATACCCTTATTTACATTATGTCTGTGGAAATCAAAATTGCTCCTTGTGTTATACTCATGTAGGTCATTATTCCTTGTTAAGCTCTGTTTTTCTATCACATACAATATAGTCCTGAAAACATACAGAGAGTAAATGGTGAATATTTTTTTATTAATGAAAGTATCCTACATGAATCTCTTGGTTTTAATTTGAACATAAGACTAATGCAACTTTTTTGAAGAATAAATGATCTGTCCATGTGTGTTTTTGCACAGCAGCCCCAGATTTCTACTCCACACACAAGTTGGGAATAAATGCAACCAAAATAAATAAATTTAAAAATATATATATATATATATCCCTATATATCTGGAAATGTTTTAGTAGAAAAATTGATTTGCTGATGGTACTGCAAATGTGGTTAGTGTATTCTACCCATTTTAATTGATTATCTACTACTATGCCTAAGAATCTGAGAGTTACACTTCTTCGATAGTGTTACCCTGTAATTATAGGCTCAAACTAGAGATATTTTTGTTTAACAAGTTAAATTGCATCATTTTTGTTTTTTTCATATTACATTTAAGGTTGATAGCCTCGAAGTAGTTTGCTATCATGGGGGCAGAGTTGTTCATGTTTACATTTAATCCCTCTAGGCTTTTACTCCAGCAGATGGCTGTTGTATCATCTGCATAAGTGACAACTGATGTATTGAGTGGGTGCACGATATTGTTAACATATATAATGAATAGTAATGGTCCCAATACTGTCCCTTGGGGTACTCCATACTACTTAATGCTTTTTACTTTTGAGTGTATTTTATTGATGAATTTACCCGTTTTATGGGATATTTCTGTTAAATGACTTCTTCCGATAAGGTAACTACTTATTATTTTCTAAGCTAATCCCCTTATCCCATAGTTATCCAGTTTACTCAATAGGATGTTATGATCAACGCAGTCGAAAGCTTTAGACAGATCAAAAAATAAAGAGCTAACTTTGTCATCATTATCAATTTTTTTTGTGACTTCACGAATAAACTGGCTAATAGCAGTGAATGTAGATTTTCCTTTTCTGAAACCATGTTGAAAGTTTTGAAGAAGTTGGTATTTATCAAAGTAAGGAATTAACCTTTCCAATAGGACTCTTTCAAAAAGTTTGGCTACTTCAGAAGTTAATGAAATTGGTCTATAATTATTAACATCAACACCATCTCCTTTTTTAAATAATGGCTTAATTAGTCCTATTTTTAATATTTCCAGAAATTCTCCTTCTTTTATAGAGGAGTTTATTAAATACATTAGTGGTTTAACCAGAAGTTCCTACAGTGTTTCATTATCACTGGACTGATCTCGTCCCACCCACTACTTGATTTACTCGCTAAGTTACTAATTAATTTACTTTTTTTTTTTTAGTAGTGTTTAACACCCGCTCTAACTACTTATGGCACCGCAGGCGGTGACACTGATGATACATGAACGATGAGGGAGCACCAGTGGAATGCGATGGCGGGGGAAACCGGAGCACCCGGAGAAAACCCGCCCCAGCGCCACTTTGTCCACCACAAATCTCACATGCGGTCGCTTGGGATCGAACCCCAGCCATCTAGGTGAGAGGCTAGTGGTCTAACCACTCGGCTACGGCGCAGCCTAATTAATTTACTGATTTCACTTTCTGTTACTGGTCTAATAAAGAATGATTGGACTGGAGGTGTAGTAATTGTAGTTATATCTGAATACTTTTTTCGGTTTAATGTTTAAGAGGCCACATTGATAAAAAAGTCATTAAATGTATCACTTGCAATTACTGGGTCCTATATCAATTTCCCATCTATGTTTAGCTGAATATTTTTGTGCAACTCTTTGCTCTTTCTAGTATCATTTATCAGAATCCATGCTGATTTGTTAATATTTTTGGAATTTTCCATTTTCTCTCTGTATGTTTTTGCTTTTACATTCTTTAGTTCTTTTAAATATTGTCGTTTTACAACCTAATACTTATTTTTATAATAAGCAGCTGATGTGCTCTTATATAGTACATACAAATCTTTCAATTTCTCTTTTAGCCTTACTAACTCTAATGGTAATACAATTCTTTCTTTTTTGATCCTATTTAGTGTACCCTGCTTAAGTGGACAACAACCATCAAAGTGTAATTTAAAAACCTTATAAAAATTATTCCATTTATTATTTATACAATTACAACTAAAGATAGAATTCCAGTTTTCAGTATTTAATTTATACACCAATCTAGACATATTTTCTTTCTTTAGATCCCGAAATACCCTAACTTCTTTTGGCTGTGTTTCATATTTAGCTATGTTGAATTGGACAAATTGGGCATAATGATCTGAAATGTGAGTATTAATTATGGAATACGAGCGTTCTGGTATATTGGATGCTATATGATCAATAGTTGAGGATGTATTTAAAGTTACTTGTGTTGGTTCTTGGATTATATTCTTAATATTGTACATATTTATTACAGCTTTTAATTCTTTATATGAGTTGTCAGAGTTATTTAGGTTTATATTAAAATCACCTCCAAGAATAACTTTAACATCTTTGCTCAGGTGTGTATGTAGCAATAATTCTAATTGTGAAATAAAATCTTTTGGAGTAGCTGAAGGTGACCTATACAATCCAATTCTGAGTATATTCCCTTGATTTGTTCCTATCTTTATAGCAGTTGCTTCAAATATTTTTTCTACGCAAAACT